>OX123199.2:37792858-40192858 GCA_944739405.2 Euclidia mi
GTGACGTTTAGTACGCAGATCGTAAATGCGACTAGCTTGATTGTACGTGACACGATCGCACAAGTTGAAGTCACTATTTGAAAACACTTCACAACACTTTGTATGAACTTTATATAAGTCACACTGTACCCCACACAACTCAACGCGTTTTCGCATCATCACCCGCGACACTTGGCATCCGTTGTGACGTCCCTAGTGAACAGGGCGTATGACCTCTGTGACCCTGAACACTTAAACAGTGAGCTCTCACATGTTCAGGAGGTACTTAGACATAACGGATACAAGAATGAAATACACCGTCTGAAGAGGAGGGACCGTAAACCTGAGGTGAGCAGGGTGCCGGCTTACATGCCTTACCTAAAAGGAGTAACGGACAAAGTTGGAACAGTACTAAAGAAATACTCCATTAAGACTGTATATAGTCCGCTTTCCAAGATAGCACACAATCTGCGCAGCCCAAAGGATGTCATTCCTTTTCAGACACCTGGCGTCTACAAGGTCGATTGCAGTTGTGGTAGCTCCTATATCGGACAGACCAAGCGAACAATTGCGGAAAGGGTCAAGGAACATATCGCAGCTGTGAAAAATCGACAAGTAAATAAGTCCGCTATAGCTGAACATTTATTGGAGTCTGGACCAAACCACTGGATAGAACTACATCAACAAAAGGTCTTGTCCACCGAACGTAACTATTACTCCAGGATAGTGCGTGAAGCGGTTGAAATCAAAAAACACAAGAATTTCAACCGGGAGGATGGATTTAGATTATCAACAACTTGGAATCCAGTTATCAATAAGTGTAAACACCGCCGTAATGATACAGCTCAACAGTGTATAGACGTCATTAGTGTAGTGTGTCGAGGTACCGACAGTGCGATTAAAACCAAAAATAAAAATCTAGTGAGGGTAGGTGCCAAAACCCGCACAACACAAGGACGGCGCTGAGCTCACCAGTCCCGCCGCGACCACGGCTGAAGCAAGTCAGCCGAAACGTTGGCAAAAAACTGAGGTATTTATGCCTTAAATATAAGATTTATCGCGAGTAAGACCCGCTATATAACCTTGTATAATGTATACTAATCGCGAAAATTTAAAATCGTTTAATGGTATCACAACAGTTTTCATGAAATTTTTTGGTAAGTAACCATGTGTTAGACATGAATTAAATAACACAGACAATTTTTCGGACATCTGGGAGCCACTCCTAACTACGTGGTCCAGGATTAGGCCGTCATGCCCCGGCGATTTACCTCGTTTCATTTTGTATAAACCGTCTTGCACCATGTCTGGAGTTATTATAATATTTAATTGATCGCTGGCACCCGCCAGCGCACAACGGCCCGCATTCTGTAAACATGTGTCGCCCTCAGAACCGGTTTTGAATTGCGACGCAAAGGCCACAGCGATTTGTTTCAGATCGTCAGTGTTATTTACCGTTACTGCACGACTAGGCCGGTGCGAAAGTCTATTAGTTGATTTCCAAAACTGAGCGAAGTCACCTATGGCCCTTTGCCTCGCAATCTCGTCCATTCGTAGTTGTTCTTGGTGTTGTTGACACCATTTAATTTTATTTTTATACAATTTTCTGGTGTTACACATATTTTCATAAACAGATCGATATGTAGGCCTGAATGCAATGTCCAAGTTTGAAAAGCGTTACGAGCATTTGTATGTAATGTTTTAATGTGTGTATTCCGATATTTTTTATGCGAATTAATAGCGGCTCGTGTCATAACTTCAATTAATGATTGATAATATATATCTATAAATGAGTAGCAACTTTGGTCATTACAAGAAAGCCCCACACAGTTAGGATTACAACAATCCACATTCATATAATATAAATACATATCACATAACCTGGAATATTCGGATAACTGACCTTTTTGTCTATTATTGAGCGATATTTTATTTTCCGTGAGCAAATTGGTGACAACTTTTTTTCTAATAACTGTTAAGTTACTCTCTATTACGAGAGGGAAATGGTCTGACTAGTTCACATCATTTAAAATGGACACTTTACAAATTGTATCCCAAGCAGCAGGGGTTACAACACAGTGGTCTAACCAGCTGGTAGTGCCGTGGGCTTCACTGAGAAACGTATAATTGTTCAATGACTCACCAAGATATTGAATGTCCGCACAAATTAGGTTCTGATCAGTACAATACCGAATCAAATCTCTTCCAAACAGGCTACCAATATTCGCATTAAAATCTCCTAAGACAAACACACACTCATCTTCACAGTCGTGTATAATTGAGGTAATAACGCCTAGGCACTCTGTAAACAGCGGTAAGTTATCTAAACACTCGGTAGGCATGTATACTGATATAACTACGGCACTTCGGTCGGCTAACTGTAAACGCACTGCAAAAATACGACTCGATTCACATTGTATAGGTATAACTTTAGTAAATGCACTCTTCTTGTACATTATTGTCGTGCCCCCGTAGGGTCTGCCACGTATTGGTCCATGGCTGGTATCCATTCCCTACACGCCATAGTACAGAAAATCTGTGTCAATTTGACTGTGGAAATCCATATCCTCTGGTAAAAGCCAGGTTTCCTGGATAGCTAATATATCGTACTTTGTACACAAATCCCTTATGTAGGCTACTGAGCGTTTGATACTTTTGCAGTTAAATGACACCAAACGTATACGATCTTTATTTTGGTCCATTTTGGTTAGGCTTAAACGTTCTGAATACAATGCCACTCGGCCAAAAATCTTCTTTTAGAATAAATTCTAGACTTTTCTTTTCCACCGCCATTTTAAAAGATTTAAAATTAGTAGGATATTTTGGTTTCAACATTTCCACACTAAGTACTTTTTGATCATTTTCGGAAACGTAAGACAATATGTCCTCGGTGCAATCATTTTTAAAACGGGATACGTAAATCCACACTAGGTGATCCGCGGCCTTGAGCTTCTCACTGTCCTTAGTACCTCTTCTATTTCTGGGACCCAGGGGTTTTTGTGTTGTTCGCTGGCTACATAACTCTCGCTCTGTAATGCCAGGCCGATTCCGTTTATACGTAACAGTTTGGTATCCCTCATCATTTTTTGTAGCTTTCTGTGATTCACCGTTATTTTTCAAAATGTCACTATACTGGATACTTTTTGGTGACACAGCTTGATCTTGAGACTGGTCAATGGCAAATTCCTGACTATCTTCTATAGTCGTATTGCATTGTTTATCAGGCGTTGCCGCCGCTGCTATAACCTTCACGGCAGTAGAAAAATGTTGGGGTCTGTTGGTCCGATTTTGTTTTACGGGTAGGGTACGTCTTTGATCAATTTCTTTTGCTTGTATTTTTCAGTAAGGATACTTCGTTATTCAGTTTGTCAATGTCTTTTCTTAGGGTCTGTTTAATAATAAAAGTACTATAAGATAAGAATGAAAAAGATTTATTAAACCAAGCAATATAGTGAGATTTTGTTTTTAGTAAAAAAACAAATCTAATAAAATTTATTTCCTTCGTTTAAAGACCAGATTTACTTATATCAGTTATCTATTAACGATGACATAAATTAAAAGAGTTGGAACACATTTTCAATCTTTATATGTAATTGAATACACGTATATTTTTTCTAATTAATTTTAATCGATATCAATAAAAATCGATTAAATTGAGCGTCAAACACGTACATTGGACATCTCTTTTTTACTTTTGAAGTTTTCGAGGCGATATAATGTGTCTCTGTCACACCTTAGTATTCGTTTTACTATCTCTGTCTTGAGTACAGACGATGACAAAAGTATTTATAGTCTATTGAAAAGTTACATTTGGGGTTGCATTTATCAGACGATGCAATTTTATTTTACGGATGTGTGGGAAGGGCTATTGTAAAGCTTGATTCAAATTTATGGGGTCGTACCTCTTGTCCCTCGGCCGCCATATTGGAAAGAGTGCAGATGCAGATAGTTTTTCTTGATTATCTGGTAAACTACAAAGAATATGTGCACCAGATTTTTGTTGCAAATTAAATTATCTAGAAGTTTAATCATAAAACTTTTATCATAATGCAAATATATAAAAAATATATCTTGAGATAATGATCTATAGAGGTCCTATGCACCCATGGATACTTATTCATGGGTGCATACCATGCGTGCCATGTTCCAAAGACCTACTTATTTGGAATACAACACGAGCGCATTCTTAATTGCGGCTTAAAAGATGTGTCTACGTAAAGAAAAATCCGTTCGATCTATGTTTGTCAATGCAATTTACAAAAAAATAAAATACTGAAGCATTCAGGTATGTTTCTTTTGTTTCCGATTGTTCAAAAGGCATATGGATAACCTTGTAAAATATTTTTGATATGACTGGAATCAATGCTATAGGTCTGTAACGAGTCATACTATGTTTATCACGTTTCTTAATGAGCCGTTTTATTATGGTCCTTTTTAATTCCGTGGGAACTACTCCAAGCATAATACCGAAAATTATGTGGCTCATTGGATTTGATATTTTATTAGACACGGTTTTCAGTATCCTAGTTGATACACCATCGTATCCGTTACTGTTTGTAGACCTTAGTTAAATATTGTTTATGTTCCGGTTAAAATATCTGCCACTATTGTCAGGTGAGGTGCATTCATCATAAAATACTACTTGTATATAAATTATATATATAACGTCTGGCAATAACAGTTTTCTACACAAGTATACATACGCGGTAATTCGCAAAGGCTAGCTTCAGACCCGCCATGATTCGTCGGCCGTAGTGTAGGTAAATATAATTATTTAATAAAAAAAATGTGATGTAACAAAAAAATTATGGTCTTCGAAATTTTTCCTATGTGCTATAAAACGTTGCTTTATGCCAAATTTCAAGATTCTAGGTCGATTGAAAGTACCCCTTAGTTTTGACTTGAGCATTTCATATGAATTTCAATTTTATATCTCGACGGGTTCATGAGGAACGGGGTAGTACCTTTAAATTTATTAAAAATATTTTAATTATTATATGATGTAACTTATTAAAACTATTTAAATTATTATATGATGTAACTTATTAAAAATATTTTAATTATTATATGATGTAACTAAAAATGTACGGCTATTTTTCAATTTTTACTTTATCTGGGCCATAAGGCGTTGCTTCGTGCCAAATTTCAAGATTCTAAGTTCAAGGGAAGTACCCTGTAGGTTTTGATTACCTTGCGAGTTTGTAAATATGCTTAAATTGCTGTTTCTGTTGATTGCGTTGACATAGAAATTTGATTTTATTACGGCTTCACGGTGTTATAGACCTTAGTATTTGATATGAATTTCAATTTAATAACTCTACGCGTTCATGACGAAAGAGAAAGTAACTTAAAAACTTTATAAATGTTTTTATTATAGGTATGATGTAACTAAAAATTAACATTTTTGGAAATTGTTCCTTAATCTGTGCTATAAAAAGTTGCCTCGTACAAAATTTCAAGATTCTAAGTTCACGGAAAGTACCCTGTAGGTTTTGATTCCCATGTGAGTTTCGAAAAATTGCAAGAATTTGCGGCATAAATAGCTGTATCTTTTGATTGCGTTGGCTTAGAAGTTTGATTTTGTTACAGCTTAAAGATATTATAGACCCGAGTATTTGATATGAATTTTTGAAGGATTTCGCAATTTTTTCTTTATTTGTGCTATAAGACTTTGATTCGTACCAAATTTAAAGAATCTGATTTTACAGGAAGTACCTTGTAGGTTTTGATTCCCTTGCCAATAATTACGAGTTTGAAAACATGCCAAAATTGCTGTTTCTTTTGATAACGTTGAGATAGAATTTTGATTTTGTTACAGCTTAAACGTATTATAGACCTGAGTATTTGATATGAATTTCAATTCAATAACTTTACCCGTTCATGAGGGAAGGGGTAGTAACATTAAAATTAATACAAATATTTTTTATATGATGTAACTAAAAAGATAGGCTTTTCGCGATTTTTCCTTTATCTGTGCTATAAGACATTGCTTCGTACCAAATTTCAATATTTTGAATTCACGGGCCCGTAGGTTTTGATTCTCTTGCGAGTAGTTGCGAAAAAATATGCGGCTTAAATTGCTGTTTTTTATTGCGTTGACTTAGAAGTTTGACTTCGTTACAGCGTAAAGGTATTCACCTGAGTATTTGATAATAATTTCAATTTAATACCTTTTCACGTTCATGAGAAAATGGTAATAAAATTACTAAAAATATTTTGATGACATGATGTGACTAAAAATTTACGGTTTTCTAAATTTTTCTTTTATCTGTGCTATAAAACATTGCTTCGTACCAAATTTCAAGATACTGAGTTCACGTGAAGTACCCTATAGGTTTTGGTTCCCTTGCGAGTTTCGAAAATTGCGGAAATTTACAGCAGAAACGGCTTTATCTTTTGATTGCGTTGGTTTAGAAGTTTGATTTTTTTACAGCTTTATGGGACAGTAGACTTAACTATTTGATATAAATTTCAGTATGATACCCTCACGCGTTTCTGAGAAAATGGGTCTTGACAGACGGACGGACAAGAAAGTGATCCTATAAGGGTTCCGTTTTTTCATTTCGAGGTACGGAACCCTAAAAACAGTCGTAATCGACTTTCAGTTATTGAATTTTATCTTTGACGACCGATTGGCGCAGCGGGTGTGTAAGCGACTGCTACGCCGATGGTCGCGGGTTCGATTCCCGTTCAAGTCAAACATTTGTGTGCATGAACATGGATGTTTGTCTTGGTCTGGTTGTTTCTATGTATAATATGTTTGAATCAGAACATCTGATCACTACGGCCAAGGATGTTTTAGCAGCAGTTTTCTCGTTCCGAAGTGGCTCGGCCGGCGGTCTTGTTGCCTTGACACCACAGCACCTAAAAGACTTAGTATGTGCAAGTGCTGGTGTTGCCGGCGACTCACTTTTGAAGGAGCTAACTGCTCTAATTAATATGATGCTGTCCGGTAATGTGGGGATGCGATCATTGAAATCTTGTATGGGGCGAATCTGTGCGCCTTTAACAAGAGGGATGGTGGCATTCGTCCCATTGCCGTGAGCAGCACCGGCGTATAGCAGCTAAGATATGCTGTTAATTTTACAGCAGGGAGCTATCAGAAAAGTTCCAACCCCTCCAACTAGGTTTTGGTTCCAAGGGGGGTTGTGAGGCTGCTATACATGCCCTTTCTACATACTTTGGAAGTAGTGATTGAGAGGTCATTATTAAGGTAGACGTGAAAAATGCCTTTATGGCACAGGCAAAATTAGAAATCCCTAAAATTTTTAAATTTCTTTGGCAATGGACAAAACATAAAATATTTTTCAAAAATATGATGAACTCTGATTATGACATTATTTGTTTGAGTGAAACTTGGCTGTTACCGGGAATATATGACGCTGAATTGTTCGATTCCCGTTATAACGTATATCGTACTGATCGGGACTACGCTAATCTGTCAATGGGGATGGGTGGCGGGACATTAATAGCAACTCGCCGGGATAGTGTAAGTGTAAGTATGCAAGGATTGAGAAAATTACCTTCATTGTTTGATGGCAGCGTCACCTGTATTAATGTCTTACTAAATCAAGCTCCTACAACAACGATGTTGCGCCTATTTTGTTGTTATTTTCCACAGAGCATAAATCAGTCTGATGCTTTACTATCATTTTGTGAATATATTTCAGACCTCAAAATTGAGTTTCCCAATGACAGATTTTTATTAATTGGTGATTTCAACATAACATTTGCAAAATGGGTACGTAACCATAACTCGTTTGACAATAAATTGCGTCTCGAAAATCCGCATGAAAATGCTTTGACATCTCAGATATTTGCGTTTTTGTGCTTTAATGATTGGTCACAATATAATCATGTTAGCAATATGAATAATAGGCAACTAGATTTGGTAATATCAGATTCAGAATGTTCAGTGCAGCGTGTAGAACCATTGTCTTTGCCTGAGGACGGACACCACCCTTCTTTGTCTATTGATATAAATATAAGTTATACGTCCGGTCTCTGTTCAGCTCCCCGAATAATACGACGTTATTATGCAGCTGATTATAACCAGATAAATGACGAACTTTCAAAAGTTAACTGGAAAACTCACCTTGATCCCAATAATGTTGAGCTCGCTGTCAATAATTTTTATGGAATCATTAATGACGTTATTCATAGATTAGTGCCTCGTAAAATATTCAACAATAATAATAGATACCCAATTTGGTTTAACAAAGATTTAATAAAATTAGTAAATAGGAAATCAAAATTACATAGAAAATGGAAAATCTATGGCAGACAGAGTGATTACTATAGTTATTCGATCATGCGTCGTGATGTCAAAACGCATGAGGCTTTGTGTTATGAAAAGTTTATTGAGAACACCGAGAGCAACATTAAATTCAATACTAAGCATTTCTGGTCATTTATAAAATCAAAAAGGATAAACGCCGATATTCCTGACACTTTGTACTTAGGTGATACTCATGCATCTGATGGTCAACAGATAGCAGATTTATTCAATTCATTCTTTGAATCTGTGTTTGAGTCTCCGTCAAATTATAGAACACCAAATGATGCTGCAAGTAGTGGTTGTATTATAAGTTCAGTTTACATTGATAGCTCTGTTGTTGAAAAGTATCTGAAAAACCTTGACGACAACAAGGGAACTGGTCCTGACGGTATTCATCCGATTTTTCTAAAGCGTTGTTGTGAAGTTTTAGCTGAGCCTCTCGCTCTGCTTTTTAATGTTTCATTAAAAATTGGTGTTATGCCTAGAATATGGAAACAATCAAGTGTTACTCCGATCTTTAAAAATGGCGACAAGCATAATATTGCTAATTACCGTGGTATCTCCAAACGTTCTGTTATACCTAAACTTTTTGAAAAGTTAGTTTACGATTCGTTATTTCCGGCGATGAGGCCGCTGATAATACCAAGTCAGCATGGTTTTATAAGTGGTAGATCGACAGAGACTAATCTCTGTGAGTTTTTAGAATCCACGATAGAGGCAATTGATAAAGGTTATCAGGTGGATACCGTGTATACCGATTTTCCAAGGCTTTTGATAAAATACCACATAGTCTGTTAATAAAGAAATTGGAAAATGTCGGTATACACGGTGACCTCTTGAGATGGTTGACCTCCTATTTGCGGGATAGATCTCAGGCTGTAGCTATGAAAGGGTATACTTCAAGCTTTGTCCCTGTAACATCTGGTGTGCCCCAGGGCTCCCACCTCGGTCCTCTCCTTTTTAATATTTTCATCAACGAAATCGTACGCTGCTTTAGTTATTCCAAGGCATTACTGTACGCCGATGACACTAAAATATTTAAGTACTTTTATTAAGACCGTTGAAGATTGTTATCTATTTCAAAAGGAATTGAATAGTTTCTGTGAATTTCGCTCAGCTAATTATCTTAAATTAAACATCAATAAATGTCACATTATAACTTTTACACGTAAAAAAACTCCAATACATTTTGATTATAAACTTAATGATACTCTGATTGACAGAGAGACCGAGGTGAGGGATCTGGGAGTGTACCTTGATAGTAGGCTAGACTTTGCTTCTCATATTGACAAAATCTCAGCCAAAGCATATAAAATGTTGGGTTTCATTTTTCGACAGTGTAAGGATTTTAAAGATAAAACTACGTATATTATGCTATATAACTCATTAGTTAGAAGTCACTTGGAATATGCATCCACTGTATGGTATCCACAATATGTTACGTATATAGAACAAATTGAAAAAATTCAACATCGATTTTTGAAAAGGCTACAGTATAGATTTAATAACGTTAACATACCAACACAAACACTAAGGTTGAGGCGTGAGCACAAAGATCAAGTATTATTGTTTAAAATTATAAATAACTTAATCGATTCTCCTTTCCTTCTAAGTCGCATATTATTTAAATGTCCTAGGTCCAGTAGTCGCTCCAAAGCTGTATTTACCGTGCCTTCTTGCAGAACAAATTATTCAAGAAATAGATTTTTGGTAAGGGCTTGCAACACGCATAACGCTCGATATGCTCATATTGATATATTCAACTGTAAGCTTACCGGTTTTAATACTTCCATAAAACAAGATGTTAGTTCTGATTGATTGTTTTTTGAAATTTGTAATATTGTTTGCTTTTTTGATGTCTGCGATGGCTGAGATAAATTTATTATTATCTCAGCCATCGAAGCCATTGCTTTAGATAGATAAGTACCTAGTTTTTAAAACTCAGTATGCTCAAATGTAGTGTGTACTAGAATAATTTACTGCGTCTATACCTAACATTGTACAAATTGTTCCTTTTCTATAGTCTTCGCTATGTAATTTTTATCGTTGGAGACTGTTTTGGCTAAAGTAATATGTAAACATTCTTGTATATGTGTATTATCAAAGCTGTTTGTTTCCTTGAAATAAATAAATAAATAAATAAAATAAATAAATGTTACAGATATCCTACAAAATTACTTTACAAGGACAATGTTTTTCATTCAGCAGTTGGATGCCAACAAGGTGACCCTCTTGGACCAGTCATTATTAGTTTAGCCATACACCCCATTATTCGGCAAATAAGTATACCTATAAACCATAGCAATAATTGTTGGTGTAACTTTACATCAAAGGACTAGTAACAAAACCTCGCTGGAAAACTTGTGTGGCGGACTATCTGTCAAAGTAACGGACAACCGATACAAGATTCAAAATCAACTGGAAACCCGGGGAGTATAGTTTTCATAATTCTTTACTTATCCCTGTACCGTATTTTTTACATAAGTAATAATAGCTAAAATACACTATACATCACATAAACACTGCTCATTACATGTGAGCGACGTCAATTACAATACACAGCGGGACCGTTTATGTCCCTTTTGCTTGACAATTGTATTTGTGGAAGCAAAATCGATGACGAAAAACATTTGTTTCAGACACCATATACTACATGACACACTATACACAAAACATAACCATTTATTATAAAATATATTAATATAAATAGTACAATAGTTTTACACAGGTCCATTTATAGAAGTACCTACATTCCAATTTATTGTTTTATGAATATATCAAACGTATAAATTGACTATACCTTGTCATTATTTTCATAATCCGCAATAGTTAGTAAATAATTAAAATAAGCTGCTACTAAATTTATTCAATTTATTCTTCAATTTCCTTCTCAACTTTCTATCCACCCATTTCATAGTTTCTCTCTGTTGACTTTACTTACTTTTCCTTACATTTTAGGTGCCTACGGGGTAGGTCTGTTCAAAATGATGACCCGCAGAATGGCTGTTCTGGAGGACAAATTACAGACCACACTGAAGGAATTGGAATCCTCTAAAAACCTGTGTAACCAGCTGCTACAGGAAAGGGAGGACAGCGAAGAAGAAGTAAAGAAAATAGTAGACAAGAACACTGAACTCAAGGCACAGCTGGCTGAAATGCACACACACCATCTCGAAATACTTGAGCAACATGAACAACTTCAACTGACAGTGTCCAACTTCCAACAGTGCATGGACACTCATGAAGAAGCTCTGATACGTGTTGCTGAGCTGGAACGTGAATTGAGTGAAGCTCATAACACCATCTCTAACATACAAATAAATAATCACAGTCAACAGATTGCGAATACCTGCAGCCTATATCATGAGTTGGTTCGTAGTGAGTCTGATCATGAGTGCATTAGGGAGCCAGTTGTGACAATAAACCTGACCAGGGAGGATACCATTATTATGAGACCCAGCTTTTCTAGTCATAATAAACTTAAATGCTACATTAAAATTACTAAATTAATTAAAAAATGTCATTAATGTCTGATATAAATAACCACCGCATCATTTTGATTCTTAAAGGATGAGCAAAAAGATTTAAATCCGTTTAGAGAGGGGATATTAGTACATTTACTGAACCAACACTTGGTCAATATAATGATGTCGGGTGAGTACGTTAAACGGCTTATAAATAGCCAAAGTATGAAAATTGCAATTAAGACTTTTCATTCTGCAAAAGAAATGTTTACGGACTATATACAATATGCATGCAACGGAAACACTCAGAGATGTATTCAAAGAGAAAAAGTTTCTCACTCTTTGCAGTATTTATATATTCGAACTATGCTTAAATAATATGAATTATTTTAATCTTTAATCTAATTTGAAGAAGAACATACGTAGCATATATAAATACTAGCTGACCCGGCAAACGTTGTTTTGCAAAATTTTTTTTTTTTTTAAATAGATGTTGGCCGATTCTCATAGATACCGGATAAGCACAAAAAATTTCATCAAAATCAGTCAAGCCGTTTCGGAGGAGTATGGGAACGATAACTGTGACACGAGAATTTTATATATTAGATATTACACAGTGCAGAGTTCGTATATAAGAAAGCAGGCTATTAGAGGCGGTTCTCTCATAATGACTTCAAATTTATTAAAATGCAAAGAACGTAAAGATATTGTAAACTTATCTATTGAGTGCACTATTGAGTTGTCCTGTGTGGAACTATACTAGTACTTATATATTGTAATTTGTGTATATAGACCCCCTTCTGGTGATTATAATCTATTTGAGACTGTTATGGAAGATGCTATTAATAAAATTAAATGTAGTCATAAGACTATTATAGTATGTGGCGATTTTAATATTAATATTTTAGAGAATTCTTCACAGTGTAATAGATTTCTGAATCTTTTTAAGTCATTTAATTTAAGTTACTTATTCTGTGAAGCTACTAGAGTCTCTGCAACATCTTCTACTTGTTTGGATAACATATTTAGTTCTTGTGTTGCTAAAAACCCAGTAGTTATTAGTACTCTTCCTTCTGATCACCGTGGACAGATAGCTAGTTTTTCCTGTTCAACATATTATGATAAATCACATACAGTAGAATGTAGGCTTCAAACTACCAATCGGCTTACACGTTTTAAAAATCATATTATCGCCAAGCTAAATCCCTCAATATTGAACTCAGAAAATCCTAATACAATTTATAATTCACTTTTTGGACTAGTAAATAATGAGTTTCAAAATACTTTCAAGAGTATAACTGTCACACTAAAGGGTACTACGGGATCTTTTAACCAGTGGGCCACTATGGGTATATACAGAAGTAGAGCCAAATTGTTTGAATTATATGGTATGAAACAACATAGATTCGACACACCTTTTCTAAGTTATGTAAAAAACTACTCAAAATTTTTTAAACAAGTTTGTATTTTAGCAATATCTATATTTATTTGTGGTTAAATTAAGCAATCGACAAATATAATTAAAGAAACGTGGAGAATTATAAATAATGAAACTGGTAGAGCACGATAACGGGAAAAACAATTTGAAATCCAAGATAACAATTTATTAACCACAGACAAATGTCAAGTAGCGCATATGTTTAATAGTTTCTTTGCGAACATACCTATAACAACTACTAGCTCTTTACAATTATCGTCTATAGACGCTGGAGATTTTTTGCTTAGCAGTGTACCTGAATGCAAGAGCGTGTTTAGATTCGAGCACGTTACCCCGTGAGATATATTGATCGCATATAATTCAATTAATATTTAAAAATATCGGCGACTTTTGGGGCATTTCATTAAAAATTTTAGGTACTATAGTTGAGACCGTTACGCCTTACCGCTTTATAATTTTTATCCAATGTTTTGACCTAGGCGTATTTCCGGATTTGATGAAATTAAGTAAAATCATACCTTTATTCAAATCTGGCAGTAAAAATGACATAAATAATTTTAGGCCCATCTCTATCTAGCCGGCATTTAGTAAAGTATTTGAAAAGATTTTATTAAAGCAGCTATTAAGACACTTTAATTTAAATAGTCTGCTTCACTAAGATAGACAGGCAGCGATAGCCGAGTGGATATACCAACAGACTGCCATGCAGAGGGTATCGGGTTCGAATCCACGGCGCGCACCAATGACTTTTCGGAGTTATGTGCGTATTGAATTGTTAATTATCGCTTGTCCCGTGCCTCGGAGAGCACGTTAAGCTGTCGGTCCCGGTTGTCATGAAGATCTTTGACGGTCGTTACAGGGCGTCAGTACCTTCTAAATAAACTGACACTAGTCTAAACCATGGAATATCGCTATCCCTTCGGGTTGCGGAGGTCAGACAGGCAGTCGCTCCGTGGAAAAGCTAATATTCAGCCAAATCCGGTTAGACTAGAAAGCGGACCCCAGATTGAAAACTGGGATAACGCTAAGAGGATGATGATGATGAGTCTGCTTCATTAAGATCAATACGGATTTACTAAAGGTAGATCCACTACTTATGCGGGTGTTGCTCTCATAAAACACGTTTATAATGCTTGGGGGTCATCTAAAAATGCCATCAAAGTATTCTGTGACCTCTCAATGGCATTTGATTGCGTTCATCACGATACACTATTGCGTAAGCTCCGCCACTACGGCGTACAAGAAACCGCACTTAGTGTTGTCGAGTCGTTCCTGCAGAGATTTCAGTGCGTCGATGTAAATGGGACTACATCCTCTAAATTAGCTATACATTTAGGCATTCCACAAGGTTCAATTTTAGGTCCTTTTCTTTTGCTGGTATATATTAATGCCTTACCTTTTTATTTAAAAAACATCTGTGATGTTGTACTTTTTGCAGATGATACGTCACTTATTTTTAAAGTAGACACGAATAGGAATCAATTTGATGATGTAAATAATGCACTTATACAGGTTACACAATGATTTACAGCAAACAACCTAGTACATAATTCTAAAAAAACTAAATGCGTTAAATTTGCTTTACCTAACGTTAGACAACTGGGACCTAATATTATGCTAGATAGGGAGGAACTTGACACAGTTGACACAGTAGCATGTCTTTCAGGAAAGCTCAGCTCTGCTGCGTATGCTGTTAGAAAAGTTAGACAACTTACTGATGTCGACACAGCTCGTTTAGTGTATTTTAGCTATTTTCATAGTGTCATGTCCTACGGCATTTTGTTATGGGGCAAAGCTGCGGATATTCAGAATATTTTCGTTCTACAGAAACGAGCGGTACGAGCAATATACATGTTAGGTGCAAAATATACTCTTAGGGAACGCTTTAAGTCTATAAGGATTCTTACAGTAGCCTCGCAATTTTTATTTGCTAATATATTGTATATTAGGCAAAATATAGGTTTATTTTATTTACTACAAAAACTGTCATAGGTACATAACATAAATACTCGAAACAGGCATAAGTTATATGCCCCTTATCATCGTTTACATAAAGTTAATAATTCTTTTGTAGGGCTAGGTATTCGTTTATACAATAAAATATCAACTAGTCTTTTAGAATTACCATTTAGTACGTTTAAAAGTAAAATAAAAGACTGCCTTATTAGGAAAGGTTAATAAACCATTAATGATTATTTCAGTGATAAGGATAGATGGTCACTTATACTAGCCAACCCTTGATCTTTGTACTTATTCAGAAGTTATATAGATAGATACCTTGCTTTTCAGTTTTTTTATATAATATATCTAGTTCTTTTAAATAACTATTCATGTATTATTAAGTCATTCAACTTACTACATTTACATTTGCATTGTTATTCCACTAATTTTATTTTTAAAATTTGCTACTCTGTTGGATGAAGATAACTCGTGATCATGAGCTGTACACTAACGTCTTTGTAAATTTTTTGTATTCATATACCTACCGTCACTTTCTGTAACATACATTTCCATCATAGTTCTGAACACGATCGCGAGTTGCCTACATTATAAGACGCAAGTGGATGCTCCTGTTACACAAGATTCATACTGGAAGGCTACTACAGCACTAAATTTGGTAACTGCATTAATTATTGAAGTATTATGTATGTTCCTAATTAATATTTATAAGTAATTAATTACAATGTGAAACAGTTGCAGCTCCTTACAAAAACAAAATATGTACCATAACACTGGCGATCAAAAAGAACGGGCAATAAAACTCGTGGAGTTTTATTGCCCGTTCTTTCTCGTGGTTCTACCTATTGCTTTGCGAACGAGGCAGTAAATGTAAATGTAGAAGCATTAAGTAATTTACTTTCAAATTTGACGTTCATAAGCGTCTCCTTGTGACCTAGATGAATAAATGATTTTGACTTTGACTTTGATGGAACTCTGGGAGGCAATGTAGACACTGTATTATTTATTTATTTATTAACTTTATTTACACACATAGCGTATAAAGGTGGACTTAATGCCTTAGGCATTTTCTGCCAGTCTACCTTAGAGTAGTGCAGAGATTAATGGTAGGTGTATTTAAAAAGTACCGTTTGACTTTATTATATTATATTTAATAGATATGATGGATGCGCATACATACATCGAATATAGAAATGCATACATATACTTACATATATAATATGTATGTGTACATACATATTATATATACATATATAAATAAATATATATAAATGTTACGATACTTCTGCTAACTTAGCCAATAAAAGCTGCTTTACCTTTGTCATATGTTTAGCAATACCTAGAGGTGGACGTCCTGATTTCGAGAGGAAGGTCATTCCAAAGAAGAATAGCTTGAGTAGGAAAAGAAGAGTGGATGAAAGAAGATCTATGTGAAGGACAAAGAAGGAGAAGGTTATTAGATGAATGAAGGTTAAGATCGTGGTTGCTGCATAAGTACTGGAAGTAAGAACTTAAATAGTTGGGAGTATTGGGAGACATAAGGATAGAATAGAGTGTAGTGAGAGCACGCAGACTGCGTCTTTGACGAATAGGAAGCCACTTCAACTGGGAACGATAAGTAGACACGTGGTCATACTTGCGAAGATTGAAAATAAATCGAATGCAGTTATTGAGAAGACGGTCAAGTTTATTAAGAAATACCAAAGTTTGCACAAGCATTGTCTTAGTTTTGGGTGGTAGGAAGTTCCTTAGGCGAAAGATAGCACGTAGAGTACCGGTAATCGTTTTGCTAGTTTGAGTGACGTGGTTTCGCCAGCTTAACGTACAGTCCATGTGTAGGCCAAGGTTTTTGACTACTGGGCATATATTTATGATATTACCATCATAAAGTAGTGGTGGCAAAGTTAAGACGTCCAATCTTTTAATCATGCATTGGCTACCAATTACAATTGCTTGGCATTGGCTAGGGTTCACATAAAAACCAAACTTGTTTGACCAGCTCTGTATGGCGCTTAGATCTCGGTTAACTTTGAGAATTGCGGATGACACGTCTTCAACGAATGCCTGAGAGTATATCTGCAAGTCATCGGCATACAGGTGATAAGCGCATTGAAGATTTTGAGTTAGGAGATTAATAAAGATTGAAAATAATAAAGGAGAAAGAATACCGCCTTGAGGAACACCAGAGTTATTGTCACGCCACTTCGACGATGACTCGTCGAGGCGGGCAGATTGCTGGCGTCCTCGAAGATAACTTGAGAACCAATCCAGAGCCTCGGATGAGATCTTAAGATGGGTAAGGAGGGACAGTAGGACATCGTGACTGACGGTATTAAAGGCATTCGAAAAATCAACCAAAGCCAACACAGTGACTTTGGTGTTCTCCATGCCCTCCCTAATATCGCCAGTCACTTTGAGAAGGGCCGTTGTAGTACTGTGTCCAGACCTGAACCCAGATTGGTAGGGGCTTAATAAGTTATTTGTGTAGACAAATCTAGACAATTGCCATTGGACACAGGACTCTAGGACTTTGGACAAGAAAGGAAGAATAGAGATAGGACGAAAGTGATTCGGGTGAGAAGGGTTTTGGACTTTAGGCAGAGGATTAATATAAGCTTTACGCCACAGGGCGGGAAAGGTGCCAGAAGTAAGGGAAAAGTTTATGATGTGGGAGATGGCTAGAAGGAGTTGGTCTAAGATGGCAGTGATCATGCGCCATTACAAGACATGGCTTTTCTAAAAAATAAATTCTCATCCTAAATTATAGTAAATGTGAATTTTTTACAAATACAACAGACTCAATGAACAAACATTTGTTATTATCGAAATTTAATCATTTGGCACCAAATATCAAAATTCTCTTCGCCTCCTAGGTTCACCAATTTTTGAAGAAGTTTTTGAATCTTTCATAGAAGAAAAGATACAAAATTTTAGTGATATTTCAGATCGTCTATTCAAAATTAATATTCATTCAGCTTATACAATTATTCGGTATTGCCTTTTCGTCCCTAAATTTACTCATATTTTAAGATCATCACAACTTTGGAAAAAATTATCAAATTATTCAAAAAAATTTAAGGAAGATATTGAATGTGGACATGGACAACCGAGCTTGGCTACAAGCGTCTTTACCCCTAGGTCTAGGTGGGCTCGGCGTTCGCAAAATTTCCAGTGTCAGTTTACCGGCGTTTTTATCTTCGATTCACAGCACGGAAGAGTTAACTAGGAAAATTTTAACAACTGCACTAGTTAATTTAGAAGTGCTGTGCAAAACCGAAGCTATAAATGCCTGAAAAATGGCATGTCCAAACACTGAATTGCCTGCCAACCTTTTCTTCTAGAGACAGTGGGACTTGCCGCTCTTCAACTTAGTAAGAAAAAATCTTTTGTCTACAGCTTCTAATGTTGCAGAGCGTGCTGGCTTACTGGCTGTGGGGGTATGGGAATCTGGCCTTTGGCTACACGCACTACCATCTTCCAACACTGGAACCATGTTGGATGATGAGACCTTCCGTATTGCCACTTGCCTACGTTTGGGTGCTCCATGTGTTTCTTCGCATCGATGTCATTCTGGCGAAGACGTCGATAGCCTCGGACATCATGGGCTTTCTTGCAGTAGAAGCGCGGGTAGAATTCCACGACATGCTGCACATTTGAACGACATAATTCATCGTACTCTTGTCGCGTCTGGCGTACCAGCTGTACTCGAACCAAATGGTTTGGTACGAGACGACGGGAAGAGACCTGGCGGTATGTCGTTGTTGCCATGGAAAATGGGTAGGCCTTTGGTGTGGGACGCAACGTGCGTAGACACCCTTGTTTTCCTAGCCTTCTGGGCACGTTATCCGATGACAGTGATGCGGAGGAATACTACGACGCCTAAACGATTTGCCTTTTATGTATATATTAGTTCGTTTTTTTTAAATTTAGTTGTAGGATTAAACGTATAATTTTAGTTGTAAATAATAGTTTTAAATGTAAATAAGTATACAGTTGTAAAATAATTGAATTGAAATAAATTATGTATCGCAATTTTATTATTATATTATCTTATTGATAGTTGGCACCTACAACCAATTAAAAAGTGGCACTGCGTGAATGGTTTTGCCAGCATTGCTGCAACTTTTTATGATAAAGATTTCTCAATTGATAAGTAAGTATAAAAGAAAATCATATTTGGCTTGCAAGCTTGCGTGGCTCCACATTACAGCATGTAATGTAAAATAGTGTTCTGTTCATTTCCTCGCGTTGCTCGCTTTCTTTATTGTGTATGGTTTATAACCAACTACGAACAAAGTACTGAATGCTGGTGTTTTTTTATTCCCCAGCTCACGCTCTCCGCACATTCACAATACCTTGTTGGTAACAAAGACTCGTAATGAATTTAATCATAATGTATACAGGATTTTTCGGCAGTGGCTTGCGGGCTGCGGTGCTTCTTCTAGCATAGCATAACTATTTAACTATCATGTGATACATTAAAATATTTGTCACATCCGTTACTATGCCGTAAATATTGTTGTTTTCATTTATATAATAATATGCTATATTCTTGAACTCAAATACGTACCATTTCGTCGGCAAATGAAGGAATACCTTTGTTTTCGTCTGACAGCTGTCGCTCTGTGGGAAACCTGGTATTTTGCCAAATCTGGATAGAAAAGATTGACTGCGGCTCTACAAAGTGAAAATCTTGGGTAGCAACAGGAACCACACTATAATATTATTTTCATCGTCCTAGCGTTATCCCGTTGCTTTCAAGACTTTTGCCTTGGATCTCGGAGCCTCGTTACTAGGTTAACCAGATTTGAGCAGAATCGATTTAGACTAACATCAATACTTATATTAGAGTTTACTGACTCTCTTTTACGAAGAGCTCTGCAGTCCGTACCGCAGAGTTCTTCGTAAAAGATAGTCATGCCCGTGGCAAGTGACAGATTTAAGAATTTATTTCGCACATAATTTCGAAGAGTGAGTGGTGGCCACCGTGGGTTTGAACGCGATAGCCTCTGGATGGCATCCTGTTGGTATCTCCACTAGGCTATAGCTATTATTATGGTACAACAATCATCATCCTCGTAGCGTTATCCCAGTTTCAACCTGGGGTTCGCTTACCAGTCTAACCGGGTTTGGCTGAATCTTTAGCTTTTCCACAGAGTGACTGCCTATCTGACCTCTGCAACCCAAAGGGATAGCGATATTCCACGGTTTAGACTAGTGTCAGTTTATTTAGAAGGTACTGACGCCCCCGTAACGACTGTCAAAGATCTTCATGACAACCGGGACCGACAGCTTAACGTGCTCTCCGAGGCACGGGACAAGCGATAATTAACAATTCAATACGTACATAACTCTAAAAAGTCATTGGTGCGCGCCGTGGATTCGAACCTGATACCCTCTGAATGGCAATTTGTTTAAGTCTGTTGGTATCTTCACTAGGCTATCGCTGCCTTATGTTACAACAATATGATACTGATAAGAAATGGAAGGGGCAGATGCACAAACACAGCATCTCATGAAATAAAGTGAAGCATTCACCGATTTTACCTCTTCTAATTCTTGTCGTTTGATCGTTTCTGGTTAATATACCTATGAATGTCGATCGGTGAATGGTACCTTGCTTTCAAAAATGACTTTAAAACAAAAAAATAGGCCGCTCTTCGTGCATAATCATATTTACCTTTGATCTATTTTAAGTAATTAAGTAAAATTGTAGTTATTGTGAACTGTCAGCGTGTATGTGGTATTCATTTTATTTGCTATCGGCATTACGAATTTTTTTGTTAAACCTAAATCTATGATGAACCTAAATCTTCATAGTAGGAGATTACAATTTACCCGGTATAAAATGGACACACAACAATGACCACAATTATGTTACTGCTCAATCCACCGATTCAACGAGTCGACTTTATAGCAGTTACTAATTCTTTCCAATACAATAACATTAAGAATAATCTGGATCGCATACTGGACTTGTTTATATCAAATGTGGATTGCCAGTCTAGTACCTGTGTAGCACCTGTGCCACCTGACACTCACCATCCGCCTTTTTGTGTAACAACTTCTCTTGGCAGTAAATTTTCTCCTATGAAACGTCACACTCGTCCCAAATACAACTACTACAAAGCAGACTACGACACAATTAATAACAAACTTAGTAACTTAATTCTCATTTTCCTGTATGGTTTACACGCACCTTAATACGTATGTTTAAAAGTAAAGAACATGCATGGATAAAGTGGAAAAAATATGGTAATATATCTGATTACGAAACGTTTTCAACTCTCCGCAATCACTTTAAAATCGAGTGTGATAAATGTTACCTAAGGTATATGAATTCAGTTGAGGATAGTATTTCACTGAACGTTAAACACTTTTGGACGTATATTTCAAAAAGACAGAGTAAAGCCAATATTCCCGCAAATATGTATCTTGACGATGAACACGCAAATGATCCGACCGCAATATGCAAAACGTTTTCTAAGTTTTTCACATCTGTTTTTGAACCCTCCACCTTTAAACCAGAACACTGGCAAGCACCTTCAATGTTTGCGGATAATTCTTCATGTGTGTCGGACATACGTTTAACATCTGATGTCATATTAAAGTCTCTTAAACATATTAATTTAAATAAAGGGCACGGTCCTGATGGTATACCCCCAATGTTCATAAAGAAAACCGCAGACCATATTGCATATCCACTCTGTATTATTTTCAATAAGTGCCTTAGTGAGGGAATATTTCCTGAAGTTTGGAAGCACGCTTTCATCTCACCCGTATATAAAAGTGGTGATAAAAATAACGTCCAAAATTATCGTCCCATCTCTATTTTATCCACCTTGTCGAAGCTTTTCAAGAGTCTTGTGCACGGTGAATTATACTCCTACATACACAGCTTAATAATTCCCGAACAACATGGGTTCGTCAAACGTCGCTCAACAGTCACTAATCTTACATTATTTACAAGTTATTTATTTAAAAATATGGATGATCAAACTCAAGTTGACGTTGTGTACACCGACTTTAGAAAGGCCTTCGACAAGGTGGATCACAAGTTGCTTTTTGACAAAATTGCCTACAACGGTATCCGCGGCAATTTACATCGATGGTTCATGGCTTACATCTACAAGAGGACTCAAAAAGTAGTCATTAATGAGTTTGAATCTGACTCCACTATTGCCACCTCCAGAGTACCACAGGGGTCCATTCTGGGACCCCTACTTTTCAATTTATTCGTCAATGACATAAAATGCTGTTTACTAACTCACAGTTCCTGATGTGTGCTTATGACGTTAAAGTTTACAAGGCTTGTTCTAGTCTACAAGACTGCATACTCTTACAGAGACAGGTTTTTTCAATTTTATTTACTCAATAAACTGCATCTCAACATAGTTAAATGTAATGTAATAACTTACACAAAAAATAAGAAGGTTCTTAAATATGATTATACTATTCAAGACATAATCCTACAAAAGGTCAGCCACATCCGTGATCTAGGCGTCACGTTAGACACTAAATTACATCTCGACCTACACATTAACAATATTGTTAATAAAGCCTACCAAATGTACGGTTTCGTTATGAGATCCTCTAAAGATTTTAAACGTCGAACCACCCTATTACTCTTATATAAAACGCTTATTAGATCTCAACTAGAACTCGCAGTCCCGATTTGGAATCCATTTGACAACAAATATGTGATCAGGATTGAAATGATCCAAAAAAAATTTTTAAGAACTATCCATTACAAATTCCGTCATTCTAAACTTCCATACCAAGAGTTACTTAAAGAATATGCTTTATTAAGCTTGGAGTCCAGGCGCAAACTGCTCATGTTTATGATGTTGCATGGCATTTGTAACAATAAATTTGATTGTAGTGGTATTACGAATCAACTATGTTATGTGGTGCCTAGAACTGTATTACAGCGGGAAGTGTGCGTGCCTCGGCTGTTCCACACTGAAAAGTGCAGAACAAACGCCGGTGCACGGGCACCTCTCCGCTGTCTCCTAGAAATGTATAACACACATTTATCTGACATTAACTTTTTTGCACTCTCACATTTAAAATGTAAAAGAGCGGCGGTTGAAATACTAAAACGCTTGTCCTAGTATTTCCACATTATTTTATTCCATTTCCTTTATTATGTTAAATTTATTTTTCAATATGAGACTTTGGCTCAACTTCGCATGACCTTTGAATAAACAACATTTATTTAATATTATTCTGCGGTCATAGGTATGGGTTATACATTAAGTAATATGAAAATACCTTCTGTAAACTTACCACGCAATGTAATGTATAACTGTTATATGTCCCAATAAATAAATAAATGATATTCTATGCCTAAATTAAGCTGTCCAATATGTTATAAAGGTATATCAAATTCTGAAAATGCCATGAAAATCAGTAGAGTTTACTTACACGTTGTATTTAAATGATGTTCGTACATTAACGTGCATGTCATGTCCATAATTTTCAATTATTTTATGATAGTCGTTTTGCTGTTACAACACGTACGTTCGACATCTCAATTCCGACGCATAATTACGCTGTTTATACAACACAGAAAACTTGTCCCAACTTTGGTATACCTAACAAAGTAATGGGTCCTAGATTTAAGTTGTAAATGCATGGCTTGTTCTGGCAAAGAGCAATTTCCGTCTGCGGAACACCTGCTTCGCGTCTTTTAAAACAATTGAAAGTCGCGCTGTAGTAATAGTTCCCAGGCGTTGATTACGAAACAGCTACGATTACATTTCATATGTAATTTTATTGTAGTTGGCGCACATTGCACATCATGCTTAAAAAATGAAAAGCTACAGTAAAATAGTTTTAGCACATCTCAAGTCCTCTGATAAAATGACTGTAATATAACTTTCAACAAGTTGTTTCGTTTGTTGCCGTGGGCCGGATATAGTGCGTACATTCAAAAGCATTCGACACAAGATTTATATTAGTTTGGACTTATTGACTTCGGAACATTCACAAAAACAAAGAACCTTTATTTAAGAAGTAAGCGGACACAGCTTTACCATAATGGTATATAAGACTAGCGGTAACAAAAACCGAACAAGATTTAGTATTTCAGCTCTCAACGACGGTTTTCTTACTTATTTACTAAAGTAACTTTAAGAAAGAAGGTCTGCGCTGTAACCCAAAAATTTACAGGTAATATTATTATATAACAAAAATGACTAGATTCTGAGCAAAATTGCACGTTCTTTTTGCTTGTGCGGTTGATACTCACACGCCTTGGCAGACGCATGACACGTCACTTAGGTAAGTACCTAGAGTGTTTTCCTCTCATGCGTGTTTACGCCCGTAAGTGAACTCGGTGGAATACAAACATAGCCAGACTAGATACCTGAAAGTACCATACTTTAACCGCCTCATACCTACCAGTGGCAACTTTCGATAGGAAGCGCTATTTTCACTTCGTAATCTGTAAACAATTATCTAGATAATGCCCGAATCCACCCAATATTTTCTGTGCAAATTTGTGAATGTGCGTGATTGACTGCTGCTTGAATGCAATAGTAGTTTTAAACTTGTGACGCTTTTGAATGATCCTGATAAGTTTTGCAACAACGTTGTGTATAGTTAGTGTCACATATTTATAATTAAACATTTTGCATTTCTGTGTGATAATCAAGCTCGAAAAGTAGTTACACAAAACAGACTTTCAACAACCGTATTTTATGACTCTAATGTCCTAATGTTTTGAAATAAAGCTCTCATTACGAGACAAGGTCTAAATATACCTAATGTTGAACTGAGCCCTAAATTCTATTTTTACTTTTTGAGAAGGTCATTTTATTTTTAATTTTAGGAACAGGAGATTTAAATCTGAAAATGTTTACACCTTACTGTCAACGTATAAAACTTAACACACTGGCTATCACTTAACCTTCATTTGTTATAAGTCCATTAGCCCATTATTTTCATTGGCTTTTCCCCATTATTTTCATGATTACTTAAAAATCAGGTCAACTTTAAAAATCAGTAGATAAGAACATTCGTATTATTATCTGACTGGAAAGCCTAAAATGAACAAGTGTGTTTCTGTGGATCGTAGTGATCTTGTATAGCTATCTCAATACACAGTCATCTAACTCCAAAAGCTTCTCAACATCGCTATGGTGGTTTCTGAGACGCAAAATTAAAAGCAATTAATTACATAAATAAAATGAATAATATTTTAACAGCTACGGTTCAAATTCGACTAATCCATATTCACAGAAAAGGAGAACTTCACTAGTTTTAGACAAACATGCACTTGAGCTACTTCAATGTTTAAGATAGTTTCAAGCATGTCGCCTTACGGGTCTATAATATGTACATGACGCTCCCGAGGAAACCAATATGGTTTTGGACATACATACCTCTGACACTAGACTGTACTGAAACGGTCTCCGGGGAGGGATTGCTATTCGCGAAGATAGGGTATGTAGTGACTAATATTCTAAGTAAATATTAAATATGTATAGCGTATCATGAAAACCATATCAATAGGGAGATAACATGACGTTCTAACTGATTTTATCTTTATCATGTGCTAGACCTCGCCTGCCTACCTGCCTGCGTGAAACTCGCTAACCCCGTAAGGAGGAGAATTTCCAAAAATCTTATCTTAGCACTCCTTTGCACTCCTCGAAAACATGCTAGAGCAAAAGCAGTAGTTTTGACTGTGCGTTGTCTGTCAGTTGATGCGTACAATACGCAATATAGATGCGGAAATATGGATGCTTAGCCGAAAATTAAAAAAGAAATATCCATTTTAATGCGATGAGTCCGATATGTATACGATGCGAATATGTGGACGGCACCTTAATATGGCAAATGATGATGGATGGCACGTACGTTATGCGTAATACTGGTTGATCTCGTACCAGTATAAAACTTGTATTAAGCCGTATTGTGTCGTCTTAAACTGCACGACACAATACGACGGTACAAACAGGTTCTGTAATATAACTAAAAAAATTAAGAATAAGATTATAATTCTTTTTATGAGCCTGTAACATCCCACTGCAGGGCAAAGGCCTAAGAATATATTATTTTACTTAATATATTAAAAAGCAGCTATAGCCTAGTGGAGACTGACTACGCAGAATGTCTCGGATTCGAATCCACCGCACGCAACAATGACTTTTCGGTGAACGATACCATCGAGAGGAAACTTGCATGTTTAAGAGTTTTTCATAATGTTTTCGAAATACATGTGAAGTCTGCCAACCCGCATTTGGCCAGCATGGTGGACTATGGCCATACCCTTCTCATAGTGAGAACAGGCTCGTGCCCAGCAGTGAGACAGTTTATTTACAGGGCCGATGATGATATATTAAATAGGACAAAACAAGTCTCTATCTTAAATAATTAAAAGGATACAATGTTCAAGTTCGGAACTTCAACTCAAAAATAGCAAGAATCTAAATTCTAGAGCAACAAATAATATGTCGACGAATTTAGAAAATACATAATTATATATGTATATTACTTGGGTGCTAATAACAAATCAAGCGAAAACATCATTCACATTCATGCAGATGATATTGACAAAACATGTTAGTATTAGATGGCTGCGCGTACCCCTAACAAGCAATGTGACGTATTTTTTGCAATATCGCCTCGTATCTCGTATGCCTCGTTGTCACGTCATTTTCCAAACGTGACGCTTTCAATTATTAATGAGATGTGATCCATAAAACGAGTTGTTTGCGTCTGACGTGCATCTTCGTTACTCAAATATTTAATGAGTCTCTTTACCTCGTTACCGTGATACGAAAAATCTAAATTCTCCCGACAAAATATGACTACGCATTGTCACATTTTTGGGACCTTGAACAACCCTCCTCGGAAATAAGAGCGTGTCTACAATACGATTCTATATATGAGATTTATGAACGTAATTCTTTGCATCACTTGATTTGGCAATCATGACAGTATCATATTTATGGCTTCTTGATTAATTGTTTTCAACCGCCTCTTCGTCGGCGTCTGATAAGTTGTCTAGAATTTGAGCGTTTACGGTAATCAATACTGCCCTGTTTTTTGACGACCGGTATACCGAAGGGATCAAGGAGTAACAACATTAATTCCTATCACACACACTTTCAGCGTGTGGTCATGGCCACAACTATGAGGAATATTGCAGTATTTTAAATTAGAATGAGAAATCGAGTAATTATTGCACTCTTTTCATATATCCTATATCGGTAAGAATAGTGAATAGTCTTTCTAACATTCCTGTTCTGTGTCATGTTATATAGAACTGGCACACCAACTATTAGCGGCAGTATATGTAGGAGCCCGCTTGTTATTCGCAAGGTATTTATATTAAAAACTATATACTCCAGTCCACACAAAGAACTTACACCCGAACAAGTGAAATTGAAAAGATTATGAACATTGATAGTCTACGTGTAGGTACAATTTGTTCACAACGAATGAATCAGTGTATGACACATTTGTTTCTGCCTCTTTGGATTGGTTGCCAAAGCTAGCATAAAAATCCCATTGTTTTGTACCTATCACGAATTGTACTCACGCGAGCGGCCCTAGCAAAGCAAAGTAGGAACTATTGACTTTGTCTGAGCAAGGATCACCAACCTTGTGGCATCTTAATTGACTAAATAGTAGGTAGATTGGAGTCCCCTATGGGCCAGGGGCCACCCACCTTGTCGTGGTGGAGAGGCTTAGTAACCGTGGCTTGGACACCCACGGTGAAGGTAAGCGGGATCACGGGAGTGGACGCTCCACGTGGGCTTGGGAGCCTGGCGCAGGATGCATCCAAGGGCGCGGGTTCTGTCTGTCCCTCGCAGTCGGGCGCGATCGCGGGAGGAGAGGCGTATCGGTGTTGCGTTGCCACGCGCCCTATCTCCCGCAACCAAATGGACGCGCACCATTTATTGCGTTGCGGTGGGGCCGCAAAGAAAAAGTTCGATTGGACTGAGAAATGTGTGTGTACTATTTGGATGAAAATGACACAATTGTTTTTCTTTGCGTCTGCAAGACTGTTGTCTCCTTCTATGATACAGAACTGCCGAGCAAGGCGATGGCGGCTGGCAGGGACGATCTCCAACTATTTATTCCTGTGCGTACGACTGGAAAATGAAGTTGGTTGTAGTACATACATAGTGTACGTCAATATTTTATATCCAGTTAACAGTTTCTTTAGATTTATCCAAATAATATAATACATACATACATAGACTCACGCCTGTTTCCCGAAGGGGTAGGCAGAGACCACGGAACGACATTTGTAACGATCCTGACATATATCTCTTGCTTCATTCACTCCCAACAAATTTCTCATGCATGCTTTTCTGCTTAGGGTACTTCTGACCTGTCCCTATTTTTAGGATGTCTCCTATCAGGTCAGAGAACGTCCGCCTAGGTCTTCCCTTACGTCCTGTTCCATATACCCTTTTCTTCTTATATCTTTTTTGTTAGGTGCATAGGGTTCCCACGAAGAACTTAAGGACAACTTACAAGCGGACTGTAAACTTCAACACCAGAGCTAGCTGCACATTGTAAAATACGCAAATCTCCAAGAGCGTATACTATTGCTGAATCTCTTGCTTCTTTACATTTTCATCATTCATCTTTCAAATAAATATGACGAATTAGGCAGGTCTTTCCAAAATAAATCACAGTAGGTAGAGTCTTTCTGTATTCAACTAAAGTAGAGAGAAGTAGAAGTTAACGTTTTATTGCTTTAAGTCAATGGTACTTAGTTACGCCTCCATTCGTGTAGAATTTGTTTTATTCCTTGAAACTAGATTGTTAAGGGTTGATTCAGTACTTTAGGGACAGATAGACTCACGTTTTATTTATTTTATGAGCCTGGAGTAATAGCTTTGTTTAGCTATATTGATACTTTTATGGTAGGCTGTAGAGAATATTATGAGCATATTATCAATAGAATCGATTGTTGAGACTTCATGTAAAATCTTTAGTAGTAACAAAGTTTAGCAATGTAGCGCTGTAGGCTAGCTGAAAGCCCTACGTTTAGTATGTTTTTGACAACAATCCTGGCTGCTACCGCAAGGTGGCACCCGCGTGAGTCCTCCTGGCCTATCACACAAAAATGGTGCAAAACAACCTTTGTTGGTCAGATACTGTACTATCTTGTCGATTGAGATCGCTACTATGATGGTGTTTGAAATAGAAATATTGTTTATGATAAGTTAAATCGATTATATCAGTTTAGAAGCGTGTTACTTTGTCTATTGAAAATTTCTGACTATGGTCACACTATGAACTGTCAAATCATTCTTTTTTTTTCTCATTTGTCGTTTCCGGAAAAATTTGGTCTTGCGCTCGCGCCGTTTGTCTTTCGCGTGGTTTGTAATTGAAGTAAATTTGGAACCCGTGTGAATGCCGCTTTTGATCTATAACCGGCACCGGTAAATTGTGATAAAAGATAAAGATTGAACATTTGTAAAGTTGTGCAATTCCGTCCACGTGCTTGTGTCCTGAGGACTTCGTTGGAAGAACCTGACCCTTGGACTCTGGTAGCTAACTATAACGATTTCCTTATTAATTTGGCCAAAATTATGAGTGTAATCTTATAGGTCTACTCCAGAACATCATCAGAGAAGATCTCAGGTAAGTTGAAATATAATCACTGTGCAATCACAGTATATAGTTTAGATCTTTTGCCTTGTCATAGTCAGGTAGATGTAATACAAACTTCCACTGTGCATTCTGAACAATTTCCTACCTGCCTACGGCATCTCTAAACAGATGGGATAAGTCCCATCATAGTAGCGATCTCAATCGACAAGGTGTACGGTACAATGTGGTAGGTAATACCTAAGAGTATTACCACATTGTTAAAGTATCTTGCAACTGGGACAACCTTTTTGATATGTACACCTAGGTTTTAAGTGCCAAGACCTAGGATATATTTTCATATATTATTATATAGATTTACAACCTTTTTTTATTACATACGCGTGTGATGTAGACTTATGATACTGTGTTATGTTATGATACTATTATTTTGGAGTAATCTTGTACGTTCAGCAGTTGCTGATAGCAACAGCCTTATTGAATTAACTTATTAACTAACATCGTAAATCGATACGAAAAGTTTTAAGCGGGCGCCTCGATTCAGTACTCCGGTCTTTTCTAGACTCTCATATATTTGTGTCATACTTATAGAACTTTTACATATGGCCTATGTAATAATTACTGTAGCAACGTGTAAAATCGAAGCCTGATCTAAAAGTGCGTAATCGAAAACTATAAAACATAAAGGATTGGCGTTCGCCACAATTTTGTATAATAGCGTAGATTATACCAATAAAAGAGAATTGCTTTTGAGTTAGGGCCTCGAAGGCGCGGCATCGTTATTGGTCACAAAGTCTGTAATATTGTTACCGCTCCTGTTGACTCAGTGAAAGCTAATCGATGTGTCGCGTTATTACATTTTATCGTCTCTGCAGAAAAGAAGCGATTCTCTGCAAAAATATGTATACAATATCTACTATAAAACGTGCTCATTTTTCTTAAGATAATTAGGAAAAAATATTGGCCAAATACGTCGATCATACTAATATTAAGAAAAGTAGCAGGTGCTTATTGCGTTATGTTGGATTAAACATTTTTTATGTGGCGTTTTTATTAGTGGAACGCGATAGTTTGTTTTCACAGGTTATATTAAGAAGGTGTTAGTTTTACGCGTTTATACTTTTTGATTATACTATCTGTTAATGAATATTTAATTTTGTTACATCTGCTGCATGTTTTATGGGTTGTAATTTATGTTGAAAGCAGAAGAAAAATGTAAAATAATGGCGATGTATGTTACAGAATCAATTATGAACACATCAAAATGTAACAGCTGATGTCGTAGAAAATTTGCAACTACGAGCTACAAGATTTATGGAGACTACAAAAACAATGATCGAATCTGAAGTGACTTGAGCGTGAGCCGTAGTGAGCCTCCAGTTACTCCTGGGGTTTGAAGTCGATCCCACAGCGCAAATTATTAGCGTCGATAATGATACTACGTACTTTAATGTCTGTTCCTGGTCTGATCTTCGTCTAGATCGTTGTTGGAGTTGAAATTGACCAGAACTGACTGGGTCGCATAAGATAAGAAAAATATTTGACCAGACTGACACTGGATCAGGTACGAACTGCTATCAACATTATACTATGGATCGATATAGATCCTTATTGGAAGTCGCTCAAAGGAAGCAAATATTCTGACTAAACCTGCATTGTATTTTCATAATGATCACGAGAAGATTCAAATTGTTTATCAACCTGCTTTAGTTCATCGAAGTGGTTAATGACCTAGAGAAGCAGTCCGTTATCATAAGAAGAGGTTCTTATGATAATGGTCTGCTCCTCAGCAATGCGACAAGTTAAAAAGTTTTATTCATAGGAAAACAGGCAGTGTTTATCGTTGTGAGTTTGGTAAATGTCTCGCTATCGTCTTTACCCTTCGGTCCTGTGAAATTGCATTTGTACATTCATACATACATAGTCTCACGCCTATATCCCCGAAGAGGTAGGCAGAAGTATATTGCTACACCCCTTTTTCGCCAGATTTATTTTAGTTCCACGTAATAGAGGGTGAGCCTATTGCCGTACCGGGCACACTACCAGACTCCGTGCTGCTACTGAGAGTTTACTAACGGAAAAACCCAATAACACATTGCCCGACTCGGGAATCGCACTCGAGACCTCTCAATCCCACACGCACATTTATGCCGCGAAACCAACGAGGCAGTCATTTGTTCGATGTCAAAGTAACATGATAACGAGACAACAGACTGACTTGTTGTTTTAATGGAATAGAGAAGAGTGCATGCACGTTGCTGGACTTCTCACTGGTTTCGGCGGTAACTAAACCGCGTAGTATAACCGTAATATTATCGAAATACTCATTAGTAGTTCTGTGATTGTCTCTCAGTCAAAATACCAGGTGCTTGCAAATTAACGGTAGCTGCAGTACTTGCTACATAGTCCAGAACAAGTGAATCGCTGAAAGTATCAAGGGGCACATCGCCAAAGTGAAAACAAATCATAAATGCAGAAAATTTATTTAAAGCTGGCACTAATCGCTAGATTGGGTTCATCCGCAGTTTCTCTCAACAGATCGCCAACACCCATTTTGTGTTTGAGGTGATTGAAAAACGGCTATAACACTTTTCATTGGGAAGAAGATTCGATAATCACCGAATTGCAATCCAGTGCTTGCAATAATGCAAAACTGCCTTATTGCAGTTAAATTTCAATTTGATGGTACCAGGCGTAACATACGGATTCATAATATAGTGCACACACAACACGATTGTAAGGCACATGAGGACATGTGGTGGGATTTGAACGGATTTAATCCCTTACGGATTAAACTGATACACGGCCGGTTTCTGAATTGAGAATTTCAGCTTACATCAGTTGAAAATTTCTGAACTAGTTGAAGTCAACTTGAGTTTTTTCTGTTTCACAGGTTAGAGTGATATTTTTTCAAAGCACTTTCATTAGAGTTTTCTTCAAATCATGAATAAATTAAACCAAACAACACTAGTACGTTCCAATACAAGTAAAAAAAACCGGTACTAACCATAAATTCGTATTAATTAACATTTTACAAAGAAGCACACTTGTCAGTTAATTATTTTTATACGGAAACAAATAAAAAGTCGAAATAAAGTTGTATTTAAAATTATTTCAACGTTTATTTTATTTTAATGAATACTTTGTTGAATTTGTTCAATTCGGTATCTTAGTGAAAACGGAACGTGTATGTTATGTCAAAGTCAGTTTGTTTTATTTTTAATACAAAATATTTGTGGTCAGGTATATTTGAGGTATAATTCTATATACCTCCATGGTGGCCACCATGGAGGTATATAGAATTATACCTCCTTGGAGGCCACAGCGTAATTATTTGAATTAATTTAACACGGAAATCTTTCATTTATATTTTCTATCCCTTCGATTTGTTCCTAATAATGTTGTAATCTATTTGTTCCAAATATTGAATAGGCTTTGAACCTTTTTTCTATAAATTCTGTTTAACGGCCTTCTTGTTGTGTAGACGTCAGTATGACGTAGCCGCTGCTTGGCAACGGTAGTGTGGACATTTTGACATACTGGCTGTCATATTACTCGTGATCACGGGTTAAATGACCAAAGTAGTGTAATTATTTTTTTCTCAATTTATCAGTGCTAAGTGAGGTTTGACAAATGTCAAATGTTTTCAGAAACGCGAATATAGAGTTGATATGGAGTTGATCATGAATTGATCATATGTTGTGTCAAATTTAAGATTTTACAAGCACAAATACTCAAAAGGTGTCAAAATAATTTTTTGTGAAACAGAAAATTGATTAAGTGGTATATAATTAGTGTTTAAATTGTTCTCAACGCGAAATTCTCAATTCAGAAACCGGCCGACAATTTCATTGATACCGTAAATGTCGTATGTGTGGCATATTTAAGGAGCACTACACTATACACATGGATGGATTTGAAAGAAACTACCTCGCATGCTGATACAGTTAGTGTAGTAGGAATAGTATGGAACACAGAAGATTTGAAACATTAATACTGGATAGGGTGGATTTGACAGAACCGTACTAAAGAAATGTGGCTGAGTTTGGAAGAATTTATCCACATTTAGATGGAGATGGACTTTGTGACCACTCCCATTAGTTCCATTGCAGCCGGTTCAAAACGAATCGAGGCAGTAGATATGTAAATACCAAAGAGCTTGATCGCGTTAATTCCCGTCTCGATAATACTATAAAAAATGTGCTTTAATTAAATTTTAAAACTTTGGAAAGCATCGGTAGTTCGATCCACCTCGCTTACTAGTCACTATCCTGCTAGTTTCCTTTCTCAAACAAACTAAAGTTGCTTGCTACCGGGAGGGAGTAAACGATTGTTGGCTGTAGTACCTAATGCTTGTGCAAGTCTAAAGAATAAAGCCATGTGTACTCGTAGAAATATTAAAATGCCCTAGGACAACTCAAACTCACTCTCAAACTGCGCAGAGCTTCATATTTCGGAAACTGAACAACTGATAAACATACTTATATATTCTTATACATCTTTACATTACAACGAACATATAATCGTGCTGATCACATTAATTTAGTTGATTAATAAAGATTTGTTCTAGATGGAAATCGAATTATTTCGGCTTGGTGTGGCCATTGGTTTCCTTACCACCGACATGCAAACTATTACCTAAAAGAAAATATAGTCCTGAATGTTAAATCAATTACTCAAAAGTGCTTCATTATTTTAATTTTGTACACACGAGACAATTTAAAATGCAGTAGGTAATTTTCATTCCCTCACCATTGGGTTCGTTCTTTTTAAAGTTATGAATATTACTTAGTATTTTAATAGAAAATGAAAATAAATATTGCTTTGTAATTTATTGTGCGTTGAGGACAGAACGGCGAGGCATTTATATTTTGGTGATGTTATTATGAGATCTAAAATAATATTGTAATGTAGCACTGGTATGAGAGAGATAATGTATGCAATAACTTATTACGCTCCCTTACTTTTATTAATTACTAGCTATTGCACGCAATTTCATAATACCAGCTTCAAAATCTTTTTCAAACAATTTTTAAGCTCTGTTCTACCCCCATAGGAATGAACGAATGAAATTAGTGGACTAAGGAAGGATTTCTTGTGACATGGGTATCAACGCTTAAGTCATAAAAAGAGTTTAGGCTCTACGATGATGAATAATGACTTTACCTAAACATTGAGACGGCACTTTTTGAAATTGTGTTACGAATATGTATTTAGAAGATTAAACAACAATTTCAAATAAATTCAGTTCATAAAGTACCAGGCGAGCATAAAGCTTAAGTGATCGCAGAGTGTGTGTACGAAAGTGACAACAACAATTGAGAAGAACGAAGAATGCAAGCTCCGTCGCTGAAGTGACAGCTGTCATCTGTCATCTGCCATCTGTCTGTCATCTGTGTTCAACTGACAGCTAAGTGTTGCCATTATAAAAATATTACTTAAAACTAGTAGTAACTTTGTATTGCTGTGCGCAATTAAAAAATATTTAATTAACTATACTACCTGCTGTCCTGTGACCAATTTTAAAATACCTCGCACGGTACCTCCAAAATGCCTTTGGAACATTCTCCTCCGTCAGCTACAAAAGGTATGTAAAAGGATAATATTAAGCAGAAATCAAAGCAGGTTACACAAACTGCCACCGCTTCGCCGCTTGCAACATCTGATTCTGTTAATCCATACCTGCAATCAACCACACTTCAAGCCCAAAGTTATCCCCAAAGTAAATCGGCAACTGACTTGACTGATCTATCAAATGAATTTGTTACAAATCGGAAGCGCAAACATGGTGACGAACAGGAGCGTTTTATGAAGGAAATGGAAAAAATATTTGAATCCCACTCCAAAAGCTGCGAATTACGAAGTAATAAGACGGACTCAGCGTTAGAGGTATTGCAGACTATGATGAATAAGCTATTGAAACAGAACTCCGAAATTAAGGAATCTATAACATTTGTATCAAAACAGTACGAAGATATCAAAGTCAAAATGTATACCCTAGAGACTGAAAAAAAGGAAGACCGCAAATACATCCACCGGTTAGAGGAAAGAGTCGATAATTTAGAACGTATGCTGTGCGCAAATAAAATTGAGATCCGAAATATCCCCTTGACAGCAAGTGAAGACGAGGAAAAGCTTGCCAAGATTGTACAAAACACTACACAGGCTATTGGCATTACTCTAAAGAGATCAGAGATTAAAAACGTTTACTGTGATAACAAAAAAGATAAAGCGTCAAAAATAGTCGTCGACCTAGTAAGTTGTACGGAAACCATAATTAAGAAAGCAAGACAGTTTAATTCCAGTAACAAGCAAAACAAACTGAGTTCTCTACACCTAAATATAGACGCCCCTGCTACTCTAATCTTTATATCAGAGTTTTTATCACCGCAAGCCCAGCATTTGTATTATTTGGCAAGAAAATTTGCAAAAGAACAATGTTACATGTACTGTTGGACATCTGCTGGTAAAATTTGCCTTCGCAAAGCAGAAAAAGACAAGCCTATAATTATAAAAAGTGAAGAAGATCTTCTAAATCTCGCCCCAAAAATGTGACTAGTTTGCTACCACTGCCCTATTACAAATTTATTTTTCTGTCGAGCTCATTTTCATGTGTGCCGTTTGCATTATCAACACTACTTTTATGCACTTCTCAAAAATAAATTCACTTCACATCTTTACACACACAACAATAGAAACTTGTAATCAAATAATACCACGAAGGGATGCACGAAGGCAATTATACTTTTACAACTATACGTCAGACATCACAAACCAAGCAAAATCTACATATTGTATATTCAACTGACATGCTACACAATTAATGTCTTATATTGTTATGTATTTATATACAAATATGACGCATATTACTATTTTATTTCTATATTTCACGTCACCCATTATTTCACTCTGGACAAGTTCTACTCGTTTATTAACTATCCAACTCAAAACAGCACCATTATTTTACTCATTGGTGTCAAACCCGTACTGCAACGTGAAATAAATAAACAATATTCGCTGATATAAACAATCTTAATACCTTAGATAACTTTGAAATCACCGAACTGCATACCTGTGATCCTGAAAACTGTAAAACTATATTATCAAACACTAAATCATTTTAAAAAATATTGCATCAAAATGTTAGAAGTCTGAACAAACATTTTTATAGTATAAATATATTACTAAAAAGATTACAATTTGAATGTGATATTATTATTTTATCTGAGGGTTGGCTATCGTCTGTTTCTCATCTTCCAATAATACCTGGGTACTCTAGTTTCTCAACATCAAACAATGTCAATCAAAATGATATCGTAGTTGTTTTCATAAATAATAATATTATTTATAACATTGAGGAGCCTAAGATCGTAGAGGCAAACTGTCTACTTATCAAAATAAACAAAGACACGGCCGTACTTGCACTATACAGACCACCTTGTTTTCGCTCACTAGACGGATTTTTACAAAGTATGCAAGGACCTGCTGACGAGTTCAACAGGCTTTAAAAACATTCTTCTAATAGGAGATATTAACATTAACCTACGAGAAACTAACATTAACTCATACAGCTATTTGGACCTTCTCTCCTTTTTCGGTATGGTCCCTACCCATTACGAACAAACGAGAGGAAACAGTTGCCTGGACCATGTCATTATCAAAACCAAATTATCTTCACATACCTGTCCTTTTCTGCTTATTCTCAGCGAACCCTAATAAATTTAATAAAAATAAATTTTTCACTAAAATTAACTACAAAATTCTAAAAACTGACTGCGCTAATACAGATTTCAGCCAAATTCTTAGTAATAAAGTCAACCCCAACAAACTGATGGACTTGTTAATAGACAATTTACAAAAAAAAATAACTAACAACTCAATGAGAATTAAAATACCAAGAAATAAAATAGCAATAAAACCGTGGATTACGACTGGACTCTTAAAATGCATAAGGACAAGAGATAGAATGCACTATAAATTAAAACAAACCCCTAACAATGATATATTAAAAACAACCTACAAAAGATATAGAAATTTTCGTAATGACATTATAAAAAAATATGACAGTGACTTACTTAGAACAGCTGGTAATAATAATAAAAAGCTCTGGTCTGCAATTAAAAATACTAACAACCTACATAAAACAAATACCCCCGCAACTGAATTTTTGAGTATTGAAACTTCACCAAAAAGCTCTGTAAGTAGTGTTAACAACTATTTTTCAAATATTGGCTTAAATCTCGCTCATAAGATCCCTACTGGCCTAATGCCACTCCCATCTTATGTTATCAATCCAACTTTAATCTGTGACTCTTTTGTTCTTTTGGATACAAGTGAAACAGAAGTTGAGAGTCTCATTATGAGCCTTCGTTCAGAGTGTGGGGCTGGCTGGGACAACATATCGCCCGCAGTATTAAAACATTTTAAAAAGCTTTATTGTCCCTCCCCTTACTTTTATTTTGAACAGATGTTTAGAGAAAGGAATATTCCCTGCATCTCTTAAAAAATCTGTAGTGGTTCCAATATTTAAAAGTGGTAATAAAGCCACCATTTCAAATTACAGGCCAATATCTATGCTCCCTTCAATCTCTAAAATATTTGAAAGAGTTTTAAATAATAGACTTGTTAAATACCTTGAAGACAAAAACATCCTCTCACAGAACCAATATGGCTTTAGGAAAGGGATATCTACTACCGATTGTTTACATAGGTTTACTGATCTAATAGTCGAGAAATGGGACAATAGGCAAAAATGTTAAACTATTTTTATTGATCTGCAAAAGGCATTTGACACGGTTTGTCCTTGCATACTGATTTCTAAGCTAGAAAATATGGGCATTAGAAATTCTCAGTTAAAAATTTTCCAAGACTACTTGCATAATCGTTTTCAGTTTGTCAGCATAGGAGACCAGTGAAGTGACGAAAATCCTATAAATATTGGTGTCCCTCAGGGCAGCATCTTGGGTCCCACCCTTTCCTTTTGTTACATTAACGAGCTATGTCAATTAAACATTCCAAACTGCCAAAAAAACGCCTACGCAGACGACACAACACTAACTTTCTATGGCTACTCATGGGAGGATACCTTTAGGACTGCTCAAGAAGGCTTTAATACAGTCAGACACTGGCTTGCTCTTAATAAATTAACGTTAAATATCTATATGGGGTGGCACGCATAAAAAGCACATTTTAAACGTCGAAAGAACGCAACGATTACTGCTTAAAGTTGCTCTCTTTAAACCTAGACTCTTACCAACAAAAACCTTATATAGGGAAGCTAATCTACTTACTATTAGGCAACTTTACATACTGTTAACAATACAAAAAAAACACTCGTCCATTGATGTAACAATCTTAAAAAAGAAACTGAATAGAAGGAGAAAATTTGAAGTTTGTGAACCTACTTTCTGTAGAACCTCGTTAGCTCAGCAATTTTACAACTTCAGGGGCAACTATCTTTATAATAAAGTGAACAACATACTCGATCTTGTAAGGATGTCTAAAGTGGAGTGTAAAAGGAAAGTCACACAATGGCTTTTAGAACATGACTACTTCAAACATCATCAAACTAACAACTTCTTACTTTATTAAGCTAAATCTGCTATAAAAGTATATTGCATGCCTCACAACCCTCGCAACACACACACACACACACACACGCACGCACGCACGCACGCACACGCACATACAGGTGCACACACAAACACGCACACACACACACACACACACACACACACACACACACACACACACACGCACACAATTTCACACTCACACATACAAACATGTACGCTTACGCACACTTACAGACAGACACACGACACACGCTTGTTTTAAATTTATTTCGATATGTTTTTATTTTTTTTATATTTTTTAAATTTTTATTTTTAAACTTTTCCTTTTAGTTTTTGTTTTCATTAAAATCCGTTGTATGCTGTTACTTGTGAGAGGTGGGCCAGGAGTCCATAGCACAGGGTATCCTAGTTTGGGCTCCTGACTCCCACAAAATGTGATAAAAATATACCTAAGTACCTACTTAAGCTGAAAACATTTTAATGTAAAACTTTAAAAACAATTTTGTATGTATTATATTTTGTGGGATCGAAATAAACGTTATTTTTATTATTATTAATAAGTGGCACCTAATTCCTAGTCTCGAGTGTTAGCAAAAAGTCTCCCCAGTCGGACGCGGCGCCCTTTTAGAGAGGGCTCTTCAAGGGTAAGGCACTGGCTTGCGTAACGGTTACACACCCGCAAAGATGCACTCGGTGATGAAGTCAGTTGAAAACTCAGAAACTCTTCGACGATGGAAATGTCTCAGAATTATCTAGGGAGCATCAAAGACTAGAAATCATCGACAACCTTAAATACCAAAACCTTTTTTTTATGGTCTTATAGTTAGCTAATATAATTACATACATGGTTCAACTCTAAATAGTCCTTCTAAAGTCACCTAAGTGCAAGGCTGGTTGATAAACTGTGAATTTTATTTACATTGAAAGCCTATTAGCGGTATTCGCGCTGCATAAAAACGTTAAGCCCCATCTACCTTAATACACGATGGGTAAAATTTTCGACAAAGTTAAAAACAAAACGGGCACACACCTCTGACTTTTCGAAGTTATGTATGTATTAAAAATGTTAATTAACGTTCGCTTAACAATGTGCCCGGTAGATGGCAATAGGCTCGCCCCCTTTGGGACCGAAACATAACTGGCGAAAAGTGGGTGTGTAATACACCTCTGCCTACCACTTCGGGGATAAAAGGCGTGAAGTTATGTTATGTTATGATAAAAACAAAAATGTGACGCTGTTACGCGCTTGGTACAGGGATTTAATTAATCATCTCCCTGCCGTTAGTGCCTCGAATGTTTTGGAATTGTTTCTAACAACGAACAAAAAAAATCTGATCCACGAGATACATGTAAATATTATGGAACATAATTATACCACTTACAATTTAACCGCTAATATAATTATCGACATTTTAGCGGTAATCTTTTTAGGGAATATTCCTCTACATCTTAACATTAGGTAAGTTTATTTTGTTGACTTTGGCCGATTAAGGAATAAAATATGTAAGAGTGTATTTTTAATGAAAAGGATCATTCATGTGCATCATGTAAGAATGTAAGTCAGTTTATTAAGTAGTTATCAGTATTACAAGAATAAAATGTTCCGAAAGTATCAGCGTACTCACAGGTATGTATTTGTAACATTGTGACCTTTTAGGTGAATTTGATACATTTTATGCTTGTACTTAAAGTTTATTGGGACTACCACCGATGAGAATCATTTTCTAATGAACGAGCCTTACTGGTTCCAGTACGCATGAGCTCTCCCAATCTTAGAAGCTCTTTTCTCTTTTTCTCTTCGAAGCAGTATTTCTTTCGCCGGATTTCGTTAAGTGTATCAGAAGTGACAATAGCAGATCTGCAAGTAACTACGAAATATGAGATAGCAATAAAAACCAACTCCGCGTACACCATCGACTTTTTAATATGAGACGTTGTTATTCTTTCAAGAGATATTTATAAGGAAACAGTAATGTAATATGATGACAAAATTGTACGTATTGCTTCTCCATTTTCTTGGAACACAAGACAGATATCCGTCAAAGAACGTATTATTCGCAAATTATTATTTTCGTTAACATAATATATCTTTATATGCTTTTTACACTAAGCAGAAACTAAATACTTCGCTTAAAACCTGTAAACATAAAAAAAGGAAAACTGTGAGTGGGAGATCATTTTTTTATCATTACCATTTATGCCTAGAGGCGCCCACTGCTGGACATAGGCCTCCCGCAAGGCAAGATATTTGCATAGTAGCTTTCAATATCAATATTTATGAAATGAAATATATTTATGGTGCATAGGGTTCCCACCAAAAACTTAGGGTCCCAAGCCAACCTCACCTGCAAGTGGTGCACCTGCCGATCAACAGACGAGGCTCTGGCAAACAAAATATCCCGATAAGCAGCAATAGGCTCGCCACCTATTACGTGGGATCAAAACACTGGCGAATAGTGGGCGTTTAATATGCCTCTGCCTACCCCTTCGGGGAAACAGGCGTGAGTCTATGTATGTATGTATGTATGTATATTTATTTGCTGAAACATGGTATACAGGTTCTTACAGTAGATATTATCAAGAGTTTCACATGTTTCATCGGCAAATAATCCGACATGCAAATTACTGTCTAAATACTATCTAACATTTTAACATTAATCATTTTATAACCTTAATGTCAATTATTTAATTATATACCTATCAATTATTAATTACTCAATAGTTTTTAAAGTAACACTCAATTTTATGTCTTCACTTTACATAATATAGGTATTACAACCAAATTAAAAATAAGATCGACAATTTTATTCTCATTTAACACACATAATAATAATAAATTTGTAAGTACCGGCACTTTATTAATTTATATGAATTATTTAAACAATTGCAGTCATATACCAAATGACAACCTTAAAAATAAAACATATAATAATTTACAATGTCAATGTGATTTAAATAGGTCACTAGTACTATTAAAACATTTATCTACGAGCCACCTGTGAAGTTTAGTCTTAAATTGTTTAATTGGTAATTCCCTTATTGATTTTGGTAATGCGTTAAAGACTTTAATAGCCATTCTATGACAGTTATTCTTACATAATAACGTCCTACAATATAGTACCTCTAACCTTGTTGGATCTCTAAATCTCACTTTCGAAGAGTAATTATCTTGCAGAATATGAAAGAGTGAATCGTGTTCTATGACAAAGCAAGCCATCATCATCATCATCATCATCAGCCTTTAACAGTCCACTGCTGGACTAGGCCTCTCCTTTGAAAGGAGGAATTGGCCTACTATACCACGCTGGCCAAACGGGTTGGTATAGGGCTTGTATCAAGTTTTCCTTCTCTTACAGTGCTGTTCTCTGCATAATATGCTCCCTTTGTCGGCTCTTACGACACCCATGGGATGATATGGGGTGGTGACAATCCGTATTCTTAATCCGTCACCACACGGACCAATTTGAAAGATTTATAAACCTGCCAATGTTAACAATTTAAGATTCTTAAAGAGTGGTCTACAAGAAGTCAACGGGCCAACTCCACAAACAGCCCTTAAACATTTTTTTTTGCACTATAAATGCTTTACCAAAATAACTGGAGATTACCCAGATAATAAGACCATATCTGAGCACTGAAATTACGTAACCAAAATACGCAGTAAGGGCTGTTTTTTGACCGGATGTTCGTCGTAATCTTTTTAGAGCAAACACAAAACGATTAAGTTTTCTACAAAGTAAATCTATATGGGCTTTCCAGTTCAAATTCTTGTCCAAAGTTATGCCAAGAAATTTTATTTGCTCAACTTTCTCAATTAATTCATTACGATATGTCAAGCCTTCGTTAAAATAATTGTCAATATTATTATAATTTTGAAAATAAATGAATTTTGTTTTCGACATGTTAGCTTTTAAGTTGTTGCATTCCAACCAATTAAGTATTGAGTCAATTTGAGATTGTAGGAGCCGTTCAAAATCTTTTTATCTTTATAGTCTATCACAAGCGAGACATCATCCGCAAACAAAACACATTGATATTTAGTTGCAGCTAGTAAATCGTTGAGGTACAACAAAAACAGTAAAGGCCCCAGTACGCTGCCCTGAGGTACACCAACGTTATTATATTGCTCTCGAGATTTATATGTAGTAGAATACAAAGTGTCATAAATTCTTTGAACCTCCACATATTGCCTGCGTCCCATTAGATAGCTACTAATCCAATCCAAAGCTGGGCCCCTAAGTCCATATGTTTCACACTTTCTGATCAGAGTTTCGTGATCAACGAAATCGAAGGCTTTGCTCATGTCAAAAAATAGGATAAATACAGGGAAGCGTTTATCAATAAATTCGACCACATTAGATACAAGCATAAAAGCAGCTAAAGTCGTTGACTTACTTTTCTGGAACCCATTTTGCTCAGGTTTAATAATTTGAAATTGGTCTAAAAATGCAATAAGACGATTGTGCATTGCCTTTTCAAACACTTTACCGAAAATTGAAATAAGTGTTATAGGTCTATAATTGTTCAATAACATTTTGCTGTCTTTTTTATGCATTGGTTTAACTAAAGATAATTTGAGTACTTCCGGAAAAGCTCCTTCTGAGAAGGAAAGATTTATTAGGTATTGCAAAACTGGCGATATTTTATTAAAACAAAGTTTCAAAATATGTGTGGATATTCCATTAAAGCCTACTGCCTTGGTATTATTGAGAGAAAGCACAATTTTTGCTACCTCTGCATTTGATAAACACCGTAAAAATATGCTAGAACAGACTGTTTGCAATTTTGACATACTTAATTTCTTAGTTGGAATATCAGAATTTCTGTTTGTTAAGTTAACAAAGAATTCATTGAAAGTTTCCGCTATTTGTGATGCATCCATAATATTATTGCCACTATTTTCGATTTCGGGAATATCACAGTAGGTACTATCAACATCTACTTTGTCCTTTGACCATGTGGCCTTATCTTTGTTTTTTGTTTTTTGCATAAATTTGTTATTCATAAGAATCTTAGATTTATTTATACACTTTCGCAAAATTGCAGAATATTTCCTATAATCTGATTTACTTGTCTGTGCTTTGTCTCGGTAACATTTATGCCTTAGTTCTCTTTTACGTTTACTTGATGTCCTAATACCCTTTGTAAGCCACTTCACTGAATTTTGTCGACTGGATTTTTTAAGTCTCTGTACAGGGAAGCACAAATTATAAAAAAGACAAAAAGTATCATGAATGTTTTGAAACGATCATTTTCATTTAATACGTCGTTCCATGTGAGAGACGATAGATATTCATTAAATTTAGTAATGTTCTCCTGACTGTAGTTTCTTGTTGTCACATACCAATATTCGAGACGCTTTATTTTGTTAATGACAGGAAGTGTTAGGGTCTGGCAAGTGTTGTGATCCGAAAGGAACGTATTGTGTGTACAACCTTTGGCATCATATACGTTACTTATAATTTGGTCGATAGAGCTGTTTTGTCTTGTTGGTTTGGTTATATGTAGTTTGAGGCAATAATTTAAAGCAAAATCCCGTAATCTCGTAGCGTTAGTGTTTTGTTTTAGAATGTCAATATTAAAGTCACCTATTATTATTACTTTCTTATATTGTTTAACTATAAATTTTGTCAAAAGATTGTCAAGTTTTTCAAAAAAATTATTTATGTCACTATTTGGCACCTATACACACATAAAACAACAAAATTTATTGATGGAACCATTACACCACATATTTCAAAAGATTTTTCGGTGGCAATGTTACTAAAGTCAATAAATTTAAATGCATGTGTTTGTTTTATCAATATACACACACCTCCTCTTTTTTCCAACCATCTTGAGAATGACCCAGCAAGTTCAAATCCCTTTATCGCTATATTAGACTCGTTACCCGATTTTACAAACGTTTCCGTAATACACATCATGTCTATGTTCATGCCAGTTTGCTGAAACTCATCTAAGCATATTGTTAGCGAGTCTAATTTATTGAGCTGTCCAGCAATATTTTGGTGGAAAATTACGAAATCTTCAAGTATATCATTCTGCTCGAAAAAACTGAGTTGTATTTACTTTATGGGGGAAGCTACAGTATCCGATTTTACTTTTGGGAAATAAAAAGGTATAATACCTTTTTTGGTGAGATATTAGGCTTTCTGACACTTGTAATAGTTCGTGATTCATTTTTATATTTTTGTATTTATTATTAAAATAAAATGGAATTTTTCCCTTTTTTGGTACATTAGTTACTTTTATATATATATTATTATGTTTTAATGCTATATACTTTTTTTCATAATATCGTGAGTCCAACATATAATTTAAGCGCCTACATAAATGAGCTAAGTACTGTTGTCTATTTAGATAGCTCCAATTATCTATAGTTATAAAAGTACATTTAGGTATTTGAATGCAAGTATTTTGTATGTACCCATTTAACATATTTTCGTTTTAATATTTATTTGAAATGACACTTAGTAAGATTACATTACATTTGAGAATTTTAATTGCTGCCGATAATCAATTGAGTGGGATTTGTGTCATTTTCATCAATACACATAACAACCTGATCATTATCAATAAAATCGGACAAAGTGTGACAGGTACTTACAATATCTATGGTTCGAGCAAAGGGTTTTATTACGGACGAAATATTGTAGTTTTCATTGCCGTTGATTGATTTTCGACTTTCTATCAGTTTTGCTGACAATCCAGATACTTGTTGGGTGCCCAAAATAAGTAGACGAGGCTTACCATCTGGCTTCATCCTCTCAAAACTTTCAACTTTCTTGTAATTCTTTTTTGTGACATCTGTGGGCACTGTAGGTGGACATCGTTTGGATTCTTGAGCAGGAGTAAAGTTTTCCTGCGTTGCAAATCGAGGCTTATCGTATCCGGTTCCATTTTTGGTATTGGTGATCCCTGCTTTAGTGGTTGCCGATGATATAGTGTAATCGAGTGGTTATCCGTCTTCAAAGAGGCCTAGATTCACTGTACTAGTATTCAGACATTCTTGCTGATAACCTACGCGGCGAGAAGATTTTATGTAAGTAACTGTAACAAATTAAACACTTGCAGATTTCAATATTCATTACTGCTAGTTTGTGATTATTGCCATAAATCCCTTTACGCTAGGCGCATGCCGAACGGACGCTTGTGGAACGCGCACGCCCAATGTAAGGGAGGCCTTAGTACTCTCTTACACTCCCCAAGGAGCATACTACCAAATTTTAGCTTCTTGCGCTCAGTAATTCCGGCTGTGCGTTATCTGTCAGTCAGTCAGTAACACAGCAAAACCCGAAAAACGGAGATAGTGCTATAATAGCGGAAAACAACTGGGCCTCAAGTCTGCTATTCCAATAGTGCCAAAATGGTCTATCACTGACTTCTGAATTGTTAATTTTGACAAGTTTGGTGGTCTACTGTTACAATTGTGTCTTTATGATTTTCTGATGGTCAACCACTGACACTCCATTGAAAGACATGTCATAGATTGGTAGTCTCGTACATAATGGCAAATCAATGACTGACTTATGCGGTAGTCTGCTAATATTTTGACAGTTCCTTTGATCAGTGACCTACCATCGTAGCGCCATCGTGCAATCATTGCTTTTGCCGAGTGTTTGCTTGTGAAACATAGCGACAAACAATCAAAGAGTTTAATGTACTACGAAAAGGGGACAATATATTCACTGCGAACTAATATTCTCGAGCTAACTAACGAGCCCGTCGCTTAACGAGGATGATTACAAACCCTTTTACGGATATTCCCGAGGCGGAATTTGTAAAAACGTTTCACCTTAGAAAGGATTCAGTAAGGGAGTTAATTCAAAAACTCATTCCCCTTAAGGCCAGACCGCGTCAAAACGATAGCGTAACGTATCGGCACAAATGAAGGTGAGAAAACTGAAGTTAATCATGATTTATTATTCTATTCCTATAAACAGGAAATGAGTGGGTTAATGTTATATTTTTATTGCAGACTAGAGGCCGCCAGCAGCTACGCCTGCATTTTATTTTAATTTACCCGTTTTTGCCGATCTCGTGGGAATTTCGGGAAATCCCTTCTTAGTGCACCCCCACGGTCCCCAAGGAACATACATGCCAAATTTCAGCTTCCTGCGCTCAATAGTTTCGGCTGTAGCGTGTCTGTCAGTCAGTCAGTAACGCAAGGATTTTATATATTAAGATTCTGGTAGCACTCATTTTACGCATCAGGATCTTACTCTCTTCGTGCCCTCCATGACATTTCGCCAATTACTGTGTCGCGGTCCATTAAAGAAGTTACAGAGGCATTATATAAAATATACCATCAATATATTAAATGGAAAGGAAAGGAATACTATAGTTCGCCAAGTTCAGTTTGTGGTTTTCCAAATTGGATGTTTAAGAAGACTGTACATGTACATTCTGCCTTCCGAAATATACAAGGACATCAAAGCTAAATACTCATATTCCAAACATAAGCAACAGGAAATTCAATAATATATTCAAAGGTAAGTTTGTAGCTGTGCTTTTAACCCAACTATGGTGGAGCTCAGATGAACATAGTTCATCTGAGTGGCGGAGCTAAAATGAAAGGGTAATGTTTTTAGACATTGGGAATAGAAGTGTTAGAATAATGATGACTATAGATAGTGACCAGCAGTGGCTTGGTACTTAAATAAATGATAATGTCATACCTATGTGATACTTTGAAGTATAAGTACAATAAGATCTTTCTGTTAATATTGCCATACCTACCTGACAGGAATGGTAATGTTTTTACACATGGGGAATGAAAGTATAAGGATAATGATGGCTATATAGTGACTTGGCTTTATATAATGTTCCTAATTTATCAATATATTCTACCTACATTTTATGGAATCTTGTAAAGAGTTTACATTATTCTATTAAATAATGTCTGAATTGTGATGAAAATTAAAATATACAATATATATCATAATCTAAAAAGATTATGATATATATTGTAGAAGATCTTAGTATAAAAGAATATGATGTTATGAATGGTGTGTTTATAAATATTTACTTATCTCTCTTACAGATACAAAATTCAACCAAACGGGCAACTTCTTTATGAGTTTTGTGACCGCTCAAATTCATCTGTTTGAAGAAATACATATTTGTGAGGATTCTGCAAAGCCAGTATGAAGAAAGCACAGGAAGAAAGTTTCTTTGCTAGTAGATGCAAAAGTGAAGATTTATGATAGTTAGTATATGAGAATAGTGTTCAATTTTTGTGTCTATAATCTGGAACCAGCAATTCTTAATAAATTTATGTGCAGAAATTATTTATCTTTAATAAAACAACATTTTTAATAAGGAATGTAACTATGATCTAACTCAATCTTCAATATTTTATGTTTTGGTTATACCAATTCTTCTTCGAACATATAATAGTTAGGTCGCTATCTTTAATAATTATAGTATTTACTCCTGTCGATATAATCAGTTTTCTTTGAGGTGTGAACTGCATAACCTTGCTGTATCATTTGCTTTGTAATGTGTTATCCATAAAGCATTTCCCATTGATATCTTCATTTTGGCTCTTTGAGAAACAGACGAGCTACTCGGTATTTATCAATTTAACGCAGTGCATTGAGAAATATAAGAGTAACAATATAACAAACTAGGACTTTGTTTACAAAAATGTATGAGTTTTGACAGTTCTTACTTCAAAACATGATTTGACTTTGACAGCTAAACAGAAAAAAATATTATTCAGTTGAAGGGTTAAATTAATTTTTTTTGTTATTTACGAACTTAATACAACTTCAGAGTGCTTATAACACAAGTAATTAATATTTAAAACATATGTAAATGCAATCTGACATGAAAATAAAATCAAATTTAATGGTAGTTTTGCAAAAATCATTTGTCCTAATGGGTTTTTTAATCGATGGCAATACAACAATGTCATTCTGCCACAATTCTATTACGAGACCACTGATCGATCACTGAACGATCATTATTAATTAGCAGACTACGAACTTTAAGCAAAATGACAATGGGATCGTGTTGGAATGACGAATGTTTTTAAAATAGCAGACTTGAGGCCCTGGTCATACTGCCACAGTGTCACCTTTATGGCACTGAAAATTATAGCTCTTCGCATGCCAGAACACAATAAGGCTCTAATTTCCTGTACAGCAGAGCTACTTGCCTGGTCGACAAAATTTGAACCATTTCATAGTACTTATTTGCCATGTTCTTCATTCTACCTAATTAATGCTTTAATTAACATGCTGTTTAGTAACCAGTAGACGATTTTCTTGACAATCATACGGTATCTACAGAAAAGTAAACATCATGTGACAATCTTACATCGCTGTCTGCCCTCAAGATAAAGCCGACTTTCACATCTCATGAAATATCACAGATTATTCGCTATGTTCTGCGTTGTACGGTGACACAAAAGGTAAGGAGCAAAACACCGCGACACTTCTGTACCTATGCATCATTGTTGCATCGTACGCTTTCGGCACAGAATATCTTATAGTATGCTTAGGATGTATATTTTTGCACGACCACCGATTTTGGTTTGAAATGGAGTGATCATAATCAATAAAATTAATAATTTATATTTATTATCTACGTTATAATTGCATTATAACGTAGATCTACGACATTTAAATATGTAAAATCCATCTTAAATTGTTTATTTTTTAATGACCACAAGCTAGCAAATATATTTCGACGGTGCATTTATCCCTTTGTTCGAAAATTTTGATACAGATCTGGCAAAGTGCCAGCAACTAAGTAGCTTTTCGATATTGTACTTAACTTTGAGCGGACGAACGGACAGGAAGAGGTATACATACACATGACTACGGACGTCCGCAACAGGATGTTGATTTTATAACATCAAAGACAATAAAGATATGTACCGGTCGCAACGCAAACTGTGACACAAAATTGGTTCAAGGTTAATGTAAGCTAGATGACTTGTAAAGCATATTGGGTCCAAGGTTTTGAATTCTTTTCTTTTAAAAGATATCTTCCGCACAAGCAAGAAATCCTGTGTCGCAAGAGAAAAGTCTCTTGCGACACAGGATTTCTTGCTTTCATTCACGGGCACCATGAATAATTACCGGTTGATTTTAATGCACCGTTCACTATCATCGGTTGTGTTGGTAAGCTGTTACGATAGCTTTTATCGTGAAAAGCTCCTTAAGCCTTTAGCGAAGCAGTAGTCTCTTATGAAGGAAACCGCGAATATCATTTCAAAATCTCACAGTACCACGTCACTTTAAACATCTTTGTGGTTACGTTAAAAAAAGTAAATAACCAAGTAAATATAAAACTTAAAGTTATCCAAATGCTTATTCTAAGCATTTGATTAAGAACTTGTATGAAATTAAAATGTTATAGTTATTCATATAACATTATATACCCTTTGAAAAACAAAATTTTCGTTCGTTTCTAAGCCTTATAATATAACTAGAGGACGCCCGAAGCTACGCCCGCATATTGTTTTAATTTAGCTGTTTTTGCCCGATCCCTTCTTAGTGCACCCCTATGGTCCCCAAGGAACACACATGCCAAATTTCAGCTTCATGCGCCTTATAGTTTTAGCTGCAGCTTGTCTGTCAGTCAGTCAGTAACGCAAGGATTTTATATATTAAGAAAACATTTCTCCCTCATAAAATATATTTATACCTATTTATAGCAAAAAGAATACGAAATATCTAATTAGTAATGGATTCTTAGACAATTTTGTGAGAAACTTATCTATATTTAGTAAAGTAATTAATAAATACTTACATATAATCATTTAAAATATGGAGGACGGCTAGCGGCCAACGCCCAAAAATTGCATCACAAAAATTACGAACACTTTTTTTGTAAATGATTTTATACCTGGCTAAAAAAATATTTAAAACATATACTTCACTAAATTGCCAATAATTTTATATATAATATTAATACAATCACTTAGCGTTTGCGTTGAGAATACATTTTTGAAAAATCACAAATTCAACTTAGCTGATCGCCATAGCGCAATATGCATATAGCGCACGGAGGAAACTGAGCACCGAAATCAGCAATTTTGTTATTTTCAGTTACAAGCTTGGAATTATGGTAAACATTGATGGTATTATGTTGGCTAATCTGTAACTAGTCGATGTACGTTTTTTATTATTGTAACGAATCACACAACACCGGAGTGAAGTTCACACAAATCCTTATGGGCACACCGTGCCCGTAGGGCACTACCGGCCTATTTCTCTTACGGGCACACCGTGACCGTAGGACACTCAAGGGGTTAATCTTCTAAATACATATTCGTAACAAAATTTTAAAAAGTGCCGTCTCAATGTTTAGGTAAATTCAGTATTCATCATCGCAGAGCCTAAATTCTTTTTATGACTTAAGCGTTGATACCTAATGTCACAAGAAATCCTTCCTTAGTCCACTAATTTCATTCATTCTTTCCTACGGGGTAGAACAAAGCTTAAAAATTGTTTGAAAAAGATTTTGAAGCTGGTATTATGAAATTGCGTGCAATAGCTAGTAAGTAATAAAAGTAAGGGAGCGTAATAAGTTATTTCATACATTATCTCTCTCATACCAGTGCTCCATTACAATGTTATTTTAGATCTCATGATAACATCACCAAAATATAAATGTCAGCTGTTTTATAGCCCCTAATATAGTCCATTTACAAGGGCTGTAGGTGCCTCGCCATTCTGTCCTCAACGCACAATAAATTACAAAGCAATACTTATTTTCATTTTCTGTTAAAATACTAAGTAATATTAATAACTTTAAAAAGAACGAACCCAATGGCGAGGGAAGGAAAATTACCTAATGCATTTTAAACTGTCTCGTGTGTACAAAATTAAAATAATGAGCCACTTTTGAGTAATTGATTTAACATTCAGGACTATATTTTCTTTTAGGTAATAGTTTGCATGTCAGTGGTAAGCAAAGCAATGGTCACACCAAGCCGAAATAAGTCGATTTCCAACCAGAACAAATCTTTATTAATCAACTAAATGAATGTGATCAGCACGATTATTTGTTCGTTGTAATGTAATGTAAGTATTTAAGAATATATAGATAAGTATGTTTATCAGCTGTCCGGTTTCCGTAATACAAAGCTGTGCTTAGTTTGAGAGTGAGTTTGAGTTGTCCTAGGACATTATAATATTATTACGCGTACACACGGCTTTATTCTATAGACTTACATAAGCATTAGGTACTACCGCCAACAATCGTTTACTCCCTCCCGGTAGCAAGCAACTTTAGTTTGTTTGAGAAAGGAAACTAGCAGGATAGTGACTAGTATGCGAGGTGGATCGAACTACCGATGCTTTCCAAAGTTTTAAAATTTAATTAAAGCACATTTTTTCATAGTATTATCGAGACGGGAATTAATGCGATCAAGCTCTTTGGTATTTACATATCTACTGCCTCGATTCGTTTTGAACCGGCTGCAATGGAACTAATGGGAGTGGTCACAAACTCCATCTCCAACTAAATGTGGATAAATTCTTCCAAACTCAGCCACATTTCTTTAATACGGTATATGTTCTGTCAAATCCACCCTATCTAGTACTAATTTTTAAAATCATCTGTGTTACATACTATTCGTACTACACTAACTGTATCAGCATGCGAGGTAGTTTCTTTCAAATCCATCCATGCGTGTAGTGTAGTGCTCCTTAAATATTCCACACATACGACATTTACCGTATCAATGAAATTGTATCAGTAGGTGGGATTAAATCCGTTCAAATCCCACCATAATTATGTCCTTATGTGCCTTACAATCGTGTTCTGTGTGCACTATATTATGAATCCGTTTGTTACGACTGGTACCAGCAAATTAAAATTTAACTGCAAAAAGGCAATTCTGCATTATTGCAAGCACTGGATTGCAATTCGGTGATATATCGAATCTTCGTCCCAATGAAAAGTGTTATTGCCGTTTTTCAATCACCTCTAACACAAAATGGGTGTTGGCGATCTGTTGAGAGAAACTGCGGATGAACCCAATCCAGCGATTAGTGCCTGCTTTAAATCAATGTTCTGCATTTATGATTTCTTTGACGTTTTCACTTTGGTGATGTGCCCCTTGACACTTTTAGCGATTCACTTGTTCTGGACTATGTAGCAAGTACTGCAGCTACCATTAATTTGCAAGCACCTGGTATTTTGACTGAGAGACAATCACAGAACTACTAATGAGTATTTCAATAATATTATGGTTATACAACGCGGTTTAGTTACCGCCGAAACCAGTGAGAAGTCCAGCAATGTGCATGCACTCTTCTCTATTATTCCATTAAAACAACAAGTCAGACTGTTGTCTCGTTATCATGTTAGTTTGACATCGAACAAATGACTGCCTCGTTGGTCTCACGGCATAAATGTGCGCGTGGGATTGAGAGGTCTGGGGTTCGATTCCCGGGTCGGGCAAAGTGTTATTGGGTTTTTCCGTTAGTAAATTCGCAGTAGCAGCACGGAGTCTGGTAATGTGGCCGGTACGGCAATAGGCTCACCCCCTATTACGTGGGACTAAAATAAATCTGGCGAAAAGTGGGTGTAGCAATATACTTCTGCCTACCTCTTCGGGGATATAGATAGATAGATATATATATATATATAGGCGTGAGACTATGTATGTATGTATGTACAAATGCTATTTCACAGGACCGAAGGGTAAAGACGATAGCGAGACATTTATCAAACTCACAACGATAAATACTGCCTGTTTTCCTATGAATAAAACTTTTTAACTTGTCTCATTGCTGAGGAGCAGACCCTTATCATAAGAACCTCTTCTTATGATAACGGACTGCTTCTCTAGGTCATTAACCACTTCGATGAACTAAAGCAGATTGATAAACAATTTGAATCTTCTCGTGATCATTATGAAAATACAATGCAGGTTTAGTCAGAATATTTGCTTCCTTTGAGTGACTTCCAATAAAGATCTATATAGATCCTTAGTATAATGTTGATAGCAGTTCGTACCTGATCCAGTGTCAGTCTGGTCAAATATTTTTCTTATCTTATGCGACCCAGTCAGTTCTGGTCAAATTCAACTCCAACAACGATCTAGACGAAGATCAGACCAGGAACAGACATTAAAGTACGTAGTATCATTATCGACGCTAATAATGTGCGCTGTGGGATTGACTTCAAACCCCAGGAGTAACTGGAGGCTAACTACGGCTCAAGTCACTTCAGATTCGATCATTGTTTTTGTAATCTCCATAAATCTTGTAGCTCGTTGTTGCAGATTTTCTACGACATCGGCTGTTACATTTCGATGTGTTCATAATTGATTCTGTAACATACAGTACGGCCATAGAGCATAGATATTTATTTATAGAGATGTTTTTCTTATTGCCGCTTTTAAGACAAACTTTCTGCGACCCAAATTGCCGCTTGGCGGCGTAACAGTCGCGTGAGTGTCAGTGCAACAGCTGTCTATTTCTTACGCCAAAGCAATGCAAGACAGATGGCGAAAGACGCTAGCGCCGCCAACGGCGCCAACAACGAACTACACTAATGACAACCGTCAATACGCCAACTTTAATCGGCACATGAAATCCTTAAGAAATAAGCTTCTTTAATGTAAATCATCTGTATTCATCGGTACGGCCGTTTAACGATGGCGAGTCTGAAGTTCGCGCAGAAGGCGTCGTAGTCCTTTTTAGGAACAACGCGGTGGCAAGAAGCGGGGTGCGCGGGGCGGTAGTCTAGGCTAGTGATGCACGTTATGTAAATACAAATTAATAGTTTATTCAATCAAAAATTTAAATCAATTAGTTTTATAATTAATTTTGAATTAATTTATTTTTTTTACAATAATAAAAGTACTATAACATATAAAATGAAATAGATTTATTAAACCAAGCAATATAGTGAGATTTTGTTTTTAGTAAAAAAACAAATCTAATAAAATTTATTTTCTCGGTATAAAGACCAGATTTACTTATACCAGTTATCTATTAACGATGGCATAAATGAAAAAAGTTGAAACACATTTCCAATCTTTATATGTACCTAATAGGAAACATTACGCAAAGCTCGACGCAGATGGCAGCACAAGCAACTACAGTACACAAACTTTCGTAGCGCGCTTTTCAAATATTGTCATCAACAAGACAACAATATATCTATACTTATTTATACAGGTAAAACAGTTGTAATTATCAATAACAATAATAATGGCACAATGTTTCTGTTTTAGTGACTTGTTTGAGATGAGATAATGAGATCGCGCATCCAAAGTTTGAAGTCTAAACGAGTTGTCAAGTTGTCACTCAAATGTCATACTTGCCAAAATTCATTGTTTACTGTAGTCAGTGATACCGGCATCTGGTGGTTTAACTTGGCAGTAATCTTCCCTATTGAATACACGTATATTTTTCTAATTAATACTAATCGTTATCAATAAAAATCGATTAAATTGAGCGTCAAACACGTACATGGGACACCTCTTTTTTACTTTTGAAGTTTTCGGTGCGATACAATGTGTCTCTGTCACACCTTAGTATTCGTTTTACTTGCTCTGTCTTGAGTACAGACGATGACGAAAGTATTTATAGTCCATTGAAAAGTTACATTTAGGGTTGCATTTATCAGACGATGCAATTCTATTTTACAGATGTGTGGGAAGGGCTATTGTAAAGCTTGATTCAAATTTATGGGGACGTACTTCTTGTCTCTCGGCCGCCATCTTGGCCTAGCACTATTGGCCGCACACAGAATAGGTATATGAACGAGATATTTGTTGCAAATTAATTTCTCTACAACTTTAGTCATAAAACATACAAAACATATAATTATCTTTAGATAATAATCTAATATTTATTTATTTATTTATTTATCATTCACACTTTCATTCAGGAATAGTGCAGTGTCTCACAAAACCGTGTCATCGGTTTGACTGTGGGATCCAGTCTCCGTACAGTATTAGAACGTTTGTTAACATAAATCAAATTACAATAATTACTTATAACTAACTTAACTCTTAACTTCTAGCACTTATCTAAGTAATATTGCTTAAGTCTCCTTTTAAATACAGTTTTATTATTTTCGTTCCTTATGTCTTCTGGGAGATTATTTAGCAGATATGGCAAACGTTTTATTAAGGTTCTGTCATCATAATAATTAAACACTCTTGGTACAACATTTTTGCCAGAGGCCATCGATCGGGTGTTATGATTGTTTGTCACATGTTCCAAGTTAAGCTCAAGACTGCCATGTTGTTTACAGCCAATAAGTATTTATGTTTTAGGGAAATTGGTAGTATTTTACAAATTTTAAATAATGTTGTGTAGTCATTTTTATGCTGATTTCTAGTTTTATTATTGACAAGAAGTTTAAGAAACTTTGTTTGTATTGATTCTAATTTATTTATATATGTTTTGAATGTTAGACCATAGCAATCTAGAACATAACCGAGAATAGACTCCACGAGTCATTTATATAAACATTTCAATGTTCCTTTAGGTACTATAAAGCTTAAATGATAGAATTTTCCAAGCAATACTCTCAGTTTGTCACAAAGGTAATCTATATGATGGGACCATGAAAAATGTTCATCTATTTTCATGCCTAAGTATTTAACACAGTTTACTTTTTCAATAGGTTTACATTGACAGTTTGATAAATTATGAAAGCATGGATAATCGTGTGTATACAATAATGGTTCTACTGATGATCGCAAATAGGGGGAGTGTATTATTAGCAGTTTGGTTTTCTCTGCATTGATGACGATACCGTTATCGTGTGACCACTTAACTACTTCGTCTACATCTCGCTGTACTAAACTACATGTCTCTAATACGTCAGTACCGGCGCGCAGTAGGCACAAGTCGTCCACAAACATGTGTGCTGCGCAGTGCTGAAGAACATTGCACAAGCTATTGACGTGCATTAGGTAGCTTACTGGAGCACAGCCCGAGCCCTGAGGGACCCCGTACTGCACTTTTATGTCGTCACTTAGAGGATGGACTATACAGGTCCTATGCACCCATGGGTGCATACCATGCGTGCTATGTTCCAAATACCTACTGAGAATGCACGCGTGTTGTATTTGGAATACAACACGCGCGCATTCTTAATTGCGGCTGAAAAGATGTGTCTACCTAAAGAAAAATCCGTTCGATCTATGTCAATGCAATTTAAAAAAAAAATAACAATACTGCAGCATTCAGGTATGTTTCTTTTGTTTCCGATTGTTCAACAGGCTTATGGGATAACCTTCTAAAATATTTTTGATATGACTGGAATCAATGCTATAGGTCTGTAACGAGTCATACTATGTTTATCATGTTTCTTAAAGAGCCGTTTTATTATGGTCCTTTTTAATTTCGTGGGAACTACTCCCTGCATAATACTGAAAATTATGTGGCTCATTGTATTTGATATTTTATTAGACACGGTTTTCAGTATCCTAGTTGATACACCATCGTATCCAGTACTGTTGGTAGACCTTAGTTTAATATTGTGTATGTTCCGGTTAAAATATCTGCCACTATTGTCAGGTGAGGTTCATTCATAATAAAATACGACTTGTATATAAATTATATAAAGTCTGGCAATAACAGTTTTCTACACGAGTATACATGCGCGGTAATTCGCAAAGGCTAGCTTCAGATCCGGCATGATTCGTTGGCCGTAGTGTACATCGCCATTATTTTACATTTTCTTTCTGCTTTCAACATAAATAACAACCCATTAAAAATGCAGCAGATGTAACAAAATTAAATATTCATTAACAGATAGTATGATCAAAAAGTCTAAATGCGTAAAACTAACACATTCTTAATATAACCTGCGAAAACGAACTATCGCGTTCCACTAATAAAAACGCCTCATAAAAAATGTTATCCACCAAAAACTAATAATCCAACATAACGGAATAAGAACCCGCTACTTTTCTTAATATTAGTATGATCGACGTGTTTGGCCAATATTTTTTCCTATTTATCTAAAGAAAAATGAGCACGTTTTATAGTAGACATTGTATACATGTTTTTGCAGAGAATCGCTTCTTTTCTGCAGAGACGATAAAATGTAATAACGCGACACATCGATTAGCTTTCACTGAGTCAACAGGAGCGGTAACAATATTACAGACTTTGTGACCAATAACGATGCCGCGCCTTCGAGGTCCTAACGCAAAAGCAATTCTCTTTTATTGGTATAATCTACGCTATTATACAAAATTGTGGCGAACGCCAACCCCTTATGTTTTATAGTTTTCGATTACGCACTTTTAGTTTAGGCTTCGATTTTACACGTTGCTACAGTAATTATTACATAGGCCATATATAAAAGTTCTATAAGTCTGACACAAATATATGAGAGTCTAGAAAAGACCGAAGTACTGAATCGAGGCGCTCTCGCTTAAAACTTTTCGTATCGATTTACGATGTGAGTTAGTAAGTTAATTCAATAAGGCTGTTGCTATCAGCAACTGCTGAACGTAGAGAATTACTCCAGATTGTAGTATCATAACATAACACAGTATCACAAGTCTACATCACACGCGTATGTAATAAGGTTGTAAATCTATAATAATATATGAAAATATATCCTAAGTCTTGGCACTTAATACCTAGGTGTACATATCAAAAAGATTGTCCCAGTTGCAAGATACTTTAACAATGTGGTAATACCTAAGTCCCATCATAGTAGCGATCTCAATCGACAAGATAGTACAGTTTCTGAACAACAAAGGTTGTTTTGCACCATTTTTGTGTGATAGGCCAGAAGGACTCACGCGTGCCACCTTGCTAGTGCGACTTTCAGCTAGCCTACGGCGCTACATTGCTAAACTTTGTTACTACTAAAGCTTTTACATGAAGTCTCAACAATCGATTCTATTGATAATATGCTCATAATATTCTCTACAGCCTACCATAAAACTATTAATATAGCTAAATAAAGCTTTTACTCCAGGCTCATAAAATTAATAAAACGTGAGTCTATCTGCCCCTAAAGTACTGAATCAACCCTTAACAATCTAGTTTCAAGGAATAAAACAAATTCTACACGAATGAAGGCGTAACTAAGTACCATTGACTTAAAGCAATAAAACGTTAACTTCATAGGCAACCAGCTTCTGCCCGTGACTTTGCCTGTGTGGCGGTTAATGGAAAAAAGGGTAACCCAAGTGCTATTCGGATGTATAAGCTACATTAATGCAAAATTTCATCGCAATCCGTTTAGAAATTTCTGCGTGAAAGAGTTCCTAATAAACATCCACACACCCATCCATTCTTACAAACTTTTACTTTGTAGTAAGATGGTCACTTTTCACAATATTTAAAAAAGAAAAGCAAGTATAAATAGCTACGCTTGTTATTTTTCCATCCATCGAGAGGCTTTGATGCTGAGATATCATTGAATTTTGTCTGTTAGGCAATTACCAGCATGACAGTACGACACAACGTCCGTTGTAGACAATGAGTTCTTCCCGTTGACTATATACTAAAGTTGGTGCCACGACAAAATAGACTTTTTGTTAACACATATTCAGGGCTTCAAGACCTTTGTATCAAATAGTTGTGTTTTACATTTTATGCTTTAGTGAAGTTTGATACTTTTTTTACAATATTTTTTAATGTATTTGACTTTATATATTAATATGTTAATATTGTTATCTATGACTGCCAGTCATATCCAGAAAAATTAAAATTAAAATGAAAATAAACATATTTGATTTCGTGTGATGCTCGCTGTACACATTGGCCCAACATGCTGGCCCAACGTATTGGCCCAATGTGTAGAGAGCTACTTGGCGCTATGTTGGCTTAGTGTACCGCTGTACACATTGGCCCAATATGCTGGCCCAACGTATTGGCCCAATGTGTAGAGAGCTACTTGGCCCTATGTTGACTTAATTGGTGTAGTTGGCGCCGACGTTGGCCAGCTAGCCGAATAGTGTCGGTTTTTTGTGCACACATCAAAGGATCTTGGCGCGCTCCGCCAACAGCGTTCACACGTTGGCGCCTTTTTCATTTCGTTGCCGCTCTTCAGCGGAGACAGTACTGTTGCGCGTGAATATATTTACGTTCCCAAGTTAATATACATATTAGTAGTAGGTCGTTACGTGTTTTGCTCGTAATCGGCTGTAAGTAGTTTTTTGAGTACGCGTAATCGGTTCCAAAAGTGATTATTTCTGTAACTATTTATTTCTAAAAAGACAACTCCCGCATTAGGACTAAATCCTGTGTCACGGGGGACTTTACAAACATACATCTAACGAGGACAATTAACACCCAGACTCGAAACAACAATTTATGGATCACACAAAGTGATGTCTCGTGTGGGAATCGAACCCTCGCTTAAACCACTACGCCAACCGTGCAGTCAGACAGTTCAATGCAGTCTCGATACGGTATACCAAGAAATATAACTGTGGAATTATGCTAAATAGTTACTTTACAAGTAAGAACCATATATCTATTTTCATATTGTAATAAATATTGCCCATTACTTTTAAAGGTAAACATAATTGCATTGTTTACGTATTAAATGAACTTTCCTTCATACTTTAGCCAGGCTTAGGACTGGCTGCACAACTTATTTTTTATATGAATTTACGTATTAAATGGATATTGAGAAATTGCACACATTGATCATACCACTACTATTGTAAAACAATAATTTATACAAACATAGCAAATTATCGTTCTGATTTACATAAGGTGCATTCTCATTTGAAATATCCCAAAAGTGTTATCTGATTATTTATTTTTATTTAAGCATCGAGTTTGACATAAGACAATGACGATACGATGTGCATTACGAAATTATTACGCACACTATGACACAGCCCAGCGCATCAAGCTCGGACGAACTCTGGTATAATCGTATAGTTTCTTGTAATGAGCTGTCGTGCAGGCGCACCGCGCGCCGAGCATCGCGCGCGCGATTCATACCTACATACAGAGCTGGAACCATAGATTATACACATACTGGTAGCTGGAACCGCTTACGAAAAGTAACTAGTTAAATCAGCCACGAAACTACTTACGCGGTTACGTGTATACGTACGCAGTTTTATGAATCGATTACGTTAAATAACGCCCACTCCTAATAGGTACATATATAACGAGTGCGGCGGCGGCGTAGGACAGCAATGGTGTTTTACAATTTATAGTAATTGTACCGAAATTGAACAATAAAATATATCTTTTTACTAATTTTTATGTTGTTTTTTTATTAATTTTTGTAAAATTAAAAACGAAGTAACTTGAAAAACATATTTTTCTTAAATACCACATTGATATCTTCTAGGCTTGATAGTTGGGGTAGGTTATTTAACCAAAATTTCTGTTATTAATAATAAGCTACCTATTTTATATTTCAGGTAAATGAAGCGTGGAGCTGTATGGCGGATAAAATTGAATATTAATTTTATCCGCCATAAGGCTCCACGTAACTATTAACGAAATCAAAAAGAAAAAAATAATCATTAATGACAACATGTAGAATTCATCACATTCTACTTCAGTACCTACACATGTACGCGCAAGTAATAATTAAACGCACTGTTTAAATAAATAGCCGTGGCTGCAAGTGCTTCTACGTCCATCTTTGTCTAAGCACCAATGCAGAATGATCCGTCACTTCCGTCAGCAATTGTGTAAATAGCAATCTTGGCGTCGCACACTGGCGAATATTACCAAAAAGATGGCCAAAATGTTTTAATAATAAAAATGCGTTAAATAAATCTATTGAAATTAAATGTAGCCTTTTGATCTATGAATAACTTTTATTTTATGAAAAAAGGGCGTGGTTCCAACCAGCGCGAATTTAAATACTGACTTTATGATATTGATAGTTTTAAAACAATAGAAGGATAATAGTTAGTATATATATGATAGAGATTAACAAGAATTTAACTATCAAAAATTGTATTATAATTAATAATATTCATAACTAAGAAACATGAATGATCAGAGATACACAAACTATATGTTATCCAATATGAATATCTAAGTTTGTTTAAATATCAAATACTGCACTTCAGGTTCTTTCAATAGATAAATTTCATCCAGGGCAACTGCGTATTGGGCTTTCTGGACGTTTTACGTAAAGTTGAGATATAAGGAACTGAAGAAACGCAAAGTCTTTGAAATCAATGACTCATTTGTAGTTTAAATACGGGGCATTTTTCTAGTAAAGTCTCTGTAAATTTTTAAGACTTTATTGACATCTTAAAATCATAATGAATCTATATAATCTAATGAATGTACTACAAAAAAACCGTAAAAATAAATTAAAAATTGAAATTATTTACATGGTTTAGGCGTCGTAAAATGCCTCCGCATCAATGTCATCGGGTAACGTGCCCAGAAGGCTGGCAGCATTGCCACGCTGGATGGCAATGCTGATTCTCTGAGCAAAGAATAATGGTCACGTGAGAGGTCGATTAAACGTTTCGAAATTTCCCGAAATAGTGAACGAGCGCTCAGTGATATTCATTTATATCCTTATTTTTTTACTCTTGTGCATTTTCAGATACATATCAACTTTTTTAAAACCACTCATTAAAAGAATAATAAAGAATTATCCGTGTGGTGACGGATTAAGAATACGGATTGTCACCACCCCATTTCATCCCATGGGTGTCGTAAGAGCCGACAGAGGGAGCATGTTATGCAGAAAACAGCTCTGTAAGAGAAGGAAAACTTAATACAAACCCTATACCAACCCGTTTGGCCAGCGTGGTATAGTAGGCCAATTCCTCCTTTCAAAGGAGAGGCCTGGTCCAGCAGTGGACTGATAAAGGCTGATGATGATGATGATGATGATTAAAAGAATGAACTCAAGTTCAAGACTTCCAAATATTCCACGGCAAAATGTACGCGTAAATACAGCGACTTGCAGCTAATTAAAACTAATCATAAAAGCCCCTGTACACATTGGCCCAACTAGCTGGCCCAGTATGTTGGGCCAACATGATACGACGCACACTGGCGAATATTTGCTAAAATCTGGCCAATAAATGACTTTAAAATATTGTTGATAGAACACTTTTATAACACTTAGCTTAAACCTTAATAAATGACGCAACTTTTGAGCATTCTTTGATATATTTTGTATGGTAAAATTCTATAACAATCTGCCTAAGAATTTGATCAAAAATATCGTGCTTTATATCGATGAATCTCAAGTCGCATGTTGTCACTCGTTGTTTTTACAACTGTATATGTTTGGTGTTTTTCTGTTATGGATTCTATTTCTAGAGGTAATTATAATTGCTGTCAGATGTTACTACTTTCTAAAAAATCCTAACACCGATACCCTTACCTAGAAATTGACAGTATTATTTACTTATATAAGCAGAAAGAATAAAAAAAATAGTACGATATTCTTCTGTATTCCGAAAAATAAGCTGTAGTAAATTGAAGCATATAATGCTAATGCTAGTATTTAGTTTATTTTAGATTTGGCTGCCGATATCTGCCTTATGATTAGTTTTAATTAGCTGCAAGTCGCTGTATTTACGCGTACATTTTGCCGTGGAATATTTGGAAGTCTTGAACTTGAGTTCATTCTTTTAATGAGTGGTTTTAGAAAAGTTGATATGTATCTGAAAATGCGCAAGAGTAAAAAAATAAGGATATAAATGAATATCACTGAGCGCTCGTTCACTATTTCGGGAAATTTCGAAACTTTTAATCGACCTCTCACGTGACCATTATTCTTTGCTCAGAGAATCAGCATTGCCATCCAGCGTGGCAATGCTGCCAGCCTTCTGGGCACGTTACCCGATGACATTGATGCGGAGGCATTTTACGACGCCTAAACCATGTAAATATTTTCAATTTTTAATTTATTTTTACGGTTTTTTTGTAGTACATTCATTAGATTATATAGATTCATTATGATTTTAAGATGTCAATAAAGTCTTAAAATTTCACAGAGACTTTATTAGAAAAATGCCCCGTATTTAAACTACAAATGAGTCATTGATTTCAAAGACTTTGCGTTTCTTCAGTTCCTTATATCTCAACTTTACGTAAAACGTCCAGAAAGCCCAATACGCAGTTGCCCTGGATGAAATTTATCTATTGAAAGAACCTGAAGTGCAGTATTTGATATTTAAACAAACTTAGATATTCATATTGGATAACATATAGTTTGTGTATCTCTGATCATTCATGTTTCTTAGTTATGAATATTATTAATTATAATACAATTTTTGATAGTTAAATTCTTGTTAATCTCTATCATATATATACTAACTATTATGCTTCTATTGTTTTAAAACTATCAATATCATAAAGTCAGTATTTAAATTCGCGCTGGTTGGAACCACGCCCTTTTTTCATAAAATAAAAGTTATTCATAGATCAAAAGGCTACATTTAATTTCAATAGATTTATTTAACGCATTTTTATTATTAAACATTTTGGTCATCTTTTTGGTAATATTCGCCAGTGTGCGACGCCAAGATTGCTATTTACACAATTGCTGACAGAAGTGACGGATCATTCTGCATTGGTGCTTAGACAAAGATGGACGTAGAAGCACTTGCAGCCACGGCTATTTATTTAAACAGTGCGTTTAATTATTACTTGCGCGTACATGTGTAGGTACTGAAGTAGAATGTGATGAATTCTACATGTTGTCATTAATGATTATTTTTTTCTTTTTGATTTCGTTAATAGTGGCGTGGAGCCTTATGGCGGATAAAATTAATATTCAATTTTATCCGCCATACAGCTCCACGCTTCATTTACCTGAAATATAAAATAGGTAGCTTATTATTAATAACAGAAATGTTGGTTAAATAACCTACCCCAACTATCAAGCCTAGAAGATATCAATGTGGTATTTAAGAACAATATGTTTTTCAAGTTACTTCGTTTTTAATTTTACAAAAATTAATAAAAAAAACAACATAAAAATTAGTAAAAAGATATATTTTATTGTTCACTTTCGGTACAATTACTATAAATTGTAAAACACCATTGCTGTCCTACGCCGCCGCACTCGTTATATATGTACCTATTAGGAGTGGGCGTTATTTAACGTAATCGATTCATAAAACTGCGTACGTATACACGTAACCGCGTAAGTAGTTTCGTGGCTGATTTAACTACTTACTTTTCGTAAGCGGTTCCAGCTACCAGTATGTGTATAATCTATGGTTCCAGCTCTGTATGTAGGTATGTATCGCGAGCGCGATGCTCGGCGCGCGGTGCGCATGCACGACAGCTCATTACACGAAACTATACGATTATACCAGAGTTCGTCCGAGCTTGATGCGCTGGGCTGTGTCATAGTGTGCATAATAATTTCGTAATGCACATCGTATCGTCATTGTCTTATGTCAAACTCGATGCTTAAATAAAAATAAATAATCAGATAACACTTTTGGGATATTTCAAATGAGAATGCACCTTATGTAAATCAGAACGATAATTTGCTATGTTTGTATAAATTATTGTTTTACAATAGTAGTGGTATGATCAATGTGTGCAATTTCTCAATATCCATTTAATACATAAATTCATATAAAAAATAAGTTGTGCAGCCAGTCCTAAGCCTGGCTAAAGTATGAAGGAAAGTTCATTTAATACGTAAACAATGCAATTATGTTTACCTTTAAAAGTAATGGGCAATATTTATTACAATATGAAAATAGATATATGGTTCTTACTTGTAAAGTAACTATTTAGCATAATTCTACAGTTATATTTCTTGGTATACCGAATCGAGACTGCATTGAACTGTCTGACTGCACGGTTGGCGTAGTGGTTTAAGCGAGGGTTCGATTCCCACACGAGACATCACTTTGTGTGATCCATAAATTGTTGTTTCGAGTCTGGGTGTTAATTGTCCTCGTTAGATGTATGTTTGTAAAGTCCCCCGTGACACAGGATTTAGTCCTAATGCGGGAGTTGTCTTTTTAGAAATAAATAGTTACAGAAATAATCACTTTTGGAACCGATTATGCGTACTCAAAAAACTACTTACAGCCGATTACGAGCAAAACACGTAACGACCTACTACTAATATGTATATTAACTTGGGAACGTAAATATATTCACGCGCAACAGTACTGTCTCCGCTGAAGAGCGGCAACGAAATGAAAAAGGCGCCAACGTGTGAACGCTGTTGGCGGAGCGCGCCAAGATCCTTTGATGTGTGCACAAAAAACCGACACTATTCGGCTAGCTGGCCAACGTCGGCGCCAACTACACCAATTAAGCCAACATATGGCCAAGTAGCTCTCTACACATTGGGCCAATACGTTGGGCCAGCATATTGGGCCAATGTGTACAGCGGTACACTAAGCCAACATAGCGCCAAGTAGCTCTCTACACATTGGGCCAATACGTTGGGCCAGCATGTTGGGCCAATGTGTACAGCGAGCATAAGGCAGATATCGGCAGCCAAATCTAAAACAAACTAAATACTAGCATTAGCATTATATGCTTCAATTTACTACAGCTTATTTTTCGGAATACAGAAGAATATCGGACTATTTTTTTTATTCTTTCTGCTTATATAAGTAAATAATACTGTCAATTTCTAGGTAAGGGTATCGGTGTTAGGATTTTTTAGAAAGTAGTAACATCTGACAGCAATTATAATTACCTCTAGAAATAGAATCCATAACAGAAAAACACCAAACATATACAGTTGTAAAAACAACGAGTGACAACATGCGACTTGAGATTCATCGATATAAAGCACGATATTTTTGATCAAATTCTTAGGCAGATTGTTATAGAATTTTACCATACAAAATATATCAAAGAATGCTCAAAAGTTGCGTCATTTATTAAGGTTTAAGCTAAGTGTTATAAAAGTGTTCTATCAACAATATTTTAAAGTCATTTATTGGCCAGATTTTAGCAAATATTCGCCAGTGTGCGTCGTATCATGTTGGCCCAACATACTGGGCCAGCTAGTTGGGCCAATGTGTACAGGGGCTTTTAGAGTGGTCGAATTTTCCTGAAAGAATCTTCATTAATTTGGTGACATTTTTGTAGTTTTTTAACACGTAAGTAAATTCAAGTCAATAATAGAGTACTATGTATGTCAATGATATAGTACAAACAAGAAACTCTATTATGGACTTTGATATTTTTTAATCATAGGCAATAAATAATTGTCCACAAATGTGATATATTACAGACAACTAGCTAGTACATCGCATTAAAATTTTTGGGCATGGAGATTTTACGTTGTGTATGACTGAAAACGTCAGAATGAACTTAAACAAAATCCATTAAAGTGTTACGGTAAATTTACATTCGGGGTAACCTGCGTAAAAAGACGCAATTTATTTTAATTAGGTGTACAGAATCTTATGTTCGAATAATAGTTTACTATCTGCAATTTGCACCCGCATTGCCGCAATGTCGGGCGCGGGATGAGCATTGCGATCCTATAAACGTGCTCACACGTTCACACTCAACTCAATCAAAATGCTGACCTAAAAAGATAAATAGATAAATTAGCTCAGGAGGTAGACACTCTAAAACAATTGTGTAAAAGTCCAGTTACATCAATTAGGAAGAAAATGTTAAAAAATTGTAGTAACCGACGTCGTTTGACAGATAATTTTGAAAAATCCCAACTTTCTTCACCCAACAACACTACATCAAAATCACAAGGTCCAAATGATGAGCAACAAACAATACACGATGAGGATATATCATTAAAACGATTAAATCAAACAAAAACTAAAAATAAAGAGACTTTTGAGAATGTAGTCAAACCACAGCAGACTGAAACAAATAAATTTCTTAAGAAAATATGTATTTTGAGTGCCAACAAATATAATAACATTCTGTCAATAGCATGTGAGACATTCAGAAGAAGCCAAGTATGCCACTACCTACTACCACGGTGTGGAATAAATTACATGATAAAAAATATACATGACAAAATCAAAGACTTCACAAAAAATTATTACTGCATAATTATGATAGGAGAGGGAGACTTCAAACAGACTCTAAACTACTATGAACTTGTATTGGAATTAAAAAATACCTTACTAGGAATGTGTAACACAAACATCATACTATGTCTGCCTACGTACAAATATGGCAAATATACTGAAATGTTTAATTGGCGTGTAGAGACCTTTGTAAACTTATTGTATCTCGAACTTGAAACCTACAAATACGCAATACCGGTTGACTCTAATCTGAATCTGGCGTACGATTACACTATGTTTTCAAAATATAATGCCAGAGTAAATGACACGGGCATGAAGATTATTTTCACTGATATTTTATGGATGATAGAAAACTCAATAAATGAAGCTGCCCCAGTAAATAATTATCAACGTGATGATTAAGAAATCAAACAATCGTTTTTTCTGCAGTGAATGTATACATATATTACATCAAAATATTGCTGGTTTATTAAATAAGTCTGATAGCCTTACGGTCTGCTTAGAAGAACTGAGTGAAAAAAACATCATCGTAGACGTTGTATGCATCACCGAACACTTTATAAAGTCAGATCTAGAGAACATTCTAATGATACCTAACTATAACCTCGCCTCAATATACAGCAGGAAAGATACCAGAAGAGGTGGAGCATGCATCATGATAAGAAAAGGACATCAGTGGAGAGAATTAACGAATATCTTAGGATTATCTAGGTCAGGTATATTTGAAACGTGTGCAATAGAATTGATTGAAAGTTATATTATAATAGTTTGTGTATATAGGGTACCGAAAACTAGTAACATTCATATTTTCTTTGAGAGGATGGAGGCCCTCCTCAAAGTCAAAGTCAGTGCCTCAGTGTCGAAGCCATAGGCTGAAATCTTGCATCAGAATGTCGACTTTATTCTATTTAGTTACATAATAATACATATTTTAACATAATTTTCTTAGGGTTGCGTAGTAAACTACAAGGCACCTACGACACCCGACGCAGGGCGAAGCAACAAGGCAAACAGTTAAACCACGTGCAGTTTTGAGAAATAAATAAAAGATTTGTTTCAATAAAGTTTATTTAGAGTTGGCTAAAATCTAGTCTTCTTGACTTTGTAACAGGTTCACCAGATCCAGTGGCAGTGTCAGCGTAGCGCTCTTCTTGCACCGCCCGTTTTCTGACATAGTCAGGATCCCGAATTGTTTTTGTATTCGGATACAATGGATCTACCAACTCAAAAAAGAGGAGGCTCCATTTCTTTGCGCCAAAATTCGTCACCTTTTTGTAAAATTTATATTTTCAATTTATTATTGCCATACCAAACGGCAAATAGGCACTTTGCTTTCTTTGTGATATGCATTTGCCCTTGTGCTTGGTAGAACCAGTCCGATTTTTTATTGACATAAATCTGAAAAAAGGTAATCTTTTAGTTTCCTACTGTATTGGCCAAAAGAAAACTTAGGTTTTCTGCTGACGTTATTTTCTATGATTGTTTCCATACAAGTATAATCTGTAATGGGCTTTCGCGAAATAATGCGTTATGATCGTTGACCAAAATTTTATTTAAAGAATAATTACTTTTCTTGCCCTTGTAATAAACCCTATATTTCGAGGGAGGACACGAGCATTCAAATAACGAACACAAATGACACTTAGATAGACTCTATAAATATTGTGGCTCATATATTCTTTACTAGCTTAGCATAATTGGTTTGATACGATCGTCTACACCAACAACCGTCTACGATGACATCTATCACTGCTACTCGTATACCATCTTTATTCACGTGGCCTTCCTTAATAGCAGCTTCTCTCTCTACCTTAGCCGCTTTTATGATTTCATCGGCAGCAGTTAGCTCCCATTCATCCGCCACTTGATCTTGGAGTCTGAGAAAATTCTTTTCGCTGATTAGGGGCAAGTCAACAGCAGCTGCAAATTGTTTCAGCTGAATATAACCACCACCACTCGCAAGTATCCCAGATACAGCGTCTTTATACCCTGTCCCGTTCCTTCTATTCGAAATTTTTCCTTGCACATCTGGCATTGAAAATGCAGTCGAGAAAAAAACCCATTTCGATGTTCAGAAACTAATTGGATAGAACGTAAACCACAGTTAAAAAGAGACTTATGATCAGCAATTTTTTTCATGTTTTCAAAAAATATATGTATATCAATAATACGCCTTCCAGCGACGACATCACTCACCTGTAAATAAGTAGATTACATTAAATTAATGTTATTAATTTAATATTTTAATATTTTAAAATTAAACATGAAATGTTTATTTTCAACCTACACTTTGATCGTAACCTTCTATTTCAAAAGAGCCTTTTTCATTTCGATAGAAATTAGACTTTTGCTGCGCATCGATCTGAAAGTATGCACAATTTCAAATACACTATAAATATAAAAATGATAGTAGAAAATAAATAACACTACATATAAATAATTAACTGTATCAGTTCATTTTCTTAAAACTATAAACATACTAAGCTAGTAGTGGACATTTCTGTGCCAGGTACAAGTTCTGTACTGATATTGTTAGTTTTATGTACGGAAATACTGTTAGTAGTGATGTTAGGTTCTTCAATAATGTTATTAAATGTAGACAGATTAACGCAGTTAGAGGCCGGCGAAGAATTCGCATAATTTTTTTTATTCTGTAGGCTGATACTTCAATTACTACGAATAGAGAAAAATCAATATATTATCTGTGTGGTGTAATTTGTTGAAACTAAAGGTAAAATATATTTTATTTGCTGCGACGAATCGGTATGGGTGGCCAGCCGTGGCCACGTGTTGACTGTGACTACCTTTATTTTCAATAAATGACACGATATAGGCCCGTTAAATAGACATTAGTATGTGTACAAGTTGTGAAAAATTAAAATATTTAAAAAACATAATCATTAAAAGTACGAGATACGACTGTCACTATTGTTGATACAATTAATTTTCTTAACCCAGACTCAGTTGAACACAGTTAAAGCTGTAAGTACTAATGTTGTGAGTTTAAATACATTAATAAATAAAAATAACGATACCACATACACACAACAAGTATACGGTTTATATTATTATGCTTAGTGGGTCCGTGTAGACTGAGCTATGCTATACGAACCCAACAAGATTTCTGTTTGATTTTACAGTATTCAATATATTTTGGAAAAATATTTTTAAGATCTTAAAAGTACAATAAAATTTAAATATTAATCCTATGGAATTACCTACTCGTTTTCATCAATGTTTTCATCGGTCACTCTAACAGAAGCTAAATTCTGTAGGACGGGCATCTCTATAGTCTTTCCTTGTTCTGGATGACACTCGGTAACAAGGGACTTGTCTTTATATTTTTCTCTAAAGAAATATTATTTTTGTAAATAAAATTGATTTCTAGTATCTGCGTCTTTGTAATTTGTCGAAATAAAATTATAACCTGTAAATCTATTATAATAACGAACATAATACGAAAATATTGTCATGTTGAATAGAATATAATTATTTAGTTTTTATAAAATTTGCATCATGAAATTTACTCGATAGTTTCCAGTTTCAAATACGATCCGCGACGGGAACAATTCCCATTGATATTTTAAAAGCGCCCCCTAACGGATTGGTCAGTCGAGACCGCCAGGGGGCACACGATAAGATTAGATTGATAACTAATATTTATAAACTATAATAAAATATATATATTTTTTATTTTGTTTTTTATAGACTCACGCCTGTATTCCCGAAAGGGTAGGTAGACGTGTATATTAAACTTACATTTCGCCATGAATTTTTAGGTGTCACGTAATAGCCGCTTGACCGCGCACAAGTGACTATTCTTCCTTTTTCGAAATGCCGTAGACCGCGCACAAGTGACTATTTTCCCTTTTTGGTTACAGCGCTATACTCGGTCTGAATTTACTGTTTCTTTCTATTACGTAATTTTTTAAATTATTTTTCTCTGTTCTATTCAAATCATTGAACATTTCTTCATGCTAAAAATACGAAGCGAGTCTTAAAATCGTTAACCCGGAACGAAAAAATAATGTTAAATGCCAATCTTTGTTTCGCGCGCTCCGTGATTACGTGCTTATTGTATGCGTGTAATTAAATATTTTTATTCTATGATACATGTTTTTTTTTATTTAATTCGGTGTAGATAGAATCCGTCTACAGTTAAAACTTTTTATATTTTACTACTTTTTATAGATTTACTTTTTAAAATAATCCTGTTTAAAATACACAAAGTGTTTTTTTCAACGATAGTCAATGTTCGCTGCCAAGTAATTACGTGTTTATCGTATGCGTGTAATTAAATATATTTATACTGTGATACATGTTTTTTTTATTTAATTCGGTGTAGATAGAATCCCTCTACAGTTAAAACTCATAAAATATGTATGTCATCGATTTACTTTTTAAAATAATCCTGTTTAAAATACACAAAGTGTTTTTCAACGATACGCAATGTTCGCTGCTAAGTAATTACGTGCTTATCGTATGCGTGTAATTAAATATTTTTATACTATGATACATGTTTTTTTTATTTAATTCGGTGTAGATAGAATCCCTCTACAGTTAAAACTCATAAAATATGTATGTCATCGATTTACTTTTTAAAATAATCCTGTTTAAAATACACAAAGTGCTTTTTTCAACGATAGTCAATGTTCGCTGCTAAGTATAATAAATTAGAAAGTAAATATCAACAAAGAATTCATACGACTTGAAAGAGTCATTTATAAGATTGAAAAAAAACATCACTTCAACTTACTCATGTTACCGACTTATCAACAATAAATGTTTATGTTAGCGCGCCCATCTGGCGAGCGGCGGCGCGACATTTTGTTTAGAACGTGAGCAGTCAAGTGAATTCGGCGAATTGGCGCTAGCGGTCAAGCGGATAGAGGGCGAGCCTATTGCCGTTACCGGGCACATCACCAGACTCCGTGCTGCTACAGAGAAATCGGAAAACCCCAGTAACACTTTTGCCCGAACCGGGAATCGAACCCGGGACCTCCGATCAGCAGTTGCATACGCTATCCACTGGACCACGGAGGCAGTAATAAATATATAAGAAGAATAACAAACTACTTACTTACATACAATTTCTTCAACCTTATTCAAATAAGTACATATTGATTCAAATAGAATGTGAAAGATGCAAGGGATCTAGAGTGTTTGATCGAGTTGCGAGTCGTTTCCCAATACGAACAATTTTAATACTTTTCTAAATGCGCCTCCTAGCGGTCTCTGCTGACCGTTACTATCCGCAAGGACTCGCAACTCGTTCAACTCGCACTATGACCCTTGGCATGTAGGTATCCTGTAAACCACTGATACTCGTTAAGAACAAATTTTGTTAATTGTAATAACGAGTGCCAGAAGAGAATAATATAATAATAACTAGCTGACCCAGCGAACTCCGTTTCGCCTTTTTAAGAGTTTTTCTTTAATTCCCTTTTTTCCAAGCCCCTTTTCCAAAGTTACCATTGACGTAGCGCTTAATCTCTTATCATTTCAGAGTCTATAAATGCTGAACAAACAAACATAGATTTTTATATAATATTGAATTCCCCATTCCTTAAAATATCGGAGACCATACCCATATCGACTTAAAAAAAAAACCCGTCCGCCATCTTTGATTTCCTATCCGCCATCTTTGATCACGAAATAGATGTTGTATTTGGATTCACCATCCCTTAAATCATCAGAGACGATACCCATATTGATTTTTTAAATTTTTCCGTCCGCCATCTTTGATTTCCACCATCCACCATCTTGAATCACGAAATAGATGTTGTATTTGGATTCCCCATCCCTTTTAACATCGCAGACGATACCAATATTGACTTTTAAAAATGTTCCCATCCGCCATCTTTGATTTCCCATCCGCCATCTTTGATCACGAAATAGATGTTGTATTTCGATTCCGCACCCCTTAAAATATCGAAGGCGATACCCATATTGATTTTTAAAATTTTCTCATCTGCCATCTTTGATTTCCCGTCCGCCATCTTGGATCACTAAATAAATTTCATATTATTAATCAGCGTCCCGAAAATCTCTAAAACGACTGCTAGTTCCTGAGATTAGCCGACATTATCTTTTAGCCTTTTTAGCCTTTTGCCCGGCCCCAAAGGGTCCAAGCGTTATGTTATATAGCCTATAGCCTTCCGGAATAACTGGGCTATCGTATACAAAAATATTTTTTCAGATCCGACCGGTAGTTTCTGAGATTAGCGCGTTCAAACAAACAAACAAAAAAAAAAACAAACAAACAAACTCTTCCGCTTTATTATATTAGTAAAGATAATTATTTTAATATTTCTTTTTTATATTTGATACAAATCTCCTTTATTGGGCGGATACTTCCATAGTTGTCGTTTTAACTGTTTAAGAAATATAACTGCAAAAAGTATTTACACACACAAACTATTTAGTAAAGACTGTTGGTTATCCGGTATCTGTGACGTTTCGCTAGATCGGCCAATATGGCGACTGTGATATATCCAAGATATGTCTGTCAGAACCATTAAAATTTAACAAAATACTCGACAATCCAAATTTTGCGGATATATGTTGTCGACTCGATATCTTTATTTTTTAATGTTTTATTATTCAGGTAAGGTTTCGATGTACTCCTTGACGAAATAATTATTATAACATTTGAAACTGCGATAGCAGCGCAGTCCGCCGGTTCCAATGTGAAACATTCCAAAATCCACAGCTAGAGCATAGATTATACACTTATACTGGGGCTAGAGCGCCAGGAAGTAGTAAACGCTATCATATCTAGAATAACGTAGATTATCAAGTCCGTGCCGTGACCGCGTTTAGTCATGAAAAATGTTGAAAATCCCATGTCGTTTATTAATATAGTAATATTTGTCCTACAGAAAAAATGTCTTGAACTAAAATAAAACGTAGGTTTCTTTTATGGTTATTGTTTACTTCAGAAATAATAGTGAATATTTTATTCAAATATTTTGAATATGCGCTTTGCAACTAGTGTGATTTTCAAATGAAAATGTTATCGAACGAATATCGTCCAATCATGTATCTGTTCTGGTAAAAAGACAGACAAAGGCCTAAATAATCGTTTGCAGAAGTTTCACTTTACTAGTATCTATGACTGTTTCAGAATATCTCTTCAAAATAGCATAAAAATTGGAATGCCTGCTCTTAAGAAACATTTATGACGTTGTATAGTTTGCTGACGATACTTTTTTGATATTTAAAGTAGATAGAAACAATGAACACTTCAACGAAATAAACAGTGCACTCATTCAAGTGACTAAATGGTTTAATGTAAACAATCTAGTACTGAAAGCCAAAAAATAAAATGTGTTAAGTTTGCTCTGACTAATGTCAGAAACCTTGGTCCTAACATAGTTTTAAATGACGATGTACTCGAAACAACTGAATCCACATTATTTCTAGGATTAACACTTGATTCGAAGTGACAGTGGGGTTCGCACGTTACATATCTCTCAGGGAAACTTAGCTCAGCTGCTTATGCCGTTAAGACGGTTCGTAAGTTGACCGATGTCGATACGGCTAGATTGGTTTATTTTAGTTATTTTCATACTTTGATGTCATATGGCATATTGTTATAAGGTACAGCTGCTGATATAGAAAATATTTTTATATTGCACAAACGGGCAGTTAGGGCCATTTACCAGTTAAAGACAACAGGCTCACTTAAAGAAAATTTAAAACTATTGGTACTACTCGTTCTTCACATTAGAAGTTTGGATTGTTTTGATGTATAAGTATATTATAATAATAATAATTCGGCAACTTTCATAAGCTCTTAGGTATAAGATAGTATACCGTAATAGTATACAAGGTAAATAATATGTAATGTAATAGGTTTTTTGACTTAAAAAGATAGCCTAAAGTGAATCATAATTCTTTTGTTCATACGCAAGGCAAACTCGCGTCTAAGCTCGGCCTTTCCCCGCGCTCCAGGGTGCAGGTGTGAGTAGTACGAGAGGGGTGCGGTGCGGGGCAAAGACAATAGGGATCGCAGGCCAGCAGAAAAAAACAGTAACGTTTTGCATTAGTTTATTAGTTTACAATTAGTTGTAGTCAAGTTGTTGATAAGTGTGCCAAAAAATAATCCGTGCGGTGAAAGTGTACAAACTGGTAAGTTTTAAATAATTTATTTTTTGCGTGCCCAGAACGCTGGCAGCGTTGCCGTTGTATGGCGATACTTACCTTCTGGGCCAAATACAACCCAGCCTTCTGGTCACGCGAGGCGTCGACAAGTCTCTTTGCGATGTCTCTAAAAAGAGATCTCGCACTTGGACCCCATGGCCCCAACGTTTCGACCCCAAACGGCTCAAATACGTAATCCCCTACTAGGTTTACGTATTTGCGCCGTTTGAGGGTCTCTGCTGTAGCAGCAGCAGCGCCCGCACAACCGGCTGTGCTAGGAAGATGTGATGGCGCGAGGGTATCGACACACTTTGCGTCCCATACCAAAGGCCTACCCAACTTCCATGGCAGTAAAGACATACCGTCTGGTCTTTTGCCGTCGTTGCGTACCAGGCCCTGAGGTTCAAGGTGGGCTGGAACGCCAGCGGAGACAAGAGCCCGACGGAGAATGTCATTAAGGTTGCCGTGTCGTGAAATACGACCTGCGCTCCTGCTGCATGAAAGGCCATGGTGACCAAGGCTGTCGACAGCCTCTCCACAGTGACAGCGATGTGGAGTAACACATGGCGCGCCTAAACGGAGGCAAGACGCGTTGCGGAAGGTCGTATCGTCCAGCATGGTACCGATGTTGGACGATGGCAGTGCTTGAAGCCAGAGGCCCGACTCCCACTCTCCCACAGCCAGTAGGCGAGAACGCTCTGCAGCATTAGACGATGTGCTAAGAAGGTTTTCTCGTATTCTGCTGCAAAGCGACCCATCCCACTGCCTCTGAGAGGATAGGTTTCGGGGTAACTCAGTGCTTGGACAAGCTCTTCTCCAAGCATTCGTGGCATCGGTCTTACACGGCACCTCAGAATCAACCAGTGTTGGTGCTAAGATTTTCCTGGTCAATTCTGCAGTGCTGTGGACCGAGGACAGGAATGCTGGTAGGCTAACATCAGAAATTTTTCGAATACCGAGGCCGCCAAAACGTACAGGTAAGGACGCCTGTACCCACAATCGGTCATTCAGTGCTATATTCAAAATTTTACTAAGAGTAGTTTGTATAATTTTGTCCATTTCAATGAGTAGGCTCAAATTTTTCCAAAAAGGCGAAGCTCGAATAGCGTGAGTAAATTTAGGCACGAAAAGACAATACCGAATTATAGTGAAAGCCGAATGAATGTTAATTTTGAGGAGCCTGTCCGAAATTTCACTAAAATTTTGAATTTTTTCATGAATAAATGTATCGAAACCTTCGTCTAAAATCGGGGACCCAAGGAGGCGAAGAGAACTTTTTTCAATGTGGGTTATATTGGGAGTCAGAAATTGAAATTTGGAAAGTATAGAGGATTTATTTAAATTGTCGTTTATGAAAATTTCACATTTAGTTGGATTTAGGTCTAAGCCTATGGATGAAAATTTAGATTTCAAGAAAGCCAGATCTTGATAAACAGTCTGTACGTCGCCTGCCAGGGTTCCGTCATCTAGGTACCAGATATTGAATTTTGAATTTAACTGGCTGATGATTGGGTGAATAGCTAGGCTAAAAATGAGTGGTCCAAGAGGGTCACCTTGTTGACAGCCAACGGCGGATTCCAGAAGATTTTCCTTGAAGATCAATTTTGAAGGGTTTCTGTAACACTGCCAAATAAAGTTGTAAATTTTGGGTGTTTCAATTTTAACTTGTGTCAACAAGGTGTCTCGGTTCACTGAGTTAAAGGCGTTCTTTAAATCAACCTTCAAGATAACCTCGCCCCCATTACAGCCAAGGTACGTTGACAGGGCATGTATGGCAGCCTCGCAACCCCCCTTGGATCCAAATCCGAGCTGCAGGGGTTGCAATTTATTACCTAAGTTTGTATAATAATAGTGACAGCATATCTTGGTTGCCATACGCCTGTACGTACACCCCACGGCAATGGGACGAATGCCACCGTCCTTCTTTCGCAAGGCACAGAGATTGGTGCCGTACAAAATAGGGACGATGTCATCGTTCACATTGCCGGAGAGCATAAGGTTGATTAGGGCCGTTAGCTCCCTTAAAAGCGCGTCCCCAGCAGCCCCGGCGCTCTCACACACGAGATCCTTAAGGTGCTGTGGTGTTAAGCCGTCGAGACCACCGGCAGACCCGCTTTGGAAAGAGCAAACGGCAGCAACCACGTCCTTGGCTGTAACGTTGAGACAATCTGAGTTTGTGTCAGGTGGGTCAGGAAAGGAGAGGTTATCCCCTGGCGTTGGATGCTTGCTTTGCAGACTCGCGAGTGTGTCGGCAGAGCAAGGCGCCACCACATCGCTACTAAACAAGAGCCTGGAGGCTCCCGGTTGACGGCGATGTGGATGAATTTCATGACGCGCTCTAAATTTTTTCTTTTTTCTTTTTCTGTATATATTTTTTGTATGTTCTGTATATATTTCTTTGTCTAGATACTTGATTTTATTTAATCAAATTAGTCAACATCGTCCTATCGGTATCCCAGTTGCATCCAAGTGTTACGGCTAAGCGCCCAGGATCCGCATTCAAGTCAAATCAGTTTTCTAGAATTTTTTGCGTGTTTACTGATTTTTTATTTATCGTTTATTATTATAATGTTTTTCTTCTTTTAGTAATTTTTTAGTCGGAATAGTTAAGGGATGGATTGGTCTCTACTAAATAATTTACCATTTGAAATACTGTTAAATTGTAAAATTTATTTAAAGTACTTAATTTAAGTCTAATATTGTCGGAATGTAACATTCCACCAAATTGATAATAATTAATTAATTCATTTCTACCCGGTGTAAAATTTATCTTAACATTATTTAGACAATTATTATAATTAAAATAAGTTATTAAAAATTATATAATATTGGTCTTCTATGTCAACTTATTAAATGAATCTTCTTCAGAAGTTAGCTAATATTACCTTGGATTGTTAAGCTTTAGTTTACTAAATATATAAAATTTTACCTCAAGTTAGAATTACTTATTACTTTTTTGGAAAGAAATATAATATTATATCGGTCTATTTCAGATTAAAGAAAAATAATTGCTGGTAAAAAATGTCTCAAATGGAACCTGTAGCTTCAACAAGTCGGCATAATATAGATGGAACTCAAGAAATTTGTTTCGTAACATCTATCAGAGGTGGTGAGATACTGTTAAATGACGGTTATCAATACTATAAAAAAAGAGACAATAAAAATGGATCATCTCGTTGGGATTGCAAATATAAATCAAAGTGTCGCAGCACTTTAACAATTAAAGGAAATACTGTTGTGAAAAAGGTCAGTCATACTAACAATTGTGTACCCGATCAAGCTGGCAATGAAATAAAGAAGGAATTAAGTAAATGGAGGGTTCAATCTGGAAATCAATCTGGTTCTTCCACTACAAACAATATATAATGAAGGCGTTAATCGGCTAAAGAATAAAGGTCTAAACCTATTGACCCAGATCCCAGATTTTAATAACGTAAAGTATGGACTTTATAATTGTCACAGAAAAGAATTTGGTATCCGTAATATTAGGCCAAAAAGAGCTACAGATGTCGAAGTTCCTTTAAAATACAACGACTTTTTAATGGCTGGCTATCAACAAGGTGCTCGAAAAATGTTATTATTTTCATCAAAGGAAGCAAGAGAAAAGTTAAAGACTCAAACATTACTTCGCAGATGGGACGTTTAAATGTGCAGTTCCACCGTTTGTACAAATGTACAGTATTCATGGCGATCTCGGTAGCACTAAAAGAAGCACCCATATTTTACCATTAATATATGCTTTGGTTACTGACAAAAAGGAAGAAACGTAAGTAAAGTAAAGTAACTAAGCGACATGTTTCTCTATGTGCCGCCTTAGCATTATTACCAAATGAAGCTATAGACGAAGGTTGGTTCTATATTATGGAGGACTGGTCTGAAGAAAATGAAAATTTAGTCAAATTTAATGACTATTTTACCAGACAATGGCTGCAAAAGGAAGATATGCGAAGAATATGGTGTTTCAATTCCGAATACCACCGTACCACAAATACCGTGGAATCGTGGCACTCAAGCATCAACAAAAAGCTTTGCGGGATTGCCAAACCAAATATATTACAATATTTAAACATCATAAAAATAGATGCATCAGTAACAAGTACAACTATGGCGAAACTGGACAATGGACACGAACTATTTAATAAACGCAAACGATTTATTGAAAAAGATGAAAAAATTACGTATATTCTAGAGCAATTAGAAAACCATCATATAAGTATTGGTAATTGTTTAAAGAAGCTTACCTATGTTTGTTAATTTTGGTATAACTTTATGTTCTTCCACTGATTTTACCATGATTCCGTCTAGTATGTATTAGATAGGTTCTAAGTAAATTATAAGATCGCCTGTGATTTTAATAGTTGATTTGTGATTTATTGCCAATATTATACTTGATTTTGTTTAGTTGTAGGCTCATTTTAGGGCAATACTGTTATGGGATTGTTAAAGGGTACATACGGAAATTATTATTTAAGCCATGTTAAGCATAATAAATATTATTTTTGTAAATTTATTTCGTTTACGAAAGTTACATAAATAATAATTATAATGTTTAGGATAAGTCTGATTTTAATCTGTGATTTATATACATTTTACTTATACTCTTAATATGCTTTATTTTGGTAAATTTATTTAATTTACGAAACTTATAAAAATAATAATTCACAACCCGGACGTACTGCGCTCGGTGAGCCTGATGCATACTTGTGCCGGCGGCGGCGGACGGCGCAGCTGTGTGTGCCGCGCGCGCGCACCAACTTGCTGCGATACGCGCCGCTGACGCGCGCGCTGCGTGCGCTCAACACTTTGTCTCAACGCATTGACTTATTTCATTGTAAGTACCTTGAATGAATTCACAAGGGCAGATTACTGTGTTTTTTCTTATTAGTGTGTAGATTAGTATAGTTATTAAGTAAATATTTAGAAAGTAACTACACTATTGTATTAGGTTTTAACCTGTGATAATAGTTGTAAGTGGAAATTTATAAATAAATAAATAATAATTATGTTTAGGATAAGTCTGATTTTGATCAGTGATCTGTGATTTATATACATTATTTTCCTTATACTCTTAAAATTGTTTATTTTATATTTGCAAACAAGATTGTGATATTTTGTACTGATTAAAAATACAAAGTTATCTTATATTTACAAACTTAATCAAAATTCCAACATTATTAGTATGACCGTATTTTGAATTAATGCAACTTCGCATACGAAGTTAAAGTAATTCATCATATTTGTTAAAATAAAGTAAAAGAGATATAAATCTCAGATATACATTATTTATATATATATATATATCTGATTCATATCTCTTTTAATTTATTTTAACAAATATGCTCTTAAATTCAGTTGTTATCGCTTTAATTTTAGGATATCTCTGAGTTCCTTACTTAAATTAATATTAATTCAGTATTCTAAAATCTTAGTGTAAACACTTAAGATTATACATTACGAAGATGTAGAAATGAGGTCGAACGGGCACACGGTGTTAGGTAGAGGGTCGAAAGGGCACTTAGGTTTAGGCAAAATTCAAGTTTTTGGGTCGAGATGGTAAAAGTGGGTTGAGAGGGTAAAATTTGTCGATGGGGTCGAAGGAGAATGACCAAAACTGGGCTATTTTGTGGCACGTTTGCTTCTAAACCATTCATATCTAGAAAATCTTCTTTTATTTTTATAATTTTATATATATTAATTTTAATTTAAAGCGAAACGGGGATTTTTAGTTCAAATTTAAAAGTATCTGCGTTGTTCCGGTCGTGACATCGCCATTTCATATTCAAAACTCATTTTGCATATTTAGGCAAATGTTTACAGTTTCTTGCAAACCCCTTTTAATAGGGAGAAATTACATTCATAGTGAAAACAGGGTGACATAACAAAAGTTCTAATAAGCAAAATATCACCAAAATCTTATGATATTTTGAAAAATGTATTGTGGTGAAATATTTTCTATAAATAATATGTTTACCCTTTTTGCAACATATTACCCACGAAATAATGTTTTGTACTTATCGAAAATATGGGAACATATTTTTATTATACTAGCATCTGTAATGTCTTACGCAAAGAAATATAACCTTATTACTAGTCCAACCTCTCTGGTAGTACGTCAGTTATTTTGACATGAAAACAGTCAAATTGCTTTTTCACCTATGCTCATATATCTTTATTGGAAAATAAGTAATTTAGTGTCGTTTATAATTATATTGACTTGAACAATCCTTTGTGGACCAAAGAAGTTTATTTCGTGTTATCAAGACTCGTGGGTTCACTAAAGTATGAGACAGTCTTTATTGGTAACATTAGTATGTCGTCTGGACTTTGAACAACTAGCCGTGGTGAGGATTGCAGTTATGTTAACTCTTCCTTTGCGGTACCTCGGAGGCAACACGTCCGTTCTTTGGACAAGCTATTTTATTCGGAGTTCAATATTTTGACATCATGGATAGCGCCAGTGTAAGTGTTGTTTACTTCTCAATTCCTACAATTCTCTCGTGCTCTTCTCACCGAATATTCAAACTACTTTAATTGTTTGTTTCAGGAATTGAACGTAGTCTTATGTTTAGAATACTACACATTAATTAAAGCTGTTGTAACTTCTGAGGCCATACCTGCACCACATTATGGTATACGATATACAAGCTCCTGCTTCATTTTAAGGTGATTTATTTGAAGGAGATTTAGGTATAATAACAAATAAAATAAAGAATAACATAAAAACTGAGTTTCATTTACCTATTAAGCATAAAACAGTGTTGTTTTAATGCCAACTTTGTAATAAGGTCCAATGAAATGAGCTTATTTTTGCTAACTAGCCTCACTGAAATTCTCATTTATTGTACCACATGGTATTGAAAATTCTCAGTAAGAAATATATCAGACTGAAAAAACCGCAAACTTATATAATGTACAAGCGTTTGTTTCGTAGCTCCACTTCTTTTTATAACTATTTTATATATTGTATACATAGTGACTTCTAATAAATTTCGGTAATATTATTAAATCATATCGTCACCGTCCTAGAGTTATGTCGGTTGCATCCAAGACTTCAACGCCTAGGAGCCCTGGATCCACTCACTAGTCTAACCAGATATGACAGAATATTAGCTTTTCCATAGTCTGACCGCCATAACCCAAAGGGAAAGCGATATTGTATGGTTTAGACCAGTAAGTATCGGTTTATTGGAGGGTACTGACTCCCCGTAACGACTTGCGATGGTGAAAGATCTTCATGACAACTGGGACCGACGGCTTAATGTAAGTATTCTTCGAAGTACGGGAACTAATTAACTAATTTACTACTATTTATATGATTAAATCATGTAACTATGTATACTTAACCTCAAAATATTTGAAATTTTTAATGTCTGGTAGCTAAGAACTGCCGCCGAAAATCGTATTCATTTTTTCTTAATTTAATTAGGAATATATTTACTATATTTTACTGGTCAAATCATCGAGAAGCAAACTTAGCCCATCTTCCATACAAATTTGGTCATTCTCCTTTGTGGGTTGAACGGGTACGTAGCCAAAATTTAAAACTATTGGTATTCTTACTGTAGCGTCACAGTATATTTATGCCAGTGCTATGCATGTAAGACTTAATATAAATTCTTATAAAATCAATAGTGACATACACAATATAAAAACTAGAAATAGACATAAATTATGTGTTCCGTATTTTCGTTTGCACAAAACGCATAGCTCTTTTATTGGGCTCAGTATACGCATTTACAATAAAATAGCGACGTATATTTTAAACTTGCTTTTAAGTTCGTTTCAGGCAGAAGTTAAAAATAATCTTATAAATAAGGCATATTATAGTTTAAACGATTATTTTGATGACAGGTGCGCTTTGAAGTAGTTGTTCGCTTTTGACTAGGTCAATAATTAAGTAGTTTTATTGTATAGTGTAGTTAATTACCATATTCTCATTTCATACTAAATTTTGCATTCATGTTCCACAATTTCATTATTGGATATCAACTTTGCGGATTTGTAAAATGTGGGTAACTCGTGGTCATGGCCTAACTAATTTATCAATTGCTTTGGTTTCATATACCGTTACTTTCTGCTACATTCACTTCCACCATAGTTCTGACCATGTTCGCGAGTTGCGTACATTAAAAAGACGTAAGTGGATGCTCCTGTTTTCACCATATTTGCTTTGGGAGAACCAATGAACATCATTTACTGCTTGAGTATGATCAATAGTTACTAAAAATTTTACTAGTAGATAACTTACAATGTGAAACAGTTGCAGCTCCTTACAAAATAAAATGTACAACCATTATATTTGATTGAATAGTGTGGCCATGAGTTTTATTGCCCGTTCTTTCTCGTGGTTCTACCTACTGCATTGCGAACGTGGCAGTAAATGTAAATGTAGAATCATTAAGTAATTAACTTAAATTTTGACGTTTATAAGCATCACTTTGTGGCCTAGATGAATAAATTATTTTGACTTTGACTTTGACTTGACAATCAAGAAAGTGAGAAAATAAAAACTGATAATTTATTTACGAGGCTCATCCAAAGTTTTCTATAGTTGGGGTTCAATATCAAGACTAGAGTATGTCCACTGAACCGTACGACGACTCTGCTCTCCATGGTTCCAAGGTCTGTCACCATGTTTGCCAGTGACCTGTATCTCAAGAACTCTAACAGATATAGTGTGAAAAATTCTAAGAAGATATGTCTATTGCTACTTTAACAACAAATATTAAAAAACTAATGTGTTGAATCTAAAGCTGTCATAAGTATAAAAAATGAAGTTATGGTGGCTGAAGAATGAAGATTAGACACACTGACTTATACCAATAGGCCGGTATGTCCAATCTTAGGAACAACAGTAATTACTTGATTAATTAAGTACTAATTAGTGTCCTATCGTGTATGATGGTACTGCATGCTTCACGTCGTGTTAGTCGTAGGTGTAACACGTGCAGCGTTAAGGTGTTTACTAACCCGCTTCACGAGAGGTAATGTACCTAGCGTGTTAGCCAGCAAGCGCTTGTGCAGTACCTAATTACGAATAAACAAGCAACGTAACGTTTTAAGTGCGTAACACGTTGCGTTACGTTTCGTATTATCGGTTAGTACCCATTTTTGGCCGACCTTGCATTGGGCGTGCAAGTTCTTCGATGGACGTCGGGCGCACGCCGATCGCACGCTCGAGGAACGCTAATACCTCATGTGAGGAAGGCCTTAGCCACTCATGTGCTTTAGGTAGCTGGGGCTACCAAAGTGATTTCGCTTGTAGTGCCTCTGGTAACTGTGGCTACCAAGGGGACTACGTTCCATTTCAATCAATCAATATCAATATTTCTTGGTTATACTTCGTTATGCAGCATACTTCTGTGGGTCTAAGTCCAGGATTTTATAAAAAAATATATTTCTGGTCTACAGGTTCAAAGTTTTTCTTCAAATAGGCATAAACATTTCGCATTACCTAGTAGCGGTAAGCGGTGTATGAGGAATTAGTGCTCTATTTCAACATTAATTTTAAGCCCTTTTTGTAGGATGGCGTATACATATTAAATACTTAATTAAAAGATTGATTAATGTACTTTATAATTATAATAAACAAAACATATGTTATCGATATAGATTTCGAACAAAAAAATATTTTCGTTAACAACTTCATAGTTTGACATGTGTTTTAAGTTCCCCTATTTTTTATAATTTTAAATGGTTGTTAAATTCTTAGAAACTTCAATGAATGAGTTCTCCGTACCCTAATCTATACAAAACAGTCAATTGTTTACCAAATAACCCCTTGGAACCGTCGTAAATCAAGTTTTATTATACTAAGGCGCGCTGGCGCTCCATGTAACTTTTTGGTAAGCACTACAAGCGCTTTTTTGTTGTGACGTTAGCACGTGAGTGGTTAGAAATGCTTGACGGTAGCTTTGAAACTCGTCCGTGGGCAAGTGTCTTTGCCTGTGTTAGATAAACATGTATGCATAATGCCTGCACCGCTCGAGCGTATTAACCAGCCAACTGCAGACGTTCTGTCTTTTCACTCACTTTATTGGTTACGTGATGCGGTTTTTGTAGTATGTAAATCTTGTTTCAGTATTTTATTTATTTTAATAGAATAATTTATTTTAAATCACTCACATGTTAAACTTATTGATGTACATTTTGAAGTAATGTATCTTTAAGTTTTAAAGTACCTACCTAGCTTAGTTAGGACATCTGATATGTCCTCAAATATCCTAACGATTTCAAGTTTCTACGCGCGCAACTAAATAGTTAGGAAACCATTCCATTTAGATGGCACTTTGATACGTCGAGTCAGTTTACTAGCATAACATAATAATAATAATAATATTCTACCACATTCACACAACACCATCTAGTCCCAAACTAAGCAGAGCTTGTAGTATGGGTACTAGACAATGGTTAAACATACATATATACTTTTTTTTTGTAAATACTTACATATTATACATAGAAACACCCAGACCAAGACAAACATCCATGTTCACGCACACAAATGTTTGACATGAGCGGGAATCGAACCCGCGACCTTCGGCGTGGCAGTCGCTTATACTACCGCTTCGCCAACCGGTCGTCGATCATATCGTCGAGTCATATCATGGGTATTTAGCTTTGGCTTTAACTTGTCCTTAGTGGCAGGTCGCCAAAGTAAAGCATTGGTGTCAAAGATCACAACTTGCATGAGTGACCACTTGTTGTAGTATTTACATCAGAGTGCTACCGTACTTCGGCGAATAACGTAAGGTGGTCGGTCTAAGTTCTTGACTTGGACCGACCGAAAAAACGTTAGGCCACGTTGGAGACCTTCATGCGGACCGTAAACTTCAACACCAAAGTTAGCTACACATTCAGGAGAATGTAAAAGACGCAAATTCCAAGTGCGCATACTATTGCTGAATCTCTTGCTACTTTACATTCACATCTTTCATCTTTCAAATAAATATGACGAATTAGGCAGGTCTTTTCAAAATATGTATATCACAGTAGGTAGAGTGTTTCTGTATTCAACTAAAGTTTGTTGTTTGTTTTTCGTGTGAGTGTGTGGCCAACTCTGGTATCGGAGTTTTCAGACCGCCCTAAGGCCTCTGACATGGCCTAACGATCCTTATCCTTAGACAAGAACCGGGACCGACAGCGTTACGTGCCCTCCGAAGCACGATAGCGCTCAGATGTACACACACGGTCACCCATCCAAGTGGCGATCTGTGCAAGCGTTGCTTAACTTTGCCGATCTGTTACGAATGGCAAGTCAAGTCTCGCTATGAGCGCTACACTTTCACTAAATTAATATGATATTGTTTCGTTTCCTAACAGTCAGATGTCCACGGAATTCAGGAAGAACCTTTAACTATATACTTGTCTAGACAGAGCGTCGCGCTTTGATCGCAGTAAAAACAACGGCCATAGTTAAAAATCGTTGTTGTATTTACACACACATGCATGTGTATCTACGATGGTTCGCGCAAGCGCACTATGTCAGCGGTGATACTAGTTTTTGAAAATTTTCCTTATGATAGGGGGTTAAAAAATACGTACGGAATTTCAAGTATTTATAATTTTTATTCATTTTCAAACATTCGGACCTAGTGTGATATAATAATAGGTAAGATATATTTATTTGTAATTAAAAAAGAACATTATGTTATGGTTATATACAGCGTTGATACGACGGTATGACTTTATTCCAAACCACATATAGTACGTGACATGTACAAGCTCTATACCAAATTTCAGTTAATTACAGTGAAAATTGAGAATCTCTTTTTTTTTCAAACAAATTAAATCAATTTAATACGCAAACGCCATGTATAATATTTACACTTACCTGGGATCACCATAAACGAAAACGTCGCGCCTTGCTATCGCGTTCTATTGGTTCATTACGACTGTGGATACCTACATAGTACATACCTATCAAGCGACGGCGGCACGGCACAGACGTAAGTAGGTACATAATTATGACAAAGTATTTTTTCTCATTTACACACAACTAGGCATTGAGGTAAAATTAACACTAGGCCATACAATATTGTTTTGTAGTTTTACAACGAACTCACTGTCGGCTACCAAGCTTTTTAATTGATTAAACGCTAAAATATTTCTAAATGAATACTATCACTAGATCGAAATTATTTTCGCAAGTTTCATGTCACAAAATAAAACGAAGCACAAACACTTCTTTTAGTCATCCAAACATCGGTCAGCCCTGACACACAAAGAAAAAACACTTTAACTTCACACAAGTTGCTTTTTGAACACGTAAAAGGTATCCAGATTGCATTGAACAATAAGCAATGTTTAATTTCAATATGGGCGCACTGCGCAATAAACTAAACTAATTCCGCCATATTTTTCGCAATTGCGTGACGAGTATCATCACATTTTGATAAATGGTTACGGACTTCTTCATTGATGAAGAAGTCTGTAACCAATAGCTATCAAGTTGCCATAGCTACGCAACATTGTGTATGAGTGTGACCTGTCTATCTTTCTCTTACTATTATTGAATAAGAGCAAGATGGCATACATGTGTGAAAGTGTGCGACTTTTTATGAGATGTTATGCTTATTGGTCCTTATTGCGGTAGCCTAATGAGTGAATTTGGCTAAATTTTAAGCAGATTAAGTAATTTAAACACGCAAACGCATAATATTTTTGTGTTTTAAGGTGTATGACCTTTACTACGAGCGCGGAACAGCTGGCGAAAGAATTACGACCTGTTCCAGTTTAGTCAAAACTAAATATTTGTCTAGTGACTAAACTACTGCTCGTATTGAACTGAAAGGACAATGCCCATTCTTGTATGAACTGCCGTTGCGTATATTTATTTTTAGTATGGTGGTATAAATTGGGTATAAAATAGGGGAGATTTCGTACTTTCATATGCTTCTTCACAGGACATTAAAATTATCCATTTATTTTGTGGGGATTTTTGTTAATCTTTGATTTTCTGCACAGTTTTGAGGTTAGTATTGTGACAAATCTAACGAAAGATTTAATAGTTTTGATTTTAGACTTTCGTGATTTTTATATACATCATGCAATATTATTAAACTGGTCCAAATCTCATTGCTCTTTAAAGTAGTATTTACGAATATGCGTAAATACTCGCATCGATGTAGGCGGTTTTAAAACATTATATGTAAATATGATTTGAATCCTTTTAAGCCAACAGAAAGTAATTATAGGACTACCTATAATTGCAAAGTTGTATGTGCTAACATACAACCTTGCTGATTTCAGCAGAAATGAGCTGGCTCGACCGAGGAAGTACTACTTCAGAAAATCCTCCGTCAAAATAATAGGCGTAAAATAATAGTACATAAACCGTTATGTTTTGCTAGGTGATTAAGAGTGCCGGTAGCCCCATTCCCTTTCCCTTTTTCTCCACCTATTCCTTTTCCCATACTCGCGATTGGCAGCGGTCTTGTTGCGATTCCAACGAAAACCATGTATGTCTATGAGCCGGGGCTACCACTTACCATCATGTACATGTAGCCATTGGCACGTTCGTCTGTTGCTAGTAAAAAAAAATAAATTATTACACTATTTGCGCTGTAGTTTGATCTATGTATATTATACATATTGTGGGCAAGCTAGCCACGGTAAGCGTCTATACTTTCTGTAGCAGACTGGCAGAAGGGTGCAGGAGAAGAAATGAAAAGAAGAATGCTACCTGCCACAGTATTCTTTATTCGGTCCCAACAGCGTCACAGGTACATAGAGAGGCGCAATACATCAAGCACAAGCAACAAGCAGCTTAGGGCAATTCTTACACTATTTTACTTCTTATATTTCGTAAGCGCGAGGCTGTGGCGGCGGCGCGGCGGGTGCGCGAGCAACACGCGTAACACGTTCAGAGGTTTGTGACAGACTAAAAAGACAACTGACTTTTTATCCTCGGGCCGTCGCGGGCGCCGGTGGAGGCGCGCTTCTACAAATTTCCAAACGCTCCGCCCACTTGCGGTGCGCGGCCATGCGTCGGAGCAGGACCGCAAGTGTGCGGAAGCGAGACAGTGAAAACAGGTCGTCCACCAGCCGAGCCCCCGATCACTAATAATAAAGTTCGACGTTTGTCCCGATGTACATTTTTAAATTTATTAAATATTTACATCAATGTTACATATGTACATCAATCAATGTTCATTACTTATTCTTACAAGATACTTAATAATATTATTTGGTACAAACATATTTATACTAATTAAGTTATACACAACAGCAATATATTAAAACCATTATTATTACAGTGGCTACGCCACAATATAAACACCTTGATTAAGACAAACATCCATGTTCATGCACGCAAATGTTTGACTTGAGCGGGAATCGAACCCGCGACCCTCGGCGTAGCAGTCGCTTACACTCCCGCTGCGCCAACCGCCAAATGTTTTACCATATTTTATATAACTGTTCATAATACGATTTTCATTCCTACGATTTCACGATTTCATTTTGATACGATTCATAAATGCATAAATCATCAAACTCAAACTCAAATATGTTTATTGCCATAAAAATGTTTAAATTTTTTGGACACGTCAGAAAGTCATACAAATAAAAAAAAATTACTATACTTTAAATGCATATTAACATAGTTGAGCATTGAAAAAAATGCCTGTTCAGAAAGTAGAGCCTCGTGAGAAGAATCAGGCAAGAAACTCCGGGCCACTCTTTTCTACGTCTTGATTCTATACAATTTAAAAACTTAGTAACTACATTGAATTTTTCATAAGTATATGAGCTGGTGTGTCTATAATGTTGTTGTCAATTAATAAGGCTTTTTTAATAATAATATAAAAGTACTTACTAGCATAATATAGACACAATAACTCACACTCACATGAAACTTAACACTAATCAAACATAAGTAGCCTGTGGGACCGAGCAAATTAATCCCAAGCATTTTTATCTTCAATATAATCTAGCACTGAATAGTACCCTTTTTGACAAAGTTTACGTTTTATAATCTTTTTGAATTTATTATAACTTAAATTTTGAATATTGCTTGGCACTTTATTGTAAAAGCGCACACATTGGCCTTGAAAAGATTTTTTTATTTTCTCTAGCCGGATAGCCGGCACTACTAGCTTACTCTTATTTCTAGTATTCAAATTGTGGATATCACTTTTCTTTGAGTATGAGGCCTTGTTTTGGAATAAATATATTAGGTTGGAATAAATGTACTGGCTTGCACATGTTAATATGTTTATTTCCTTGAATTTATTCCTTAACGAAGCCCCATAATCCAAATTATAAATTGCTCGAATAGCTCTTTTCTGCAGAACAAAGATGGTCTGAATGTCGGCAGCATTTCCCCATAGGAGAATACCGTATGACATTATACTATGAAAATAGCTATGATATACAAGCCTGGCAGTGTCAATGTCAGTTAACTGGCGAATTTTCCTGACTGCGTATGCTGCAGAGCTGAGTCTATTCGACAATTTACTAATATGTGGTCCCCATTGCAGCATAGAATCTAGTGTAATGCCTAAAAATTTGGTGTTATCCACAAGATCCAACACATCATCCTTAACCTTTACTGAGGTGTTCACTTGTTTGACGTTAGGCATAAAAAATCGAATACATTTAGTTTTTAGTCTATTTAAAAGCAGGTTGTTAACCTCAAACCAGCGAACCACCTTTGAGATAACAATGTTTAAATCGTCCATATCAATTTGCTGTCGTTTTAATTTAAATAAAAGTGAGGTATCATCAGCAAACAGTACTATCCCGTGCTTGTCATTGACGAGGTGTGGTAAGTCATTAATATAAACTAAAAATAAAAAAGGACCGAGGATTGAACCCTGTGGGACGCCCATTTTGACTACAGACCCATGCGAACGCGTCCCGTTGACATCAAATCTCTGAATCCTATTACTCAAATATGAAGTAAGAAGATGCAGAGCAGAACTACTTAAACCATAGTGATGTAATTTCCTGATCAATGTATCATGTTCTACACAATCAAAGGCCTTGGACAAATCACAGAAGACACCTAAAGCATCATGTGAATCCTCCCAGGCATCAAAGATATGTTTTACAAGCTCAACACTGGCATCGGTCGTGGAGCGCCCCTTTGTAAAACCAAATTGTTTAGAGTGTAGAAGCTCGTTGTTATTAAAATAACTTTGCAGTTAATCTAGTATCAATTTCTCGAAAATTTTGCTAAATGTGGGCAGCACAGAAATTGGCCTATAGTTGGTGGGGTCTGATGTGCTACCTGCTTTGTACAAAGGCTAATATATTCATAAGATCAGGAAATACACCACAGTCAATACACTTATTAAGTATTAAAGCTAATCTGTTAGCAGCTAAAGCAATCATAAAATTAAATACATGAAGTCGTCTCCGTTCAGTCTATATTCCGATCGACGGCCGCGAAGCGAGACATCATTCACCTCGCGCGCGGGATTCGCAGCCGCGAGCTGTGAGGTGAGGTGGCGGGACGGGTGGAGGTGGAGCTTACGCAAAACAATTTTCAGAAAGCCTGATCTTAAGTGAAAAGGTAAATCGTTTATGTAAACAAGAAAGGCCCTAGGATGCTGCCCTGTGGCACTCCTAAATCAACAGGTAAGCCACTGGATTTTGAGCCATTTATTTCAACACATTGGATCCTGTCACTTAAGTACGACTTAATGACATCCAATGCTTTAGCCTGGACGCCGTTATGTCTAAGCTTGCACAAGAGTACATGCTTAGACATTACGGCGTCCATGCCAGACACAATCGATTGCTTTCGAAAGGTCGCAAAACACACCAACAGCATTTTGGAAATTCGCCCAAGTACTGTAGATATATTTGAGTAACGCTACTCCTGCATCTGTTGTCGAGAGACCCTTGGTAAAACCATATTGCTCACTATGAAGGCTGTTTTGATTAAAATGTGTAAGTAGTTGCTTGAGTATGATCTTTTCAAAAATCTTATTAAAAGCAGGTAGTATCGATATTGGCCTATAATTACTAGGATCAGTCTTACTGCTGGATTTGAACAGAGGTATTATTCTACTATGTTTCATAAGATCGGGAAAACTGCCTGATTTAATACACTTATTGAATAAGTTGCTTAAATAAGGAGCTACTACATAAATAATACGTGTCAAAACCTTAACAGAAATGCCCCAGATATCACCTGTATGTTTAGACTCTAGACACTTAAAAGTCGTAGTAGTACTTTATAATATCTGTAGAACTAATACAATGGAACTTAAATATTACTTCACATTTTCCTACACTAGACTCTAAATTGCTTTGGCGCTCTATTATTCAAAACTTATTAATTTGTTAGCTAACATTAAAAACTTATGTGGTTTACGTAGTTTATTTCGGCGATCTTATTTTAGTTTAACTGATTAATATTTCGATGATGAAAGACTAACAAAAAAGATATATAAGACAAGTGAAAATGGAACAGGACGAAAGGGAAGACCTAGGCGGACATTCTCTGACCAGATAGGAGACATCCTAATAAAAAAACAGGTCAGAAGTACTCTAAACAGAAAAGCATGCATGAGAAATTGTTTGGGAGTGAATGAAGCAAGAGATATATGTCAGGATCGTTGCAAATGGCGTTCCGTAGCTTCTGCCTACCCCTTTGGGAAACAGGCGTGAGTCTATGTATGTATATAATATATTATTTGGATAAATCTAAAGAAACTGTTAACTGGATATAAAATATTGACGTATACTATGTATGTATTACAACCAACTTCATTTTCCAGTCGTACGCACAGGAATAGTTGGAGATCGTCCCTGCCAGCCGCCATCACCTTGCTTGGCAGTTCTGTATCATAGAAGAAGACAACAGTCTTGCAGACGCAAAGAAAAATAATTGTGTCATTTTCATCCAAATAGTACACACACATTTCTCAGTCCAATCGAACTTTTTTTTGCGGCCCACCGCAACGCAACAAATGGTGCGCGCCCATTTGTTGCGCGGCAACGCAACACCGATATGCCTCTCCTCTCGCGATCGCGCCCGACTGCGAGGGACAGACAGAACCCGCACCCTCGGATGCATCCTGCGCCAGGCTCCCAAGCCCACGTGGAGCGTCCACTCCCGGGATCTCGCTTACCTTCACAGTGGGTGTCCAAGCCACGGTTACTGAGCCTCCCCACCACGACAAAGGTGGGCGGTCCCTGGCCCATAGGGGACTCTAATCTACCGACTATTTAGTCAATTAAAATGCCACAATGTTGGTCTAATAACCTTGCTCAGACAAAGTTATTAGTTCCTACATTACTTTGCTAGGGACGCTGGCGTGAGTACAATTCGTGATAGGTACAAAACAATGGGTTTTTAATGTTAGTTTTGGCAACCAATCCAAAAAGGCAGAAACAAATGTGTCATACACTGATTCATTCGTTGCAAACAAATTGTACCTACACGTAGACTATCAATGTTCATAATCTTTTCAATTTCACTTGTTCGGGTGTAAGTTCTTTGTGTGGACTGGAGTATATAGTTTTTAATATAAATACCTTGCGAATAACAAGCGGGCTCCTACATATACTGCCGCTAATAGTTGGTGTGCCAGTTCTATATAACATGACACAGAGCAGGAATGTTAGAAAGACTATTCACTATTCTTACCGATATAGGATATATGGAAAGAGTGCAATAATTACTCGATTTCTCATTCTAATTTAAAATACTGCAATATTCCTCATAGTTGTGGCCATGACCACACGCTGAAAGTGTGTGTGATAGGAATTAATGTTGTTTCTCCTTGATCCCCTCGGTATACTGGTCGTCAACAAAAAACAGGGCAGCATTGATTACCGTAAACGCTCAATTTCTAGACAACCAATCAGACGCCGACGAAGAGGCGGTCGAAAACAATTAATCAGGAAAATATAAATATGACACTGTCATGATTGCCAAATCAAGTGATGCAAAGAATTACGTTCATAAATCTCATATATAGAATTTATTGTAGACACGCTCTTATTTCCGAGGAGGGTTGTTCAAGGTCCCAAAAACGTGACAATGCGTAGTCATATTTTGCCGTGAGAATTTAGATTTTTCGTATCACGGTAACGAGGTTAAGAGACTCATTAAATATTTGAGTAGCAAAGATGCACGTCAGACGCAAAAAACGCGTTTTATAGATCACATCTCATTAATAATTGAAAGCGTCACGTTTGGAAAATGACGTGACAACGAGGCGTACGAGATACGAGGCGATATTGCAAAAAATACGTCACATTGCTTGTTAGGGGTACGTAGCCATCTAATACTAAAATGTTTTATCAATATCATCTGCATGAATGTGAATGATGTTTTCGCTTGATTTGTTATTAGCACCCAAGTAATATACATATATAATTATGTATTTTCTAAATTCGTCGACATATTATTTGTTGCTCTAGAATTTAGATTCTTGCTATTTTTGAGTTGAAGTTCCGAACTTGAACATTGTATCCTTTTAATTATTTTAGATAGAGACTTGTTTTGTCCTATTTAATATATCGTCATCAGCCCTGTAAATAAATTGTCCCACTGCTGGGCACGGGCCTGTTCTCACTATGAGAAGGGTAACGCCATAGTCCACCATGCTGGCCAAGTGCGGGTTGGCAGACTTCACATGTATTTCGAAAACATTATGGAAAACTCTTAAACATGCACGTTTCCTCTCGATGGTATCCTTCACTGAAAAGTCATTGTTGCGTGCGGTGGATTCGAATCCGAGACCTTCTGCGTAGTCAGTCTCCACTAGGCTATAGCTGCTTTTTAATATATTAAGTAAAAGAATATATTCTTAGACCTTTGCCCTGCAGTGGTACGTTAAAGGCTCATAAAAAAATGTATATTCTTATTCTTAATTTTTTTTGTTATATTACAGAACCTGGTTGTACAGTCGTATTGTGTCGTGCAGTTTAAGACGACACAATACGGCTTAATACAAGTTTTATATTGGTACGAGAACAACCAGTATTACGCATAACGCACGTGCCATCCATCATCCTTTGCCATATTAAGGTGCCGTCCACATATTCGCATCGTATTCATCTCGGACTCATCGCATTAATATGGATATTTCTTTTTTAATTTTCGGCTAAGCATCCATATTTCCGCATCTATATTGCGTATCGAACGCATCAACTGACAGACAACGCACAGTCGGAACTACTGCTGTTTCTCAAGGATGTTTTCGAGGAGTGCAGAGGAGCGCTAAGAGAAGATTTTTGGAAATTCTCCTCCTTACGGGGTTAGCGAGTCTCACGCAGGCAGGTAGGCGGGCGAGGTCTAGCACATGATAAAGATAAAATCAGTTAGAACGTCATGTTATATCCCTTTTGACATGGTTTTCATGATACGCTATACATATTTAATATTTACTTAGAATATTAGTCACTACATACCCTATCTTCGCGAATAGCAATCCCTCCCCGGAGACCGTTCCATTACAGTCTAGTGTCAGAGGTATGTATGTCCAAAACCACATTGGTTTCCTCGGGAGCGTCATGTTCATATTATAGACCCGTAAGGCGACATGCTTGAAACTATCTTAAACATTGAAGTAGCTCAAGTGCATGTTTGTCTAAAACTAGTGAAGTTCTCCTTTTCTATGAATATGGATTAGTCGAATTTGAACCGTAGCTGTTTAAATGTTATGTATTTTATTTATGTAATTAATTGCTTTTAATTTTGCGTCTCAGAAACCACCACGGCGATGTTGAGAAGCTTTTGGAGTTAGATTACTGTGTATTGAGATAGCTATACAAGATCAATACGATCCATAGAAACACACTTGTTCATTTTAGGCTTTCCAGTCTACTTATCCTCTAGATAATAATACGAATGTACTTATCTACTGATTTTTAAAGTTGACCAGTTTTTTAAGTAATTATGAAAATAATGGGGAAAAGCCAATGAAAATAATGGGCTTATGGACTTATAACAGATTAAGGTTAAGTGATAGCCAGTGTGTTAAGTTTTATACTTTGACAGTAAAGTGTAAACATTTTCAGATTCAAATCTCCTGTTCCTAAAATTAAAAATAATATGACATTCTCAAAAAGTAAAAATAGAATTTAGGGCTCAGTTAGGTATATTTAGACCTTGTTTCGTAATGAGAGCTTTGAGGTTTTATTTCAAAACATTAGGACATTAGAGTCATAAAACACGGTTGTTGAAAGTCTGTTTTGTGTTACTACTTTTCGAGCTTGATTATCACACAGAAATGCAAAATGTTTAATTATAAATATGTGACACTAACTATACACAACGTTGTTGCAAAATCTTATCAGGATCATTCAAAAGCGCCACAAGTTTAAAACTACTATTGCATTCAAGCAGCAGTCAATCAAGCACATTCACAAATTTACACAGAAAATATTGGGTGGATTCGGGCATTATCTAGATAATTGTTTACAGATTACGAAGTGAAAATAGCGCTTCCTATCGAAAGTTACCACTGGTAGGTATGAGGCGGTTAAAGCATGCTACTTGCAGGTATCTAGTCTGGCTATGTTTGTATTCCACCGAGTTCACTTACGGGCGTAAACACTCATGAGAGGAAAACACTCTAGGTACTTACCTAAGTGACGTGTCATGCGTCTGCCAAGGCGTGTGAGTATCAACCGTACAAGCAAAAAGAACGTGCAATTTTGCTCAGAATCTAGTCATTTTTGTTATATAATAATATTACCTGTAATTTTATGGGTTACAGTGCAGACCTTCTTTCTTAAAGTTACTTTAGTAAATAAGTAAGAAAACCGTCGTTGAGAGCTGAAATACTAAATCTTGTTCGGTTTTGTTACCGCTAGTCTTATATACCATTTGGCTAAAGATGTCACCGCTTTGCAACCGCAAATGAAGGGTCTTTGTTTTTGTGAATGTTCCGAAGTCAATAAGTCCAAACTAATATAAATCTTGTGTCGAATGCTTTTGAATATACGCAATATATCCGGCCCACGGCAACAAACGACACAACTTGTTGAAAATTATATTACAGTCATTTTATTTATAGGACTTGAGATGTGCTTAAACTATTTTACTGTAACTTTTCATTTTTTAAGCATGATGTGCAATGTGCGCCAACTACAACAAAATTACACATGAAAAGTAATCGTAGCTGTTTCGTAATCAACTCCTGGGAACTATTACTACAGCGCGACTTTCAATTGTTTTAAAAGACGCGAAGCAGGTGTTCCGCAGACGGAAATTGCTCTTTGCCAGAACAAGCCATGCATTTACAACTTAAATCTAGGACCCATTACTTTGTTAGGTATACCAAAGTTGGGACAAGTTTTCTGTGATGTATAAACAGCATAATTATGCGTCGGAATTGAGGTGTCGAACGTACGTGTTGTAACAGCAAAACGACTATCATAAAATAATTGAAAATTATGGTCATGACATGCACGTTAATGTACCAACATAATTTAAATACAACCTGTAAGTAAATTCTACTGATTTTCATGGCATTTTCAGAATTTGATAAACCTAAATAACATATTGGACAGCTTAATTCAGGCATAGAATATCATAGATTTAGGTTTAACAAAAAAATTCGTAATGCCGATAGCAAATAAAATGAATACCACATACCCGCTGAGAGTTCACAATACCTACTATTTTACTTACTTACTTAAAATAGATCAAAGGTAAATATGATTATGCACGAAGAGCGGTCTATTTTTTTTGTTTTAAAGTCATTTTTGAAAGCAAGGTACCATTCACCGATCGACATTCATAGATATATTAACCAGAAACGATCAAACGACAACAATTAGAAGAGGTAAAATCGGTGAATGCTTCACTTTATTTCATGAGATGCTGTGATTTGTGCATCTGCCCCTTCCATTTCTTATCAGTATCATATTGTTGTAACATAAGGCAGCGATAGCCTAGTGGAGATACCAACAGACTTGAACAGACTGCCATTCAGAGGGTATCGGGTTCGAATCCACGGCGCGCACCAATGACTTTTTGGAGTTATGTGCGTATTGAATTGTTAATTATCGCTTGTCCCGTGCCTCGGAGAGCACGTTAAGCTGTCAGTCCCGGTTGTCATGAAGATCTTTGACAGTCGTTACAGGGCGTCAGTACCTTCTAAATAAACTGACACTAGTCTAAACCATGGAATATCGCTATCCCTTTGAGTTGCAGAGGTCAGACAGGCAGTCTCTCTGTGGAAAAGCTAAATATTCAACCAAATCCGGGTAGACTGTTAAGCGCGCTGGTGATGATTGTTGTACCATAAGGCAGCGATAGCCTAGTGGAGATACCAACAGGATGCCATCCAGAGGCTATCGCGTTCAAACCCACAGTGGCCACCACTCACTCTTCGAAATTATGTGCGAAAAAAATTCTTAAATCTGTCACTTGCCACGGGCATGACTATCTTTTACGAAGAACTCTGCGGTACGGACTGCAGAGCTCTTCGTAAAAGAGAGTCAGTAAACTCTTATATAACTACTGATGTTAGTCTAAATCGATTCAGCTCAAATCTGGTTAACCTAGTAACGAGGATCCGAGTTCCAAGGCAAAAGTCTTGAAAGGAACGGGATAACGCTAGGACGATGAAAATAATATTATAGTGTGGTTCCTGTTGCTACCCAAGATTTTCACTTTGTAGAGCCGCACTCTTTTCTAACCAGATTTGGCAAAATACCAGGTTTCCCACAGAGCGACAGCTGTCAGACGAAAACAAAAGTATTCCTTCATTTGCCGACGAAATGGTACGTATTTGAGTTCAAGAATATAGCATATTATTATATAAATGAAAACAACAATATTTACGGCATAGTAACGGATGTGACAAATACTTTAATGTATCACATGATAGTTAAATAGTTAATGCTAGAAGAAGCACCGCAGCCCGCAAGCCACTTCCGAAAAATCCTGTATACATTATGATTAAATTCATTACGAGTCTTTGTAACCAACAAGGTATTGTGAATGTGCGGGGACCGTGAGCTGGGGAATAAAAAACACCAGCATTTAGCACTTTGTTCGTAGTTGGTTATAAACCATACACAATAAAGAAAGCGAGCAACGCGAGGAAATGAGCAGAACACTAATTTACATTACATGCTGTAATGTGGAGCCACGCAAGCTTGCAAGCCAAATAAGACTTTCTTTTATACTTATCAATTGAGAAATCTTTATCATAAAAAGTTGCAGCAATGCTGGCAAAACCATTCACGCAGTGCCACTTTTTAATTGGCTGTAGGTGCCAACTATAATAAGATAATATAATAATAAAATTGCGATACATAATTTATTTCAATATATTTCAATTCAATTATTTTACAACTGTATATTTATTTACATTTAAAACTATTATTTACAACTAAAATTATACGTATAATCCTAGAACTAAATTAAAAAAAAGGAACTAATATATACATAAAAAGGCAAATCGGGTAACGTGCCCAGAAAGCTGGCAGCATTGCCACGTTGAATGGCAATGCTGATTCTTTGAGCAAAGAATAAACCAGCCCTCTGGTCACGTGAGACGTCGAACAAGCGCTTGGAGATGTCTCGGTACAGAATACGAGCGCTCGGACCCCATGAGCCCAGCGTTTCTACCCCGAAACGGTTCAAATACGTAATTGCCAACTAAATTACCGTATTTGCGCCGTTTGAGGGTTTCTGCCGTTGCAGCAGCAGCGTCAGGATGACAAGCTGTGATTTGAATATGTGATGGCACAAGGGTGTCTACGCACGACATACCGTCAAGTCTCTTCCCGTCGTCTCGTACCAAACCATTTGGTTCGAGTACAGCTGGTACGCCAGACGCGACAAGAGTACGACGAATTATGACGTTCAAATGTGCATGTCGTGGAATTCTACCCGCGCTTCTACTGCAAAAAAGCCCATGATGTCTGAGGCTATCGACGTCTTCGCCACAATGACATCGATGCGAAGAAACACATGGAGCACCCAAACGTAGGCAAGTGGCAATACGGAAGGTCTCATCATCCAACATGGTTCCAGTGTTGGAAGATGGTAGTGCGTGTAGCCAAAGGCCAGATTCCTATTCCCCCACAGCCAGTAAGCGAGCACGCTCTGCAACATTAGAAGCTGTAGACAAAATATTTTTTCTTACTAAGTTGCAGAGCGGCAAGTCCCACTGTCTCTAGGAGAAAAGGTTGGCAGGCAATTCAGTGTTTGGACATGCAATTTTCCAGGCATTTATAGCTTCGGTTTTGCACAGCACTTCCGAATTAACTAGTGTAGTAGTTAAAATTTTCCTAGTTAACTCTTCCGTGCTGTGAACCGAAGATAAAAACGCCGGTAAACTGACACTGGAAATTTTGCGAACGCCGAGCTCACCTAGCCGCTTGTAGCCAGGCTCGGTTGTCCATTTCCACATTCAATATCTTCCTTAAAATTGTTTGAATAATTTGATATTTTTTTCCTTAAACTGCTATTTTTTTCCAAAGTTGTGATGATCTTAAAATATGAGTCAATTTAGGGACGAAAAGGCAATACCGAATAATTGTATAAGCTGAATGAATATTAATTTTGAATAGACGATCTGGAATATTACTAAAACTTTGTATCTTTTCTTCTATGAAAGATACAAAAACTTCTTCAAAAATTGGTGAACCTAGGAGGCGAAGAGAAATTTTTCAACAATTTTGATATTTGGTGCCAAATGATTAAATTTCGATAATAACAAATGTTTGTTCATTGAGTCTGTTGTATTTATAAAAAGTTCACATTTACTATAATTTAGGACGAGAATTTATTTTGTAGAAAAGCCATGTCTTGAAATGGCGCATGATCACTGCCATCTTAGACCAACTCCTTCTAGCCATCTCCCACATCATAAACTTTTCCCTTACTTCTGGCACCTTTCCCGCCCTGTGGCGTAAAGCTTATATTATTCCTCTGCCTAAAGTCCTAAACCCTTCTCACCCGAATCACTTTCGTCCTATCTCTATTATTCCTTTCTTGTCCAAAGTCCTAGAGTCCTGTGTCTAAAGGCAATTGTCTAGATTTGTCCAATCTGGGTTCAGGCCTGGACACAGTACTACAACGGCCCTTCTCAAAGTGACTGGCGATATTAGGGAGGGCATGGAGAACACCAAAGTCACTGTGTTGGCTTTGGTTGATTTTTCGATGCCTTTAATACCGTCAGTCACGAAGTCCTGCTGTCCCTCCTTACCCATCTTAAGATCTCATCCGAGGCTCTGGATTGGTTCTCACGTTATCTTCGAGGACGCCAGCAGTCTGTCCGCCTCGACGAGTCATCGTCGAAGTGTCGTGACAATAACTCTGGTGTTCCTCAAGGCGGTATTCTTTCTCATTTATTATTTTCAATCTTTTTTAATCTCCTAACTCAAAATCTTCAATGCGCTTGTCACCTGTATGCCGATGACTTGCAGATATACTCTCAGGCATCCGTTGAAGACGTGTCATCCGCAATTCTCAAAGTTAACCGAGATCTAAGCACCATACAGAGCTGGTCAAACAAGTTTGGATTGTATGTGAACCTTAGCAAATGCCAAGCAATTGTAATTGGTAGCCAATGCATAATTAAAAGATTGGATGTCTTAACTTTGCCACCACTACTTTATGATGGTAATATCATAAATATGTGCCCAGTAGTCAAAAACCTTGGCCTACACATGGACTGTACATTAAGCTGGCGAAACCACGTCACTCAAACTAAATAAAGTTAATAAATAAATAAATAAATAAATAATACAGCGTTTACATCGCCTCCCAGAGTTCCATCAAAGTCAAAGTCAAAGTCAAAATCATTTATTCATCTAGGTCACAAGGCGACGCTTATGAACGTCAAATTTTAAAGTAAATTACTTAATGCTTCTACATATACATTAATAATGTAGAAACTTATCTTTTTTATAAATTATGGTTGAATTTCGACCACTGGGAGACCTCTAGATAACATTATTTTCTAAGTAGGTAGCGTATTAAAAGTTTGCTTTATCAACCTATCAGATTTTATTAATAACTGCTGTAGAGAAACTAAAGTATATATTCTACTTGAAACGAATAAATATGCCCGTTAATGCCTAATTAATTGTTTATTTTATAAATACTTAGGTCTAATAATTCAATAATTAAGTATTATAGAACACGTCACGTGGTACCAAAACACGCATCTACAGACAAGGTCCAGAATAGAAATATTCTTAATGAGATATATGTATGTTGCACTAGTGCAGTCTACATTGACATATTGTATGCCCATTTGGGGTGGTGTGGGGAAAACTAAATTATTAGTCATAGAACGAGCGCAACGTGCATTGATTAAATTAATGTATTTTAAGAAGATGATATTTCTCACGACTACCTTATATCAGATCAGTGATTTGTTATCCGTAAGAAAGCTTTACATAGTCCAAACAGTATTGAAAGTACACAAAACAATACCATGTGATGTGAATATCCTGCCCATGAGGCGGAAAGATCTTATAGCCCCGGTCCCTACATCTAAATCAAAATTTTACAGTATACAGTATGGCAAACGATCTGCTCAGTTGTACAATAAAATAAATAGAGAGGTTTATATCTACCCTAAACCGTACACAGAATCAAAAGAAATGTTAATGAAATGGATAAAACTTCTCACATATGAGGATACAGAGATATTGCTGCAACAAACAATATAACATTAACACACATATCCTTACGTACACACAGGCATACACTTATTCAAACACACACACCCACACCCACACTCACACTCACACTCACACTCACACTCACACACACACACACACACACACACACACACACACACACACACACACACACACACACACACATACACACACACACACACACGCGCGCGCGCGTGCGCGCACACATAAACACAACCAATTGCATGTAATTTATAATTGTAAGGTCTCTCTTTTTTACTTTACTTTTTATTTTTTATCACATGTTTTCTTTATGTTTTATATTAATAGTTTTGTTATATTAACTGAGTGTATACATAAAGTAAGCCTCCTAATACAGGCATCTCTTGCTTAAAAGGAGGTTCCCATCACTAATTATGTGAAATTGTAACACTGTTGAAGACATTAAATTATTATTATTATTATAGAAAAATATGTTATTTTGTAAGGAGTACTTTATTTAGATACTGTTTTATTGTGATAATGAACTGAAAAATAATATGATTGGATCGACTTATCCCAAGCTTCGTGATTCGATAATATAGTATGAAAAAGATCTTCTTATTTTGGCTAATTATTTTTTTGCTTGAAACGATATCGTAAAAGATTGTAGAAGTACTATTATTAAATAAAATATCTTATAATTAATTTTATTGTGGCTACTCATCCGAACGTGCTGTTGGGGTGTTTAGCCGTCTTCTAATAAAGACATGAAAACAAATATTTTGTTCACTTAAAATACAACATTCCTTTATACCCTAGTAGCTACTGCTACTAGGGTATAAAATAATGTTGTATTATTCATCTCTACATAATGTACGGACTACCAACAAAATTATCAGAGTTGATTGCACTGTTTAAGCAACCGCTTCGTCGATAACGCGAAGTACTACGTTGAATGTTATAGTACGTTAGTACCATCTATTCTGTGGTTATAGTTCAATCCTTGCATAGACAACACTCCGTGTGACCCACAAAAGGTTCTTTCTGGCCTGGTTCTAAAATAGAAGATTTCGTTAAAATCGTGTTAATACATTTCTTTGTCGTGTTAATACAGTTCATTGTCAAAATCGATTCATTTGATCTCGTTCATATAAAACAATATATCAAGATATATTTTCTGTTTAAGATCTGTGGCGTGGCGCTTTCACTCATCGAACGAAATGAATCGGAACGGATGCCAACTACTTTATGTTGATTCTGGGATATACTATCCCGTAGTTATACTCGGAAAGAACCAGCCATCAACTAATGTGTCATAAAAATATAAGATCACGGTGTGACCTCGTAGAAGAGTATGTAATTAGTCTGTATACAAGTATTTAATCTTCTGTATACATACAATTCTTGGTTTACTTATTGACTGACAGACAACGCACAGAAAAAACTAATGGGCGCAAGAAGCTCAAAATTTGGCACGTATGTTCCTTGAGGACCGTAGAAGTTCACTCAGAAGCAATTCCCTGAAATTCCCACGGGATCTACCCTGCCTACTAATTTAACACCTTAATATGTACCTATGTGTTAACATTAATTTAACGAACACATATTATTGATTAACTTTACTAATCGCCTCTTCGTTAAATGGCTACGAGCTCCGCCGAGTTCGATGTGTTAACGCTAATGTATCTGCCGTCTTCTTAATTATGCGTGCCTAACAAGGCACGAACACGCGTACACTGATTGATATCATAATAGTAGAGATTTATACTATAGTGGTATTGTTACATCTTCATTAACGAAGTAACTTGCAACGGTGTATCAAATTATTTAGTTGTGGAATTGTGAAAGCTAATATTCTGTTAAATTTGGTAAGGTTAAAAGCTAGGACTCCATGGCGAAGCACTTTAATTGAATTTGTATAACGCTAGGATGATGATGTTTATGATGGAGGCCTTCTGGCAGTATATAAGCTCCGATACCAGAGTTGAACACATAGTAACCCGCAAAAGTACTTTCTCTTAATCATCACATACATAGAGAAGTAGATATTTATTTATTTACGAGTATTCATAACAATTTTTACATTGTGTTGAATTTTTGAAAGTGCATTAAATTAACAATAAAATAAAATAATAGAATAAAGAAAATACACACAATATATCAATAGAACAGAACAATAATAAGTCAATCGATCAATAAAAAAATTCGGGCAAGTGCGAGTCTGACCCGCGCACCGAGGGTTCCGTACGCATTTTCCTTATTTTGAGGTTGGTGCTAATTACGCTAGTCCTCTAAATCTGTATTAGCGCCCATATAACTTAGAGGACTATCTTAACACATTCAATGCCACGTTCCTTGTGAGACCTATTATAACTGTTATATAGATAATTATATACGTACCATTGTGGCCATATAATTTTAGTGTTTTATTATTTTTAAAGAAGTATTTTGCTTAAGTTTTGGTAATAATAAAAAGGAAGCTAGCTGTTTTTCTTAAAAAAAAGGCGTAATCACGGTGCCGTGTAACTGGCCACCAACACCTTTGTAGACCAAGTATAACCTATATAACTTGGCCTACAGAGCCGCCAGTGGCTTTATTACACGGCACCGTGCCGTACTGTAATTAGATTTATATTCATATTTATACTCAAACGAGTTGCAAGACACGGCACCGTGTATGCGGCCCCCTACTACTACACGGCGCCGTGTATTTGGCATTCAATGTGTTAAATGGAGTCTACTATGTATGTATGGGGACACCCTTAAATTTTCCTTTATTTTTATTTTTTGTAATTTTTCCTTTATTTATTCTGTAAGACCCTGCTTTTGGCCAAATTTCGTGATTCCAGTTCAACGGGAACTACCATATAGGTTTTCGACCCAAAACCTATAGGATATTTACGGTTGACCTAGAATTCAAGTCAATTTTGGTTAAAACTAAGGTCTTAAGCACAAGTAAAGGAACAATTCCGAAAATTAAAAAAAGTTGAAAATTAAGGTTAATTTTGGTACTTACAAGTTTTCGCAAAAATCTAATTTTGACCATATCTTTTTATCGGGTTGACCCAGGACCCTGATTTTTATACACCTTATAGGAACCATAGACCTCAGTATCTGGTATAAATTTCAATTTGCTAGGTCCACCCGTTCCTGAGAAAATCCGTGTGTGACACACGGACAGACAGACAGACAGACGGACAAGAAAGTGATCTTATAAGGGTTCCTTTTACCTTGTGAGGTACGGAACCCTAAAAATGTAAAAGAATAATAAATCAAACAATAAAATAACAAAATGACAATTGAAAATTAAAAAAATAGTTATAATTATAAATCAAATTGAATAAATAAACGAATACAAAATATTTAAAACAATGCAGTAATATTTGTAATATAGTCTTGAATTAAAAAGCTAAGAATGTCTCCAAACAAAAAAGAAAATGCGACTAATATGAACAATAATTAACTGCTAATTAATTTAGGTGTGTAAGTTATATTTGAAATTTAAATGTCATTGATAGAATATGAATGCTGAATCCAATTTTTAGTTTATTCTTAGCTCTTTCTTATCTATGTTTTACTTAAGTAGAGCTGAATCAAAGAAAAAGTACACACCACAGATCTACGCTTATGAGTTACCGCTTGCTTTGTTGGATTAAAAATATAATATTCATAAGACAGTCTATACATATTATTTTACATTCTTGGGCAAGCTTGCAAACTTACCTTACCAGTGTTAAATGTCTATGTGCAATGGAATGGAATGGAATGGAATGCTGGAATCATCATCGGCCCTTTATATAAACTGTCCCACTGCTGGGCACGGGCCTCTTCTCACTATGAGAAGAGTAAGGCCATAGTCCACCACTCTGGCAAAGTCATTGATGCGCACTGTGGATTCGAACCCGAGACCCTCTGCGTAGCAGTCCGTCGATCTCTCCACTAGGCTATCGCTGCTTATGGAATATAGCAATTATTATTGCTGTTGCAATTTGATGTCAACAAAAATAATAAGAGCGACTTGTTTGATATTTGCAACTTTTTATATATCGCAACACCAGCGTTAACTATCGAGTATCCATTCGAGAACTTGATACTCGAAGGCAAAATTTAGTACAGTAAAATACCATCCACTAGTGAAGGTTTAATTAAAATAAAGATGTTCTAAATGTACCTACCCCAAACAGAAAGTCAGACAGACAATTCTATTTTAAATCAAACAAAGTGACTCAATTGAATTTATATGTATTAGTATCAATTCAAGAAATAGAAAAAGGCTAGTTGCGTTTTTATCTTCATAGATGAAACCTAAATTATCCGCCTCTTGGGATAGATAGATGGGTGAGTTTGATCTACAGGCGTACGAGGCCTACTCACTAAAACCACCGCCATGCCTTACGAAAATCCGTAGCGGCTCGACTTCACAGATAGCGGTAAGCATTCCGTTTCATTATCACGTTAACGTAGCCACGGCGTGGCACCACATCTTCGAACTTGCGACGAAAACGAGCGGCAGACCACAGCCTACGGTGCATGCAAACCACAGTCTATGGTGGCTATGGATATCGTCACGTACTTTCCGGCCCCCAAATCCCGCATTTGACGGTCTCATTGCGCCCTCTCCTTTTGATAATTGATGGAGTCAACTGTAAAAGCTTTTCCCTTGGTAATAAAGTAATAGTAAACCTTACTAAGTGGAAGGGAGCAGCACGAGATCGAAATGAATGGCGTTCTCTTGTATCGGAGGCCAAGACCCACTTCGGGTCGCTGCGCCAGAGGAGTAAGTAAGTACTAAATCCTACATTCTACTCAAGCGTTTTTTTTATTGACGTTAACAGATTAATGTATACGAATATATTGGAATTCAAACATAACTAAGAAGGTACCGTTAACACTTTAAAGACATCATTTCTGAGAACAAGATTCATTTAAACTAAAATTATTACTTTTAATTTAATACCGTAAGCCACAACTAATAATTGCGCGTCCGAATACTTTTGACAAAACGTTGGCTCCTTTGTTAATTTAAAATGAAATTTAGCCAAGAACGTTGTGATACTTATTATTTATAAGACACGTTAAGATAAGGTTAACATTGGCCTAGACTTGTTTGGACAAAAATAGTTCTTTTCATTTACGTAAACAATTCTTGCTTTTAAAATTGTGCAAATCAAGCCATTTCAAATACGGCTATCATTGCCCTAGCATCTTATCAGTTGCAGTTGCATCCAAGACTTTACGTCTTGGATCCCGGGGTCCGCTTTTCAGTGTAACCAGATGTTATAGAACATTAGCTTTTCACCAAGCGTAAAGGAGACCAGATAATTGTTGATGGAGATGTATTTATTTATTCTAACTTTTAACAAACCGGCCAAATTCAAGCTACACACAATGTATGGATCTGTAGTAGCTCTTACCTAGACTGTGTCCTAGGAGGATAAAGTTACTTAAACACAAAATTCGTTTCTTCGTTTGCAAATCTAAGTTCAAGTTAATCGACAATTACTCATTAATTAGTATAGCCTTATACTTTCATTTAAATTATTTATTTTTTATTATCATTATTTATGTATGTTAATATAAAACATATTTTTCACACATCCAAATACTACAGTTTAGAAAAATGAGGGGGAGTAGACCCTTTGCAATTAATGGCTTGTGCAAAATATTTCGCAAAAGGGATCTCTGAATAGAAAATTGACTAAAGCAAACCATTATTATAAAGAAACAATGTATATATATACAGGTCTGATGATGATCTAAAATCAAACAACAACTTTACTTATCTTTCTTTTAAATTGCATCAACTCGCTAGTGCTTATAGTGTCCGCTTAAAACCGCGGACGGGCGGGAGTACATGGCAAATCTATAAGGGTTCCTTGTAGGTTACAGCTGATTTATGAATTATATGGGTACCAAGATAAAATTATTTGTAACTTTTTCTATAAAAACAACTTGCAAACATTCATTGGTGCAAACCGGAAGAACTGATCTCAGGATCGCCATTTTTTATTTCCACGGCATTTAATCCGCTTGACAACTGATAACCCAGTAGAGTATTGTCCAATTATGTTTTTATTTGAGCTATAAACGTGACAAATAAGTTTTCTAACCTCATTCTGCAATTCAGAAAGCCCTGCTGACATTAACACTAAGGCTTTTATCCTTTTCGTTGAATATACGTAACGTCCTCGTATTCGTTACTTAGCATTTCGGAGTATCCTTCTCTTCCCTCGCCAGACATGACTGCGCAGCGATATAAACGTATTTCTATGAAACATATTCACTAGTTCCCAATCCCAAAAGCGTTGCTTCTATGAAACATATTCAGTAGTTAGTTCCCAATGAATGTTTCCAGTTTTGGCTGCTAGCGATAGCAGCTAAAAAGAATTATTCGTCTTATTTTACTTACTACCAAAATGTAAGCGGTCAATTCCATGGACACAAAAACTGATTTTAGTGCAATGTACTGGAACAAAGCTCATTCAACAAAATATCACACACTAGGATGTTAATCTTTATTAAGACAGTGTGTTCGCCGCTACGAACGGAGAATAGCAGTTTTAGGTACTAATGCAATAATCAATGTGTATTCTATGCACCAAGGTAAAGAGACAATGAAGCACGATGCACCAAGGTAAAGAGACGGTATAAAAATGTTATATCAGTAAGGTCCAAAGCAAAATAAAGGCAAAGCAAAGGCTTAATAAGCTGCTTTTTAAGCCCAATATAATTATAAAAAATCCGCTCTCATACGAATTGGAAAGTCTAATAATTCTCTTCTTGGAAGCTCGAAGTTGATTATATTAGCATGCACGAGTTCTCTGAATAGCTATCTATTGTTAAAGAGATATTTCATACTAAAATTATTCAAATATTTTCACTACGAACAGAATTATTGAAAATGTTACTAGTAAACATTGATCTCTAGTTAAATTCAAAGTAAACAAGGAAATTTTACATTTGCACGACTATGGCCAACAATATGTAATATTAGCTGTACATGCACAGCTATAGCCTAGATATCTATGTATGTGACACAATTACACAGCAGACACTTACTTACACTAGGCAAATACCAGATTTGGGTTTAGTACTGATTCGTAGCCACTGAAAACAGGAAATACCATTAACATTAATGGTTTCAGCAGTTTGAATATATTCATCACTCAAGCCAAATATTGTTTCATAATATGTGACTATATATTCTATGCGATTACTGTGGATATTTAGACATTGGATTGGGACTTAGACCATGGATCAGACTTACAATAGAAATATGCCTACCGAATTTTCGAAAATTAGTAACTTCCTTTTGTGTATTTGTTTTAATGTTGAATTCGTTCTTAAATAGTCCGTAATTACATTAGCTTTTGCTATGAGACGTAATAACACCAGTGACTTGCACTCACCAACAAAACCAATTTAAAGTTTCAAACGCAAATTGGTCAAACCAAAATTCAAAATTTTGTCAATTGTCGTCAATACCGCGAAAGTCATGGAAAACGATGTTGGTGTAGAGATGGGTAGGTACTACAGTCGTACAACCTTATTTACATGAAATATTTCATTACACGATTCGATAAAGTTCGCTAGCTAAGCCTGCTAAAGCCATTAGATTTGAAATAAAATACTCAATTCAAAAATTTATTTGCGGTGATGATAATGTCCTTAGGGGTTTTACTTTATTCCTCTTTCGTGTGGCAGAGTAACTTAATGTCGTAAATATATCAGTGGTAAAGGAGGAATTCTTTTGAACATTCAGAAACTTTTGGAAATGAGATATCATGTCTGGATTTTATTTTGTACATGAGGTATTCGTACATGTATGCGTAGTACTTATTAGTTATATGAAGTTGTAATGGTCATAGACGTTTTTAATTTAGGTAGGTAAGTGTAAAGCTAGATTTTTTCTACAGTGACGATTCGATATTTCCTAGAATCTCATGTCTAACTAAGCGGTGCTTGTACTATGGCTTGTATTGTGATTAACATATCTACTTTTATTCTTAAATACAGAACAAATGACCACACTCATCTCACTAATATTTGCCCTGTTTGGCAATGCAACCAACAACCTCTATACTGATAGACCAGTCTGTACGTATTTCAATATTTCGTAACATATTTGTCCCTGTCACATATCCTCATAAAGCGATGCTGTCACGAGCAAAACGATCTTTTGTAACAATACGTATAGACAGACTTAATAAGCTAGTAGCGATTTCTGTTAATTCAATCGTATAGTTGGTTCAATTATTTGTTACTTTACCTGTTCAGTTCTTCAATGTTCAATGGATTAATTACACGGTGTTCTTTCATGCTTGCTGTTCCGAATGGAGTGGTGTTTCTTTCAACTGGGAATGATGCAAGCTGTATCAATTAAATTAAGCTTCAGTTTTTATAATAACGTATTAATGCCCATTCGCTATTGTCAAGTAGAATAAGACAAAATCAATCGAAGATTATAAGAAGTGTACCCTATATTTTTTCAGATATAGCAGATTCATAATATTGTAGAAAGCTGTTATTAAATGTATTTTTTATTAATTACTTTTTGCCACACCTAAGTACCGGTAAACGAGCATACTTCGACAAATAAATAACTGATAAACAACAATTTCCTCTTCAACACGGATGTCGGCTTCGAAATTATTAATTCCGTTAAATATGCATCGCTAGCTATTGTGTTAATTTTTAAAGAGACCGCCATAATGTCAATTTCCATTCACGTTTAGATATCCGTAATTAAAACATATAATAGTTTTCTTTTCAGAAAGCTTTTGACGCAAATCCATAGAAAATGGCTGCTTTACCTTTGGAGCCGACATGGGACGCTTTGTTAGTAATTGAATTTATTCACGGCCAAAAATTGTGACAACGGTAACCTAATTCTGTAAGCTCTATTACCATGCGGTTTAAATTTACTGCCATTCGTATTTATTGTATTGCATTAAGTATTCGCACAAGGAGCTCTAATCAAACTCAATAATATCGCGAACGACACCGACATTCCAGGTGTAGGTATCAAAGACTACTTTCGTTGTTCCCTTTGACATACATTATATACGCTTATTCTTGAATAAGAGGAAGGAATGATTTTCTCGTAGTTTCCGAGGCAATTTCGCTTGGCGTGAACGTTCTCTTAACGCTCACATTATCTCATTTTCTTTAGCTTGTAGTACGCCGTTATACTTAACAACCGTTTATATCAAATTAAATATACTTAGCGCTATTTCTATAAAACCTTCTAGCTTTGCCTAGTAATACCTGAAAGGTTACTAGTTCACATAGCAGTATGCATCTCACTCGTCTTAGAATTCATAATTGCGGCATTTGGATTCATTAGGGTCGGCACATATCTGACGGAAGATACGTCGAACGTATCTTCGGTCACGTCTATTCTGTCAAATGAATCGGTACACATCTGACGGAAAATGCGTCGAGCGTATCTACATCGGTTGCGTCTATTCCGTCAAATAAGACCTGCTACATTACGCGTCTAGTCAGTTTCTGCGTTCAACAACTACAGCGGTTGCTTTGTATGACGTTTAACGTCGTCCAACGCGTCAGTCAAAATTCACGTGGTGTGTGGTGCGCGCGACATCGACCGATAATGCGTTGACGGAAACGGAACAGACGCTGTACGCTGGACGTACTAACGGATCATCGGTCAGGTGTGAAAGGTCGAATGTTTTTCTATATATTTGTATGTTTTGGCGTTACGCGACCGATAATACGTGACGCATCTTCCGTCAGATATGTTCCGACCAATGACATATTAGTACATATATATCGATGGTTCTGACCCTTATCAGAATCAGAATCAGAATCATTTATTCGCTTGAAATGGTTAACATAAAGTTCTTATAGTAGTTAGAAGTACACATTTCACCATTAGTAGGTATGCGAAAATTTAAACATAAGATAAAATTGAATATTAAAATCAAATTATATAAATCTAAAAAAAATGTCAAAAATTAAATGTCAAGTCATACAGTCATACCATCATTAAAATAATAAAATACAATGTTGCAAGATATAAATGTCATAAATTATTAATGATTTGTTTATAATTAAAAAGTTCCGATATTGTGTAGAAGCAATTTTCAACCAACCAATGTTTGAGTCTGAGTTTAAATTGTGATGTAGGCAAATCTCTTATTGATCGTGGAATATGATTATAAACTTTGATACACATCATGAAACTATTTTTTTTGTGAAAGGTGCTTCTACATTAATATTTTTTATATTATATTCTTCACTATTTTTAATTTACTACGATCCCTTAGTTTAAATTTAGACTCTTGTTGTGTGGTTTCTAACAAACATTCCTATTTCCAATATATACATTGATACTAAAGTCAAAATACCTAGGTCTTTAAATAATGGTCTACATGTTTCAAATGGCCCAACTCCACATATCGCCCTAACACATTTTTTTTGCATAACGAACGCCCTATTTATGTTTGTTGAGGTACCCCATAACAACAGTCCGTATTTCAATACGGGGCTAACATATCCATGATATGCTGTAAGACAAGCTATTTTACTAGACGTTTTTCTAAGTTCTCTCAAAGCATAAACAAATTTACCAATTTTATTACATATTGTGTCTACATGTAATGTCCAATTGCAGTGTTCATCTAATTTTAAACCTAAGAATGTTATATTATCCACTCTCTTTATGGTTTCTCTATCAAAATTAACATTAATATGTTTTGGACATTGTTTGTAATTGACAAATTGTATATAATTGGTTTTAGTTAGGTTTATGTTTAAATTATTGTATGAGAGCCATTTCATAATATTACTTAATGTAGCGTGAACGTCTGCTTCATGATTGTTCGTTCCATTTTGAGGTATGATTACCGAAACGTCGTCAGCAAATAAGACACATTTGTGAGTCGTGACACTTACATTCGGAACTAAACGCTGTAGGCACAATTAGATTTGTAGCTAATGTGCTCCATGTTTAAAACTATTGCAGTGACTGTTTGACAGTATAGTGAGCTTAGGCTCACAATACTGTCCTAACCCTAGCCCTGCCTGAAGTCTGATGTATTGCCAACATGATATGACATGTGGACAGTTGACAATGATGGGCGAGTGATTTTACAATTTATTATGCCAAGTTGACAACGGTAAAAGGGCACTTTAAATTTTACATAAAACATGTTCTTACCAAATGGGCCCCGATGCGTAGACTTGCCGACCACATGCGTCTATACGCGTACGGATACGGACTCAAGTTTAACTTACGTAGTGATGCTACTTAAAATTCTTTTAAGAGGTATGTACCGTCGATGGAACAATATATGTACATAAGTATATATTCTTATCTCAATATGCGTTTACAGCTGCAATTTGTGGTGTCGGTTGGTTAGTAAAGTAAAATCACTGTATAATCAATTACTGTTAAACAAAGTATTACTTAAAATTCAGTATAAAATCATTTACAATTGCCTTCCTGGCAGGAATAAACATGATCATTCATCATTTTTGAAATATTTCCGTTACAAGTAAGAAAATAAATACCAACTACAGTTACTTGATGTTTTTTTAAATTCACATTTTAGTTTTAATTCTCTAATCTGACAGAACATTATTCATCTTTGTCGAGAAAGTCAGTAACAGTTGGAGTGCCGAGCTTTGCTCACTTAATGACATTAAGGCCGTTGTCAATTAAGTATGTACTTCACATAGCAGGCGCATTGTGGAAATGACACGTCTAACATTTTGGTGTGTCTATTAAAAATTATATTTCCACCGTAGCAATGGGCGTATTAATTAGATTGTTACGTATTCAAATGGAAGTGATTGTGCGAGTGTAGTGCGGTGCATGTCCGTAGACGCGTACGATACGTGTCGTCCTGGTATCGTACTCGTTTTGCCTCGAGTATAGGTATACTCCATTATTGTCATATCTGTGTGTCAGTATGTAGCACCGTGCATCTTAAACAAATGTACCGATTATGTTTCCTTTTAATAGAAAGCTGAAGTAATCGAGATGGTTCTTACTTTTAAAAAATGTTTAAAAAGGTCTATATCTTTTTATTGTGTTTTCATTCGGTCCATATATCACGTTTTACTTGCTGTTATCCGGGAATTAGGCCGACATCAACCGTTTAATTTTAAAGCACGGCGCCGTCGCACTCGCATTATCATTATCTCGACTACCGGCTGAGCATAAAGACTGGTTTCTTCCCTTTCATCATACCAGCCGAAAGACGTCCAATGCTGGAAATAGGCCAGACTGGAGACTTGTTTCCTCCCTTTACTGCGGGTGAAATCAAACAGCAAATTTAGGTCAAACCAGGTAACTTTTTCGGCCAGCCTCTGCTAAAGTATCATCATCATCGTCCTAGCATTCTCCCAGTTGCACCAAGACCACATTTAATTAGAACTCAGGTTTTGCTAAAGCCTTAAAAGCATCAACCTAAGTAATTTATTTATTATTTAGTTTCAGCCTGTAGCGTCGCACTGCAGGGCAAAGGCCTCCCTCTCCTTTTTCCACAGATCTCTATTTTGTGCCAGCACAGGCCACGAGTCCAGTTCGTCCTGCCATCTTCGTCTCGGCCTTCCACGCTGTCGCCTAGCGCCTTCGGGGACCCAATTAGTGGCGATTTTGGCCCAAAGCTCTTCCGGCATGCGACAAACGTGGCCTGCCCAGTCTCATTCGAGTTTGCAAGCTTTGTGGGTGATATCAGCAATTTTTGTTTTGGAGCGTAGTATTGTATTTTTACGCGGTCTGTTAAACGGACTCAAAAAGTTAAGTAATTTGATCTTTGTCAATATTTAAACACACTCAAATGATATATTTCGAATATATTTTACGACTAAACTTACAAGAACTACGTGGCATATCACATAGCATATTGACCAGTGACCAGTTTACAATGAGGATACTTTCAACGACACCTCATTAGTCAAATTTTTATATACCACATACATTACAACGGAAGTCACATTCCTGCGTATTCGAATAAAAACAGACGACAGTCACGCTATTCTATAGTAATTAAACAATATCACGGGTAATTAATTAGCATCAAAACAAAAAAGCGCGAGAAATAAAAAGCTATAATAATAAGAAAATTTTCAAAATGTGTTAAAATTGTGAGTCCCGAAGGCAGACCAACGGCAACTGAATAAAGTGTCTTGATTATACTTTTGCGGCCATTTAATTATGAATCTCGACGTAATGCCCTCATTAATCATAACAGAGACTGCCGCGAAGAGTTCGCCGTGAAACGCGCTAAAAATGTATAAACGTGTACAAGAATAAGTAGAACTTCTTTTAACGTCGTCACGCACCTTTATGTAGCTATTGTAGAAAACAATATTTTAGACTTTCGCGATTGATGCATATCGTACTATCCGGTCATACATGTACCTATGGAGTTATGTGACACATATTTTTGAAAGGAGCTCATGTCAAATATGCATCTCTACTAGCCAAATTCATGGACAGGTCAAATATTGGGACCGATCGTAATGCAGTAGCATTAATAGCACATATTGAGTCTACACGCATTGATGACCACAGCAAATTAAAGAAATACGACTTTATATTTATATGCATATCATTCTCAATAGGTAACTATAATGAGGAGCACCAAAACCAAAATGGGATTTGACTATTATACGACTAAAATCAACCATGTAAATAGCCAGTAGCAGGCGATCGGCCGCGTGGGAAACATCTGTTCTAGTTACGTTTTCCAAAGCAATGACCTAGCCGCATGAGTTTTCAATTGTCTATGTAAATAAGTAAGCGATGCGGTCAGGCGGCCAGGCGAGGTGGTTGGTAGGCGATGAACCGTGCGGTGAAAGTCGACACCGTGTAAATCTATACTAATATTATAAAGATGAAGAGTTTGTTTGTTTGATCACGATAATGTCAGGAACAACTGTTTCGAATTAAATAGTTATTTAAATTTTAGAGAGCTCATTTTTTTAAGCAGACAGGCCATAATTATAACAAAAAGCTTGGAGCTAGTGGTGCAGAGCAGAAGCCCTAAATATCGTGGATGTAACCATGGGCTCAGCTAGTCCCTTATAACGATGCAAGTCGGTCGAAATGTCGAGCAATAAACAAATGTTTATGTCGTCAAATTTGATATACACACGATTAAACAATAACGTGTGATGTCTTCCATAAAACATTAGCTTTTGTGTTCTTTTGAGGGCTAATATATATTGATGATGACGCAACGCCTTTGCGATCCCATAGGAGGATTATATTATGCAATTTCGTGATATCTAGCATATTGATCTCTTGCACTTGATACTAGGTTAAATGAATTTTCTTTAGGTAAAGTAGGTATATCTCAATATCAACAGGTACTTGGCCTGAGAATATGATGTCGTTCTACGTGTTTGACTTAAAGATAGCAAAGGTGTTGCAGTTCCTCATAGAGCATTTTCAGGCAACTTGCGTAGCATGCATCACTTGTATGATTGACGCGTTGTTGTAGATCTGAGCTAGACCGGTCAGCGCGATTCAGATACACCTAACTTTTTACTTTTCATAAAAAAATATTCACTGCATATATAAAATAATAATGGTCATAAACAATACCACGTATTTATAGTATAATATTTATTCACCCATTTCATTTAAACAAAAAGAGAAACCAACCGTTAAAATATTGTAACCGTCTAGAAAATTAAATTCAGTCACAAATTAATTAAACGTTCCTTCAAATTAGGTTGGTGAATTAACACTGCAGTATTGCAGGTACAATGCAGTATCAGGCTATAATTTTACTCCAGTATTAGTAAATACCAGCCATTTATTATATAAAAGCTATCAACTAGCTATCGTATTGTTATAATGGACATGATTTATGATATGTTCTCTTGTCCATATTAGCTGAGGTATAAACTTGATATATTTTAATACTCTCGCTTTTGATTTTTATACCAAAACTAGTCGACGCTAGCGGCTTCGCACGCACATATTTTCGAATTTTCCGTTTTGCCCGATCCCGTGGGAATTTCGGGAAATCCCTTCTTAGTGCACCCCTACGGTCCCCAAGGAACATACATGCCAAATTTCAGCTTCCTGCGCCCAATAGATTCGGCTGTAGCGTGTCTGTCAGTCAGTCAGTAACGCAAGGATTTTATATATTAAGATTGGCAGTTTCGAGTCGATACAAAGTAGTGTGTAAATCTCGGATAGTTGATTCAAGTATGGCTGAAATTCATCATGTGTGAATGTTATCATCACCATCAATCAATACCAATAGGTATCATCATCATCAGCCCTTTAAATTGTGCCACTGCTGGGCACGGGCCCCTTCTCACTATGAGAAAGGTACGGCCATAGTCCACCACGCTTGCCAAGTGCAGGTTGGCAGACTTCACATGTCTTTCGAGAACATTATGGCGAACTCTCAGACAGATGCAGGTTTCATCACGATATTTTCCTTCACCGATAAGCAAGCGATAATTAACAATTTAATACGCACTTAACTTCGAAAGTCATTGGTGCGTGCCGTGGATTCGTACCCGAGGCCCTCTGCGTAGCAGTCTGTCGGTCTCTCCACTCGGCTATCGCTGCTTCTATGCAATAAAGGTATGCCTGTATAAAACTCTACCGCAACTGACTGACAGACAAAGCACAGCCGATATTACTAAGCAGCTAAAATTTTTGCGTTTATATTCCTTGGGGAGCGTTGAGGTGCACCAGGACGGGATTTGCCAAAATACCCACAAGATCGGCATTAGGTATAAATATTGAGCAGGCTTAGCCTTATCCAGTTATCCTCCACTATACAATAAGTGCGTTTAGATTCTATGAAAGGTTACCTCATGTTTTGTTAGAAATTCAATAAAAATATGTGCCAGGAAAAGCACTTAAATAACCTTATGTTAAACCTCCACGTTTTATTAATGTAATTTAATAAATGCTTCAAAAGTCGATATATTCATCTAACTATTTCAAACACATTATTATCGGTCAGCTAGTTGCTATACCACGCCTACAACGCAAAGTAGGTAAACTTCTGGCCAGATTTTAATTATTTAAAGTGTGACTATCGAATTAAAGTTGAGAATTTATGAGGTCGCTGGCATGCAATCAGGATGAAAGCATCGTCACAGATGACGACCTCTGACAAACCAGACCACCCGCGCCCCACCCGGCCCGCGTCCTACTCTACCGATAGAATATTCATCCTATGTTTAAAGGCACAAACACACTGGATTCACGGCACAGATGTACTCGATGAGACTTACCGAATGAATTTGAATTTGAATTTGAACCGTATGAGACTCATAACTACTAATTGAAATATGTATCCATGTGTGTACCTACATTCAGCTTACTGACGTGTCTCATACAGCTCTATTCTTTACAACACAAATGCACACACTCGGCACATGCACATAATCACGCATCCTATCAAAATCATCATAGTCATCATCAATGGATATCATCTAATTAAAACTTGTCAAATGCACGTTTGATTGTTTTCTATATGAGTGTCATTTGCATTCATTGCAATATGTAAGTAAAATCGTCCCCGGCACAGTCATAATTCAACGTTCAAAGTGTCTTATTAAATATAAAGAACTGGTGTTTGAAAATCTAGAAAATCAGGCAGTTTTAATTGATTTTCTTTAAAATAATCCTTATCGCTAATAATAATGTTTAACAACAATATTGCGACGACAGCATGCATGAGGAATTTGATGGGGTTGAATGAAGCAAGAGAGATATATCAGGATCGGTGCAAATGGCGTTCCGTAGTCTCTGCCGACCTCTCCGGGAAACAGGCGTGAGTCTATGTATGTATGTACAACAATATTGCACTATGAAATTAGCATACTGGCAATATGAAGGCAGTCAAGAAGTGATATGCTTTATTAATATTGTAAGGCCCACTTGCGTAACGTTTGATTTAAGTCACTCCTTAATTTAAATTTGTTGAACAGAATTAACAGCATAGAATAATTAAACTTAAAAGTATTTAGCGTCCTCTTGCACAACGACAACAACGCTTAGATTTCGTTAAACATTTTATGTGGTCGGTAAAATAGTTTCTACGTTTTGTTTCATAACTTTTTGTTACGATTATAACGATGTTATGCGTATGCTTTTGCATAAAACAAAACGCATTGTCATCGCCTAGCAACATTGATATATACTCTAACCTAACGATAGGTATAAGTTCCTTGAACGATATATATCGATGCCTAGCAACGAAATGACACAATTGTCATTTTGTTGCTAGGCGATGACAATGTTTATATATTATTTGTCAATACAAATAATAACTTAACATTTTGACCATGAAATTAACAATAACACAAGTAGTTACATTTTTATCAGTTATATCATCATCATGTCAGCCTAGAGACGTCCACAGCTGGACATAGGCCTCCCCCAAGGTTCCCCACACAGACCGATCTTGAGCCGCCCGTATCCAACCGCTTCCTGCGACCTTAACCAGATCGTCGGTCCACCTTGTGGGAGGCCAACCCCTGCTGCGTCGTCCGGTCCAGTTAAATAATTATAGATAATTCTCGTCGCTAATGACAAGTTGTCAACGTCAGTGTGACAGTTCTTAAATGAAATTAGCCACTAAATAGCCAATTTTCGGTAATTAATTTTGACAGTTCTTAAATTATATTAGTCGACAAATTTTTCGTTGTGCAAGACGCTAGTGGTGTTTAATATTATTTTTTCTCGTTAAATACATCTTAGGTAATTCAGTTTAAGAATCGTGCAAGTGGGCCTAAATATAATTGTTCTATATTTAAACCACTTAAAGGCGGCGTTTTCAAACGTCTTAAAACTGATTCACATGTCGCATTTCACACACGCAATTAGTATCAGCTAATTAGACCGTCGGGTAATAGTAATATGAAGACAGCACTCATAACTCTCATTAAAGACATCATGGCACCGACAAAATGAAAAATGTACCTATATAAATACAAAATTCACTAGTAGAGTAAGCTGAATACAATAAACACTTTCCATATTACCTGTTCGTTCGTGCTTATTCGGACGGTTTAACAGGAGTGTTGCTATTATATTGCAAACTACAATGCAATTGCTGGTTGATAAGGGAAACTGAAATGGTTGAAATTAATTACTAATGAGTTCTTTGTATAGTTGAAGGCGCAATTATTAAGATAAAATATGCTGAGTGGATACGAAATTCTCTTTTATCATCAGCCTTGTTTATCATCTGTTATAAGGCTGGGCAAAGGCTGCTGCTTCTTGTTATGAGAAGAATTAGGCTATGCCTACCACGATGGCCAAGTATGAGTAGGCAGATTACACTTGTCTTTGGTAAACGTGATTGTAAACTCTGAGCCATGTTTCCCCTTACCGTAGCAAGCGATCTTTAGCAATTGAATACGCACGTAACTTCGGATAGTCAGTAGTACGCGCTGGGTTTGAACTCGTGAAATTCTGCGTAGCGGTCTTTTGGTTTTTTCACTGGGCCATCGCCGCCTATTGTCTATTTATCGTATAAAGTTATTTTATCAACCAACTTCAAAATAGGAGGACGTTCTCAATTTGCTTGTAATGCTTGTATTAAGACATAAAGACATATTTATTTCTGCATTTTTGTTGTTTACAACACTTATACATGTCAAAACCCTATTCTAGATGATGCCGGCTTTTCCTAGCTAAATGACTTCTTGAGAAGAAAAGCCGAAACAAACTCAGAGTCATTGCTTTTTTTTCGTCACTTCAATTTCTTTAGTCTTTTCTTGATCTTTTAAAGTCCAGACAAAAAAAAGGGTTTAGTATGCAAGTACAATGCAGGAAATCATCTGACGCTTTTAACTGACTCGGCCCACTGATGGGCCGCATTCAACAGCAATCGTACGGCTCAACCTTGATTGAGGGAGCCAGCACGATCTATATCACTATGCCTCCACGCCATCAGAAGGTGTATGCATAAGCATGTCAGCCTAAGCCATCAGACAGGTTGCCACAACTATTTGTTTATATGTTTAATAATGCCCACATCGTACTCACAACTTTACATGCTAATACATAGTAAAATACATGTTGTAAACAATATGTAAAATTAAAAAAAAATTAAACAATAAAATGTCATATATTTAAATGTCAGAAAATATTATTGAATGTCAATTTAAGAATGTCTAAAAAATAAAATAATAATATATTACTTAAGTAATTTTAAATGTCAAAAGAAAATAACAATGTCAAATCAAACAATGTCAAAACAAAATAAATAAAATTACAAATGTCAAATCAAAAATGTCAGAATGTAAAGATATAAGTACTACAAATGTAAATAAAAATATTATGTCACTAATTTCAAAATGTCAAAATTCATAATGTCAATTCATAATTTAATGTCAATTCATAATTTTTAAACTCAATTCCAGGCGTTTTTGTCTGCTAAATAATCTTTAACTGTGTAATAAGCTTTTGAACACAAGCTCTGTTTAATAAAAACTTTGAATTTATTAATACTTAGTTCCTGAATATTGCCTGGAATTTTGTTATAAAAACGTATGCTTTGACACTTGTATGAGTTACTTATTTTTTGTAGTCTAGTTGAAGGTAGAACAAGTTTGTTTTTGTTTCGTATATTTAATTTATGAATGTCGCTGAATTTAGAAAATATATTTATATTTTTCCTGACATATAACAAGTTCTCATAAATGTATTGAGATGCGACAGTCATTATCTTAATTTCTTTAAATTTTTCCCTCAGTGAATGCTTTGAACCAAGACTGTAGATTGCACAAATAGCCCGCTTCTGCAGTACAAACACAGTTTGAATGTCAGTTGCGTTGCCCCATAATAAAATGCCATATGACATTATGCTGTGGAAATAACTAAAATACACTAATCTGGCCGTATCTATATCAGTTAACTGACGAATTTTATAAACCGCGTACGCTGCAGAGCTAAGTCTATTCGACAACTGACCTATATGTGGGCTCCACTGTAGCTTAGAATCTAAGGTTATGCCTAAGGATACGGTGTTACCTATAATCTCGAACCAACTCTTCTCCATTCAAACATATGTTAGGTTTAACTTGTTTTACATTCGGTCTTGAAAATCGTATAAATTTTGTTTTTCTTTCATTTAACAGTAAATTGTTAGCAGTAAACCATTTACCAACTACTTTAGAGAGAGCGTTATTTACATCGTCATTATTTGATTGTTCTCGTCTAAGTTTAAAGATAAGTGATGTATCATCAGCAAATAACACTATTTCTTTATTATTTTGCATAATATATGGCAAATCATTAATATATATAAGGAAAAGGAATGGACCAAGAATTGAACCTTGCGGCACTCCCATTGTGACCACTGAACCCATAGAAACTTTTCCATTTACTTCAACTCTCTGTATCCTATTACTCAAATATGGTGTTAGGAGATCCAAAGCAGTGTTCTCAACTCCATATTAATGTAATTTCCTGATCAATGTTTCATGAAAAACGCAATCAAAAGACTTAGATAAGTCACAAAAGACTCCTAGAGCATCATGCGACTCCTCCCAGGCATCAAAAATACTATCTAATAGCTCAACTCCAGCATCGGTAGTTGAGCGACCCCTAGTAAAACCAAATTGTTTTTCATGTAACAGCTTATTGTTATTAAAATGAGTTTGAAGCTGGCCAAGAATTAATTTTTCAAAAATTTTGCTAAACGTGGGCCAATATCTGTGCTAGATATTGGCCTATAATTTGTGGGGTCAGATGTGCTACCTGATTTAAATAACGGAATTACTTTATTACTTTTCATTTGATCAGGAAACACACCACAGTCAATGCATCTCTTGAAAATCATTGCCAGTTCAGGTGCTACTGTGTTGATTATGGATTTCGTAATCACAACAGAATTGCCCCAAAGATCACTAGTCTTCTTCTAATTAAGGGTATTAAAAGTTTTTACAATATCTTTGTCAGTGACATAACTAAATCTAAATTCAATGTTACACCTATTGAATTTTTTTTAAATAGAGATTCGGCGTCATTGGGGGATGAGTTCAGGGATTTAGTGGTTGAGACTGGAATGTTTGTGAAGAAATTTTCAAATGCTGTGGCAACCTCAAAATCTGATTTTAATATCTTTTTTCTTGAAGCGTGTAATCGTTACTTTTAATCTTGACCCTTCCAGTCTCATTGTTTATAATATCCCACGTTGCTTTTATTTTATTGTCACTGTTTTAAATTTTTGATTTTAAATAAAGTGTCTTAGCTTCAGGACAAATCTTTTTAAATAACTTAGAATAATTTCTTACGTATTGACAAAATTTTTCATCATTTTTATTAATTACTTTCTGTTCATATAATTTGTAAAGCTTATGTCTACTTTTATAAATTCCAGTGGTTGCCCATTCACTGAAGGATGTAGTACCAGCAACTGAGATCCTCTTAGGGACAAAGATAGAACTGAATATAGTACAGTACATGTCAAAGAAAGAAATGTACAACTTATTGGGATTGTTATTATAGCATAAGTATGGTGGTGTACTTGTGAGTTTATCCTTAAGTCCCTCCAGACGACGCAAAGTTTTTGGCACCACACTCAATTCCTTTCTACCTACTTTTTTAGACTGCATAGCAAATGTTATAGATTGTCCACAATGATCTGATGTTAATTTGTTAATTATTTGCTTTCTAACTGGTACAATATCTGTAAATATATTGTCTATACAAGTAGATGTCGTGGAAGTTATCCTGGTGGGTTCTAAAAATAAGCATGCAAGATTATATGATTTGAACAAATTCTTAATTTTGTAGCATTTCAGGGAATCTTCGAGTAAATTAATATTAAAATCGCCACCTACTATTAGGTATAGATTTATTTTGTTGGCATAGCTTCCGTAAAACATCATCCATGACACTTTCAAAGTTATCATAGAAGGACGATGGTGGCCTATTATTAAGTTAGTATATTTTTTAAGTTAGTGGCCTCACAACTCCATAGTTTTAAAACCGACACTATTTTTGTGTTTGGTTTAGATTAGATAAACTTCCCGTTTAATTCCTTTTACATTAGTTTTAAGTCCAAATTTATTTATAAATCGTGCTTTTAGCTCTCATTGCAAAAATAGTATAGTAGCACGTTTTGATACGCATGGCAAATTTTAATGCTACCCGAATCTAATATCATTCTGGCGAAACAGTTATTTAGAGTATAGAGTGTTAGGTATGTTCTCGAATGCACACAGACATTTCTTGCAGTATTCTCCGAGATATAGTCTTAGAGCGAACTTTAATTGCCAATGTGTCTATTATTTAAGATACGCTTTAATACAGCTCTGACAGTCTACCGTGCATTGTGTTTTTATAAAAGTAATAACGTTGAATTGAATATAGCGATACAGGAGGCTAATAAAAAATCAAGCTCCTTTTTATTGCAGCATATGGATATAGTTTTGTTTGTGTTTTTTTTTTGTTTTTCGTCTGAGTGTGTGGCCAACTCTAGTGTCTGAGTTTTTAGACCGCCCGAAGGCCTTCGACATGGCCTAACGATTTTTATCCTGAGACAAGAACCGGGACCTACAGCTTTACGTGCCCTCCGAAGCACAGTAGCGCTCAGATGTAAATGCCACATTTGGTCACCCATCCAAGTGGCGAACTGTGCAAGTGTTGCTCAACTTTGCCGATCTGTTACGAACAGCAAGCGAAGTCTCGCTATGAGCGCTACTATGGATATAGTGTAAATTTGATACACTTATGACTCCGGGTTTTCGCTTTACAAGCGAAAATAAACACTAGGAAGCCAAATCTTAATACAATTACGACTAAATTCTCAAAAGGCTAAAAACATGAAAGCCCACAAAATAAGTTTTATGGACATAATAACCAAAAGATACAGTAATAATATACCTACCTAAGTAAAAATTACGAATATTGTAATTATGCAATGTTAGAATAAAACCCACTACTAACGATAGGTAATTTATAGTGACATAACCCATCAACTAACTACCAGCAGCATTTTTTACATAAAGTGCGAATCCTTTAAAAATACTCTTCACATCAAATGAGTTGGCATCGAAAAGAAGAAAGTGTATCTATGAAAAATAGATTGAATATTGTATGTAGCTATTTTACGGTTTATAAGGTAATCGTGTTTTCCGCCTATACATATATTTCCATAAGCTAGAAGATTACCACGTATATTCTCAAGTAGATGATTAGTCTTACGGCCCTGTCACGACCTACAGCGGCGGGCGGCAGCGGCGAGCGTTTTCGATGTACATAGCGCGCGTTACTCCATTGCGGCCGCGCGCCGCGAGAATAAACGCGCTATGCACATCGCCCCTGCCGCGCCGCTCGCCGCTTAGACCGATCTCGTGAACAGGCCCTTAGTATGGCGACACACCTGCTGAGAGTTCGGTGCCGATACTTTAGCGACTGAATGTGCGGCGGCGGCAAATTTTTGGCACTGCTTTCGGTCTGATATTGACGCTTTTGATTTGACGCTCGGTGGAAAGCTCGGCAACACGCCGAATGCGACGTAGTTCCCGCTGATGTGTCATAAGAGATTTGAAAAGCACTACGCGCATATTCAATCGATCGTCGTAGATGTGTCATGAAGCTTAGCGTTATGCATATACCTACAGCCCCTATAGAGCTGATCAAAGAAAGCTTGATAGTGTGACAAATCTAGATAAGCAAGGTATCGACTTTAAACTTTCGCGATTTGTATACATCATACAAAATAAATGAGCGGGACTTAATCGCGCACAATTAATTTATTTAAGGTATAAATACCTATTTGTTTCCGACGCTTCGCTCGTCTTGCACCAAGCGTGGTGGCGGCGAGACTGATGAGAGTTCAGCGCCGTCTTGTGGAAGTGCGGGTTTTGGCACCTACCCTCACTTGGTCTTTATTTAAGTTCGCACTGTCGGTACTCCGACACACTACACTAATGAAGTCTACACACTGTTGAGATTTATCACTGCGACGGCGGTGTTTACATTTGCTGATGACTGAATTCCAAGTAGCCGATAATCTACATCCATCCTCCCGGTTGAAATTGTTATATTTCTTGATTTCTACCGCTACACGTTCTATCCTGGAGTCAAAGTGACGATCGGTGGATAAGACTGTGGTTGATGCAGTTCTATCCAGTGGTATTTATACCTTAAATAAATTTTATTGTACGCGATTAAGACCCGCTAATTTATTTTGTATAAGCAAGCTCTGTCGGCTAGTCACTTGGTTCAGTATTTCAAAGACAGATAAATGGCATTAGTATAATATATAGACAATAAAGAAAATCTACTGTTTCGGAGCTGGTGATGCTGTAAAAATTGATGTTTTAAATCTCAGTGTGTCTTGTGTCCTTTGATTCAATGTTTGTAAAATTCACCGCGACACAAGACTTATTACTAGTGCGAGATTTATCTTTTAAATATCAAGTTCACTGGTCAATGTCCTCCAAAACTAACCTAAAGATATATGTTTCCACGTTCTAAACGTACTTCAAATATCAGCATTCTTCACCTATACTTAAAAAATAATGCATCCGCAAGATATTTCTATATCAAAACAATTCACTAAAAAGTTAGCATGAAATATTATTATCAAGTATATTTACTCCGCAAACTGTTTAATACGAATTTAATGGGACAAATATCGAGTTGTTGAATATCGTTCGATTGGTTCATATTTAAACATATCACATACAACTGTCGTTTCAATGACACTTCAATTATATTTTAAACAAATTATTGTTTAAAATATATATATATATATATATCATATGTCTCGGGGGCCTTAACAAATATTCTAACAAACGAAACCCAAACTCGGTACAACTTAAATGCCAATCACGCGAATTATTGACTGACTGGTATGTTGGTGTAGTGGTTAGTGAGACTGACTGCTACGACAGGTGTCGCGGGTTCGATTTCCACTCCCGACAAATCTTTGTGTGATGAGCACGAGTATTTGTCGTGTGTCTGGGCGGATATTTTTACAATATATGTACAAATATGAGTAGCAGTCTGGTTTTCATCAGGAGGTTTGCCAAGCTCTAAATTAAATGACCGTGAGTGACTTGGCCTGGGATATTAAGAAAATAAAAAATCAGTGTTTATAGAATTCAGTGACTTTCGGTGAAAGAATGGCCACTTCAACCGCTACGCAATTATGAACCTAGTTCCCGTAATAAAGACAGGTTCGCGGTGGAATAGCATATATTTAATGGAATGCAATATTGAACTTGCGATTTTATATTATGCGTCATAACTAAAGTGACCCTACGTCCCGGTATAGGCGGGACTGTCCCGCTTTCAGTTTGTCTGTCCCACTGTCCTAACAGACAGACTGGATCCGTTTTTATTTATTTTGTGCTTATAAATTCTGGTACTTATTCATATTTTAACTATGATTGAAATGTTTTACTAAGTGATAGGCTTTAAGTGGTCGAAATTGCAAGCGCTTAAAAAATAACGTGGCATTGGCGATGGCGTTTCTTATCTAAGTTTTCTATGCCAATAAATAATGCAGAAAAACGTCGGTAATACAGGTATTTATAGTTCCCCCCCTTGGGATCTCCACCTTGTCGTGGTGGGGGGGCTCAGTAACCGTGGGTTTGAGGTACACCCACGGTGAAGCTAAGCGAGATCCCAGGAGGGGACGCCCCACGTGGGCTTGCGTGAGGACTGCGTAGGATGCGTCACAAGGTGCGGGTGCGGGGGACAGTTCTGTCTGTCCCTCGCAGTCGGGTGCGGTCGCGGGAGGTCGGTGTGTCGTTGTTGCGTTGCCGCGCGCCCTATCTCCCGCGACCAAATGGGGGCGCACCATCGTTGCGTCGCGGTGGGTCAGAGGAAGAGGAGATGCGGTGTTGCGTTGCCGTCCTCCCTATCCTCTGCGGCCTCTGGGTGTTTTGGCGGCGGAGCCCAACACCTTCATTCGCCGCCAAGGGGGTTTCGTTCGGGGCCCGCCTGACCATCTGGCGGGCCAATACCCGTTGGGGGGTAGCGAGAAATGCTTCGGTGAAATCCTACTCTCCGACACATGGGAGCACGGGTTGGTTTTTAGTCAGTAAGAGTCTGACAGTCCCCTTCGTCCTTCCCCCCCTCAGGGCGAAGGGACTCCATTAAGATTTTCCAACACGACACCAAAAAAAAAAACAAAAGGTATTTATAGTTAATTAAATATCGTGAATATGACTTGTTTTAATAAAATAGTACCTATTATGCATGTACAAAACATGAAATAATGGTGGTGCAACCGTGTGAGGACAGAATTTTTTTTTTACAACTAATAATGGAAAGTAATTTACTTTGACGTGGGTACACGTTTTACACACACACATTAAAAATAAAAACATAACATAACATAACTTCACGCCTTTTATCTCCGAAGGGGTAGACAGAGGTGTATTACACACCCACGTTTCACCAGTAATAGGGGGCGAGCCTATTGCCATTTACCGGGCACATTAGTAAGCGAGCGATAATTGACATTTTTAATACACACATAACTTCGAAAAGTCAGAGGTGTATGCCTGGGGTAACTGGGGATCGAACCCGAGACCATCGTCTTGGCAGTCCGTTATGTACACCAGTGGGTTATCGCCGCGCCGCTCTGCAAAAATAAAAACAATACAGACAAAATAATAAAACATCTTGAACTGTTTTCCTACTGCAAAATGAAAAGATATTCCTTTAAAAATCTGACCCATCCCAATTATGAGTTAGTCTAAAAAACGCTATGTATGTAACACGTAATTTTACAACCACATTGTAAGGATGGGCCGTCTAATTAATAACTTTTTCAGATTTGAAGGATTTAACCATAGACCGTTGACTTTCTAGAACGGTTTCAATCATATTATCTCTCATGTCTACAGTAGTAAATAGTGATAGCATGCGTATTCAATTATTTAGTATAGGTATATTTAATTACATTCTTTGTTTATGATAATATTTCACAGTCCTTATATTGATCATGATGTATTATATATACACATACTTGTAAATTTAGTTTTGTATGAAATTTCAGTGCTAATATAATTATATTTGCTTGAACTTGTTCTAGGTTCTGTCTTGTGTAAGTAAAGAAGTAAACAAATAAGCGACAATAACATAGAAGTGCATTGATCGTCACAAATGTTTGTTTGTTAAACTTAATCCAGCACAATAGGAGAAGCGTAAGAGAGCAATTGTACTCGTTAAAATTTGTAATAATTTACCCCACCTCGTACATACGCTGACTTGCACAGATGATCATGTAGTATTTTCTTTATTTTAGGTCGCATCTGTGTTAATTTGCACTCGGTCAGTTACTGAGATATTTTTTGTGACGATGAATGTCGCAAACTGTCCTCGTACTTCGCTATTATTGCATTGGTCTTGTTTGTTTTGTACAAACTAGAAATTATAGGTATACATTTATTTTCCAAACAAAATCAACTATTACACAAAAAGCAACTTAATTATGTCCTAAAATTAAAATAAGCCTATTTAATATATACAATACGAAAAATAAATTAAAATTAAATTTAGAAGGCGTCATGGAAGTCATCCGCATCGCAGTCAGTCGGAAGCGTGCCCAGAAGACTGGCGGCATTGCCTCGTTGTATAGCAATGCTTATTTAGAAATTATTAGATTCCAGCTACTTGAAATAAAATTATTTCTGAAGACAAATACAAAATTAAGGTACGTGAGCTTAGTACTTTTCTTCAGTACTCGGAATTACATATAAATAACTCACATGTTTGAATTATAAGTGTTTCCTACCCAGAAATAAAACATAAAGAAGACAAAGTATGTGCAGCGATTGCTGGCGATATTTTATCCTCGTATTATCTATATATCTTAATATATATATATATATAAATCTTCTTAATATATATAAATCTCCTGTCACGATGTTTGTTCGCGATGGATTCCTAAACTACTTAACCGATTTTAAATTAAATTGGCACACCGTGAGCAGTCTGGTCCAACTTGAGAGATAGGATAGCTTAGATCTTTAATTATAGTCGCAATTTTATTTTATTGCAAATTATTTATTTAATTTGTAAGTAGTTGTGGATTTTGGCATGTTTCACATTGGAACCGACGGACTGCGCTGCTATCGTAGTGTCAAATCTTATACCTAATAATTATTTCGTCAAGGAGTACATCGAAACCTTACCTGAATAATAAAACATAAAAAATAAAGATATCGAGTCGACAACATATATCCGCAAAATGTGGATTGTCGAGTATTTTGTTAAATTGTAATGGTTCTGACAGACAAATCACAGTCGCCATATTGGCCGATCTAGCGAAATATCACAGATACCGGATAACACAGTCTTTACTAAGTAGTTTGCATGTGTAAATACTTTTTGCAGTTATATTTCTTAAACAGTTAAAACTATGGAAGTATCCGCCCAATAAAGGAGATTTGTATCAAATATAACAAAAAAATATATATCTTTATCTTTACTAATATAATAAAGCGGAAGAATTTGTTTGTTTGTTTTTTTGTTTGTTTGTTTGAACGCGCTAATCTCAGAAACTACCGGTCGGATCTGAAAATTCTTTTTGTATACGATAGCCCAGTTATTCCGGCAGACTATAGGCTGTATAACATGACTCTTCGACCCTTTGGGGCCGGGCAAAAGGCTAAAAAGGTTAAAAGATAATGTTGGCTAATCTCAGGAACTAGCAGTCGGATTTTAAAAATTGTTATTGCCTATGATAGCCCAATTATTCCGAAAGGCTATTATAGGCTATTATAAAATGAAGCCACAACTTTTACGGGCCAGACAAAAATAATAAAATGGTCAAACGAGAAGGGGGTGGGTTGGGTAAAAGGCAAAAAAAGGCTAAACGAATAGGATACAATCTATATGGGTATCGTTTTCGAGATTTTCGGGACGCTGATTAATAATATGAAATTTATTTAGTGATCCAAGATGGCGGACGGGAAATCAAAGATGGCGGATAAGAAAACTTTAAAAATCAATATGGGTATCGCCTTCGATATTTTAAGGGGTGGGGAATCGAAATACAATATATATTTCGTGATCAAAGATGGCGGATGGTAATCAAAGATGGCGGATGGGAAAATTTTTAAAAAGTCAATGGTATCGTCTGCGATGTTAAAAGGGATGGGGAATCCAAATACAACATCTGCTTCGTGATTCAAGATGGTGGATGGGAAATCAAAGATGGCGGATGGGAAAATTTTAAAAATCAATATGGGTATCGTCTCTGATGATTTAAGGGATGGAGAATCCAAATACAACATCTATTTCGTCATCAAAGATGGCGGATAGGAAATCAAAGATGGCGGACGGGATTTTTTTTTAAGTCGATATGGGTATCGTCTCCGATATTTTAAGGAACGGGGAATTCAAAAACACCATCTATTTCGTGATCAAAGATGGCGGATGGGAAATTAAAAAAAAAAACAATATGGGTATCGTCTCCGATGTTTAAAGGGATGGGGAATCCAAATACAACATCTATTTCGTGATTCAAGATGGTGGATGGGAAATCAAAGATGGTGGCTGGAAAAATTAAAAAAATCTATATGGGTATCGTCTCTGATGATTTAAGGGATGGTGAATCCAAATACAACATCTATTTCGTGATCAAAGATGGCGGACGGGATTTTTTTTATATGTCGATATCGGTATCGTCTCCGATATTTTAAGGAATGGGGAATTCAATCTTATATAAAAATCTATGTTTGTTTGTTCAGCATTTATAGACTCTGAAATGATAAGAGATTAAGCGCTAAGTCAATGGTAACTTTGGAAAAGGGCTTGAAAAAAAGGGAATTAAATAAAAACTCTTAAAAAGGCGAAACGGAGTTCGCTGGGTCAGCTAGTATTATATATATATATATATACTTAGTACAAAAATAAACCAAAACGTTTGGTAACCTGCAAAGAAATAAAGTTACATCAAAGCAGTTTAAGCTTTAGGTAACTAATAAGCAATTGCAAAATAAATATTAGAACGTTCAGACTTAGCTAAAAGGACGTTAAAGAAAAAATAGCTACTGGAATCTGATTTTACAAAAATCGAAGTATACACGGCGGGGCGGCGGTATAGAGTCTCTCGGAATCACAGGTGTTAATATGACTTCACTACGGCACGTATAACAAAACTAAAATATTGTTATTATCCACAGTTGTAGTCGTTCGCACAATGTTCTTTACAAAACTTGAATTGAAAAGCCTGCCAGTCTCAATTTGAATGCAGAAAAACTTTGCAATAGCTTTTATTCCTAGTCGGAAAGCAAATGAATTTACGACTTACGATGAATCGAGTGGTTTTTCTTCCTTCTATGCGGTTTTAGTGTACTCAAAAAATTAAGAACTATTTCAGCACTTAATGGTGCCGTAATGTTTCAAAGCCTGTTTAATTCGAGCTCACCTGAGTTTACTTTGAATTAGTGCTCGCTTTTGAGCGGCCGTTACGTCCCGTATTTTCTAGGATTGACTGAGATTGATGATGGAAACATTTGAACTATATCAGCTGAACTGATTGGGTGCGTGACGGCCTGACGCTCGTTGATTTTGCTCCAAAATGCAAATGTATTTATCAAGTAACTGAAACTCAGGCACGTGCTATCTGCATTAGTTATTCATTGAAGCTGTGCACATATTCACGCGAGCTCTGGGTGTGTTTTACGCTGTATTGACTATAACGCGTGCCTCAGCCATTATTAATTTTTATGCTCATCTGCTAATATTATTTACTCATTGATTAGAAATGATGTACTGATAATTATACGTACATCAGTTAAGTTATAAGTCATTTAGGTGATGTCACAATCTTAATATATAAAATCCTTGCGTTACTGACTGACTGACAGACACGCTACAGCCGAAACTATTGGGCGCAGGAAGCTGAAATTTGGCATGTATGTTCCTTGGGGACCGTAGGGGTGCACTAAGAAGGGATTGCCCGAAATTCCCACGGGATCGGCCAAAACGGGTAAATTTAAAAAAAATGCAGGCGTAGCTGCTGGCGTCCTCTAGTTAATTGTAAGATTAGCGACTAATCCATTATATGAGTACCTACGTATTAAACACCTTGGTACTAGTATTTAATATGATATTGATTAGCATGTTGACCATAATATTTCAACCTATGTAGAAAAATAAAACCAGTACACTATCATCCTCCTAGCGCTATAACAGTTTCAATCTGAAAGCCAATTCTTGTATTTTATATGACATTGAAACTTTTTTTTATGGCTCCATCGGTGGGATCGATGATTTTGCCAATGTCAAGGTGGAAAAAGAGTCATCAAGTAGATTATTAAAAATACATAATAGACGATTGTTGACTGGTAATAATAGCTATGGTTTCTCTTTGAAGGGCCGAATTACAGAAAAATGGCAGATTTTGAATTGATTCAGAATCATTATCATCTAATTTGACTTCTATTGACACATTGTTCAATTTACGACCTAGTCTCGATATTATTAAATTATCAGTTAATTTAGGAGAATAGGTAGGTACCATTTGTGACATGAGTATGACACGGACATTATTAGATCAAAATTGCATTTTGAACAAACTTATCAAAGAGACATTGGGGCTCTGGGGTTCGCTTACCAGATTAACCGGAGTTGGCTGAATCTTAGCTTCTCCACAGAGCGACTGCCTGTCTGACCTCCACAGCCCGAAGGGATAGCGATATGCCATGGTTTAGACTAGTATCAGTTTATTAAGAAAGTACTGACGCCCTATAACGACTGTCAAAGATCCTCATGACAACCAAGATCGGCTTAGTATGCTCTCCGAGTCACGAGGCAGGCGATAATTAACAATTCACTACGCAATAACTACGATAAGTCATTGGTGCACGCTGTGGATTCGAACCCAATACCCTCTGTATGGCAGTCTGTTGTTATCTCCACTAGGCTGTCGCTGCTACTGTCTGCCTAAAAAATAATACCAGAACAAAAAGATAAAACTATAAGTTGGTTTCATACTTTGAAGCCGCTTTCTAAAACGAAAATAAATGTTGAATAGCTAAATCTAAACAGATAAAAGGGTGTGAATTACCTAATGAAGGTAATAAAAATCACAGTACCAAAAACGTCGACAAAATATCCACATACATTTCAGCACTAAATTCAATCCAAAAAGTAAACTAACTAAACTAACTAACATCAGAGAAAATATTTTAAAATGTATTACACGCGGTAATGGAAGCAGGGAGTAGCCAATATCACGACCAGTTGATCTTAAAAGTAATAAAAGTTTAATCTTCAGAAATGTAACCTTAAACGCATGTAGTACATAATTAAGTAACTAGTTATCAATAAACTTATATTTACATCTATAAATACTAGGTAGGTACTTACATAATTAACTTGAAACGTAATTTATTTAATTATATAAAAAATATATTAAAGTACTATAATTTTACAAATAAAACGCCATTACATCCTAGCTTTGTTCAACATCAACTTCCGTCAATATTTTAAGAAAACTATAGCTTAGGTATATCTATTTTTTTGGTAAAATATTATTTTGTATAAAAAAGAAATCTCTACTGACAAATACATACATATTACTTATTGGTACCATATTCATTTGAATGCAGAACCAACACGTCAAGCTATTTTTAAACATTCTCAGAAATGTATCGCTTTCCTTTCAAATATCATAAAGTATATATTTGCGATGCAAATGATACAGTAGTTGAATGGCTCACGCTCATATTTCAAGCGAACTGCGTTCTACACGGGTAAGTTACGACATTATAAACCAATTATATGACAAATGTACTCTTAATTGAAATCGATTGAACGCACTGATTGTAGACAATTACCGTTCCGCCCCGCACCACCAGCGCTAATTATAATAATTCGTTTACATTTGTTGTACGCTTTGAATCTGTTTGTTAATTTTTCAACAGTAAAATGTGACCTGAATAAATTAGTGAATAAGAATGACGTCTCATCATATCCGGCCGAGGGGTGCGAGCGAGATCGATGAACATCACTGAAGTGTGCAGCTCAGACCGGAGGCCTTCAGTTCCACTCAATTACCCCCCCGAGTACCTTAGGTAGACCTGTGATAAATTCACGTCGTGACCTGCATCAACAAACCCGAATAAACTTGGAGAATTTTATCTCTTCTTTTATCTTATTGCCTAACATAGCTGATACAGAAAATTTTGAAGCGACACGTAGTAAAAATATCAAGAGGCTGTTAAAAGGTAAATTTAAAGAACGTGGCCGAAATTATAACCTTCTTTTTCTCGCTAGCAACTTATTTGCATATCGCTTTAGGGAAAGTAGGCGCTTCGTGCCACGTCGTGTATTCGCAGATTTTTGTCCTATTTACATACATCTAAATTAAGTATAAGCAATAGTTCTTATGCCTAAAAACATTATTCCAGCGTTACTGAGCTCTTTCTTTCTTTCTTTTCGAATCAACACAAAATGAGGTAGAAAGCATATTTCAAATGCGTACTAGTAACATTGAACATTGCATAAGAGTTTAAACTATGTAATTGTATAGGTAAAGGAAAAACTGACCGGTCTCAAGCGTAGCGTACTGAACATTTTTTTATATAGAGAAATGTTTTTAAAAGCCTATTCATATGAATACTCTGTCCATATTCGAACTGCCAATATTAAATCCGAGTAAATATGTGAACAGCCGCTCTCATAGATTTGGTTTAATCACTGGATAATATTTGTTCCATAAGAATGTGTGAAATTCAGAGTAAAAATTTACTTTTAAAGAATAATTACGACCGGTTGGCGCCGCGGGTGTGTAAGCGACTGCTACGCCGAAGGTCGCGGGTTCGATTCCCGCTCAAGTCAAACATTTGTGTGCATGAACATGTATGTTTGTCTTGGTCAGGGTGTTTCTATGTATAATATGTTTGTATTTACAAAAAAAAGTATACAAGTAGGTTTATCCATTGTCTAGTAGCCATAGTACAAGCCCTGCTTAGTTTGGGACTAGATGGTGTTGTGTGAATGTGGGGTATTATAAATGGTCCGATAACTTCTGGTACAAAAAAATATCGTTTGTATTGTTTTGCTTTTGAGTCGTTCGACAAATGGATAGTGAGACACTGGGTTCGGTTAATGGTGCATTGTTCTTCCGAATACGTGAGTATATCAATCAATTATGAAGTGTTATACGTTCGATATCTTTTTATTGTTGTAGAAAGAGCATCACTTCTTTTGACGGTGTTATTTCTGAATTATGTACCTACTATCATACATATTTTATATAAAACATAATAAATTTGAAATAATCTGATGACCTGGTTCAACTGGATATCTCAATGGAGGCTAGTAAACTGCACTAGAAAGATATAAGTGCACTCTTTTTTGTTTCACCCTCATAGTCCTGTGGGATAGTATTCCTACATAACTGGTGTGAAATTGGGCGAAAAGTCAACAGCTTGACGCGCTTTTCAAAGCACAGAAATGTAAACACTGTCGACTAGTTGACTCTGAGCTGCAATAATATAATTCTTGACACGCAGAGCTAATAGACGTTTATTCAAGTCGTCTTATTCACGTCGACGAAGATATTTAAGTAGAAATACATCTGTTTATTAATATTTTTTTGAAGATTCGACCGGCTTGAAACAGTCGAGATTGCGATAGTACCAATATCATTTTCTTACTTGTCCCAGGCACTGACTGACATAGTTATGTTTAATCTGACACTCACATAAAAGTAGTAAAGTAATAAGGACAGTATTAAAAGGACGCTTCAAATCTAAGCTGATGTGGTATGACATCGACCGAAAATGTACTAGAGTACTTGCCCCATATAGATAGTTCTCACCGGTATAATCTTTCCGGCTACGAATAAAATGTTTATCTGATATTTTATGCAGCTGTAAGCATGTGGTTGCATATTGAAATTATATCCGCAAGTATTTATACTTGGCATTATTATTTGTATTTGTCCCAATTTCCTAGGGAAATCCAACGGCGCTGATTGGAACCACTTTAGTTTCACAATAAAACACCAGAGTATTAGATGAAAAAAAAAACTGTCTTAAAACACCCAATATACACGTCGCGGTAACCAAACCATAATTATCTCGAATTTAAATATACAGTGTGTTTCATAAACCCCCGTCTGATCTCGAAAGGTCATATTACTGACTTATCAGGCATACCAGGAAAAATAATAAAAAAAATCTAGGTCATCATAAAACATCAGAATAAATTTCCTTAGCTCAGTGCTAACGAGAAACATTACCCCGAAATTAGCGAAAATTCTGTAAACTAACAACACTCCCCTCAATAGCGGAATCCTTTATGATTCTTAAGGCCCATCCACACGGCACAATTTTACCACTGATCAAATTTTCAATGGAATTGGCTTTGCCCGTCTACACGACACAATCAAATGACTGAATTTCATTCCGTCCACCCAATTGGTTAAAATCTGGTGGTCCGCACACCCGATGAACTTGAGTTGGACGACTGGCGTCTACACGTCACGATTTAATCAAGTGATTTAGTCAAGTTGGACGTAAAATTGTGTCGTGTGGATAGGCCTTTAAATTTATTAAAAATTGTCGGCTTTCGCCGCTTACCGTGTCAAAGGGCATGCCGCCTTTTTAAAATAGTGCAATTTTACCGTCAAGCGAGCCGCCGTACACAAAGGGACCGCTCTAGTGATGTTTACGATCAAGAGATAATATCGATTTATTTAATTTTAACATGACATGTTAAAACTAGAATGATAGCCTGCTAGACTACTAGGCCAATGATAGCCTAGTGATGATACCAACGGATTGCCGTGCAGAGGGTATCGGGTTCGAATCCACGGCGCGCATCAAATACATAATAAGATAATAAGACTTTTCCAAGTTACGTGCGTAATAAATAGTTAATATCCCTGTGTCTCGGAGAGCACGTTAAACCGTCGGAGCAACAGTCATGAAGATCTTTGACAGTCGTCACGCGGAGTCAGTACCCTTAAATAAACTGATTCTAGTCTAAACCATGGAATGTTTTTATTTATTAACAGCAAATAAAAACATAAATTTACACAAAGCTGACGTTTTAGGGGTTTAGCTACCGATATTCTATCAGGTAAACAATAACATAAAATGTCGATAGAAACAGTACTCCAGTGAATACCATTTGTTACATCTCTATTTATTTACCTATTTGATTTACGAATTAACTATTTGCCTACTTGAACACTCAGTCTTTCGCTAGCTTTCCTTTTGTTTAGACTTCCGCGTGAAATAGTAGATTCGTTAGGTATGTCATATTCAAACCCTGAATACTTTAACATGTTGATGTGCTTAGGTAGGAGTGAATGCAATTATGCAGGTGCTCGTAGAGAGTACGAGGAACGGTATGCCAGACCACGGGGTCTACCCGTGCCGTCGGAGCGCGCGTTTCAACGGCTTCACCACCGGGTGTACAACACGGGCAGTGTTCGCGATGATTCGAATCGCAATCATGGTGGCAGACCACAAAGTAGCGACGGTGTAGTGGAACAGGTCTTACAATTATTCGCTGAGGATCCCACGCAGAGTACCAGGAGTGCGGCACGTGAACTGGGCACCAGTAACGCGCGAGTGTGGAGGATATTAAAAGAAGACGGACAACATCCTTTTCACTACCAACGTGTTCACTCACTTATGCCGTCGGACTATGCCCACAGAAGACAATACTGCAACTGGCTACTTGGCAAAGTAGAAGAGGATGCTACGTTCTTGGAGCGCGTGTTATTTACCGACGAATGTTCATTTGTGCGGACGGGTGTTTTCAACTGTCACAATGAACACGTCTGGGCTGTTGAAAATCCACACGCGATGAAAGAAAGCCATTTTCAACATCGTTGGCGCATCAATGTGTGGGCGGGAATCCTCGGCGACCGTATTATTGGTCCGCATTTTTTAAATGAAACCATGAACGGTACCAATTATTTAAGATTTTTGAGGGAAGTTCTAAGTGACGAGTTAGATTCGTTGCCGTTAAGCTTCCACCGCAGCTTGTGGTTCCAGCACGACGGTGCCCCACCTCATTTTTTACGAGCTGTGCGTGAGTATCTTGACGCACAGTTCCCTGGCAAGTGGATTGGACGAAGCGGGCCTATCTCGTGGCCACCAAGATCACCGGACCTAACGCCTTTAGACTTTTACTTGTGGGGACACGTTAAACAAATAGTGTACCAAAAACCGTGTGACACTGAAGAAGAAATGCGTGCGCGTATCGTTTCTGCTTTCCGAAGTTTAAACCCAGGAGTGTTAAGAAGTGTGCGTTCGGATATGGTGCAAAGGTGCCGTAAGTGTCTGGACGTGGGCGGCGGACATGTGGAGAATGACCGTCGCAACTTACAGCAAGTTGATATTTTTATCAATTAAGGTAGGTACCTAGTTACGTAAGATTAAACCAATTAAAAAGTAGGTAGTTATTAATGTAAGTACCGTAGTCATAGCGCGACGATTTTCTCTTAGATGGGTGACCGCGTGTGACATTACATGAAAGCGCTTCCGGGCTTCCGACGGCCCGTAAAGCCGCATCCAAGAATCGTTAGGCCATGTCGTAGGTATTCGAGCAGTTTGAAAACAGTGACACCAGAGTTGGCCACGCACTCGCACGAAACAAACAGAAAACCTTAATACTGTACTTTGTTTTACGGAGTTTTGCCTAAACCGTCGAAGCAAAAGATCAGCTGTTGCATCAAGTGCATAAAATCTGTTTATACCTAAAATAATACTTGGCACGTGTAAAGGACGATGACGCGCGGCGGCGGCTTTTGTCAAAGGAGGCGGTCGGTTGGCCTATGCACTCAAAGGCGCCGCTTTTGCCGTCAAATTTTTATGAACTTTAGGTAGATACCTAGCTAATACGATTTATGAGTCTTTAGTGTTGCCATGGGTAATCTGATATGATATTATTTAAAATTAATTAAATTTACATGGGAAAATTTTATGTTGAATTTCCGTGAAATAATGACAAATATCTCATCATTTTACGCTACTCTACAACCCCTTCATTGATCGGACGGATGGATATGTAACACCCTGTATAAGTGCCATCTATCGGCATGAAATGTAACAATAAAAATCCCCAAAACTATTTATAATGTCATCGGTAACGAAACCATAGCTTGAATTCAAACCGATAAGCTCCCACTATCGGTCCCCTTTGAAATTAATGATTATATACATTAAAATAATAATATTGAAATAAAAACTAATATAAATGTGTAAAAACCATTTTGCTATAAAATCCTGAACAGTATTGACTAGACTGCGAAAAATTGTGTCTGCCTCCGTGGTCCATATTTATGATTGCATAGGACATCATAGAACAAATTGGCGGGGTAAATGCATCGATTTCGTACCTAATAAGAAAAAAAATATGGTTTCTTTAAGACTCAATATCTTCTGAACCAGTAATTTCCCAGTTATGGTACCGAAGTAAAACGTGTTCATAATTATTGGTACAATGTGGGATTTCAGTTTTCGTTAAGGTTCTTGGATTTAAACCCCGTATATATTAAATATAAAATTGAATGGAAACTTCTACTAATTATGATATTTTATGATTTAAAAATACATCAGTAGTATTTCAATAACGTTATTCTATTGAGCTATTTATTAATCTAGACGCAATTATGTTATGAAAAGTTGTTCGTAAATCTACTACACTTTTGAAAGGATCGCAAGTTGAAATTCTATTTTATTATGTTGACTGTTTGTAGTTTATTTATAAATGTTCATAATAATTTTAGTAGTTAAAGTGTAAGACTTTTTGAAGTTATGTGCGTAATACATAGTTAATTATCGCTTGCCCAGTGCGTTAGTATGAAACTCATGAAGATCTTTAATCATCTAAACTATGAAATACCACTATCCCTTTGTGTTGTACAGGTCGAACGACAGACTCACCGTAGAAAATCTAAGATTCTATCAAATCTAGTTAGACTAGAAAGCAGTCCCCTGGGCTTCAAGGTAAATGTCTTCAATGCAACCGGTATAATGATAATGTAAAAGCAAAGAGCTTTTATGCGTATGAAATCGCGGTCAAAAAGTATAGTTAGTGTTTTTGACATTGGTAAGATTTTTATTGATTTTTGTCTAAAGTCAGCTCTCCTAGGTACTATTGCATACGGTAACACTATGGCGGATTTTTTAAAATAAGTACTTTATTTCAAACGTTTCGAAAGGAAACATTATTTTAAAGGGTGAATATTTTGCCCAGTTGGGATTTTTCACAGTTTTCACTGTACAACTTGACCTTATAACACTAATATTTTTCATTTAGAAATGGCTCTTACTTCCTCACCAGGCTTGGCTGAATCATACTAGCTTACGAGTAATAAGATCCGATTAATAAGGCAATAAGACATGAATGAAATTAGATCCCTGTAAAATACGTTTCTCATTTGTAAAAGTAAGCACACTAGATGGCTTGTATTGGCCGGACTAAGTTGAGCTCATCTTCCAATAGTTAAAAAAGCTTAAATTTTTAAAAGAGGTTTGAAGTAATAAGTGCCCTGAATAGTTATCAAATATTGTTCTTTATTTTCATAAAATATAGCAAAACATAACGGAATGCAAACAATATAGCTTAAATTCAAAATATTCTTAAAACTGTGCTATGCTTAAAATTAATTAGAACACGATATTACATTATGCAAAATTCTAGAAAATTAATATCCTAACTAAATTCTGCTCATTCTTCCTACTTTTAACACCAATTAGGGTCATTTCTTAGCACCGCATGAACAATTTAGCTACTCAAAATAAAATGCTTGAAGGGGAACGTATTCAACAAAAATGTTGAACAAAGGGCAACGATAATTATTGAGTTTCACAACCAACTGATTTCTGAAAAGAACAAAACAATTTCATTTGGCCTTCCAGAAGTTCTAATTGCGAGAAACCCCGTAGTGTGGTCATTAGTCAATGTAAGTAGATGGAACTTTAGCAAAGATTGACGGTCAGCCATGCGTAGCCGCGATTTGGCGAACCGCCTGTTCCTATGTCAACGATACGACTTCATTTATTTCCGCAATGTAAGAAAACAAGACACATGACACTCTCCATACAGCCAAGAAAGAAACCGTACGTACAGTGACGTACAAAAATAATAATATGATCACTAAGAAACATGCTTCAACAAAATGTAGTTAAGGAACGGTCAGAAATTATTTGCTTAATGCTTTCTGCTTTCTTGTCTGAAACTTCATACTAATAATAATATAACTTGTAGATAGTCACTGCCCACGTGGGTGTCACGGCATCGCTGTTAAGTTATCACGGCAAAAGGTAACATATGCGATCTTCCAGACTGAATTCATCTCATCTTTTTCATAGATGTTCACACATACACAATAATATAATCACGCCGAAATTGGCTGGTTAGTTTATTTTCATGCCATAAGGCCACCATCCAATTATAAAGAAGATTTGGCCACAGTCACACGATAATGACAAGAAAGATCACAATTGGGAAAACAGTATGGCATTTATATTCGTACTGGGCTAGTTAAATTTTAATGGTACTAATCAGTCACTGATACAGAGACTTAAATACTAACTCGTGACAGCAGTAGTAGTTATTAGATAACCATTAATTGGCGAAGCAGAGCTAAGCCCAGTTTCAGAACTTCTCATCCACTTTCGTGTTAAAACTTCACAACAATCAATATCTTAAGTACAAAATGTATATATCATAGGCAGCGATTGTCTAGTGGAGATACCAACGGACTGCCATGGAGAGGGTATCGGGTTCGAGTCCACGGCGCGCACCAATGACTTTTCGAAGTTAAGTGCGTATTAAATTGCTTAATATCGCCTGCCCAGTGCCTCGGAGAGCACGTTAAACCGTCGGTCCCGCCTGTCATGAAGATCTTTGATAGTCGTTACGGGGTGTCAGTACCCTCACATAAAGTGATACCGGTCTAAACCACGGTATATCGCTATCCCTTTGGGTTGCGGAGGTCACACGGCAGTCGCTCTGTGGAAAAATTTATATTCCGTCATATCTGGTTATACCAGTAAGCGGACCCCGGGCTCCAAGCCGTGTAAGTCTTGGATGCAACCGGGATAATAACGCTAGGACGATGATGATAAACTTAAGTACAAAACATTGAAAGTGTTATGAAATAAACTCAGAACATTCATACGTATATCTGTCGCAGGTATTTAACAAAAGCCATGATATTATAATTTCACTAGTGACATTATAATTACACAGATTATAGTTAATAGTTTTTGTATTACTTACAATTTAACGGGCTAATTTCAGTGCCATTATAATTTCACTAGACCGATTCAGTGAAATTGTAAGGTAGTGCTATTTTGACAATAACACTGATTTAAGAAAGCTGTTAATCTAACAGCGATCTATCAAGGCGATCGTTGATTGGTCCGTTTTCGTTACCAGCTGTATTATACATAGAGTTAGGAAATAAGAGACAGGGTTCTAAATACCATATTTTAAATTTTGTTATAAGGTTCTAACTAGATATAGCGATGTAAAGTAAGCTAAGTTGAAGGAGCCCTGCGAAGCAGGTCTACGTCAAATTAGTCTCATAAACATCGCTAAAGTGCCGCTCTTTTTCTTTTTGTCAGATTGGTCATTGTAGTAGTGCGACTGATTAAGTCAATTGACCAATCTCATACTCATAATATACCTAGGTTCATTATAGTATCACTATTGCGGGCCTAGATTTATTATCAAATCACTATTGCGGCCAAGCGAAATTACAATGTCACTGAAAAAAGCCCGTGAAATTATACGAACCCGTCGTTATTGACTATAATCTGGATAATTATAACTTCACTAGTGAAATTATAATATCACGTTTTTAACTAAATCCCTGCGACATACCTATCGATATTAATCAAAAGGTTCATATAACTATTAGTTACGTATCTGTACCTATATTAATGATAAAAATAATGAATAAAAGTCTTTTTATAGTATCTTTCGTTACAACGTAATATATATTTATTATGCATTTCTTTTTGTTTTCGGGTTGGAAAATCCTCATGGAGTCCCTCCACCCTCGGGGGGAAGGACGAAGGGGACTGTCAGACTCTTACTGACTAAAAACCAACCCGTGCTCCTCATGTAACCATGTGTCGGAGGGTAGGGTTTCACCGAAGCATTCCTCGCTACCCTCCGACGGGTATTGGCCCGCCAGATGGTCAGGCGGGCCCCGAACGAAACCCCCTTGGCGGCGGATGAAGGTGTTGGGCTCCACCGCCAAAACACCCAGCAGCCGCAGACCAGCAAATTCTAGGGTACTGATACATATAATGACTGATAAAATATATTTGTGAAAGCTGGAACCAACAGCTGAAGTGCTTTGTCTCGTAACTATGTGTAATGTAAGTATCTTTACTAGGCTATCACTGCAAAATAATATTCTTATTACTATTACGGTTCTATTTTTAGCGAATCATTTTCTATCTAGACCACAGATCACAGATCATGGACAGGAGCGAGTAATAATTTGGCATCCACTTCAAAATTCTACTGCCAAAGTATGTAATTTAGGCATTCCATAGAAATTCTAATATAACTTTCTTTGTTGTATACTTTGTTCATATAATTATAACTTTACTGTTAATCCAACGATGAGCAACGTATTCTTTAGTATATTACATTACACATGTTGCTGATAACGTATATTATCAGATATTTGCGTCTCGCCCATATACTAACCGCAAAGAAATGTCATTTGTGGCACTCAACATAATTGCAGTGCCAACTTTGATATTTTATGTTTAACACTGACAACAATTCGTGTAGCAAGACGCACGGATTTAAGAATCTTATGCTCGCCCTGAGACAGGATTAAGAAGACTTTTCGAGTAATTTTCTCGAAGCTTGTATTTTACAAAAATACCTAAGCTTTTCCCCCACAGTGTTATTTCAACTTCGTTCGAATGCAAAATTATGTGATGGTACATGTTTACGACTGGTTTATTTTATATTAAACTTTTACCAACACTACACACTGAAGCATATCAAAGTTTATTAAAGTAAAATAGCGAGTTTTTACAATGTGAATTTACTATTCAAGTGAATATGTAATGGAGTTGCGAACTACTTGCCTTGAAATGCCTTGCTTGAACAACTTTGCGACGTAAGTGTCAAAGTCAGTGTGCGAACTGCGGCTATGACTCCATCTTCTTCTATACTAGTCTTTCAAAACATTATTTGTGATTTGCCATTGCTACACTGCTTTATTAACACGTTGGCTGCGGCAAGTAAAATCATAAACCTTCATCTGGTGCGGCGGCAGGTCGAAATGTGCCCCCAACGATTTTTCCGCCAGTGCGTGGCAGGTCTTTTTCGACCCACCAACACTAGGGTAGCTTAAAATGCTATAACTTTGCGAAAACATGATGTATACATTTTATTTTTATAATGTTAGAATAACTTTCAACCCAGCTTCCTTACGTTTGATTCGCCCCGGAATCTACCACAAAGGAAATGAGATATAAACCAGGAAAAGCGGCAGGCCGATATCGACTCGAACCACACTAGAAGGTATTTTTAGCAGTGATGGGACATACCAAAATAAAGGAATATGGAAAATAAAACAGAATTTATTTTGTTTGGTGCCGTTTTTCGAGCTGCGATCGTGCATCTATTGTATATTTGATTGAAGCTTTTAAATCACCTTTCAAGCAAAAAAACTAGATCGAAATAGTTTTAGCACCGCTCTGTTTGGGTCGGGGGTTAAAATGCGCATATCATTGCACTTTCGCAAGTAACCGTATATTTCCAAATTATATAAGTACTACTATAAATATACGTGTAGGTAGAAAGCAAAACTTACTGCTTTTACTTGGTTTTCTATGATGTTTTGTTCCTAAATACTTTTTATTTTTCTTAATTGGAAATATTTCATCACTACTGTTACTGTCAGTTATAATTGCAGGGCGAATCACGCTGTCTTCCAAAATTTGTACTTGGCCATCGTCAATTTTATCGACAAAACACACGTCAGAAAAGCTAGATAGCACAACACTAACTGCCGGCGCGTGCGCTCTGTGTGGTATCAGGTCACCGGCGGCCTGTTGGGTTGGCGGGCCGTAATAAACCCACTGCCGCACTGAGCGGATATATTTCACCGCTAGTGCGTGGTAAGCCGAAAAAGCCTGCCGTGATGTTTTTTATGGGAAATACCTACAATTTTGTCTACAAGCCGAAATATATATTTATTCGGTGGGTAGTTGAAACAATAAGTACAATTTGATATTGCTTGGAAAGAATATTTTAATAAAATAGTTAATATTAAGTAAACAGTAATTTAAATAAAAATTATTATAGGTAATAGTGAATACCTGCTGGTGTAGTGATATCTCCGTTTACTAACAAGTATTAACATAAATACACTATGGACACATTCAATCCATCAACAGTCCTTGATATGCAGACTTATTTTAAAGAACGTATGGCAAAGTTTGAAGCAGAGCTGCAGAAAAAGTCACCACAGAGCACTGGGGGCTTAGCAGATGAGTTTGCCACATTTAAGACCTTCGTGTTGCAGACCCTACAGTCATTTTCCCAGCAGCTTGAAACTCGGCCGTGAGGTGGACAAAATGGAAATGCGCAGCCGGCGCAAGATGTTACTGCTTCACGGAGTGGCGGAGCGCAAGGACGAGGAGACGGCTCAGGTGGTCACTGATGTTGTAAGGCAGCATCTCAAGATTGACACCTTCACTGCTGATGATGTGCGCCGCTGCCACAGGATGGGACGTCAAGCGAGCAACGACAAGGCAAGGCCCATACTTGTCAAGTTCGAGTCAGTAGTCGTGCGGGACAGCGTATGGTTCACGAAGACGAAGTTGAAGGGCACAGGTATCACTTTGTCGGAGTTCCTGACCCGCTCCCGACACGAAGCTTTTATGGCTGCACGAGCGAACTTCGGCGTCGGGAAGTGCTGGACGAGAGAGGGATACGTCTTCATCCTTGGCCCCGATGGCAACCGTCATCGTATATCTTCGGTGGGCGAACTAGGTAAGCTCAAGCTTGCGGCCGCAGAGAAGCCAGTAGGTAAACAACAACTTGCGACCAAGCCGAAGCGTGCTGCTGCTTCGAAAAAGTAGGCTTTTCCCCATTTTACGTAGTCTTTGTTTATTTTCGGGTAATCAATTTGTAATGTACGTAATACACCGTCATTTTTGTTGTTTACTTTTAGTTCTTATTATTTTATTTTTATGTACCGCAACAAATGTGTAGGTATGATCAAAATAATTCTTCTTCTTCTTTTTTTGTGGCAATCTGCCGATATTTTCAGCAATTTCTGCCAATGTCAAGTTATATAATTTTTGCCAGAAAATATTATCAATTGTCATAACTGTCAATGTCGTTATTGTCAACCTTGATTACGTTTCGTTTCTGCATTACAAATACAATGTTTGAATACTTGTATTTTGAGACAAAATTCTGGTATTTATTTCATTTACTATGTAAAATGTATGTAGGACTATTTTTGAGTAATAATGTAACAATCTCTCTCGTTTAACTTATATTTGTTAGTAACATTTTTTTTTAGGCACCGATAGCCTAGTGGAGATACCAACAGACTGCCATGCAGAGGGTACCGGGTTCGAATCCACGGCGTGCACCAATGACTTATCGTAGTTATTGCGTAGTGAATTGTTAATTATCGCCTGCCTCGTGACTCGGAGAGCATACTAAGCCGATCTTGGTTGTCATGAGGATCTTTGACAGTCGTTATAGGGCGTCAGTACTTTCTTAATAAACTGATACTAGTCTAAACATGGAATATCGCTATCCCTTCGGGTTGCGGAGGTCTGACAGGCAGTCGATCCGTGGAAAAGCTAATATTCAGCCAAATCCGTTTATACTAGTAAGCGGACCCCAGATTGAAAACTGGGATAACGCTAAGAGGATGATGATGATGTTAGTAACATTTTTATCTCTTTTGCATCATCATGTTATCTTGATAATGCGCAACTGGCGGGTGGACACAATGACTTAAGCTTTACGTGATAACAACTATAAAATATTTATTGATATATTATATACTATATTTTGATATTATTTGCTAATATACACATATATATATATACTTAACCTCAGATCTATTTGAAATGACAGACAGTGACTCAAATAGCGAACATGACACCTTCCTCTCTGCAACAAGCCATAGCCGCGCTTTGAAAGTGTACCCTCCCTGGGAGACATTCTACAGTCTCAGTTTTCAGACGTATCCAGGAACTTTAATGTAGTCCATTTAAATGCTCAGAGTATTCCAGCCCATTTTTGCTGGCCAACCTAGACAGTCAAAATATACATGCCATCCTCGTGTCGGAGTCATGGTTGAAACCATGTCTTCCATCCACCTTATATTCTTTGCCTGGTTTCCACCTTATTAGGAATGATCGCGCGATCGGTGGTGAAGGCGGTGTTGCCATATACTTACGTTCTCACATTCCTTTTCATATAGTATCTATGTCAACGCAGTCGCCACCGGCGAACGCTGGCGAGCATCTTTTTCTAGAGGTAGAACTGTACCACACGAAACTACTATTAGGCGTTTACTATTCCCCTTCGTGTCGTGTTAACTTCTTTTCATCCTTTGAGCAAATTTTGGAAAATTTTACTCCCTCTTACGACCACATCATTATTATGGGCGACTTTAATACATGCCTTCTCAAACAGGATTCTCGTGCCACCTCTTTTCGGCGTGTCACTGAGTCCTGCAATTTATCAATTTTTAACTTAAATGCAACTTATCACTTCCCTAATTTCGCTTCTTCTCTTCTTGACCTTATTCTTGTATCTTCTCTTTACTCTGTTTCTAAGCATGGTCAGTGCACAGCTGATGCATACTCTTACCATGACCTCATCTTTGTTTCATACAAAATACTTCCACCCAAAGCGAAGCCGAAGATTATTTTGCACCGCAATTTTAGTGGCATGGGTCATGCCAAGTTGCGTGAGGATGCCAGTAAAATAGTTTGGGACACTCTATATTCCTCAGATTGGGTAGACATGAAAGTCCATATCCTAACAACGAATCTAATTCAGCTATATGACAAGCATGCGCCAATCCGCGCTATTAAAATTAAGCATTTACCAGCACCTTGGCTTACAAATGATATCTAAAAGATCATGGCCAAAAAATCTGCTGCGAAGACTAAATTGAAGCATAGGCTCTCCATACTCTTTTGAACCAAGAAAGATACGGGGCTCTAAGAAATCACTGCAACAAGGTGTGTAGGAAAGCACAACGCCAACATATTCATGAATCCGTTGAAAATGGTGATCCAGCTAAAGTCTGGAAATTTCTCAAAACATTAAGTCATAGCAGCAATCCATTCCGAATAACGTCCACCTTGATTCTCCCAATTTACATTTGACTACTTCGTCCAAATTAGATGGAAATACGAAAAGAAACACTTTACAACTTCTTTTATCCTTGCCAACCCCAGATTATTCTCCCTTTGCCTTCTCGCAATTTGCCACTTGTGATGTTAAGAAGAGTATATTAGCAATGACGTCTAATGCAGTCGGTAGCGATAGTCTCAGCCGTAAAATGAAGGATCATTTTACGGCTGAGACTATAATATCTAGAAGAATTTCGTCTAGGATGGGGAGGACCCCATCCTAGACGAAATTCTTCTTATCCTATGTCACATCCTTAATCACTCCGTTGTCCGTGGCATCTTTCCAACAGCGTGGAAAGATGCACTTATAATTCCTTTACCCAAGAAACCTATACCCTATACCCTCTCAGATTATCGACTAATATCCATACTACCTTTCCTATCAAAAGTCCTAGAACGTCTCATTCACACACAACTCAGTTCCTTCCTGCGTAAAAATGCACTCCTAAATCCCTATCAATCCGGCTTCCGCCCTGACCACAGTACCGTTACTGCATTGATTCGCGTGTCAGATGACATCAGGCTAGGTATGGATAGTGGGAATCTTACCGTTTTGTCCTTACTTGACTTCAGCAATGCTTTCAACACGGTAGATTTTCACATCCTACTTGGCATTCTACGCTCTCTTAACATATCTCCAACGGCGTTTGACTGGTTTCATAGTTACCTGTTCGGTCGCCGGCAACGTATACGCATCGAAGACACTTATTCCACTGGGTCTAACACGAATGCCGGTGTACCACAGGGTGGCGTGCTATCTCCTTTACTCTTCGCGATATTTATTAATTCTATCTCAAAACATTTACTTTCATCCTACCACCTTTACGCAGATGATTTACAGATCTATACACAAGCACCCTTAAATAACTTGCCCGAAGCCTGGTACTACTATCAACACAGACTTGGCGCGGATTTGCGAGTGGAGTAAACAGTTTAGACTCATAGTAAATCCTGACAAAACACAACTAATTATTGTCGGCAGTCCCCGCATGGTGTCTAAAATTTGCTGGTCCGATTTACCACAAATCAAGTTTGATGACAAAAATATCCCGTTCAGTCATACTGTAAAAAATCTTGGGATCTACTTTGACGAAACCATATCTTGGAGTTTTCAACTGCAAGAAACAAGTCGCAGACTATTTGCTTCGGCGGGCTCATTGTGTAGGTTACGCAATTTTCTACCAACTGCCACTAAAATTGCACTTGCACAATCTTTGCTTCTGCCCGTAATTGACTACGCTGATGTCAGCTATCTTGACCTCTCTGAGACAAACTTGAGCGTCTTCAAAACTTTTGTATACGTTTCATATTTGGACTGCGCAAATATGATCATGTTTCAGAATTTCGCAACAGACTCAAGTGGCTCCCGATTCGTCTTCGCCGAAATACTCACATTCTTACATTATTGTATAATATCTTGTTTAATCCCAGTACTCCTTTTTATCTCAAAGAACGTTTTAAGTTCCTTAATGACGCACATGTGAGGTCCTTGAGGTCGTAAAATTTGAAAATTTGACGCTGGAGATACCAACGCATTCCACAAATTTCTTTAGCAAATCATTTACTGTACAGGCCGCGCGACTGTGGAATGCATTACCACTAGAGATTCGGAAAGCAAAATCCTTAAACATTTTTAAAAGCATGTTAAAAAAGCACTACCTGTCCATTTAACATCATGCACTGTTCTCCTAGAATGCACGTCTTACTTTATGAGTAGTATTCACTGTATCTGTGATTTAGCATAGTTATTAGTATAATGATATTATGAAATACATATATGACATTCTATCTCGTATAGTTTATAGGTACTTATATATTTATATATAATAATGTATGTACATATGTGTATGGTCTTTATGTAGAATATGTATGATTTATAATATTTATACATTTATGTATATTCAGTATGTATATTAGTTGATATTATTTAATTAATTAACTACACCATCGCCACACTTGATTGCTTACACACCATTTCTGTCCATCCAAAGGTTGCCTGCAAGAGATCGCTTTTAGCGATAAGGCCGCCATTTGTACATGGTGTAGTATAAACCAATTAAAAAAATTGTACTTTTCAATATTATTTGGTGTACAATAAAGATATATATCAATCTATCTATATATTTGTCTGTGACAAAACCTCAAAAGTACCTAAAATAATCGTTCCGCACCAGCGAGAGGGATATAGTTTTCTTCGTCCGCACCAGCTGTACGTATAGCGGCAGGCCGAAATCGGCCTGTGCCGCAGTGAACGTGTTAAATTAGTTATTTTTTGTATTACACAATTATCCATTTAGATTTTATCATCATTAGAATAGTCGCACTGCAGTACATGTCTTCTTCTCAATTTGAGAAGAGTAAGCTCATAGACCAGGTCACTCGCCAAGTACAAAATGGCAGCCTTCTTTATTTTATCTAGATTTTCGAGAACATTATGAAGAACTGTCAGGCATGTAGGATTTCTGTGTGTAAATTTCTGTTCACCATTCAGCAAGCGATAGTTAACAAATTAATACCCAGGTGAGTTCGAAAAATCAATGGTGCGCGCCGTTGGGTTTGAATCGTAGGCTCTCTACGTACTCGTAGCAGTCTGTTGGTCTCTCTACGAAGCAATAGTTATAGCCTGGAGAGATACTTTTAGATTTAATGCCAAATAAAATTAAGAAAGTTTGCAGCTAAAGCGTATGTCTCAAAAAGATAAATATTTAGGATATAGACAATTTCTGTCAGCAGGTGAAATAAAAACTAACCGAGCAAGTGTCCGGGCGCAATTTGGTTCGTGCGAACGCTTCAAGCCGCAGTCGCCAGTACGACGCGCACGCGTCATGCTACCCATTGAATAATTTTATCCAACACTAGTGCACAGTGCACACCCGCTTTGCACCTATCTCTGAACTTCACAAAGGCTAATACCCTTTTTGTTCCAAAGCTAACGCTACGTCCACAGGATTTGAGCACCGTAAACTTTCAGTTTCTATTCAAATTAAAATAATTTAGCTGCACTCTTATACGTCTTAAGTTAATCTCTTTAAGACTTAAGACTAACCTTACTTCGCACCCTTATTCAGGATTGAGACAAATTAAAATGCGAGACATCTTGTACATCGTACGATTTCTATACTTTAGAAAGATAAATTGAAACTAAAATGAAACAACGTTTTAAGTACCTTCTTTTGCAATATAACTGGCTAAGGCTTTATAGTACTTTGAAAGCTAGTTTTACTTTTAAGAGAGGTAGTTTAGAGTTTAGTTACTTACAATAGGGACATTTTCTGTGCCTTTAGATTTTTATATAGGACTAAATTGAATAATGCCACACTAGACTATTTAGTGACTTTATTTTATTGAAAGCTTTAAAGTTTATATGGTTTCTATTGGTCATACAAAGGCACATCAAATAAGTAAGGTTGGGATAAAAGTGGTGATGATGAAGAGTCTACAAATGAGCCTAAAAATCCTTTTATTTAATCACGTATTTTTATTGACAGATTTTTAACGTAATTACAGTAAATTAACAACGACAATCATTACGAATCATTACGCATGTGAGATAAAAAATATTGAGGAGATGTTAATAGGGTAGTTGTCTATATTTTTTTATAGACTCACGCCTGTATCCCCGAAGGTGTAGGCAGAGGTGTAACATTACATCCATATTTCGCCATGAATTTTTAGGTCCCAGCGACAGGAGGTGGTGAGAATTCGGAAAAACCCAGTAACACTTTTGCCCGACCCGAGAATCGAACCCGGGACCTCCGATTAGCAGTCGCATACGCTATCCACTGGACCACGGAGGCAGTCAAAAGTGTCTATAATGGATCTACATTTTATGCAACAATGTGTCATGCATTATATTGGTGTCGATAATTTATATGAAATAATTCACGATCCAATTGTATGAAAATTTAAAAATACTTTGTTTGAAACCAATATTTAAACAAAATCGATAACAAGACGTTTAATAGGAAAAATAAGGGTGGCGAATAACAAAAAAATACTTACACTATTCAGAACTCCAAAATAAGACAATTTGTATACAGCTTCCTATTCTAAAATTTATATACAAAAGTAAAATTTTGATTTTGAAGATATTGAGTAGGTAGCCTAAACATGCGCCACAAAATCTCATTTTTACAAACCATATCGGAAAGTTTTTCCATTTTCCCTATACTTAACAAATACCTCTTAGGAGCTCGCGACGGAAGAAAATATAACATTAAAAAAAACCGACAGAATATCAAAATTATTATTATTTATTGACAGTAATTAACATTTCACAACCGGAACAAGATAGGCACATGCCAAACACTGGTCTTAGGAATGAATAAAAGATAACAGTAAAAAAGAGTTCAACTAGAAAAGATCAACCAAGTGAAAACTTAAATCATTAGACAATTGATACTACTGTTAGATTCCTTCGTCAGACGCTTATCTCCCTAACAAAGTTCTATGACATTGCCCAACTGACATAGTAGGAGCTCCCTGCATTATAATAATCTTCAGGTTAAATAGTATCCAACCCAATAACTTTGCGGCAATCAGAGTCTTTTCCCGTCCAGTTACAACATTCTCTCCTAATGTTTGTGATATTTTTCTAGCCACGACAAATCGGCCAAATTTTTTGCAACTAATTAAAAATCACGGAAGCAATCCGGTTCGTGAGCAGAACAAACATTTTGCTATTTTAGTGTCTCTTTGAGGTGCCGCGGGGCTGAGAATGGCTGGCCGACATGTTAGAGCTCCAACTACTCTTTCGAATATACGATGTTCACTCTTTGAGGAATGAATTTATTTATTTAAATAACAAAGTAAATTAATATTAGGATAACACAATTAATTATAACTACTTAAATACTACAACTAAAATTAAATTAAAATATTAAAGTACAATACAAATAAATAAGAAAATGCATATTCAAAGGGCGTCGTGAAAGTCCTCCACATCGCCGTCTATTGGGAATGTGCCCAGAAGACTGGCAGCATTGCCACGCTGTATGGCAATGCTAATTTTTTGTGCTAGATACATGCCAGCCTTCTGATCACGCGAGGCGTCGACAAGTCTCTTCGCAAGCTCTCTATAGAGAGATCTAGCACTTGGACCCCATGACCCCAACGTTTCGACTCCAAACGGCTCAAATACATAATCCCCTACGAGATTTACATATTTGCGCCGTTTCAGAGTCTCCGCTGTAGCAGCAGCAGCGCCCGCACAACCCGCTGTGCTAGAAAGATGAGATGGCGCAAGGGTATCGACACACGTTGCGTCCCATACCAAAGGCCTACCCAACTTCCAAGGCAGTAGAGACATTCCATCTGGTCTTTTACCATCGTTGCGTGCCAAACCCTGAGGTTCAAGTTGGGCTGGAACGCCAGCGGTGACAAGAGCCCGACGGAGAATGTCATTCAGGTTGCTATGTCGTGAAATACGACCTGCGCTCCTGCTGCATGATAGGCCATGGTGACCAAGGCTGTCGACCGCCTCCCCACAGTGACAACGATGTGGAGCGACACACGGCGCACCTAAACGGAGGCAAGAAGCGAGGCGAGGCTCTTTGAGGATACGTTTCTAATACCAGATATTGCACTTGTGGCAATGCTTAGACAGACGCTTCCTGGAAGCTGGCGTAAACATTCATTGAAAAATTTAAACTTATTTTGTAACTATTTTAACTCATGATATTGATATTGTTTCTAAATATTATACTACATATTTATCTCTATTTACATTCTGAAATATGAAAAAAAATCTCCAAAAATTACGTATTTTTTTTAGTGATCTAGAAACCTTTATATATTTCAAGAAGACATTGTCAACAGATGAGTTTCCAAGACAGTTGGTTAGCTCACTCGCTATCTCAGAATGACTTCAGACACTTAAAACAACAGCTTTTGAGACATGTCTTGTTGATCTTTTATGAAAATAGTGTTAGTGTGAAGTTGAGAGGATATGCAATATTCTCACCTAAATAGAGCTTTTAAAATTTGAGTAAACTTAAGTGAAATTTTAAGTAAATATTTTTTTGCTTTCCTACCTTGTACTTGTTACAAAATATATATAATATTTTATTCTACGATATTCTGAGTTGCCTTCTCTGGAACGTAAAAATAGTTAAATCATACGTATATAAATTAACGCCTGTTTAAAAATAGTAAAAGCTGCATTTCAGCAGTGCTTTTCTGTTTAGAAGATACTACGTCCCCCCCGTAGGATCTCTACCTTGTCGTGGTGGAGAGGCTCAGTAACCGTGGGTGAGGTCCTACACCCACGGTGAAGCTAAGCGGGAACCCGGGAGGGGACGCTCCACGTGGGCTTGCGTGGGGCCTGCGTAGGATGCGTCCTAGGGGTGCGGGGGAGAGTTCTGTCTGTCCCTCGCAGTCGGGTGCGGTCGCGGGAGGAGAGGTGTCTCGGTGTAGCGTTGCCACGCGCCCTATCTCCCGCGACCAAATGGGGGCGCACCATCGTTGCGTCGCGGTGGGGCCGCAGAGGAAGAGGAGATGCGGTGTTGCGTTGCCGTCCTCCCTATCCTCTGCGGCCGCTGGGTGTTTTGGCGGCGGAGCTCAACACCTTCATCCGCCGCCAAGGGGGTTTCGTTCAGGGCCCTCCTGATCATCTGGCGGGCCAATACCCGTCGGAGGGTAGCGAGGAATGCTTCGGTGAAACCCTACCCTCCGACACATGGGTACATGAGGAGCACGGGTTGATTGTTAGTCAGTAAAAGTCTGACAGTCCCCTTCGTCCTTCCCTCCAGGGCGGAGGGACTCCATGAGGATTTTCCAACCCAATACCAAAAAAAAAAATACAAAAAGAAAGAAAAGGAGACACTACGTGCGATAGTGCTATTCTTGAAATAGTTCTATGTTTTATTATTTTATCATTTATACGCACGACTTCGACGGATTAGGTTGTGACATTTTTCTAGTCTGTCGCCGTCCTGAAACGACTACCGCATTTTACGAGTCCTAATCATTATGAATATATGTCCCCAGTCAATATTTTTTCATTAGTACAATATACTCTTAATTAAGATGCACAAATGTGTTTCTGGTTAAAACTACGTCAAATTTCGATGTTCGGCTCGTGCGTTGTCGTTTTCATTACATTTGCGCGCTAATGAGCATGGTTCAGATATCGGAGCGATGCTAAATCAACCAACTCAAATTCCACATACAAAACATCGAAACAGATATGTTAGAGAGATCTGATATAGAAGTTTTGTAGAATCGGCTTATCATGTTTCAGATATTATGGCGCGCCGTTTCATTATTATCTGCTTTTAATTGAAATGCTTTGTTATTTGTTAACCAACAGGACACAATGTGTCCTGTGACTAATGTCATGTTTCTAGCTTCAGTGATATAGTCCATCCGAAATGATGATCTGAAAGTCTGGACATGTCTTTTTATTCGTAGAACAACAAATGATAAAGTCTCATTTCTATATCTACCTGTTTTAACAATTCCTATATCTAGTCACGAAGATATGCAAGCACATATGAACATATGTACATAAATATATCATTATCACGGTGGCAGCAGTCATTACTAATCGTGCTTGAGTAAAATATATTAATACCGCAAGTGTCATATGGATTTAACTTATACCAAACCATGATATTAGTGAAATAGGTACATATTGCATTTGAATATGTACACGTTTTATATTAGAGCACAATAATAATTGAAATGAGCCGCAGTAACATGCGGATAATAATAGATAATAGATAGAATAGTATTATATTCGAAAGCTCTTTAATATAAATTTTCGGTTCATGTATGCAGGTTTAAAACATTTGTCTCACTGATTAACACTGCGCAGTGTTTCGTGAGTTCGATTTCTACACAAGGCAACACTTTGAACCGCAAAGTGTCGTATTCACACAATGTTCTACCTAATCTGGGTGCTTTTTGCATACATCGATATAGGGTTTCTAAACTCCCATGCGAGGCAGGGGTATTCCTAGGACGAGATATTTTGTTTTATAATTATTATATCTATGTATGTTGTAGACAAGGAAATAAGAGACCAAACTATCAAAAAAAAAACCGGTCAAGTACACACCGAGGGTTCCGTACAAACCTGTTGGTATATAAGTAAAAGTTCACCAGTCATAGTTATGGTATTTTTATTGCCAAATGAAATCCATAACATTACAGTATGGAAAGCTGGAGGAGCATAAATTAAAGAAAAATGGGTCTTTGTCGTTTGTAATCAGTCATCCTTTATTTTATATTAACATATATCGCTTATTTTATAATATAACTTAAATACCTATACCAGCCTTGCAGCAGCCTTGCAAAAGTCTGCTGATGAATGATGGTAAGATTTTTTATCAAAGTTATTGATTTACAAAGTTTTAAGTGACTATTAGAAATCTGTTACAAAAATACTTATAAAGTACAGAATAATTATCAAAAAGGTTTGAAGACTAGTAATTATTTGAAATCTCAATCTCAATCAGCCTATCGCAGTCCACTGCTGGACATAGGCCTCTCCCAACACCCACCACAGCACACGGTCCTCAGCCTTCCGCATCCTTTATCTGGGCTATAAAACGTTGCTTCGTACCAAATTTCAAGATTTTGAGTTCTCGGGAAGTACCCTGTACGTTTTGATTCCCTTGCGAGTAGTCGCGAGTTTGAAAATATGATTATACTAGCTTTCGCCCGCGGCTTCGCCCGCATGAAATTTTAATAAAGAGTAGCCTTTGTACTTCCCCAGGTTTCAGACTATCCATATCAAATTTCATTACAAACGGATCTGCACATTAGCCGTGTAGCATACATATATTATAAACAGATAATACTTAAAATATCACTTTTGTTTTTATAGTCGTCAAACTTCAGGTAAAGATTAGTATGTAGTGTATATTATTAAAGTTATTGAAGAGCTTATATACCTACTGAATAGAATTGCAGCAAAAATAAAAACTGAAAGCATTACCACAAAGTACAAAAACAGACCGCCCCTCCTCCCCACTGCGCTTCAGCGCGCCAACTCATACTCTCGCGCTTTTAATAACGCTCCGCTTAGGTCAATTATATCGTAAGCTCTATTCTGCCAATCAAGCCCTTTCATTTGATACCCATATTGAGTTATTTGTGGGCAAATGTAATACGCCATTTTATGGCGGCAGCCATCTTAGATTTTTCATAGTGAGCCCTATTCTACCAATCAAGCCCTTTCATTAAATACCCATATTGAGGTATTTGTGGAAAATAAGTAATTCACCTTTTTGTGGCGGCGGCCATCTTGGATTTTTCATAGTGAGCTCCATTCTACCAATCAAACCCTTTCATTAGATACCCATATTGAGGTATTTGTGGAAATATGTAATCCGCCAGTTTGTGGCGGCAGCCATCTTGGATTTTTCATAGAGAACTCTATTCTACGAATCAAGCTCTTTCATTTGATACCCATATTGAGGTATTTGTGGAAATATGTAATCCGCCAGTTTCTGGCGGCAGCCATCTTGGATTTTTCATAGTGAGCCCTATTCTACCAATCAAGCCCTTTCATTCGATACCCATATTGAGTTATTTGTGGAAAATATGTAATACGCCATTTTGCAGCGACAGCCATCTTGGATTTTTCACAGTGAGCTCTATTCTACAAATCAAGCCCTTTCATTTGATACCCATATTGAGGTATTTGTGGAAAATAAGTAATTCGCCATTTTGTGGCAGCGGCCATCTTGGATTTTTCATAGTGAGCTGCATTCTACAAATCAAACCCTTTCATTTGATACCCATATTGAGTTATTTGTGGAAAATAAATAAGACGCCATTTTGTGGCAGTGGCCATCTTCGATTTTTCACAGTGAGCTCTATTCTACGAATCAAGCCCTTTCATTTGATACCCATATTGAGGTATTTGTGGAAAATAAGTAATTCGCCATTTTGAGGTAGCGGCCATCTTGTATTTTTCATAGTGAGCTGCATTCTACCAATCAAACCCTTTCATTTGATACCCATATTGAGGTTGTTGTAAAGTAATATGTGATTCGCCATTTTGTATCGGTGGCCATCTTGGATTTACAATCATTTAAATATTATCTTTTTATCTCGATGGCAATATGAGTGTATACCAAATATCAGATCAATCATCAGCAAGGGGTGAAATTCCAATTACTAAATTTGACCCAAACAAACAAATAAAGATAATACAGGATTTTTGCCGACTTAGTTGATACTTTTCCTTATAGTATGGCAACATTATACATTTTTTTTATAAATTGTAGCCTATGTGTTATTCTGATGTATAAACTATGTTACTGTAAAGTTTCATCCAAATCCGGTCAGTAGTTTTTGCGTGAAAGAGTAACAAACATCCATCCATCCATCCATCCATCTATACATATGTACATCTTCACAAACTTTCACATTTATAATATTAGTAGGATTTCTCTTTCTTTTGATTGCGAAGACATAGAATATTGATTTTGTTACAGCCTAACGGTGTTATATACCTGAGTATTTGATATGAATTTCAATTTAATACCTTCACGTGTTCAAGAGAAAGGGCTAGTAACTTAAAATTTATTAAAAATATATTCTTATATGCTGTAACTAAAAATTTACGGTTTTCGCAATTTTTCCTTCATATGTGATAGAAGACGTTGCTTCGTATCAAATTTCAAGATTTTGAGTTCACGGGAAGTACCCTGTAGGTTTTGATTCCCTTGCGAGTAGTCGCGAGTTTGAAAATATGATTATATTGCTCTTTTTTTTATTGCGAAGACATAGAATATTGATTTTGTTACAGCCTAACGGTGTTATATACCTGAGTATTTGATATGAATTTCAATTTAATACCTCTAAGCGTTCAGGAGAAAGGGGTTGTAACTTTAAATTTATTAAAAATATTTTTCTTATATGATGTAACTAAAAATTTATGGTTTTCGCAATTTTTCCTTTATATGTACGCGTTGCTTCGTACCAAATTTCATGTTTCTGAGCTCACGGAAAGTACCCTGTAGGTTTTGATTCCCTTGCGAGTAGGCACGAGTTTGAAAATATGCTTATATTGCTCTTTCTTTTGATTGCGTTGACATAGAAGTTTGATTTTGTTGCAGCCTAACGGTGTTATATACTTGAGTATTTGATATGAATTTCAATTTAATACCTCCACGCGTTCAAGAGAAAGGGGTAGTAACTTTAAATTTATTAAAAATATTTTTCTTATATGATGTAACTAAAAATTTATGGTTTTCGCAATTTTTCCTTTATATGTGCTACGAGGGTCAAACTGAAAGTTCTTAGAACTGGCCACTTATAAACAATATAATAAAAAAAATATTCTAAAATTTGAAAATAGAACTCTTTGCCAATATTACTGAGTATATATTTCATTCATTTGTCATTTGTTTTACGATTTGGCGGCAAATTGAAAATTGTCTGTGTTACGTCAACATGAATTTAACACGAGAAAATTTTCGTGCAATGATTTTTTATGACTTTCGATGTCATTTAAGTCAACAAGAAAGTTATGATAGACTACGATTGGCCTTTCACGATGAAGCCCCATCTCGTGCGACTGTTTACAACTGGTTTAATGAGTTTAAACGTGGTCGCACTAATCTCACTGATGATGTACGTGAGGGACGGCCTTCTACGGCGACGACTGAAAATAACATCTGTGTTGTGCGGCGTATGATAGAGACTGACAAAAGAGTGACCTATCAGCAGATTCGGACAAGCTTAGGCATCGGTATGAGTTAAGTGCACAAAATCCTCCACGAACATTTAGCGGTCAGGAAGCTTTGCGCCCGGTGGATACCTCATAATTTGACTAAGGCTCAAAAACTCCATCGTGTGGATTGGTGCCGTAAAATGATTGAAAGATTTAACGGTGGTGACTCAAATGCTGTGTTCGACATACTAACAGGTGACGAAAGCTGGATTTACTGTTATGATCCTGAAACCAAAAGACAATCTGCTCAGTGGGTGTTTCCTTTCGAGGAGTTGCCAACTAAAGTGAAGAGAGATCGAAGTGCGGGAAAAAAATGGTGGCCTCGTTCTTTGGAAGGATAGGTCATTTCGCAACAATTGTGTTAGAGGATCAAAAAACAGTTTCTGCAGAATGGTACACTACCAATTGTTTGCCACTTGTCTTGGAAAAAGTTCGAGAGAAACGACCTCGCAGTAGGATCCTCCTTCACCACGACAACGCCTCGTCGCACACCGCCAAGCGAACGATCGACTATTTGGCGACATCAAACGTTGAATTACTGGGTCACCCGCCGTATAGCCCCGACCTCGCGCCTTGTGATTTTTATTTATTTCCAAAAATTAAAGAAAAACTTAAAGGAAAGCGGTTTATGAATGCTGAAGAAGCGGTGGCTGCGTATCGCGATGCCATTGAAGAGGCCCCTAAGGACGAGTGGGCAAAGTGCTTTTCCCAGTGGTTCCATCGCATGCAGCGGTGTATTGACGTCAATGGACAATATTTTGAAAAGATATAATAAAACTAATAACTGGCTAATGTAATCAGTTTTTGATTTTCTAAGAACTTTCAGTTTGACCCTCGTATAAGGCGTTGCTTCGTACCAAATTTCAAGATTCTGAGCTCACGGGAAGTACCCTGTAGGTTTTGATTCACTTGCGAGTAGGCACAAGTTTGAAAATATGCTTATATTGCTCTTTCTTTTTGATTGCGTTGACATAGAAGCTTGATTTTGTTGCAGCCTTACGGTGTTATATACCTGAGTATTTGATATGAATTTCAATTTAATACCTCCACGCGTTCAAGAGAAAGGGGTAGTAACTTTAAATTTATTAAAAATATTTTTTTACATGCTGTAACTAAAAATTTACGGCCTTCGCAATTTTTCCTTTAAAAGTGATATAGGACGTTGCTTCGTACCAAATTTCCAGATTCTCAGTTCACGGGAAGACCCTGTAGGTTTTGATTCCAATGCGAGTTTGAAAATATGCTGCAATTTGCAGCATATACGGCTGTATCTTTTGATTGCGTGGGATTAGAAGTTTGATTTTTTACAGCTCTATGGAACCGTAGATTCGAGTATTTAATATAAATTTCAGTTTGATACCTCCACGCATTCCAGAGAAAAAGGGTCTTGACAGACGGACGGACAACAAAGTGATCCTATAAGGGTTCCGCTTTTTCCTTTCGAGGTACGGAACCCTAAAAACAAAGAATCAAGAAAACTATTCTAGGCTGTAGGTTGTTTAATGTATCTTGTTTATTTTCTGATTATTCTTTCAAGTCTTTTATTACATTCAACATCTTATTCCAATCTAATATCAATAACAAAATTTATTCTCTATTTGTCCTATATTTGTTTTCTATTGCGAACAGATAGGTACCATTATTCAAATAATTAAATAGGTATCAGTTGTTAGTATTAGAACGAAATCAATCCATTCGATATAAGTTCCTCTCTGCATCGTTTACCACGTTATGTCAGTTTATCAAAAGCTGACCAAACTAAGCAACTTTCTATACCGGTGCCGTAGCATATCTACCCAATGAATCCACTAAATTCACTTCAAACATAAGCACCGTAGCTTAGCTCGATAGTTTCAAGTGAAATCTAGTGCTTGTAAGCTACTAGTATATAGAAAATTTGGTATGTCGACTAAACAAGTCATAGATACTAAACAGTTCAGAAGTTGCATAAACTGGGTGTTAGGGGTCTACCGCTTCAACTTTTTCAGAGCTACCTCTGCGGTCGTTTTCAGGCTGTTAAAATAGGCGAATGGATTAGCGATGGCCTCGAAATTCTTCGTGGTAGTCACAAGGCAGTATACTCGGCCCAACCCTGTTTCTGGTCTTTATTAACGACCTGTGCGAACTTAAACTTAGTAACGGAAAAATTGTGACTTATGCAGACGACACGGCCCTTATCTTTGCTGCATCCAATTGGGAGGAGGCATTTAGTCATGCGCAAATTGGTTCCAACATTGTCTCAAAATGGCTTGCCATCAACTCTTTGTCTCTCAATGTCGACAAAACAACCTATATGTCGGCGAGGTATGATAATGAGTATGGGGAATGCAACTTAACGCCAATAGATATTGAAATTTGAATGTAACGTTTAGAAACTTACCTATCAAGACGTAGACATCACTTTCTATCATGGATAGCTCGGTTTGACCTCGATGCCATGCATTTGTCAGTATGGTACATCCACAATCCTTTCAGTGCGACCTGTAGGTTAAAAAGTTATATGATTCCACTGTCCGGCAGTCTAGCATTGCAGTCCTATCAACTTCTATTTAAGATTATAAATATATAACTGCCAATTTTCACATAATTACAGACTTCAAATTGATCATCATCTTTACTTTGTATTTAGTAATAAGTACAACTTGTATTATTTGTAGAGCTCATAGTACGACATGGTTCGCAGCTCGTAATTTCATCATTTAATATCAGCAGAGTTAAGCAACTATTGGACAAGTTATCGCTTGGATGGGTGATCGCGTGTGGCATTTACCTTATTTATCAGAATGCTGCTGTGCTTCGGATAGCACGTAAAGCTGTCGGTCTCGCTTCTTGTCTTACAATAAGAATCATTAGGTCATGTTGGAGGCCTACGGGTGGTCTGCAAACTTCGACAACAGAGTAAGCCACGTTTTCCTGCTTATCGTTTAGAACGCCACTGTCTTGTATGTGTACATAAAAATCACATGTACTAGGTTAAATTTAGCACCCATACACGAGCCGGTCAAAAGTTAAGCCATCATCAGCTATTCCAAAATATAGAACGCACTTCAGGTATAATAATACCAATGCCCGAAGAAAAAAGTTATGAAGCAAATTGATTGATCGATGGAAAAACATTTGTTAGCACTTTTCTTCAAAAAGTATGTGATGTTTGGTATAATACTTATCGTTATGGTATTATCATCATAGAGTATTTCGGCCAAATGCCTATCCTAATTTGCATCACAATAACACTGAGTCAAAAGGACTATTTGACCTATCACGACTATACCTCGCAGGCCAGACAGGTTAAATATACTCTTTGCTTAGTGTATTTTCCTTAGTCGCCTTCTACGACATCCACTGCATGACGGGTTAGTAACATTTAGTATTCTTTATCCGTCACCACGTTCGGGATGGCTAAGAGTTCCGCGATTTCGGCATTTTTGCAAATCCGCCAGCTCCCTTCTGTTCGCTGCACAGGGCCCAAGATCCTTCGGAGGACCTTTCTTTCCGCGACCAAGAGCTTGTTTTTCTCCTGTATTATACATAAGAATGGGAGAGGAACGTGGTGTCAAGAGAGCGTAGATATGTGGGACAACCAATAGGGCGTCGTCCTGGCGGTTGCCCCAGATACCGCTGGAAAGACGTAGTAGAGCACGATCTGAGGGAGCTTCAAGCTGGTGATTGGCGAGAAGTGGCCAAAGCTCGGGAGAAGTGGCGTTCTCTCGCATTCGAGGCCAAGGAACATTTTGGGTCGATGAGCCATTGGAGTAAGTAAGTAATCCGTCACTACACGTACAAATGAAGTATTCACACAGAATCCAGTAGCAAATGTGCGCGAATATGTAACGCACAAACACAAGTAATTTCGGCCGAGTGACTTGTTTTTGAGTGAATAGGTAATTTAGTTGAGAACACCACCTGCGCTCTGACGGATCGAGTAAACTTCTGGTGTTTTATAGAGATTAAGAACCGTATCCCGAATAAAAACCTTAATACAAATGAAATTCAGTACGTTCGTGCCATTACGAAGGTTAGTTTGTAGTTTGCCGGCACTTTTTGTATTTACGTGACGATCAGTGGAAACGAGAAACAAAACTTTGTTATATTGTTAGTACGCGTAGGTGGTGTCAAAATAAATGTTCTATCCATGGATTTGGAGATGCGAGATACATATTTTGTATGTCAAATATATGCATACCTAATGTCAAAATCTAAGGATAGATCGGATATTGAAGTCAGCTGTCTATTTACGATTAGCGTCAGACTTACCATGTTTATTATGTTATTAAAAAAATAGAGGGTCTACATGGGTCACATCATACCATCCGTAGATGGTTTGATATAACCTATTTATGTATATACAACTGTTTGAAATAGAAATAGTTTTTTTGATAAGTCAAGTCGATTATATCGATTTAGTAATGTTTAGTTTAGTCTATTGTAAAATTTGACTATGGTCACACTGAACTGTCAACTTCCGTTGTCGAGGAAAAAATGGTTGCGCGGACGCCGTATCTTTGGATTTGTAATTGAAATAAATTGATCGCCTTTTGAAAAGCACATCCTGGTAGCTTCGCGAATAGTTTGTTCGTTTCCCGCGGTCAGAGAAAAAACCCGGTATAAAAAGTTGTCTTGACCACGCCGCATCTTGTAATCCACGTTTTGCCTCACGCGTGCTTTTGTGATATAAAATTTGGAACCCGTTTTGATTGCCGCTTCCTTGATCAATAACTGGCACCGGTTTAATTGTGATAAAAATTGTATCTTAATGAACATTGTAAAACACGTGGGTGAATTCCTGATTGCTACCCGAAGAGTAGGACTACGCCGAACTGGATCCTGTGGTATTTATAACGATTATCTTGTTATTTTGGCCAAAATTATGAGTTAATCTTATAGGTCCACTCAAGAGCAACACCAGGAGATCATTGGTAAGTAACCCTTATTTATTAGTTGTGATTCGCTGTGCAACGCAGTGCATTGTGTTTAGGTCCTTGCCTTACCGTGGTCAGGTGGATGCATTACAGACTTCCACTGCGCACCTCTGAACAATTTCCTACCTGCCTATGGTAATTCTAGACATAATTTTTGGTAAGCAGAGCTGTAGTTGAAACTTAGCCGTTGATTGTACCTATACTCAGATTGGTATTTTATAAGCTTGTATCTGAGCTATATATTCATTGTTAACGTTGTTGTGGTGTTCCCAGGTTAGTGTTTTTTAAAATACATCATATTTATTTGTATTGGTTGAGCTGCATAACTTGAAACACATGTCATACATAACCTCAATCAGTAATTGTTTGACTTGTATTGTTGAAATCTAGCAATAATTTGTTGTTGCTAACATTAACAAGTCAGTTTGTTTGGATACATAAAAGCTGTATGTATCAATAAATTTAGTAAATTTAGTTTATCTCATAATTATATTAAGTTTGAAACATTACTTATAACAACCAAACTTTTGATAAACCTTTGTTTTGTTATAATATATAGATAATATTGTTAGGTAACACAAACTGGTGCCTACAGTTGTAATATATAACACATTTGGTCTGTTTGTTGCAGTAATTACTTAATTGCCTATTTTAAGTTCCAACTTTAATTGTTGTATGTTATAACTTTAATAACCTTTGTCTTTGAGTCAACATATTGAAACTATTAATTTTGTTGGGCAGTAAATACCTGCCACTTGCTTGTACCAGCAGTAAACAGGCTAATACCTTGTTGGTTTCAAAGAATTAAGAAAAATTAAGTTTTCATTGTTAATATTATTTAACGCTTGTCCGGGCTCTTTTGAAATTTGATTATGTCAGCTATCAAGGACTTGCGTGTGGCTGCTGGTGCTATTGCATCAGATTTGCGCTGGTTTGCCTCGGCCAGTGCCTTAGTGAACCGGCCTGATCGCCAGCAGGCCTTACTACAAAGGTACGAGCGGATCGATGATCGCCTGGCAAGTGTGGAACAGCAATTTCACATTTTCAGCGCTTGCTGTCTCGAAGTGTCAGTTAATGACTTCACCGCTGACCAGCGAAATAAGGTCAGCGAAGATTATGCCCAGGTCTTAGACCTGTATGATGCTGTCTCCAATAGTGCGAGACAACTAGTTGCCGATAGGGAAGGGCAACCTGGCTTGAAGCAGGAGCTTCCTAGGTCAGCACCGGGGCTGGTGAGTAGGCTTCCTACCTTAGACCTCCCCCTTTTTGATGGCTGCCTAGGAAGCTACCTGGGCTTCGTTAATTTGTTTGACAGCCTGGGCAATGACAGGGCTGACCTTCGGCCGGCAGAAAAAATTGGCATATTTGATGTCGGTTCTGGATGGAGAGGCCAAAGGCCTCATCCAGCATCTGCCCGTGTCTGACGAGGCGTACCAGACGGCTCGGGACCTAATTACCCGTAGGTACCATAACAGGCGTGGCCTCGCCGACACGCATATTGAGCAGATTTTGGGATTGCCCACGCTCACCCGGGTCTTTGGGTTGCGCATCTAACTTTTGAACCCGCTTTTGGTGGCAATCAACGCACTTAAGTGCCTTGACCTGCCCGTGGACCAATGATCCTATCTATTGGTGCACATTGTGCTGAAAAAGCTGCCTGCCGACCTGAGGTCGCGTTTTGAACAGCGCTTTGGTGGGGACAGTGAGACCCATCTGCCTCCCTTTGCTGACCTGGAGAGGTTCCTGGAGGATGAGTGCCGGGTCTTGGACAACTCCGGTGGTGACACGCCGGCTAAGACGCAGCCGCCCAAGGTCAAGGAGCAGGCTCGCGTTCACACCCGAGCCAATGTTGACCGGCGCCCTCCTCGCTTTGCAGTCACGCAGAGCCCAGCGGAGTGCTCTTACTGCAAGGTCACGGGGCACAGAACGGCCAGTTGTAGGGCATTCTTGGACCTGCATGTGGCCTCTCGTAGGCGCATCGCGAATGCCCGCCGCCTTTGCTGCTCTTGCTTGGGGTCCCACTACCAGCGTGACTGCCCAAACTCTCGCCCCTGTCCTCAATGTGGAGGACAGCATTTGGACATTCTCTGCATGAATGCCAGAGAGGTAGGCCGCTTGTTCAACCAGCCGACGCCGCGCACGGGCGGGTGTTTTGAAGGTGACAGCCGAGGCACACCGGCGCGCAGCCGAGAGTCGCCTCGCTTAATTGATCGCCACTCACCCCGCTTGGAGAACCGTAGCGTGCGCACGCCTCCTCTCTCTCGCGCACCAGAATGTGCGACCGCTCAAAGTCACCAGCACCATGACTGCTGCCCAAGATATTCCCCTCCTTTGGCGGAGCGTCCCCGCCTTGACTCGCGCCCACCTCGTTTTGGGCGGGTGCGTCATTATGACCCCCCACAGATGGCGCGCGGATCGAGTCATTGCGCTTTTGAGGACTTCAAGCCGCACCCCCATTTTGATTTGCTTGGTCCTGGCCAACGGTCGCCGCCCAGGCAATAATAGGTAAATAACACCTGTCCTATAACGCCAACCACCCCCATTGAGACCGTTATCCTACCAACAGTTGCTGTTTGGGTCTGGGGACCCACGGGGACCTCTGTTGTTGTCCGTGCTATATTGGACACAGGTTCACAAGGTTGCATTGTTTCCACTTATTTGGTAGGGCAGGTTAAATTAAATATGGGTTCATTTCCAAATTGTATACGGGGAATAGGTGACGTAGCCTCTAATGTTGAAGGTCAAGTTAAAGTTTTGATTGCCCCGGTTGAATCTTCACACCCGAGGATTAAAACCTCCGCTTTTGTGTTGAAGAATATTTTGGGTATGCACCCACAGAAACAGCTACCTGCTGCTGTGGTGAATTTGACATCGGGATTGGAACTGGCAGACCCCAAATTTGACACACCGGGACAAATCGACTTGTTGTTTGGCTCTGATGTCCTCGGTGGAATTTTGATTGGTGGGAAACGGGTCTTGGTGCCAAATGGTTTGACTGCCATCCCGACCATATTTGGATTTACTTTGATGGGACCTATACCTAGGGACCCCCCTCCACCCGAACTTGATAATTTGTTGGCTGTAGGCTCTGCTCTCTCTGATGCAGTTCAGAGGTTTTGGGAGGTAGAGGAGCCTCCTCTAGCTGCTCGTTTGAATCCAGAACATGAGGAGTGCGAGCTGTTCTTCCAGAACAACACTGGTCGACTCCGTTCTGGTCGGCTCATTACCAAGCTACCTTTTCTGTATGTTCGGCCTTCGCTTGGTGAGTCACGACCTTTAGCCGAAAAGAGATTGTTGGCTATGGAGCGTCGCATGGGTCGTGATCCGGAGCTCACACAGAAGTACATTGAGTTCATGAGAGAATATGAACAATTGGGACACATGTCTGTGTCAAATTTGGATTGGCGTTCGGTGGAGCACTACTTTCTCCCGCATCATGCGGTATTGAAGCCATCGACTGGCAAGCTGCGCACAGTATTTGATGGTTCTGCGCAGACTTCTACGGGCGTATCCTTGAACCAGTGCTTGCATTCTGGTCCCAAGTTGGTCAAGGACCTTTGTGACGTCATCACCAGCTTCCGACGACATCAGGTTGTCTTTGTAGCCCATATAAAAATGATGTTTAGGCAGACGATTATCCACCCTGATGACCGTCGTTTCCAGCTGATCCTTTGGAGAGAGTCTCCTCGTGATCCCATGGTCGTCTACGAGCTCAATACTAATACGTACGGGTTAAGGTCAAGCCCCTACTTGGCAATACGTTTTCTTTGGGAGCTCGCAGACCGCGAAGGCTTACGCTTCCCACGAGCCTCCGCCATCTTGAAGAACGATATTTACGTCGATGACATTTGCTCTGGCGCCTCCACAGCGGACGAGGCGATCCTCCTGCGGGACGAATTGATAGGTATTTTGGCCTCCGCTGGTTATGAGTTGCGCAAATGGATTTCCAACTCACCAGTGCTTTTGGAGGGCTTACCAGACGATCATCAGCAGGATCCACATTTGTTTGAGATTGTTGACAACCCCGCCATGATGGCTGTTCTCGGCATCCAGTACAGACCAGTCCAAGACAACTTTACGTATAACGTAGACTTGAAATTGCCTTGTTCTTGGACTAAACGTCTCGTGTTGTCTACTGTCGCCAGAACCTTTGATCCAAACGTTTGGATTTGTCCTGTCATATTTTGGGCAAAATGCTTCTTGCAGAAGCTTTGGACAGCAGGATTGACCTGGGACGAACCTTTACGCGGTACTCTTGTTGAGGAATGGACCTCTTTTGTATCCTCACTTCCTGCCGTCAACGAGATCTCCTTGCCTCGTCCCATCCTTCCTCCCGGGAAGTACAAGGCCACCCTTCACGGGTTTTGTGATGCCTCGGAACGTGGTCACGGGGCCGTGGTGTACTTGCGCACAGTCAGTGCCTCAGGTCAGGTGAGGGTTTCCCTGATCATGGCGAAGAGCAAGGTTGCACCCCTTCGGACATCTCTGACCATCCCAAAATTGGAGCTCTCGGGAGCAGCCCTACTTGTACGCTTATTGAACCACGTGTCCAGTACTTTGGGTAAAAGCATTTGTATTAATGGGACCTACGCCTGGACAGACAGCCAAATTGTTCTTTGTTGGTTGAAGGCTTCTGTCCACACCTTGGAGGTATTTGTCGCTAATTGCGTTTCCCAAATACAAAAATCTGAAGTCAAACTTGTTTGGAGACACGTGTCAGGTGAGCTCAACCCCGCTGATTGTGCCTCGCGCGGATGCTTGACGCCTAGTTTGATAGGTCATTCACTGTGGTGGGGTCCGGAATGGTTGAGTCAACCAGAAATTGATTGGCTTCGAACGCCAGTTTTGAATACTACCAATTTGCCGAGTCTACGAACACTCGCTCTTGAGAAGGTGGAATGCGCCTTCGACCCCGATTTTTTGTTAAATCGCTACAGCTCCCTCGACAAGTTGTTAGGTGTTACTGCTTGGATTAAGCGTTCTGTTTTTAACTTTAGGCACCCACAACAGAAACGTCTGACACCGTTTCTTTCACCACAGGAACGATAGGAGTCCCTCACCTTTTGGGTTCGTTCTGTGCAATTGGCGCATTTTGAGAAGGAGATTGCTATCCTTAAGTCAGGGAGATCGAAATTGTTGGGAGCTGTATCTAAATTAAACCCCTTTTTGGACCATACGGGTCTCTTGCGTGTTGGAGGGCGTCTCAAGAAGGCCAACCTCCCTTACGGAGCACGTCACCCCCTTTTGTTACCTAAGGACGGTCATTTGGTACACTTGTTGGTAACTGACCGTCACCTTAAAATGCTGGTTGTAATGCGCTGTCGGCCATTTTGCAACGCGAATTTTGGATTTTGTCTGCCCGAAGAATTATTCGGAGTGTAGTCTTTCGCTGCATCCCTTGCTATAAGCTCAAGGCTTCTACCATGCAGCCCTTGATGGGAGACTTACCGGCATATCGCGTAACGGAGAGCAGGACATTTGACGGTGTTGGCACGGACTTCGCTGGTCCCTTTTTGGTGAAAACGTCGACACTTCGAAACAGCAAAACTGTTAAGGCCTACTTGTGTGTTTTTGTTTGTCTTACCGCAAAGGCCGTACACTTAGAACTGGTCTCCTCGCTTACGACCGAGGCGTTTGTAGCCACATTTGACAGATTTGTATCCCGCAGAGGGCTGCCTTCCTTGATCCGTTCTGATTGCGGCAATAACTTCAAGGGCACCTATAATTATTTGAATGATGTTGTTAATTTCCTTGAAACCACCAGGGCTGATATAGGTGATAGGCTTGCCCGACGTGGGATAAATTGGTTGTTTTCCCCACCAAATTGTCTACACTGGGGTGGTATTTTTGAGCCCGCTGTAAAATCGGCCAAAACACACGTTTTGCAGGACAATCGTTGAATCTGTCCTTACATTTGAGGAACTCGCAACTGTGTTTTGTAAGATTGAGGCCGTCTTGAACTCTTGGCCGTTGTGCTCGATTTCCTCAGATCCAAATGATTTGGAGGCCCTTACGCCGGGCCATTTTTTATTGGTCGCCCACTTGTCGCCTTGCCTGAGTACCCCTATATTGATACGAGACCTGGTCGTCTCTCGCGTTTTGAATTGGTACGCCAGATTACTCAGAGCTTTTGGAAACGCTGGAATTTGGAATATTTGCACATACTCCAGCAACGCGTGAAGTGGACCGACAAGACCGATCCACCCAAGATTAGAGACCTCGTTTTGATCAAGGAGGCTAACCTTCCGCCACTCAGATGGCGCAGGGGGTGCATTCTTCGTTTGGTAGCTGGGGCTGATAGAGTTCCCCGATTTGCTGAGGTTTTGGTGGACGGTTCGATTTTGAGGAGAGCGGTTGCAACATTGTCACGTCTACCAACCGATTAACGGACCGGTAGGCCGGTCCGGGGCGGGTGGATGTTTGAAATAAAAATAGTTTTTTTGATAAGTCAAGTCGATTATATCGATTTAGTAACGTTTAGTCTATTGTAAAATTTGACTATGGTCACGCTGAACTGTCAGCTTCCGTTGTCGAGGAAAAAAATGGTTGCGCGGACGCCGTATCTTTGGGTTTGTAATTGAAATAAATTGATCGCCTTTTGAAAAGCACATCCTGGTAGCTTCGCGAATAGTTTGTTCGTTTCCCGCGGTCAGTGAAAAAACCCGGTATAAAAAGTTGTCTTGACCACGCCGCATCTTGTAATCCACGTTTTTCCTCACGCGTGCTTTTGTGATATAAAATTTGGAACCCGTTTTGATTGCCGCTTCCTTGATCAATAACTGGCACCGGTTTAATTGTGATAAAAATAGTATCTTAATGAACATTGTAAACCACGTGGGTGAATTCCTGATTGCTGCCCGAGGAGTAGGACTACGCCGAACTGGATCCTGTGGTATTTATAACGATTCTCTTGTAATTTTGGCCAAAATTATGAGTAAATCTTATAGGTCCACTCAAGAGCAACACCAGGAGATCATTGGTAAGTAACCGTTATTTATTAGTTGTGATTCGCTGTGCAACGCAGTGCATTGTGTTTAGGTCCTTGCCTTACCGTGGTCAGGTGGATGCATTACAGACTTCCACTGCGCACCTCTGAACAATTTCCTACCTGCCTACGGTAATTCTAGACAACAACATGTAACAAGTTTAATGCACATCCTGAAAGTACTTTGTTCCGAATCGGCTACTGCATCCATTGCCGTCATTTTTAATATTGTTTAATTATTGTCCTAAAATAATTAAAATAACGTAAATTGCAGGCACTCATTTCTTTAAAAAGTTGAGCTATTCGAAAATAAACCTTAAGTCAAAGCAGAACGGCTTTTTTTAATGCATTTGTAAAATGTTTCCACGTTGACTTACACGAACGCACACATTAATACAACACAATAGACGGCAGAAGACAATAATACACAATTGACCACCACAATATCTATCATCTATCTTTCGCTAACGTAGGTATTAACCAACGGGAAAGAGCGAGACATAATGTCTCGCTCGCGCTGACGCATGACAAGCGCCTGGCGATGCGCTTAGCTTAGACATGTTATGACAAGTACAACCGGGAATATCTATCTATCAGTGAGTGTAGTGAAAACTTTTTTAAAAGTTCACTTGTTTACAAAATGTGTATAATTAAATAATCATCAACAAGACGGTGCCGGTGTGGAATGTTCGACATCATCTTGATGTTGACTTGACACCCCTGGACTTTAACATTGTGGAGAAATAATAAATCACTAGTTTATTGTCACGAGAGCAAGTGCCGAGTAGTTAATTAATTAAGATACTAGCTGCTTTTGAAACAGTGAAAAGATGTGATTTGTGAGTAAACAGTGAAGTGTTAAGTGGATTAAAGAAAATTAAATGTAATTTAAGCCTGTAAGTTATTTGATTATTCTATTATTGTAACTATTTAGATTCACAACTTTAAACATGGCGTTCTTGTTTAATTCTCTCATTAATATTCTTTTACTTTATCTATCAATAATGTTACCTAGGTGTGATTAAGTTAAGATAGTCACTTACGATGTTAAGAAACAATAGATCGTGCATGTTAATAACAAACAATAAATAATTCGACTGTCCACTCCAAAGCCTAAAAGCGTGATGGAAATAATTACTCATAAAATCTTTGGTAATATCAACAGTGGCCGACAAATTATTCAAACATATTTTTTGTAAACCCCACCCACTTTTAACCGACTTCAAATAAAAAAAAGAAGGAGGAGGTTCTCAATTCTGCCGGTATATATCTTTTTTCGATGTATGTACACCGATTTCGCCGAGGTTTCTGAACCGATTTACGTAATTCATTTTTGTTTGATGCGCAATAGTTTCGAATTGGTCCCATAAAAATTTGATTCATGTAGGCTCAGTAGTTTTTATTTTATTAGCATTTTTTTATTTATTTTCACCTATCCTTAAGGCTGAAATTCCTACGAATAATAATTGTGACGGCTGGTGTAATGTCAAATTGTCATCACTACGGTCACTAAGGACTACTGACGTCTTCACTTTATGCGTCTACACGACAAACTGGCCGGTCGTCAAACATAATAATTAGCAAAAAGGTTTGAAGACTATTTCATTATACGGAAATGACAGTTTCAAGTTAGATGACGTAAGCATTCTGTCAAGTGTTCGCTAAATTCGCCACTAATTGGTAACAAGGTGATAGCCGTGCTGATGATACATCCGCTTTAAGTTCTGAAGGCATGGGTTCAAATCCCAATCAAAACAGTTAGGCGATTTTGGTTTTTATGAAATTTGGAAAATGATTATGAATATTGGGCAAATATATATATTTTTTTATCTTAGGTAGACTTTAAATAAACTAAAGTATAATTGGTCTATGAGTAGGATTAACATTATAATGTACAATAAAATAAAACTAATTATGTAACTAAACTATCCTAAACTATAAAAAAGCAAAAGTATGAAAAGAAAAGTAAATAAAATATAATAAAAAATTAAATTCCTCTGCTACGCTGTCGAGCGGTAGCGTGCCCAGAAGGCTGGCACGTAGAATGGCAATGCTTATTCTGTCAGCGAGATATAAACCAGCCCTCTGCTCACGGGAAGCATCGATAAGCCTTCTGGCGATTTCTTTGTATAATGCGCGTGCACTAGGGCCCCATGGCCCCAGCGTTTCGACCCCAAACGGCTCCAAAACGTAATTACCAGCCAGGTTTCCGTATTTGCGCCGTTTGAGGGTTTCCGAGCAGAGCATCATCAAAATATTATTTAAATGTTTCAAATAAAAATTAGAAAATTCTAGAAACTTCAAAAAGGAATGGACAGACTGCCTCGTTAATCTCGCGGCATATATGTGCGCGTGGGATTGGGAGGTCTCGGGTTCGATTCTCGGGTCGGGCAAAGTGTTATTGGGTTTTCCCGTTAGGAAATTCTCAGTAGCAGCACCAGCTCGGAGTCTGGTAATGTGCCCGGTACGGCAATAGGCTCGCCCCCTATTACGTGGGACCTAAAAATTCATGGGAAATGTGGGTGTAATATTACACCTCTGCCTACCCCTTTGGGAATACAGGCGTGAGTCTATAAAAAAATATGTCAGACATCGGGTGTTGGGTTTTGTATACGTATTTAAATTGGATGACAATGAAAAGTTATTATGACATAGAGCTGCTCTGATGATGGAATCTAAAGGTGGCCATAGAAATAATATAGAAACTCAGTAATTAATTGACAAAATTTTATAGAGTTTGGGCTCGTTCTCGTCCGATGAAGGAGTCAGAAAGTGGCGATACGAACTCAGTAGTTACAAAAATCTATTTGAATTGCACAATGATGATAATGGTGACTTAAAAGACGTAAATCATGCGGTAATGCCATGATATGTCGATTATTAATGAGACCAAGTCTATTAGCTCTCTGCTCAAAAGACTCATTCGCTAGACGCTCGGATCTTACCGAGTCTAGAATTTTACTGTTTAAGAGTTTCTTGACGTTAACGTGATTTCATATATGCTTTCCTGGCCAACAAACGTTTTTCAGGATCTTTAATAGTCTTACAAGAACGTAAAACTGTGTCCCGAAGAGCATTTTTACAGAGACGACTACTTTTATCCGTTCCCGTTTCTTGAGATCTATATTTTAAAGCGTGCAGTACCTTTTGTAGGTCTACCTATAACTAGTTGACAATACAACAATAGGTTCACTAAAAAGTATTAAATAAAAATAACTACGTTAAAAACAACCGACTTCAAAAACGAAAAAGTGAAAAATAATAAAGATTTAACATTAATGAAATACTAGGTATTATTGATATGTGCTATTTACTTATTGGTTTGAAGCCGGTGCCAAATCAAATTTCAAAAGCCTTTAAATTAAAAAAGGCATTTCATAATTCACATGAATTCACATTCTGTTCAATACATTTTCGTATTAATTTATTTCATTATTCTTCGTATTAACTGAAGCTGCTTATAATATTAAGATCAAATTGCTCTTTATTAGGTTTATTTATGCATCTTTATCTTTATAGTAGTCATATCATTGTATTAATTTGCTCGTATTTATTTAAGTGATTAAAATATTATTATTTGTTTAAGGCTTGGCACCGACTTCATACCTATTAGTAAATCATCATCATTCTCTTAGCGTTATCCCAGTTTCAATCTGGGGTCCGCTTACTAGTCTAACCGGATTTGGCTGAATATTAGCTTTTCCGCAGAGCGACTGCCTGTCTGACCTCCGCAACCCGAAGGGATAGCGATATTCCATGGTTTAGACTAGTGTCAGTTTATTTTAGAAGGTACTGACGCCCTGTAACGATTGTCAAAGATCTTCATGACAACCGGGAAAGACGGCTTAACGTGCTCTCCGAGGCACGGGACAAGCGATAATTAACAATTCAATACGCACATAACTCCGAAAAGTCATTGGTGCGCGCCGTGGATTCGAACCCGGTACCCTCTGCATGGCAGTCTATTGGTATCTCCACTAGGCTATCGCTGCCTTTTTAGTAAATAGCGAATATAAATAATAGGTAGTATTTAATTAATGTTAAATCTTTATTATTTTTTACTTTTTCGTTTTTGAAGTCGGTTGTTTTTAACGTAGTTATTTTTATGTTACATCGTATCGTCACAGAATAGATAGTACTCACGTAGTATCGTATTTCGTTCCTATCAGATCGCTGTTGTTTGGTTACCATAGCAAACGTTACAGTGACCACGATTTTCAATCATGACGCAAATAAAAAAATACAATTCAATGCACGCATTATGACTGTAATAAGGTATTCTAATTGGGGTGTCTGAGGATGTGCGTTATTTCCGTTACACGTTGTATAGTTACATGTATATATAAAGCGGGCATCGTTAAAGGTTAGCGTGTAATACAGTACAACTGGAAATCTCACTACCAACTACTGTCTAATAGGCTACTTGACTCGTATCAAATTTGACCGAATAAATCAGTATTTGACATACAAAACCTAAATACTTTCATTTCAGATAATAAAAGTGCAAGATGGCTGAATAATTTCATTTCAAAAAATATTTTTTTTACTCTTTGCTTGGATCGCTGAAAACGCTTTCGGCCATGACATGACGTCACGAAATTTGTAAACAAACCTTATTTCAGTTGTCAACTTGTCACTGTTGTCATTCGTAAATTTCGTGTTCCTGATCGTGGTCTTTTTGCCTTATAGAACATTCAAAAACCTTTAATAGGCGTATTACTATTTCTATTTTTTCATTTTACCTAAGTATTTGTAAAAACAATCATGGACGTCGAATTTGTAAAAGCAGAAAGCACAAATTTACCAAGAATTGACACTCTGATGGTCGGATTTTTTTTTGCTTTGAATCCATATTTCTGCTCTGCCGAGTTGAGGAATGTCAAGACTTCTATGTAAGTAGAATCCATTCGGTATTACAAATTAATAATAGACGAATAATTAATAATAATAGTCGAAGCCATGGTTTATAACAATGTTGCATGCGCGATAACTACCTATTTTTAATATGTCAAATTATTGTTTACAAGGCTAATGACGCCACAACACAGATAATCTATACACTAAAATGGCGGACAGCGTTTTCGCCAGTTTAGGAGAAGCAATTTTTTAAAATTATGTTTTGCTGATTTATAGGTCCCAAAAATACGGTTATATTTTTTTAACCTAATTGAAGGATGATTAATCATTTAAGAACTATTTAAAAAAGAGTCAACTAGCCTATTATCGTTTCTAATCATCGATATATATGTACTAACAACGAATGTATGTCAATGTTTCTAATCGGCTTAGAAATGGAAGGAGCTAATTTGGATAAAACTTCTGTAGATGTTTATATAACATGAAATATAAATTGCCTTTATTAAAACGCATATTAAAATAAAATTTTACTGTAATTTTCGAGTGCGATATTCGTGTTGACTCTGTCTCTTAAAATGATATTAAGCTACCATAATATGCCGAAATGATAATTATATAATGAAGTAATAACTTTAAATCATGAACGTCCGCTCTTCAAAAGAGTTTCATGAAAACTATAACTCGTTCATCGAAAACTGGGGCCCAGAAATTCGGGTAGGTTATCGTAACATAATCTAACACATATGCAAAAGTTTAAATGGATATCGCTATTCAATCACGTAACGAGCAAACTTTAATTAAAAAGCAGAACATAATAAAACCTATAGTTCTATCATCATCCTAGCAGTAACTCTAAGTCACCGCTAAGATGATAATGTATAGTTCATACATGTCATCATCATCATCATCGGCCCTGCATATAAACTATCCCACTGCTGGGCACGTGCCTCTTCTCTCTCTATGAGAAGGGTAAGGCCATAGTCCACCACGCTGGCCAAGACCGGTGACCTAGATAGCCGAAGATATTGTCTGGGCAATCAGCAGCACGTATTTGACAGAAAACCAGATTTGACAGAAATTACCCTGACTAGAAATATAAATACAAACAGTAGATGCATATGCCACCAATAAAATCTATACTATAATAAAACTCAAAGAGCACTTTGTCTGTACATTGAACATTTTTGCGAAATTTCAATTGGATTGTGACATGTTATCGATATAGGACACAAAACAATATTTTTTGGAATTATTGTCTGTCTGTCTGTCTGTATGTTTGTTACATCATCACGCAATAACCGGTGAACGGATTTTGATGCGGCTTTCACCGATATAAAAAAACACATCAATGCCTTACGGCCAAAAGAGGCTAACCGCCACTTTACAAACTTTACAGGAGAGTAGTTTAAAGTTCAAAATAAGTGAAAAAAAATCATAGTAAATTTTCTGTACGTTCCAAAAATTTCAAAATTTAACCATATAGTTTTTGATTAGGTCTCTACGAAATGACATTGTTAAAACAAATCACACTCCTAACACTATTTACTGTCGCTTACCCTCAAATGGTCCTAATTATGCTAACAGGAAAAAACGTTGCAAATGAAAACAACTCAATTAATGAGTTCCGATTCAAATGATTTAACTGCACCATTTATTTTATTTCTGTTGAAGAAAACGAGCATACCTGTGCTTTTTCTGTTCATCAAGTGGAGCCAATATGACATAACCGGCTATTGGTTAATGGCAGAAGAACAAGGGAAATGTAATAAGTTATTTATCTATAAAAATACAATAAGCTCTTTTATACAACGCGAGAACACATTGTGATTAATTCTTATAAAATTATACATACATACTTACATACATACATTAGACTTTTATAAGTTTTTGAGCTGGCTAACCGACTAAGGTATGAATTAAAAAAAAAGAAATTGTGCTCAATCAGTCTTTATTTTAGAAAATTAAACAAAACAATTGTTACTCATTGTAAATTAGTCTTGCATTATACATTCATGCTGACATTCTAGGTATGACAAGAAAATATAAACTTAAAATTTCGTACCTAAGGACCACTTTTATGTATAACAATAATAGTAAACTTAAAATTTCGTGATTATGGACGTACTCTTAAGCATGACAAAAGAATAATTAACTTAAAATTGTGTACTTATGGACTACTCTTAGGTATGATAAAAGAATAATAAACAGAAAATTTTAAACTCATTTTTTAAAATTTATGATGTAAAACCAGTAAAAGCACTTTAATCACTAAAATGTATCTACCATCATCGTATAACATTTACTTTCATCTATTTTTTTGGAAATAATGTCTAAAGTCAGTCTTAAGATTATTTAGTTTACAACTAGACTTTTTTAACAATCAGGCTTATTTTTAAATTAGAAACACAAGTAACTAATCAAAGATCTTTAAATAACCTTGACAATAGTAGTAACCTTATTAAAAATCTAAAAATTAATCAACAATTCGTAATAGCTCCTTATGAATCCTTAGTACTATAAATTCTCTAAAATTTTAAAATTGGTCAATAAAGTTAACATTAATATCAAATAAAATAAACATTGCTCAATCATCATCCTCCTAGCGTTATCCCAGTTTCAATCTGGGGTTCGCTTACTAGTCTAACCGGATTTGGCTGAATATTAGCTTTTTCACGGGGCGACTACCGACATTGTTCAATCAATATCACTATATTCGAGATCTAAGACATAGATTTGTAACATGCTGAAGGACTAAGTTTGCTCATTGACTGAACTTCAATACAATGGGATTCTGTATCTAATCCACCATCATCGTATAACATCATCAATTGTTTTTTGAAAATAATGTCTAATGTCAGTCTCATAGACTAATGATTGGTCTCGCTCTGCTCTACTAGACGGAGCCCTCATACTTGTAAAATGAGGCAGAAAAACCATGCCAGCTGGCATGGTTGAGCCTGTCACACTGACAGCCGTGTGTCGGGTGCATATATCCACCAAATTAATTACGGAAATAATTCGCTGTACAATGCCAAGTTGCGCTTTTATTCCGTGTAAAAATAACTCAGCCAAAAATAAGAAGGACTCTGGGATCACATACCATCTGTAAGATAACAATAAATTTGAAATTTCCCCCTAAAAATAGAAAAAACCGAAAACGCCATTCAGTGTTGCTGCTAGTACAAGAATCAACTTCCCCACATTTGAGATTTTTATTATGTGAATCTATAGTTATTGTATTTCGTTATATTGTACTATTTCTTTTATCTCACCTATTAATTATATATTTTACCTTTTTCTATATTATTTTATGTTTATACCTTTACAAATAAGCTGAAAAATGTTAGTTGTTAGCAATTGAACACCTTTCCCTAGAAACACGATTTACCTAATTATATTTGTAATTAAGTGTGTAAGATTATTGTTTTATTCAAAGTCGTTTTCACGACTATTCATGTTAAATTAATAATGCGTAACCAAATTTATATGGACTAGTAGCAGCGAAATAGAAAGCACTGTTTTGAAAACACCTTATTTTCTCTATGGTTATTTCTAATAATAATTTGCAAAATACTATAAGAACATAAAACAAACAATCATAATAAATTGAGACCTAATCATTGGATAATATACCCACCATTTTTCTCATAAAGGAACATACGTGGTACGCCTAACCTATACACAAATATATTGATGCTTTTAATGAATTGTAATTTATTAAGAATTTTCTAAACTGATTTTGAGACCAATAACTTATCCACTAGACCACAGGATAAACTATTTTCCCATTTACTCGGGTAACTGTTGAGAAGCTGACAACACAGTTCTTCACGCATGCGTCTTTTTGCTTTTGTTTGACACACATTGTCAAAATTAGTTGCCTCATTTATGGACCTATTTTTCTTAGGTAGCGCGGTGTCTAGTATAGCGAAGCGATACCAATCATTTGTCTAAGGTCAGTCTTAAGTTTATTTATTTTACGACTAGTTCTTTTTAACAATAATAATCAGGAACACAAGTAACTTATCAAAAATCTTAAAACCCTAATTAATAATGATGATGGTAGTGGTTTGCTTACAGTTTGATAATCTCTGACTTCAGTTTTAGTCTCAGTGGTAGATTGATTTTTAACCGACTTCAAACAAAAGAAAAGGAGGAGGTTCTCAATTCGGCCAGTATATTTTTTTTTTCGATGTATTTACACCGATTTTGCCGAGGTTTCTGAACCGATTTAAATAATTATTTTTTTGTTTGATGCGGAAAAGTGTCGGATTGGTCCCATAAAAATATGATTCATGTAGGCCCAGTAGTTTTAATTTTATGAGCATTTTTTTATTTACTTGCACCTATCCTTAACGCTGAAATTCCTATGAATAATATTTAAATTGTGATGGCCGGTGTTATGTCAACTTGTCATCACTACCGTCGTCAAGGACTACTGACGTCTATACGACAAACTGGCTGGTCGTCAAACATAATAATTAACAAAAAGGTTTGAACACTATTTCATTATTTGGAAATGACAGTTTTAAGTTAGATGACGTAAACACTCTGTCAAGTGTTCGCTATATTCGCCACTAACTAGCAACAAGGCGATGGCCGTATGGATAATACATCCGCTTTACATTCTGAAGGCGAGTGTTCAAATCCAAGTCATAACAGTTATGTGGATTTTTTATGAAATTTGGAACATGTTTCAAGGACATGGGGTAATGCCAATTTTTTTACGGTATGCTTCAAAACAAGTGAATATAGAACAAAACTAAGGATTGAATGAAACAAGACTGACTCCATCAGGATAGTTCTTAAAAATTTAATTCTATAACTGATTCATCTGGCCATAATTAAATTGTACTTTCAGCTCTGTAATACATGCTCATAATTATGGAAATAGGAATACCAAAGAACATATTAAATATTTGAATGAGGGACTCGTTAGGGTTCCGTACCTCGAAAGGAAAAAACGGAACCCTTATAGGATCACTTTGTTGTCCGCCCGTCTGTCAAGACCCTTTTTCTCTTAGGAATTTCTTTTAGGAATGCGTGGAGGTATCAAACTGAAATTTATACTAAATACAGCCGTATATGCGGCAAATTGCAGCATATTTTCAAACTTGCATTGGAATCAAAACCTACAGGGTATTTCCCGTGAACTCAGAATCTTGAAATTTGGTACGAAGCAACGTCTTATTTCACTCATAAAGGAAACATTGCGAAAACCGTAAATTTTATGTTACAGCATTAAAAAAAATATTTTTAATAAATTTAAAGTTACTATCCCTTTCTCTTGAACGCTTAGAGGTATGAAATTGAAATTCATATCAAATACTCAGGTATATAACACCGTTAGGCTGTAACAAATTCAAACTTCTATGTCTACGCAATCAAAAGAAAGAGCAATTTAATCATATTTTCAAACTCGTGACTACTCGCAAGGGAATCAAAACCTACAGGGTACTTCCCGTGAACTCAAAATCTTGAAATCTGGTACGAAGCAACGTCTTATAGCCCAGACAAAGGATGCGTAAGGCTGAGGACCGTGTGCTGTGGTGCGTGTTGGGAGAGGCCTATGTCCAGCAGTAGACTGCGATAGGCTGATTGAGATTGAGATTTCAAATAATTACATAGTCTTCAAACCTTTTTACTAATTATTCTGTACTTTATGAGTATTTTTGTAACAGATTTCTAATAGTCACTAAAAACTTTGTAAATCAATAACTTTGATAAAAAATCTTACCATCATTCATCAGCAGACTTTTGCAAGGCTGCAGCAAGGCTGGTAAAGGTATTTAAGTTATATTATAAAATAATCGATATATGTTAATATAAAATAAAGGATGACTGATTACAAACGACAAAGACCCCTTTTTCTTTAATTTATGCTCCTCCAGCTTTCCATACTGTAATGTTACGGATTTCGTTTGGCAATAAAAATACCATAACTATGACTGGTGAACTTTCCTTATATACCTACAGGTTTGTACGGAACCCTCGGTGCGCGAGTCCGACTCGCACTTGACCGGTTTTTTTTTATTATAAAGTAGTTTTCAAGATATCAACATTCAAATAATTTGTGCCCAGATGGATCAGAATTTGTTACGGATGAATTAGTAACAGAAATGGAAAACTTTATAAAGATAACCATTATATTTTAACAACTACAATAATCTTTTTTTATAAAAACAATTATCAGTGATCATATCACGGAAGAAACACTTCTGAAACTCTAAAACAGTATATATTCATTATTTTATTGTATGGCCAAGCAAGAATATTGTAAGATTACAAAAAACAAATCTTTTGCTTAAATTTGTAATACAATCAATTCTTATAGATACAAAAAATATCATATTTAATTGCTACATATATGATACATACATATGGTGTTATGACCATGCGAATTAGGCACCGATGAATCAAGATTTTGCCTATAATCATGTATAACACATCATACATACAGACTTTACTATTGACACTTTTCTACACCAATCTATAACTAGACGCTTTTAGTCTCTCGAAACGCAGACTGAAGTTGCAAAATAATAAAATAAATTTTATAAAATAGGCATTGTAATCAGAATGTCGAAGACGAATAAAATATTTACCTTCGTAACACCAGGATCTTAGCCATCCAGCCCCAGGTACACTTAGCTCGTCCGTAGCACGACTAGCTTCCCCCCCACCACGGAAAACCAGACTCTCATAATCATTACCCAACCAAGTACGGTCAAGCGTCTTTTACGCTGTATTAATCACTTCATATTTACTTATTTATAAACACATTAAGGTATTTATAACTAATACGTATTATTTTTCTCAGAGGGCTATTCATTTCCTCTAGTTAATATAATAATAAAGTTAATATTGATTTATGAAAGGGAAAATGCGATATCGACTATTTCATTTCGGACAATGGCAGACGGACACGACGTATAAATCAGAAGAACGAAGTTCAAATCCTTTTTTTGTACTTAGTTAGACTGCAATTATTTCAAATATATAATTTGGCCAATATAGGGATTAAGCTAAACTGTACAATAAATTACAGATCGTTTTGTTAGTTGGTTAAAGTGTTGTCTCTTAAGAACTACCCATAACCAATTTACAAGATGAATTATAGGAAAATTACAGGAGAAAGATTGGAGAGGGAACGAAATAAACATACATACATAGTCACGCCTTTTTCCCGTCGGGGTAGGTAGAGACAACGGAACGCCACTTACTTCTATCCTTACAAACCTCACGCGCTTCCTTGTCATTCATTACTCTTCTCATACATGCTCGCCGGTTCCTAAATCGGCATCCTATCAATCAGTCTCACCCCACACATACTACGCAGTGATAGCATCTCAACTGCGTTAATTCTGCTTTCATGAAAAATAATCACGTATAAAAAAAAACATGATTCCATCATGTCTTTTTTAATTTTATTAGTTAATTATAAAAAAATATTTTGATTTAACTGTCTCAGACGTTGCATTTCCTGTAGTGCTTTGCTGTCATGTGGTCTGATTAATAACTTAGATGGCTCTAAATCACTTAATGCGATATCATCTAAATTCTTCACTCGACTTAGAGCTACATATATCTGACCTTTCGCGAATTCTTTTTCCCAAGATCTATCACTGCCCTCTCCAATGTTGTACCTTGGAGCTTGTGAACAGTCACAGCCCAACTTAAAATTAGCGGGAACATTAACCTCTCAACATCACAGTAACCTTTATTGGCTTGAAAAGTTGCAGATGCTGATGTGATTGATACTAGACCCTCCGCATCTTTTACCCTAATGTTAACAGTTTGATCATCAAATTTAATGAACACTGCTTCGGGCAGTTCTCCTGCTTCTAGTTGATCACGGCGAAGGGCTGGTCACTTTATTTTTTTAATAATTCCCATTGCTCCGTTGATTAGTCCGTCTGAGACCGCCATATTCCTTTTTAACATCACCCTGGAGCCTACGCCTATTTTAATGCTGCGTAACAATCCGCCACACTTGTTTGATTTTTATATTTATTTTCTAACTTTCATTTTAACCCGTAAACCTAACTTTAAAAAAAGTTGACCAAAAAGGTTATGTACTTCTTAACTTAAAAGGTAAGCAAATTGTAATTTATTGATTAAATTAAAAAAAATACTCGCTTAGTATATATGCTTCTTATTAATTTTATAAAAATAAATCTGCATGAAAATTATCAATTCTCTAATAAATAAATAACAAATTTATTTGGCACCTAGCTTCCCCACGTGTATATATGTGTTGTTTGGAATCGCGTGTGTTGCTAAGGGTTAATATTTATCTATGACTTTCTGACGTGTCCAAAATTTGTTTTTTACATTTTTATGGAAATAATTATATTTGAGTTTGAGTCTACACTAAAAATATTAAATAAACATAACTACGTTAAAAAAACCGACTTCAAAATCTAAAAAGTAAAAAATAATAAAGATTTAATATTAATTAAATACCTATTATTTATACTTATGTGCAATTTAGTAATAGGCTTGAAGTCGGTGCCAAGCCCAACAAATAATGATATTTTAATCACTTAAATGAATACGAGCAAATTTATGATCATCATCATCAGTCTGCCATCCACAGCTGGATATAGGCCTCTCCAATGGCACGCCACTGAGCCCGATTTTCGGCTCTTTATGTCCAGCCGCTGCCAGCCACTTTGCGTATATCGTCATTCCACCTAGCCGGAGGGCGTCTCTACACTACGTTTGCCACTCTAGAACACGACTACTCCAACGGTTATCGGTTCTGCGACAAATGTGACCAGCCCACTCCCACTTCAGCTTGCTAATTCTTTGAGCTATGTCGATTACCTTGATTCTCTGTCGGATCACTTTCTTACGAATTCGATTCCTTCAGAAACTCCGAGCATAGCCCTCTTCATAGCTCGCTGAGCAACCTTAAATTTGTGGACTAGTCGCACCGCCAGTGTCCACATCTCGGCACCGTAAGTCATTACGGGTAGGACGCACTCGTTGAAGACCTTTGTCTTAAGGCTTTGCGGTAGGGAGGACGAAAAGACTTGACGGAGTTTTAAGGTTTGGCAACGACTTCAACCCTATTAGTAAATAGCACATAAATATAAATAATAGGTATTTAATTAATATTCAATCTTTATTATTTTTTACTTTTTAGATTTTGAAGTCGGTTTTTTTAACGTAGTTATGTTTATCAGCTTCTAGTGTAGTAATACTGTTGTTATAATAGATAAAATAATGTCGATATTATTATGATCATCAGGTAAATCATACTGTGATGGGTTTACTTTTGTCAAATCTGTTAAAACTGGATATGGTGGTGCTGTTTCGTATTTTTCATTTAAATTTAGAAAAAAAATCTCTCTTGTTATATCTTGCTCCTCCGGAACTAAATTTACTTCATATTCCTTGCGTCCTGATATAGTGACTGTTTGATTAAGAGAAACCGTACCTGAAACAGCACCCGCAGAACCTGATGTATCTTCATTCGATTTATTTTTTATATTAATTATTTCCTTATTTGGCTCTAGGTAATCGAAATAATTTTTTCTTGGATTATGGAGGCTTACATTACATCTCCTTAGTGCTTTGCCAATGATATCAGATGCCCGTTGTTTTTTAGCCATAATGTGGTCCTGAAACGTAATAATTATTTTAATAATTATATCCGCTCGTAAATTGCGTGAAGTCTTCTATTCTCATTTTAAAAATTGTGTCGGGCACCTAAATTTTTTATAGAACGCTTGTGCAAAAAAACATACTTCTAAGTTTCAGCACACTCATTCACCCACTCACTCACTCACTAATCACCTCCTTTTTTACCTGGTAAAATCATCAAAGGAGACCTCCCCGCCCTTGGTTGAGCGGAAGGGACTGTCAGACTCGTACTCACTTAAATCCACGGTGTCCCTTCAACAGCCCTTTGCGTTCCAGGGTCACGGTTACTTATTAAGTTAGTACGCGACCCGGTAGGCGTTTGGTCCTCGCCGTCCGCATATCTGTGTCTACGGTTACCGTAAATCGCCTCGCGACGTCCGTCGCCGGGGGAGGCCCCCACAGCAAAAAACTACCTACAAAATATTTGATACTAAAACATACCACAGACGTAACGCAAGAAACTTAAAATAATAAAATTATTTGGCAAAACCTCCACATAAATTCAACGTGTTGAAAACTATCTAAAATCATTTCAGAATCAAAAGTGGTAATTGGATTTCCCCTCAAGTTACGATTTTCATTTAGCCCTTAATTTCTGTCGCAAGAAGGGCCACGTCACGATTTTCTGAAATATTACTCAAAGGTATTCTAGTCACCTGTTCCATCGAAACCGAAATTAGCCAACATAACTCATTCAAATTAATGAATGTTATGACATTCATTCATTCAAAGGAAAAAAATATTAAAGCGGGAAACGATTGTGTCCAAAAGCGATATCATAATCTATAGAGGATTAAAACAAGTTGGAAATGAACAATATTTATCGAGTCAAACTTTTGTGCCAGTTTTTCGCTTTGAAGTCGAAATTAAGAGGGTTCAAATAACAGGTATGAAAAGACTTAACTACCGTGCCGTGTGAACGGTTCAGATGTATGTGTATTACTTAAATTTTATTTTACCGGCTTCAAAATTATACTTTTATGAGTAAGTACTAAGTACCTGTCTGCGCGTATTCAGGTAGCGTCTATTCAGTGTAAATTATTTAATGAAAAGATTTCATATAATAGGCTTACGCGGGAAGAAGGATTAAGACGACTGGATTAGAAGAAATATAAGCTATTTACACCAGCTCCATTTTCCTCGTTTTATACTATAACCTAAGTTTACTATATTAGTTTTTACTATAAGCATTTGGATGTTGGGCAACAGCTACTTCGTCATCTACATCTACCGAAGCAGTAGCTTCGGTAGGTCTCTTCACACTCTTCTCATCATTTTGCTCACAAATATATTGTTTAGAATATTTGCACATAGAGTTATTCTAATACTACCTTGAATAGAATACCACTTAGAGAGAGTTCTCAATTTGCAGGTCATATTCACATTTTTAAAAAGTTTGTAGATACCGTCTCGCTCGCGCACGGTCAACAAAGCTCTGGTGTATTTTTAAGTTTAAAAATATTTAAAGTCGCAAATATATCGTAAAATTGCAACAATAACAATTATAACACGGTAATAAACTATTTCACACGTTAGTAGTAATAACAGAACAGTAATAGTGTTAAAAACAACAACCAAAATAGTGATACAAGTAAAGCAAGTGTCACATATGACAACAGTGTTTGTGATAATAAACTAATAGTTAATTGACAGTGACTAAAAGGTTTGAACACAATCACCAAAAAGTGCAGATAACTTACGCAATAATAACATTATTAAATGATTAAGGCCCACTTGCGTAACGTTTGATTTAAGTCACTCCTTAATTTAAAATTGTTGAACAGAATTAACAGCATAAAATAATTGAAGTTAAAAGTATTTAGCGTCCTCTTGCACAACGACAACAACGCTTAGATTTAGTTAAACAATTTATGAGGTCGGTAAAGTAGTTTCTACGTTTTGTTTCATGGCATGAAGCCTTTTTGTTACGATTTTAACGAAGTTATGCGTATGGTTTCGCATAAAACCTTAGACTATATATACTTTGAGCATAAAACAAAACGCATTGTCGTCGCCTAGCAACGAAATGACAATTGACATATAATAACTAGAAACTTTTGAGCATTAACCCTAGAACCCTACATAGGGTGCAGGTGCACCCCACACCGATTTGTTTTCTAAATATCTCAATTTCTTTAATATCCACGAATTCGCGCGTCGGAGTATTTTAGTTTGGTGTCAACCGCTCGCGTTACGTCAATACCGTGACGAGGGACCGCGTTCTGTGGTCGCCTGTATAAGTGTTGTGAGGTACGCCAGTACCCCAGTGTAGTAAAATCGTAAGATTATTTATTTATTACGATTGATGTATTTATATGTAATAAGTTATTCAATTTGATTATTTATTAAAACAATAGTCTTATATGAATTAAATACAGATATTTTTAGATATTATGAAGGTAACATTCAATGAAGTTTATTTATTTTGTTTCGGATGGCTGTCAGAGGTTTGAATTACGAAGAAATAAGCTCTATTCTAGACCACAAATCTGGCGAGGAAGAAATAGAAGTTGGGACCAGTTGTAATTCCTGGGTTCTTTACAAGTGTTCAAGATCAAATAATAAGCCAAATATAAAGTTTCAGCAGACAGTTTTGAAATTAGGTTTGGAACTGATACATGAACATTTGGAGGACCGTCACCGGATGCCAACGTAGTCCATTGCAGTGATCCTCAATAAGGACCAAATCCTACAAGCGCTGTTGCTCAAACTACATTTAACTTTGTGTAATAAGGCTGATTTGTGATCTCAAGTTACCGATTATGTTTAATAAAACGTCTTTTCATGAATTTTTATTTTTTATTTTAAGGATTACAGTCATTTTAGTATGGGGTGTTCCAGCACCCCAGTGTAAGAATAACATGTGCGCCAAATAGTGTAGGATTCTAGGGTTAACAATAACACAAGTAGGTACATTGTTATCAGTTATATCATCATCATCATCATGTCAGCCTAGGGACGTCCACTGCTGGACATAGGCCTGCCCTGCTGCGTCGTCCGGTCCAGTTATATAATTATTGATAATTTTCGTCGCTAATGACAAGATGCCAAAATCAGTGTGACAGTTCTTAAATGAAATTAGCCATTAAACAGCCGATTTTCGGTGATTAATTTTGACAGTTCTTAATTCATATTACTCGACAAATTTTTCGTTGTGCAAGACGCTAGTGGTGTTTAATATTTTTTTTCTCGTTAAATACATCTTAATTCAATTTAAGAATCGTTGTGCAAGTGGGCCTAAAAGTGTTTCTAAAAGTAAAGTTGCTCAAGAACGTTAGTGAAAAATCTCTAACCAAATTTTAAATCCACCTACATTTACAACATAAAAACAAATGAGAAGTTTAGTACTTTGGGAGTCACTATTTCACCGCTCTACATACTAACAACTGTGGCGTGGAGGCAGAAAGCTATACACCGCGATCTAAGAGTCGCACGTTCGAGTCCATTGAAATAGTTGCTTTTTGTTTTTTTTATTTTTTGTTTTTTTTACAAAAACTTACACAACTACAAACAACATATTAAAAGAAATATTGGATAATTATACCTAATTTTGAAAACATTTTTCCTTTCTTCGAAAATTCAAAATATAATGGAAAATATTACTTATAGAAACAAACTAGCCAGGTCGCAGTCACAAACTAACTTGTCGCATCAAGACATATTAAACTCGACTATGCTAGATTCTAGTATGATGAGCGTACAAAGCGCTACACAAATAAGCAATCAATCATTTGTGGAAGATTTCAGACAGGAAATTAAGGAAATTAAAGAAAAATTACTAAGTGCTGATAAAGAAATAGATAATCTTACCTATGAGAATTCAAAATTGAACCAAGAGATACAGGATCAGCAACGTCAAATAGAATTACTAAAAGAAATCAGCAACGCTGCTCCACAACTGAAGAAAAGCAACTCGACTCCCATCTCAAGGAGAGTTTTGAATATGAGAGTAAACACCTCCCGTCATTCTCCTCTGCGTCTACCAACCAAATATATTTTGCCAAAAATCACTGTAGAGCAGCCCAGCAAACACATGACACAGCAGGATCAATCGGAGAGAGATGCGCACATCCAAGCGGCCACACCATGTCCTTGCAAAAACAACGAAATCGGCAAGGAGATTCAGCATCGGTCATCAGAAGGTGAATTGATTGAGCGTCGGAACAGCTGTCACAGAGTGTTTATACTCGGAGATGGTCAGGGACGGGGCTTACGCGACGTACTGCAGGATCTCCTGGGACCATACTCAGGTCCCTGTAGTTTCCTATCTCAAACCAGGTGCGGCATTGAGTGAGATTCTGCAATGCAATAAGAACCACATCAGCAACCTGACTAAAAACGACTACGTCATAGTACTGGGTGGATGCAGCGACAAAAATCCCTACGATCTCGATATAAATCTACACCGTTTGCTAGCAATAACTTCGAATACCAACGTGATCATCTCAGAGGTACCCAAAAACAGGTTTCTACAAGAAGCCAAACTTAACTATCTACTTAAGGCGAGGTTGCAGTAAAGTGCGTAGCTCGACCTCACCCCCCGCAAAAACAAAAACACGGCGGTGGCGTCAGCGAGTGAGCGGGGGGAGGGTAGGGGGGGTTTCGTGTGTGCGTGTGCCACAGCGCAGCGTAAAAAAACCGTAGATGAGTTATGCGAACTTCAAAAGTGGCACATTAAAAACTGACAAATTCATGACAAACTTTTTTTTTCTAAATGTCTCATTTGGCGCCATAGCGCGTGAGCTGCATTGACCGCAGCGCGTGAGCGACTAAAGAGTCGCTCACGCGCTGCGGTCGGAAGCGCTCGCTCTTTTACTGGCGTGTGTGTACGTTACATTTGAAAATGCCGTCGTGTGTAATGAGATTTTGCTAAAGTAGTTAAACTATAGTAGGAAAATGACTAAAACTTATGGAATCACTTCTCATTCATGAGTATTACAATATTACGTTTTATTTTCAATTTATAATAAATTCAGTATCACAAATAATAGAGTGAATAAAAAATTGGCATTTAGCGAGTGTAAAAGAGAAGCAGTATTGTGCGTGTTCAAAGACTAAAAAACAAAGTATCCAGATGGGACATTCGTAATAATAAAATACTGATGTGTGTTTTTGTCAAGTAATAAAAGTGATTTGAGGCTAAATCAACACAATATATTATTATTATAGAAATACAAAATCATACGTAAGTTACAAACATTGACGGATGATCAAAGTCCATACACTTGTTCTTGTTTTTCTCCTTTTAGTATTAAACAACTAAGTAGATTGTACTGCACAGTTTTCGCTGCCGACCCACCGTACCCCTGGCAGTACCCCTGGGGGTATAGTGGGTCTTTCAATGCTTAACCCTACTCCCAGATAATATTGTTGTGTAATTAGTTTATTAATTTCAGTTCGTTAATTTCAAGTTCTACTATTTTGTGGGATCATTCCCAGTATAGTAGTAGTATTGAACAATTCTATGATAGAACTGTCCTAATTCTATTAGCACAACTTGATGAGGAGAACAGAACTAATGGGATAAGTAATAGGAAATGTCCCAGTCTAGTTCTATGTATGTTTTTACAAGGGTATTCAATAGAACTACTGAGAATGATCCGTAGTGTCACGACATCGCGCTCATATATCCGAATAAATATGTTTTGTAGACGTTCATTTCTTTAATGTGTAAAACAAATGAACGTCTACAAAATCAAATGAACGCCTACAAAACAAATGACTTACAGAAAGTGATCAGCTATCGATAGTGATTGCAGAAAACAGGTGCATGCGATTTTCAACCTAATTGACATTAGTCAGAATTTATAATTTTATTACCCTAATATTGCCAGAAAGCGAGAAAAAACAAAAAAAAAGTTTGTCATGAATTGTCAATAAGGTCGAAAATCGCATGCACCTGTTTTTTGCAATCACTATCGATAGCTGATCACTTTCTGGTAGTCATTTGTTTTGTAGACGTTCATTTGTTTTGTAGACGTTCATTTGTTTTGTAGACGTTCATTTGTTTTGTAGACGTTCAATTGTTTTGTAGACGTTCATTCGTTTAACACATTTTTATAAATACATATTTATTCGGATTTGTGAGCGCGATGTTGTGACACTACCCTTGTAAAACATACATAGAACTATTGGTAAATTGCCTATAACTGTTTCCCATTAGTTCTATTCTTCTCATCAAGTTGTGCTAATAGAACTAGTGGGAAAAAAAGTATCACTAGTTCTATCATAGAACTGTTCAATAGAACTAGTGGGAATGATTCGACAGCGCAAGGATGATGATGATGACAGGTCTTCAACAGTACCACAGATTATACCTATAATATAGAAAGCATTATAACCATTAGCAGTAATACCTAAACGTTTTATTCTCTAATTTATCTCCTTGTTGCACTATATCATCGTACTAGCGCTTGTCTTCGCTTGTCTAAAAATACAAAAACGTAAGTAGTAAGTCATTATCATACGAGAGATAACACTGTTCAGTTTAATGTCCACATAGCACGTTGGTATAACACTACGAGCATTTCAGCCAGGAGTACGGTTAAGCTTTAAAAGACCCACCATACCCCCAGGGGTATTGCCAGGGCTACGGTGGGTCCGCAGCGCACAGTTCTTATATTAACGTACTGTTTTAGGTTTCCATTGAATGAAATGAGAAGAATAAAATGTACTTTTTTAATAAATAACATAACATATCTTCACGCCTTTTATCCCCGAAGGGGTAGGCAGAGGTGTATTACACACATACACTTCGCCAGATATGTTTCGGTCCCAATGTAATAGGGGGCGAGCCTATTGCCATCTACCGGGCACATTATTAAGCGAGCGATAATTAACATTTTTAATACACACATAACTTCGAAAAGTCAGAGGTGTGTGCCCGAGGTACCTGGGGATCGAACCCGAGACCAACGTCTCGGCAGTCCGTTACGTACACCACTGGGCTACCGCCGCTTTTTTTAATAAATGTTATAAATAAATCACATCGACTTTTTATTTCCCTACCTTAAATGAATTAATCAAATTTACTTTGAGGCGAATTGAATTTACTCAAGACAGACAAAGTGATCATGTCGCATCTGAGTCAAATTATTGTTTGTGAAACGGTCAGCATGATGTCACAATGCGCGTCGGTCCAGAGAGTATATGTTTATCTCTATTTCGCGCTTGCGATTAGATGTGCTATCTCACTTACACTTCTTATCTAATTCTTAGTGTGTCGTTTTGACAAATTTATATTAGTGTGTATACGCTTTTCGCGATGCGTGCCACTCGTAAGCTCCGTCATGTTACCTTGTCAGTAACCTGTCTACGGTTTCTTACTAGTATGTCTATGGTTTGAACGATTGAGTTTGGAATACGAATTACTTTGTACTTTTGCAAAAACGTACATGCGGGGGTGGAGGGGGTTTTGCGGAGCAACGACGTACGTCCGCCCTCAATCACGCCTAGACCGGCACTGATGAACGGCCGGCGAGCGATATAATGCCAACATTTTGACTTTTTTTTTTCTTGGAGAAAAATGATAACGAAATTACAAAATCTGTTTTTACCATTTATTTTAAAATAAAGAGCTGCTTCTATTGATAATACTTTCATATAAATTCATTATGGAATGTCTAAGCAGTACACGTTTAAAATTGTGATTTAGTGCCATGTTTGACATTTTTTTTTATCGAGCCAATCATTCCAAATCGTGTTTCTATCTTTACGATTTACTAGAAGATATGTTCAACTTTTATAATTTAATTTTTATTCATTAAAAATATCATAGTTCATGTGACTTTCAGACGTTCAAAAATCTTAAAAAGTACTGCAACCTCGCCTTAAATTTGTATGTAATAAATATAAAAATGTACTGTATATGGATATGAACTACTCTAGATTGCTACCAAGGGGACGAACTTACGTAGTAAACCTTGGCAGATCACTGTTAAAAGAAATATTATGTCTAAATTATCATTTCAAACTCTATCAATATGAACAAACTATACAAAATAAATGTAAAAAGTCCTTTGAAAACAAGTATGTCCAGGTTAACTTTGAATCTAACAAACACAGCGAAAAATTTTTTTCGTGAATAAAAATGTATATATTATGCACCAAAACATTGCAGGACATCTAACAAAATCTGAAATGCTGACAGTGTGCCTATATGAGTTATTAGAAAAAAGTATACAAGTAGATATATTATGCATTACGGAGCACTTCATGATGGACGGCTATGAAGTCCATCTTAATATACCAAACTATTGTTTAGCTGCCTGCTTTAGTCGTAAGGAAAATAAAAGAGGCGTTGCATGCATACTTATAAAAAAGGGTTATCAGTGGAGAGAATTACCCAAAATTGCAAAATTATCTATAACAGGTATTTTTGAATGTTGCGCCATGGAACTGGTAAATTATAAAATTGCAATTGTATGTATATATAGAGTACCAAATCCAAGTAATTTTAATGAATTTATAAGTAGATTAGAGATATTATTATGTGTTCTGTTAAAAAAAACATTTAAAAATGTTATACTGGCGGGTGATTTTAATATAGATATATTGAAGAAAAATAAGCAGTCTCTAGAGTTTGAAAATTTATTATTGAATTTTAATTTAAAATTATCAATACGTCAACCGACTCGTTTAAGGCGAGGTTGCAGTACATTTTAAGATTTTTGAACGTCTGAAAGTCCCATGAACTATGATATTTTTAATGAATAAAAGTTAAAGTATAAAAGTTGAACATATCTTCTAGTAAATCGTAAAGATAGAAACACGATTTGGAATGATTGGCTCGATAAAAAAAAATGTCAAACATGGCACTAAATCACAATTTTAAACGTGTACTGCTTAGAGATTCCATAATGAATTTATATGAAAGTATTATCAATAGAAAGAGCTCTTTATTTTAAAATAAATGGTAAAAACAGATTTCGTAATTTCGTTATCATTTTTCTCCAAGAAAAAAAATAGTCAAAATATTGGCATTATATCGCTCGCCGGCCGTTCATCAGTGCCTGTCTAGGCGTTATTGAGGGCGGACGTACGTCGTTGCTCCGCAAAATCCCCCCCCACCCCCGCATGTACGTTTCCGCAAAAGTACAAAGTAATTCGTATTCCAAACTCAATCGTTCAAACCATAGACATACTAGTAAGAAACCGTAGACAGGTTACTGACAAGGTAACATGACGGAGCTTACGAGTGGCACGCATCGCGAAAAGCGTACGCACACTAATATAAATATGTCAAAACGACACACTAAGAATTAGATAAGAAGTGTAAGTGAGATAGCACATCTAATCGCAAGAGCGAAATAGAGATAAACATATACTCTCTGAACCGACGCGCATTGTGACATCATGCTAACCGTTTCACAAACAATAATTTGACTCAGATGCGACATGATCACTTTGTCTGTCTTGAGTAAATTCAATTCGCCTCAAAGTAAATTTGATTAATTCATTTAAGATAGGGAAATAAAAAGTCGATGTGATTTATTTATAACATTTATTAAAAAAGTACATTTTATTCTTCTCATTTCATTAAATGGAAACCTAAAACAGTACTTTAATATAAAAACTGTGCGCTGTGGACCCACCATAGCCCTGGCAATACCCCTGGGGGTATGGTGGGTCTTTTAAAGCTTAACCGTACTCCTGGCTAAAATGCTCGTAGTGTTATACCAACGTGCTACGTGGACAATGTTATCTCTCGTATGATAATGACTTACTACTTACGTTTTTGTATTTTTAGACAAGCGAAGACAAGCGCTAGTACGATGATATAGTGCAACAAGGAGATACATTAGAGAATAAAACGTTTAGGTATTACTGCTAATGGTTATAATGCTTTGTACGAGGGTCAAACTGAAAGTTCTTAGAACTGGCCACTTATAAACAATATAATAAAAAAATATTCTAAAATTTGAAAATAGAACTCTTTGCCAATATTACTGAGTATATATTTCATTCTTGTCATTTGTTTTACGATTTGGCGGCAAATTGAAAATTTTCTGTGTCACGTCAACATGAATTTAACACGAGAAAATTTTCGTGCAATGATTTTTTATGACTTTCGATGTCATTTAAGTCAACAAGAAAGTTATGATAGACTACGATTGGCCTTTCACGATGAAGCCCCATCTCGTGCGACTGTTTACAACTGGTTTAATGAGTTTAAACGTGGTCGCACTAATCTCACTGATGATGTACGTGAGGGACGGCCTTCTACGGCGACGACTGAAAATAACATCTGTGTTGTGCGGCGTATGATAGAGACTGACAAAAGAGTGACCTATCAGCAGATTCGGACAAGCTTAGGCATCGGTATGAGTTAAGTGCACAAAATCCTCCACGAACATTTAGCGGTCAGGAAGCTTTGCGCCCGGTGGATACCTCATAATTTGACTAAGGCTCAAAAACTCCATCGTGTGGATTGGTGCCGTAAAATGATTGAAAGATTTAACGGAGGTGACTCAAATGCTGTGTTCGACATACTAACAGGTGACGAAAGCTGGATTTACTGTTATGATCCTGAAACCAAAAGACAATCTGCTCAGTGGGTGTTTCCTTTCGAGGAGTTGCCAACTAAAGTGAAGAGAGATGGAAGTGCGGGAAAAAAAATGGTGGCCTCGTTCTTTGGAAGGATAGGTCATTTCGCAACAATTGTGTTAGAGGATCAAAAAACAATTTCTGCAGAATGGTACACTACCAATTGTTTGCCACTTGTCTTGGAAAAAGTTCGAGAGAAACGACCTCGCAGTAGGATCCTCCTTCACCACGACAACGCCTCGTCGCACACCGCCAAGCGAACGATCGACTATTTGGCGACATCAAACGTTGAATTACTGGGTCACCCGTCGTATAGCCCCGACCTCGCGCCTTGTGATTTTTATTTATTTCCAAAAATTAAAGAAAAACTTAAAGGAAAGCGGTTTATGAATGCTGAAGAAGCGGTGACTGCGTATCGCGATGCCATTGAAGAGACCCCTAAGGACGAGTGGGCAAAGTGCTTTTCCCAGTGGTTCCATCGCATGCAGCGGTGTATTGACGTCAATGGACAATATTTTGAAAAGATATAATAAAACTAATAACTGGCTAATGTAATCAGTTTTTGATTTTCTAAGAACTTTCAGTTTGACCCTCGTATATTATAGGTATAATCTGTGGTACTGTTGAAGATCCGTCATCATCATCATCCTTGCGCTGTCGGATCATTCCCACTAGTTCTATTGAACAGTTCTATGATAGAACTAGTGATACTTTTTTTCCCACTAGTTCTATTAGCACAACTTGATGTGAAGAATAGAACTAATAGGAAACAGTTATAGGAAATTTACCACTAGTTCTATGTATGTTTTACAAAGGTAGTGTCACAACATCGCGCTCACATATCCGAATAAATATGTATGTATAAAAATGTGTTAAACGAATGAACGTCTACAAAACAATTGAACGTCTACAAAACAAATGAACGTCTACAAACCAATGACTACCAGAAAGTGATCAGCTATCGATAGTAATTGCAAAAAACAGGTGCATGCGATTTTCGACTTTACTGACAATTCATGACAAACTTTTTTTTTGTTTTTTCTCGCTTTCTGGCAATATTAGGGTAATAAAATTATAAATTCTGACTAATGTCAATTAGGTTGAAAATCGCATGCACCTGTTTTCTGCAATCACTATCGATAGCTGATCACTTTCTGTAAGTCATTTGTTTTGTAGACGTTCATTTGTTTTGTAGGCGTTCATTTGTTTTGTAGAAGTTCATTTGTTTTACACATTAAACAAATGAACGTCTACAAAACATATTGATTCGGATATATGAGCGCGATGTCGTGACACTACGGATCATTCCCAGTAGTTCTATTGAATACCTTGTAAAAACATACATAGAACTAGACTGGGACATTTCCTATTACTTATGCCATTAGTTCTATTCTCCTCATCAAGTTGTGCTTATAGAATTAGGACAGTTCTATCATAGAATTGTTCAATACTACTACTATACTGGGAATGATCCCACAAAATAGTAGAACTTGAAATTAACGAACTGAAATTAATAAACTAATTACACAACAATATTATCTGGGAGTACGGTTAAGCTTTGAAAGACCCACCATACCCCCAGGGGTACTGCCAGGGGTACGGTGGGTCGGCAGCGAAAACTGTGCAGTACAATCTACTTAGTTGTTTAATACTAAAAGGAGAAAAACATGAACAAGTGAATGGACTTTGATCATCCGTCAATGTTTATAACTTACGTATGATTTTGTATTTCTATAATAATAATATATTGTGTTGCTTCAGCCTCAAATCACTTTTATTACTTGACAAAAACACACATCAGTATTTTATTATTACGAATGTCCCATCTGGATACTTTGTTTTTTAGTCTTTGAACACGCACAATACTGCTTTTCTTTTACACTCGCTAAATACCAATTTTTTTATTCACTCTATTATTTGTGATACTGAATTTATTGTAAATTGAAAATAAAACGTTGTAATATTGTAATACTCATGAATGAGAAGTGATTCCATAACTTTTAGTCATTTTCCTACTATAGTTTGTGCAAAATCTCATTACACACGACGGCATTTTCAAATGTAACGTACACACACGCGAGTAAAAGAGCGAGCGCTTCCGACCGCAGCGCGTACGCGACTAAAGCCAAATGAGACATTTAGCCTGTTTTTAATGTGCCACTTTTGAAGTTCGCATAACTCATCTACGGTTTTTTTACGCTGCGCTGTGGCACACGCTCACACGAACCCCCCCCCCCCCCCCTCTCACCCCGCTCACTCGCTGACGCCACCGCCGTGTTTTTGTTTTTGCGGGGGGTGAGGTCGAGCTACGCACTGTACTGCAACCTCGCCTTAAAGAGCAAGACATGCATTGACAATTTTGCGCATAATTTGAATAGGCGTCCTAAAGCTATGGTTTTGGAACTGGCTTTGTCTGACCATACAGCATAACTACTAAACTGCCCGATTAGCACTGCAAGCATTACAAATTGGCAAACCACTAGACGGGACTATAGTAAAGAGAACACTGATAAATTTAAATCCTACCTCAGTAGTCTATCTTTTGCCGAAGTGTATGAAGCTAAGGACCCTAACATTGCCTACAATGCCTTCATAGAAATGTTCTCTTTCCTATACACACAGTGCTTTCCTGAAACTTTAATCTCAGCAAAAATGAAAAGAAGACCTAATTGGGTATCACATGGTATAACAATATGTAGCAAAAGAAAACGACAATTGTTATGGCAATATAGACAAAAACCTACCGAAATGAATAAACATATATTTAAAAGTTATTCTAAATTGCTCAAAAAAATAATTTATTTAACTCAACGCGCGCAGAATATATATAAAATAAAGACATCGCAAAATAAATCTAAGACTACTTGGGAAATAATAAACGAAACAAAACTAAATTTACCAAAAAACACAATAAATCAAATTAGATATAATAATGAAACGATTACTGACCCTAAAATTATTGCAAACATATTTAACGATTACTTTATAGATAAAATTGAACCTATGACTAGCTCAGGAACTGCAGTTACTAAACATATTTTAGACAGGAAAGATTCAATGTTCATGGCACCAAGTCTACCAATTGATATATTAAAAATTATTGCGGCCTTAAAAAATAGTAACAGTGTAGGATATGACAGCATATGTACTAAAATTGTAAAGAGTGTAGCTAAGCATTTGCTTAGCTACACTCTTTACAATTTTAGTACTGATTAACCATTAGTTAACTGATTAACCATTAGTAACCATTAGTAGATTTCTGTAGCCCCATAAGCTACATTATTAATTTAAGTATCAGTGAAGGTATATTTCCGAATGCACTAAAAAAATCAATAGTAAAACCTATATTTAAGAAACAGGATAGGGAGCAAATAGAATTTTACAGGCCAATATCATTAATACCAATAATTTCAAAAAATTTTGAAAAATATATTTGCCGAGAACTTAATACATATTTGGAAAAAAATTATATACTCTGTGATGAACAGAAAGGATTTAGGGAGAAAAAATCAATTAACTTGGCTATTTACGACTTTCTGCATACAGTTCTGTCAAAAATGGACAAAAAAACCCCAGTCTGTGCCATTTTCTGCGACATGACACAGGCATTCGACTATGTCCAACATAGCATATTACTGAAGAAACTAGACGCATATGGTATAAGAGGCAACGTACTTAAGCTAATTCAATCTTACCTTCATGACAGAAAGCAAGTAACGCAAATCAGCAGAATAAATATGAGCTCCAAGCGTGAAGAGATCTTCACGTCATGCGAGCGTACTGTCCCTTATGGTGTTCCGCAAGGCAGTGTAATAGGACCACCCATGTTTACACTCTATATTAATGACTTCCCGAAATCCGTAAAACATCCCATGACATTGTTTGCTGATGACAGTACGATCACTATACCATGCGAGAATAAGGACACATATGAAACGGACATAAAAAATACATTGATTGAAGCAGTAACATGGCTGAATAATAATAATTTAAAAATCAATATTAATAAAACTTTGATTATGCATTTTAGACAACGGACATCATTATTTTGTAATCTTGACATTGAATATAATAATAGTAAAATACAGACAGCTAATACAACAAAATTTTTAGGTTTAACAATTGATAGCAACTTAAATTGGAAAGCTCATATTGAGGCTTTAGCAAAAAGAATAAGCAGTGGTGCATATGCGTTATATAAATTATCGCGTTCCCTTAATATAGAAGCGCTTTTAACGGCGTATTATGGTTTAGTTGAGTCCATCACTAGATATGGTGTTATTTTCTGGGGAAACTCAACAGATAGGGATATCATTTTTAAACGACAAAAGTACTGCTTGCGATCCATGTTTAATCTAAAAACTACCGATAGTTGTAAACATTATTTCATTAAATATCGTATATTAACATTACCCTCACTTTACATACTGGAAATGGTAATGTTCGTAAAAACAAATCCTAATCTGTTTCCTCGTATGGCAGACAAATTTCCAAGAAATAGACGTGATGATAGCAAACTGTGTGTACCTGCATCAAAAACTGCACTTATGCGCAAGAGTGTTATTTGCATGGCACCAATTATATATAATAAATTGCCCAAAAGTTGGAAAGAGAAAACTGTACCACAACTTAAACAAACGATGAAATTGTTATTGGCACAAAAAGCCTACTATTGTGTTACAGAGTTTCTAAACGATACATTTTGACTATTAAAGAAAATAAATATGAACTATGACATGAATGTAATAAATCATCATAATTATATATTGTATTGTGTGACACTCGAAAAGGAAAATAATAATACCTAACTAACTACATAATGTAATAGATTTTAAAACAATTTTTAATAATAACTGTTATTTAATGTATATTTATATATTTTCAAAGTAATTAATCCAATAATAAATTAATAAAATTGTATGATAGATATTTGCACGTCATGAGAAATGACAGACATGTCATGATCCACTTTTAGTTATTAAGATCTTGCATGCATGTATTATTTAATTCTGTATGTCATACACATGTCTGAGCAAATAAATTTTCTTATTCTTATTCTTATTTGTTTGCTTACTACTCTAACATCGTTGTCGTGAAGTTACGTCGGTATAAACAAAACACCATTTCGACCTTACCTGGATCAATGACTTGCTCCATTTTATTTAATGCATAGCTCGCAAATAGCTATAGTTTCTATTCAAACACCGCAATAACTAATAATCTAAAAAATAATCTCTTAGCTAATTGTCTTGAGCGCCATACGTCTTAAAGTAAAACAATTTTTATGGACCATAAAAGCGCAGCTTATGTTTTTAGTTAAGTAACATAAAATTCTGACAAATAGAGTGAAAACCCCCCATACCCCTTGGGTACCGGCGATTACTTTTGAAAGCCGCAGCACTTAGAAATGAGCTTTCCATCTAAAAGTTAGACTTTTTAGTTAAAAAATAAAAATGACGAAGTTTCTGTCGTCAAGTTTTTAGGATGACGGATTATGCAAGAATAAACTAAAGGACAACTACTAAAGGAGAATGTCGCAGAGAATTTTCTGATAATGTTCATTTGTAGTTATCATCTCCATCAAATTGAAACAGCTGGTCAACCTAGTGGCGTCACTCGTGAGTAATTTAAGAGTGTGCAGGACAACTAGTACTCTGGAGTTCTCTGCAAGTCGATACAAGACCCCTGTATACACGTATTACATATGAGCTTATGCGTATTCTGACGTAGAATTTATGTCTAATCGTATTAAACAAGTTACTTAGGTAATTGGTCATCTATTTGGGCAGATTATATCGGACTAGCGGGCTTTTTACTGTATTCTTAATGTGCTTAAAAGGGTCACAGTATAAAATCAGGGAGGTCTATTTTTATAATGACAATTGCTTCATTGCAGTTCAGAATGACCTGTAAGTTCATAAAAGTAATGTTTGCTCTATAAATTATAGTAAAAGTCTGAAGCTCTTATGTCTGTGTTTGGGTCACAAAACTTAATATATAAAATCAGATTGCTTCAGACCCTTAATCGCGTAGCAGCAACCAACACGAAACTCAAGAACTCACTGTCTGCCCATGGCCACGACCATTTTGAGCCGTTCACCCACCCAACAAGAGTAAGTTGACAGGAGTAACAGATCTGAGTCGCATAGGTACTTTTTTACACACACTCAAAACACTTCTACGGCTTAGATCTGTCAATAAACTCCACATAAAATAAGCTGAAGGGTGATAAACTAAAACAGATAGCCAGACCTATGGTTTGACTAGCTGAACCTGATGGCTGAACATCAGAGCTTGACCTAAACATACTCTAGCACGCAGTACCTACAAATACCTCTCAAGGCAAATCCAGGAAAACTTACGTTGAATTATCTTTGAACATTTGTAACACATTCCTTACTTATCTCATGTTCAATTTTAAAAGAGCGAAAATAAAATATGATGGTACCTAAACAGTTAGATAAAACTTTACTTTTCCACATCTACGTAATTATATCGTTAAAATACGCGGTACACACCATTCCACATTCACATGTACACGCTAGACGCATCTTGGGTCTAAAAAGCCGTAATAACATTTGCGACAATTGACAAGAGCAAATTTTGTGTGACACGTAGAAATAAGATGTCTCGTCTGTCAGAACGGATGTTTAAGGGCCTATACAAATGTAAAAGATAATACCGCTACCTGCGGCGGCATAGTAACTTACGCAATTACTTTGTAAAAGTACTTCTACGTGTTCTTTAGAGAAGGCATTTTTGTGGGCAAGTCACAATCTACTTAATGGAAGCGCAGATTCCAACCGCAAATATTACCTACTCTCATCACTCAGTTTGCATCGGAAAATCAAAGACTCAGGTCTGTTTTCCATACGCTATCCACTGGACTGGTCCATAGCGTATGCGTCTGCAGGTCATGAGGTCCTAGGTTCGATTCCTGGGTCGGGAAAAAGTGTTACTGGCTTTTTTAGAATTCTCAATGGCAGCACGAAGTCTGGTACGGTGCCTTTTAACGGGAAAAGGCTCGCCCTCTATTTCGTGGGACTTACAAATTCATTACATAGCGTAATGTGTGTAAAATATTATACCTCTGCCTACGCCTTCGGGGATACAGATGTGAGTATATATATAAATCCGCCATCCATGCAGTTAATTTAAATAATATAAATAATGATTATGTGTATAATATGTTTACATCATACATACATATCGTCACGCCTTTTATCCTCGAAAGGGTAGGCAGAGGTGTATTTCTACACCCACTTTTCGCCAGATATACTTTGGTCCCACGTAATAAGGGGTGAGCCTATTGCCGTACCGGGCACATTTCCAGACTCCGTGCTGCTACTGAGAATTTCGTGATAGAAAAACCCAATAACACTGCCCAACCCAGGAATCGAACCCGGGACCTCCCGATCCCACGTGCACATTTATGCCGCGAGACCAACGAGGCAGTCTGTTTACATCACTTCATATAAAATAAAATTAAGTTTATACTTTTCGCTTAAACATAATCAATAAAAAATAGACAAATTTAGTCATGGAAACAGCCAGGAAAAATACGTTTCATCGGGACCTCCGTGGCATTAACTTTGACACTGAGCTCCATTACAGACGAATACAGTATAGCGAACATGAAAAAGCAATACTTTTATTTAGGCTCATATAGATCATCTATGTGAATCGCCGCTAGTAAAAGCTTTCAAGCGCACTGTAATAGTGTACTTGGCTGCGTTCGATACCCGGTGGTCACCATTAACTTAATTGGATTTCTTTCGGCCCTGTTATATTCATGCTGCAGACTGAACCTATATTGACGCCAATAGGTGAACCTATTGGCGTCGGCGATTAATCGGCGTCCAAACAATGAATTGTTTGGACGCCGATTGTTTTTATTTGCACTCATGTTTAAACAATCCTCAACACTCAACGTACAAAGCGAGCATATTTTAGGCCTACTAAGAATCCACTATAAAAACATTCCAATAAACGTGCCGAGTGCTGTCACTACAATAATTTATTTTTATTTGTCATCGATAACAAATAACTCTAATAATTCTTTAAAAATACCCATGTACTGTATTTTCCAATAAGTTCTCCTTTTTTCGAATATCGTGTAGATTACGGTGCAGTTTTAAACTGCATTGTTTTCGGTTTGTTATTATCAGTGAGACCATGTATCTTTTGGAAATTGTTGCCTCCGAAAATATAAATGAACGTATCGCTGAATAGCTGCTGAATTTATAAAAATAATATTTCAGACGCATTTTCTACAGAGTACTCCTGTTATCGCTAAAGGCTATGCGCTCACAGAAGACTGGGATATGGTGGCAGAGTACGAAAAGGTACGCAGACGACAGAGGCTCTCGTAGCAACCTGCATCTCATGTCCTATCAAAAAGTAACAATCAAAATAATATAAGGTTGTTATGTTAATCAAAATAATGGAGATTTGCGGGCGTTGGTCAGATCACTAAAATAAATAATATAATAAATAGCTCTCACCTCTTTAACAATTTGAAGTAGTATGGTACCAGCGTGACGCAGAGGCTTGCCACGACATACCATGGAACAACGCGACGTGCTGACTACTAGAAACTAGGAGTGAGGCGTATTTATAGGAACAACTTAAGAACAGATTTTTACAAAACAACATGAAACTGTTCCACCATATCCCATAATCCCGTTTCTGTTCCACACATTGTATCATAAAATAGATGTGCTACTGTTACAGTGTGCCCATTATTACTAGGTATCGGTACCTGGAACTGCAACTGCAAACAGCCTGGAACTAGCTTTGCTCTAATTTATGACAATAGAAATAGCGTCACAGCACCTAATCTGTTTTCAGCCACTTTCCCGTTCATAGTTCATATAGTACTATGGAATTATTAGTATTAATGGAACAGGCAACGGAAATATGTGTAACTGGTTTGTAATTTTTCCTAGTATAGACCCACCACTGGTGGCTACTGGCTCGCACACGTTGCGAGACGGTTATCTAGAAAAATCCGCTTGTGAGTGCTGAGCTTTAAATATGAACGCAAGTATCAACACTTTGAGTGTATATAGTGTCAATGATATTAAAAGTAATTATTTCTACCCAACAAGAACCTGAATGGAAATCAGCAGAGGCCGTAACCTGTATAGTTTGGCGATTCTAGGAGTTTTACTGGGATAATATTTGCGACGGCAGTAAAAGTGCAGAAATATTATCTTCTTCACTCCGTCTTCGTCTCTCTCACTTCGTCCTTCATTGTAACGTTTCACCAACAACAAAATTAAACAGAAAATAACTACGTTAAAAACAACCGACTTCAAAAACGAAAAAGTGAAAATAATAAAGATTTAACATGAATTAAATACTATCTATTATTTATATGTGCTATTTACTAATAGGTAGACTTACAAAAGGTGCTGCGCGACTTAACATATAGATCTCAAGAAACGGGAACGGATAAAAGAAGTCGTCTCTGTCAAAATGCTCTTCGGGACACAGTTTTACGTTCTTGTGAGACTATTAAAGATCCTGAAAACCGTTTTTTGGCCAGGAAAGCATATATGAAATCACGTTAACGTCAAGAAACTCTTAAACAGTATAATTCTAGACTCGGTCAGATCCAAGAGCGTCTAGCGAATGAGTCTTTTGAGCAGAGAGCTAATAGACTTGGTCTCATTAATAATCGACAAATCATGGCATTACCGCATGATTTACGTCTTTGAAGTCACCATTATTATCATTGTGCAATTCAAATAGATTTTTGTAATTACTGAGTTCGTATCGCCACCTTCTGACTCCTTCATCGGACGAGAACGAGCCCAAACTCTATAAAATTTTGTCAATTAATTACTGAGTTCCTATATTATTCCTATGGCCACCTTTCGATTCATTCATCAGAGCAGCTCTATGTCATAATAACTTTTCATTGTCATCCAATTTAAATACGTATACAAAACCCAACACCCGATGTCTGACATATTTTTTTTATAGACTCACGCCTGTATTCCCAAAGGGGTAGGCAGAGGTGTAATATTACACCCACATTTCCCATTAATTTTTAGATCCCACGTAATAGAGGGCGAGCCTATTGCCGTACCGGGCACATTACCAGAGTTCGTGCAGAATTTCCTAACGGAAAAACCCAATAACACTTTGCCCGACCTGGGAATCGAACCCGAGACCTCCCAATCCCACGCGCACATATATGCTGCGAGATCAACGAGGCAGTCTGTCCATTCCTTTTTGAAGTTTCTAGAATTTTCTAATTTTTATTCGAAATATTTAAATAATATTTTGATGATGCTGGCGCTGCTGCTGCATCGGCGGAAACCCTCAAATGGCGCAAATACTGAAACTTGGCTGGTAATTACGTTTCTGAACCGTTTGGGGTCGAAACGCTGGGGCCATGGGGCCATAGTGCACGCGCATTATACAAAGAAATCGCCAGAAGGCTTATCGATGCTTCCCGTGAGCAGAGGGCTGGTTTATATCTCGCTGAGAGAATAAGCATTGCCATTCAACGTGCCAGCCTTCTGGGCACGCTACCGCTCGACAGCGTTGCGGAGGAATTTAATTTTTTATTATATTTTATTTACTTTTCTTTTCATACTTTTGCTTTTTTATAGTTTAGGATAGTTTAGTTATATAATTAGTTTTATTTTATTGTACATTATAGTGTTAATCCTACTTATAGACCAATTATACTTTAGTTTATTTAAAGTCTACCTAAGATAAAAAAAAAATATTTTCCAAATAATTATAAACATTTTCAAAATTTCATACAAACCAAAATCCACTAACTGATATGATTGGGATTTGAACCCACGCCTTCAGAACGTAAAATGGATGTATTATCAGCACGGCCATCGCCTTGTTATCAATTAGTGGCGAATTTAGCTAACACTTGACAGAGTGCTTACCTCATCTAACTTAAAACTGTCATTTTCAAATAATAAAATATTCTTCAAACCTTTTTTCTAATTATTATGTTTGACGACCGGCCAGTTTGTCGTGTAGACGCATAAAGTGTAGAGGTCAGTAGTCCTTGGTGACCGTAGTGATGACAATTGACATGACACCAGCCGTCACAATTATTATTCAAAGAAATTTCAGCCTTAAGGATAGGTGAAAGTAAATAAAAAAATGCTCATAAAATAAAAACTACTGCGCCTACATGAATCAAATTTTTATGGGACCAATCCGAAACTATTGCGCATCAAAAAAAAAAAGAATTTCGTAAATCGGTTCAGAAATCTCGGCGAAATCGGTGTACATACATCGGGAAATAAAATACCGGCTGAATTGAGAACCTCCTCCTTTTTTTTTGTTTGAAGTCGGTTAATGATTAGGTACTAATGGGGCCACATTTGACTAGTTTGAGAGAGGGCCACGACCCGTATAGTATTGTCACTCAGAAATATTTAACTTTTTGAAGACTCTTTAAAGCAATAGCTGCTATATCGCGCGGGACTTTCCACAACATTTCCAAATAACGGCCACAAAGTACCTGGACTTGAAAAAAATATTTGTAGGTCACATAAAGTATTGTCGCGTATGAGGATCGAACCCACAACAAGCAGTGCAGGCTTTCGTTATTTATGTGTTCCGTACTACTTAATACTTAGGCGTTAATAGTATTTTTCTATCTCATTTATAGTGTAAGTAGCAAGTGAGATAAAAGCGGTACATTTTACAAAACTTAACATGAACAAATCAGCAACAGCGGCAGAATAAAAATGCCATGAATCGACTTTGTAGGCACTCGGTCCAAATGCGAATGCGACCGACATGGCGAAACGTCCTAAAATGAATGCGTACTTTTGGATGTTTATTGCGATTTTGTTTGTAATTTATTTGGTATCAAGAATGTAAAGTCATTCATACTCGTTTAAGTGACTCTCTTAATATTTATATAAACCAAATAGGTACTTGAAAAAGTAATGGTGATATCTTGTGATATGAACATGTTTATGACGGTTATAAGGCTTGTCGTACTGTATGGTGGAGAACATTAGTCTATTTGAAGATGGATGAGAAACGATTCCCTGCAGTAGAGATGAGTACCTATGTTAAAACAGGTGTTTGGAGTGACGAAAAAAGGACATAATGAAGAGTGACTATGTTGGAGGTAGTTTGATAGTGGCGCACATAGACGAGAATGTGAAAGGAAATCGTTTAGCTTGGTATGGACTTGTGATGTTCGAGTGATCGTTCAAAATGTATATCCGCGGATACGGATCGGAATACAGATATTTGGTTTCAAGATCCGCGGATACGGATACGGATACGGATCTTCATTATCTTACTGAATCCATGTCGGTGGGCGCGACCTTGAAACGATAGTTGACGTCACGCACAGCCGGCCGAACAATAGACAGATCATGTTTCGACTTGTATTGAAATTATATAAAAAATACTTTGAATGGAATATAATAGTTTTTTAATTCTACCTAACCACCTATAGCATTCCATCCTATCAACTGAAAATTAATAAGGTGAAGGATCCGTAAAAGATCCGCGAGAAAAGTAACGGATACGGATACGAATTTTCCTTCTTCCGCGGATATCCGCCGATACGGATACGGATACGGATATCCGGAACATCACTAGTATGGACATGTTATGCAAAGAGATAATAATATGTATGTAGGTAAACAAGTGATGAATACGAAGGTAGAGTGACGTGAAAGCAACTAGAGTCCACCGAAAACATTAATGTTGTAGAATACTACTATTATTTATCTATTTTATTAGGTATATATAAAGAATACGTTACGTTTTAAACAACGATGCTTTTCTGATATATTTAGGAATAACTAAGCTCATGCTAAATGCTAAAGCTTGTTAACATCATCATCATCGCCCTAGCGATATCCTGCTAGCATCCAAGATTTTCGCAATAAAGCCCGGGACCATTAAGGCCACAGCTTATTAGAGCCACCCGGCCACCCACTCCGCACCACCTCGCCTCGTGCGGCTAGTATTCTTTATATGGATTTGTATGGGTATGCGCTCACTACATCAACTCCGTAGCGTCACCGGATCGCCTCTGTCGTAAGCCATCCACACGCGGACGGCGGGTCGTTCACCCGCCGTCCGCGCGTGGACGGCTCGGTGAAGAACTCGCTGTTCGCATGATTGCCGCGCGTTCACTCAGTGTTGCCAACTCTGATTTTCAAAAATACGTAGATCGGAGTTAAAAAGCACGTCGATCTACGTACTTTTAATAACCGCTTGACCGCGCACAAGTGACTATTCTCCCTTTTTCGAAATTCCGTAGACCGCGCACAAGTGACTATTTTCCGTTTTTGGTTACAGCGCTATACTCGGTCTGAATTTACTGTTTCTTTCTATTACGTAATGTTTTAAATTCTTTTTCTCTGTTCTATTCAAATCATTGAACATTTCTTCATGCTAAAAATACGAAGCGAGTCTTAAAAACGTTAACCCGGAACGAAAAAATAATGTCAAATGCCACTCTTTGTTTCGCGCGCTCCGTGATTACGTGCTTATCGTATGCGTGTAATTAAATATTTTTATACTATGATACATGTTCTTTTTTATTTAATTCGGTGTAGATAGAATCCCTCTACAGTGAAAACTCATAAAATATGTATGTCATCGATTTACTTTTTAAAATAATCCTGTTTAAAATACACAAAGTGTTTTTTTCAACGATAGTCAATGTTTGCTGCTAAGTATAATAAATTAGAAAGTAAATATCAACAAAGAATTCATACGACTTGAAAAAGTCATTTATAAGGTTGAAAAAAAAAAACATCACTTCAACTTACTCATGTTACCGACTTATCAACAATAAATGTTTATGTTAGCGCGCCCATCTGGCGAGCGGCGGCGTGACATTTTGCTTAGAACGTGAGCGGTCGAGTGAATTCGGCGAATTGGCGCTAGCGGTCAAGCGGATAATATCTAAAATAAAGAGAGTAAAAATTGGTAAAACGAGTGTTTCAAACATCGATTCGAGTGTGTAAGCAAATATTATTGACTTAAATTGATCGAAATGGTTTTAGTTTGTACTTGTTAAACTAATTGGGTACGATTAAACATGCAACAAAGTATTATAACTATTATAAATGTCCATTTTTACGTGTGGTTTGTGTATAATAATGCTTCCTTCTTAGTAAAATCTCGTTATTTTGCTAATTTGGTAATTTGCGGCAAAATACGTAGATTCTGGGCCTGAAGTACAAGTAATCAAGTCATGTAATCTCCACATTTTACCATTGCAAGCTACTCATCACAATGTCGATGGGGAGGATACATGGCTCGATTTAATTTGCACCTCTGACCCTGACCTTGTCTCCAAACACGGCCAATATCCTGCTCCAGGTTTCTCTCATCATGATCTAATCCTCCACTCATATATCCTAAAGCCTCCCCGTCCTCCCCTTAAGGTTCTGCATGTTCGTTGCTTTGGGCGCATGGATGTTAATCAACTAGAAAGAAATGCAGCTACAATGAACTGGGATCAGCTACCCGCTGCTGCAACTGTGGATGAAAAGATCGAGATATTTAATAACGCTGTTCTCGAGTTATACAACGTGCATGCACCCGTCAGAAAGGTGAAACTGAAGCGTCCACCTGCTCCCTGGATTACGAAGGCGGTTAAAATGGCTATGAGGCGTAGAGATTGTGCCTTTCGGAAATTTAAGAAGCACCGAACTGAAGATTTCTGGTCTCTTTATAAAGTTGCAAGAAATCGGTGTAATCAAGTGATACGTAACGCCAAACGCCGCCATATTCTTAGTAATATTAACTCATCCTCCCCTGCCAATGTCTGGAAGTTCCTCGGAACCATAGGTATTGGCAAACAGCGTAGTTTTGATCTCCAGTGGACAATTGGTTTGGAGGAAATCAATAAACATTTCACCACTTCTAATTATTTGGATCATCCTACCAAGTGTCTCACTGTGAATTATTTACGTAACCTTCCCCGTCTTAACATAGACCTTTTTAAATTTTCTTCAGTCACCCCGGGGGAGATCAAGAAGTCTATCCTTTCCATCAAATCCAACGCTACAGGTTGTGACAATATTAGTCGTAAAAGGATCGTACCTATCGTTGATCAATTGTTACCAGCCATTACGCATATATCTTTAACTTTTCCCTCGGCACAGGTGCGTTTCCCTTACTATGGCGGAAAGCTTTAGTAACTCCTTTGCCTAAGTTCCCTAACCCTTCCCTCCCGAGCCATTTCCGCCCCATATCAATCCTTCCTTTCCTCTCCAAGGTGCTTGAGGCTTGTGTACACAGACAACTTTCAAAATTTATCAATCTGAATACTCTACCGAACCGATTTCAATCTGGCTTCAGACCTGGACACAGCACACTGACCGCTCTTTTGAAGGTGACTGGAGATGTTAGGGCGGGAATGGAAGACACCAAAGTTACTGTGCTGGCTTTGGTCGATTTCACGAACGCCTTTAACACGGTCAATCACGAAATCCTACTATCCATCCTTTCCAGTCTTCAGATCTCTCCAAAGCCGCTGGAATGGTTCTCACAATACCTCCAGTCCTCCAGTCGGTTCGCCACGATGAGTCTTCGTCATCATGGTGTAACCTCGAGTCTGGCGTTCCTCAAGGTGGCATTCTCTCTCCATTATTATTTTCTATTTTTATAAATCTCCTGACATAGAATCTTCGGTGTGCGTATCACTTATATGCTGACGACTTGCAACTATATACACAGGCAGGAGTTGACAATGTCACTTCAGCTATCGATGGGGTTAATGAAGCTCTGTCTGTTGTACATGATTGGTTAAAACGATTTGGTGTTGCAGTGAATCCTGCTAAATGCCAGGCCAATGCCATAATAGGTAGTCAACGCAATATGAGTAAAATTGATTTTTCAATGCTTTCGTCTGTCATGTACAACCAGATAGCAATACCCTTCAGTCCAGTCGTTAAAAATCTTGGGTTATACATGGATATTTTAGTTTGAAAGTGAGCCGATTGTTTGCCATCCTGATTTCGAGAGGGAGCGTATTCCATAATGAGACTGCTTGGACGAAGAAAGAAGAGTTAACAAACCCAGAACTATGGAAGGGACACAGTAGGAGACGATTATTAGATGACCGTAAATTTTTGTCGTGATTTGAGCCTAAATATTGTAGAAAAGGACTTAGGTAAGAAGGAAGAGAGGGAGAGTTAAGAAAAGAGAAAAGAGTGGTGAGAGCACGCAGACTGCGGCGTTGACGAATAGGTAGCCATTTGAGTTGGGAGCGGTATTCCGAGACATGGTCATATTTTCGAAGGTTGTAAACAAATCGAATGAAGTTATTGAGAAGCCGGTCTAGTTTGTTGAGAAGGTCTGCATTCAGGTCAAAATAGCACACATCGCCATAGTCGATAATAGGAAAAATTCAAGTCTGCATGAGCATCGCCTTAGTGCTAGGAGGGAGGAAGTTCTTCAAGCGGTACAATGAACGTAAGCATCCTGTCACTCGCTGAATGACAGATGTAACTTGAACCCGCCAGTTGAGGTGGCTATCCATGTATAACCCAAGATTTTTAACGACTGGACTGAAGGGTATTGCTATCTGGTTGTACATGACAGACGAAAGCATTGAAAAATCAATTTTACTCATATTGCGTCGACTACCTATTATGGCATTGGCCTGGCATTTAGCAGGATTCACTGCAACACCAAATCGTTTTAACCAATCATGTACAACAGACAGAGCTTCATTAACCCCATCGATAGCTGAAGTGACATTGTCAACTCCTGCCTGTGTATATAGTTGCAAGTCGTCAGCATATAAGTGATACGCACACCGAAGATTCTATGTCAGGAGATTTATAAAAATAGAAAATAATAATGGAGAGAGAATGCCACCTTGAGGAACGCCAGACTCGAGGTTACACCATGATGACGAAGACTCATCGTGGCGAACCGACTGGAGGACTGGAGGTATTGTGAGAACCATTCCAGCGCCTTTGGAGAGATCTGAAGACTGGAAAGGATGGATAGTAGGATTTCGTGATTGACCGTGTTAAAGGCGTTCGTGAAATCGACCAAAGCCAGCACAGTAACTTTGGTGTCTTCCATTCCCGCCCTAACATCTCCAGTCACCTTCAAAAGAGCGGTCAGTGTGCTGTGTTCAGGTCTGAAGCCAGATTGAAATCGGTTCGGTAGATTATTCAGATTGATAAATTTTGAAAGTTGTCTGTGTACACAAGCCTCAAGCACCTTGGAGAGGACAGAAAGGATTGATATGGGGCGGAAATGGCTAGGGAGGGAAGGGTTAGGGATCTTAGGCAAAGGAGTTACTAAAGCTTTCCGCCATAGTAAGGGAAACGCACCTGTGCCGAGGGAAAAGTTTAAGATATATGCGTAATGGCTGGTAACAATTGATCAACGATAGGGACGATCATTTTACGACTAATATTGTCACAACCTGTAGCGTTGGATTTGATGGAAAGGATAGACTTCTTGATCTCCCCCGGGGTCACTGAATAAAATTTAAAAAGGTCTATGTTAAGACAGGCAAGGTTACGTAAATAATTCACAGTGAGACACTTGGTAGGATGATCCAAATAATTAGAAGTGGTGAAATGTTTATTGATTTCCTCAAAACCAATTGTCCACTGGAGATCAAAACTACGCTGTTTGCCAATACCTATGGTTCCGAGGAACTTCCAGACATTGGCAGGGGAGGATGAGTTAATATTACTAAGAATATGGCGGCGTTTAGCGTTACGTATCACTTGATTACACCGATTTCTTACAACTTTATAAAGAGACCAGAAATCTTCAGTTCGGTGCTTCTTAAATTTCCGAAAGGCACAATCCCTACGCCTCATAGCCATTTTAACCGCCTTCGTAATCCAGGGAGCAGGTGGACGCTTCAGTTTCACCTTTCTGACGGGTGCATGCACGTTCTATAACTCGAGAACAGCGTTATTAAACATCTCGATCTTTTCATCCACAGTTGCAGCAGCGGGTAGCTGATCCCAGTTCATTGTAGCTGCATTTCTTTCTAGTTGATTAACATCCATGCGCCCAAAGCAACGAACATGCAGAACCTTAAGGGGAGGACGGGGAGGCTTTAGGATATATGAGTGGAGGATTAGATCATGATGGGAGAAACCTGGAGCAGGATATTGGCCGTGTTTGGAGACAAGGTCAGGGTCAGAGGTGCAAATTAAATCGAGCCATGTATCCTCCCCATCGACATTGTGATGAGTAGCTTGCAATGGTAAAATGTGGAGATTACATGACTTGATTACTTGTACTTCAGGCCCAGAATCTACGTATTTTGCCGCAAATTACCAAATTAGCAAAATAACGAGATTTTACTAAGAAGGAAGCATTATTATACACAAACCACACGTAAAAATGGACATTTATAATAGTTATAATACTTTGTTGCATGTTTAATCGTACCCAATTAGTTTAACAAGTACAAACTAAAACCATTTCGATCAATTTAAGTCAATAATATTTGCTTACACACTCGAATCGATGTTTGAAACACTCGTTTTACCAATTTTTACTATCTTTATTTTAGATATTATCCGCTTGACCGCTGGCGCCAATTCGCCGAATTCACTCGACCGCTCACGTTCTTAGCAAAATGTCACGCCGCCGCTCGCCAGATGGGCGCGCTAACATAAACATTTATTGTTGATAAGTCGGTAACATGAGTAAGTTGAAGTGATGTTTTTTTTTTCAACCTTATAAATGACTTTTTCAAGTCGTATGAATTCTTTGTTGATATTTACTTTCTAATTTATTATACTTAGCAGCAAACATTGACTATCGTTGAAAAAAACACTTTGTGTATTTTAAACAGGATTATTTTAAAGAGTAAATCGATGACATACATATTTTATGAGTTTTCACTGTAGAGGGATTCTATCTACACCGAATTAAATAAAAAAGAACATGTATCATAGTATAAAAATATTTAATTACACGCATACGATAAGCACGTAATCACGGAGCGCGCGAAACAAAGAGTGGCATTTGACATTATTTTTTCGTTCCGGGTTAACGTTTTTAAGACTCGCTTCGTATTTTTAGCATGAAGAAATGTTCAATGATTTGAATAGAACAGAGAAAAAGAATTTAAAACATTACGTAATAGAAAGAAACAGTAAATTCAGACCGAGTATAGCGCTGTAACCAAAAACGGAAAATAGTCACTTGTGCGCGGTCTACGGAATTTCGAAAAAGGGAGAATAGTCACTTGTGCGCGGTCAAGCGGTTATTAAAAGTACGTAGATCGACGTGCTTTTTAACTCCGATCTACGTATTTTTGAAAATCAGTGTTGGCAACACTGAGTGAACGCGCGGCAATCATGCGAACAGCGAGTTCTTCACCGAGCCGTCCACGCGCGGACGGCGGGTGGACGACCCGCCGTCCGCGCGTGGATGGCTTACGACAGAGGCGATCCGGTGACGCTACGGAGTTGATGTAGTGAGCGCATACCCATACAAATCCATATAAAGAATACTAGCCGCACGAGGCGAGGTGGTGCGGAGTGGGTGCCGGGTGGCTCTAATAAGCTGTGGCCTTAATGGTCCCGGGCTTTATTGCGAAAATCTTGGATGCTAGCAGGATATCGCTAGGGCGATGATGATGATGTTAACAAGCTTTAGCATTTAGCATGAGCTTAGTTATTTCTAAATATATCAGAAAAGCATCGTTGTTTAAAACGTAACGTATTCTTTATATATACCTAATAAAATAGATAAATAATAGTAGTATTCTACAACATTAATGTTTTCGGTGGACTCTAGTTGCTTTCACGTCACTTTACCTTTGTATTCATCACTTGTTTACCTACATACATATTATTATCTCTTTGCATAACATGTCCATACTAGTGATGTTCCGGATATCCGTATCCGTATCCGTATTGGCGGATATCCACGGAAGAAGAAAAATCCGTATCCGTATCCGTTATTTTTCTCGCGGATCTTTTGCGGATCCTTCACCTTATTAATTTTCAGTTCATAGGATGGAATGCTATAGGTGGTTAGGTAGAATTAAAAAACTATTATATTCCATTCAAAGTATTTTTAATATAATTTCAATACAAGTCGAAACATGATCTGTCTATTGTTCGGCCGGCCGTGCGTGACGTCAACTATCGTTTCAAGGTCGCGCCCACCGACATTGATTCAGTAAGAAAATGAAGATCCGTATCCGTATCCGTATCCGCGGATCTTGAAACCAAATATCTGTATTCCGATCCGTATCCGCGGATATACATTTTGAACGATCACTCGAACATCACTAGTCCATACCAAGCCAAACGATTTCCTTTCACATTCTCGTCTATGTGCGCCACTATCAAACTACCTCCAACATAGTCACTCTTCATTATGTCCTTTTTTCATCACTCCAAACACCTGTTTTAACATAGGTACTCATCTCTGCTGCAGGGAATCGTTTCTCATCTATCTTCAAATAGACTAATGTTCTCCACCAAACAGTACGACAAGCCTTATAACCGTCATAAACATGTTCATATCACAAGATATCACCATTACTTTTTCAAGTACCTATTTGGTTTATATAAATATTAAGAGAGTCACTTAAACGAGTATGAATGACTTTACATTCTTGATACCAAATAAATTACAAACAAAATCGCAATAAACATCCAAAAGTACGCATTCATTTTAGGACGTTTCGCCATGTCGGTCGCATTCGCATTTGGACCGAGTGCCTACAAAGTCGATTCATGGCATTTTTATTCTGCCGCTGTTGCTGATTTGTTCATGTTAAGTTTTGTAAAATGTACCGCTTTTATCTCACTTGCTACTTACACTATAAATGAGATAGAAAAATACTATTAACGCCTAAGTATTAAGTAGTACGGAACACATAAATAACGAAAGCCTGCACTGGTTGTTGTGGGTTCGATCCTCATACGCGACAATACTTTATGTGACCTACAAATATTTTTTTCAAGTCTAGGTACTTTGTGGCCGTTATTTGGAAATGTTGTGGAAAGTCCCGCGCGATATAGCAGCTATTGCTTTAAAGAGTCTTCAATAAGTTAAATATTTCTGAGTGACAATACTATACGGGTCGTGGCCCTCTCTCAAACTAGTCAAATGTGGCCCCATTAGTACCTAATCATTAACCGACTTCAAACAAAAAAAAAGGAGGAGGTTCTCAATTCAGCCGGTATTTTTTTTCCGATGTATGTATACCGATTTCGCCGAGATTTCTGAACCGATTTACGAAATTCTTTTTTTTTTTTGATGTGCAATAGTTTCGGATTGGTCCCATAAAAATTTGATTCATGTAGGCCCAGTAGTTTTTATTTTATGAGCATTTTTTTATTTACTTTCACCTATCCTTAAGGCTGAAATTCCTATGAATAATAATTGTGACGGCTGGTGTCATGTCAATTGTCATCACTACGGTCACCAAGGACTACTGACCTCTACACTTTATGCGTCTACACGACAAACTGACCGGTCGTCAAACATAATAATTAGAAAAAAGGTTTGAAGAATATTTCATTATTTTAAAATGACAGTTTTAAGTTAGATGAGGTAAGCACTCTGTCAAGTGTTAGCTAAATTCGCCACTAATTGATAACAAGGCGATGGCCGTGCTGATAATACATCCGTTTTACGTTCTGAAGGCGTGGGTTCAAATCCCAATCATATCAGTTAGTGGATTTTGGTTTGTATGAAATTTTGAAAATGTTTATAATTATTTGGAAAATATTTTTTTTTTATCTTAGGTAGACTTTAAATAAACTAAAGTATAATTGGTCTATAAGTAGGATTAACACTATAATGTACAATAAAATAAAACTAATTATATAACTAAATGTACAAGCTAGGGCCTAACCTTCGATAGCTCTTAAGTATAGCCCTAAGCTTGCACGTACCTAAACCTAGACTTATCCTAATTTAAGCCTACCGGTTCCTATATCTAGCCTAACCTATCTTATGATATACCTATCCCTATTTTAGATCTAACTCTAACCTAACTCCCTAGTCTACCCTAGCCCTGTTAGGTATAGTGTATAGCGAGGCCGTGTACCCTGTGGTCACACAGACTGTCGCGTATACAACCCTAATCCCTAGTTCCCTAGCAGTCCCTGCGATCCCTAGGCCGGGATATCTGTCGCCGGGAGACCTAAGGCGGCAGACGGAAGGTGGGTAGGATTAGGGTGTAGGGAAGTGGGTTTTCTCACTGCCGGTCGAGCAGACTCACAAGACCGATCATGGTGACGGCTAAGGGTGTCTTGGCCGCAGTGAGAGGTGAGGGGTAGGGTATGAGTCAAAGCCGGGAGTGAGCTAATGACTGGTTTATTTCTTAAAACTATAATCTTATATACTAAACTTATTCTATGTACACATATACACGTATTTAGTTGTGTGCCGTCGGTGTATTGTGCCGATGCAGCATGTCTGAGCCGACCGCCGTACGTGATAAATTACATGATCTTAAAATATCACGCATCTTCCTCAGTGATAAGTTGGATGTGTGTTGGAATGCCAAGAATGTCATGTTCATGTTTGAACATTCTGGCGTCTCTCCTGGATAGGCTTCAGGAAGGTCATGTTCCGGCGTGAACATTCTAGCGCCTCTCCGGGGCAGGCTCTAGAAAGTTCTTATGTTCAGGTGTGAACATTCTGGCGTCTCTTCGGCGTAGGCTTCAGCTCAACGTTAACGGCATCTGTAGTTTGTTGTTCACTGGTGATTCGTTTTCTTGACGGCTTCGGTTGGCTGGCTGTAGGCCATGTATGATGCGGTCCTGGCAGCGGCAGCTTATTGCGTTGCTTGCTGTGGAACCTTGAGGATCGTTGCGGTGGATATGTTAAGTACCTATGTGTAGTAGGAAAAAACAAGGTATATTTTATATTTAATCAACATGCAGTTGTTTTGTACCATTGCATGTTATTCACCCCTCCAGAAATTCCATCCCTTCTCTTATTTAGTAGTAGTAGTAGTAGACGTTGTAGTAGTAGTAGTGTAGTAGTAGTAGTAGTGTAGTAGTAGACGTTGTAGTAGTAGTGTAGTAGTTGTAGTATTAGACGTTGTAGTAGTAGTAGTATTCGTTGTAGTAGTAGTATTAGTAGTAGTGTAGTATTTGTAGTAGTAGACGTAGTAGTAGTAGTAGTATTCGTTGTAGTAGTAGTAGTCGTTGTAGTAGTAGTAGTAAACTTAGTATATTCGTAAAAGTTTAGCGCCCATGAACTCTGATCGCGCAGAACTCGTATACAAGTGTGTATCGCGGCTGTGTCAGTAACTTGTTACGAGGACGATGGCGGTTTGTCAACACTGTGGTTTTCTGGGAGTCAGGTTCGATTGGACTTCATGACTTGTAACATGTTCTTAATTGTAAAGCTATGGGTCCTTGATTTGTTTATCTAAGGCCCTTGTTATGTATTCATTGTTATTTGCTTCCTCTAGCCAATCCTAACTTGTTTACGTAGATATGTCTTTCCCTAAACTTGGTTGCAATCTCGTCCTCGAAACGGTAAGTGCGACTTCTCGAGTACCGGGGCGACCCGCTTGTGGGAGACCGATACCTGATTCGCTACCGCCCGACGCAACCAAGTTAGTTAGTCTCTTACTATACCACGAGACTAGTGCGATTGGGGAACACTAGCCCGCAATATAATAAGTGTCAGTCAGTCAGCTAGTCAGCCTACGGGAACAGGAGTTCCAGAGATGTTATATCGCTTTTTGCTCGAAGGACCAATGGACAAGTTAGGGCCTAACCTTCGATGGCTCTTAAGTATAGCCCTAAGCTTGCACGTACCTAAACCTAGACTTATCCTAATTTAAGCCTACCGGTTCCTATATCTAGCCTAACCTATCTTATGATATACCTATCCCTATTTTAGATCTAACTCTAACCTAACTCCCTAGTCTACCCTAGCCCTGTTAGGTATAGTGTATAGCGAGGCCGTGTACCCTGTGGTCACACAGACTGTCGCGTATACAACCCTAATCCCTAGTTCCCTAGCAGTCCCTGCGATCCCTAGGCCGGGATATCTGTCGCCGGGAGACCTAAGGCGGCAGACGGAAGGTGGGTAGGATTAGGGTGTAGGGAAGTGGGTTTTCTCACTGCCGGTCGAGCAGACTCACAAGACCGATCATGGTGACGGCTAAGGGTGTCTTGGCCGCAGTGAGAGGTGAGGGGTAGGGTATGAGTCAAAGCCGGGAGTGAGCTAATGACTGGTTTATTTCTTAAAACTATAATCTTATATACTAAACTTATTCTATGTACACATATACACGTATTTAGTTGTGTGCCGTCGGTGTATTGTGCCGATGCAGCATGTCTGAGCCGACCGCCGTACGTGATAAATTACATGATCTTAAAATATCACGCATCTTCCTCAGTGATAAGTTGGATGTGTGTTGGAATGCCAAGAATGTCATGTTCATGTTTGAACACTAAACTATCCTAAACTATAAAAAAGCAAAAGTATGAAAAGAAAAGTAAATAAAATATAATAAAAAATTAAATTCCTCCGCAACGCTGTCGAGCGGTAGCGTGCCCAGAAGGCTGGCACGTTGAATGGCAATGCTTATTCTCTCAGCGAGATATAAACCAGCCCTCTGCTCACGGGAAGCATCGATAAGCCTTCTGGCGATTTCTTTGTATAATGCGCGTGCACTAGGGCCCCATGGCCCCAGCGTTTCGACCCCAAACGGTTCAAAAACGTAATTACCAGCCAAGTTTCCGTATTTGCGCCATTTGAGGGTTTCCGCCGATGCAGCAGCAGCACCAGCATCATCAAAATATTATTTAAATATTTCGAATAAAAATTAGAAAATTCTAGAAACTTCAAAAAGGAATGGACAGACTGCCTCGTTGGTCTCGCGGCATATATGTGCGCGTGGGATTGGGAGGTCTCGGGCTCGATTCCCAGGTCAGGCAAAGTGTTATTGGGTTTTTCCGTTAGGAAATTCTGCACGGACTCTGGTAATGTGCCCGGTACGGCAATAGGCTCGCCCTCTATTACGTGGGATCTAAAAATTAATGGGAAATGTGGGTGTAATATTACACCTCTGCCTACCCCTTTGGGAATACAGGCGTGAGTCTATAAAAAAAATATGTCAGACACCGGGTGTTGGGTTTTGTATACGTATTTAAATTGGATGACAATGAAAAGTTATTATGACATAGAGCTGCTCTGATGAAGGAATCGAAAGGTGGCCATAGGAATAATATAGGAACTCAGTAATTAATTGACAAAATTTTATAGAGTTTGGGCTCGTTCTCGTCCGATGAAGGAGTCAGAAGGTGGCGATACGAACTCAGTAATTACAAAAATCTATTTGAATTGCACAATGATAATAATGGTGACTTCAAAGACGTAAATCATGCGGTAATGCCATGATTTGTCGATTATTAATGAGACCAAGTCTATTAGCTCTCTGCTCAAAAGACTCATTCGCTAGACGCTCTTGGATCTGACCAAGTCTAGAATTATACTGTTTAAGAGTTTCTTGACGTTAACGTGATTTCATATATGCTTTCCTGGCCAAAAAACGGTTTTCAGGATCTTTAATAGTCTCACAAGAACGTAAAACTGTGTCCCGAAGAGCATTTTGACAGAGACGACTTCTTTTATCCGTATCTAAAATTATAGTTATATATATATATATATATATATATGTATACACAACGTGTAACGGAAATAACGCACATTCTCAGACACCCCAATTAGAAAACCTTATTATAATCATAATACATGCATTGAAATATTTTTTTTATTAGCCTAAACATTGTTTTTTATTGAAAGTATAAACTTGATTATAAGTGAAATGCATGGTCACTACAAACCTGTGCACGCACACAATCACACCAAACGTTTGCTGTGGTAAACAAACGACAGCGAAATACGATACGGTCTATAATTTTTTAACATCGTTGGTGGCTATTGTGACTTTCTTAATTTAATCATACCTAGTTAGTATTATTGATACCTACATTTGAAATTAAAGTAAAAGAGTATCAATGAGAGAGTTAAAGAAGAACGGCGTGTTTAAATTTGTGAATCATAATTTTTTTACAATAATTGAATAACTCACAGGCTTATTGTCTCTTGTTCAGCGTCCTCTTTTTAGAATGCTGACACCAGGTGTCCAGCACCTGGCTTAAATATTCCTTTAGTTCACTTAACACTTCAGTGTTTCTTTTCACTGTTTCAAATGCAGCTGATATCTTCTTTTAACTCCCCGGCACTTGTTGTCTCCTCACAATCAACTAGTGGTTTAATAGGTAGGTATGTCCCCATAAAGCAAAAGTCCAGGGGCGTCAAGTCAGGCGACCTAGGAGGCTACTGGACAGGACCGCCGCGATCGATCCAGCGCTCCTTGTATTCGACATCACAATGATCGCGAACGTTCTACGTAAAATGCGCGGGGGCACTATCATGTTGATAATACACATTTTGTAAATAAACAAGTAAACTTGTTAAAATATTTTTTCACTGCACTCACAGAGAATCCGGGTAGATGACTAATTTTATTTATCTAAGCGCAACAATGGCCGCCCGGCCGGCGCTGTACCTACCAGCGCGGGCGACCGACGTGAGACACATTACGTCTCGCTCTTTCCCGCTGTTAATACGTAAGCGAAAGAAAGATGATAAATATTTTGGTGGTCAATTGTGTGTTATTGTCTTATACCGACTGTTATGTTGTATTAATGTGTGCGTTCCTGTACGTGGAACCATTAAACAAATGCATTTAAAAAGAAGGCGCCCTACGTTGACTTAAGGTTTATTTTCGTATATTTCCACTTTTGAAAGCAATGAGTGACTATAATTTACGTAATTTTAATTATTTTAGGATTAAAAAAAATGATATTAAAAATGTCAGAAATGGATTCAGTAGCCGATTCTGAACAAAGGGACATATACTTTCAGGATGTGCTTTAAACATGTTACATGTTGTATATATATATATATATATTTTTTTTTTTTTAAATTTTTCGTTCTTTTATTTTTATATAATTAATTTATATATTTAATAATTATAATTGCATATACAGGGTGTTTCATAACCCCCCGTCCGATCAATGAAGGGGTTGTAGAGTAGCGTAAAATGATGGGGTATTTGTCATTATTTCCTGGAAATTCAAGATAAAATTTTCCCATGTAAATTTAATTAATTTTAAATAATATCATATCAGATTACCCATGGCAACACTGAAGACTCATAAATCGTAATAGCTAGGTATCTACCTAAAGTGCAAAAAGTTCAAAAGCGGCGCCTTTGAGTGCATAGGCCAGCCGACCGCCTCCTTTGACAAAAGCCGCCGTCGCGAATCATCGTCCTTTACACGTGCCAAGTATTATTTTAGGTATAACAGATTTTATGCACTTGATGCAACAGCTGATCACTAGCTTCGATGGTGTAGGTAAACAAACGCAGTATTTAGGTTGTCTGTTTGTTTCGTGCGAGTGCGTGGCCAACTCTGGTGTCAGTGTTCTCAGACTGCCCGAAGGCCTACGACATGGCCTAACGATTCTTTGATTCGGCTTTACGTTCCGTCGGAAACCCGATAGCGCTCTCGTGTAATGTCACGCGTCACCCATCTAAGAGAAGACTTTTGCAAGCGTTGCTAACTTTGCCGACCTATTACAATCGTCAAGCCAAGTTGCGCTATGGCTATGACGCGACGGTACTTACCTATGTTAATAACAACTTTTTAACTGGTTTAATCTTACGTAAGTAGGTGCCTACCTTAAATTGATAAAAATATCAACTTGCTGTAAGTTGCTACGGCCATTCTCCGCATGTTCTCCGCTCACGTCCAGACACTTACGGCACTTTTGCACCATCTCTGAACACACACTACTTAACACTCCTGGGCTTAACACTCCTGGCACTTTAAAAAGCTGCAACGATGCGAGCACCGCACTGAAGCCGTTGAAACGCGCGTACAGACGGCACGGGTAGACCCCGTGGTCTAACATACCGTTCCTCGTACTCCCTAGGAGCTCCTACATAACTACATTCACTCCTACCTAAACACATCAACATGTTAAAATATTCAGGGTTTGAATTATGAATAATCACAATTTAAAGAGATCCGGAAGTCTAATCAAAAGGAATGCTCGCGAAAGACTGAGTGGTCAAGTAAGCAAATTGTTAATAATTCGTAAATCAAATAGGTAAATAATTAGAGATGTAACCTATGATATTCATTGGAGTAATGTTTTTATCGATATTTTATGTTATTGTTTACCTGATACAATATCCGTAGGTAAACCCCTAAAATGTTAGCTTTGTGTAATTGCATGTTTTTATGTACTGTTATTCAATAAAATATTCCATTGTTAAGACCAGTATCAGTTTATTTGAGGGTACTGACTCCCCGTAACGACTGTGAAGGATCTTCATGACTGTTGGTCCGACGGTTTCATTGCATGTTTTTATGTACTGTTATTCAATAAAATATTCCATGGTTAAGACCAGTATCAGTTTATTTGAGGCTACTGACTCCCCGTAACGACTGTCAAGGATCTTCCGACGGTTTGACATCCTCTTCCGAGACACGGGGCAAACGTTTATTAACAATTTATTACGCACGTAACTTCGAAAAGTCTTACTAACTTATCATGTATTATTATTATTATTGATACGCACCGTGTAATCGAACCCGATACCCTCTGCATGGCAGTCCGTTGGTATCGCCACTAGGCTATTGTTACCAGTTTGTAACATGTCACGTTAAAATTAAATAAATCGATATTATCTGTTGATCGTAAACATCACTAGAGCGGTCCCTTTGTGTACGGTGGCTCGCTTGACGGTAAAATTGCACTATTTTAAGGCTGTTTTCACAGCTGTCCGGGAAACCCGTATGGGCAGTCTGTTCGCGGAACCGCGGGCGTGATCCGTATGGGCCCATACGGACCACGCCCGCAGCACTCTGAAACGTGGGTTCATTCAGTACGATACGGTTGCTAACGGGAGACAGTCACTTAAAAAGATGAAAGCAAAAAAAAAAACGATGAAACGAAAAGTGAAACGATGTTCTAGCTCCTCATGTGTGCTCCCGCTCCGGGCGCCCGTAGTAGCAGCCCGTACGGGTCTCCCGGACAGCTGTGAAAACAGCCTAAAAGGCGGCATGCCCTTTGATACGGAAAGCGGCGAAAGCCGATGATATTTTAATAGAATTAATAGAATCATCTGTTGAGGGGAGTGTTGTTAGCTTAGAGAATTTTCCCCAAATTCAGGGTAATGTTTCTCCATAGTACTGTGCTAAGGAAATAAATTCTGATGTTTTATGATGAGCTAGATTTTTTTTATTATTTTTCCTGGTATGCTTGACAAGTCATTAATATGTCCTTTCGGGATCGGACAGGGGGTTATGAAACACACTGTATAGGCCTGCGAGAATACCAGCGTTGTAGTTGTTTAAACTGCGACAATAGCTGACGCAGTTGCCTAATTTGTCCTCCATGTACCGCCTTGTACTCATTAAGAAAATGTATATGTACCTACCTATGCTATGTGTTGGAGATGCAAATAAAATATTTTTGTTAGTTTTGTTTTGTTAAGGCTTTGTAAATACTGCTTGACTCTATTCGATTGCCCATATTTTATTATTTTTGGAAATCAAAACGACTCGCAGCTTGCTGCAGGTTCTATCAAACAATCTTTTGCTACATTTTTACGTCAGGCAGAATATTCAGCTTCTATAAGAAGTGCATTGCTAACCTAGGTATGTTCAGAATAACCAATTATTTTATGAGTGAGATTTTCCAGAATTTCCATGAGTGATATTCAGTGTGAGATAACTACTGATTACACCATCACCACTGTAACAAAATCGCAATATACCGACTAAACAAGATATAACTAAACTATTACTACTACTCATTAAACACCGTTACCGCGTCCACTTGAAACATTAATCTATCTACTCATAAACAAATTAATATCAACATGCACCTCAACATACACATAAATTAAAACTCTAAACGAAAACAAACATAACAAACCACCGAATCTGCAAACATAAATAATGTCACTAAAATTACACGAAATAACTCGAAACGTAATCTGTATATTCACTCGGTAAACATAAAACATAATCCTTTTAAGAAATTCGCTACAACGAAATAGGAAGAAAAGACGTTGAGCCTTTTTTGTATAGGTATATGTTGTATATAAATGAGAGACGTAGGTATCTCACTGCCGTCCCATAAACTCCCTAACTAAGACAAATTTAACAAAAGGTCCGAAGATGGACCTTTCCCTCAATTAAGCAATTAGGAATGGTTAACTTTTTGAAAATTCAATAAACGCTTATAATAAAATAACAGCTAGAAAGTCTAACAATGGAACACAATCAGGCTTATGAAGCAAGATAAGGCGAGCCTCAAAAAGCATGTAGGTACCTGGAAAGTATTTTTAGTTTTTCGATGACAGAAGACTAAACAACTAGATACGCTTAGGGACGAGTAAATAAACGTAAACACAATTTCGACTTTAATGTGTTAGGATTGAGTGTGTAACACCCACAGATTGCTACTCTATATTCTAATGTAACACCCCATACCCCATAAATGATGTACTCGAACTTCACTATGATGGCATATATTTGAAGAGCTATAAATTCAAGATACCTTTGCTATACTTATAAAATGTTTAAAAACATAAGGTTGATCGAAAAATCGAATCGTAGACTAAATAACAGTAGTACCTAAATTCCTGCCTGCAAGATTTTTATACTTTGTTATGTCATATCAGTACAATCATAGGAAAGTGTCTATCTATATCCGTCCTTAAAAAAGTTTTTACGTCACAAATGGCGCCACAATTCGCAAGAAACTGTATTTATGTATGCTAGTGTGGGGTCAAACACAAAACATTTAGCACCAGCACCTTTTAATAGCGATGCGCCTACCTTAACTATTCCGCCATAGCCCACAACTGACTAGGAAACCGAAAGGTAAAAGGTCAAACGGGACGAAAATGTATGTGATCCGCAAATAGTTATGCCCAGTCTAGGTGTTCTTTATGTTCGTTGTTGGAATGTTTGGTAAGGCATCACGACCCATGCGTTATCTCAACCCGAAAAGTAATCTTCGAAAAGTATGTATCAGTATAACAGTCAGATCATTTCATACTTTTCCATATCATCGTACTGAATCATTTGTAAAGAGTTGCCGTTTAAAACGACCGATCAATGAACTAGTTGATTACCAACATCCTGCCGCCTACATAGCTCATCGAATTAAAACCACTTTACCATTATATTTGCTAACATTTATGTACTTAGTATAACATCTTACCTATCGTCTTAGCAATTTTAGTAAATATTCTGACGCTGACCTATAAATACATAGGTTGTCTCGGTGTCCGATCATTTGACAAAAAACAAATGAAAAATTTTCATTTGACAAATAACATTTGACAAAATTATACTTGATAAATTCATTATTTTACTAACTATTGTTTAATAAACTACTCATTAAACAATATATTTACTATAAAAAAGTTATTATGCTAAAACATTAATTTACAAATTGATTATTTTTTTAAACATGTTATTTGGCAAAACAACGTAAAGCATAAATAACATTTGACAAAATGCTTTGCTTGGTAAATATTTTAGTAACCAAAATCTACGTTAAAACAACAATCTTTGTGTGGGGTCAATTGAAACAATGGCTGGGTAGGTTAGGTTAGAACTGCGACCACAACGGCGCAACGCCAGAACCGAAATCTACTTATTTCGCTTAATTCAGGCAGTGTGTATTTTTTTTAAAGACTTTAGTTTCTATGGAATTAGTATTAATACAAAATTATTACTTGCCTATAAGTAATCTGTCCAAGATGAAAATTGCAACCAAGCAATTAAATATTTTCAAAATTTCGCGTAAGTATTGGTTAGAAATTAGTTATTTTTTTAAACTAATAATTTATCTATAACTTTTTGTACAATCACCAATTTGGCAAACGAATTATTTAGTCAAATGATTATTTTTAAAATAATTATTTAACATTTAAATTATTTTCTAAGTAACACATTTGCGAAACCTGTATTATGTCAAATGATTTTTTTTAAAGTAATATGTTTGCGAAATAAAAGTTTGTCAAATGATTAGTTTTTCAAACGTTGTTTGTAAAATGATCTTTTGTCATACGTTTTTTGTCAAACAATAGTAAACCAGTTTGTCTCACTTAGATCTGTAGCTGAATGGCTTAGCGTGACTCGTTACCGTGTAACTGTAAAATAAATGTTATTGTGACAAAATCTCAATCTAAAAAAAAATCGCCTATAACTTTAAGGCGTAACAGAAAATGTACTAGCGTCTAGCCTCTAATAAGTGGCACTTAATTCCTAGTCTCGAGTGTTAGCAAAAAGTCTCCCCAGTCGGACGCGGCGACTTGCGTAACGGCTACACACCCGTAAAGATGCAATGGGTGATGAAGTACTAAGAACTCATCGACGATGGAAATGTCTCAGAATTATCTAAGGAGCATCAAAAACTAGAAATCATCGTCAACCTTAAATACCAAAACCATTTTCTTATGGTCTTTACATGTTAGGTAGTATACTACATAGATGGTTCACCTCTAAATAGTCCTTCTAAAGTCACCTAAGTGCGAGGCTGGTTGATAAACTGTAAATTTTATTTACATTGAAAGCCTATCAACGGTATTCGTGCTGCATAAAAACGTTAAGTCCCATCTACCTTAATACACGATGGGTAAAATTTTCGACAAAGTTAAAAACAAAAATGTGACGCTGTTACGCGCTCGGTACAGGGATTTAATTAATCATCTCCCTGCCGTTAGTGCCTCGAATGTTTTGTAATTGTTTCTAACAAAGAACAAAAAAAATCTGATACACGAGATACATGTATATGGAACATAATATATCGCTTACAATTTTACCGCTAGTATAATTATCTACATTTTTGCGGTAATATTTTAGGAAATATTCCTCTACATCTAAACATTAGGTAAGTTTATTTTGTTGACTTTGTGTCTGCCCTCAAGGGAAAGCCGATTTTTCACACCTCATGAAATATCACGGAATATTTGCAATGTTCTGCGTTGTACGGTAAAACAAAAGGTAAGGAGCAAAACACCACGACACCTCTGTACCTATGCATCATTGTTGCATCGTACGCTTTCGGCACAGAATATCTTATAGTATGCTTTGGGTGTATATTTTTGTACGACCACCGATTTTGGATTGAAATGGAGTGATCATAATCCATAAAATTAATTGCATTATAACGTAGATCTACGATATTTAAATATGTAAAATCCATCTTAAATTGTTTATTTTTTAATGACCACAAGCTAGCAAATATATTACGACGGTGCATTTATCCCTTTGTTCGAAAATTTTGATACAGATCTGGAAAAGTGCCAGCAACTAAGTAGCTTTTCGATATAGTAATTAACTTTGAGCGGACGAAAGGACAGGAAGAGGTATACATACACCCGACTACGGACGTCCGCAACAGGATGTTGATTTTATTACATCAAAGACAATAAAGATATGTACCGGTTGGAACGCAAACTGTGACACAAAATTGGTTCAAGGTTGATGTAAGCTAGATGACTTGTAAAGCATATTGCATCCAAGGTTTTGAATTATTTTCTTTTTTTTTTTAAAGATTTCTTCCGCACAAGCAAGAAATCCTGTGTCGCAAAGGACTTTACAAACATTCATTCACGGGCACAATGAACAATTACCGGTTGATTTTAATGCAGCGTTTACCATCATCTGTTGTGTTGGTAAGCTGTTACGATGGCTTTTATCGTGAAGAGCTCCTTTAGGCTTTAGCGAAGCAGTAGTCTCTTATAAAGGAAATTTCAAAATCTAACGGTACCACGTCACTTTAAACATCTTTGTTGTTAGGTTCAGAGGTTTATTTATGATTAAAAAAAGTAAATAACCAAGTAAATATAAAACTTAAAGTTATCCAAATGCTAAGGGCTAGCGCATACATACAATTTTTAATTGAACAACTATTTTGTTGTGTATGTCTTAAAGAATATATTGAAGCGCACGTGCTGTCACCTCGATGAAAAAGTCCAAAATGCTTATCGATTTGCTTTTGATTTAAAAGTTGGACAACTATCGATCAAGCGCTCAATTTGTATTGCATTGTATTGATGTGCGCACACCATCGACTAAACAGTCGATCCGCGACTGACCACGACTACCAATCTCGTATAAGTATTTGAAGCGGCGCCGCGTCTCTATCTCTGTAAACACCTTGACTCGAGCGTTGCTGAATAAAGACTGGTCGATTTGAGGAGATAAAAACGTGCACTTCCATCAACTAAACTGTTTGGTTGAGTAGAAATCACGAAAAGTACACAACTCGACGAAACACTTTAGTCGATGTAACAGTTGTATGTATGCGCTCGGCCTAATTCTAAGCATTTTATTAAGAACTTGTACGAAATTAAAATGTTATAGTTATACATTTAACACTATTATACCATTTGAAAAACAAAACGTTTCTAAGCCTTATAATATAAGTAGAGGACGCCGGAAGCTACGCCCGCACATTGTTTTAATTTAGCTGTTTTTGCCCTATCCCGTGGGAATTCCAGGAAATCCCTTCTTAGCACCCCTATGGTCCCCAAGAAACACACATGCCAAATTTCAGCTTCATGCGTCTTATAGTTTTAGCTGCAGCTTGTCTGTCAGTCAGTCAGTAACGCAAGGATTTTATATATTAAGATAACTACCCTTTCAACATTTACAGTGTGCTTGTATTTTCTTCTTACTATTTTGTAATTCAGTATAACGGCTTAAATTTAAAAATCCTTAACAAGTGTTTCACGGAAAATACTTACCTAAGTATATTATTAGTTTTATAATCCCAGACGCTGCAGTATACCTTCAATACCTATACCTTGTTAGAAAATAATTTTTATTCTGTCACTGATTTTTTAAATCGCAATAAACAAAATAATGTATTACATCTTTGAAATTAAATTCCTATTGAGACTATGTAGACTATTGAATATTGCTATTAATAATGTATGAGTGTTTTCATGATTGATTGTATTGACTTCTATTTATATTTGACATTGGCTATATTTTTTTATTTAATTGATTTAATTTAAAAACTATAAAATGTATGATGTTTTGCATGTCGCTAAACGACAAAATGTACTGCCTCTATGTACCATTTTGCTCCATCTCCTTTGTACCTACATTTTATGCAAATAAAGAATATTATTATTATTATTTGTTTCTCTATCACGCATAATTTTCTAATATATTGTGTTAAAAAGTACACGGCCCTTTGGCAGGCGTACACGGAGACATAGGTCCAACGCGCAGAGACCCTTTGAGAGTTTTAATCTACATATAATGTGATGGGACACCTACTGAGGAGCCTCCATAACTGCACTTTTAAGCACAGCCACTGATTAGCCACAGCAGGTGTAGGACTATTGCTACTTGTATGGAAACTAATTACTCTGGGCTATTGTCATGGGTGTTCAATGGATAAGGGGATATGGAAACTATGGTTGAAAAATGGCGTCTGCCCTAAGTACTCTTATAAGTACGTCGAAAAGGGGCAGACGGTTACTCGCCAACTTACTAGATGGGTCCTCTCTAAATAGCCACCAAGGTAAACAAAGTCTGCCATAAAGGCAGCCAAAGGGCAACACCGGTGTGAGCGGCTAGGGGTGTCGAGCGGTGCGGCACCGGTTACACCATCGCGGGCCTCGTGACAACGGAGACCCGGAGCGGGTTTCCCCGTAGTTACGCCCTTGAGAATGACACTTCTACCCCCGAGCTAATAGCTCTTGGAGGTCCTCTCTGAACAGCCAACAAAGGCAAGCCGGAGACGAGGCCCTGACCGACTCTCTGAAGCATTCGGGACCGCAGTGTCGCCACACACATTCAGCTCGCCACAAAGCTGCCCTGCGGTTTGTAAGCTTTCTTATTATTAACCGACTTCAAAAAAAGGATGAGGTTTACAATTCGTCGGAATCTTTTTTTTATGTATGTTCCCCGATTTCTCTAAGACGCCTGGACCGATCTCGAAAATTCTTAATTTGATTGAAAGAGTATATCTCCTAGTTGGTCCCATGATCATCAGGTCAGGATCTGATCATGGAATCCTGAGAAATCGAAGGAACTCTTCAAATTTTATAAGCACACTTGAAGCGATTTGACGGTAACAACCCAATGCCGTCGAGTTTGGGCTCGTTTGAGTCGTCTTTACATGGACTTTGATGCTAGATGATTTCCATGGTCTGATGATAGAGTTGGAAGGTAACCATGAGATCTTTGTGATACAATAACCCAATGTCATCGAGTTTAAGGTCGTTTGATTCGTCTTTACATGGACTTTGGTACTGGATGTTTTGCAGGGTCTGATGATGGAGCAGGAAGGTGGCCATGGCATCTTTGTAGTACAAAGACGCAATCCCTTTGAGTTTGGGTTCGTTTGATTCGTCTTTACATGGACTTTAGTGCTGAATGTTTACCAAACTCTGATGATGGAGTAGGAAGGTAGCCATGGGATATTTGTAATACAATTACGCAATCCCATCGAGTTTGGGCTCGTTTGAGTCATCTTTACAAAGACTTTGATGCTGGATGATTTCCATGGTCTAATGGTAGAGCTGGAAAGCAACCCAATCCCATCGAGTTTAAGGTCGTTTCGTTGGTCTTTACATGGACTTTGGTACTGGATGTTTTACAGGGTCTGATGATGGAGCAGGAAGGTGGCCATGGCATCTTTGTTATACAAAGACGCAATCCCATTGAGTTTGGGCTCATTTGATTCGTCTTTACATGGACTTTAGTGCTGAATGTTTACTAAACTCTGATGATGGAGCAGGAAGGTGGCCATGGGATCTTTGTAATACAATAACGCAATATCATCGTGTTTAGGCTCGTTTATTTTGTCTTTGGTATTGGATGATTTCCGGCATTTGATGATGGAACTGAAACGAACGTGTTTAGGCTAGTTAGTTGAAAACAAAAAAATACTTGAAATTGCCAGAAAGATACAGGTCTACATTTCAGAATTGAGACATGTAAGGAAGGCCTCCCCATCATGTACCAGCTACACTATCCTATGTACGGTCGCGGTCTAAAAATGTGTACCACTTTTCAAATTACATTCTTTGTCACGCTGGGTTCAGCAAGGTCTAAAATGCTATATCTGAGTACTTATTACTTTTCAATCATTGGTAAGGCATCGATTCAAACAAAAAGAGTATGAATATTAGACCGCTAGACCAACGAGGCAGTCTTACGCTAGACGATATAAATATTGTATATTTTCAAAAAGGTTTTATATTCAGGATGTCGTATTTTCGCCATCCCTTTCATTATAATCTGTCAATGTAAAAGTCATTTGATAAACTTATTCTACCTTATTACAAAACATGGACTAAAAATAAATCGAGGTTTACTCCTAAGTTTACCTGCGTAAAATTGATCATACGTGCACTATTAACAATTTTTTGTCAAACTATTGCCACTAAAATTCGTTATAACAAATGTCAAATAAAAATAAATAACTACATTCGTCAAAAAGTCCTTTTAAAAATTCTCCATCGATACCTAAACCTGGTTTTATATTTAAACCATGTTTTGTAATAAGGCCTCTCAATTACAAATACTTAAATCGTAAATAGCAAGTTTAAATTAACATTATTTGAAGACTACAAATATTTTAGTTTCAGTATAAATATCACGCTTGTAATTAAATGAACGTATATTATAAATGTGGAATAATAAATCGTTATTGACACTAGTTGCTACGCAACGCATGTTATCATAGATTGGTTGCCTAGTACAATATCGTCGTCCTTGTGTCATTGATGTGTTCATGCAATTCTAAGCCTTAAGGTGGTAAACACTTTCAGACCGCGACTGTACCTACTTACCACCTATTACTATTTTTTATTAGTATACCACTAAAAAGCAAAAAATAAAAATTATTTTTAAATTAAAACAAAAACCAACTTCAAAGAACACTAAGGAACTAAAAAACAAAAAATAATTGGTTTTGGAGCAAACATTTTTGAAGTCGGTGCCAAGCCCTTACACAAATAGCTACTTAATTACAAACTACCTATGCTATCAACAACGAAAGTTATATAAAAATGTGTAGAGGTTTTATAGTCAAATCAGAAATACTTGGCTTGGCACCGACTCCAAAAATGTTTGCTCCAAAACCAATTATTTTTGTTTTTTAGTTCCTTAGTGTTTTTTGAAGTTGGTATTTTTTTATTTAAAAATATTTTTTATTATTAATATATTTTATCCAAATTTTACACAAACATTACAATAAAGTCTCCTTATGACAATAAACGAAAATTCAATACGATACCAGGTTTATTCGACCGCGCCGGTTCAGGGATCTTGCTTATCAGTATAATTAAAAATATGATATTTTGTAATAAAAATTAATAAAGTGCACACGTCTTGTCACTGTCGCGGTCCGGAGGAGAGAGGACTTATTAGAGGCTAGAAGCTAGTACATTTTCTGTTACGCCTCAAAGTTATAGGTGATTTTTTTTAGATTGAGATTTTGTCCAGACTCAACGGCTGCAAAGGCGAAGATGGATATCATCGGTACGGCGGAGCAGGCGGAAGGGGCACAAACCTAAAGTTAGGCTGACCTCAAGTATTGGGGTATCAGGCTGCTTTAGTTCTGCACCATCAGGCGGGATGTTGCAGTAGGGTTGGCGGCGAGGGTCTGATAATAAGATCCATCGGCGGCACATAAGCTTCCCAAGGAGGTTACCGTCTTAAACTTATAGCCACTTTTTATCCTTGTCTGAACATGAGCACGAATAAGAAAGATAATGGGTTTAATGCTAGGGGAACACCCCCAGAAGCGACGGAGATGCGAATAATGTTAGGGCGTTCCGCCGAAGCAACGGAGACTATGTTAGGTTGTCCCCCCGAAGCAACGGAGATAATGCTAGGGCGTGCCCCCGAAGTGACGACAAAAGTAACACAAGCATATTACGATTAGCAACTTGGAATGTGGGCTTAATGACAGGCAGGAGTGCTGAAATAAGCGAAGTCCTTTCTCGACGTTGCATTGATGCATGTTGTGTTCAAGAGACTAGGTGGCGTGGATCAAAACCTAAAATAATCGGAAATGGGTATAAACTGATCTACCATGGAATTGAAACCAAGAAAAAAGGGCGTCGGCGTCATATTATCGAAAGATTTGAGTAACAGATTGGTAGATATTCAGAGGATAAGCGATAGGTTGATTTCCGTAAACATTGTATTAGACAAGCAGCCATGTTTTAACATTATTTCTGCATATGCTCCACAAACTAACTGCTCAGATGAAGAAAAAGAGATCTTCTGGGACGACATGTTAAAACTGGTGAACACTATACCTCAAGATGAATCCATCCATTTGGGAGGAGACCTCAATGGACATACTGCTGAAAAGGATGAGAAATTCGAATGATGACATGGTGGCTTTGGTTATGGAGCACAAAATCAAGATGGGGTGAGAATACTCGAGTTCTCTGCTGCCTGTGACCTTGCCATCATAAACACATTCTTTAAAAAGAAAGAAACCCACCTTATAACTTATGAGAGGGTCGGAAACTCAACGCAGATCGATTACTCACTAACCAGGCGCAAACATCTAGGACATTATAAAGATAGCAAAGTCATACCTGGTGAAGCTTTAACCTCCCAACATAGACTTCTAGTTACAGTATATAAACTGCCAAACCCCCTAAAAATATGCCGACGTGTAACGCCTAAGCTTAAATGCCAGACGCTGTATGATTCTTGTGGTATATCACTGATTAAAGAACATGCGGAAAAGACTAGTTTAATGGATGTAACAGAAACAACTGCAAATATAATATGGGATGAATTTGAAATTTTTTATAGAAAATGCGCTGAAAAAGATCTTGGGAGGATGAAACCCAGAAAAGGGCCATTTAAGGAGACCAGCTGGTGGCATGACAGCGTTAAAGCCGCTGTATCGAAGACAAAAGACTATTTTAAACTATGGCAAGCTACAAAAGAACAATCTCATAAAGGTCAATACTCGAGAGCAAAACAAGAGGCTAAGAGGAAAGTCGCGATAGCAAGAGAAGCAGCATACAATAAAGTATATACACGATTAGAGTCAGCGAAAACCAATATAGATATACATACAATTGCAAAAACTAGAAACAATAGAAATATAAACAATAATATAAACAATAGTTAAAGATAATAATAATAAACTACTTACATCTGATAAAGATATTAGAAATCAATGGGCAGAATATTATAAGTACTTATTAAACGTATCCCATCCTAGGGCAGCAAATTCTGAAAAACCGAAACCCATCTATGGACCAATACCTGCGTTACACCTCAGAAACTGAAAAAAGCCATGGCACAAATAAAAAATCGCAAGGCAACAGGACCGGACGAAATACCTACAGAGGTCTGGAAATAACTTAAAGGAGCAGGAATGACCTGGTTGTATAGTTTGTACAACAACTTGATTAGAGGCGATAGTATGCCTGATTCTTGGCGGAATAGCTTTTTGATGCCGTTTTATAATGGAAAAGGAGATGTTAGAGACTGTTATAATTATAGAGTCATTAAACTCATGTCGCATACCTTTAAAATTTGGAAAAGAATCATAAACAATAGACTCGTCGACCTTATAAGATTAACGCCAAATCAGTGCGGGTTTGTTGCCGAGAAAAGCACATCAGATGCTATTCAGACTATCAGGATACTGCTGGAAAAATCGAAGACTAGTAACACCAATTTACATATTATTATGACCTAGAAAAAGCATTCGATCACATGCCTCGAGACCTGATTTGGGACGCACTCCGAGAACAAAATGTCCCAGAGATGTACGAGGGGAGGTCCAAAAGTTCGTGGAATGAAAGGGTTCTATATTAAATAAAACAATAAAACTATTTTTCGTTTACAATATAATCACCCTTAAGTTGAATACATTTATTAGATCCATTAATTAATTTTTCTTAACCGTCGAAACAATATTCTTTGTCATTCGCCTCTAAATGGGCCTAAATTGCCTCCTTCACCTCATTGTCGTTGGAAAATTTTCTTCCCCTTAAGTTTGTTTAAATTGGGGAACAAATAAAAATCACTAGGGTTAGGTCTGGACTGTAAGGTGGGTGGACTAGTGATTCGAAGCCGTGGGTGTGCAGAGCAGCCTTTGCAGCTCTGCTCTTGTGAACTGGTGCGTTGTCTTGCAAGAGCAACACACCCTTAGCCAATTTTCCTCGACGTTTTTCTTTGATGGCCTCCTTTAATTTCTCTAGTATCGATGCGTAGTATTCTCCGGTTATGTTTCTTCCCTTTTCTTTGTAATTAATCAGTATTATCCCCTCACAATCCCAAAAAACAGTAGCCATCAACTTTCTAGCCGATTCGGGCACCTTGAATTTCTTTGAGGGTGATGTGCCCTTTTTATGCCATTGCAGGGACTCCTGTTTTGACTCAGGCTCAAAGTGATGGACCCATGTTTTATCTCCAGTACAATCCGGTCCAAAACCTGTGCAGGTATATCTCCACACAACTCCAAAAACTGTTTTGAAGCATCGACGCGCTGCTGTTTCTGAAGCGGTGTGAGCATTCTTGGTAACCATATTGCGCTGACTTTTGTCATAGGTACCCAGATGGTCATGTAGGATCCGCAAAATGGTGGTATCTGATACTCCAACTAATGCAGATAACTGTTTTTTCTTCAAACGGGCGTCCTCCAGTACAAGTTTTTTTTTTCCGTCCCGAGCGGGGGTCGTCTTCAATCGACTCTCGACCATGTTGAAAAAGACTAAGGCACTAATACTAAATCATGGATTTACCAGGACAATCCTTCACGTAAACGGCTTGCATTTCGTTTAAAATGGTTAGGCCATTTTTTCCTTGCTTGGTAAGGAATTTTATCACGTGACGGTGTTAAATTTTCTCCATAGTTTCAGTTTACTTCCGGGTTGACTGGTTTAGCAGGCGAGTGTTCGTAAACGAATGACGCAACTGGGCTGAAACTCTATTTATATACTAATGATGAGACTCCAAAAAGTATGACATTAAGCGAGCACCCCTATCCCCTCTACATCCCCTCCATTCCACGAACTTTTGGACCTCTCCTCGTACATACAATTGATCCATGATATGTATAAATGAATTGAATTGAATATAGATATAATGGTGTTACGACACAGGTGGTTTGTCCAGCAGGAACGTGCAACAAATTTCAGATGACGTTGGAAGTTCATCAAAGTTCGGCACTGAGCCCTCTTTTATTTAACGTTACCATGGACTATCTCACAAAGCGCTGCCAGAGACCCGTGCCGTGGAATATACTGTACGCAGATGACGTTGCTTTGATATCAGACTCGGTAGAAGACCTACAAAGCGATTCGCCCCTTGACCGCTGGGTACAGTCGCTAAAACAAAACGGTCTAAAGATCAGTCGCAAAAAGACAGAGCATATGTCATGTATATTCGATGGCCGCATGCAAGTCAATCAAATTCAAGTCCACATCGACGGTAAAATCATACCTACGGCTGACCACTTTAAATACCTAGGGTCAATCTTCAGCAATGATGGTAGGATCCAGCGAAATGTAACCCATAGAGCAACTACTGGCTGGATGAAATGGAGACAACTCACAGGCGTAATTTGCGACAGAAGAATGCCCATTAAACTAAAAGGCAAACTGTATAAAACGGCAATTAGACCCGCCATCTTATATGGCATAGAATGCTGGGCTTATACTAAACAACACCTGTCAAAACTGCACGTGACAGAAATGCGCATGTTACACTGGTCAGCGGGTGTCACGATGCTCGACAAAGTACGCAACATCCACGTCACAGGAAGCTTCAAGGTTGCCCCCATAGCCGAGAAGGTAAAAGAGCGACGCCTCCAATGGTATGGACATTTTTGTACCGCGGTCCTGAAGACCACATGGTACGAGTGGCCCAGAATCTACCGACAACGACGCGACGCCGCGGAAGACCTCTTGCCACCTGGCTCTCATCAGTCCAAAAAGATCTCAAGGACATGAGGGTAGATGCTACGACCGCTCAAGATAGAGCAAAATGGAGAAGGCAGACAAGGAGAGCCGACCCCAGATAATGAGATAAGGCGAAGAAAAGAAGAAGAGATTTTGTCACAGTAACATTTATTTTAGGGCCTATGCAAACCACGCACGCAAGTCAGACGCAGCCTGTAGACCATTGCACACCTGTATAAATTCAAACGCGCGTGTGTAGCGATACATACCCGATGCACCCGCGCGTGTGTAGCGATACAGACGCTCTCAGATTATAGAACAAGAATCAGATGGAGCGCGCGGAACATTTGCGTGAGGCCACTAAAGCAAATACAAATTGAAAAGCGAATACAAATCCGACTCAGTGTGAAACGAAGCATCGTACAGTTCACGCGCCCCGATCAACTCAACTTTTAAATTCATAAAACGCCGTCATGCGTTTTTAAACATTGTAAAAGTTGTTTCTAAAAGCAAAAACATAAAGATAGAATATCTTTTCACAGTTATCTATGGAATATTTGACTGTTTCATAATTTAATTTCGATAAAATTCGTATTTCTGCAAAAAATGTGTAAGTGTTGCCAGTTTATGTCGACGCCGTTTTCCCTGTATTATGGAAAATGCACTTGTCAATTTATTTATGTAATATGTAATAAGAATTGTCATGTTAATGAAAAATATAGTAACATATTATAAAAGTATGTTTTAGAAATATCTTTATTAACAAATATTGTTATAGGCTTTCCAATATGTATACATTGTTTTGGGTTCGATCCCTATACGATCTAAATATTCATGTAGGTACTTAATGTGTAGAAACAGAAATAATTGATTGCAGGCATTCATTTTTTTAATAGCTTACGTTGTCCCGCTCCTGGGCAAAGGCTTCCCCCAAATCTTTCCAGGTATGCTTGTCGCACGTAATCTCAAGCCAGCTCTTGTGGTAGGCGTCTAGGTCATTTCGATACCTGTTTAGTGGCAAGCCTCGGCGACGTCGTCTATCTTCTGGTACCTACAGTGTTGATACTCTTTGACGCTGCTCGCCCAGTTCCATTTGAGACTGGCAGCCTTTCTTCCCACGTCTTTGATGCCTGTTCTAAAACGCAGCGCGGTGTTCCGTATACTATCTTTAAGTTTAAGATCCAGGATGCAGCGCTCTAAGGCTCGTTGGCAGACCCCTAGGCGTGACCTGTGAAGCTGGGTAGGTGACCAGGTTTGATAACCGTACGTTGGAATGGTCAGAATAAACAATCATATCCATGAGTTTGTGCTTCTAATATTAATTTTTTTTAATAGTAAAATTAGTGTTGTCTACAAATCATAATATTTATACTTTATTGTGTACTTGACAAAAAAAAATGGCGACAGGTCTCAGGCACAATATGCGACCACAAAATGTCTGTGAAATTAAAGGGCCGCATGTATAAGTCGGTTATAAGGCCTGTCGTACTGTATGGAGCTGAGTGTTGGGCTACAAAGAAGATGGATGAAAAACGATTGCATGTGGCAGAGATGAAAATGTTACGATAGATGTGTGGAGTGACAAGAATGGACAGAATTAGGAATGATTACGTTAGAGGTAGTATGAAAGTGGCGCCCATTGATGAAAAGATAAAAGGGAGTCGATTGGCCTGGTATGGACATGTTATGCGGAGAGATGAGATGTATGTAAGTAAAAAAAGTGATGAATATGCATGTAGAAGGACGAAAAGGGAGAGGACGGCCAAGGAAAAGATAGATGGACTGTGTGAGGATGGATATGAAAGAGAAAAGGGTAAATGATCGGATGACTGGTGACAGTGAAGTATGGAGGAGAAGGACATACTGCGCCGACCCCAAATAAATTGGGACCAGGGCAAGACAATAATGATGTGTACTTGACAAAATTTCGCCGGTTTATGAACACCTTTACAAGGGTGAAAGAATTGATCTATATTCACCTGTATAGTGTACGTCGCTTTCATTAATGTTCACTGTCTCTGGTGCATGAATATTATACGTAATGAAATCTATTACAGTTATACAGTAAATTATTCAAGACCGCAAACTAATGTCAGTATATAACTTTCATAAAAATATTACAAAACTATGTGCAAAATACTGGGAGATTGGGTGACGGATTAAGAATACGGAATGTCACCACCCCATATCATCCCATGGGTGTCGTAAGAGCCGACGGAGGGAGCATATTATGCAGAGAACAGCACTGTAAGAGAAGGAAAACTTGATACAAACCCTACACCAACCCGTTTGGCCAGCGTGGTATAGTAGGCCAATTCCTCCTTTCAAAGGAGAGTGTTAGTTCAGCCATGGGCTGTTAAAGGCTGATGATGACGAGTGGGAGATTATTCATAATCTGGCAACTTTACACGCACATAGACGCTCGTGTCCGTACAGTGCAGTCGCCAAATGTCACGCACACATAGCTGACAACGTGCCTCACTTTGATGAATGCGCTCCATCTGCCTTTTGTTCTAATAATCTGAGCAAACGCTATACTAACGCGCGTGTGTATCAGTAAAGACGCGCCGGTGTGGCGCGTTTGTATCGATACAAACGACAACAAACTGCTCTGTAGGATAAAAGCGCGCCGTCGACGCGCGTTTAAAAAATGTGGTTTGCACAGGCCCTTACAGTTACACGGTAACGAATCACGCTAAGCCATTCAGCTACAAATCTAAGTGAGACAAACTATGTATTCAGAGGTCAGGGTCAGAATATTCACTAAAATTGCTAAAATGATAGGTAAGATGTTATACTAAGCACATAAATGTTTGCAAATATAATGGTAAAGTAGTTTTAATTCGATGAAAAATGTAGGCGGCAGGATGTTGGTAATCAACTAGTTCATTGATCGGTCGTTTTAAACGACAACTCTTTACAAAGATTCAGTACGATGATAAGGAACAGTTGAAATGATCTGACTGTTATACTGATACATATTTTTCGAAGATTACTTTTCGGGTTGGGATAACGCGTGGGTTGCGATGCCTTTCCAAACATTCAAACAACGAACATAAAGAACACCTAGACTGGGAATAACTTTTTGTGTGTTATAAATTTTTGTCCCGTTTGACCTTTTACCTTTCAGTTTCCTAGTCAGTTGTGGGCTATGGTGGAATGGTTAAGGTAGGCGCATCGCTATGAAAAGGTGCTGGTGCTAAATGTTTTGCGTTTGACCCCACACAAGCATACATAAATAAAGTTTCTTGCGAATTGTGGCGCCATTTGCGTTCAGTTTTGAACAAGTTCTGAAAGCCTTAAAATCTTTGGACTGTACTAAAGGCTCTGGGCCGGACTACCTGCCACTTTATTTTCTTAAAAAAACAGCTGAACACATTCACATACCGCTCTGTATTATAAACAATAAATGTATGTTGGAAGGAACTTTCCCTGAAATATGGAAAAGAGCGAACGTTATTCACGTACATAAATCTGGTTCTAAGCAAGAAATAGAAAACTATCGGCCTATATCCATATTGCCTGCTTTGTCAAAGCTTTTCAAAAGGCTTATACAAGACGCCATTCACCCCAATACTTACAAAATTATTATAGGTCCACAACACGGATTTGTGAAAAGTAAATCAACAACTACAAATTTATTAATTTTTACTGATTATTTGTATACAAATATGGACGAACAAACCCAAGTGGATGCCGTTTACACGGACTTTCGAAAGGCTTTCGACAAGGTGGATCACGAATTACTGTTAAAAAAAAAATGCATTTAATGGAATTCAAGGGAACCTCCTCCGATGGTTTTCTTCCTATATCACCAATAGAACTCAAAAGATTGTCATAAAAGGATTTAATTCAGCATCAATTACCGTAATGTCGGCGTCCGGCCTGCCCCAGGGCTCGATCCTCAGCCCTTTTTTGTTTATCTTATTCGTAAATGACATCGGAGACTGTTTTAGACACTCAAAATTTATATTATATGCAGATGATTTAAAAATATATAAGACTATTAAAAGTCCATATGATTGTGTCCTAATCCAAGAGGATCTAAATATGCTTGTTAGTTACTGCTCCGATAATAAATTGTACTTCAGTATCTCTTAGTGTTTCTCGATTTCATTTACGAAAAAGAAAATCCCTATTAATAACAATTACAACATAGATAATTCATCTTTATCCAGGGTGACGTTAGTCCGAGACCTCGGGGTACTGCTTGACAGTATGTTACATCTTGACCAACACATAGATGCCATAACAAAGAACGCGTATCGTTTATATGGATTTGTAATGAGGTCCGCAACTGAATTTAAATCGGCTAGCACTTATTGTCACCTTTACAAATCTTTAATAAGATTCCAACTGGATTACGCCGTAACAATATGGAACCCCTATTATAAAAAATATGTGGATATTTTAGAATCAGTGCAACGTAAGTTCTTTAAATCGATGCATTACAGATGTTTTCATAGATTCGTCACTTATGAAGAGCTACTTAATACTTACAATCTGATGAGCCTTAAGTCCAGACGTCTGTTTCTAGAAGCTATGTCTTTATTTTATATTTGTAATAATAGATATAACTACCCTGAAATCACCAACAAATTGTGTTATGTTGTGCCAAGAACTGTCATTCGGCGGGAGGTGCGTGCACATCCTGTCTTTGCCATTACCTCTTGTCGCACTAACGCTGGAGTTCGCGCACCTCTTCGTCGTTTGAGTCATAAATATCTTTTTTTTTTAATAAAATAAATAAATTTCATAATAGTCTAATCCTAACTATCAATAGTCTCGTTAAAAACATTTGTATTTATATCAGTAATTTTAATTATATTAATAATTAAATTTCTGAAATTAAGTTGGAAATATGTAATAAAATAATTAAATTAAATTGTTGTTCACTATTAAGTAATCTGTGAATAAAAGTGTGAGTGCACATTTGCTCAGATGTAAATGCTATGCAAATTTGTATTATATATTGTGTAACTGTTAGTTATTCCAAATCAATAAATAAAAATAAAGAGTTCCGTGCCATCATCTATAAAAGAAAATCACGTTTGTTGTATGTATACTCAAATATTTTTTAAGTTTCTACCTGTTTATAAGGATCAAGTAACAAATTGCTTAAAAATTACGTTTGTTGTATGGGAGCCCCTCTTTATTATTAACTTTATTATTTTTAAAGGTAATATACAACTACATATTCTGTGAAAATTTTAAGCGTCTACCTGTTACCGTTACCGTTAGTAATTTTGAGCAAAAAATACGAAAAAAATCACGTTTATTGTATGGGACATCAAATATTTTTAGTATTTGTTGTAATAGCAGCAACCGAAATGCATAAGAAACTTTTAAACACTCGCGTTGCATGTTTAAGAATATATATCTATACGGGAATTAACGCGAACATGCATTAGGTATTTACATACCTTATTTTTGCTTGACGTTTCGAGATGGTTGCACGTCCCGTGGTCGCAAGCAAAGGATTCAGGACAACCAGGATATTTTAGTGCTTAAGGCCGACAAGGGAAACGCCACTGTAGTGATGAATACGGCTGATTATACGGACAAGGTACGAGAGTTGTTATGTGATAACAAGGTGTATAAACCGGTCTCATATAACCCCACGGCCAGAGTAACGCGCAGAATACGAGCACTGATACAAGACCACCAGGACCTGTTCACGGAAGATGAGTACAGCAAGTTATATGGTCCCAAGCCATACCAACCACCTAGGCTATATGGTCTGCCTAAGGTACATAAGCCCAACGTGCCACTGCGGCCTATCGTAAGTCAGATTTCGTCGCCTACTTACGACCTTGCGAAGCACGTTGCATCGGTATTGCAGCCATTAGTCGGTATCACACCGTCTTTCGTGAAGAACTCGCGTCATTTCGTCCAGATCGTACAAAGTATCCGATTGGAACCGGAAGATGTAATGGTAAGCTTTGACGTTGAGTCGCTCTTTACCAACGTTCCAATAAGGGAATGTCTGGACGTAGTGAGGGACAGACTGAGTGACAACGATATGCCTCACAACTATATTGATCTACTAAAGCACTGCTTAGATGGCAACTACTTCCTCTTCCAAGATGGTGTCGCAATGGGGAGTCCAGTAGCCCCAGTACTGGCTAATATCTGGATGGAACACTTTGAGGAAAAGGCGCTTAGCATCGGACCTAAGACCATCCGGCTTTAGAAAAGATACGTGGACGATATCTTTAGTATCGTAAAAGGAGGTAAGCAGGAAGTAGATCAATATGTGCAACACCTTAACTCCATTCATCCGAAGATGAGATTCACCTACGAAATGGAAACTGACAGATCGTTGTCATTCTTGGATGTCAAAGTGACTGTGAGACCAGATGGGTCCTTAACACACTGCGTATACCGGAAGCCTACACACACAGATAGATACCTGCACGCCACGTCGCACCACCATCCTCGACAACTGCAATCCGTTGTGACGTCACTAAAAAACAGAGCACACGACCTCTGTGACCCTGAGCATTTGAAGCTAGAGCTAGACCATGTTCAGGAGGTACTTAGGAAGAACGGATACCAGATACAACGTCGAATGACGCGGCCTATCAAGCGAGATAAACATCCGGCGGTAAATAGACAACCTACCTACATGCCCTACATTAGAGGTGTTACGGATAAAATAGGAGCAAAGTTAAAAAACTACTCCATTCCGACCGTATTTACACCAGGGGCCAAAGTATACAACATGGTGGGCACACCAAAGGATGTTCTACCGCTACAAACCCCAGGTGTCTATAAAATCAACTGCAGCTGCGGAAGCTCTTACATAGGGCAAACGAAGCGGACCATCGCTGAACGTATAAAGGAGCACATCGCAGCTGTAAAGAACCGTCAAACGAACAAATCGGCGATTGCGGAACATTTACTTCAATCGGGCACCAATCACTGGATTGAATTTCATCGTCCACAAGTCCTCTCCACGGAACGCCACTTTTACCCAAGAGTTGTGCGTGAAGCGATCGAAATCAGAAGACATAAAAATTTCAATCGGGAAGAGGGCTTCAAATTGTCATCGGCGTGGAATCCAGTGATCCGGTTAACAACACCCTACTTTAATGCGCAGTCGGCGAATGTTCAAAATACAGATACGGTTAGTGTGTTTTGCGCCGGCACCTCGAAAATCAACAACGCGGGGGTAGAAATAGAATCTTCTACCTCGCACTCGGAGACGTGACATCGCTACACCAGTCAGCTTGCGACCACGGGACGTGCAACCGTCTCGAAACGTCAAGCAAAAATAAGGTATGTAAATACCTAATGCATGTTCGCGTTAATTCCCGAAATGCATAATTTGTGAAAATTTCAGCTTTCTAGCTATCACGGTTTATGAGATACAGCCTGGTGACAGACAGACAGACACACAGACAGACAGCGGAGGCTTAGTAATAGGGTTCCGTTTTTTACCTTTTAGGTACGGAACCCTAATAAAAAATGGGCAATCGAATACAATCAAGCAGTATTTACGAAGCCTTAGTAAGCAAGTCAAAATTCTGTTACATTGGGTGACACTAATGGTCCCCGGGCTCTATTGCAAAAATCTTGGATGCTAGCAGGATATCGCTAGGGCGATGATGATGATGTTAACAAGCTTTAGCATTTAGTATGAGCTTAGTTATTCCTAAATAGGTATATCAGAAAAGCAAAGATACTACGTGACCTTGAGTATCAAATTAAAATTATTGTATTCCCTCCGTGTCTCAACGTAATTACCAATCCATTACGGCAAATAGGCCTCTTGTGGCGATGAAACTGCGGTCTGTAACTCAACCTAACTACGTGTCTTCCAGTGCTTTCGTATTTCTTCGCTGTTTAAAACGTAACGTAATATTTATATATAATAAAATAGATAAATAATAATAGTATTCTACAAAATTAATGTTTTCGGTGGACTCCCGTTTCCTTCACGTCACTCTACCGTCGTATTCATCACTTGTTTACCTACATACATATTATCTTTTTGCATAACATGTCCATACCAAACCAAAAGATTTCCTTTCACATTCTCGTCTATGGGCACCACTATCAAACTACCTCTAACATAGTCACTCTTCATTATGTCCATTCTCGTCACTCCAAATTTTAACGTACTCATCTCTGCTGCAGGGAATCGTTTCTCATCCATCTTCTAATAGACTAACGCTCTCCAGCATACAGTACGACAGGCCTTATAACCGCCACAAACATGTTCATATCACAAGATATCATTACTTTTTCAAGTAAATACCTATTTGTTTTATACAAATAATAACAAATATTAAGAAAGCCACTTAAACGAGTATGAATGGCTTTACATACTTTACTTTACCAAATAAATAACAAACAAAATTGCAATAAACATCCAAAAGTACGCGTTTATTTTAGGAAGTTTCGCCATGTCGGTCGCATTCGCGTTTGAGCCAAGTGCCTACAAAGTCGATGCATGGCATTTTTATTCTGCTGCTGTTGCTGATTTGTTCATGTTAAGTTTTGTAAAATGTACTGCTTTATCTCACTTGCTACTTACACTATAAATGAGATAAATAAATACTATTAACGCCTAAGTATTAAGTAGTACGGGACACATAAATAACGAAAGCCTGCACTGCTCGTTGTGGGTTCGATCCTCATACGCGACAATATTTTATTTGGAATTGTTGTGGAAAGTCCCGCGCGATATAGCAGCTATTATATATACTTTAAAGAGTCTTAAAAAAGATAAATATTTCTGAGTGACAGTACTACGCGGATCGTGGCAGTTTCTCAAACTAGTCAAATGTGGCCCCACTAGTACCTAATCATTTTCTGTTTAATTTCTGTTGTTGGTGAAACGTTGAAATGAGACGGAGTGAAAAGGATAATATTGCTGCACTTTGGCTGCTGTCGCAAATATTATGTCAGTAAAACTCCCAGAAACGCCAAAATATACAGGTTACGGCCTCTGTTGATTTCCATTCAGGTTCTTGTTGGGTAGAAATAATTACTTGTAATATCATTTACATTATATACACTCAAAGTGTTGATACTTGCGTTCATACATAAAGCTCAACACTCGCAAGCGAATTTTTCTAGATAACCGTCTCGCAAGGCGTGCTTCGCTTTGTGAGCCCGTAGCCACTAGTGGTCATCTATACTAAGAAAAATTACAAACCAGTTACACATATTTCCGTTGCCTTATCCATTAATACTAATAATTCCATGAACTATGAACGGAATAGTGGCTGAAAACAGATTAGGTGCTGTGACGCTGTCTCTTTCTCTCTCTCTCTTCCTTGCTATATATCCCACATGGTGGTGGGGTCAGTTTTCTTTATCTTTCTCCTCCACTTCGCTCTATCCGTGACATCATCTTCAGTGACACCGCATTCCCTCTTGTCTTTTAGCACTACATCTCTCCATCTTGTCTTGGGTCTTCCTCTAGGTCTTCAACCGGGGAGGTCAAGCTGTAGTGCCAAATTTTCGAACGCTATCTCGTTCTATTGTCATAAATTAAAGCAAAGCTAGTTCCAGGCAGGTTCGCAGTTGCAGTTCAAGGTACCGATACCTAGTAACAATGGTGTTGAGGTGGACTGTAGTTTTTATCTTCCAAAGGAATGAAACGCCTGGCTTGATGGTGAGTTGATTTATTTTAATCTTGATCAGGATCGGCTTGTTGCTTCGGATTTCTTGAGAGAACTACTGCTGACTGAACTGAACTACATCGGTGCCCAGTCGGGTCCTCACGCAACCCCCTAGAGGGTTGGCGGAAGCGGGTTCAGGGCGATGTGCCCTCAGCCTGCGGGATCGTCGCTGCCCCTTAAATAAAGGGCAGGTGTTTGGGGTGGGCTATGTGTGCCCTGTGAGTGTCGTCGTCGTTATTTACAGGGCCGCTTCGGTCTTCACGCCGTCCGGGCGGTCAACACGAGCCGGGTGAGACCCCCGGCGAACCGAGGGAGGCCCAGCTCCGTGAAGCCAGCGACGCGGACAGCGACTTACTAATGTGCGGCCCTGTGGATGTCGAAGTGTGTTGGTGTGTGGTGTAGTGGGTGTGTAGGCGTCTTGTTAAAGGCGTCCGCTGTTGCGGTGGTCGCCCGCGCGCGCACATGATGCACGTATGCTGATCATACGCGCAGATGTCGCGCGGATAGGGGCGGTCACCTGCAACAGAGGGAATGGAGTGTAATGTTGTGGGGGCGGCGGTCACCTGGGGGTGACCGTGTTGTCCGTGGAGTCATCGGGCGACGCGAGCAGATCTCGCGGCAGCTTCTTCTTGTCCGGGGGGCGAGCGTGCCAGGGGGCCAGGTCTCGGACGTGGTCCCAGGCCGAGGCGTCGGCACGCTCAAACATCCCCACGGACAGGCGGCGGATGTAGGCGTCCAAGCTCTCCATACGCGTGTCCCGCTGTATGACGGCGTTGCGGACGGTGCGTGGCGCACCTACCGCGGTACGGAGGGTGAGCGACTGTTGCGCTCGGAGGCGGGCCCGGTTGGTTTCGCTAGTGAGCGCGTACCAGGCAGGTGCGGCGTAGGTGAGCCGGGAGCGTACATATGTTTTGTACACCCCCAGTTTCACGCGCAGCGGGAGGCGGGATGTGAGCGCTGGACGCAGTAGTGCCCTAGTCGCGCGTACCTGCGCGACGACTCTACGGACGTGTGACTCCATAGTGAGTAGGCGGTCTAGTGTGACCCCCAGGTACTTCGCCGTCCTTGTCCAGGGGATGAAGTCATCCTGGAGCTGGAGTGGTGGTGGGTGGTCTCTCTTGGAGCTGAAAAGTATCGCCTGTGACTTACCCACGTTTACCGACAGCCGCCATTGTGACAGCCAGTGTGGGAGAAGCTGGAGGGTACGCTGCATCTTAGACGCGGCGTGGTAGGCGTTGATGCTTGTGGTGATGTACGCCGCGTCGTCAGCGTACAGGGCTAATTCAGCGCCTTCGGCGACAGGGATGTCGTCGGTGAAACGCGAGTAGAGCACAGGCGAGAGACACGAGCCCTGCGGGACTCCGGCGGCGATAGGGTGGAGGTCTGAGACCTCTCTCTCCACCACCACTCGGTATTTCCTGTCGCACAGAAACGAGGAGACCGTTTTCACGATGCGGCGGGGCGCTGTTGAGGTCGAGAGCTTATACAGCAGACCGGAATGCCATACTCGGTCGAATGCTTTCTCCATGTCGAGGAATACTGCCACGGCGTGCTCGCGTTTGTTACGCGCCGCCGCTATCCGGTGCAGTACCCTCGACAGTTGCAATGTGGTTGAGTGTTCGGCGCGGAACCCGAACTGCTCAGGTCTGGGTGTGATGTGCGGTGTGAGGTGCCGCAGCAGGAGTTTTTCGAACACCTTCGAGATGGTGGGCAGCAAAGTGATCGGCCGATAGCTCTCAGGCTTCAATATGTTCTTGCCCGGCTTGGGCAACATAATTATGCGTCCCTCCTTCCAGCATGTAGGGAAGACGCCTGTGCGGACGATCCCCGTAAACAGGCGCGCCAGCGCTGCCACGGTACGGTGCGGCAGGCGGCGCAGCGCTGTGTTCGGTATCCCATCCGCCCCAGGAGCCTTCCGGGGCTGGGTCTGCCGAATAATTCGTTGCACCATGCCGGGGGAGAAGTGGATGGGGTCCTCGTCGGGAGCTATCGGCGTGGCGAAGTAGTCTCGAAGGTGTTTCTCGACTGCTGCGGTGTGTTCCGTGTCAGCAGTCGGGTTCGGCGCGAACACGCTCTCTAAATGCTCAGCGAGTATGGCCGCGCGGTCTGCTGCTTTGTACCTCGGCGTCCCGTCGGCGTGTAGTAGCGGGCGCACCGGAGCTGGGGTGTTAGTGAGGCGACGACATAGCCGATGTATAGACGGCCAGTCGTCGCTGGAGTCGTCGATAAAGCGCTCCCAGCTCTCGGCGGTGTAGGTCCTCAACTCGTCCTTCACTCTCTCCGCGAGCCGGTTTAGTCTGGCTTTCAATGTGGGGCATCGTGAGCTCTGCCACTGCCTTCTAAGACGCCTCTTGTCCGCGATCATTCGCTGGATGTGTGCCGGCAGAGGGGGTAGCCTCCTCTGGGTGGTGACGGGTGTTGTAGCGGTCACAAGGGCGCCCTTGATTGCGTCGGCGAGCTCGGCCGCGAGCGTTTCGACGTCGGCCGCGGAGTTGATCGGGCGAGTCGGTGTAGTGGTCTCCATCGTTTCTGTGAATTTTGTCCAGTCCGTTTTGAGACGTGGCGCTTGAGGGACTACGCGGGTCAGCTGCTGTTGGATGACGACGAGTACAGGTTGGTGGTCCGACAACAGCTCGTCGCCGAGCACCTCCTGCTGTATCTGGCAGTGCGTCTCGTTGTGTACGAGAATGTCCAGTACGTCGGGCATCAGTGTGGGGTCGTCCGGGTAGTGTGTGGGTACCTCCGGTCCCGCGACCACATAATCGTACGTCTCGGCGTCTTTAAATAGTCGTACACCAGCGTGGTTGGTGTTCGACGAGTTCCACGCTGGGTGCTTACAGTTTAAGTCGCCCGCTATGATGACAGGGTGCGAGACGCTTACTAGCGATCGCAGCTCTGCGACGTCTGGCGATGTAGTGGGCGGCTTGTAAGCGGCGTGGAGGTGGAGGTTGGCACCGCCTAGGTGCACTTCGACACCCAGCGTGTACACGGTATTGAAGTCTGGTGTAGGTAGCGGCTGGTGTACGACTCGTCGCTTGATTAGCACTGCCAGTCCGCGGTAGCTCCTTCCTTCAGGCGATATCTCGTCCCTCCGATAAACGAGGAAACCCGGGAATCGTGGTTGGTCTGCAGGTCCCAGGTGCGTCTCGTTTATCAGCGCCACGTCTATGTCTTGTTCCTGCAGGAGAGGACGGAGTAGGGCGGCCTTTCTGTTCAGGCCGCGGGCGTTCCAATGTAGAATCCTCAAGGGCTTACTGTTCATCTTGGAGAACAAGGTCCGCCAGGCCCTTGAGGATGATGCTCACGACAGTGTGCTTGTCGCGGCCTTCGCTCATTGCGGTGAGGACGCTCTGAAGCACTGCGATAGCGGCCTGAACAGTGCCGGAACTCTTTGTACCCTCGCGTGTGTGCGGGGTCTTCGCCTTTTTCCCCTTCTTCCCCTGGGGCGCGGTTTTGCCCGCGGGGGCGGCGACTGTGTGAGTTGTCGGCTGAGGTGTTTCGGCGGGGGTCTTAGGGGTCTTCCCGGGGCCGCCCTTTTGTTTCCGTGCTTTCTTCGCTACGGCGGGCGCTTGTTCGGGTGCGGGTGCAGTTGTGGGTGTGGGTGCGGGTGTGTCCGAGGCGGTTGCGCCCCGTTTGCCGCGAGCACGGTTCCTCCGCCCTCTCTTTGATTGTCCGGGTCCGGGTTGTCCGCGAGCTGGGGGGTCGTTGGCTTTGGCCATAAGTGAGGCCCCGTTAGTGTCCTCTCCCTGGGGTTGCGCGTTAACCGGTGCCGGTCCTTGACGCGGCTCGCCGGTTATGGCTACTGTCCCCGCCTTCTTGTTCCTCGCCTCTGCGTCACGCTGGTACTATAATAATAATAATAATGTTTATTGGAACTAAAAACACATACAATACACGAAATAATATACGATGGTAACTGCAAAAGTATTAAACTGTGTCGCAGTTACCAAGTATATACTATACTACTTCAAATTGTTAAACGGGTTTAAGCTTTCATTGCGGCAATAAAAATAGTTGAATTTTGCCAATTAAGACAGTGATCTGACCAACTCCCGCAACTCTCTATTATTTTGATTAACATAATAACCTTACATTATTTATCTCATGTCCTATCAAAATTACATATTTTTGATAGGACATGAGATGCAGGTTGCTACGAGAGCCTCTGTCGTCTGCGTGCCATTTCGTACTCTGCCACAGTATCTCAGTATGTGAGCGCATATATAGCCTTAAGCGATAACAGAAATACTCTGTAGAAAATGCGTCCGAAATATTATTTTTATAAATTCAGCAGCTTTTCACCGATACGTTTATTTATATTTTCGGAGGCAATAATTTCCAAAAGACACATGTTGTCACTGACAATAACACACCGACAACAATGCAGTTTAAAACTGCATCGTAATCTACACGATATTCGAAAAACGGAAAACTTATTGTAAAATTCAGTATATGGGTATTTTTAAGGAATTATTTTAGATATTTGTTTTCGATGACAAAAATAAATTATTGTAGTGACAGCACTCGACACGTTTATTCGAATGTGTTTATAGTGGATTCATAGTAGGCTTTAAAGATGAACATGCTCGCTTTGTACTTTGAGAGTTGAGGATTGTTCAAACATGAGTGTGTCAGAATCAGGGACGCTTCCTATAGTGTAGAGACAGTTTTGATAAATAAAAGAGACAACTATCAAATCATACTTTCATTTATTCAGTTTGGCACAAGGATATATCTTTAGATTACGTCGTGATTCTACATTTACATTTACAGCCCAGTTCGCAAAGCAAAGACATAGAACCAAGAGAAAGAACGGGCAATAAAACTCTTGATCATTCTTTTCAATAACTATATATATAACAATTATTAACAAACAGTGGTACAGCCAATTTATATCAAATATCAATGTTGTGGGTAGTTTTATATTACTAGAAAGGTCTGTCTTACAACAGAACATAATAAGCATTATTTAGCATCAATACAATTTACTAAATGTTTACCACAGGTACATATACCTAATGAATCTCATTGATACGACTTGATCTAGAGTATATTATTCTATCCTATATTACAATCTATAATATCTCACTAACGATCAAACTACCCACAACACAATATCAATAAGATAATGATTACACTATCTTACATTGTTTCCTAGATGATGAAACAAAAGAACAAGCAACACAGAATATTGGAACACAGTGGCAATTAAATAGTCAGAACCATATCGTACCTGAGCCGTCGTCAAATGAGAATAGGACGAGCTAGCCGAGCCTGTCGACTTATATAGGTACACCTTATTTACACGTCTGACAGTTTAACTGTCAAACGTCATGTCAGTGTCATTTAGTTGCCACTATCCTCTTACATATTATGTATAAATACTTGGATATCAGTAATTTCAGCCCAAAGCCTAGATATTATTACATATCTCTCAAGTGCATATAAAAATAATCGACGTCCAAACAATGAACGTATTGTCGTGAATATAGGTTCAGTCTGCAGCATGAATATAACAGGGCGAAAGAAATGCAATTAAGTTAATCAGCAGCCCGCCGGCCGTCGTAGCGAGAGGACATCGCTTCTCGCAGCGCTCGGGTCTCGCGAAAGTGTAAACAAATCCGTGTGCGTCACAACACGCTCACGCGGGGACGCCATATTATTGTGCACCTACCGACATCTAAGGAATAACACACGGCTCACTGCTGTTTTTGGTCCTCGGTCTGCCACCAGCGGCAAGCCCCGGGGGCCGTTTCAGTGGGGGTCGTGTGCCGAGGAGGTCGGCAGAGGCCGCGCACGACAGCCCCCCCCTCCCGCTTCTTTCTACGTGTGTGTAGCGCGTCGCTTGCACATTCGCGTCGCGTTCGACCGTCGCGTACCGTCCGCGTGTCGCCTTCGCGTCGCGTGGCTGACCGCGACGTGCTAACGCGCCGCGCCACGCCGTCAACGCAGCTCAGCGTTTGAACCGCCGCGTCTGGACCGCGGTGTTTATTTATTATTCGCCGCGACAAGGATGTGGCGTTGAAGGATGCCGCCACCACAACAACAATACCCTCCGTCGAGGAAGGCAACCCGCCCGCCTCCTCCACGACGCAGCATATGGCGCTCGCGTGTCGCCCCGCTCGCCACCATCCAGGCGGGCGTCGAGCGCATGATAAGCGACCAGCAGGTCTGCCGAGCGCCCCGCACCACTCCACCTCCCCTCAACGTAACAACCGGTCTTGGGGGTGAGGAATACTTTGCGGGCAGTCCACTGCCCGTAACACCGACACCGACGCCGACGCCGAGGACGTCCCCAAGGTCGTCACCGGTACCACCCAGGCTCTCGGCGCCATCGAAGCCACCGATAGGTGTCACCCCGGCCGCCGAACCCCCGCAACCCGCGCAGCTCACCCGCGCTGCGCACCCCTTTGTGTGGCCGCAGGCAAGCACCAGCGCCGCACCACCGTCCCGCGCCGGTCAACTGACCGGTGCCAAGCAGCCATCCGGCGCCGCTCCGGCACCCACTGCCGCTGCCCCACCGGCGGGCTTCACGCCCGACCAACGGGTCGCAGCCCTGCCCCCGCACCTCGTCCCTCTGGCGACATCAGCTGCTCTCCTGCAGATGGCGCCTCAGCAGCGCCGAGAGAAGCGGCCACTGTCACACAGCGCATCCAGTGCACCACCACCACCGAACAGGCTGGATCAGCCACCCTGCGCGCCGCGATATACGGCACCACCGGTGACCATCTCGCCGGAGAGGTTCCCCTCGCCCCCTCAGATGGCCGAGAAGAGGCAGGCGATCTTCACGACGCCGCCCTTCAACCTAACCAGCACCACCTCGGTCTCCCCCATGGAGACCGGACTGTCCTACGCCGCCGTTGCCACCGTGACCACAGCGGGTGCGTCTACCTCTGCCGCAGCACCGCTGCCCATTCCAGTGGCAAACACCACCACCACCGCCACTGCGACGACCACCACCACCCCAGCTCCTGCGAAGACCAGGTACCCGCCACTCGTGGTCGAGGTACTACCGGACTGGCCGACGCACCTCAGGGAGCTCAAAAAGCGACTTGGGTACGCGCCGAACAGCCGCGCGTACGGGAAAGGCATCCGCTTCATGCCGAAGTCGGAGGCCGAATACCGGATTACCCAGCGCTACCTCACACAGCTGGAGAAGGAGACCAGGATATCCTGGTACTGTTACTCCCTCCCAGCCGAGCAGAGTGTGAAGGTAGCAATTCGAGGCCTGCCTTCAAACACCGACCCCGGGGACATCGAGAGGGAACTCCGGGAGCTCGGATACATCCCGGAGTATGTCCGCGCCATACGGGCGCGCACCGTTCGTCCCGGCTGCCTATTCCACGCGCAGCTGCAGAGGACCCCAGACATCACGCCGGGCATATTTGACGTCACAGAGTTACTCTGTATGTCCGGCGTCAAAATCGAGGCATGGCGCGGCAAGAAAGGCCCCGCACAGTGCCATAGATGCCAGTTGTTCCGGCACTCGTCACACAACTGCCACAGGCCCCCAGCCTGTGTGCGCTGCGGAGAGGAGCACGCCGCGAAGGACTGTCCACGCCCACTTGAAGCGCCACCCATCTGCGCGAACTGCGGAGGTGCACATACGGCCAACAACATTGCCTGCCCGGTGTTCCGCAAGGAGGCGCGGAACAAACGAGCCGGCACAGTGGCTCGTACCTCTGCAGCCGTGACAAAACCACCCACCGTTGCTGCCGAAGAAAACGCCCCCGGCTCTCTCATGGCCACTGCCAACCCTGCCCAGGCGGCAGCTGGCAAGAGGAGGAGGAGGCGAAGGAGACCCCGGAGCAAGTCTGCTGCGACATCCACGCAGCAGACCAAGAAGAAGGAGCAATCTACTGCACCTGTGGTCGCTGCCCCCTCAGGGAGGACGAAGGCGAAGCAGGCTGTAGCGCCAGCGCCGGTGACCACCACGCCGGCCCCGGCACGAGTAGACCCCGTGATTACCCTGGCCATCGGTGCGCTCAACGCCGTGTTACAGGCCCTGCAGGACGGGCGGGATCCGGTCCCACTCATCCTCATATGCGTAGGCGAACTATGCGCTTATGGCCGCTAGTAGCCTACGCATTGTCTATTGGAACGCCGACGGAGTGTCCCCCGAGAAGACGAGGCTCCTAAGGTTGCTGCTCTCCCAGCGGCAGGTTGACATCGCCCTCGTCAACGAGACGCACCTTTAGGCCAGCCTTTCATTCAAGATGCCAGGGTACCACGTGTACCGAGAGGACCACATCTCTCCAGCTGGGACTGCGTACAGGGGGTTAGCAGTCCTAGTAAAGAGACGGATCGTCCACCAACCGCTGCCTGTACCAACGCTGCAGTCGTCGTACGCTCTCGGCGTAGAAGTCTGCATTGACAGCCGCCCCATCCGTGTGTTTGCTTTCTACAAGCCGCCCAGCAACAGACTAGCGCCGGCTGATGTTCACGCCCTGCTGGACTCGCCGAACGCGACCATAGTCGCGGGCGACTTCAACGCTAAACACACGGCTTGGAATTCCACCACCACCTGCCCTGACGGCCGCCGTCTACTGGACGATGCAGACCGCAACGGCTACGACGTGCTGGGGCCAGAGGTCCCGACGCACTACCCGTACCAGACAGCCCTCACACCAGAGGTCATCGACCTGACGGTCATCCACGGCCTGCCGACCGCACCATCGATCGACGTCCTGGACGATCACCTCCTCTCGGACCACCAACCCGTACTCCTCACACTGTCGAGTGCTCCGGCTCGAACAGTGTTGCCAGCCTCTCGACACCGCCAGGATTGGCAAGCATTCGCTGACTACATGGCGAAGCACGCGCCTTATCGCCGGATCGAGACCCACACAGACGTCGACACACTCGCTGAGCAACTCAGTGCTGTTATCAACACAGCGCTTCGAGTCTCGCGTCTGGACGCTGCGTCGACACGCCGGCCTCCCCAACTCCCGGCTCACATCATGGCGATTATCGAGAGGAAGAGGAAGCTGAGACGCCAATGGCAACGCACCCGATGCCCGACCATGAAGTCCCAGCTCAACGCTCTGGCTGCGAAGATCTCGAGTGCACTGGAGACAGTCGCCACCGAGTCCTGGCACCGCACCATCGAGCGAGCAGGTGAAGACTGGTCAGGCATCCACCGCCTATGCCGCCAGCTCTCCGGGAAGCAACCTCCGATTAGGCCCCTCCTGGCTGGTGACGGTACCCCACGTTACCACCCCGAGGACCGAGCGGAGATCTTTGCCGACCACCTGGAGACCCAGTTCCAGCCGAATCCAGCTTCCAACATGCAGCATGTAGAAGCTATCCAGCAGTGTCTGGAGTCTTACTTCCAATCGCCGATAGCCCCCACGGAAGACCCAGTAGTCTTTTCCCCGGGTCAGGTGCAGCGAATGATTCGCCGCACCAAACTGCGGAAAGCCCCAGGTCCCGACCGGATCACCAACGAAGCCCTGCGTCACCTACCTCCGCGAGCAATCGCAACGCTGACGCAGCTATTCAACGGCATCCTCCGCACAAGCCACTTTCCCGCAGCATGGAGACTCGGCCGAGTCATAATGCTGCCTAAGTCCGGGAAGAATATACTGAAGCCCGAAAGCTATCGGCCCATCACGCTGCTGTCGACACTCTCGAAAGTCTTCGAGAAGCTTCTACTGCTGCATCTTGTACCGCACATCCAGCCACGCGACGAGCAGTTCGGGTTCCGAGCCGAACACTCCACGACGCACCAGCTCGCGAGAGTACTGCACCACATGACGGTGGCCCTCAACAAGAGGGAGAGCCCTGTCGCAGTACTTCTCGATATGGAGAAGGCGTTCGATCGCGTCTGGCACGCCGGCCTGGTATATAAGCTGTCCACGTCTACTACTCCCCGCCGAGTAGTCAAGACTGTGGCCACCTTTCTTCAGGATAGGCGCTTCCAAGTGACAGTCGACGGCGTCCTGTCAACAGAGCGCCCCATCAGAGCCGGCGTCCCTCAAGGGAGTTGCCTCTCGCCCGTGTGCTACAGCAGGTACACGGACGACATCCCCGTCGCTGGAGGCGCCATGCTGGCGCTGTACGCAGACGACGCTGCCTACATCACCACCTCCCTTAACCCCGTTCACGCGGCGGTTAAGATGCAGCGCGCACTGGATGCACTCCCGCCATGGCTGGAAGACTGGAGACTGACGGTCAACGTGGCGAAGACCCAGGCGATCTCCATGGGTGGACGGAGACTGCCCCCGCCTCTCACCATGCTCGGACACCACGTCGACTGGTCGCCGACACGGTGAAATACCTCGGCGTGACCATAGACCGTCGTCTCACGATGGCCCCACACGTCAAGAACGTTGTTGGCCAAGCGCGAACCGCTCGAGCTCTCTTGCGTCCTGTCTTGGCGTCCGGACTTCCCCTCCGTGCGAAGCTGGCTGTCTACAAGGCATACATCCGCACCCGACTCACCTATGCCTCCCCAGCGTGGTACGCGCTGGCTGCGGAGACCCTCCGCAAACGGCTGCGTGCGCAGCAGTCGCTCGCCTTACGCGCCGTTGTAGACGCCCCTCGCTACGTGAGGAACGACGTCATCTCCAGGGACCTACGCATGGAGAGCCTCGACGACTTCATCGGTCGCCTGAGCGCCAACATGTTCGCCCGCGCTGACGGGTCATCCTTCCGCCACCTGCGGGAGCTGGTGCCATACCATCGGCGCCCACCGGACCGACCATTGCCGCGGGACTTGATCCTCGCAGCAACCACACCGGACTGACTCCAGCTCGCTTACGTCGGCTGACGGGCGCTTGTCGGGAGCCTCCACCGGCAAGCTCGACCTCGCCAACGTAAGCGAAGCCCCCACCGAACAAGCCGCCGCTGGCTCGTAGATCGCTCACCGGACGTTTCCACCTCGGGAATACTGCCGTTGGGGTCAGGTCTCGCTAGCGGCGTGAAACACACTCGGACTAGACGCCCGGATACGACACCAGTGGCAAGGACCACACCCCCGTGACCCGTCTGCAGTTGCAGGCGGCGGCTGACTCCATTGAGACAGAACACGACCTGTATCAGTTTCCCCCCGGTTCCCCTAGGGGAATCGTGAGAAGACCCAGAAGAAGAAATTAAGTTAATGGTGCGGTCACCATTAACTACCCGGTGGTATCGAACGCAGTCAAATACACTATTACAGTGCGCTTGAAAGCTTTTACCAGCGGCGATTCACATAGATGATCTATATGAGCCTAAATAAAAGTATTGCTTTTTCATGTTCGATAATACTATTGTATTCGTCTGAAATGGAGCTCAGTGTCAAAGTTAATGCCACGGAGGTCTTGATGAAACATATTTACTGGCTGTTTCCATGACTAAATTTGTCTATTTTTCATATATATTTTTCACCAGTCGAACGTATTTAGTATCGCTCTCGCATTTTCTTATTTTGTGTCTCTTTATGTATTAAATAAAGTTAATTGGGCAAAAACATATAACAATTTGTTTTGGAACAATAGATTTTCAGACAGTCATTTAAAAGTTTCGCAAATAAAGTATTGATACAACTAAAATGCATTTTTATTTATTCTTTAAACTTTCAGTGCAACCAATATCTAACAATCAGAGACTAAAGTAAAGGTAGACTTTTTACAATTAAAGGTAGATATATTGCACAAAAATAAACATAAGCATCGAAAACAAAAATAAACATAAGCATCGAAAAGTGTGGATCAAGCAACTGAAACGATGAATATACAAGACTCTTTTTTAATCCTCTACAAAAGTTCGGCGAAAATAAATTGTATACCATTTTTACCAAATATTATACAATTTATTTTCGCCGAACTATTGTAGAGGATTAAAAAACAGTATTGCATATTCATCGTTTCAGTTGCATGTTCCACACTTTTCGATGCTTATGTTTATTTTTGTGCAATATAGGTACCTTTAATTGTAAAAAGTCTCCCTTTACTTTAGTATCTGATTGTTAGTTATTGGCTGCACTGAAAGTTTAAAGAATAAATAAAAATTTAGTTTAGCATTAGCATTTTAGTTGTATCAATACTTTATTTGCGAAACTTTTAAATGACTGTCTGAAAATCTATTGTTCCAAAACAAATTGTTATAAGTTTTTGCCCAATTAACTTTATTTAATAGATAAAGACACACAAAATAAGAAAATGCGAGAGCGATACTAAATACGTTAGACTGGTGAAAAATATATATGAAAAATCGACAAATTTAGTTATGGAAACAGCCAGTAAATATGTTCCATCGGGACCTCATATGTTCCATCCGACGAAGGGTTAACAAATATAAGTATTTAGGCCACTGGGTCGCCGAGGATTTAAACGATGATTGCGATTTAGAAAGGGAGCGCAGGTCGCTGGCTGTCCGATGTAATATGCTGGCTCGCAGATTTTGCACGCTGTACAAATACCAGCTAAGATAACGCTTTTTAAAGCTTATTGCCAATCTTTTTACACGTGCAATCTGTGGGTCAGTTACACGCAGCGGGCATACAGCGATATGCGTGTCCAATATAATAACGCATTCAGAGTACTGTTGGGATTGCCGTGGCGATGTAGTGCCTCTGGTATGCTTACCGACGCGCATGTAGATGGCTTTGGAGCCATTATTAGAAACGGTGCGCCTCTATAATGACTCGTATGCGTGGCAGTGCCAACAGTGTACTGAATGTATTCGCAGACCTATGGGAGTCTCCCATGCAGCAGAGATGGCTGCAAATACAAGTCATCTGATCGTCAATTATATTTATAAGTTGCATTAGATATTGAAATTTTATTAATTATGAATTTGACTAATTTTTAATTTATATCATTTCCGATTTTATCAATTTTAAATTAAATAAGCTTTGATTTTATTAATATTGAATTTCTTACTTTTAAATTTTATTAATTTTAATTTGGTTTTGACATTTCATTGAATTCGCATTATTCATTTATTATTTTCAATTGAACTTTTAACTGTATTTTATTAATTGTATATATTATAGTATTGACATCAACTTTTAAGCTGTTTTATATTTTACAATTTTATATAGATGTGTGCAATGTTAGTTATACTTGTAATCTATGGATTTTATCTGAAATAAAGTGAATTGAATTGAATTAAGGTAGATGGAGCTTAACGTTTTTATGCAGCGCGAATAACGTTGTTAGGCTTTCAATGTTAATAAAATTCACAGTTTATCAACCAGCCTTGCACTTAGGTGACTTTAGAAGGACTATTTACTACGGAATTCAATATTCGATCTATAGATAGATCTGTAGATTTTAGATTCGTTTTTGACATAAGCTCCATCCAAAATATGTCAAACACGAATCTCGAATCTCAAAATCCATGTATGGATCGAATATTGAAAATGGCCGATAGAGGTGACCATGTATGTAATTATATTAGCTAACATGTAAAGACCATAAGAAAATGGTTTTGGTATTTAAGGTTGACGAAGATTTCTAGTCTTTGATGCTCCTTAGAAAATTCTGAGACATTTCCATCGTCGATGAGTTCTTAGTACTTCATCACCCAGTGCATCTTTGCGGGTGTGTAGCCGTTACGCAAGCCTACCCCACCTAGCCTACTACAACCCTTGAAGAGCCCTCTCTAAAAGGGCGCCGCGTCCGACTGGGTAGACTTTTTGCTAACACTCGAGACTAGGAATTAAGTGCCACTTATTAGAGGCTAGACGCTAGTACATTTTCTGTTACGCCTTAAAGTTATAGGCGATTTTTTTTAGATTGAGATTTTGTCACAATAACATTTATTTTACAGTTACACGGTAACGAGTCACGCTAATACATTCAGCTACAGATCTTAGTGAGACAAACTATGTATTTATAGGTCAGGGTCAGAATATTCATTAAAATTGATAAGATGATAGGTAAGATGTTATACTAAGTACATAAATGTTTGCAAATATAATGGTAAAGTAGTTTTATTTCGATGAGCTATGTAGGCGGCAGCATGTTGGTAGTTCATTGATCGGTCGTTTTAAACGGCAACTCTTTACAAATGATTCAGTACGATGATAAGGAACAGTATGAAATGATCTGACTGTTATACTGATACATATTTTTCGAAGATTACTTTTCGAGTTGGGATAACGCGTGGGTCGCGATGCCTTTCCAAACATTCAAACAACGAACATAAAGAACACCTAGACTGGAAATAACTATTTGCGGATCACATAAATTTTCGTCCCGTTTGACCATTAACCTTTCGGTTTCCTAGTCAGTTGTGGGCTATGGCGGAATGGTTAAGGTAGGCGCATCGCTATTAAAAGGTGCTGGTGCTAAATGTTTTGGGTTTGACCTCACACTAGCATACATAAATACAGTTTCTTGCGAATTGTGGCACCATTTGCGACGTAAAAACTTTATTAAGCACGGATATAGATAGACAGCTTTCCTATGATTGTACTGATATGACACAACATACTATAAAACTCTTTCAGGCACGAATTTACTACTGTTATTTAGAGTACAATTAGATTTTTCGATCAACTTTATGCTTTAAAACATTTTATAAGTATAGCAAAAGTATCTTGAATTTATAGTTCTTCAAATAGGCATGCCATCATAGTTAAGTTATCGTAGTACATAACTTATGGGGTATGGGGTGTTACATTAGAATATAGAATAGCAATCTGTGGGTGTTAAACAGTCAATCCTAACATAATAAAGTCAAAATTGTGAATACGTTTATTTACTCTTCCCTAAGTGTATCTAGTTGTTTAGTCTTCCGTCATCGAAAAAGAAAAAATACTTTCCAGGTACCTACATGCTGTTTGGGGCAAGCCTTATCTTCCTTCATAAGCCTGATTTTGTCCCATTGTAAGACTTTCTAGCCGTTATCTTATAATAAAAGTTTATTGAATTTTCAAAGGCAGCGATAGCCGAATGGATATACCAACAGACTGCCAAGCAGAGGGTATCAGGCTCGAATCCACGGCGCGCACCAATGACTTTTCGGAGTTATGTGCGTATTGAATTGTTAATTATCGCTTGTCCCGTGCGTCGGAGGGCACATTAAGCCGTAGGTCCCGGTTGCCATGAAGATCTTTGACAGTCGTTACAGGGCGTCAGTACCTTCTAAATAAACTGACACTAGTCTAGACCATGGAATATCGCTATCCCTTCGGGTTGCGGAGGTCAGACAGGCAGTCGCTCCGTGGAAAAGCTGATATTCAGCCAAATCCGGTTAGACTAGAAAGCGGACCCTAGACTGAAACTGGGATAACGCTAAGAGAAAGAAGAATTTTCAAAGAGTTAACCATCCCTAATTGCTTAATTGAGGGAAAGGTCCATCTTCGGACCTTTTGTTAAATTTGTCTTAGTTAGGGAGTTAAATGGGACGGCAGTGAGTTACCTACGTCTCTCATTTATATACAACATATATACAAAAAAGGCTCACCGCCTTTTCTTCCTGTTTCATTGTAGAGAATTTCTTAAAAGGATTGTGTTTTATGTTTACCGAGTGAATATACAGATTACGTTTCGAGTTATTTCGAGTAATTTTAGTGACATTATTTACGTTTGCAGTTTCGGTGGTTTGTTATGTTTGTTTTCGTTTGGAGTTTTAATTTATGTGTATGTTGAGGTGCATGTTGATATTAATCTGTTTATGAGTAATATTTCAAGTGGACGCGGTTATGGTGTTTCATGAGTACCTATTAGTAGTTTAGTTATATCTCGTTTAGTCGGTATATTGCGATTTTCTTACGATGGTGATGGTGTAATAAGTAGAAATTTTGAAAAATCTCATTCATAAAATAATAATTGGTTATTCTGAACATACCTAGGTTAGCAATAGCACCTCTTATAGAAGCTAAATATTCTGCCTGAGGTAAAAATGTAGCAAAAGATTGTTTGATAGAACCTGCGGCAAGCTGCGGGCCGTTTTGATTTCCAGAAATAATAAAAAATGGGCAATCGAATACAGTCAAGCAGTATTTACGAAGCCCCTTAGTAAGCAAGTCAGAATTCTGTTACATTTGGTGACACTCATGGTCCCAGGGCTTTATTGCGAAAATGTTAGATGCTAGCAGGATATCGCTAGGGCGATGATGATGATGTTAACAAGCTTTAGCATTTAGCATGAGCTTAGTTATTTCTAAATGTATCAGAAAAGCAAAGATACTACGTGACCTTCAGTATGAAATGAAAATGATTGTATTCCCTCCATCTCTTAACGTAATTATCAATCCACTACGGCAAATAGGCCTCTTGTGGCGATTAAATTGCGGTTGGTAACTCAACCTAACTACGTGCCGTCCTGCCCGCCTAGGATACGCACCACGAGATATCACACGCGTGAATGAAGAAATATTGTCGTTATCGGTTAATATCTCGTTTTCTTTAACATGCGCGCCACGATAGACAAGCTTCACGTCGAAGAATTCGCTCTCGTTGCACGAGTAACCGATGCTGCCCTTTGAAACATAGAATGTCAATTACGGCATTTATTAATGTAACCACACCGGTTTAGTTCATTCAATTTGTGCTCAAATGGCTCAAAAGACTTGTATCCACCTCTATAGTTTATCTTATTATGTACTATTAAATTTGACATTTGTAATTTGTATGTATTGTTTAATTCAAAAGTTAATTAGTTTTAATTCGAAACTGATGTCAATACCTACAAAGTATTAACAATTGTTACCTACTGTGTTGGATAAGAATGAGGTCCCATGCGCAGCTTCGATAATAATGATATTAACTTATCTTTAAATAGACAGGCAGGCCATCTGAATGAGGCTCGAGATCCGTGGCAAGCCTTTCTATGAGGAACAGAGCCTTTGGTTTTGATATACGCCAAAGCAACTGGAATTCTCTGTCGTTCAACGTTAAAGGGTCACAGAGATCCCTAATTCGCTTTCTTTGAACTTTTCTCGCGTGGCGCTCTTCATATAACGTTATTAAATAATTATAATAAGGGACTGCCATTTTCTTTATTGTTTTAAAGAAATATTTTTAGTTACTCGTGTAGTTCTCGTCGTATGAAAGCATGACGACTATTATCACTATTTTAGTTGCCAAAATTTGTCATAATCGAGTAATATTGGGCCGTCATGTTAGGATTCGTCGAGAGAAATGCCACAGATAAGTAAAAACGACTATTATATCTACATTTCACATAACAAGTCGAATCGTGTGTGTAACCATGTTAGAGTCAGCGAGTTAATAGAGATACTCGTCATAAACACGAGTAAACGTGTAGAGATAATTTTCTCGTGGTGCGTATGCTGGACGGGCTGTGCTTTCGTATTTCATCGTTGTTTAAAACATAACGTAATCTTTATATATAATAAAATAGATAAATAATAATAGTATTCTACAACGTTAATGTTTTCGGTGGACTCCAGTTTCCTGCACGTCACTCTACCTTCGTATTCATCACTTGTTTACCTACATCTGGGGGCACGGCAGTGTCCCCACCAAGTCGAGCAAAAAAGCGGCACGGCCGTACCATCCTTTTCTCGAAGCAATTCAGGCCATTTTCGACCATCTATAAATTCGTTGTGGATAAAACTAGAAGCCTTATTTTTTAGTAACCATGCAGACATTGTATAAACATAGTGTATTTCAAATTTCATTCAGTTTGAATTAGTAGTTTAAGAATTATAACGAGTCAAATTTCTTTATGTTGTCACTCACTGACCGATCATCAAAAGTCTAAGGCACTTTTAGCAGACATTGAAGCTTCAAATTTGGAATACGATAAGTGTTTAGGATATGAATCAAGGAAAAATTTAAATATTTTTCAATTTCTGTCCAGTTTTAACGGCATAAATAACTTTTTAATCCCATATAAATATAAAGGATTACAAAATTACATTTGCAGTTAGAGCTTTAATTAAGAAAATTTGTTGTTGGTGTACAAGAAGTACAAGGTACCGGAAAGGACAAAAGTAAGGCTATCTACAAAAAGAAATGAGATCCCATAAAAACAACACTTGTCAAAAATACCAAGTCTCGCGACCGTAAAATGTTGTGAGATCCATGTAATACCAAGTCCCTTAATTAAAAATCTTTATGTTGCTTACTTGGCAATCGCATTAAACAATCTAATTTATATATGTATTACTGTATTACTTATGAGATATAATGTGTTTTCCTGCGATGGCCCAGTCAATCTATTTATTTAAAACATTTACACAGGTTGCTACGAGAGCCTCTGTCGTCTGCGTGCCGTTTCGTACTCTGCCACAGTATCTGAGTCTCTTGTGAGCGCACAGCCTTAAGCGATAACAGGAATACTCTGTAAAAAAGGCGTCTGAAATATTATTTTTATAAATTCAGCAGCTTTTCACCGATACGTTCAAATATATTTTCGGAGGCAACAATTTCTAAAAGACACATGTTGTCACTGACAATAACACACCGACAACAATGCAGTTTAAAAACTGTATCGTAATCTACACGATATTCGAAAAAAGAGAGAACTTATTGTAAAATTCAGTACATGGGTATTTTAAAGAATTATTAGAGATATTTGTTTTTGATGACTAATAAAAATAAATTATGATACTGACAGCACTCGGCACCATTATTCGAATGTGTTAGTGGATTCGTAGCAGGCCTAAAATATGCTCGCTTTCTACGCTGAGTGTTGAGGATTGTTCAAACATGAGTGCTTAAAAAAACAATCGGCGTCCAAACAATGAACCTATTGGCGTGAATATAGGTTCAGTCTGCAGCATGAATATAACAGGGCCGATAGAAATCCAATTAAGTTAATGGTGACCGGGTATCGAACGCAGCCAAATACACTATTACAGTGCGCTTGAAAGCTTTTACCAGCGGCGATTCACATCGATGATCTATATGAGCCTAAATAAAAGTATTGCTTTTTCATGTTCGCTATGCTATTGTATTCGTCTGTAATGGAGCTCAATGACAAAGTTAATGCCACGGAGGTCCCCATGAAATGTATTTACTGGCTGTTTCCATGACTAAATTAGTCTATTTTTACTGATTATGTTTAAGCGAAAAGTTTTAAAATTTAATTTATATGAAGTGATGTTAACATAATGTACATGTCGGCGTGTTGCTTGATTCTTGGCCGGTATCAACACTTCACATCACAGTTTGTTATAAGTTCACATCAAATCAAATTTAACAAAACTGACTAAACTATTTTGTATTACTGAACACGAAACGAGTGACAGTTTCTAGGTACTTGCTGTCCGCCCGGAGTCTCTAAGAGAAGTGAAGGTTGTCGTGGCTCCGTTGAACGTCAACCGTCATCCCCCCTCTTCAACTGTAGCGAACGTCACTAGACTCTGTCAAAGCGCGCCATCTTCACACTTCCGTTTCGTAGTCAATTGACGTTCCGTACTGATCATTCCGATATACATATAATCATTATTTATATTATTTAAATTGACTGCCTGGATGGCGGATTTATGTATATACTCACATCTGTATCCCCGAAGGCGTAGGCAGAGGTGTAATATTTTACACACATTACGCTATGTAATGAATTTGCAGGTCCCTCGAAATAGGGGGCGAGCCTTTTCCCGTTAAAGGGCACCGTGCCAGACTTCGTGCTGCCACTGAGAATTCTAAAAAAGCCAGGAACACTTTTTCCCGACGGATTATGGAAAACAGACCTGAGTCTTTGATTTTCCGATGCAAACTGAGTGATGAGAGTAGGTAATATGTGCGGTTGGAATCTACGCTTCCATTAACTAGATTGTGATTTGCCCACAAAAATGCCTTCTCTAAAGAACACGTAGCAGTACTTTTACAAAATACTTGCGTAAGTTACTATCGCCGCCGCAGGTAGCGGTATTATCTTTTACATCTGTATAGGCCCTTAAACATCCGTTCTGACAGACGAGACATCTCATTTCTACGTGTCACACAAAATTTGCACTCTTGTCAATTGTCGCAAATGTTATTACGGCTTTTTAGACCCAAGACGCGTCTAACGTGTACATGTGAACGTGGAATGGTGTGTACTGCGTATTATAACGATATAATTATGTAGATGTGGAAAAGTAAAGTTTTATCTAACTGTTTAGGTACAATCATATTTTATTTTCGCTCATTTAAAAATGATGATGAGATAAGTAAGGAATGTGTTACAAATGTTCAAAGATAATTCAACGAAAGTTTTCCTGGATTTGCCTTGAGAGGTATTTGTAGGTACTCCGTACTAGAGTGTGTTAAGGTCAAGCTCTGATGTTCAGCCATCAGGTTCAGCTAGTCAAACCATAGGTCTGGCTATCTGTTTTAGTTTATCACCCATCAGCTTATTTTATGTGAAGTTTATTGACAGATCTAAGCTGTAGAAGTGTTTTGAGTGTGTATAAATAAGTACCTATGCGACTCAGATCTGTTAATCTTGTCAACTTACTCTTGTTGTGTGGGTGAACGGCTCAAAATGGTCGTGGCCATTGGCAGACAGTGAGTTCTTGAGTTTCGTGTTGGTTGCTGCTACGCGATTAAGGGTCTGAAGCAATCTGATTTTATATATTAAGTTTTGGTGACCCAAACACAGGAATAAGAGCTTCAGACTTTTACTATAATTTATAAAGCAAAAATTACTTTTATGAACTTATAGGTCATTCTGAACTGCAATGAAGCAATTGTCATTATAAAAATAGACATCCCTGATTTTATACTGTGACCCTTTTAAGCACAGTAAAAAAAACAGTAAAAAGCCCGCTAGTCCGATATAATCTGCCCAAATAGATGACCAATTACCTAAGTAGCTTGTTTAATACGATTAGACATAAATTCTACGTCAGAGTACGCATAAGCTCATATGTAATACGTGTGTACAGGTGTCTTGTATCGACTTGCAGAGAACTGCAGAGAACTAGTTGTCCTGTACACCCTTCAATTACTCACGAGTGACGCCACTAGGTTGACCAGCTGTTTCAATTTGATGGAGATGATAACTACAAATGAAGTTAAGGTCGAAATGGTGTTTTGTTTATACCGACGTAACTTCACGATAACGATGTTAGAGTAGTAAGCAAACAAACTTTTTAAAAATGTGAAGATGACCTGCAAATTGAGAACTCTCTCTAAATGGTATTCTATCGAAGGTAGTATTAGAATAACTCTATGTGCAAATATTCTAAACAATATATTTGTGATCAAAATGATGAGAAGAGTGTGAAGAGACCTTGTAGATGACGAAGTAGCTGTTGCCCAACATCCAAATGCTTATAGTAAAAACAAATATAGTAAACTTAGGTTATAGTATCAAGCGAGGAAAATGGAGCTGGTGTAAATAGCTTATATTTCTTCTAATCCAGTCTTTTTAATCCTTCTTCCTGCGTAAGCCTATAATATAAAATCTTTTCATTGACTCTTTTCATACCTAGTATTTGAACCCTTTTAATTTCGACGTCAAAGCGAAAAACTGGCACAAACGTTTGACTCAATAAAAATTGTTCATTTCCAACTTGTTTTAATCCTCTATAGATTATGATATCGCTTTTGGACACAATCGTTTCCCGCTTTTATATTTTTTTCCTTTGAATGTATGAATGTTATCAATTTAAATGAGTTATGTTGGCTAATTTCGGTTTCGATGGAACAGGTGACTAGAATACCTTTGAGTAATATTTCAGAAAATCGGTTCGTGGTCCCTCTTGCGAAAGAAATGAAGGGCTTAATGAAATCGTAACTTGAGGGGAAATACAATTACCACTTTTGATTCCGAAATGCTATTAGATAGTTTTTAACACGTTGAATTTATGTCGAGGTGTTTCGCCAAACATTTTTATTATTTTAGGTTTCTTGCGTTACATCTGTGGTATGTTTTAATGTCAAATATTTTATTAGCAAAGGCATTAGACATGGTTAAGCCTAGCAATAATTTTTTACCTACTAATTTTCGTCGCTTACATACCAAGTACTGTAGGCTCCATTTTTTGCGTCTAAATGTGAAAAATATTTTAAAGCTTAGAGTTGAAATCCTTAGAAACTTAGTTCTATTAATTAATTATTCTAGGACATAATACCTTAAACATATCATAAATGTTAAAATACTATCTTACGAAATATGTATATACAAAACAAACAAAACGAAAAAAGAAAATAATTTAGAGGGCGTCATAAAAGTCCTCCACATCGCCGTCGACCGGGAGCGTGCCCAGAACGCTGGCAGCATTGCCACGTTGTATGGCAATGCTAAATTTTTGGGCCAAGTACAACCCAGCCTTCTGGTCACACGAGGCGTCGACTAGTCTCTTTGCGAGATCTTTAAAAAGAGATCTTGCACTTGGACCCCATGGCCCCAACGTTTTGACCCCAAACGGCTCAAATACGTAATTCCCTACTAGGTTTGCGAATTTGCGCCGTTTGAAGGTCTCCACTGTAGCAGCAGCAGCGCCCGCACAACCCGTTGTGCCAGGAAGATGAGATGGCGCGAGGGTATCGACACACGTTGCGTCCCACACCAAAGGCCTACCCAACTTCCATGGGAGTAAAGACATACTATCTGGTCTTTTGCCATCGTCACGTGCCAACCCCTGCGGTTCAAGTTGGGCTGGAACGCCAGCGGTGACAAGAGCCCGGCGAAGTAAGTCATTGAGATTGCCGTGTCGTGATATACGACCTGCGCTCCTGCTGCATGATAAGCCATGATGACCAAGGCTATCAACAGCCTCCCCGCAGTGACAGCGATGCGGAGAAACACATGACGCACCCAAACCCAAACAATAGACAGTCTGAATAAAAACTTAAGGTGATTCAAAAGCTTTGTGTGGCACCTTTTTTAGTAAAATCTTCAAACCATACATAACGTATTCAATCAGTTATTTCCAAGCTCATTTTAAAATATAAGCTTTAATAGACACCAAATCTGACAAGAAGCAAATAATTTATTATACTATTATTCTTTAGAAAAATAAATGTTTGTTGCATTGATTTGTGTCTGTTAATTTTTAGTATACGTCGGTTCACGAAAGATGACCACTGCGCAGAAATCATTTTTTAGGTCCCCGTGGAAGTGCGTGGTGAGGCGCGGTGGAATACCAATGGTGTAGCTCCTTTCTTGACGCATTCCCTAAATGCGTCAAGAATGGAGCCACGCCATTGGTGCACGAATGTACATATGCGCGACGGCCGCCATTTGTGGTCAACTTTCGTGAACCGACCTATACCTACTTACGTACGTCGTACAGAAAAATAACTTTATGTTACTGACATTCTTAAAATACTCCTTCCGTAATAGAATTAATGTATGTGTCAAGTGGACTTTAAACAGATGCGATCAAGAGACACAAAAAATACTCATATGCGAAATGGCATACGGGTCGTTGTCTCATACGGGGAGTTGTCGTTCATACGGGGAGTTGTCTCGTGTGTGAATCGAACTCACAACAGTCAGCGTCATACGCTGTAGCTACACCACCGCGCCATACATGCTGTCAGTCAACGGATTTTTTTGAGAATAGTGTCTTATCATGATATGAATGTGTTTTTTGGGTCTACAATGGCGTGTCTGCCGTGCATAAGAGACGAGGCTCTCGACTCGCGCTCGCATTTTAACTTTCGCTACGTTTTTGTACACGTTTAAACCTATAGGGACAGTTGACTACCGTGGCTTGTACACGTATAAAACTATAGCCATGCTAGTTAAGTGAACTACTCAAAATGGTACCCGGTTCCCTTGTTGAGTGCCGCAATGTGAATACACTCTTAGTAATTATCAAAATAGTGTCACATTCACGAGTTCCAACCCAGTGATGAACCTGTCATTTAAAATTTTGCTTACATTGAATCGAATGCCATTCAATACATTTTATAAAGGTCAATATTAAATCCGAGTGGTGGACTGTCAGCGCGTTTACCTTGAACCCAACAGTTCTGAGACAGCGCCGTACCTACTGCAGCTGCACCGTTACGTTGCTGGTACAATGTACTATGACTTTTTAGGAAACCTTTCGCGATCTAAGTGTCATGTTGGAGACTCTTTTTGATAGAAAAGAGTCCCCGCCATAGTAAGAGTGTCGTTTCAGAGACTGAGTGCCTTGAGATATCCTGATTGGTTTAATCTATTGTACTTTAAACCAAAGAGGTACTGTACCGAGTAACCGTAACTCCTGATATGTTGATTCAGGACTGCAGCTCTTTGCGTTGCGCAGACAGCAATATTCCCCGTCTTCATAAATAACGACCTGCTGCCCATTTCCTAGTATAAACCTAGTAAGTAGCTTCAAAATCTTCGGTTTTTTTAAAGCGTCACGCCTAGGGGTAGGCGGAGGTGCAATATTACACCCAAATTTCACCTTATGAATGTTAGGTTTTCCACATAATAGGAGGCGAGTCTATTGCCGTTACCGGGCACATTGCCAGACTCCGGGATGCTACTGAGAATTCGGAAAATCTTAGTAATACTTTTGCGCCACCCGGGAATCGAACCCGGGAGCTCCCGAACAGCAGACGCATACGCTATCCACTGGACCACAGTCAGTCTGGCAGTCAATAGAATTTCCAAACTTAAAATATAATTATGTAGCGACTACATACCTGCACGTATAGACTGTATATTTTCACGTAGGTAGATTAAGCACACTGTTCACCGATAAGTTAAGATTGTAATAGGCTCGCATTATCATAGTAGGTATATATGCCATATTGTTCCCAAAATAAATCAGGCGTTATAACACCTTGTGTCGTTATTTTTATTGCCATAACCATCTGGCAAATACGTATTAATTTTATTGGTGGCATATGCATCTACCGTTTGTATTTATATTTCTAGTCAGGGCAATTTCTGTCAAATCTGGTTTTCTGTCAAATACGTGATGCTGATTGCCCAGACAATATCTTCGGCTATCCAGGTCACCAGTCTTGGCCAGCGTGGTGGACTATGGCCTTACCCTTCTCATAGTGAGAAGAGGCACGTGCCCAGCAGTGGGATAGTTTATATGCAGGGCCGATGATGATGATGATGACATGTATATACATTATCATCTTAGCGGTGACTTAGAGTTACTGCTAGGATGATGATAGAACTATACGTTTTATTATGTTCTGCTTTTTAATTAAAGTTTGCTCGTTACGTGATTGAATAGCGATATCCATTTAAACTTTCGCATATGTGTTAGATTATGTTACGATAACCTACCCGAATTTCTGGGCCCCAGTTTTCGATGAACGAGTTATAGTTTTCATGAAACTCTTTTGAAGAGCGGACGTTCATGATTTAAAGTTATTACTTCATTATATAATTATCGTTTCGGCATATTATGGTAGCTTAATATCATTTTAAGAGACAGAGTCAACACGAATATCGCACTCGAAAATTACAGTAAAATTATATTTTAATATGCGTTTTAATAAAGGCAATTTATATTTCATGTTATATAAACATCTACAGAAGTTTTATCAAAATTAGCTTCTTACATTTTTAAGCCGATTAGAAATATTGACATACATTCGTTGTTAGTACATATATATCTATGATTAGAAACGATAATAGGCTAGTTGACTCTTTTTTAAATAGTTCTTAAATGATTAATTATCCTTCAATTAGGTTAAAAAAATATAACCGTATTTTTTGAGGCCTATAAATCAGCAAAAAATAATTAAAAAAATTTGCTTCTCCTAAACTGGCGAAATCGCTGTCCGCCATTTTAGTGTATAGATTATCTGTGTTGAGGCGTCATTCGCCTTGTAAACAATAATTTGACATATTGAAAATAGGTAGTTATCGCGCATGCAACATTGTTATAAACAATTAATGGCTTCGACTATTATTATTAATTATTCGTCTATTATTAATTTGTAATACCGAATGGATTCTACTTACATAGAAGTCTTGACATTCCTCAACTCGGCAGAGCAGAAATCTGGATTCAAAGCAAAAAGAATACCGACCATCAGAGTGTCGATTCTTGGTAAATTTGTGCTTTCTGCTTTTACAAATCCGACGTCCATGATTGTTTTTACAAATAAAATGAAAAAATAGAAATAGTAAACGTCATTAAAGGGTTTTGAATGTTTTATAAGGAAAAGAGAACCACGATCAGGAATACGAAATTCACGAATGACAACAGTCACAAGTTGACAACTAAGGTTTGTTTACAAGGAGCAAGTTTGTTTACAAATTTCGTGACGTTACGTCATGGCCGAAAGTGTTTTCAGCGATCCAAGCAAAGAGTAAAAAAATATTTATTGATTTGAAATTATTCAGCCATCTTGCACTTTTATTAACAGAAATGAAAATATTTAGGTTTTGTATGTCAAATACTGCGGGAAATATTGATTTATTCGGTCAAATTTGATACGGGTCAAGTAGCCTATTAGACAGTAGTTGGTAGTGAGATTTCCAGTCGTACTGTATTACACAGGATGATAGCTGGCAACACCGGCGAATGTAAACATCGCTTCTATGTTGTAAATTTAAATAATTAAGTAAAACCAAGCAAACATCGTTGAAAGTAGTATCAGTGTTATTCAAAAGTGACATTTAGGACGTGAAAGTGTTTTCTGCCCATATAATAAACTGGAAACAGTAAATTGTGTAAAACATTCAACTCCGTTTGTGTGTCCTTAAAGTAATTTTTTACCAGTAAACAATCACCGTTTTGTGAATCTACGTAAGAAGCCAATAATAACCATAAACAGTGCACATAAAATATAACAATTCCCACTAATAAAATAATTTGTGTTCAAAAATCGTTATAAACAATTTGAAAACAATAACATTGCGTGATAAACAGTGCTACCAATCTAATCGCGCTTAACAAAGTTGCGTTACTTTATACGTCGACAACATTTCGTCGAGTTTAAGCTGGGCCAAAGTAACCAGATCAAGTAGTATAACAATGGCACATTACGAGATTAATAATATTACTTTGAGAAATCATCGTATAGTACGATCGCATTCCAGTTCATCCATTGAATCTTTGAACAGATCAACATCGAGCTGCAGTATTAAAAGCATGATTGATCTGTCTACTCACATGAAAACCGATGAATTGCTAGAACTACAAAATTTGGTTGACAAGTTGGAAGGTCAATTACAAAGCGCCCACGCAGAAATTGAAATATTGAACCTGAACAATGTGTCATTACAACAGGAATTACAAGAACAAATACGCAAAAAAAAGCAGCTCAAAAAAATATGCACTAGCCTCAGCACCAGTAAGTGCCGCACTGAATTGAAAAGTTTGAAAAGAAATAGAAAGGGACTGAGACATACCAGTGAAATTGGTATAACTCCGATACCAAACCCATCTGCTAGAAAATTAGAGTTCCACACTCCGGATAATTCTCCCGTGGTGCGCTCTCCGATTAACGCCACAGACACCGGTAACCGAAACAGTCCGAAAACAGAAGAGACAAAACCAGTGGCACCCAATGTGTCTCTACCACATACAGGTAATATTGGAAGCAGCTGCATTACCAAGGATATGCATAAACCACCACAAAGTACACAGGATTGCTATCAGAGCTGTAACAAAATAATTATATTATTTAAATTGTCGTTTATGAAAATTTCACATTTAGTTGGATTTAGGTCTAAGCCTATGGATGAAAATTTAGATTTCAAGAAAGCCAGATCTTGATAAACAGTCTGTACGTCGCCTGCCAGGGTTCCGTCATCGAGGTACCAGATATTGAATTTTGAATTTAACTGGCTGATGATTGGGTGAATAGCTAGGCTAAAAATGAGTGGTCCAAGAGGGTCACCTTGTTGACAGCCAACGGCGGATTCCAGAAGATTTTCCTTGAAGATCAATTTTGAAGGGTTTCTGTAACACTGCCAAAGAAAGTTGTAAATTTTGGGTGTTTCAATTTTAACTTGTGTCAACAAGGTGTCCCGGTTCACTGAGTTAAAGGCGTTCTTTAAATCAACCTTCAAGATAACCTCGCCCCCATTACAGCCAAGGTACGTTGACAGGGCATGTATGGCAGCCTCGCAACCCCCCTTGGATCCAAATCCGAGCTGCAGGGGTTGGAATTTATTACCTAAGTTTGTATAATAATAGCGACAGCATATCTTGGCTGCCATACGCCTGTACGTACACCCCACGGCAATGGGACGAATGCCACCGTCCTTCTTTCGCAAGGCACAGAGATTGGCGCCGTACAAAATAGGGACGATGTCATCGTTCACATTGCCGGAGAGCATAAGGTTGATTAGGGCCGTTAGCTCCCTCAAAAGCGCGTCCCCAGCAGCCCCGGCGCTCGCACACACGAGATACTTAAGGTGCTGTGGTGTTAAGCCGTCGAGACCACCGGCAGACCCGCTTTGGAAAGAGCGAACGGCAGCAACCACGTCCTTGGCTGTAACGTTGAGACAATCTGAGTTAGTGTCAGGTGGGTCAGGAAAGGAGAGGTTATCCCCTGGCGCTGGATGCTTGCTTTGCAGACTCGCGAGTGTGTCGGCAGAGCAAGGCGCCACCACATCGCTACTAAACAAGAGCCTGGAGGCTCCCCTGATATCACCTTCCCTTAGTTTTGATTCTACATAATGGTAAATGGTTAATGGTATTACGGTATGGTTTAGGAGGATGGGGGTTTAAATGGGATGCCGAATTATTACAGTTTTCTTGAATTTTTGATGTAAGTGTTTTTTTTGTTATACGGTCTGTCTGTGCATGCAAAATTCTATAAGGAAAGGTGATTAACTGTTCCCAAGCTGTTATAGAATTTTCCCGGGTGACAAGACCTATGCACTGTGCTAGATTTTGGGCCACTGAAGGTCTGGCACCACGGGGAATTCGCTTTAAAACCGGAATTGAATTTTTTAATTGACTTAAATATTGCCAAAAGGGAATTTTGGGGGAGACTATTGTGTTGTTGTGTGTATGTGTGGATGTATTGGGGCCAGAAAGTACATTCTGGTTTTTATGGATTTTACCAAAATGTACTTTTAGGCCCCGCTCACCTTTAAAGTAACGCGCCTGGGAACAATTGGGGCAGCGCACCAGAGTAGACGAAGTGCAAGGTTGATCCGCACCTATTTCATCATCACCCTTGCCACCGTTATAAGGGATAAAACTGAAAAATCACTCACTAAAAATAAAGACTATCTAAATAACAACAAAAATATCAAAACAACAACACAAACGCTTGACTTTGTCACTGTCGATTGGTAAGTTTTTATTGTCCGTGGTGGCGGCTTTCGGCCGCCGGCCAGTACGCTGACGGAGGCCGGCATAGCGTCACATCAGCCCTGCTAGCGGAGCGGAGGCTACACGCCGCTGCTCACGCCAGCCAGCAAGAAAATTTCCCTTATTTCTTGTTTTATATGACCAGTAAAATTTATCTTGTACGTAAAGAAGTTGTCACAACGATGACACTTTTTCTTTTCATCAATAATGGTGAAAATTATATACAATTTTCCAAGTAATTTTCGCAATAGATGGAAAATACTATTGTTAATTATTAAAATTGCCAAGCGATGGACTAATTTACAATATATTTTATTTATTTTATATTCATTATTTATACTTCGCTTGTCAAACCATGTTGACAGCTATACTTGTATTTTATATTTATTGCTCAAAACTTATTACTATGTACAATCTATGTAGAATAAAATGTAAAAAACATAATTCTGTGAAACAAATATTATCAACTTTAAAACATATAAAAGGAAAAATATACAGAATAAAGTAGTTCTAAAATATAGTGCAACTAAATAGTACAAAGTTCTTAGGTATCATTTTAGACGAACACTTAACATGGAAGTGTCATATTGAAGAACTTAGCAAAAATTAAAAGATTTGTATTTGCCTTAAGAAAAGTCAAAGATATCGCATCTAGACAAACTGCGTTTATGGTGTATCACGCTCATGTATGTTCTTTAATCCGGTATGGTATAGTTGTTTGGGGAAACTCCACTGACATATCGCGAATATTTATTGCTCAAAAAAAGTGTATCCGTACAATGTTTAATATGAATTGGAGCGATTCTTGTAGGCCTATATTTACATCACATAAACTTTTAACCGTACCTATTATCTATATCTATGAAATCGCAAAATTTTTGAGATGCAATTCTTCGTTATTTGAAGGCAGGAATAATGTGAATAAACCGAAAATTAACCAATTTCAATATGAAATCTCGGTTTCTAAGTTGGAACTTTTCAGGAAAAGCTGTGTTTACATGGCTCCATTAATTTACAACTGTTTACCGTGTGCTATAACATCACTTCCATACAACGAATTTTGCACGGCATTGCGTAATTGGTTGATTAAGGAGTGTTATTACTCTGTTGAAGAGTTTCTAGAAGAAAACAGATGCAAATTTTATAACTTGGAGCGTTCAGTGAGGTATAGATTTTAATAATTACTACCTGTTGGAATAATGTATGTCTAGTGATAAATGTGTATTTTTTAATTTATAATGTGTCTTTTAAACTATTGTTGCATGCTGTGTAGCGGCCAAGTATGTGGAACTATATAATTTTGTAACACCTATGTGCTATACCATATTTGATGCAATAAATGATTTTTATTTATATTTTATTATTACACGCTAACCTTTAACGATGTCCGCTTTATATATACATGTAACTATATATATACATAAATAGGTAATATCAAACCATCTACGGATGGTATGATGTGATCCATGTAGACCCTGTACTTTTTTAATAACGTAGTTAACATGGTAAGTATGACGCTAATCGCAATATACAGCTGACTTCAATATCCGATCTATGCTTAGATTTTGACATTAGATATGCATATTTGACACACAAAATATGTATCTGGTATCTCCAAATCCATGGATAGATCATTTATTTTGATACCACCTACGCGTACTAACAATCTAACAAAGTTTTTTTTCACCACAGCAGCTCAAACATGCCGCTTTTGCTGCGAGACAACAGTGAACAAAACGCGATTTTGATTCAAGCGTGAGGCAAAGTAGCTTTTTAATTTTTCAATCTTCAGTGCCACGAATTGACATTGTTCAGCCACAAATTTGAAACATTCAATTTTACTGTGCTCTGTCTCTTTCACATGCATATAAAAAGCGAGTGAAAAAACGAACCCCTTCGAATTCAAAATTCGATTTTGGAGTTCGACCTCAAAGAAAAAACCTTCGGAAACGCAAATAAAAAAAGATATTTGTAATAAAGAAATTACTTTTTTTTATATGTTATTGTTTATATGTTTAATTTATTATTGGATTTTAATAAAAGTAAGTCTAATTAATAGAATAAAATTGGTATTTAACCAATACATTTTTATTTGGAATTACAACAATAATACATTTGAAAAATAAACAGGGACGCAGTATTAAAACGCGATTTAAAAAAGTAGCGGGAATAAAAATTTCGCTGATGCTGATGCAGTATAGCGTAACGTGTTAAATTAAATTAATATATAAAATAATCTAAAAAGATGAGTGAAACTATCGAAGATGACTGTACTTTAACACCAGAAGGGTTAAATCAACAAGTGATTAATGCAGTCTATTCAATTCAATCTATTCCTGTTCATTTCTGTATCCTGAGTAATATGTGTTCTCACTGCTGTGGTGAAAAGTTATGTGTGCTACACGAGAGCAAAGTATTTTGTATCTCGTGCTGTTGAGTCCCTCACCACGCTCAGGATTCTAACTTTGATTCACTCGCTACGCTCGTGAATCAATCATAGAATCCTTCGCTTGCTTGGGACTCAAAATCAGCACTCGAAACAAAAAACAACTTTGCTCTCTTGTTGCACAAATAACTATTTCTCGTTTCCACTGATCGTCACGTAAATACAAAAAGTGCCGGCAAACTACAAACTAACCTTCGTAATGGCACGAACGTACTGAATTTCATTTGTATTAAGGTTTTTCTTCGGGATACGGTTCGTAATCTCTATAAACGAAGTTATATGTTTGATTCACTCGCTACGCTCGTGAATCAATCATAGAATCCTTCGCTTGCTTGGGACTCAAAATCAGCACTCGAAACAAAAAACAACTTTGCTCTCTTGTTGCACAAATAACTATTTCTCGTTTCCACTGATCGTCACGTAAATACAAAAAGTGCCGGCAAACTACAAACTAACCTTCGTAATGGCACGAACGTACTGAATTTCATTTGTATTAAGGTTTTTCTTCGGGATACGGTTCGTAATCTCTATAAACACCAGACCTTAACTCGATGCGTCAGAGCGCAGGTGGTGTTCTCAACTAAATTACCTATTCACTCAAAAACAAGTCACTCGGCCGAAATTACTTGTGTTTGTACGTTACATATTCGCGCACATTTGCTACTGGAAACTGTGTGAATACTTCATTTATACGTGTGGTGACGGATTACTTACTTACTCCAATGCCTCATCGACCCAAAATGTCCCTTGGCCTCGAATGCGAGAGAACGCCACTTCTCCCGAGCTTTGGCCACTTCTCGCCAATCACCAGCTTGGAGCTCCCTCAGGTCTTGCTCTACTACGTCTTTCCAGCGGTATCTGGGGCGACCGCCAGGACGACGCCCTATTGGTTGACCCACATACCTACGCTCTCTTGACACCACGTTCGTCTCCCATTCTCTCGACGTGACCAAGCCATCAGAGTCTGTGAGATGACAACAGGAGGAGAACAAGCTCTTGGTCGCGGAAAGAAAGGTCCTCCGAAAGATCTTGGGCCCTGTGCAGCGAGCTGACGGGAGCTGGCGGATTCGCAAAAATGCCGAAATCACGGAACTCGTAGCAATCCCTAACGTGGTAACGGATTTAGAATACTAAATGTTACTAACCCGTCATGCCGTGGATGTCGTAAAAGGCGACTAAGGAAAATACACTAAGCAAAGAATATATTTAACCTGTCTGGCCTGCGTGGTATGGTCGTGGTAGGTCAAATAGTCCTATTGACTCACAGTGTTATTGCATTTGGCCGAAATACTCTATGATGATAATACCATAACGACAAGTATTATAATAATGCCTTTACATCAAACTGATACCAAACATCACATACTTTTTGAAAAAAAGTGCTAACAAATGTTTTTCAATCGATCAATCAATTTGCTTTACAACTTTTTATTTCGAATATACCTTGGTATTATTATACCTGAAGTGCGATCTATGTTTTGGAACAGCTATTGATGCCTTAACTTTTGACCGGCTCGTGTATGGGTGCTAAATTTAACCGATTAACAGGTGATTTTGATGTACACATACAAGACAGTGGCGTTCTAAACGATAAGCAGGAAAACGTGCGTTTTATGTGTGTTTTTTTTGTGTGACTTTGTGGCTTACTCTGTTGTCCGAGTTTGCATACCAGCCGTAGGTCTCCTCAGACGCAGAGATGATGATGAATTTGTTTAGTTCGACATGCCAAATTTTCTATATTCTAGTAGCCTTACAAGCACTAGATTTCACTTGAAACTATCAAACTAAGCTACGGTGCTTATGTTTGAAGTGGATTTAGTGGATTCATTGGCTAGTTATGCTACGGCACAGGTATAGAAAGTTGCTTAGTTTGATCGGCTTTTGATAAACTGACATAACGTGGTAAACGATACAGAGAGGAACTTATATCGAATGGATTGATTTCGTTCTAATATTAACAACTGTTACCCTATTTAATTATTTGAATAATGGTACCTATCTGTTCACAATAGAAAATAAATAAGTCTGACAAATAGAGAATAAATTTTGTCATTGATATTAGATTGGAATAAGATGCTGAATGTAATAAAAACTTCAAAGAATAATCAGAAAATAAATAAGATACAATAAACAACCTACAGTCTAGAATAGTTTTCTTGATATTTTGTTTGTTTTTGATAGTTTGGTCTCTTATTTCCTTGCCTACAACATACATAGATATAATAATTTTAAAACAAAAACCTCTCGTACTAGGATTACTCCTGCGTCGCATGGGAGTTTAGAAACCTTAAATCGATGTATGCAAAAAGCACCCAGATTAGGTAGAACATTGTGTGAACACGACACTTTGTAGTTCAAAGTGTTGTCTTGAGTAGAAATCGAACTCACGAAACACTGCGCAGTGTTAATCAGTGAGACAAATGCTTTAAACCTGCATACATGAACCGAAAATTTCTATTAATGAGCTTTCGAATATAATACTATTCTATCTATTATCTATTATTATCCGCATGTTACTGCGGCTCATTTCTATTATTATTGTGCTCTAACATAAAACGTGTACATATTAAAATGCAATATGTACCTATTTCACTAATATCATGGTTTGGTATTAGTTAAATCCATATGACACTTGCGGTATTAATATATTTTACTCAAGCACGATTAGTAATGACTGCTGCCGTCGTGATAATGATATATTTATGTATATTCATATGTGCTCGCATATCTTCGTGACTAGATAGATAGATATAAGCTTTATTGCACACCAACATAGCATTAACAGTACATATGTACAGACTAGATACAGAAATTGGTAAAACAGGTAGATATAGAAATGAGTTTCTATCATTAAATTTGTTGCCCTACGAATAATAAGACATGTCCAGTATTTCGGATCATCATTTCGGATGGACTGTATCACTGAAGCTAGAAACATGACATTAGTCACGGGACACATTGTGTCCTGTTGGGTAACAAATAACAAAACATTTAAATTAAAAGCAGATAATAATGAAACGGCACGCCATAATATCTGAAACATGATAAGCCGATTCTACAAAACTTCTATATCAGATCTTTCTAACATATCTGTTTCGATGTTTCGTATGTGGAAGTTGAGTCGGTTGATTTAGCATCGCTCCGATTATCTGAACCATGCTCAGTAGCGCGCAAATCTAATGAAAACGACAACGCACGAGCCGAACATCAAAGTTTGACATGGTTTTAACCAGAAACACATTTGTGCATCATAATTAAGAGTATATTGTACTAATGACAAAATATTGACTGGGTACATATATTCATAATGAATAGGAATCGTAGAATGCGGTATTCGTTTCAGGACGGCGACAGACTAGAAAAATGACACAACTTAATCCGTCGAAGCCGAGCGTGTAAATGATAAAATAATAAGACATAGAACTATTTCAAGAATAGCACTATCGCACGTAGCATCTCCTAAACAGAAAAGCACTGCTGAAATACAGCTTTGACTATTTTTAAACAGGCGTGAATTTATATACGTTTGATTAAACTTTTTTTACTTTCCAGAGACGGCAACTCAGAATATCGTAGAATAAAATATTATAATATCTATTTTGTAACAAGTACAAGGTAGGAAAGCAAAATAATATTTAGCAAAAAATTGTAAATTCACTTAAGTTTGCTCAATTTTTAAAAGCTCTATTTACGTGAGAATATTGCATATCCTCTCAGCTTCACACTAACATTATTTTCATAAAAGATCAACAAGGCATGTCTCAAAAGCTGTTTTTTTAAGTCTCTGAAGTTATTGCGAGATAGCGAGCGAGCTAACCAACTGTCTTGGGAACTCATCTGTTGACAATGTCTTCTTGAAATATATAAAGGTTTTAGAACACTAAAAAAATACGTAATTTTTGGAAGTTTTTTTTTTCATATTTCAGAATGTAAATAGAGATAAATATGTAGTATAATATGTAGAAACAATATCAATAACATGAGTTAAAATAGTTACAAAATAAGTTTAAATTTTTCAGTGAATGTTTACGCCAGCTTCCAGGAAGCGTCTGTCTAAGCATTGCCACAAGTGCAATATCTGGTATTAGAAATGTATCCTCAAAGAGTAAATATCGTATATTCGAAAGAGTAGTTGGAGCTCTAACATGTCGGCCAGCCATTCTCAGCCCCGCGGCACCTCAAAGAGACACTAAAATAGCAAAATGTTTGTTCTGCTCACGAACCGGATTGCTTCCGTGATTTTTAATTAGTTGCGCTAAAATTTTGGCCGATTTGTCGTGGTTAGAAAAATGTCACAAACATTAGGAGAGAATGTTGTAACTGGACGGGAAAAAACTCTGATTGCCGCAAAGTTATTGGGTTGGATACTATTTAACCTGAAGATTATTATAATGCAGGGAGCTCCTACTATGTCAGTTGGGCAACGTCTGTCAGATAAGCGTCTGACGAAGGAATCTAACAGTAGTATCAATTGTCTAATGATTTAAGTTTCATTGAAATGAAATTGAAACCTTCAGCGCACTTGGTTGATCTTTTCTAGTTGAACTCTTTTTTACTGTTCTCTTTTATTAATTCATATATATTCACTATAAGATGAAATTTCTAATATGGCTATAAAAAAAAAGAAGTTGGTATTAAAGGGGTGAAAATTAAGTGTTTTATGTATTTTATACTGCCATATAATAAAAAAATAAAAAAAATGTAAAAAAAAAAGATTTTTTGTGTTGGGCACCCTTATGTCTTGGAAGTTTGAAAAATAGATTACGACCGATTCTCAGGCCTACCGAATATCCCCCCCGTGGGATCTCCACCTTGTCGTGGTGGGGGGGCTTAGTAACCGTGGATTGGTGACCCGCGGTGAAGCTAAGAGGGATCCAGGAGGGGACGCTCCGCGTGGGCTTGACGGAGGCCTGCGCAGGATGCGTCCAAAGGGCGGGTGCGAGGGACAGTTCTTCTGTCCCTCGCAGTCGGGTGCGGTCGCGGGAGGAGAGGCGTGTCGGTGTTGCGTTGCCGCGCGCCCTATCTCCCGCGACCAAATGGAGGCGCACCATCGTTGCGTCGCGGTGGGGCCGCAAAGGAAGAGGAGATGCGGTGTTGCGTTGCCGTCCTCCCTATCCTCTGCGGCCGCTGAGTGTTTTGGCGGCGGAGCCCAACACCTTCATCTGCCGCCAAGGGGGTTTTGTTCGGGGCCCGCCTGACCATCTGGCGGGCCAATACCCGTCGGGGGGTAGTGACGAATGCTTATGCGAATCCCTACCCTCCGACACACGGGTACATGAGGAACACGGGTTGGTTTTTAGTCAGTAAGAGTCTGACAGTCCCCTTCGTCCTTCCGGGCGGAGGGACTCCATGAGGATTTTCCAACCCGATAACAAAAAAAAAAAAGAAAAGGCCTACCGAATATACATACAAAATTTCATACAAATCGGTCCAGCCGTTTCGGAGGAGTATTTTAACTAACACCATGACAGGAGAATTTTATATATATAGATTTATCGTTTGTTATTATTTTTTTTTCATATTTCAGTAAATTAATACAGATAAATATGTAGTATAATATGTAGAGGCAATATCAATATCATGTTCATGAGTTAAAAAAGTTACAAAATAATTTTAAATTTTTCAGGGAATGTTTACGCCAGCTTCCAGGAAGCGTTTGTCTAAGGATTGCCACAAGTGCAATATCTGGTATTAGAAACGTATCCTCAAAGTGTAAATATTGTATGTTCGAAAGAGTAGTTGGAGCTCTAACATGTTGGCCAGCCATTCACAGCCCCACGTCACCTCAAAGAGACACTAAAATAGCAAAATGTTTGTTCTGATCACGGACCGGATTGCTTCCGTGATTTTTAATTTGTTGCGCTAAAAATTTGGCCGAATTTGTCGTGGCTAGAAAAATGTCACAAACACTAGGAGAGAATGTTGTAACTGGACGGGAAAAAACTCTGATTGCCGCAAATTTATTAACGTGAAGTTTATTATAATGCAGGGAGCTCCTACTATGTCAGTCGGGCAATGTCATAGAACTTTGTTAAGGAGATAAGCGTCTGACGAAGAAATCTAACAGTAGTATCAATTGTCTAATGATTTAGGTTTCATTGAAATGAAATTGAAACATTCAGCGCACTTAGTTGATATTTTCTAGTTTAACTCTTTTTTACTGTCATCTTTTATTAATTCCTAACATCAGTATTTGGCATGTGCCTATCTTGTTCCGGTTGTGAAATGTTAATTACTGTCAATAAATAATAATAATTTTGATATTCTGTCGGTTTTTTTTAATGTTATATTTTCTTCTGTCGCGTCGCGAGCTCCTAAGAAGTATTTGTTATAGGGTAAACGGTAAAACTTTCCGATATGGTTTAAAAATGAGATTTTGTGGCGCATGTTTAGGATACTCAATATCTTCAAAGGTATTTAACTTTTGTATATAAATTTTAGAATAGGAAGCTGTATACATATGGTCTTATTTTGGGAGCTCTGAATAGTGTAAGTATTTTTTGTTACTCGCCACCCTTATTTTTACTATTAGACGTTTTGTTATCGATTTTGTTTAAATAGTGGTTTTAAACAAACTATTTTTAAATTTTCATACAATTGGATCGTGAATTATTTCATATAAATTATCGACACCAATATAATGCATGAAACATTGTTGCATAAAATGTAGATCCATTATAGACACATTTACCTGCCTCCGTGGTCCAGTAGATAGCGTATGCGACTGCTGATCGGAGGTCCCGGGTTCGATTTCCGGGTCGGGCGAAAGAGTTACTGGGTTTTTCCGAATTCTCACCACCTCCTGCCGCTGGGACTTAAAAATTGATGGCGAAATATTGGTGTAATGTTACACCTCTGCCTACGCCTTCGGGGATATAGGCACTATGAAAATAAAAATAATTCTAGGTCTATAAAAATAATTGAAAATTTATAGACAACTACCAGCTATTATCATCTCCTCTATATTATTTATCTCACATGCGTAATGATTCGTAATGATTGTCGTTGTTAATTTACTGTAATTACGTTAAAAATCTGTCAATAAAAATACGCGATTAAATAAAAGGATTTTTTGGCTCATTTGTATTTAATAGACTCTTCGTCAGCACTAACTTTTATCCCAACCTTATGTATTTGATGTGCCTTTGTATGACCAAAAAGAACTGTAAAGCTTTCAATAAAATAAAGTCACAAAACAGTCTAGTGTGGCATTATTCAATTTAGTCCTATATAAAAATCCAAACGCACAGAAAATGTCCCTATTGTAAAAAAACTAAACTACCTGTCTTAAAAGTAAAACTAGCTTTCAAAGTACTTAGCATTAAGTATCTGGGAGTGACAGTTGACAAAAATTTAAGTTTTAAGTCGCACATCGGCGCTTTATCAGATCGAGTAAGGAAAACGGCAAATATAATGAAATTGCTTCGCTCCTCGGCATCAACAGATATCCTGAAAACTGTCTATTTGCCTTTGAATTCTTAATCGTGTATTGTATAGGCAGTTGGGGATGTGTTGCAAAACCGTAATGATTCAGTTAGAAAGGGCCCAACGCTCGGTTTTAAAAACTATCTATAAGAAACCCTTTAAATATTCCACAACGCAACTTTATAAAGACAATAACGTTCTTAACGTTCGTCAGCTATTTATACTGAGAACATTTTTAAAGGTACATCAAACTGTCATAAATTCAAGAGAATATAAACATCTTTTAACCCGCCGAACATCCCTATACCTAAAATTAATACATCCTTTGCAAGACGTCTAGGTCCTTACATGAGTAACTATATTTATAACAAAGAAGATAAAAAATCTCATTAAAGGAGGCTAAAGTTGTTGTTAGTAAATGGCTCACTTCGTAGACATATGACGAAACTGATAATTTATTATCACACTTGAATTAAAATAAATCAATGGTCTAGTTATTGTGCACCAAGCAGTTTGTCGTAAAATCTGAATATATTCACATATAGTATATCTACATATTTATTTATACAAATACATATATATTTATTAGCATATTATATATATACAGGGTGTTTGGCACATGGTTGTCCAAATTAAGTAGGGATCTGATTTGGGCCATTGCCAATGCGTAGGACTCAGGCAAATTAAATTCTGTCTCACAGTTTCAGCGACATGATTTTTTTATTTTTTTTAAAGAAAATCCCAGAAATTTGGTCTAATATTGAAAAAAATGCTAAACAAGTATGGGTTTAGCTATCATAGTGATATTTTGTATTTTAGTTAACTATTGCTACATTTTATTAAAATAATTATTTCCTGTAGAAACCTTGTGAGAAAATTATAAAAGGCTGTCAAAATTTCGAAAAGAGCTAAGAACAGAACAAAGTTCAATTTAGTATGATTAAAAAACAATAATAATAATAGTGATGGAGGTTTTCAACTTCTTTAAAAACTTTTTCAGTTCATACCCTTTAAAATGATGCATCATACGCCTATAAAAGCATTCACTAAATAAAAAAAATGCCAATTATTCTCGACCGGCCGAAAACATTAGAAGTTGGCTTTACCTACATTGCACCTATTTAAGGAATTAAAATTACGTGAATCAACTTAATATGCTGTTTCACTCTTGCGCAGCACAAAATCTTTTTTATACCGTTTAATACCTTTTGTTGCCATACACAAGAAAAAAATATTTTATTTAATAAGGGAAAAAATAATATTTTGCGCCCAAGTGATACACTCTACTTTTCATCACTCACTATGAGAAAATAAAAGATGCCTCATTGTAATATCATTATTTCATAAAACAGAGTACCAACTACTTAAATTGAAATTAAATAGTTAAAAATGATTTAATTTGCCGTTTACAAAGTTTTAAATAATCTCAAAATTGAGATCTTCAACTTATTTTTACATATGGATAGTACAATCGTTGATTAATGTAAAAGATAACATCTGGCAAACGTTATTAATAAACACAAATGGTCTTTTATTTTAAACGGCAACAAAAGGTATTAAACGGTAAAAAAAAGATGTTGTGTTGCGAAAGAGTGAGACAGCATATTAAGTTGTTTCACGTAATTTTAATTCCTTAAATAGGTGCAATTTAGGTAAAGCCAACTTCCGGGCACGCCACGATAGTGGCGGTAAGTCCCGTGGTTGGAGAGACGTCACGGCGTCCTCACCTTCCGGTTGACTCAAATCCTTACCGGCCATGGTTGTTTTGGCCGGTATTTGTGGAGGATAGGCCGGGAGGAAACGCCCGGATGCCACCATTGTGGCAGCAGCCGCGACCCTGTCGAAGACACGGCGTTGCATACTTTGGCGGAATGCCCAGCCTGGGCATCGCAGCGCCGTGACCTGGTCGCGGCTCTGAATACGGTTGTCCTCTCGCTCCCGGCCGTAGTTCTGTCTATGGTCCGGAGTGAGAGGTCTTGGAACGCCGTCGCCTCTTTCTGCGAAGCAGTCATGCTGAGCAAGGAGGCGGCGGAGCGGGAGAGGGAAATACATCGCCCTCTCCCCAACCGTAGGTCCGGGCGTCGGGGACGTCGAACTAGAGACGACCTCCGACCACCCTAAATTTAGTGCCTGCGGACGGTGAGCGCTGGGGCTGCTCCCTGTCCGCCAAAAGGCGGGAGGCGGCGCGTATCCTCGCCACCTCCCAAGTAGCTTTGTGAGGTGATGGATGCCAGAAGTTAGATGGATGCAAGAAGTTTGATGGATGATTGCGAGATCAAGACGAGACGGGGCCCGCCAACACAACGGCGAGCCAATCCCGGGCGGGGTCGCGAGAAAGTATGCTAATCGCGAATCGCGTGACCCCGCCAACACACGGCTGGGGTTTTAATGGGTATGCCCCGAACGCCTTTAGGGGAGAGCCTCCACATACCTCCTCCGCCAGTCCCAAGCCCAGCCGTTCTAATGGCTGGGTTGGCGGAGTTGAGATGACTCATAAGGAGAGTTTCCCACCGTAGTGAACAAAAAAAAAAAAATGTAAAGCCAACTTCTAATGTTTTCGGCCAGTCGAGAATAATTGACATTTTTTTGTATTTAGTGAATGCTTTTATAGGCTTATGATACATCATTTTAAAGAGCATGAACTGAAGAAGTTTTAAGTAAAGTTGAAAACCTCCATCACTATTATTATTATTATTTCTTAATCATACTGAATTGAATTTTGTTCTGTTTTTAGCTCTTTTCAAAACTTTGATAGCCTGTTACAATTTTTTTACAAGGTTTATACAGGAAATAATTATTTTAATAAAATGTAGCTATAGTTAAGTAAAATAAAAAATATCACTACGATAGCTAAACCCATACTTGTTTAACATTTTTTCAATATTAGTCCAAATTTCTGGGCTTTTCTTAAAAAAAAAAAATCATGTCGCTTAAACTGTGAGACAGAATTTAATTTGCCGGAGTCCTACGCATTCAATTTGGTCGACGAATGTCCTACTAGGTCGGCCGCGACCAGCTTGCCCATACACGTTTGCCTCATATATTTGGTGCGTCATTCTTTCTTCACTCATTCGCACCACGTGTCCAAGCCATCTCAGCATTCCTTTCTCAATTCTTGTCACAACATCTTCTTTCAGGCCACATCGCTCTCGTATTACTGCATTCGGAATTCTATCAATCAGCTTCACCCCACACATACTACGCAGTGATCGCATATCAACTGCGTTAATTCTGCTTTCATGCTTTTTCCGCCATACCCAACCCTCACTACCATACATCAGCGTGGGCACAAGTACACGATTATGAACCGTCAGTCGCGCCTCTTTCGGCACAGTCTGATCGTATATAAAGGCGTGCAGCGCTCCATTCACACAGTTTCCCGCAGTCACTCTCCTTTCAATATCTCCTTCACATCTTCCATCTCTTGTAAACATGCTACCCAAATATACAAATTCTTCAACTTGTTCAACATGCTCATCTTCAATCGCAATATTACACTCAGTCACACTTTCATCCTTCTCAAACACCATCACTTTCGTCTTTCTTGCATTTAATTTCATACCCTTCGCTTTAAAGCTCTTGTTCATGCAGTCCATCATTTGCTGCAACTCATTCGCCGAGGACGCATGAATAACTTGATCATCGGCGTACAAGAGGCACTTAGCACGCAATCCTACCATATCGATCCCGCATTCACTTTCTCTTATATCATTCATGCAGCTATCCATGAATAGATTGAACAACGAGGGCGAGGCTGCACAATCCTGTCTGACACCTTTGGAGATATCAAACCATTCTGTATAGGCACCGTCAATCCTTACACAGGCTCTAGAACCCCTATACAGAGATTTCAGAGCTCTTATTATAAAATTGTCCACCTCATACATAGATAGCACCTTCCATAATTCCTTTCTATCCACTCTATCATAAGCCTTTTCCAAGTCTATGGACGCGCAATATACCTTCTGGTTTTTTGCCAGACATTTTTCGGCTACGCAGCGCAAGGAAAAGACTTGATCCGTACATCCCATTCCCTTCCGAAATCCCGCTTGCACATCCCATATCTTGTCATTAGTCACATTTATTACTCTGTCAATCAATATTCACTTTTTTTTCTTTTGAAAACACCATATATCTCATAAGTAATACATATATTATATAAATTAGATTGTTTTATGCGAATGCCAAGTCAATATATTTATTTAAAACATTCAAGATTTTTAATTAATCGACTTGGTATTACATGGATCTCACAACTTTTTAGGGTCGCGAGACTTGGTATTTTTGACAAGTATTGTTTTTATGGGATCTCATTTCTTTTTGTAGATAGTCTTACTTTTGTCCTTTCCGGTACCTTGTACTTCTTGTACATCAACAACGAATTTTTTTAACTAAAGCTCTAACTGCAAATACAAATTTGTAATCCTATATATTTATATAGGATTACAAAGTTATCTATGCAGTTAATGTATCTCAAAAACTGGTGAGAAATTCATTAATATTTTAATTTGTCCTTGATTAATATACGAAACACAAATTGTATTCTAAATTTGAAGCTTCTATGTCTGCTAGAAGTGCCTTAGACTTTTGATGATCGGTCAGTGGGTGACAAAATTAAGAATATTGACTCGTTATAACTCTTAAACTACTGGTTCGAATTGAATGAAATTTAAAATACACAATTTTTATACTATACCTGCATGGTAACAAAAAAAACAGGCTTCTAGTTTTAGCCACAACGAAGTTATAGGGGGTCAAAAATGGCCTGAATTGCTTCGAGAAAAGGATGGTACGGCCGTGCCGCTTTTTTGCTCGACTTGGTGGGGTCTCAATCCCGAATAAGGGTGCGAAGTAAGGTTAGTCTTAAGTCTTAAAGAGATTAAATACAACTTTATCTTAAGACGTATAAGAGTGCAGCTTAATTATTTTAATTTGAATACAAACTGAAAGTTAACGGTGTTCAAATCCTGTGGACGTAGCGTTAGCTTTGAAACAAAAAGGGGATTAGCCTTTGTGAAGTTCAGAGATAGGTGCAAAGCGGGTGTGCACTGTGCACTAGTGTTGGATAAAATTATTCAATGGGTGTCATGACGCGTGCGCGTCCTACTGGCGACTGCGGCTTGAAGCGTCGCATGAGCCAAATTGCGCCCGGACACTTGCTCGGTTAGGATTTTTATTTCACCTGCTGACAGAAATTGTCTACATCCTAAATATTTATCCTTTTGAGACATACGCTTTAGCTGCAAACTTTCTTAATTTTACTTGGCATTAAATCTTAAAGTATCACTCCAGGCTATAACTATTGCTTCGTAGAGAGACCAACAGACTGATACGAGTACGTAGAGAGCCTACGATTCAAACCCAACGGCGCGCACCATTGATTTTTCAAAGTCATCTGGGTATTAATTTATTAATTATCGCTTGTTAAATGGTGAACAGAAATTTACACACAGAAAACCTACATGCCTGACAGTTCTTCATAATGTTCTCGAAAATCTAGATTGAATAAAGAAGGCTGCCATTTTGTACTTGGCGAGTGACCTGGGCTATGAGCTTACTCTTCTCAAATTGAGAAGAAGACATGCCCTGCAGTGCGACTATTCTCATGATGATAAAATCTAAATAGATAATTGTGTAATACAAAAAGACTAATTTAATCAAGCAGTGTAGCAATGGCAAATGACAAATAATGTGTTGAAAGACTAATATAGAAGAAGATGGAGTCATAGCCGCAGTTCGCACACTGACTTTGACACTTATATCGCAAATTTGTTTAAGCAAGGCATTTCAAGGCAAGTAATTCGCAACTCTATTACATATCCACTTGAATAGTAAATTCACATTGTAAAACGTCGCGTTTTTACTTAAATAAACTTTGATACGCTTCAGTATGTAGTGTTGGTAAAAGTTTAATATAAAATAAACCAGTCATAAACATATCTCTATAGGTATTACATAATTTTGCATTCGAACGAAGTTGAAATAACATTGTGGGGGAAAAAGCTTAGGTATTTTTGTAAAATACAAGCTTCGAGAAAATTACTCGAAAAGTCTTCTTAATCCTGTCTCAGGGCGAGCATAAGATTCTTAAATCCGTGCGTCTTGCTACACGAATTGTTGTCAGTGTTAAACATAAAATATCAAAGTTGGCACTGCAATTATGTTGAGTGCCATAAATGACATTTCTTTGCGGTTAGGATATGGGCGGGACACAAATGGGTCATACACATATGGGTGTTTGGATACAATAACTTAAAATTTACGACAATAACTGAAGACTTTTATTTTTTTAGTTAAATTATCCTTACTTTTCTATTTACTCATAATACTTCAAAGTATGAAATTATATCTCTTAATTAGAAAAAAAAACAAAATGTTACAAAAGTCTCGTCGTGTGGACTGTTCAGATTCGGGGTATGATTGTTTGTATAGATGTAGTTAATTATTTTGTTACATATTTATCAAAAAATCAGTATCGCATTTACGTGATAAATAATGAATATTATTTTTATAAGATAGTTGTTAATAATTGCACGAGATATATTTTTTTATTTTCAATAAACATGCTGTTATACGGATTTAGGTCTTTTTGGTGGACCAAAAAATCAAACAAAATAATTTCTACTAAAGTTACCACGTATCGAATATTTTTCAAATTGACAACACTGGATAGCCGCCATTTATTGGAGTCCCTGTCAGTGCAGCTACGTGACGTTTCATAATTTACGGAGTTTTAAAATAAAATTAAGTGGTTTTGTCAAAGTTCAGTGCGCCTTTCCTGCTTGGGTTGTAACTTGGTAAGTTATTATTTAATATTTTAGTAAATATTCCGCCGATATGCCTTTTGAGGAGTATTTTCAAAATTTCTTTTGTTGTCTTTCTAACCATAAAAATAAAATGGCTGCTTGGATTTTAGTTTGAAATATCTCTTCTGTGGACATCTTTCCTGTGGACATTTATGTCCACATGAAAGATGTATGTCCACAAAAAATAACATTTTAACGGTTTTCCATTTTAACAAAGCTATAGTGTTGGTTAAACAAATGGGCAGGCTGTGATAGCATGATTAAAATACTGTATCATTGGTATCGACACGCGAAAAAGGAGCTTGACTTATTTTTTGCCAAATGTGGGGTGCTTAGCATGGCTGGGTTTTTTTCAGGTACAATGCCTCGATCAAGCCGGTCTAGAACCCAATTAACTGACGAAGAAAAGAAAATACGTCGTCGTGAACAGAAAAAACTTAGCATGAGAAGAGCTAGAGCTAAATTAGATGTTACAGCCATAGAAAAAAGACGTAGAAAAGAACGCGAAAGATACCATCTAAATAAACAAAATGGGTTATTAAAGACAATTAAAGATTTTACACCCAGACAGCAGCGACAGATGCGAAAAATGTGGCGTGAAAAAGCCAAGCTAAAACGTGAAAGAGATCGACTAGAAAACGAACAGAAGAAATAGTACCCGTGAATATACCGTTTTCTTCACCCAGTTCTTCTCGCTCATCACAATCACGTGTACAGGTGGGTAAAGCATTACGATTACGAAATCACCGAATATTGAAGGCTCAAAATCAGTATTTAATAGAAAGATTAAATATTTTAGAACGGAAGCTCTCTAAATATAGGATGCGAATAATAAGACTAAAAAAAAGTAAAGGACAGGAGGTTATCATAAATATTGGCTTAAGAACAAGGATACATGATTTTCTAATTAATGACGAAAATAGCAGACTGACAGCTGGCAGAAAGGAAACGATCACGCGCAGAAAAGTCAAAAAGCAAATACGTCTTTTAAATGATACACTTCTAAACCTTCATAAAAAATTTAATAATACGACTGGTTTGAATGTCTCATACGAAACATTCCGCCGACATCGTCCATTCTGGGTAATATTCCCTAAGGCTGCTTCAAGAAATACTTGCCTGTGTTCCGTTTATACGAATATTGATTTTATTGTTCGAGCCTTACACCAAGCTAAGGTATTAACTTATTACTCTGCCACCGATCTCGCAAAATCTCTCTGCTGTAATAATGCTTTTAGTGTTCCTTGTTTGGAACTGAAATGTTCACAATGTTCTGAGAGAGTTCTAAACTACACTTTGTTAAATGGCAATGATACAATAATTTACCACAGATGGGTAACTAAGAATTGTACAGTAATAATTAAAGGTAATGAGAAGATTTGCAAGAAAACTGTGAAAGAAACCGTAAAGACGACGCGTCAATTGCTTGTTAATATTTTAAATAAAAACCTACCTATATTCATGCAGCATCTTGCCAACATCACTAATCAGTACAACGCTATAAAATTCATAAAACAAAGCCTTTCGCCATCTGAGGGGTTACTACACATAGACTTTTCAGAAAACTATTCTTGCAAGTACGGATCTGAAATTCAATCAGCCCATTTTGGAGGATCGAAATCGCAACTTTCATTACACACGTGCGTCTATTATTTTGCTAAATCAGAACCGCCACAAAACGTAGTAAATACTACGTCTTTTTGTTCGGTTTCTGAAAATTTAAGACACGATCCCGTTCTTATTTGCGCACATCTGACACCTATAATTGAAAAAACTAAAATTATCTCGCCACATTTGAAGGAATTACATATTTTAAGCGATGGGCCTACAACGCAATATCGGAACAAGACTATGTTCCATTTAATTGTAAATTATGTGAGTAAAATCTCCAATGCAGAAAGGATCGTGTGGCATTTTAGTGAAGCTGGTCACGGTAAGGGGGCACCTGATGGTGTTGGTGGCTGCGTAAAACGGACGTGTGATAATTTTGTTGCCCATGGAAGAGATATCTCAAACATTGACAGTTTTGTCAGTTGTTTGAAGGTCAATTGTAAAGGTATCGAAATTGTTCCTGTTGATGATACCCTTGTTCCTGAAATACAGAGAATAGCGGATTCAAATAAATGTCGTCCGTTTAAAGGTACCTTCCAAATCCACCAAGTTGTATGGAACGCTACCGAACCTAATTTACTTCACATCAGGAGATTAAGCTGTATTTCATGCGCTACTCACGTTCGTTGTCCTCATTTTGAAATAGGACAAATTCATATTGAATGTGTCTCAGATCCTGTAGAAGATTCATCAGTATGTTCTTCAAGGCCTTCGTCAAGTACTTCTATAACTATTTCGCCACCTTTTCATAGAACAGCATCTGTATCAACTATCACTGGGCCAAGATCTCCCTCGCCATTGTTGTTAACACCTTCTCCAGAACTTTTAGACAATGTGACTAGTCAACTATGTACTCCGCGAAAGAGGATTCTCTGTGAGAATAACTATTCTGATGACTCAGTTACACCACCTAAAAAACCTAAAGTACGACCTTCGTTCTTTGAAACTGATGATAGTGATGAAAACATTTTTTGAAAGCATATTTGTATGCTAATTTTTGATTAATTTGACATTTTATTGATAAAGATAGGGGGTTAAAATGAAAAATAATCCAAATATTTGGTATAATTTCAATATATCCTTGAAAAGTGTCATTTTATTGTTAATATTATCACAGAATAAGTATATTTTTTTCTTTTTCTTTTACAAAGTGCCTATAATTGGCTGGATAACTTTTGTTAATTATTACGAGATTCAATGGCAAGTAAATGTGAATATCAGAGTGATTAACGTCTCTTCTGTGGAAAGGGGTCTTTTCAGTGGACGTAAACAAGAAATTATAGTTAAATAACTTGCTCAAACCTGAACAACGATGTGGTTTTTGATTAATTTCAAATTACTTGTAATATTACCTAATAAATGAGACTGATTTGGAAAAAAATCAACGCCTTTTTATTTCGTATATTTTTATAACCCGTTTTGTGTATGACCCAAATATCTGATTATATACGTTATCAGCAACATGTGTAATGTTATATACTAAAGAATACTTTGCTCATCGTTGGGTTAACAGTAAAGTTATAATTATATGAACAAGGTATACAACAAAGGAAGTTATATTAGCATTTCTATGGAATGCCTAAATTACATACTTTGCCAGTAGAATTTTGAAGTGGATGCCAAATTATTACTCGCTCCTGTTCATGATATTCATGTGTTTAGATAGAAAATGATTCGCTTAAAATAGAACCGTAATAGTAATAAGAATATTATTTTGCAGTGATAGTCTAGTAGAGATACTAACATTACACATAGTTACGAGACACAGCACTTCAGCTGTTGGTCCCGGCTTTCACGAATATATTTTATCAGTCATTATATGTATCAGTACCCTAGAATTTGAAATATCGCTATTCCCCTGGAGTGCGCAGCTCAGAGTGCAGTCACTCTGTGGCAAAGTTAATATTCCGTCATGCATTGTAGATATGGTGCAGAAATTTAAGCAGTCATCCAGTCGTACGGTCCTGCGGCGAGTGTTCTGGGTTCGATCCCCAAACAACAAATTCTTGGTACATGAATAGTCTTAAAAAAAAAGAATATTTGATGAGACCAGAAAGAGGACTCAGACTGCAAGGCAAAGATCTTGTATGCAACCGAGATAATATTAAGACGGTAAAATTATGAGTTGAGAATATATTTTATTCAAAAGAAACCTTATGAAATCAAGACACACGACATGATATTATTGATCTACTTAGACCTAGGTCCAATTTCACTACTGTCGGATAAGAGCCAGGTATATTTATTGTCATATATATTTATTGTTAATTTTGAATTATTCCTGATACCTTTTGATTTTATCTAGAAGAGAAAGATTGTCTAAGGGTGTTGAAACTGTGTCTTATACAGCTTTGTTTATATCGGAAAAGCATTTTGTTAGGCATAATAAATATCCCCCCCGTGGGATCTTCACCTTGTCGTGGTGGGGGGGGGGGGCTCAGTAACCGTGGGTTTGAGGTACAACACCCACGGTGAAGCTAAGTGGGATCCCGGGAGGGGACGCTCCACGTGGGCTTGCGTGAGGCCTGCGTAGGATGCGTCCCAAGGTGCTGGTGCGGGGTGTCCCTCGCAGTCATGTGCAGTCGCGGGAGGAGAGGCGTGTCGGTGTTGCGTTGCCGCGCGCCCTATCCTCTGCGGCCGGGTGCTTTGGCGGCGGAGCCCAGCACCTTCATCCGCCGCCAAGAGGGTTTCGTTCGGGGCCCGCCTGACCATCTGGCGGGCCAATACCCGTCAGGGGGTAGCGAGGAATGCTTCGGTGAAACGTTACCCTCCGACACATGGGTACATGAGGAGCACGGGTTGGTTTTTAGTCAGTAAGAGTCTGACAGTCCGCTTCGTCCTTCCCCCCGAGGGCGGAGGGACTCCATCAGGATTTTCCAACCCGAAACAAAAAAAAGGCATAATAAATATATATTACGTTGTAACGAAAGATACTATAAAAAGACTTTTATTCATTTCATCATTAATATAGGTACAGATACGTAACTAATAGTTATATGTACCTGTTGATTATCGATATGACGCAGGGATTTAGTTAAAAACGTGATATTATAATTTCACTAGTGAAGTTATAATTACCCAGATTATAGTCAATAACGGCGGGTTCGTATAATTTCACGGGCTCTTTTCAGTGACATTGTAATTTCGCTTGGCCGCAATAGTGATTTGATAATAAATCTAGGCCCGCAATAGTAATATTATAATGAATCTAGGTATATTATGAGTATGAGATTGGTCAATTGACTTAATCAGTCGCACTACTACAATGACCAATCTGACTAAAAGAAAAAGAGCCTTACTTTAGCGATGTTTATAAGGCTAATTTGACGTAGTCCTGCTTCGCAGGGCTCTTATATTTCTGTTCAAGGTCACAAGAATACCTAACATAATCTATTCTTGTTCTTTCTCTTAGCGTTATCACAGTTTCAATATGGGGTCCGCTTACTAGTCTAACCGGATTTGGCTGAATATTAGCTTTTCCACAGAGCGACTGCCTGTCTGACCTCCGCAACCCGAAGGGATAGCGATATTCCATGGTTTAGACTAGTGTCAGTTTATTTTAGAAGGTACTGATGCCCTGTAACGACTGTCAAAGAGCTTCATGACAACCGGGACCGACGGCTTAACGTGCTCTCCGTGGCACGGGACAAGCGATAATTAACAATTCAATACGCACATAACTCCGAAAAGTCATTGGTGCGTGCCGTGGATTCGAACCTGATACTCTCTGCATGGCAGTCTGTTGGTATATCCACTCGGCTATCGCTGCCTTGTGTGGGTATTCGAAACCCTGTCTCTTATTTCCTAACTCTATGTATAACACAGCTGGTAACGAAAACGGACCAATCACTGATCGCCTTTATAGATTATCAGCTACTGTTAGATTTACAGCTTTCTTAAATCAGTGTTATTGTCAAAATAGCACTGCCTTACAATTTCACTGAATCGGTGTGGTGAAATTATAATAGCACTGAAATTAGCGTTAAATTGTAAGTAATACAAAAACTATTGACTAAATTAAAAAGTAATTATAATGTCACTAGTGAAATTATAATATCACGGCTTTTGTTAAATACCTGCGACAGATATACGTATGAATGTTCTGAGTTTGTTTCATAACACTTTCAATGTTTTGTACTTAAGGTTATCATCATCGTCCTAGCGTTATTATCCCGGTTGCATCCAAGACTTACACGGCTTGGAACCCGAGGTCCGCTTACTGGTATAACCAGATATGACGGAATATCAATTTTTCCACAGAGCGACTGCCGTGTGACCTCCGCAACCCAAAGGGATAGCGATAGACCGTGGTTTAGACCGGTATCAGTTTATTTGAGAGTACTGACACCCCGTAACGACTCTCAAAGATCTTCATGACAGGCGGGACCGACGGTTTAACGAGCTCTCCAAGGCACGGGGCAGGCGATAATGAACAATTTAATACGCACTTAACTTCGTCATCACACAACAAAGTCATTGGTGCGCGCCGTGGATTCGAACCCGATACCCTCTCCAAGGCAGTCCGTTGGTATCTCCACTAGCTGCCTATGATATATACATTTTGTGCTTAAGATATTGATTGTTATGAAGCTTTAACACGAGGGTGGATGAGAAGTTTTGAAACTGGGCTTAGCTCTGCTCCGCCAATTAATGGTTATCTAATAACTACTACTGCTGTCACGAGTCAGTATTTAAGTCTCTGTGTCAGTGACTGATTAGTACCACTAAAATTTAACTAGCCCAGTACGAATATAAATGCCATACTGTTTTCCCAATTGTGATCTTTCTTGCCATTATCGTGTGACTGTGGCCAAATCTTCTATATAATTTAATGGTGGCCTTATGGCATGAAAATAAACTAACCAAATACTTTATTGCAACATTAATAGATGCAATAGAGTATAAGGTTGGTTACGATTATAATATAAATATATCGGCGATAGGCTCACCCTCTATTATGTGGGATCTACAAATTCATAATATGGCGAAATGTGTGTGTAACATTACACCCCTTCGGGGTACAGGCGTGAATTTAAAATAATAATAATAAAAAATAAACAAATACAATGAATAATGGCTGAAACAATAATGGCTTCTAAACGGCAATCGACCAATAACACCATGTTGTCTCGGTTGGGCCGTCAACCGTGTGGCTTACTTTTGAGCCATACATAACAGGTTGATCGCACAAAGGGGTTCTGTGCTGTCGTCTTGGCACAGGTCCATAACAGGTAATTGTTTTGGGAATCTCACATTAGAGTTGTTCCTTGAAGCATTCAATCAAAACTAACCTAATGGTTTTACTTTAGAGGGGCATTCAGCAGCTCTTGAACGTCAGTTCTTGTTCTAGCCAATCCGGAATATCGCATATGTTAACTTTTGCCCTGATAACTTAACAGCGATGCCGTGACACCCACGTGGGCAGTGACTATCTACAAGTTATTAGAATGAATTTTCAGACTAGAAAGCAAAAAGCATTAAGCAAATAATTTCTGACCTGTTCCTTAACCACATTTTATTGAAGCATGTTTCTTAGTGATCATATTATTATTTTTGTACGTCACTGTACGTATGGTTTCTTTCCTGGCTGTATGGAGAGTGTCATGTGCCTTGTTTTCTTACATTGCGGCAATAAATTAAGTCGTATCGTTGAGATAGGAACAGGCGGTTCGCCAAATCCCGACTACGCATGGCTGACCGTCAATCTTTGCTAAAGTTCCATCTACTTACATTGACTAATGACCACATTACGGGGTTTCTCGCAATTAGAACTCCTGGAAGGCCAAATGAAATTGATTTGTTCTTTTCAGAAATCAGTTGGTCGAGAAACTCAATAATTATCGTTGCCCTTTGTTCAACATTTTTGTTGAATACGTTCCCCTTCAAGCATTTTAATTTGAGTAGCTAAATTGTTCATGTGGTACTAAGAAATGACCCTAGTTGGTATTAAAAGAGAAAGAACAGAATTTAGTTAGGCAATTAATTTTCTTTATAATAATATAATTATTTAATTTGTTGCTCATTCTAGTCTTTGCATGGCGTAAGTAATGCTATATTTAATTTATTTAATTAATAAGGTTCACTACCTAGAATTTTGCATAATTTAATATCGTGTTCTAATTAATTTTAAGCATAGCACAGTTTTAAGAATATTTTGAATGCTGCCACGTTACTTACAGCAAATAATGTAGCGTTAAGCTATATTGTTTGTATTCCGTTATGTTTTGTTATCTTAATATATAAAATCCTTGCGTTACTACAGCCGAAACTATTGGGCGCAGGAAGCTGAAATTTGGCATGTATGTTCCTTGGGGACCGTAGGTGCACTAAGAAGGGATTTCCCGAAGTTCCCACGGGATCGGCCCAAAACGGGTAAATTAAAAAAAAAATGCAGGCGTATCTGCTGGCGTCCTCTAGTATTTTATGAAAATAAAGAACAATATTTGATAACTATTCCGGGCACTTACTACTGCAAACCTCTTTTAAAAATTTGAGTTTTCTTAACTATTGGAAGATGAGCTCAACTTAGTCCGGCTAATACAAGCTATCTAGTGCAGCTTTCTTTTACAAATGAGAAACGTATTTTACAGGGGTCTAACTTCATTCATGTCTTATTGCCTTATTAATCGAATCTTATTACTCGTAAGCTAGTATTATTCAGCTAAGCCTGGTGAGGAAGTAAGAGCCATTTCTAAGTGAAAAATATTAGTGTTGTAAAGTCAAGTTGTACAGTGAAAACTGTGAAAAATCCCAACTGGGAAAATATTCACTCTTTAAAAAAATATTTCCTTTCGAAACATTTGAAATAAAGTACTTATTTAAAAAAATCCGCCATGGCGTTACCGTATGCAGTACAGACCTAGGAGAGCTGACTTAAGACAAAAATCAATAAAAATCTTACCAATGTCAAAAATACTAACTATACTTTTTGAACGCGATTTCATACGCATAAAAATTCTTTGCTTTTACATTATCATTATACCGGTTGCATTCTAGTCTAACCAGATTTGATAGAATCTTAGATTTTCTACGGTGAGTCTGTCGTTTGACCTGTACAACACAAAGGGATAGTGGTATTTCATAGTTTAGATGATTAAAGATCTTCATGAGTTACATACTAACGCACTGGGCAAGCGATAATTAACTATGTATTACGCATTAATTATGTATTATTTTTATATAAAATGTATATGATAGTAGGTACATAATTCAGAAATAACACCGTCAAAAGAAGTGATGCTCTTTTTACAACAATAAAAAGATATCGAACGTATAACACCTCATAATTGATTGATATACTCACGTATTCGGAAGAACAATGCACCATTAACCGAACCCAGTGTCTCACTACCTATTTGTCGAACGACTCAAAAGCAAAACAATACAAACGATATTTTTTTTGTACCAGAAGTTATCGGACCATTTATAATACCCCACATATACACAACACTTAATGATAGCCGGCTTATAGCCGGAAAAAAAAAACATTCGCACAACTCCATCTAGTCCCAAATTAAGCAGGGCTTGTACTATGGCTACTAGACAATTAGGCATGAGACCGATATATCAAAACGAAACTGAAATCCGATTGCAGTCAGAAATCGTATCATATCGATATTCCAATATAAGAAAACCGATTTTAGAAAACGCCAAACGATACCACGATATCGCAAACAATCTAATCCGAACAAAACGGTGAAGTGCAAGCGCAACCAAAGTCCAAACTACAAGCTTACGTTTTCGATAGTTTTCATATTCGTTCGTTCTCTTTCACTCTACCCAACGACTACTTAGTTAGAATGAGAGAGAGCGAATTTCATATCCATTTCTTTCTTACTTAGTGATCCGTTTAAAGAGCAAAAGAGATGAAGCGAATCGTGAAATCGTCGCCAAGCAAGCCAGTCGTAGTTTTTGGCGGTTTTATGAATAGCAGATTGAATAGAAAAAATAAAACTAAACATCGAGGCGATAAGATCTAAATCAGATTGCAACTATTTAATGTTTATTTTGAAAATTGCAAATAGTTTTAATAGTTATTAGGGATTTATGTTTGGAGAGTTTTGACTTGATCGATGTTTATTTATTTTGTTCACTTGACCTAAGTGACACGTGCAGTGCGGTGCGCGCGTAATAATAATTAAGTACCTATATTTGGTTTTCGTGTAAGTTATAATAATAGGATTTAAAAAGTTTTATTGTTACATTGTTAGGATTGTAAAGTGTTAATAAATAGAAACAATTCGTGTTGTGTAGTTTTAGTTTGTTTCGCGACTGAGCTTTTTGACAATTAGTTTTAGGTAGTTAGTTGGTTAGGATTGTAAAGTGTAAAAATAAATAGAAACAATTCGTGTTGAGTATTTTTTTAACTAATCTATGAGTATGACTAATCGCAGCGTAAAATGTACGAGCTTACAGAACTTTATGCTAGTCCCAAGCCTAGGTAAAGCATGAGGGAAAATCGTCATAATTACAACTATAACCATTACTAACTAAAAACCACCAGCAGACGGCGACGGCGGTGACGGCGTAGCAGTCACTTACACTCCCTGAATTTCACACATTCTTATGGAACAAATATTATCCAGTGATTAAACCAAATCTATGAGAGCCGCTGTTCACATATTTTACACAGGTTTAATATTTCGAATATGGACAGAGTATTCATATGAATAGGCTTTTAAAAACATTTCTCTATTTAAAAAATGTTCAGTACGCTACGCTTGAGAGTTGAGACCGGTTAGTTTTTCCTTTACCTATACAATTAGTTCAAACTCACAAGCAATGTTCAATGTAACTAGTACGCATTTGAAATATGCTTTCTACCTCATTTTGTGTTGATTAAGCTCGGCAACGCTGGAATAATGTTTTTGGGCTTAAGAACTATTGCTAATACTTAATTTAGATGTATGTAAATAGGGCAAAAATCTACGAATACACGACGTGGCACGAAGCGCCCACTTTCCCTAAAGCGATATGCAAATAAGTTGCTAGCGAGAGAAAGAAGGTTATAGTTTCGGCCACGTTCTTTAAATTTACCTTTTAACAGCCTCTTGATATTTTTACTACGTGTCGCTTCAAAATTTTCTGTATCAGCTATGTTAGGAAATAAGATAAAAGAAGAGATAAAATTATCCAAGTTTATTCGGGTTTGTTAATGCAGGTCACGACGTGAATTTATCACAGGTCTACCTAAGGTACTCGGGGGGTAATTGAGTGGAACTGAAGGCCTCCGGTCTGAGCTGCACACTTCAGTGATGTTCATCGATCTCGCTCGCAGCCCTCGGCCGGATATGATGAGACGTCATTCTTATTCACAAATTTATTCAGGTCACATAGTTTTATTGTTGAAAAATTAACAAACAGATTCAAAGCGTACAACAAATGTAAACGAATTATTATAATTAGCGCCGGTGCTGCGGGGCGGAAAGGTAATTGTCTACAATCAGTGCGTTCAATCGATTTCAATTAAGAGTACATTTGTCATAGAATTGGTTTATAATGTCGTAACTTACCCGTGTATAACGCAGTTCGCTTGAAATATGAGCGTGGGCCATTCAACTACTGTATCATTTGCATCGCAAATATATACTTTATGATATTTGAAAGGGAAGCGATACATTTCTGAGAATGTTTAAAAATAGCTTGACGTGTTTGTTCTGCATTCAAATGAATATGGTACCAATAAGTAATAAGTATTTATCAGTAGAGATATCTTTTTTATACAAAATATTATATTACCAAAAAATAGATAATTATGCCTAAGCTAAAGCTTTCTTAAAATATTGACGGAAGTTGATGTTGAACAAAGCTAGGATGTAATGGAGTTTTATTTGTAAAATTATAGTAAGTACTTTAATATATTTTTTATGTAATTAAATAAATGACGTTTCAACGTTTACAGATTTAAATATAAGTTTATTGATAACTAGTTACTTAATAATTATGTACTACATTCGTTTAAGGTTACATTTCTGAAGATTAAACTTTTATCACTTTTAAGATCAACTGATCGTGATATTGGCTACTCCCTGCTTCCGTTACCGCGTGTAATAAATTTTGGAATATTTTCTCTGATGCACTTTTTGGATTGAATTTAGTGCTGAAATATTTATGGATGTTTTGTCTACATTTTTGGTACTGTGATTTTTATTACCTTCATTAATTCCCAATTTATATTTATTAATTAGACTGCCTCTGTGGTCCTGCGGTAGTGTTAGCGACTGCGGATCATGAGGTCTCGGGTTCGATTCCCGGGTCGAACAAAAAGTAATATTGGGTTTTTCTGTTAGGAATTATCCAATACAAGTTCGGAGTCAGGGTATTGGCGGTGTCACTCCCCGCCCAATCTCTCTCCGGTCGTGTCGCTTGTAGCGTCCCATCGGACTATGAGAGTGACGGAATAGAGAGTGCACTTGTGTATGCGCACACACTTGTGCACTATAACATGTTCCGCGCAGTTGGCAAGTCTCATATATAGACAAGCCGCCGTGGTCGGAATCGGTCGGGAGGACATATTTTTTTTTTTATTATTATTAATTCACAATTAGACACACTTTTATTTGTTTAGATTTTGCTATTCAACATTTATTTTCGTTTTAAAAAGCGGCTTCAAAGTATGGAACCAACTTATAGTTTTATCTTTTTGTTTTTTGTTCTGGTGTTATTTTTTAGGCAGACAGAAGCAGCGACCGCCTAGTGGAGATAACAACAGACTGCCATACAGAGGGTATCGGCTTGGAATCCACGGCGCGCACTAATGATTTATCGTAGTTATGTGCGTATTGAATTGTCAATTATCGCTTGCCCCGAGACTCGGAGATCATACTAAGCCGTCGGTCCCAGTTGTCATGAAGATCTTTGACGTCGTTATAGGGCGTCAGTACTTTCTTAATCAACTGATACTAGTCTAAACCATGGCATATCGCTATCCCTTCGGGCTGTGGAGGTCAGACAGGCAGTCGCTCTGTAGAGAAGCTAAGATTCAGCCAAATCCGGTTAAACTGGTAAGCGGACCCCAGAGCCCCAATTTCTCTTTAATAGGTTTGTTCAAAATGCAATTTCGATCTATTAATGTCCGTGTCATACTCATGTCACAAATGGTATTCTCCTAAATTAACTGATAATTGAATGATATCGTGACTAGGTCGTAAATTGAACAATGTGTTAAAAGAAGTCAAATTAGATGATAATGACTGGTGGCGCCATCTACCTTTCCATCGAAACTAATCCCATCAACGTCAATGGTTGGTCGCTGCTTGGCCAATGCGAGCGATGCCTTTTGTTTCTATCCCTCTCTATCCCATTCTCAGGAAGGGGCATGCCTTTCGCGGATTGGTCGCGGCGATCGTCGACGCGAGTGACAGTCCAGAACTTTCGAGAACATTGTATTCGCTAAATACGTGTCGGCCATACCGTACCGCTCCGCGCCGCTCCCGCTATAATTATTACCGCTTATAAAAAACCGCTCGCAAGTGGAAGTGATTTGTGTAGTGAAGTGAATCAAGCAGCTTCATCCCGAAACCACCAGGAGACTGCCCTTCTGAGACGAAGAAGATTGCCGTACAAGGTAAGTGCCCCCCATCCTTGGAATATCCTATACCCACTCACAATCATCTCTCCCATTCCAATCCTACATCCTCTTCCCGTATCCAATCCTAGGCGACTAAAACCCGCCATCCTTTGTATACAGTCCATTTCCTTCTCCAAGTCGCCTAGAACCTACGGTTTCGGTGTATCGCCGAACCATTTTTTTGATCCATACGAGTCGGATTCATTTACGTTTTTATACGTTATATCGCTATACCTAGGCAGTTATGGCACCTAGCTATACTCCTAATATATTCACATAACCGTCACATGGTTGTTTCCGCCCGCATCAGTAGGTAAACTTTTATGTAGCTACCTACTTACTCAATTATTATTCCTGGAACTATCATAGTTGTCTTGTAAATCTCATATTTCGAGCAACTTTTAATTCCACAGCTCTAAAGTGTTGCCTACTTAGCCTACTTAAGTAAAATAATAGGTACATTAGATATTCTTATTTTGTTTCGGTCTCATTAGCTTATACTTACTCACAACAAAAGAAGTCACGCGTGTCGGAAGACAAACAGATGACAATCTTAGAAGCAAAACGCAATATTTTATTTGAGCGTATTCAAAACATCTATGAACGCTCAAAAACCGCATCTATTTCCGAAAGTAATAGCGAAGCATTTCTCAGTTATTGTACGACAGTAGATAGTATTCGAACATATTTTCATAAGTTGTTAGACGATTATAACGCAAGATTACTTTCTATCAATCCTGATGAAAACCGAACTATCAGGTGTACACCTCATTCGAAGATCTTTATTGTATTATTAAGCGTATACAATCGCAATTGGAGGGTACATGTTCGGCAGAGCCCGTTGCCGCGGCCCGCAAGCCGAAATTACCGCCAATCGAGATTATGTCGTTTGACGGAGATATACGAAATTGGCCGTTATTCTATGCGAGCTTTAAGTCTACAGTGCACGATAATGGTTCTCTGACAGATGCTGACAGATTGTACTATTTAATAGGTAAACTGTCACCGAAGGCCCAGTCCGTATTTGCAGGTGTCACACCCAGTGCTGAGAATTATCGGGTCATATTTCAGTCACTACTTGACAGATATCAAGACACGCGCGTCCTAGCGTCTACCTACTTTGACCAAGCTTTAAATCTTAAACTGTCCGGTGCCGCATCTGTCTCGAATTTCCAGCTGTTTATAGATAACTTCGTAACCGCGGTTAATTCTCTAAGGAACTTAAAATTAGAAGATCTTTCCGACTTTATGTTGCTTCAACTCACTTTAAAGTAGTTTGACACTGATACAATTCGCGCATTCGAGATGACGGACCGCAATAATAAAATACCTACACTAGATAGTTTTATTTCGTTCATCAAAGATCAGTGTCGAATATTTCATAATACGCAGTCTGGTTCACCTGGCCCGTCTAACACTAACAGCAACAAACAAAGGTTGAATAAATCGCGAAATAGTAATAATAACTCGGTTCCTAATCCACAATCTTAAGTAACATGCTCGGAATCTAATAAAATTAATTCACAGAAGTGTCTGTGCAGTAATATAGTGCACGACCACTTCTACAAGTGTCCCGCCTTCGATAATCTGAATCCAAATGCTCGTTTCAAGTGCGTAAAAGATAACAAAGCTTGCATTAATTGCTTAAGCATAAAACAAGTAATTGTTTTAGTAAGACAAAGTGTCGCTTATGCAATAAAAAACATAATTCATTGCTACATTTCGATAAAGATAACCCGTTGTCAAGCCAAGCCGCTAACCTTGAGACACTTACGTCGCAGGTGCAGGCTACGATAACTGCGCCTATTCAGAATGAGATATCGTTGTGTACGACATCCATTGCGCGGGCGGCACGCACGCGCGGACGGCCTTCGCGCGCTTGTAGTGATCAGAGCAGTGCTGAGTCGCGATGTATGGCGTCTAAGACTGTTCTGTTAGCGACAGCGCAAGTTATCGTATATGATGCTAATGGGTCGCCGCACATGGTACGTTGTCTGCTAGATAGCGCATCTCAGACCAATTTAATAACGTTTGATAACGCCTCGGACCGACGCCCAATTTAATAACGCCTCGGATTATGGAATAACTTTAAAAATACGAACTCAATAGTCCGAGAGATAGGCGGATCAGAAAAACATTGCAAGGGTTCCGTAGATATTAAAATACATTCGCGTTTTGATAGGGACATTAATTTTAACAATTCTTCGCTTATCGTGGAGCGTATTACGGACACATTGCCAAACGCTAATGTGGACGTATCGCTTCTCGCACACCTCGAGTCATTGCCGCTGGCAGACTCGGAGTTTGCGAATCCGGCAGACATTGATGTTTTGATCGGAGCCGCAATATTCCCGCACTTGCTACTAACTAAAGTGGTACGTAGTGAGCAAAATAACTTACCGCCCGCTATTGAGACGGTATTTGGGTATGTGATTATGGGTACCGTACCTACATTACATACTTCTCAATACGTTACGTCTTGCTGTTGTTCTGTTCTTCAAGAAAACAATATTGATTCTCTTCTCAAGCGATTTTGGGAGCTGGAAGAGGTTACCGCACCGCCCTCGATGAGCCGTAAAGATCTGGAGTGTGAAGAACATTTCCGCGCTACCACTGTTCGTGACGACAGTGGCAGATACGTTGTGGCGTTGCCATTCTGTGGTGACCCTTATTCGTTAGGCGTACGCTGCTGCGCTCAGACGTTTCCATTGTTTGGAACATAAACTTGATGCATCACTTAAGTTAGCGTAGCGCCTATAATGACGTCATTCGTGACTACATAGATAAAGGTTTTTTGAGTGTAGTTGTAAACAACGAGGGCAACTCTCTGCCCTCATATTATATCCCGCATCACGGCGTAGTTCGCGAAGATAAAACCTCTACTAAACTTCGTGTGGTTTTAGACGCTAGTTGTAAAACTACATCGGGTCAGTCGATTAATGACATTTTGCATGCCAGCCCCAATCTACAGGGTGATCTATTTAACATCATAATAAAGTTTCGTCTTTTCCAAATCGCTCTGTCAGCATCAGCTGAATCCAAGCGAGCACTACTTTGGAGTCAGAAAATGCGTATATTTTATTAATGGGTTAGTGGGGCAAAACTGTGTCTTGAACCTTGCGGAGCAAATGAGACAGCAGAAGGGCCGCGCACAACTCCAGTCTCGCAACTGAAATAGTTTTAACAGGCGAGACCTTAGACTTGGCACAAACTAACTGCACCGAGTAGTTAGAACCAATGCGGACTTGCAGATATACGACTCCGCCGTAAGCACGCTCGCTATACTACATCCATCTACCAACCCAATATGACGCGGAATAGTAACTTGAATGAGCGCGGTAAGCTCAATACAAAACTGGCCCCAAGCGGCGACAATATGGTCAGGGGGTGTTTCATCCCACTCACACTTTGATAGCCAAAGCTCTTTAATCAAGAGCTTGGCATACAAAATTGTGGGAGCCACAAAACCCATTATGTCCCATAGTCGAGCCACTGTGGACAGCATAGTGCGTTTGGTGCACTTATCATCTGGTGGTGAGACGTCAAACCGAAAACTATCGCAGGATTTGTCAACCGAGAACCTTATGCGGTACAGACTTCTCAAACTCAATGTCTGGAGAAGCCTTATGAGAATCTGGTATGCGTGCGAGAACCTCCTTAGAGTTGCTTGTCCATTTGACAAGATCAAACTGGCCTCGCTTGAAAATCTGAATAAGCTCTTCAAAAAGCGAAATTGCTAGCGGAGCGGATATGACACTACAGGCAATGTCATCCATGTACAAAGCGGAAGTGGCAACAGCCGCTGCGGCGGGAAAGTGATCACCTTCATCAGCGATCAACTGGCGAACAACTCGTAACGCGTGATATGGGCTAGACTTGAGTCCAAAACAAACACGATTGAACTGATACACAGATAAAGGTTCTTTCTTGTCAAAACGATAAAAGATCCGTTGAAATCTACGGTCAGATTCACGAACGCCGATATTGAGAAACATTTGGCGGCATGATTGCCGCATTGAATAAAGTTTCGTCTTTTCCAAATCGCTCTGTCAGCTGATGCTGACGAAAAGACGAAACTTTATTATGATGTTAAATAGATCACCCTGTAGATTGGGCCGGCATGCAAAATGTCATTAATCGACTGACCCGATGTAGTCTTACAACTAGCGTCTAAAACCACACGAAGTTTAGTAGAGGTTTTATCTTCGCGAACTACGCCGTGATGCGGGATATAATATGAGGGCAGAGAGTTGCCCTCGTTGTTTACAACTACACTCAAAAAACCTTTATCTATGTAGTCACGAATGACGTCATTATAGGCGCTACGCTAACTTAAGTGATGCATCAAGTTTATGTTCCAAACAATGGAAACGTCTGAGCGCAGCAGCGTACGAGTCGCCTAACGAATAAGGGTCACCACAGAATGGCAACGCCACAACGTATCTGCCACTGTCGTCACGAACAGTGGTAGCGCGGAAATGTTCTTCACACTCGAGATCTTTACGGCTCATCGAGGGCGGTGCGGTAACCTCTTCCAGCTCCCAAAATCGCTTGAGAAGAGAATCAATATTGTTTTCTTGAAGAACAGAACAACAGCAAGACGTAACGTATTGAGAAGTATGTAATGTAGGTACGGTACCCATAATCACATACCCAAATACCGTCTCAATAGCGGGCGGTAAGTTATTTTGCTCACTACGTACCACTTTAGTTAGTAGCAAGTGCGGGAATATTGCGGCTCCGATCAAAACATCAATGTCTGCCGGATTCGCAAACTCCGAGTCTGCCAGCGGCAATGACTCGAGGTGTGCGAGAAGCGATACGTCCACATTAGCGTTTGGCAATGTGTCCGTAATACGCTCCACGATAAGCGAAGAATTGTTAAAATTAATGTCCCTATCAAAACGCGAATGTGTTTTAATATCTAAGGAACCCTTGCAATGTTTTTCTGATCCGCCTATCCCTCGGACTATTGAGTTCGTATTTTTAAAGTTATTCAATAATCCGAGGCGTTTGAATAACTCAAACGTTATTAAATTGGTCTGAGATGCGCTATCAAGCAGACAACGTACTGTTATACCCTGTCTGTGTACCCCTTTATGCCAGACCTAAGCTAAGAATGCTGACCTAGCATTTATTGTGTATCATGTAGTTTGTAAGTACATTTAGCCATTTTGTGAGTCAGTCGAGTCCCGAGATCGTAACCATTCGGTCGGCTGCCAATAGAAATCCTTGTATATATTTTCTATGAACAATACATACTATTTTAACCTTGTAAAATATTCTTTTTTTAAAAACCTAAATTCCGGGTCGCGCATAACATTGGTGGCAGCGGTGGGATTGCTTAAAAAGCGATCCCGGCACGTCTCCGTATCCTTACAGTCCAGTGCGAATCCAGTACCAGTGACTCGGTCAACTTTTGTGAAATTCGGTGGTTCCGTGTTGAGTGGTACACGCCGCCCGTCCGTGGTAACCTGCAAGAAAACTGTCCATACTAACCGTGTCGAAGACGAGGGCACGTCCAGCCGTAGATCCATCCAGTCCAAAACCGATTGGGCCAGCCTTGTCCAGTATCCTGCAAGAGAAACATCTCCGTGATAGCCCGCCACGTATATCTTCGGGCATTGCATTCGTCGAAACATTCGCCGGCAAATACGTAATACCGCGAGTGAATAAATATATCCAAATAAATCTGTGCGCATAAAAAGTGTTATAGTGCCTTATCAGTGTGCTCAAGAATCCTGAGAAGCGTCTTATCGCTTCCGCTCTGCAGCGACGCTCGAGATGTTGTTTTGTCTGGTGCTCGCCCACATCGTACTGTGAGTTACTGTTCTATAAAAAACCCGCCAAGTGCAAGTCTTTCTGAACTTTATAATATTTGTTTTGTTCCTTACCTTGTGTTATTTTATACTAGGTTTATAACATGTCGAAACCAAAGGAAGAATCTATGTACCCTAGCGTAGTTGATCTGAATGTCCTCATCAAATTCATTGGCACCTTCGATGGTAGCCGAGATAAGTTAAACCCTTTTCTGACCAACTGTCGAAATGCTATTAATCTCGCAACAATAAACCAACGGGACATTATATTTAAATTTATACTAAGCCGACTAGAGGGCAGAGCCGAAGCGGCTTGCTCAATAAAAGAATTTGAGGATTGGTCAGTATTAGAAGAATTTTTGAAAACTCAATTCGGTGAAAAGAAACACTATACCCATTTATTATCAGATTTACAGGACTGTAAACAAAGTAGCTCAGAATCAGTTAACCAATTTTCCTTACGCGTAGAAACGTGTCTAGCCAAGTTGTTAACAGAAATTAACATATCCATCCCTACTAAGAAAAAGGGTGAACTTAGTGGCCGTGTCGCCGCTATGGAAGATCTTGCCCTACACACCTTCATGATAGGGTTAAACGCGAACCTATCCACAATTATTCGTTGTAGAAATCCGGAATCGCTTAACGAAGCGATTAATTTCGCTGTTGCCGAGGAAAAAATTTTGAATAAAATTCACCAAGGACAACGACATAGCCTCGGTGACCGATCACGTCCCTCAACGAATCCTTCAAATAACCACAGATTTTCTTATGATAATAGTAGACCTTCTACAAGTCGTGACGCCTCGAAACCAATGGCGTCTAAACCTAACCCGCCAAAACCTTTCACGCCTAAACCGGATTGGCCAAGAAAAACCGTCACTCCTAACCCACCTAAACCCGTCCAAACTAATAGGCAAGAACCGTTTTGTCGCTACTGCAAAACTGCAGGGCACGTGTTAGAACATTGCCAAAAACGAGAATTTAATAATCGTAGATTCCAAGTTAACTTTACGCAATCTGCCAGTATCGATGAGGAATCCCAATGTGTAAACAATGTAGAAGATGAGCAGTCTCCTGATTCTGACGTCGATTTAAACGCTTAAGGGACTCACGACGGTGTCACGTGAGACCCGTATCCAAATTCCAAAATGCATCCGACACCCATAAAACTTTGAATCCTTCAATATTAGTTACAACCACACGACAGGGTAACCAGCCCCAAAATGGAGGTATAACTCACGATTCAACATCCTCTAAGACCACACAACAGGGTAACCAGCCCCAAACTGGAGGTCTTACCAACAGCGCCAAACTTGGCAAGATCACACAGCAGGGTAACCAGCCCCAAACCGGAGGTCTTACTAATAGCGCCAAACTTGGCAAGGTCACACAGCAGGGTAACCAGTCCCAAATCGGAGGCCTTACCAACAGTGCCAAGGTCATACGACAGGGTAACCAGCCCCAAAACGGAGACCTTAACATTTCTAAACCCATCAAGGTTCATGAGATCACTTCAAATCCGAATAAGTGCTCATCACCTCACGTTGTAATTCAATCCACAATTTCTGATATTCCCTTATGCCTATTAGTTGATTCAGGATCAACTGTCAGCCTGCTGAAGGAGTCTTGCTTGCAAAGAAAACCTAAACTAATCAATGATACAATCAGACTCAAGGGTATCGACCCTGTAGATGAGGCTACCTCGACCTTAGGTCATTTTCCGCTTAAACTTTATATCTCAGACTCTAAACCTATGAAATATTTGATCCATAAATTCCATGTAGTGAAGAATATTGATTTACCATACGACGGCATAATAGGCAATGACCTATTAAGTTATTTCAATTGCAATATTGATTATACTCACGATATTTTAAAGATAGGAAATTCTAAATTGAAACTGTATTTTTCCGATCCTATATATATCATACCGCCTAGAACTGAAACGGTCATTGAATGTTCCGTATCCAACCCTGAAATGAAGGAAGGGTTTATATTAGATCAGAGTTATTCTGAAAATTTATTGATTGCAAATTGCCTAGTTGCGGTGAAGCCTAACAATAGAGTAAACTTATCAGTGGTAAACACATCGGAACATCCTATTGAATTAAAATCTAACCTTAACTTAGAATTGAAACCTATTCCTGCCAACTTTTCTGAAACCACAAATACCGTACATAATTGTAAAACAAATCCTGCGTCTAAAAATAGCTTTCAAAGAACCAGAGATGTTCTCAGTCAATTACGCGTCTCACATCTGAACGATGAAGAGAAAGAAGCCCTCTACCAATTATGTTCTGATTATTCAGACATATTTCACTTACCTGGAGAGTATCTAACCTGCACAGATGCCCTCGAACACGAGATAAAAACCACAACCGATATCCCCATCCATACAAAATCGTATAGATTTCCTGAAATCCACAAGGCCGAAGTTAGAAAACAGATAGACCAGATGCTGAGCCAGAACATCATTGAACCCTCTGACTCCCCTTGGTCGTCCCCTATTTGGGTTGTACCAAAGAAAATGGACGCTTCAAACACTCAAAAGTGGCGAGTCGTTATCGACTATCGGAAACTAAATGATGTCACGATAGGTGACACATACCCAATTCCACAAATAGCAGAGATCCTGGATCAGTTGGGGAGCAGTAAATACTTCTCTACGCTCGATTTAGCCTCAGGGTTCCACCAAATTCCCTTAAAAGAAACCGATAAAGCCAAAACAGCCTTTAATGTGCCCGAAGGACACTTTCAATTTACTCGTATGCCTTTTGGGCTGAAAAATGCCCCTTCAACCTTTCAGAGACTGATGAATACAGCGCTATCTGGCTTGCAGGGCATTCATTGCTACGTGTATCTCGACGACGTCGTTTCGTATGCATTCGATTTGAATTCAGCCATTTCTAACCTAAAAACAGTGTTCCAAAGAATGAGAAATTTCAATTTGAAACTCCAGCCCGACAAATGCGAATTTTTAAGGCGTGAAGTCGGCTACCTAGGGCATATTATCACCGAAGAGGGAGTGAAACCCAATCCCGACAAAATAAAATCCGTGACAGAATTTCCCACTCCTAAATGCCAAAAAGATATAAAATCCTTTCTTGGGTTAGTCTCATACTACAGGCGTTTTATCCCAGATTTTTCCAAGATTGCTAAACCCCTAACGAATTTACTTAAAAAGGATATTCCCTATAATTGGGAAAACCAACAACAGGTTGCATTCGACACATTAAAAAATAGGCTTACTAACGCACCGTTACTTGTATATCCTGATTTCACGCAACCATTCATACTTACCTGCGATGCCTCTAATCATGCCTTAGGGGCCGTACTTTCTCAAGGAACTAATGGGAAAGACAAACCCATAGCCTATGCATCGCGAACTCTCAACAAAAGCGAAACTAACTATAGCACGACTGAAAAGGAGTTGCTTGCTGTATTGTTCGGATGTAAAACGTTCCGCCCCTACCTATACGGTCGCAAATTTCTCATAGTAACAGATCATCGCCCACTTAGGTGGCTTTTCAATCATAAAGACCCAAGTAGCAAACTTCAGCGATGGCGCCTCCGTTTGGAGGAATACGATTACGAAATTGTTTACCGGAAAGGGCAACTAAATTCTGTAGCCGATGCATTATCCCGATACCCGGTAAATCCCATATTTCCAAACCCTGAAAATGCTAGCCTGCCAGAAGATCTCATTGATCTCGGACCTTTAGAATTAAGTCCTCATTCTAGTGAATTAAACCTTGACTTTGATAATTTAAGTATTCCTTCCCTTCCTGTAGACGACGAGAGACAGAGTCGAGATATTGTCATTGAAGAAAACAATCCTAACACCCGAAGTACTCCTGACTTACCTCAGATAGCGATGAGTCCCTCCTCTACTTCGCCGAGAGCAGTGGATGACTATTCCCAATTTCTGAAATGTAACCTGGAAAAAAACAAAAAATTTAATACATGTATCAAAGAACACAATGAAAGCCTTACTAAAGCCCAGTGTAGTCACATTTTAGTACCTGCGTCCGTAGATCTCGATGAATCCTGTCCGTATATCCCTGAAATTATTGGAAACCTTGCTAATATAGATGATTTTCTTAATGCTGAAAGAGAACTTCATACATTTAAAAGATTAACAGTACAAAACAAAACCGTTTGGTTGCTATTTGTTAAAGTCCATCACTTTGACCAAACAGCTTATCCCGATCTCTTCAAGATCCTGAAAGAAATAAAGAATGAATTAGTAATACACGAAAATGTAACAGAAATAGCAATTCCTGATTTTAAAAACCCCTATGAAAGCTTATCTTTTGTTAAAATTTATAATATGCTATCATACATATTCCATGACACTGGAATTATTATAAATATTTACCATAATAGTATAATGTATCCATCATTAAGTGAAATTAAAAAGATACTTACCGAAAACCATGACTTACCTGTTTGCGGTCATTTAGGCTCTGTTAGAATGTATAACAGAATCAAAGAAAAATATTACTGGAAAGGTATGAGGAAAGACATTGAAAATTATGTAAAAAATTGTTCAGCTTGCCAAGAAAATAAAGCCTTCCGTAAACTTAATCGGGCACCGATGCAAATCACTTCAACATCCACTGTCCCTTTGGAACGCGTCTCACTCGACATCGTCGGCCCCTTACCGGAATCTGGAACTGCAAAACTTAAATATATACTTACTCTGCAAGACGACCTCACAAAGTTTTCAGCTGCATACCCTATGCGCAGTGTATCTGCAGAGGAAACCACAGATTGCCTCATACATTTCATATCACAGTTTGGGATTCCTAAAACGATATTAACAGACCAAGGCACCAACTTCACAGCGGATTTATTTAAGAAAACTTGTCAGTTCCTAAAGGTTAAACAGTTGTGGTCAACCCCATATCATCCCCAAACACAGGGCGCCCTTGAGAGGAGTCACTCCACGCTCAAGGAATACCTGAAGTCCTTCGCAAATGATAACCAGGATAACTGGCCACGGTACGTTTACACTGCAATGTTGACGTACAACACTTCCGTACATACCACCACAAAATTCACACCCTATGAGTTATTATTTGGTCGAAAGCCATTCATCCCAGATTCCATATATAGCTCTAATGTAGAAACTACTTACCCAGAATATCTGAAGATGTTACAGCATAGATTAACTCATTCGAGAAACAAGGCAATAGAAAACCTTATTGCGTCTAAAGAAAAGTCTAAAAAGTATTATGACGAGCACACGCGTCCTGTCACTTACAAAGTAGAAGACTACGTATATTTAAAAAACCATTTGAGGTTGCGTAAAGCCCTTTCGCCTATATGGAAAGGCCCATACAAGGTCATTAAAATAAATGGGAGGAACACCCTAACCTTGCTTATTAATAGGCGACATGTTATACACCATTATGATGAGGTCAAACTTGCCTCTAGGCCAGATGTTCCTGACCAAAGTAACATCGTACAAGAAATAGTAGATGTAATTAGTGACTAAGGATAAAATATAAGACCTAGATACAGCAATTGAATTTTTGTTACAGTAACCCTTCACTGGGGCAACAGTTCGTCGAACAGATTGCAAATAACCCTGGAATCTATTTCGACCCTTTAGGTTCTGTAAGTCTAGTTGATAGTTATCTTAGCGTAGTAATACCGGTAGACGTATCGTATATTTATCCGCATATAAATAATATATATAAATTTCTTAATAACTCTAAACGTCTTTGCGAGAGGAGTGTCACTTTTGATTATATAGAATGCAATAACCTTTTTCGGCCACTTATCACCCGATACGAAGACATGACTCGCGACAGTGAAGCCATTTCTCATCTTACTTCCCGTAGATCGAGAAGGTCAGCCCTTCTCGGAGTAGTAGGTACTATATCTAAAAAGCTTTTCGGCACCATGGATGAGGATGACGCTATCCGCTACGATAACGCTATCCACGAAGTTCAGTCTGATCAGAAAAAACTAGCTACACTTGTAAAAGAAAATATTTTAGTCACCACTTCTATTCTAAAATCATTCAACGATACAATCTCTAGAATTAACTCCAATGAACAGGAAATAACAACAGCCATTGCATCATTATACGAAGATATTCAAAATTTGACATATGTCTCCCAAGAATTAGAACTAAGATCACGTGTCTTAGAATTAGTAAATATGATAGAAAATTGCCTATTGACATTATCTTTTAGAATCGAAGATACTGTTAACTCGATTATGTTTAGTAAGTCTAATATATTGTATCCCACAATCTTAACCCCTAAGGAACTCTTTAATGAGTTAGTCAACAATTACAGATTTATACCGAACTCTAAACAACTACCTGTGCTCTTAAGCTTGAATAATGTACATATTATTTTAAACATATCCACTATATCTAGTTACCTAAATGAAAACGAAATAGTTTTCGTTCTTGAAATTCCATTAATAAGTACTACTCAATTCGATTTATATCATAGCTTACCTAGTCCGGCACCTCACGATATCGATAACCCAACTTCCTACTCCACTATTGTCCCCTCTACTAAATACATTGGCATAAGCAAGGACAAATCAACATATTGCAAACTGGATGACCTGCATACCTGTAAAACAATAGACAGTGATACTTACCTTTGCGATACTCCTATATCATACTCTTCGCTCAACACCCCCATCTGTGAATCGGAAATAATAAGTAAACCACTCACCTCTATACCAGCAATATGTGTAACCAAATTCTTCCATGGCGACGTTCATATCTGGCAGCCACTACAAAATAACAAGTGGTTATTCATAATATCTGAAAAGTCTAAATTAATTATAGAATACAACGTAACACAATTTTTAGAATTAGATATAATAGGTAACGGTATCTTATACTTACCACAAGGATCAGTAGCTTATTGTAAGGATACGAGATTAGTATCCAAGAATAATGTAAACTTAGTTTTAAAACCTGTAATGACTAAATTAGATATACTTAATGACTCCTGTTGTAACAAAGTTAATTATGTAAACGTAGCTCCTGTTTTACCAAAGGTAAACTTAAAAAACATTGATTTGGACTCCGTTGCTTTTGACAACCCGGAAATGTTAAAGAGTTTAGAGTCTATTATAGAAAAACCCAATATTATAATGTATACAAACTACTATACTAATATAGTAATTATATTAATCTTAAGTTTAATTATAATTTTTATTTTATTTAAAGTATGTAAAAAGTCTGGCATACTCGGGAAACTATTCCCTCTGAAATCTCCAGAAAATCAAAATTCTGAAACAGATTCTGGCGTTGAAATGCCCCAAATTATCCCATCACCTACTCTTCGAATTGGTTGACTTTTCCTTGAAAACTTTATTAACACATAAACTTCAGTTATTACCTGAAGTTTATTCTTAATCGGGGGGTTGTTATACCCTGTCTGTGTACCCCTTTATGCCAGACCTAAGCTAAGAATGCTGACCTAGCATTTATTGTGTATCATGTAGTTTGTAAGTACATTTAGCCATTTTGTGAGTCAGTCGAGTCCCGAGATCGTAACCATTCGGTCGGCTGCCAATAGAAATCCTTGTATATATTTTCTATGAACAATACATACTATTTTAACCTTGTAAAATATTCTTTTTTTAAAAACCTAAATTCCGGGTCGCGCATAACAGTACCATGTGCGGCGACCCATTAGCATCATATACGATAACTTGCGCTATCGCTAACAGAACAGTCTTAGACGCCATACATCGCGACTCAGCACTGCTCTGATGACTACAAGCGCGCAAAGGCCGTCCGCGCGTGCGTGCCGCCCGCGCAATGGATGTCGTACACAACGATATCTCATTCTGAATAGGCGCAGTTATCGTAGCCTGCACCTGCGACGTAAGTGTGTCAAGGTTAGCGGCTTGGCTTGACAACGGGTTATCTTTATCGAAATGTAGCAATGAATTATGTTTTTATTGCATAAGCGACACTTTGTCTTACTAAAACAATTACTTGTTTTATGCTTAAGCAATTAATGCAAGCTTTGTTATCTTTTACGCACTTGAAACGAGCATTTGGATTCAGATTATCGAAGGCGGGACACTTGTAGAAGTGGCCGTGCACTATATTACTGCACAGACACTTCTGTGAATTAATTTTATTAGATTCCGAGCATGTTACGTAAGATTGTGGATTAGGAACCGAGTTATTATTACTATTTCGCGATTTATTCAACCTTTGTTTGTTGCTGTTAGTGTTAGACGGGCCAGGTGAACCAGACTGCGTATTATGAAATATTCGACACTGATCTTTGATGAACGAAATAAAACTATCTAGTGTAGGTATTTTATTATTGCGTTCCGTCATCTCGAATGCGTGAATTGTATCAGTATCAAACTACTTTAAAGCGAGTTGAAGCAACATAAAGTCGGAAAGATCTTCTAATTTTAAGTTCCTTAGAGAATTAACCGCGGTTACGAAGTTATCTATAAACAGCTGGAAAATCGAGACAGATGCGGCACCGGACAGTTTAAGATTTAAAGCTTGGTCAAAGTAGGTAGACGCTAGGACGCGCGTGTCTTGATATCTGTCAAGTAGTGACTGAAATATGACCCGATAATTCTCAGCACTGGGTGTGACACCTGCAAATACGGACTGGGCCTTCGGTGACAGTTTACCTATTAAATAGTACAACTGTCAGCATCTGTCAGAGAACCATTATCGTGCACTGTAGACTTAAAGCTCGCATAGAATAACGGCCAATTTCGTATATCTCCGTCAAACGACATAATCTCGATTGGCGGTAATTTCGGCTTGCGGGCCGCGGCAACGGGCTCTGCCGAACATGTACCCTCCAATTGCGATTGTATACGCTTAATAATACAATAAAGATCTTCGAATGAGGTGTACACCTGATAGTTCGGTTTTCATCAGGATTGATAGAAAGTAATCTTGCGTTATAATCGTCTAACAACTTATGAAAATATGTTCGAATACTATCTACTGTCGTACAATAACTGAGAAATGCTTCGCTATTACTTTCGGAAATAGATGCGGTTTTTGAGCGTTCATAGATGTTTTGAATACGCTCAAATAAAATATTGCGTTTTGCTTCTAAGATTGTCATCTGTTTGTCTTCCGACACGCGTGACTTCTTTTGTTGTGAGTAAGTATAAGCTAATGAGACCGAAACAAAATAAGAATATCTAATGTACCTATTATTTTACTTAAGTAGGCTAAGTAGGCAACACTTTAGAGCTGTGGAATTAAAAGTTGCTCGAAATATGAGATTTACAAGACAACTATGATAGTTCCAGGAATAATAATTGAGTAAGTAGGTAGCTACATAAAAGTTTACCTACTGATGCGGGCGGAAACAACCATGTGACGGTTATGTGAATATATTAGGAGTATAGCTAGGTGCCATAACTGCCTAGGTATAGCGATATAACGTATAAAAACGTAAATGAATCCGACTCGTATGGATCAAAAAAATGGTTCGGCGATACACCGAAACGCCTAGGATTGGATACGGGAAGAGGATGTAGGATTGGAATGGGAGAGAAGATTGTGAGTGGGTATAGGATATTCCAAGGATAAGGGGCACTTACCTTGTACGGCAATCTTCTTCGTCTCAGAAGGGCAGTCTCCTGGTGGTTTCGGGATGAAGCTGCTTGATTCACTTCACTACACAAATCACTTCCACTTGCGAGCGGTTTTTTATAAGCGGTAATAATTATAGCGGGAGCGGCGCGGAGCGGTATGGTATGGCCGACACGTATTTAGCGAATACAATGTTCTCGAAAGTTTTGGACTGTCACTCGCGTCGACGATCGCCGCGACCAATCCGCGAAAGGCATGCCCCTTCCTGGGAATGGGATAGAGAGGGATAGAAACAAAAGGCATCGCTCGCATTGGCCAAGCAGCGACCAACCATTGACGTTGATGGGATTAGTTTCGATGGAAAGGTAGATGGCGCCACCAGTCATTATCATCTAATTTGACTTCTTTTAACACATTGTTAATTTACGACCTAGTCACGATATCATTCAATTATCAGTTAATTTAGGAGAATACCATTTGTGACATGAGTATGACACGGACATTAATAGATCGAAATTGCATTTTGAACAAACCTATTAAGGAGAAATTGGGGCTCTGGGGTCCGCTTACCAGTTTAACCGGATTTGGCTGAATCTTAGCTTCTCTACAGAGCGACTGCCTGTCTGACCTCCACAGCCCGAAGGGATAGCGATATGCCATGGTTTAGACTAGTATCAGTCGATTAATGACATTTTGCATGCCGGCCCCAATCTACAGGGTGATCTATTTAACATCATAATAAAGTTTCGTCTTTTCCAAATCGCTCTGTCAGCATCAGCTGACAGAGCGATTTGGAAAAGACGAAACTTTATTCAATGCGGCAATCATGCCGCCAAATGTTTCTCAATATCGGCGTTCGTGAATCTGACCGTAGATTTCAACGGATCTTTTATCGTTTTGACAAGAAAGAACCTTTATCTGTGTATCAGTTCAATCGTGTTTGTTTTGGACTCAAGTCTAGCCCATATCACGCGTTACGAGTTGTGCGCCAGTTGATCGCTGATGAAGGTTGATCACTTTCCCGCCGCAGCGGCTGTTGCCACTTCCGCTTTGTACATGGATGACATTGCCTGTAGTGTCATATCCGCTCCGCTAGCAATTTCGCTTTGTGAAGAGCTTATTCAGATTTTCAAGCGATGCCAGTTTGATCTTGTCAAATGGACAAGCAACTCTAAGGAGGTTCTCGCACGCATACCAGATTCTCATAAGGCTTCTCCAGACATTGAGTTTGAGAAGTCTGTACCGCATAAGGTTCTCGGTTTCATCATCATATCAGCCAAATGACGTCCACTGCTGAACATAGGCCTCCCCCAAGGTTCTCCACACAGACCGGTCTTGAGCCGCCCGCATCCAACCGCCTCCCGCGATCTTCACGAGATCGTCGGTCCATCTTGCGGGGGGCCTACCTCTGCTGCGTCGTCCGGTACGTGGCCGCCACTCCAGAACCTTTCTGCCCCAACGGCCATCGGTTCTTCGAGCTATGTGCCCTGCCCACTGCCACTTCAGCTTGGCTATCCGGAGAGCTATGTCGGCGACTTTGGTTCTACTGCGGATCTCCTCATTTCTGATTCGATCTCGCAGGGAAACTCCAAGCATGGCTCTCTCCATCGCCCTCTGAGTGACCTTGAGCCTTCTGATAAGGCCCATAGTGAGCGACCACGTCTCTGATCCGTAAGTCATCACTGGCAACACACACTGGTCAAAGACTTTCGTCTTGAGACACTGCGGGATATCGGACGAGAAGATATGTCGTAGCTTCCCGAACGCTGCCCAACCGAGTTGGATTCGACGATTGACCTCCTTCTCGAAGTTGGACCTACCTAATTGGACTACTTGTCCCAGGTAGATATACTTGTCGACAACTTCGAGCGTAGAGTTCCCAACCTGAATAGGAGCAGGTACAACATGGACGTTCGACATGATTTTCGTCTTGTCCATGTTCATCTTAAGACCTACTTGTTGGGAGACTCTACAGAGGCCATCGAGCATTATGCTTAGGTCTTCCATGGTCTCAGCCATGACTACGATATCGTCTGCGAATCGAAGGTGAGTGATGTACTCGCCGTTGATGTTGATGCCGAGTCCATTCCAGTCCAGAAGCTTGAAAACATCCTCCAGCGCAGTGGTAAACAGTTTCGGGGATATGACATCTCCCTGTCTCACTCCTCGCTGGAGTTGAATAGGTTTCGAACTCTGGTCCTGGAGGCGGACTGACATAGTGGCGTTTTCATACAAACACTTCAGCACTTCGATATATCGGTAGTCAATCCGGCACCGTTGGAGAGACTGTAGCACCGCCCAGGTTTCGATCGAATCGAAGGCTTTCTCATAGTCCACAAACGCCAAGCATAGGGGCTGGTTATACTCCTCGGACTTCTGTATAACCTGCCGCAGCGTATGTATGTGGTCTATGGTACTATAGCCTTTACGGAAACCGGCTTGTTCGGGAGGCTGGAAGTCGTCTAGCTTGCTCTCGAGACGATTCGTGATGACCCTCGAAAACAGCTTGTAGACGTGGCTCAGAAGTGTGATGGGTCTGTAGTTCTTTAAAAGGGTTTTATCTCCTTTCTTAAAGAAAAGCACCACCACACCTCTGTGCCACGCCTGTGGCGTTTTTCCCTCGAGAATGACGGAATTAAATAGCTTCCGAAGGGCTTCTCTAGCGGGTGCACCGCCAGCCATCAGAAGCTCGCTCGTAATTCCGTCATCACCCGGCGCCTTGTTGTTTTTGAGCTGTTTGAGAGCCACACTAATCTCGTGCATGCTGACGTCCGGGATATCTTCGGTATAGTGTCGGGTCAATCCAGCTCTAGGGTCTGACGCACTCCAGCGTCAGACCCTAGAGCTGGATTGACCCGACACTATACCGAAGATATCCCGGACAGCTGTACACGACAACGCAACAACCCGCAAGTACTCACTTGCGGGTTGTTGCGTTGTCGTGTACAGCTGTCCATAGAACCTTTCGATCTCCTCCAAGAGCTCAGGCTTGGACGATACGATTCTGCCATCTTCCGTCTTCAGCTTTGTCAGCTGACTCTGCCCAACAGACAGATCCCTCTGGAACACTTTGGATCCCTTATTCTGCTCGATCGCCTCACGAACACATTTTGTGTTGTATTGGCGGAGATCGCGAGTCAGAGACTTAGAGATCTGTCTGTTGAGGTGCCGATATTTCGGCATGTCGTCGGAGGATAGCAGAACCATCTTGCGCCTTTCCTCTAACAGCTCGAGGGTCGGACCCGAGATCTTGCTGGTTCTCTTGCTTTTCTGGGGCTTAAAGAATTTAGCCCCTGTTGTATGGACAGCATCCACGAACCCGTTACTGTACTCGTCCACATCTACGCATTCGCCCAGGCATTTGAAACGGTTCTTGAGTTCGAGCTGAAAGCTCTCGGGGTTTTGGATATGAACCGGTGCCGGTCGGAGTGTGGACTTTATCAACCTCGACCGTTCGAGGCTTGTACAGATATTCAATGTGCCTCTTACCATTCGGTGATCGCTCCCCACTTTAAGTGAATTGATCACGGAGACATCATTGAATATCTGCCTCTTCGTCGACATGATAAAGTCGATCTCATTTTTGGTGGCACCGTCTGGACTTACCCAGGTCCACTTGCGGCATTCTCGCTTCTTGAAGAAGGAATTCATCATATAGAGGCCTTCCTTCTCCATAAAGCTAGCCAGCAAGTGACCCCGGGAATTCCGATGCCCATAACCAAATTGCCCCACTCTCAGCTCATCACCGTATCGTTTGCCCAGTTTCGCGTTAAAATCTCCCATGACCACGGTGTAATGGGTTTTGAAGCCATGTATAGCCCGAGATATGTCCTCGTACATGGCTTCCACCTCCTCATCGGGGTGCGTCGAGGTCGGAGCGTATACCTGTATGACCTTCAGCGAATACCGCTTGGATATTCTGAGTATAAGGTACGCTACCCTGCTCGACACACTCCCAATATTTACCACGTTGGTCACGAGAGATTTGTGGACGATGAACCCGACACCACCTTGGGACTGTTGGTCGCCCTCCCGGTAGAAGAGCAAGTTGCCGGAATTGAGAACTATCAAGTCCTCCCCCTGTCTTCGGACTTCAGATAGGCCTATGATATCCCATCGCAACTTGCTCAATTCTTCTTCCAGCTCGACAATCTTCTCGTCGGTCCGCAGTGTGCGCGTGTTCAGTGTTGCCAGGGCCAATTGTCGTTGGTGGTGGTAGCCCGATCTCTTCCGGAGATTCTTCGCACCCCTTGCCCCGCCGTTACCATGGCCGCTACCATAACCAGGACTAGCGGGGCCGCCGGGGACTAGGGGCCGGATTTTGTTGGTGTGGTTCATTTAAGGGGGGGATTTGCCATAATCGCCACGCTTGGCAGGCGTATTGGCGATCGCAGTGGCGGAAGTTTTTAGTGCTGGACGCTGCTGCCCATCCAGCATCTTTGGATTTACCACCGCCAGGTTTGGATGGTTTGACCGCCATCTTTCGGTTGACTGCTTGCGCTGGGGGAGATACTATGACGAGTATCTACTCGTCAGAGTAACTCCCTCAGTGGGCGGTGGGGTCGTCACGTCCCGACGCCGTAGCTTTACGGCTTTTAACACCTCGACCACGCACTGGCGTATACTGCAGTGGTCCTGCGTAATCACAACCAGTGTGTGTAAACGCTTTAGCAACCTGGTTGACGCGCTGGCTAGGGAGATCGGCCATGGGAGGGAAAGTCGGACGCGGACGAAATTTGAAACAGACGTTACATTTATGTATTCTGTGACGAATTATTCGTCGAGCGGCTAAAATCCAATACTTATGGCTAAGTAAGCTCGGTTTACGCTGGGACAAATCCTGCGATAGTTTTCGGTTTGACGTCTCACCACCAGATGATAAGTGCACCAAACGCACTATGCTGTCCACAGTGGCTCGACTATGGGACATAATGGGTTTTGTGGCTCCCACAATTTTGTATCAATAATCAATAATAATCAATAATCATCATTTTATTTGCTGAACAAAGGTAGATACATTGGTCTTACAATTATACAAATATTAGCGCTCTTTGCTCTGTCATATAGACGTACAAATATATTTTGCAACATTTCATAAATAATAAAACTAATTTGAGCTATTTAAAGATATAAAATTCCTAACTATTGCATACACATGCACTCAATTGAATAATAATAAAACAATTAGCAATTATACATATTAATAAAAAAAAAAACAATGTCGGTGTATGCCAAGCTCTTGATTAAAGAGCTTTGGCTATCAAAGTGTGAGTGGGATGAAACACCCCTGACCATATTGTCGCCGCTTGGGGCCAGTTTTGTATTGAGCTTACCGCGCTCAATCAAGTTACTATTCCGCGTCATATTGGGTTGGTAGATGGATGTATCATCAACTTAATAGGTTTCACTGACGCCAGCGAGCGTGTTTACGGCGGAGTCGTATATCTGCAAGTCCGCATTGGTTCTAACTACTCGGTGCAGTTAGTTTGTGCCAAGTCTAAGGTCTCGCCTGTTAAAACTATTTCAGTTGCGAGACTGGAGTTGTGCGCGGCCCTTCTGCTGTCTCATTTGCTCCGCAAGGTTCAAGACACAGTTTTGCCCCACTAACCCATTAATAAAATATACGCATTTTCTGACTCCAAAGTAGTGCTCGCTTGGATTCATTCTTCTCCTCATCGCTGGCAGACTTTTGTCGCCAACCGCGTTAGCAAATTGATTGAACTGGTTCCTGCTACTTGTTTCAATCACGTCGCGGGTATTGAGAACCCCGCAGATTGCTTGTCTCGTGGTGTCACTCTACTTAATCTTCTGCATCATCCATTGTGGCATCGTGGACCTTCTTGGATCTCCCATGATCCGTCAGAATGGCCCATGCAACCCTTTGACCACAGTGCAGAAGACGAAGATGTACCCGAACGAAAGTCTGTATCTTATTCCGTGATTGCTGAGGTTGCGGAGTCTCCCATCTATGCACTCGCTCTACGCATGTCATCGTGGTCTAAGTTACTCCGCGCCATCGTTTATGTCTATAGGTTTCTTAGGCACCTACCTAATGAGACTTTTGTATCAAGTACTGATATCAAATTCGCAGAATGTAAGTTACTACCAGCTGTACAGGCTGTTCATTTTAGTAACGACATTCAAAATTTGAAGGACAATGTACCTTGTTCTCCCGCTATCCTTAGACTCAAGCCGTTTCTCGATGAACACGGCGTCATACGCGTTGGGGGTCGTCTGTCCAATTCGGATGAACCTTATAACTACAAACATCCTTGTATTCTGCCGCGACATTATCATGTTGTCGACCTTCTTGTTGATTTTTATCACAAGAAGCACCTCCATGCCGGTCCGGAGCTGCTTATGTCCTTACTTAGCCATAAGTATTGGATTTTAGCCGCTCGACAAATAATTCGTCACAGAATACATAAATGTAACGTCTGTTTCAAATTTCGTCCGCGTCCGACTTTCCCTCCCATGGCCGATCTCCCTAGCCAGCGCGTCAACCAGGTTGCTAAAGCGTTTACACACACTGGATGTGATTACGCAGGACCACTGCAGTATACGCCAGTGCGTGGTCGAGGTGTTAAAAGCCGTAAAGCCTGGCTATGTATTTTTACATGCTTAACGACGCGCGCTACGCATATTGAAGTTGCGACAGATTTAAGCACGGTGTCATTCCTGGCAGCCCTTAAACTATTTCTCTCACGGCGCGGCCCTATACAGTGTTTGTACACGGATAACGGCACTTGTTTTGTGGACGCAAGCTCTTATTTACGCGACCTTTATAAGTTTTTCAGGGAAGAATATCGTACTCGTCTTCAGGAAGAACTTTCCATAAATCATATTGACTGGAAGTTTATTTCACCAGCATCACCGCATTTCGGTGAATGTTGGGAAAGCATGGTCTAAGTAATTAAAACGCATCTCTTCAAGGTTATAGGTCAACAGATCCTCTCTTACGAAGAGCTTTTAACTGTCCTTGCACAAGTCGAGGCACTGATAAACTCGCGTCCGGTCACGGCATTGAGTAGTGACCCTGCAGAACCATCCGCGTTAAGCCCTGCACATTTTCTGAACACAGTGCCATTATCGTCATTTCCGGCTCCTGAAGCAGACTCTTCAAGCTTGCTCCAGAGACATACTCTGCTGGATAAACTCGTGCAGTCGTTCTGGCGGCGCTGGCGTGCGGAATATCTACACCAGCTTCAGGCTAGATCCAAGTGGAATAGTCCTGCATCCCCTATACAGGAGGGTACGTTGGTTGTCATAATACATGATAATGCTCCGCCGCTTTCATGGCCGTTAGCCATCGTAGAGAAATTGCATACTTCCAAGGACGGTACAACCCGCGTTGTTACCGTGAAAACCGCTAAAGGGAGTTACGTGCGCCCTGTTGTACGTCTCTGTCCGCTTCCAACTCAGTGAGATCTAGCCTGAAGTTGGACCTACCTCTTAGTTTAAGTATTTAGTAAGTAGTTTTCGCTATTATTGCGTTTGTAGTTTTCGCTAAAGTTAATCTAGATTAATTTTATTGTCCTATCGCTGTCTTAGCCTATTGATGGGTTATGCGGTAGTACACCCAACATAGCTAAGTTCAATTCTATTTCTTTTAAAGTCAACCCTTTAGGGCCGGGGGGATATGGTGGCGCCATCTACCTTTCCATCGAAACTAATCCCATCAACGTCAATGGTTGGTCGCTGCTTGGCCAATGCGAGCGATGCCTTTTGTTTCTATCCCTCTCTATCCCATTCCCAGGAAGGGGCACGCCTTTCGCGGATTGGTCGCGGCGATCGTCGACGCGAGTGACAGTCCAGAACTTTCGAGAACATTGTATTCGCTAAATACGTGTCGGCCATACCGTACCGCTCCACGCCGCTCCCGCTATAATTATTACCGCTTATAAAAAACCGCTCGCAAGTGGAAGTGATTTGTGTAGTGAAGTGAATCAAGCAGCTTCATCCCGAAACCACCAGGACTTCTGAGACGAAGAAGATTGCCGTACAAGGCAAGTGCCACCCATCCTTGGAATATCCTATACCCACTCACAATCATCTCTCCCATTCCAATCCTACATCCTCTTCCCGTATCCAATCCTAGGCGACTAAAACCCGCTATCCTTTGTATACAGTCCATTTCCTTCTCCAAGTCGCCTAGAACCTACGGTTTAGGTGTATCGCCGAACCAACGACATTAAACTAGCAGAATATCGATTCTGAGTCAATTCAAAATATAATCACACTTCGTTCAAAATAAAGTTTCAATGTCATATAAAACACAAGAATTGGCTTTCAGGTTGAAACTGGTTGGTATAACGCTAGGAGGATGATAATGTAATGGGTTTATTTTTCTACATAGGTTGAAATATTATGGTCGACATGCTAATCAATATCATATTAATTTGTTGACTGCACGGTTTGCGTAGTGGTTTAAGCGGCCGCCTCGCCGCTTGACGCTGCGCCGAGTGTTGTGGGTTCGATTCCCACACGAGACAACACTTTGTGTAATTTACAAATTGTTGTTTCGAGTCTGGGTGTCATTGTGTCCGTTAGATGTTTGTACAGTCCCCCGCGCCACAGGATTTAGTCCTAATACGGGAGTTGTCTTTATAAGAAAAAAATACTAGTACCAAGGTGTTTAATACGTAGGTACGAATTTAATGGATTAGTCGCTAATCCTATAATTAATTGTGACACGTCACCAACGTCAACTCAGGTGAGCTCGAATTTACACAGGCTTTAAAACATTACGGCACCATTAAGCGCAGAAATAATTCTTAATTTTTTGAGTACACCAAAACCGCATAGAAGGAAAAAAACCACTCGATTCATCGTATGTCATAAATTCATCTGCTTTCCGACTAGGAATAAAATCTATTGCAAAGTTTTCCTGCATTCAAATTAAGGCTGGAAGGCTTTTCAATTCAAGTTTTATAAAGAAAAATTTGCGAACGACTACAACTGTGGATAATAACAATATTTTAGTTTTGTTATACGTGCCGTAGTGAAGTCATATTAACACCCGTGATTCCGAGCGGCTATATACCGCCGCCCCGCCATTTCTTTTACATCAATTCTCTATACAACCATGTGCATACTTCGGTTTTTTGTAAAATAAGATTCCAGTACCTATATTTTCTTTGACGTCCATATTTCTTTGAGCTAAGTCTGAACGTTCTAATATTTATTTTGCAATTGCTTATTAGTTACCTTAAGCTGAAACTGCTTTGAATTAACTTTATTTCTATGCAGGTTAACAAACGTTTTGATTTATTTGTGTACTAAATAGTGTAACATAGGAGGATAAAATATCGCCAGCAATCGCTGCACGGACTTAGTCTTCTTTGCGTTTTATTTCTGGGTAGGGAACACTTATAATTCTGACATGTGAATTATTTATATGTAATTCCGAGCACTGAAGAAAAATACCAAGCTAACGTACCTTAATTTTGTATTTTCTCACAAATAATTTTATTTCAAGTAGTTGGAATCTAATAATTTCTAGTTTGTACAAAACAAACAAGACCAATGCAATAAAAGCGAAGTACGAGGACAGTTTGCGACATTCATCGTCACAGAAAATATCTTAGTAACTGACCGAGTGCAATTAAACACAGATGCGACCAAAAATATATATGAAGAAAATACTACATGTTCATCTGTGCAAGTCGGCGTATGTACGAGATGGGTTAATTAATTAGAAACTTGAACGAGTACAACTGCTCTCTTACGCTATTCCTATTGTGCTGAATTAAGTTTAACAAACAAACATTTGTGACGATGCATGCACTTCTATGTTATTGTCGCTTATTTGTTTACTTACATAAGACAGAACCTAGAACAAGTTCAAGCAAATATAATTATATTAGCACTGCGAAATATTATCATAAACAAAGAAAGTAATTAAATATATAATATATATTTGAATACTCATGCTTTCACTATTTAATACTGTAGATATGAGAGATAATATGATTAAAACCGTTCTTGAAAGTCAACGGTCTATGGTTAAATCTATCAAATCTGAAAAAAGTCACTTATAGACGGCCCATACTTACAATGGGGTTGTAAAATTACGTGTTACTTACATAAAGTTTTTTAGAATAACTCATAACTGGGATTGGTCAGATTTTTAAAGGAATCTCTTTTCATTTTGCAGTAGGAAAACAGTTCAAGATTTTTTATTATTTTGTCTGTATTGTTTTTATTTTTTATGTGTGTGTAAAATGTGTACCTACGTCAAAGTAAATTACATTCCTTTATTAGTTGTAAACATTTTTTTCTGTCCTCACACGGTTGAACCACCATTATTTCATGTTTTGTACATTCATAATACTATTATATTAAAACGGGTCATATTCGAGATATTTAATTAACTATAAATACCTGTATTACCGACGTTTTTCTGAATTATTTATTGCCATAGAAAGCTTAGATAAGAAACGCCATCGCCAATTTCGACCACTTAAAACCTATCACTTAGTAAAACATTTCAATCATAGTTAAAATATGAATAAGTACCAGAAATTATAAGCACAAAATAAATTAAAAACGGATCCAGTCTGTCTGTTGGGACAGTGGGACAGACAAACTGAAAGCGGGACAGTCCCGCCTATAGCGGGACGTAGGGTCACTTTAGTTATGACGCATAATATAAAATCGCAATTTCAATATTGCATTCCATATGCTATTCTACCGCCAACCTGTATTTATTACGGGAACTAGGTTCATAATTGCGTAGCGGTTGAAGTGGCCATTCTTTCACCGAAAGTAACTAAATTCTATAAACACTTATTTTTATTTTCTTAATATCCCAGGCCAAGTCACTCACGGTCATTTGACTTAGAGCTTGGCAAACCTCCTGATGAAAACCAGACTGCTACTCATATTTGTACATATATTGTTAAAATATCCGCCCAGACAAATGACAAATAATCGTGCTCATCACACAAAGATTTGTCGTGGGTGGAAATCGAACCGGCGACACCTGTCGTAGTAGTCAGTCTCACTAACCACTACACCAACATACCAGTCAGTCAATCATTCGCGTGATTGGCATTTAAGTTGTACCGAGTTTGGGTTTCGTTTGTTAGAATATTTGTTAGGGCCCCCGAGACATGAACTGTTTAAAATATAATTGAAGTGTCATTGAAATGACAGTAGTATGTGATATGTTTAAATATGAATCAATCGAACGATATTCAACAACTCGATTTTTGTCCCATTAAATTCGTATTAAACAGTTTGCGGAGTAAATATACTTGATAATAATATTTCATGCTATTTTTTTTGTGAATTGTGTTGATATAGAAATATCTTGCGGAGGCATTATTTTTCAAGTATACGTGAAGAATGCTGATATTTGAAGTACTTTTAGAATGTGAAAACATATAGATATCTTTAGGTTAGTTTTGAGGACATTGACCAGTGAACTTGATATTTAAAAGATAAATCTCACACTAGTAGTCTTGTGTCGCGGTGAATTTTACAAACATTGAATCAAAGGACATAAGACACACTGAGATTTAAAACAACAATTTTCACAGCATCACCAGCTCCGAAACAGTAGATTATCTTTATTGTCTATGTATTTAAGAATATTGTCTGTCTGTCTGTCTTCACCTGTTCTCTGGTTGCCATAGTATAAGCTCTGCTTAGTTTTGGATCAGATGATCGTGTGTGTGTTGTCTTAAGATACTGATTACGATTCTCGCAATGGTAATGTTATTATACTAATGCCATTCATCTGTCTTTGAAATACTAAACCAAGTGACTAGCCGACATACCTTGCTTATACAAAATAAATTAGCGGGTCTTAATCGCGTACAATTAATTAATTTAAGGTATAAATACCACTGGATAGAACTGCATTAACCACAAGTCTTATCCACCGATCGTCACTATTACTCCAGGATAGTACGTGAAGCGATAGAAATCAAGAAATATAACAATTTCAACCGGGAGGATGGATGTAGATTATCAGCTACTTGGAATCCAGTCATCAGCAAATGTAAACACCGCCGTAGTGATAAATCTCATCAGTGTGTAGACGTCATTAGTGTAGTGTGTCGGAGTACTGACAGTGCGAACTTAAATAAAGACCAAGTGAAGGTGCCGAAACCCGCACTTCCACAAGACGGCGCTGAGCTCTCATCAGTCTCGCCGCAACCACGCTCGGTGCAAGACGAGCGAAACGTCGGAAACAAATAAGTATTTATACCTTAAATAAATTAATTGTACGCGATTAAGACCCGCTAATTTATTTTGTATGATGTATACAAATCGCGAAAGTTTAAAATGGATACCTTGCTTATCTAAATTTGTCACACTATCAAGCTTTCTTTGATCAGCTCTATAGGGGCTGTATACCTATGCATAACGCTAAGCTTCATGACTCATCTACGACGATCGATTGAATACGCGCGTAGTGCTTTTCAAATCTCTTATGACACATCAGTGGGAACTACGTCGCATTCAGCGTGTTGCCGAGCTTTCCACCGAGCGACAAAACAAAAGCGCCGCCGCCGCCCTTACATTCAGTCGCTAAAGTATCGGCACCGCACTCTTAGCAGGTGTGTCACCACATTAAGACTAATCATCTACTTGAGAATATACGTGATAATCTTCTGGCTTAAGGAAATATGTGTATAGACGGCAAACTTGTCTTAAACTTTCTATTTCTTGATGCCAACTCATTTGACGTGATGAGTATTTTTAAAGGATTCGCACTTTGTGTAAAAATGCTGGTGGTGGTTAGTTGATGGGTTATGGTGTCACTATAAATTATCGTTAGAAGTGGGTTTTATTCTAACACTGCATAATTACAATATTCGTAATTTTGACTTAGGTAGGTATATTATTACTGTATCTTTTGGTTATTATGTCCATAAAAATTATTTTGTGAGCTTGCATGTTTTTATTCATTTGAGAATTTAGTCGTAATTGTATTAAGATTTGGCTTCCTAGTGTTTATTTTCGCTTGTAAAGCGGCCGAAAACCCGGAGTCATAAATGTGACAAGTTTACACTATATCCATATGCTGCAATAAAAAGGAGTTTGCTTTTTGATTAGCATAGGCCTGCATCGCTATATTCAATATTCAATACAACGTTATTACTTTTATAAAAACACAATGCATGGTAGACTGTCAGAGCTGTATTAATGCGTATACTTAAATAATAGACACATTGGCAATTAAAGTTCGCTCTAAGACTATATCTCGGCGAATACTGCAACAAGTCTTTGTGGACAAGGACTAATTAGCTATGCTATGCTACGCTATGCTACGCTATGCTACGCTATGCTACGCTATGCTACGCTATGCTACGCTATGCTACGCTATGCTACGCTATGCTACGCTATGCTACGCTATGCTACGCTATGCTACGCTATGCTACGCTATGCTACGCTATGCTACGCTATGCTACGCTATGCTACGCTATGCTACGCTATGCTACGCTATGCTACGCTATGCTACGCTATGCTACGCTATGCTACGCTATGCTACGCTATGCTACGCTATGCTATGCTATGCTAAGCTACGCTACGCTACATTATACTATACTACACTTCCGCTTTGTATATGGATGACATTGCCTGTAGTGTCATATCAGCTCCGCTAGCAATTTCGCTTTGTGAAGAGCTTATTCAGCTTTTCAAGCGAGGCCAAATTGATCTGGTCAAATGGACAAGCAACTCTAAGGAGGTTCTCGCACGCATACCAGATTCTCATAAAGCTTCTCCAGACATTGAGTTTGAGAAGTCTGTACCGCATAAAGTTCTCGGTTTACGCTGGGACAAATCCTGCGATAGTTTTCGGTATGACGTCTCACCGCCAGATGATAAGTGCACCAAACGCACTATGCTGTCCACAGTGGCTCGACTATGGGACATAATGGGTTTTGTGGCTCTCACAATTTTGTACCCCAAGCTCTTGATCAAAGAGCTTTGGCTATCAAGGTGTGAGTGGGATGAGACACCCTCTGACCATATTGTCGCCGCTTGAGGCCAGTTTTGTATTGAGCTTACCGCGCTCAATCAAATTACTATTCCGCGTCATCTTGGGTTAGTAGATGGATGTACCATCAACTTAATAGGTTTCGCTGACGCCAGCGAGCGTGCTTACGGCGGAGTTGTATATCTGCAAGTCCACATTGGTTCTAACTACTCGGTGCAGTTAGTTTGCGCCAAGTCTAAGGGCTCGCCTGTTAAAACCATTTCGGTTGCGAGACTGGAGTTGTGTGCGGCCCTTCTGCTGTCTCAGTTGCTCCGCAAGGTTCAAGACACACAGTTCTTGCCCCACTACCCTATTAATAGAATATACGCATTTTCTGACTCCAAAGTAGTGTTCGCTTGGATTTATTCATCTCCTCACCGCTGGCAGACTTTGTCGCCAACCGCGTTGGTAAATTGATTGAACTTGTTCCCGCTACTTGTTTCAATCACGTCGCGGGTTATCGTACTCGTCTTCAGGAAGAACTTTCCACAGATCATATTGACTGGAAGTTTATTCCACCAGCATCACCACATTTCGGTGGATGTTGGGAAAGCATGGTCAAACTAATTGAAACGCATCTCTTCAAAATTATAGGTCAACAGATCCTCTCTTACGAAGAGCTTTTGGCTGTCCTTGCACAAGTCGAGGCACTGATCAACTCGCGTCCGCTCACGGCATTGAGTAGTGACCCTGCAGAACCATCCGCGTTAAGCCCTGCACATTTTGTAAACACAGTGCCATTATCGTCATTTCCGGCTCCTGAAGCAGACTCTTCAAGCTTGCTCCAGAGACATACTCTGCTGGATAAACTCGTGCAGTCGTTCTGGCGGCGCTGGCGTGCGGAATATCTACACCAGCTTCAGGCTAGATCCAAGTGGAATAGTCCTGCATCCCCTATACAGGAGGGTACGTTGGTCGTCATAATACATGATAATGCTCCGCCGCTTTCATGGCCGTTAGCCATCGTAGAGAAACTGCACCCAACTACACCCAACATAGCTAAGTTCAATTTTATTTATTTTTTAAAGGCAACCCTTTAAAGCCGGGGGATATGGTAGCGCCATCTATCCTTTCCATTGCTAGTTAATTATGTCTACGTCAATGGTTCGTCGCTGCTCGGCCAATCCGAGCGATCCTTTTCATCCCCAACACCTTTTCACTTCCTCATTTCCTAGTCGATAAGAACCGCCATCCTACAGTCCACAATATTAATAGTTTTCCCAAATTGACTAGGAACATGCGGTTTCGGTGAAACGCCGAACCAGCCACAAACATAAAAAAATATACAAGCATTACAATCAAATTGACAACGTCCTCCTTTTTTGAAGTTCGTTGATAAAATAACTTCATACGATAAATAGAAAAAAGGCGGCGATGGCCCAGTGAAAAACCAAAAGACTGCTACGCAGAAGTTCACGAGTTCGAACCCAGCGCGTACTACTGACTATCCGAAGTTATGTGCGTATTTAATTGTTAAAGATCGCTTGCTACGGTAAGGGGAAACATGGCTCAGAGTTTACAATCACCTTTACCAAAGACAAGTGTAATCTGCCTACTCACACTTGGCCATCGTGGTGGGCATAGCCTAATTCTTCTCATAACAAGAAGCCGCCTTTGCCCAGCCTTCTAGCAGATGATAAACAAGGCTGATGATAAAAGAGAATTTCGTATCCACTCAGCATATTTTATCTTAATAATTACGCCTTCAACTATACAAAGAAGTCATTAGTAATTAATTTCAACCATATCAGTTTCCCTTATCAACCAGCAATTGCATTGTGGTTTGCAATATAATAGCAGCACTCCTGTTAAACCGTTCGAATAAGTTTTCACAGTTCTGTAGTTATAAAATGGGGAAACGGGGTCGTGGCTGAGATCACTAAGATTGCGCCGTCTTCAAGGATCGGTTGGACAAAATAAACTATTTTAGAGAAACGAACAAGTAATATGGAAAGTGTTTATTGTATTTAGCTAACTCTACTAGTGAATTTTGTATTTATATAGGTACATTTTTCATTTTGTCGGTACCATGATGTCTTTAATGTGAGTTGTGAGTGCTGTCTTCATATTACTATGACGCGACGGTCTAATTAGCTGACACTAATTGCGTGTGTGAAATGCGACGTATGAATCAGTTTTAAGACGGTTAAAACGCCGCCTTTAAGAGGTTTAAATATAGAACAATTATATTTACAATATTAATAAAGCATATCATTTCTTGACTGCCTTCATATTGCCAGCATGCTTATTTCATAGTGCAATATTGTTGTACATACATACATAGACTCACGCCTGTTTCCCGGAGAGGTAGGCAGAGACTACGGAACGCCATTTGCAACGATCCTAACCTCAGATCAGAGACTGATCTGAGATCCTGACATATCTCTCTTGCTTCATTCACCCCTATCAAATTCCTCATGCATGCTGTCGTTGCAATATTGTTGTTAAACATAATTATTAGCGATAAGGATTATTTTAAAGAAAATCAATTAAAACTGCCTGAATTTCTAGATTTTTAAACACGAGTTATTTATATTTAATAAGATACTTTGAACTTTGAATTATGACTGTGCCGGGGACGATTTCACTTACATAATATTGCAATGAATGCAAATGACACTCATATAGAAAACAATCAAACTAGCATTTGACAAGTTTTAGTTAAATGATATCCATTGATGACGACTATGATGATTTCGATAGGAAGCGTGATAATGTGCATGCACCGAGTGTGTGCATTTGTTTTGTAAGGAATAGAGCTGTATGAATGTACACATATGGATACATATTTCAATTGGTAGTTATGAGTCTCATACGGTTCGGTAAGTCTCATCGAGTACATTGATGCCGTGAATCCAGTGTGTTTGTGCCTTTAAACATAGGATGAATATTCTGTGGGTAGAGTAGGACGCAGGCGGGTGGGGCGCGCGCGGTCTGGTTTGTCAAAGGTCGTCATCTGTGACGATGCTTTCATCCTGATTGCATGCCAGCGACCTCATAAATTCTCAACTTTAATTCGATAGTCATACTTTAAATAATTAAAATCTGGCCAGAAGTTTATCTACTTTGCGTAGTAGGCGTGGTATAGCAACTAGCTGACCGATAATAATGTGTTTGAAATAGTTAGATGAATATATCGACTTTTGAAGCACTTATTTAATTACATTAATAAAACGTGGAGCTTTAACATTAGGTTATTTAAGTGATTTGCCTGGCACATATTTTTATGGAATTTCTAACAAATGATGAGGTAACCTTTCATAGAATCTAAACGCACTTATTGTATAGTGGAGGATAACTGGATAAGGCTAAGCCCGCTCAATATTTATACCTAATGCCGATCTTGTGGGAATTTTGGGAAATCCCGTCCTGGTGCACCTCAACGCTCCCTAAGGGATATAAACGCAAAAATTTTAGCTGCTTAGTAATAGCGGCTGTGCATTGTCTGTCAGTCGGTAGCGGAAGAGTTTTATACAGGCATACCTATATTGCATATAAGCAGCGATAGCCGAGTGGAGAGACCGACAGACTGCTACGCAGAGGGCCTCGGGTTCGAACCCTAGGCACGCACCAATGACTTTCGAAGTTAAGTGCGTAATAAACTGTTAATTATCGTTTGATTATCGATGAAGGAAAAAATCGTGACGAAACCTGCATCTGTCTGAGATTTCTGTATAATTTTCTCGAAAGACATGTGAAGTCTGCCAACCCGCACTTGGCAAGCGTGGTGGACTATGGCCTTACCCTTCTTATAGTGAGAAGGGGCCCGTGCCCAGCAGTGGCACAATATAAAGGGCTGATGATGATGACACCTATAGGTATTGTTTGATGATGATGATGACATTCACACACGATGAATTTCAGCCATACTTGAATCAACTATCCGAAATTTACACACTACTTTGTATCGACTCGAAACTGCCAATTTTGGTATAAAAATCAAACGTGATAGCATTTAAATATATCAAGCTTATACCTCAGCTAATATGGACAAGAGAACATATCATAAATCGTGTCCATTATAACAATACGATAGCTAGTTGATAGCTTTTATATAATAAATGGCTGGTATTTGCTAATACTAGAGTAAAATTATAGCCTGAAACTGCATTGTACCTGCAATACTGCAGTGTTAATTAACCAACCTAATTTGAAGGAACGTTTAATTAATTTGTGACTGAATTTAATTTTCTAGACGGTCACAATATTTTAACGGTTGGTTTCTCTTTTTATTTAAATGAAATGGGTGAATAAATATTATACTATAATTGAAGTACGTGGTATTGTTTATGGCCATATATGCAGTGAATATTTTTTTATAAAAATTAAAAAGTTAGGTGTATCTGAATCGCGCAGACCGGTCTAGCTCAGATCTACAACAACGCGTCAATCATAAAAGTGATGCATGCTACGCAAGTTGCCTGAAAATGCTCTATGAAGAACTGCAACACCTTTGCTACCTTTAAATCAAACACGTAGAACGACATCATATTCCCAGGCCAAGTACCTATTGATATTGAGATGTACCTACTTTACCAAAAGAAAATTCACTTAACCTAGTATCAAGTGCAAGATATCAATATGCTAGATATCACGAAATTGCATAATATAATCGTGCAGTGCGATCGCAAAGGCGTTGCGTCAGCATCAATATATATATTAGCCGTCAAAAGAACACAAAAGCTAATGTTTTATGGAAGACATCACACGTTATTGTTAAGTCGTGTGTATATCAAATTTGATGACATAAACATTTATAGCCGATTGAATCAGGCGTTACTTGGCGGAACACCATTGTAACCTAATGGAAAGAAAGAGGAACCCACCACGCAGCCTCGGTTGACCACCCCAACTATAGTAATAAAAAAAATTACTGAGCTCAGTCGTTGCCCTTCGCTCCTGAGGATGCCTCGTGCAGAGGCGAAACACGTGTCGAAGAATAGTCGGCGCATACAGCGGGATACTGCAAGTCAGGTCCTATATCCCTTATCCTTTTAGAGGAGTTCGGTATTGTCAAGTTTTTTCTATTGCAATAGTTGGGGTGGTCAATCCGAGGGTGCGTGGTGGTTTCCTCTTTCCTTCCATTAGGTGACATAAACATTTGTTTATTGCTCGACATTTCGACCGACTTGCATCGTTATAAGGGACTAGCTGAGCCCATGGTTAAAGCAAGCCAAATTTGGAATTCCAAATTCCAAGCTTTTTGTTGTAATTATGGCCTGACTGCTTAAAGAAATGAGCTATCTAAAATTTAAATGACTATTTAATTCGAAACAGTCGTTCCTGACATTAGCGCGTCCAAACAAACAAACTCTTCACCTTTATAACATTAGTATAGATTTACACGGTGTCGAATTTCATCGCACGGTTCGTCGCCTACCAACCACCTCACTGACCGCATCGCTTATTTATTTACATAGACAACTGAAAACACATGCGGCTAACGGCTATTTTCAATATTCGAACTATAGATAGATCTGTAGATTTTAGATTCGTGTTTGACATATTTTGTATGGAGCTTATGTCAAAACCTGTCAAAAACGAATCTAAAATCTACAGATCTATCTATAACTCGAATATTGAATTACGTAGTAAGTCATGGCTTTGGAAAATGTTAACTAGAACAGATGATACCCACGCGTCCAATCGCCTGCAACTGGCTATTTACACGGTCGATTTTAGTCGAATAATAGTCAAATCCCATTTTGGTTTTGGTGCTCCTGATTTTAGTTACCTACCTATTGAGAATGATATGCATATAATTATTAAGTCGTATTTCTTTAATTTGCTGTGGTCATCTATGCGTGTAGACTTAATATGTGCTATTAATGCTAATGCATTACGATCGGTCCCAATATGTGACCTATCCATGAATTTGGCTAGTAGAGGTGCATATTTGACATAAGCCAACGGAAATATTTATTCAAAAATATGTACCACATAACTCCATAGGTACATGTATAACTGGCCGATAGTACGATATGCATAAATCGCGAAAGTCTTAAATATTATTTTCTACAATAGCTACATAAAGCTTCGTGACGACGTTAAAAGAAGTTTTACAATAATTAAATAATTGTATACGTTTATACATTTTTAGCGCTTTTCATGGCGAGCTCTTCGTGGCAGTCTCTGTTATGATTAATGAGGGCATTACGTTGAGATTCATAATTAAATGAATCAAGAGAAGCAAAAGTATAATCAAGACACTTTATTCTGTAGCCGTTGGTCTGCCTTCGGGACTCACAATTTTAACACATTGTGAAAATTCTCTTATTATTATAGCTTTTTATTTCTTGCGCTTTTTTCGTTTTGATGCTAATTAATTACCCGTGATATTGTTTAATTACTATACAATAGCGTGATCTGTCGTTTGATTTTATTTGAATACGCAGGAATGTGACTTCCTTTGTAATGTATGTAGTATATTTAAATTAGACTAATGAGGTGTCGTTGTCGCTCCGTGGAAAAGCTAATATTCAGCCAAATCTGGTTAGACTAGTAAGCGGACCCCAGATTGAAACTGGGATAACGCTAAGAGAAAGAAGAAGGTGTCGTTGTAAGGATCCTCATTGTAAACTGGTCACTGGTCAATATGCTATGTGATATCCCACGCAGTTCTTGTAAGTTTAGTCGTAAAATATATTCAAAATATATCATTTGAGTGTGTTTAAATATTGACAAAGATCAAATTACTTAACTTTTTGAGTCCGTTTAACAGACCGCGTAAAAAATACAATACTACACTCCAAAACAAAAATTGCTGATATCACCCACAAAACTTGCAAACTCAAATGGGACTGGGCAAGCCACGCGGCAAACCGCATGCTGGAAGAGCTTTGGACCAAAATCGCCACTAATTGGGTCCCCGAAGGTGCTAGGCGACAGCGTGGAAGGCCGAGATGAAGATGGCGGGACGAACTGGACTCGTACAGGAAGGACTGGCCTGTGCTGGCACAAAATAGAGATGTGTGGAAAAAGGAGAGGGAGGCCTTTGCCCTGCAGTGGGATGCTACAGGCTGAAAATAAATAATAAATAAATTACTTAGGTTGATTCTTTTAAGGCTTTAGCAAAACCTGAGTTCTAATTAAATGTGGTCTTGGTGCAACTGGGAGAACGCTAGGACGATGATGATGATGATGATACTTTAGCAGAGGCTGGCCGAAAAAGTTACCTGGTTTGACCTAAATTTGCTGTTTGATTTCACCCGCAGTAAAGAGAGGGAACAAGTCTCCAGTCTGGCCTATTTCCAGCATTGGACGTCTTTCGGCTGTTATGATGAAAGGGAAGAAACCAGTCTTTATGCTCAGCCGGTAATCGAGATAATGATAATGATAATGCGAGTGCGACGGCGCGGCGCTTTAAAATTAAACGGTTGACGTCGGCCTATTCCCGGATAACAGCAAGTAAAACGTGATATATGTACCTAATGAAAACACAATAAAAAGATATAGACCTTTTTAAACATTTTTTAAAAGTAAGAACCATCTCGATTACTTCAGCTTTCTATCAAAAAGAAACATAATGCTACATACTGAAACACAGATATGAGTATGCCAATTCTCGAGGCAAGACTAGTGCGCTACGAGGACGACACGTATCGTACGCGTCTACGGACATGCACCGCACTACACTCGCACAATCACTTCCATGTGAATACGTAACAATCTAATTAATACGCCCATTGCTACGGTGGAAATATATTTTTTTAATAGACACACCAATGTTAGACGTGTCATTTCCACACTGCGCCTGCTATGTGAAGTACATACTTAATTGACAACGGGCTTAATGTCATTAAGTGAGCAAAGCTCGGCACTCCAACTGTTACTGAGTTTCTCGACAAAGATGAATAATATTCTGTCAGATTTGAGAATTAAAACTAAAATGTGAATTCAAAAAACATCAAGTAACTCTAGTTGGTATTTATTTTGTTACTTGCAACGGAAATATTTCAAAAATGATGAATGAGCATGTTTATTCCTGCCAGCAAGTCACTTGTAAATGATTTTATACTGAATTTCAATTAATGTGTGTTTAACAGTAATTTATTACACAGTGATTTTCCTTTACTAACCAACAGACACCACAAATTGCAGCTGTAAACGCATATTGAGATATGTAATTATATTAATTGGGCCCCGCGCTAGGAATATATACTTATGTACATTATATTGTTCCATCGAGGTTTCCGGCGACTGGGACCGCAATTAACTGGGACCGCGGTCCTAGTTGCCGGATTTGTAAAAGATAAATAATTTTCTTCCAGCAACTAGGACCACTCATAGATGACTTAAATAAATCTATTGTTCAAGCCAATCGGTACAGTCAAACGAAAAAATCTCTAAATTATTTATATAATTATCATTGACTCGTTCTAGACATGATTTTATCCTATGCGCTTAGTAATAGATTGACCTAGCCCGTTTTTACATAATTCAATGTAAGGACTCCTAAAAGATATAAAACCCTATTCTGGAGCATTAAAAAATCCTAACGGTATCCAAATACCGAAGAGGAGGCATTATTCGATTGCTAAGATGTTTCAAATAGAAATATTGTTTATGATAGGTTAAATCGATTATATTAGTCTAGTAGGATGTTACTTTGTCTATTGAAAATTTCTGACTCTGGTCACACTATGAACTGTCAAATCATTCACTTTTTCTCATTGTCGTTTCCGGAAAAAAAATGTCTGGCGCTCGCGCCGTTTGGTCTTTTCGCGTGTTTTTGTAATTGAAGTAAAGAACAATGGCCATTTTTGACCTAAACATGTATAGAGATAAAACTTATTTTATAATTAAGGTTATTTTTTAGTGTAATGATTTCACTAACAATTATATTTTATAGAAGTCTAGGTAAAAAGAAAAGTTTTGGGTTGTAAAGATGTTCTAGAACTCGTGAACGCATCCTTATCAAAATATTTTTTATTCGCTGCACTGTTATATTATCTGTGCCCGATAATACTTCCTTGTTTAGCTACGTTCCATTTCACTTATACCACATCTTTAGCAACTGGTTTTGTCAAAACCTCGAGAAAACTTAATTTTATATATAAATTGAATCAAGTTGTTAAAAGCTGATCATAAATGAATGTATTTTTGTATGTTAAAAGATATAAAAAGATAAATATAAATATATTTCTGCCGTTGAAAACATTGCATAAGGATGCAACGGAACGTTTTTGACGTAACGAGGCCGCTGGTGACATTGGACATGGGTGAATCTGTCAAATTAATACGAACTAATTTCGGTGTATTATGTAATTCCTAGACCTTTATAAGAAAAACTGTATTTACAGTATAATTTCTTGATCATAGAGCTACTTGTTTTTATACATTTTATCTATATACACAATAATTCATTACCAGGTCATTCAATGTTTGAGAAGTGGCCATTGTTCTTTGGAACCCTTGTTAATGCCGCTTTTGATCTATAACCGGCATCGGTTAATTGTGATAAAACTTGTAAAACATATTGAACATTTGAAAATTGTGTAAATATGCACCTCGTGTTCTAAAGCCGCCGAGCTGGACATCCTGGTAGCTATAAAATACCTCATTCATCTATTTTGGCCAATATATTTGTATGATTTGTCTAATTTAGCTCAAGCCTGACATCAGTGAAGATCTCAGGTAAGTTGAAATATAATCACTGTGAAAACACAGTACATGTGTTAGACCTTTGCCCTGGGCTAAACACTGGAAGAATTAATCCCTTCCACTGATCTCTGCAAACCTTACCCAGTTTTCAAGCCCAGACTCTAAACATAAGAGAGTCTGGGCTTGAAAACTATTAACTAACCTTTAAACTAACTATTAACTATTAATCACAATTAGTGGCCGCTATGGCTTCACACAAAATCAGTTAAGTAAATAAAATTAGCCTTAACTGTGTTAAAATATAAAAATAATGTTATTAATTTAAAGCAACCTTTGACCATTGTTCTGTTATTTAAAATATACTTAATAAAATGATTCATATAAATCGTGCTTATAATAATAATCAACAATTAACAATGAAAGTAAGTATTTATCACAAAATCAGTCTTTAAGTAGTACCATAAACATTAAAAAAATAACATAAATCACAATTACTTTAAAATGGCCGTCATGGCTTCACAAAATCAGTCAAATTATATAATAACTTAAAACCTGTTATATTCGGAGTCAATATTTATATAATATTTATCGTAATCTCTCCAAAAAATGGCCGATACTTATTTTATAATAATGAATATTTTTCATATTATGTTTAGAGTATGGGCTTGAAAACTGGGTAAGGTTTGCAGAGGTCAGTGGAAGTGATTAATTCATCCAGTCTTTAGCCCAGGGCAAAGGTTTAACACATGTACTGTGTTTTCACAGTGATTATATTTCAACTTACCTGAGGTCTTCACTGATGTCAGGCTTGAGCTAAATTAGACAAATCATACAAATATATTGGCCAAAATAGATGAATGAGGTATGTTATAGCTATCAGGGTGTCCAGCTCGCGTCTTCAGAACACGAGGTGCAGATTTACACAATTTACAAATGTTCAATATGTTTTACAAGTTTTATCACAATTAACCGATGCCGGTTATAGATCAAAAGCGGCATTAAAAAGGGTTCCAAATTTACTTCAATTACAAAAACACGCGAAAAGACCAAACGGCGCGAGCACAAGACAATTTTTTTCCGGAAACGACGATGAGAAAAAGTGAATGATTTGACAGTTCATAGTGTGACCAGAGTCAGAAATTTTCAATAGACAAAGTAACACCCTACTAGACTAATATAATCGATTTAACCTATCATAAACAATATTTCTATTTGAAACATCTTAGCAATCGAATAATGCCTCCTCTTCGGTATTTGGATACCGTTAGGATTTTTTAATGCTCCAGAATAGTGTTTCATATCTTTTAGGATGCCTTGCATTGAATTATGTAAAAACGGGCTAGGTTAATCTATTACTAAGCGCATAGGATACAATCATGTCTAGAACGAGTCAATGATAATTATATAAATAATTTAGAGATTTTTTCGTTTGACTGTACCGATTTTGGCTTTAACAATTGATTGATTTAAGTCATCTATGAGTGGTCCCAGTTGCTGGAAAAAAATTATTTATCTTTTACAAATCCGGCAACTAGGACCGCGGTCCCAGTTAATTGCGGTCCTAGTCGCTGGAAACCTCGTTCCATCGACGGTACATGCAGTGATGCTATTTAAAATCTTAGAAGAATTTTAAATAGCATCACTACGTAAGTTAAGCTTGAGTCCGTACCCGTATAGACGCACGTGGTCGGCAAGTCTACCCATCGGGGCCCCCTTTTGATAAGAACATGTTTTATGTAAAATTTAAAGTGCTCTTTTACCGTTGTCAACTTGGCATAATAAATTGTAAAATCACTCGCCCATCATTGTCAACTGTGCACATGACATATCATGTTGGCAATTCATCAGACTTCAGGCAGGGCTAGGCTTAGGACAGTATAGTGAGCCTAAGCTCACTATACTCTCAAACAGTCACTGCAAGTTTTAAACATGGAGCACATTAGCTAAAAATCTAATTGTGCCTACAGCGTTTAGTTCCGAATGTAAGGGTCGGAACCATCGATATATATGTACTAATTTGTCAATAGTCGGGACATATTTGACGGAAGATGCGTCACGTATTATCGGTCGCGTAACGCCAAAACATATAAATATATAGAAAAACATTCGACCTTTCACACCTGACCGATGATCCGTTAGTACGTCGAGCGTACAGCGTTTGTTCCGTTTCCGTCAACGCATTATCGGTTGATATTGGGCGCACCACGCACCACGTGAATTTTGACTGACGCGTTGGACGACGTTTTAAAATTAAACGTCATACAAAGTAACCGCACTATAGTTGTTGAACGCAGAAACTGACTAGACGCGTAATGTAGCAAGTCTTATTTGACGGAATAGACGCGACCGATGTAGATACGCTCGACGCATTTTCCGTCAGATGTGTACCGACTCATTTGACGGAATAGACGTGACCGAAGATACGTTCGACGCATCTTCCGTCAGATATGTGCTGACCCTAATGAATCCAAATGTCGCAATTATGAATTCTTAGACGAGTAAGATGCATACTGCTATGTGAACTAGTGACCATTCAAGTATTCCTAGGCAAAGCTAGAAGGTTTTATAGAAATAGCGCTAAATATATTTAATTTGATATAAACGGTTGTTAAGTAAAACGGCGTACTACAAGCTAAAGAAAATGTGATAATGTGAGCGTTAAGAGAACGTTCACGCCAAGCGAAATTGCCTCGGAAACTACGAGAAAATCATTTCTTCCTCTTATTCAAGAATAAACGTATATAATGTATGTCAAGGGAACAACGAAATTAGTCTTTGATACCTACACCTGGAATGTCAGTGTCGTTCGCGATATTATTGAGTTTGATTAGAGCTCCTTATGCGAATACATACTGCAATACTTATTACAAAAGGTTTTGATTTCCTAATAAATGCGAATGAAAGTAAATTTAAACTGCATGGTAATAGAGCTTAACACAAAAGCTAGCGATGCATATTTAACGGAATTAATAATTTCGAAGCCGACATCCGTGATAAAGAGGAAATTGTTGTTTATCAGTAATTTATTTGTCGAAGTATGCTCGTAAACAAACAAAACAGCTCTCTCTTCAATATTATCAATCTGCTATACTTATCTGAAAAAATATACGTTACACTTCTTATAATCTTCGATCGATTTTGTCTTTTACTTGACAATAGCAAATGGGCATTAATACGTTATTATAAAAACTGAAGCTTAATTTAATTGATACAGCTTTCATTATTCCTAGTTGAACGAACACTAGTCTATTCGGTACAGCAAGCATGAAAGAACACCGTGTAATTAATCCATTGAACATTGAAGAACTGAACAGGTAAAGTAACAAATAATTGAACCAACCGAACGATTGAATTCACAGAAATTGCTACTAGCTTATTAGGTCTGTCGATACGTATTGTTACACAACATCGTTTTGCTCGTGACAGCATCGCTTTGTGAGGTTTTGTGACAGGCACAAATATGTTACAAAATATTGAAATACGTACAGACTGGTCTGTTAGTATAGAGGATGTAGGTTCCTTTGCCAAACAGGACAAATATTAGTGTGACGAATGCTGTCATAAGTTCTGTATTAAAAAATAAAAGTATGTTAATCACAATACTAGCCATAGTACAAGCACTGCTTAGTTAGGCATGACATTCTAGGAAATATCAAATCGTCACTGTAGGAATAATCTAGCTGTACACTTACCTACCTAAATTAAAAACGTCTATGACCATTACAACTTCATATAATATACCATATAACTAATAAGTACTACGTATATTTCGGCGCCATGGCACCATCATCAGGACACCCCCAGAGGATCCACAAACGAAACCACACAATTAACTGAAAACTGCATCATATTTTGGGCAGAAACCTCACGATACCCAAGTCCGATCAAAAAGTGTCATGACCGCCCGCCGTCGCATCAGCTTACTCGGTATCAAAACATTATACATTTAATTGCAAGATTTATATTATCGTATGTATGAACTTTCAATTAATCTTTATAATTAAGAAACAATATAGAATTCCAGTTACTTTAGCTAAAGCGTCGAAATACGTCTTGATAAATTTAATTAGTTATAATATTAATTACCAAAATGTGTTGGCGGGCGACTAACTATTTAAAGACAATATAAACCAATACAGCGTCAAGAAATATATGTAAATACAGAAATGTAACACAATTTATATAATATTAATTACAAGCAAATGCAATTAATATTTTACTGGTTATTTAGTTAAAATTACATTAAAATAATATTAACTTCCGGGTTAGTTATCATTTAGCCATCTAGATGGCTCTGCTCTACGTTTATGCTTTAACAAACCATCTCAGTGCGCCCATACGGCCATACTGACAACAAGCGCGCTCTCTGCGCTTGCAAAATTACAAATTATAAAGTTTTTATGACTCTACATTCAGGTGGGTAATTGATAAATTACTGGTGTGCTTCTTTAAGATGTGTAGTTATAATCTTAACCAGTCACATGCTAGAGCAAGCACCAAGTTACTATCACAATATAATCTTATCCAGTCACATCATGCTAGAGCAAGCAACAAGTTATTATCACAATAACAACCTCATACAATGACAATACAAAAATGAATTACAGGTTGTACAAAAGTATAGAATAAACGAAAAAGTAAACAGTTTAGACATCAACACACAGTTATTATCAGTGAACTGTTATCAGCAGACAGTTACTGGCAGTTACCAATGTGGTATCAGTAAACAATACAAAATCAGCAATAGTTCTCTAGATTTAAACAGTAAATTTCCAAGTTAATATAGTGATCACAATAAACAAATAAAGTATTGCAGCTTTAACAAAGTACTTTATAAACAAAATGTAAACAATTTTATCATCAGCAGACAGTACAATATTATCAAACAGTTATCTCAGTTGCAATTATATGTTTACACACACATAATAACGAAAGTTAAAAATTATAGCTTGCATAAAATTAACAAACAGAGATGGTAACAACTGAACCACAAGGGACAGTTCAATTCTCAAACAGATTCTCACATTAATAAACATACTATTCAAACAAATAGTTTACAACATTAATAACAGGCAATCGCTCATCTTGAGTCTAGCCTTCCAAACTACAGGCATCATCCACCTCGGATCTAGCCTTACAAACATTAGGCATCACCCATGGCTAAGCCAACTTGTGGCATCACCGACTCACCAACATAGGGATCTAGCCCACAAACGGCATCACCCATTACGGGATCTAGCCAACACACGGCATCACCCATCACGGGATCTAGCCAACACACGGCATCACCCATCACAGGTTCTAGCCAACACACGGCATCACCCATCACGGGATCTAGCCAACACACGGCATCACCCATCACGGGTTCTAGCCAACACACGGCATCACCCATCACGGGTTCTAGCCAACACACGGCATCACCCATCACGGGATCTAGCCAACACACGGCATCACCCATCACGGGTTCTAGCCAACATACGGCATCACCCATCACGGGTTCTAGCCAACACACGGCATCACCCATCCCGGGTTCAGCCACCCAAACATCAGGCATCACCCATGGCTAAGCCAACTTGTGGCATTACCAACATAGGGATCTAGCCCACAAACGGCATCACCCATCCCGGGTCTAGCCATTCAAACAACAGGCATCACCCATTCTGGGATATAGCCCTCAACAAAATGACAATATCACAATTAAAAGAGCACAGAAAAATAACACAAATACAATAACACTGTCATAAAATCAGTTTCAAAAACACAGTTACGGAGAACACAGTTCTATAAAACATTATTTTATATTAAAAAAAACATTTATATAAAACACATTTATATAAAACACATTTATAGAAACCACAGTTATAGAAAACACGGTTATATAGAGCAGTTATATAAAACTCAGTAACTTATATAAAACATAGTCATATGAAACACAGTTACAAAAAATACAGTTTAGTCATTATACGCCCATACGGTCGACTGCTCAGTCAGTTGTTGATCTTGATCAGCAACAAAGGTTAGCAAGCAATGCTGGGGTCCAGCTTAGTACAGACAGCGTTCATGCGGCATGTGTGCGCGTAGCCCACAGACGAAACCACCGACGTCATAGGGGTAGGCCACCGTCATCCATACATATTAATCAGTAAAGGACCGCTCGTCCATCCTCTCTTCACGCTAAGTCCAGGACCCAGGTCATCTGCCAGGATGTCATCTTCAACCTGTAACACTCAAAAGGCAGGTGGTGGGTATTCACATACAATTCCCACCCAAGTATTAGTTCCATGAACCTTTGTAACTGTAGATGAAATAAACTTCTACTCTTGCAAAGTGGTGCGGCCTATTAAGCTGTATCTATATATCAGGCATGTTCAACCCGTGCATTGGTCTGTAAGTTAGCTTTGCTACAACAGTGTTGGAGACCATATTTTACACCTAAGGTAAAATACAAAAGACAGTAGACACTGAATTTTCTTAGGTTCTGTCTGACAGTGCCATTTTAGATAATCAAATATTAAAGTTATCAGGATACCCATTTGTAGTTTTGATAAAACAGTTATAACTTAATATATTCAAAATAAGTTTTATCCACATCAAACAAGAAAACAATATGGCAAGAACAAGGAGAGGCCTATGTTCAGCCGTGAACAGTCAGACAGTGGATGATGATCATAAATATGAAATGATTTCAAACTATGTTGCAGATTCAAGGATTTCGAAAATACTAGTGCTATAATTATTACTTTCATGTAAGAACCAGTCGAATCCAATATTGAATATGTTTAGGCATAATGCATGCTGTAAAATTGTTGAACTGTTTGCCAATTGAGCCATAAAAGAGAAATTTACAAGCTACCGGTATTTCAGAGCAAGATTTGTGCTTTCTTATATATTTTTTTATGATTCCACTCAGTTAAGGAATTTACTATAATAAACCATAATATAAAAGTTAATAAAGACATTCAATTATTGGTATTTTATAATGAATTCAACATTTTATTTATTTATATAAATTATAAATATACCTTTATTTTCTGAAATACATGTTTTTATTTATGATTTCTCTACACATTAACTCTTTCATTAGGTAATTCAATTAATAATTGTTTATCTGAATAAATAAACGCAAACTGACTCTAATCATAACTGACTTGGAAATAAAGCATGAGTAGTCTATACAGTTACTTTTATTTGCTAAGAATAGATACTGCTAAATGGGAAAAGAGACATGGATTTTCACATCATGTTCTTTAAACTCACTTATCATTATGGTAATTATGCTGGGTTCCATTGTCTGTTATTATATTACCATATAACCTGTGATATTACCTTAACTTGAGCTCCAAGTTGACATTAACAATTTCAACATTATGTTAAAAGGAAATCATGTAGGCACCTACAGAGTCGACAAATATTTATTACAACCTATTTTGTAACTTTACAAATATTAGTTTTAATGTTTTACCACTGAGATAACCTATTGACTACCAGTTGAATGCAAATTCAGCACATAAATTAGCTTATTTAAACTGAAAGCAAATCAGGTAATTTATACAATGGATCTATATCAGAGTTTCAACTTGAAAAGGGCAGTTATACTGTTCTTTACTAATAATTACATTAGTAGAACCACTTAACAACAAAGTTATTTTCTCTTTCTTGTGTAATACTTAAGTGTGTGACCATCTCTGATGTCGAGTTTTACAGAAACTTTCCGACATGGTCGACGTGACTATAAGCACAGTAGCACTGTTATGTACCAAACGTGGATGAACAGCAGTAACTTCATATTAAAATTACTGTATGTTTATCTGGTAATCCTTACGGGGGCAATAGGTAATCATGTAAACAAACAGCACCATGATTTATAAAATGTTAAAGGATGCTTCTCAAAAACTCTAATCAAATCAGCTCTGGATAAATACCTCTGTCAGTGCATCAACAACCCGCATCTGCAACCTCTGGTAGAGCTCAAAGCAGAACAGCGTTCGCGCCACAGCACACCCCGGTGACCGGCGTAGTCGCTCTCGCTCGTACGATAACTCCGACACACCGTGCGGTCTCCGAACAGGGTTGACAAGCGCCAAACACGACTTCCAAGTGCTTGTCGCATCAGTCTTCAGGGCATCATTGGTATTGGCGGCCAAGCCAAGAGATCCATTACTTTCGCGCCAAATGTATTTCTCGATGTCTCTTAGGGGGCGCTGATCCCACCGCTGCTTTCAGCGCCATGGCACCATCATCAGGACACCCCCAGAGGATCCACAAATGAAACCACACAATTAACTGAAAACTGCATTATATTTTGGGCAGAAACCTCACGATACCCAAGTCCGATCAAAAAGTGTCATGGCCGCCCGCCGTCGCATCAGCTTACTTGGTATCAAAACATTATACATTTAATTGCAAGATTTATATTATCGTATGTATGAACTTTCAATTAATCTTTATAATTAAGAAACAATATAGAATTCCAGTTACTTTAGCTAAAGCGTCGAAATACGTCTTGATAAATTTAATTAGTTATAATAATAATTACCAAAATGTGTTGGCGGGCGACTAACTATTTAAAGACAATATAAACCAATACAGCGTCAAGAAATATATGTAAATACAGAAATGTAACACAATTTATATAATATTAATTACAAGCAAATGCAATTAATATTTTACCGGTTATTTAGTTAAAATTACATTAAAATAATATTAACTTCCGGGTTAGTTATCATTTAGCCATCTAGATGGCTCTGCTCTACGTTTATGCTTTAACAAACCATCTCAGTGCGCCCATATATACATCTCCGAATACCTCATGTACATGAGGTATTCGGAGATGTATACGTAGGACAAAATAAAAGCCAGACATAATATCTAATTTCCAAAGGTTTCTGAATGTTCAAAGGAATTCCTCCTTTACCACTAATAGATTTACAACATTAAGTTACTCTGCCACAAGAAAGAGGAGAAGAGTAAAACCCCTAAGGAAATTATCATCACCGCAAATAAAATTTTTTATTGAGTATTTTATTTAAAATCTAGTAGCTTTAGCAGGCTTAGCTAGCGAACTTTATCGAATCGTGTAATGAAATATTTTATGTAAATAAGGTTGTATGACTGTAGTACCTAGCCATCTCTACACCAACATCGTTTCCCATGATTTTCGCGTTATTGACGGCTATTGAAAATTTGGAAATGAATTTTGGTTTGACGAATTTGCGTTTGAAACATTAAATTGGTTTTGTTGGTGAGTGCAAGTCACTGGTGTCATTACGTCTCATAGCAAAAGTTGTAGCTAATGTAATTACGGACTAATTAAGAACGAATTCAACATTAAAAGAAATACGCAAAGCAAAGGATGTTACCAATTTTTGAAAACTCCGTAGGCATGTTTCTGCTGTAAGTCTGATCCGTGATCTAAGTCCCAATCCAATGTCCAAATATCCACAGTAATCGCATAGAATATATGGTGACATATTATGAAACATAATATTTGGCTGGAGTGTATGAATATAATATTATTCAAATTGCTTAAACCATTAATGTTAATGTTATTTCCTGTTTTCAGTGGCTACGAATCAGTACTAAACCCAAATCTGGTATTTGCATAGTGCAAGGAAGTGTCTGCTGCGTAATTGTGTCACATACATAGATGTCGAGGCTATAACTGTGCATGTATAGCTTATATTACATATCATGGTGCATATTCGTGCAAATTGCCTTGTTTACTTGGACTTTTACTAGTAACATTTTCAGTAATCCTGTTCGTAGTGAGAATGTTTGAATAACTTTAGTATGAAATATCTCTTTGACAATAGATAGCTATTCAGAGAACTCGTGCATGCTAATATAATCAACTTCGAGTTTCAAAGAAGAGATACATTAGACTTTCCAATTCGTGTGAGAGCGGATCTTTTATTATTATATTGGGCTTAAAAAGCAGCTTATTAAGCCTTTGCTTTGCCTTTATTTTGCTTTGGACCTTACTTATATAAAAATTGTATACCGTCTCTTTAACTTGGTGCATCGTGCTTCATTGTCTCTTTACCTTGGTGCATAGAATACACCAAGGTAAAGAGACAATGAAGCACGATGCACCAAGCATCATGCATCAGTATCTAAAACTGCTATTCTCCGTCAGTAGCGGCGAACACGCTGTCTTAATAAAGATTGACATCGTGTGTCATGTGTGGTATTTTGTTTAATGAGCTTTGTTACTGTACGTTGCATTAAAATACGTTCAAGGTCTTACATGAATTAAGAACAAAATCTTTTTGTGTCCACAGAATTGACGGCTTACAGTTTGGTAGTAAGTAAAATTAGACGAATAAAACATTTTTTTTAGCTGTAACAGCCAAAACTGGCAACATTCATTGGGAACTACTGAATATGTTTCATAGAAGCAACGCTTTTTAGATTGGGAACTAGTGAATATGTTTCATAGAAATACGTTTAAATCGCTGCGCAGTCATGTCGAAGGATACTCCGAAATGGTAAGTAACGAATACGAGGACGTTACGTATATTCGACGAAAAGGATAAAAGTCTTAGTGTTAAAGTCAGCAGGGCTCTCTGGATTGCAGAATGAGATTAGAAAGCTTATTTGGAAAGTTTATAGCTCAAATAAAAACACAAGTGGACAATACTCTTCGCGGTTATCAGTTGTCAAGCGGATTAAATGTCGTGGATGTTGCACCAGTGAACGATCGCAAGTTGTTTCCATAGAAAAAATAATCCTTGAATCAGCTTAGTAATTGTAAGAGGGTATATTTTTGAGTTCTGTTGTAACCTTAAAGGAAACCTTATATGTAGTTTCGCCATGTCCGTCTGCGGTTTTGCCGCGGAATCTATAGGAACTACTTATCGAGCTGATAAAAGTCAAAACATACTTATTAATACGGACATCTCCCATATACCTATTGGCGAAGGATTTTTAAATGATTTTTGTGGGGTATCCTTAGATTTTAGATAGGTAATTCAAAAACAATAAACAAAGCAAAAACCGCTAATGACAAATTGTTCACTCCCCTTTATATTCTCCGTATTTCGCTTAACAGTAGTATTTGGGTGCTTCAACTACGTTTTAAGGTCATTCATAATGAACTTTCAATAAAAATTATCACGGCTCATTAGGTTTTACTAATTCATGAGTAATGGTCGATTAACACAAAACTTATACTTGCAAGCGATAAAACGATTTTGTGATCAAGTCCCTTTATCCTTAGGACATAAGGTAAGGGCCTTCTGAACCCTACATTGTGTGTGGCTCAACATGCACTTAGCCGGCTTTTTTAAAGTTAGAATAAATAAAACCATCGCCATCAGCATTTATCTGATTCTCAATTTACGCTCTGTGGAAAAACTAATATTCTATCAAATCAAAATAAGTAACACTACAAAGCGGATCCCAGGATCCAAAGCTAAGCAAGTTTGTTCGGGCGGGGTAGGTATATTTTGGAAAATCTTTATTTTAATTACACCTCCATTACAGAATGCTTTACTGTTTATTTTATTGAAGCTACAGTTTATCTTCGAGTGTCGAATTTATTGAAGGGACACTCGATAGTTGGTACTGCTATTGAGATATAGGTACTTATACGTAATATTACATTGCGGGTACTAGCTGTATATAAAAAAATCAAAAATCAAATTTAATCATGCAACAGGAAAAATAATCGTTATATTCCTTAAGTACATTAAACACTCAACGCAAACTTGCATAGTTTAAAATAATGTGTAAAGACTGTCTTATGAATATTATATTTTTAATCCAACAAAGCAAGCGGTAACTCATAAGCGTAGATCTGTGGCGTGTACTTTTTCTTTGATTCAGCTTTACTTAACCCTAGATTACTAACCTTCGTCAATTCGACTACGCGGGTTTGTTTAAATCGTGCTAACTTTTGCGCGCGCGATCGCACTGCTTCCACACTTTAGATAATCTCAGTCGACCCGTTGCCCCCCGACTGACGGTAGTGTTTTGAGTGGGGGGGCACCGTAAGCGCCGTTCCAGCAACCATGGGTCGTCGGATCAACGAAGGTTAGTATTAACGTAACATTTTGTCTTATTTAGTTGGTGAACTCTTGAGTTTTTTTTGTTTTGTTTATTAATTTTCTTTGCAAAAATAATGCGACTGATGTACCTCCTACCTTAAAAAGGAAAATATAAACCTTGTGTCCCTTCGCAAAGCGAAGGATGACTAAAAGTAGTTGCATCCAGAGCAAGAAATCGTTGTGCGGGGAGCACAAACTTGACGTTTGTTACAAATGTATAACTTGATAGATTCTTACCAAAATTTTTGTTTCATTACTTTATTTAATTCGTTATTTCTAATATTTGTAAATTATTTTTCACATTTACTTTAAAATAATACTTTAAAAAATCTTTTAAAATGGTACCATTGTTAATTTGCCATAAAACCTACGATCTCATTTATAAGGCTGATTTTTAAATAAATATGCCGTTTTGGTTTATGTAAATTTATTAATTAATAAGAATAATATAATAAATTTATAATAGAAATAAAAAATATGCATGTTTAATTAAAATAAAACCCATTATCCCCTTTATTAAATACCGTAGTCGAAAGTACGAAGGTTAGTAATTATTATTTTATTTTATACCGTAGTCGAAAGTACGAAGGTTAGTAATAAGGGTCGAAAAATAAGGTTAGTGATCTAGGGTTAAGTAAAACAAAGATAAGAAAGAGCTAAGAATAAACTAAAAATTGGATGCAGCATTCATACCTACTTCTGTATGTATGTGATGCAAAACCCACAATGAGGCTGGTTTCAGAGTGACGCGCGCGGCACGCGCCGTCGGCCAGCGCGTCTCAAACAGCGCGTTTGGCGCGCGGACCACTGTGAAACGAGTTCGCGTAACTATGAAACGCTACTACTAATCTAGTGTAATTGCAAGCGCGCGCGTGTGACCGGCGCCGGTCAAACGCGTGACTCTGAAACCAGCCTGAGAAAGTGTGTTCAACTCTGATATCGGAGTTTATAGGCTGCCAGAAGGCCTCCATCATGAACATCATCATCCTAGCGTTATACAAATTGCATTCAAGTGCTTCGCCTTGGAGTCTTAGCTTTTAACCTTACCAAATTTAACAGAATATTAGCTTTCGCAACTCCACAACTTGTTAATTTGATACACCGTTGTACTTGTAAGTTACCTCATTACTGAAGATGTACCAATACCACTATAATATTACCCTCTACTATTATGATATCAATCAGTGTACGCGTGTTCGTGCCTTGTTAGATCTTGATTACGTCTAGGATTACCAGGCACAATTAAGAAGACGGTAGGTGCATTAGCGTTAACCCATCGGACACGGCGGAGCTCGTAGCCATTTAACGAAGAGGCGATTAGTAAAGTTAATCATTAATATGTGTACGTTAAATTAATGTTAACACATACATATTAAGGTGTTAAATTAGTAGACAGGGTAGACTATTTTAATATTAATTTAATATTAAGACAGCTACACCCGCACATTTTTTTATTTTACTGTTTCTGTCCGATTCCGTGGGAATTTCAAGAAATCGCTTCTGAGTGAACCTCTACGGTGCTCAAGGAACATACATGCCAAATTTTGAGCTTCTTGCGCCCATTAGTTTTTTCTGTGCGTTGTCTGTCAGTCAATAAGTAAACCAAGAATTGTATGTATACAGAAGATTAAATACTTGTATAGACACTAATTACATACTCTTCTACGAGGTCACACCGTGATCTTATATTTTTATGACACATTAGTTGATGGCTGGTTCTTGCCGAGTATAACTACGGGATAGTATATCCCAGAATCAACATACAGTAGTTGGCATCCATTCCGATTCATTTCGTGCGATGAGTGAAAGCGCCACGGCGCAGATCCTAGACAGAAAATATATCTTGATATATTGTTTTATATGAACGAGATCAAATGAGTCGATTTTGACTATGAACTGTATTAACACGACAAAGAAATGTATTAACACGATTTTAAAGAAATCTTCCATTTTAGAACCAGGTCAGAAAGAACTTTTTGTGGGTCACACGGAGTGTTGTCTTTGCAAGGATTGAACTATAACATTCTACGTAGTACTTCGCGTAAACGACGAAGCGGTTGCTTAAACCGTGAAATCAACTCTGATAATTTTGTTGGTAGTCCGTACATTATGTAGAGATGTATAATACAACATTATCTTATACCCTAGTAGCTACTGCTACTAGGGTATAAAGGAATGTTGTATTTACGTAAATCAATTATTTGTTTACATGTCTTTATTAGAAGACGGCTAAACACTATAGCACGTTCGGATGAGTAGCCACAGTAAAATAAAATTATTAGATATTTTATTTAATAATAGTTCTTCTTCAATATTTTATGATATCTTTTCAAGATTAAATTAATTAGCCAAAATAAGAAGATCTTTTTCATATTATATTATCTAATCATGTACCACTGACTTTTCGGAGTTATGTGCGTATTGAATTGTTAATTATCGCTTGTCTCGTGCCTCGGAGAGCACGTTAAGACGTCGGTCCCGGCTGTCATGAAGATCTTTGACAGTCGTTATAGGGCGTCAGTACCTTCTAAAATAAACTGACACTAGTCTAAACCATGGAATATCGCTATCCCTTCGGGTTGCGGAGTTCAGACAGGCAGTCGCTCCGTGGAAAAGCTAATCTGCCGCCAAATCCGGTTGGAGTAGAAAGCGGACCCCAGGTTAAGACTGGGATAATGCTAGGAAGATGATGATGATCTAATCACGAAGCTTGGGAAAAGTCGATCCAATCATATTATTTTTGAGTTCATTATCACGATAAAACAATACCAAAATAAAGTGCTCCTTTCAAAATAACATATTTTTCTATAGGCAATACTTAATTGTTGAATTATTAGACTTAAGTATTTATAAAATAATCTATTAATTAGGATTTAACGCGAATATTTATTCGTTTCAAGTAGAATATATCCTTTAGTTTCACTACAGCAGTTTTTAAAATAATGAAAATATATTTAAATAATAATGAAAATAATGTTAATAATTGCGAAAGCACTCGGCCACAGAAACAAAAGAGAAATTTTATTTATTAGGTAAATAACTTAATTTGGAACATAATAATAAAACATAATTTTGTAACTGAAGCTTAATCTAATCTAATCTAACCTAATCTAATACAAAAAACATAAAACAAATCTAAAAGTGAAAATATTTACAAGGTTTAGGCGTCGTAAAATGCCTCCGCATCAATGTCATCGGGTAACGTGCCCAGAAGGCAGGCAGCATTGCCACGCTGGATGGCAATGCTGATTCTTTGAGCAAAGAATAAACCAGCCTTCTGGTCACGTGAGACGTCGATTAATCGTTTAGAAATTTCCCGGAATAGAGAACGAGCGCTCGGACCCCATGAGCCTAGCGTTTCCACCCCAAACGGCTCAAACACGTAATTACTCACTAAATTACAGTATTTGCGCCGTTTGAGGGTTTCCGCAGTTGCAGCAGCAGCGCCAGCATGGCCTCCCGTGCTTGGAACATGTGATGGCGCGAGGGTGTCTACGCAGGTTGCGTCCCACACCAAAGGCTTATCCATTTTCCAAAGCAACAATGACATACCATCAGGTCTCTTACCGTCGTCACGTACCAAACCATTTGGTTCAAGTACAGCTGATACGCCAGACGCGACAAGAGCACGACGGATTATGTCATTTAGATGGGCATGACGAGGAATTCTACCAACGCTTCTGCTGCAAGATAGCCCATGGTGTCCGAGGCTATCGACGTCTTCTCCACAATGACATCGATGCGGAGAAACACACGGAGCACCTAAACGCAGACAGGTGGCAATACGGAATGTCTCATCGTCCAACATGGTTCCTGTGTTAGACGATGGTAGTGCCTGAAGCCATAGACCGGATTCCCATTCTCCCACAGCCAGCAAGTGAGCGCGCTCTGTAACATTAAGAGATGTATCCAAAAGACTTTTTCTTACTATGTTACAAAGCGGCGCGTCCTACTGTCTTTGGGAGAATAGGTTAGTAGGCAAATCAGAGCTTGGACACGCCATTTTCCAGGCGTTTATAGCTTCGGTTTTGCACAACACTTCTGAGTTAACTAGTGTAGGTAATAAAATTTTCCTACTATAATTTAGTTAACTCTTCCGTGCTGTGGACCGAAGATAGAAACGCCGGTAAACTAACACTAGAAATTTTGCGTATACCGAGCCCACCTAGACGTATGGGCACAGACGCTTGTAGCCAGGCTCGGTCGTTCAAATCCACATTTAATATTCTCTTTAAAGTAATTTGGATAATTTTGTTGATTTGTTCTAAAAGTGATTTGTTTTTCCATAGTTGGGAAGATCTTAAGGCATATGTGAATTTTGGGACGAAAAGACAATATCGAATAATGGTATAAGCCGAATGAATATTAATTTTGAATAAGCGATCAGAAATTTCACAAAATTTTTGTATTTTTTCCTCTAAGAAAGAATCGAAAGATTCTTCAAATACTGGAGAACCCAGGAGGCGGAGAGAAGTCTTATCAACAATTTTTAAGTTTGATGCCAAATAATTAAATTTTGATATTATCGAATGTTTTTTTTGTGGAGTCTGTTGTATTTACAAACAGCTCACATTTACTATAATTTAGTTCCAAACCAATAGAAGCGAATTTATATTTAGAATAGATAGTACTAACGTACCTCGGCGCTGTAACTACGCCTCGGCGAAATCTGAACATAATGAACTGTATTGTCTTTTACTTGTTTATTTAATAACTTAACCTCCCGTGATATTATGAATTGATAAGCCATCGCGTCGGAAAAACGTAGACAAACAAACTGCAGCGAAAAAAACGACAGGTACGCTCTCGTCCGCTAGCAATTTAGCACTGTTTGTGGCATCCGAGCGAGGCGCGCGCGCAGTGGGGCAGGGGGGAATTTATCAATGGAATAGTTTACAACTAAAAGTACAAGAGTCGGTCATAGTCTTAGTTATGCATTTACCAATTATCACGTATTTTTGCGGACAGTTTTGAGACAGTTTTGGGACTTAGTGTTTTTATTTTTTAACTACATAAATATGATCAGTTAAAGATACTTAGTGCTCTGTAAATTTTTTTGTACTAATTAAAAAATAGTGGCGTATTGTCAACAGTCAAAGCATTTTATAAAATAAGCATAAAGCATTTTTACTAAAAATTATCCACAAATAAGTGTTTTATGTATCATGGCTTTTTATTGAAAACTAAATTAGTTCAGTGCATTTTACATGCGGTTAGGAAGTATTTCATATAAACCTTAATTTCTGATGTACCCAGTGAATATAAAACAAATAAACATAGCGTTTAAATCCAAAAAAGAAGCACACCGATTTTATTCATTTAAATGAATAAACGACTTTTAAAGACTAAATATTTAAATATAAAATGCAAACACAATTTTATTAAGAGTAATTTCGATGGTACGAAGTATTCCCCATACAAATATTTTTCATGCAAAATCGTAAGCCCGACAGTACAAATACTGTTTTTCAGGTTTCAGAGTTTACCTTGCAATTATGCTAAAGATTGTAAACCGATTTTATTACATGTTGTTTGAAAATGCATGTTTTATTTTTGATGAATTGACTGCACGTGCGGTATGGCGGTTGATTTGTTATTTAAAACTGCGTTGAGTGCTGGTTAAGGGTTCGAATCAGACGAGACTTTGTGTGATCTACAAATTGTGGTTTCGAGTTTGGGTGTATTTTTTGTTTGTTGATTCATTCTCTAATTATTAAAGTTATAGTGTCTGAAACACAGGTTTATCCTGGTTCAGTATAATTTTATATCGGGAAACTAATGGTCCGAGAGCTGGCATCAATTTTGGGTATGTATTTGAGGCAAGCTGAAAACTTCAAAAAAATAATATCGTGAAAAATATCGTGTAGAGCACACACAAATACTTATTCAACTGGCTTGATGATTGTTTGACGAATACATTTTTGCTAACTTATAGTGTTGAAATATACCTATTTCCGTTTGCAGTAAAAAATCACTGCAGGACACAATATAGGCACCTCTACTTTTTAAGTCGTTTAAAATAGTTCTTCATTTTCTTTAGTGATTTCTTTGTCAAAATAAAAACCTACTCTATATTCTAAAGTGAAATCTATGACTAATAATTACAGTACCCTTGGACAAAGACGTCGTATAAAATTAATCGTTCATATTATCTTCTGGCCAAATTTTATAACACTACGAACAGTGACAAACAAGCAGGGCACTCCTGAAAATATATGGAAAGCCGGTGACGCTACATTAGTTCACCGTTGGTATTGATATTGTTTCTAAAACCCACTCGCCTGCTGCAACGTGTACCGTCTAACTACGCGGGGTTGAGATTGGCCCTCCTACTTTATGGAATATCCGTAGTACCTAACAATGCATACGAATAGACCGACTTAAGCACGGATATTCCGTCAGTACTAATCTTGGCTTAGAGCACATCCTGTTGTTTTCCTTATACGAAACCTGAACAACAAATATGTATAGTGCCGCTAAAAGCTTTTCTGTCCTAAGCCTGCTAACATCGGACTTATGACACGTTCTCGATGTACATTCTGTTATAAATGTACTTGATGTTCTCAAGAGAGCTATAGCTCTCAACCAATGTCTGTACTGTTATCGCTATACTGAATTCGATAACTAGAAAGCTGATCACGTAATTGTTCTGATAGTGTCCCGATATGATCCAATTATCCAACATATTGCGGCTACCTTGTGTAGCGGTTACCACGTAGTATCAATGTTTCTTTTCTATAATTTGAAATGATAGAATGTACTTTCGTACTTTATTATTATGGGGATAATACTCGTAAATTGCTTACGTGTCTGACTGTAGTATTCAAAGATCTGAGGAAAACATAATTATTCTGAAATAGTTTCAATAAAATGCCACCATTGGCATGGCAGTTTTGAACATAAAGTCTTTCTTTTTTTTTGCTATTCATGTTATTTTCTTACCGTTGATGTTCAGCACATTAAAGTAGCTAACTTAGTTTATTTAACAGTTCTTAACCGGACAAAAAGAAACTAACTACGATTGTTGCGCCTGTTTATGTATCTAACTTTATTACTACTATATTTGGTATTTCACATTTATTTACTTTTATTTCTATGACGAAAAATAAGGAGTTTCTTATACTTATGCAATATAAATATTATGAAATATTGCAAAAGCAAATCGCGAAAAAAGATTAATTGACGTTGCCCGTGACCCGAAGGTTAGTTAGACTTCACCGTGGACTCCGTGTTGTCATTCGGACATAGCGGACAGCGATGCGCAATAATTCTATGACGTTTAAACATCCCTACTAATATTATAAATCTGAAAGTGTGTATGTATGTATGTATGTATGTTCCGTTTTCACGCTAAAACGGCTGAACCGATTTTGTTGAAACTTAAGATAGAGATATATTGGACCATGAAGACGGACATAGGCTACCATAAGTTGCAAAAATTAAACTGGGAGGGATTGTAGGGAGGGTAGAAGTTTGTACGGCACAAATTTACCTCTTGGAAGTAAGAACGCATGCGCTAATAATTGAGTGATGCGCATGTGCTATCGCATATCTGTCAGTACTATCACGTCATACATAATGTGATATTGTGCACGTTGATTAAATTATTCGCATATGTAAACTACTAGAGGACGCCAGCAGCTACGCCTGCATTTTTTATAATTTACCCGATTTGGCCGATCCCGTGGGAATTTCGGGAAATCCCTTCTTAGTGCACCCCTACGATCCCCAAGGAACATACATGCCAAATTTCAGCTTCCTGCGCCCAACAGTTTCGGCTGTAGCGTGTCTGTCAGTCAGTCAGTAACGCAAGGATTTTATATATTAAGATAATAATTATATAATAAGCGTAAACGGCTAAAACGATTTTCCCTACTAATAATAAAAATGCGAAAATGTTTATAGAGATATATTGAACATGTATTAGAACATGGCTTTGACATTTGACTTGTGGGGTTTCAAGGTCCTTGTATGTGTCTGTGTGTGTGGCACTACTAAATTTGTGTTCAGAGATATTTTGGGGAAATGGAATTGAAACGACTTATTAGCGTTGTGGTTTATTTGCGACTGAATAACTGCATGGCGGGCGCAGCCGCGCTTCGTCGATGAATAATGCTAGTTATGCATAAAATAAACAATGTGTGTCCCTACACAGGCCCCCCCTTTACAAAATAAAATTTATTATACAACACAAACACCCTACTGAATTTAATAAATTTTATTGTAAATACATTTCGTTTTATTTATTTTATTAACTCTTGAGTTTATACAATTCAATAATAAATTTTGAAGTGAACCAAACTAAACTCAATACAATACAACTTACTCAGTTATTATGCAACTGGGCCATTTTACAATTCTATGTAGGATACACATAAACACCTTAACACTAATATCCATCCGTATTACGCGGTACACTTTGCGATTGCGCAGTTGATGGTTGTACGGCGTGAACTTTGACCACAGGTGGGATCCACCCAGCCACGACCGCTTCCCTTTGGAACCAGTCACGTACGCGTTTCTTACACTGATTTCTTATCAAATACAGTATCAAAATGCCCATGGCAACAGCGCACACAATCACCACTATTTCGAGACAACTAACTCTTTGTCCAATTACATCGTTCGAAACTGTCTGGGCAACAGCGATATTACTTTGCTGTGGTTTGCTTTGACTATAGCCCATCTTTACAGAATTACTTGCTAATAATTACAGTAAGAATGATATTCAAAGAATGAACATATAAGTTGTATTTATTAAATTTATATACAGTCGACGTAATTTATAGATAACTACGCAAATTGCAATATATAATTTTATTCTGTAACAAAATCCATGCTATGCATCGACCTAAAACAACATTAGATATCTCATTACAACACTGTTTATGCTTAAGTTTAATTAAATTTCCATTTAAATTGCAACCATGCAAAATAATCATATTACTAACGTTACCTACGTACAGTACTCGCCAATCTTTATGGCCGCTCTGAATGTAGCCATCGGTACGAACTTGCGCATGGTACAGTCAGGTGGACATGTCATAACCAAGAAAATATATTTGTAATTATTGAAAATTAAAATCTTCAGTTACGTTGTTAGATCAGCTATACTATATTGTTTAATTACACTCAATCAAATTCGAGTAATATAAATTCAGTTAGGTGAAGGGACTTTTAAGCTTAGACTTCTTTCCTTCTTCATAAACGTTAATACGTCAAACACCATTTTCCGTGTTTGGCGCCGTAAAACATTAAAACGACCGCAAGGCATGAACAATAAAAATGGTAACTATATCAGTACAAATAACAACAAGAAACAACGATAGCAACGAGAAACAATAAAGAAGTAACACTATGAAACTATTCTTAACGCGATGTTACTGTCAGAGCTCAGCGAATATGTGAGTCGTGTACGAACGTAGCACACTCACACTAACGCGCGGGAGGCGAGGACGCTAGCGGGTGGAAGACAGCGCGCGCGGGCGTGCCCTGCCTCTACGCCCCGCGTACGTCCCGCTGATACCTGATTTTGTGTTACTGCGCAGCGCAATGCGGCTAGGTTCGGAGCGGCCATAAAGTTTGGCGAGTACTGTACATGTTTATAACAATATCAAATCGAAATAATATCAATTTATTACACATAACAAAAATTCATGTTAACAAATATGTAAGTGCTGCTAGCCCTACGGTATAGACCTTGGGATCGGATCATTATTGCTTTCGGCAATAAATCATCCACTATAAGCCTTACTAAAAATAGCAATAGGTAGTTATGTACCATATCTCTTAAAATAAAACAAATCGTTAAATTGACACAAAATAAAAACATACAAATACACAATATTTTTTTATCACACGGGATCGTACCTGTGACATTTCAAGTACCGTTATATCTAGCGCACTGCACTATAAATCATAACACCTTACTTATGTTACAAACCTTATCGGTCGCTTGACCGACCTACCAGAGCGTGTGGTGTAAGTAAAAGGCTTATCGCTATCGCTAGTCGCACTATTTGTAACATTATTACTAGGTACGTTATTAGATACATTTCCTTGTTGTTTTTGTGGTAAGGTGCCGTCATCAACCATGTAGCTGTGACAAAAGCTTAGTCAGCTCCGCGTCCCTCCGTTGCGCCACCGCTAATTCTGCGAAATCGAGCGTCGTGGGACATGCGATAGTCTCTACCCGTGATAGAGCATCCGCTACAATATTATCGCTACCATTTATGTATTGAATATTTGTAGTAAACTCGCTGATAAACATAAGCTGCCTAATGCGTCTAGGGGTCTCCTTGTCACTTGGTTTTTTCGTAAACGCATAAACTAATGGTTTATGATCCGTGTAAATAACAAAAGTCCTACCTTCAATCATATACCGAAAATGCTCTACCGATAAGTAAATAGCTAAAAGCTCCCTATCGTATGTACTATATTTAAGTTGAGCGCTACTGAGTTTCTTAGAAAAATAACCTAAAGGGTTCCAGTGCGAATCAATCTTAATTTGCAACACGCCACCGACACAGTCATTCGATGCGTCTGCCATTATAGCAAGTTCTGCATTTATAACCGGATAAGATAATACTGCCGCATTCTGTAGGCTAGTCTTACATTTCACGAATGCAGCATCCGCCTCAGGCGACCATTGTATGATAGATTTATCTTTCTTTTTGGCATTTTGTAAATATTTATTTAATATTGACTGATACTCAGCGGTCCTAGGTAAACTAGATCTATAAAAATTGACCATTCCCAAAAAACGCCTTAACTGATCCACAGTTTTGGGTTTTGGAAAATCGGTTATCGCTTTCACTTTATTTTCTAGGGGTTTAATACTCGAGGATGTAACCTCGTACCCTAAAAATTCAAGTTTATCCTTACCAAAACTACATTTTGACATATTTATAGTTATACCGAACTGATTTAATCGCTCAAAGATAGCCTTTAAGTGTATTTCAAGCATTTCTGCTGACTCACTTGCGATAAGAATATCATCAATATAACAGAAGTAAAAACTAGACTCTAACTCGCTTGATGGACCTTCACCCTTCAACTGCATATCTAAACCTTGTAACACAGAATTATTCATGTATCTCTGAAAGGTCTGAGCGGCATTTCTTAAACCGAAAGTCATACGTGTAAACTCGTATAAACCGAAAGGTGTAGTTATAGCGGTTTTTTCTATATCTTCAGGTGCAATCAATATATTATGGTACGCCCTATTAATATCTAAGTGCGAAAAAATTCGTTTATTACCTAAAATATACGTAAAGTCAATTATCCGCGGAATAGGGTACCTATCGGGTTTTGTGATAGCGTTCAAAGCCCTGTAGTCGCCGCAAGGACGTATTTCTCCATCCTTCTTGGGTACCACATGCAGTGGACTCGCCCAAGGGCTTCTAGACGGCCTAATTGCTGCATACGTTGAAATTCTTCTTTAACCTTTATATATTTTTCCGGGGCTAGCGGTCTAGCACGCGCAAACACGGGTGGACCGGATGTTTCTATGTAATGTAATATCGAATGCGGTGGGTGCTCCCTAAAAGACACAGGCTTAGTAATGTCTGGAAATTGTTCAAGTAAATTTGAATAAATGTTATTGTTATCAATCGTAGTAAATGATGGCCCTTTCCACATTACAATTGAGCCTACTCTACTTAAACTTGTTACTTGGTCTATGAGACGCCGACCACTTAAATCAACAAGTAATTTATGCTTTAACAAAAAATCTGCGCCTATTATAGGCTGATTGACTTCAGCTATTATAAAATCCCACGTAAAAGGACGTCTTAAACCTAAATTTAATGTTAACAATCGCATTCCATAAGTTTTTATGGTAGTGCCGTTTGCGGCATATAATTTAAAATTACATTTATTATTTTTGTAGCTACTTAAACGATTTTTGCTTACTGGAATAACAGAAACATTTGCTCCGGTATCAATTAAAAATTTCATACCTGTATTTCTATCGTTAACTACAAGACGGTTTTGCACTGTACAGCATCCCGCCTCATGCTGCACTAATTCTGGTTTCCCGTCGGCTTGGCCTGGGCACCGCCCCAGTTGCAGGGTTTCACGCATCGCGTCGCGTTGTTCCATTAACGGTAATGGTAGAAACATAACCAATTTGCACTACGCCTCTTGCCGAACGCTTTACCTTCCTTCGAAACCGATCTTGCTCTTCTGCTACTGCCATCGCGCTGTCTATCTCTTCCGCGCTCCAACTCTGTCAGTCTCAGGTTGATTTTGGCCAGCTCACCCAGGATTTGACTAGCCTCTGATGGTCTAGATTCCACCTTCCTGCTCCTTTGTCGTGTAGCTCAACTTCCTTCACCTCCTCTATCGCCGTGGGCCCTCCTGTGCTCTCCAGTACTTTATCTGTGATGGTAGCCAGAACGTCCAGGCTCTTCGAGTCCGTCACCGACAAAACTGCACGAACCGCCGTCGGCAGATATGATTGCCACATCAACCGTAGAGTGTCGTCAGGCACCTTTTCTCGGGCTAATTCTCTCATCCTACGCAAGAGTTGTGATGGACGCTGATCACCCAGCTCCATTTCGCCTATCAGTTTCTGCAGCTGTCGGGTTTCTGACTCTTCATATACTTCCAGCAATCTTTCCTTCAGCGTCAAGTACTTCCGCGTCTCTGGCGGAGCGAGGAGTAGGACTCTAGCCTGTTGTATAGCGCTCTTCGCGAGCTTTGTTACCACCAGGTTCAGCTTCGCGGCATGGCTCAGCTTCTGATTCTCCACGACGGCCTCAAATTGGACAAACCTGAGTCGCGTTTGGTCTGCCCAAAATTCGGGTATCCGCGACGAAACAGTAATACTGGCGAGCGCTTTCTCGCTAGTTTCGCCGGCCACGTTCATTTTCCGTATTCCAAATGTCCGTCTTCCTCAAAATATTCTTTTTCGGGGTCACCAGTGTGGGGTTTCAAGGTCCTTGTTTGTGTCTGTGTGTGTGGCACTACTAAATTTGTGTTCAGAGATATTTTGGGGAAATGGAATTGAAACGACTTATTAGCGTTGTGGTTTATTTGCGACTGAATAACTGCATGGCGGGCGCAGCCGCGCTTCGTCGATGAATAATGCTATATAGTTATGCATAAAATAAACAACGTGTGTCCCTACAGACTGTATGCAAGGTGATGTTGTTATGTGAAAGGTACAGGTAGATAACGGTAGATAATGTCACGCATACTGACCGAGTTACTTTAGAGTTTCTGAAGTCTTTAGAATAATCAGGAGAGTCTTCACACAACTTGAGGCTGAAAGTAGATTTGTGTTACCACAAATTAAAGGCGAGGATTTCCCAAAATACAGTGTTATCTAGCGTGTGCAAACGCCTTTTATTTGTAAATAACAGAGATTTAAATTCGGAAAAAAAATATATGTTATTCTACGGCATTAGATCTATATTTGTCGGCCATTTGAAACACGATTACTGATATATTTTACGATAGAAAATAATCGCGAATATAGATCTGTTTAAACATTTTTCACGTTTCGTTTGAGTGGTATTGGGATTAGAATTTTCAAAAGTATACCAAGATAAAAGTCATGTAAAAGCGGATGTTTCTCGGCCATCACATTATGAATTTTAATATATAGAAAAATATAATACCGAAAAAATTTAATTTCCTTCTGCCGACGCGCTCTCTCCAGTCTCCGGCGTCGTTCAGTCCCGAGCGGGATGTAATGGAGACAAGACGTATCGCTAGTTTGCAGAGCGCACCGCAGGATTAAGAATTATTTTATCGTCAGTTACGAATGTCATCATCACTTATTGATAAATATATTATATCTAGATTTAGTTTGTAAATAGCTATTGTAAATTTTTAGTAAGTAATAAGAGTGTATCTAGGTAATTAGTAAAGTTTTGAAAATATAGTTCTGTTTATTGGACAAGATAACGGACTTGATAACAGCATAGTTAGGTACCAGTACTTTAGAAAATTATTGATTTGTTGTGTATTGTGGATGATTTATAGCATTAGTTATTGTTGCATTGGGTACTTACCTAATATAATAATACACACTTTTATTCTGTGTACCTATATACGGAAATAAAAATATAAGATGTGCCTGAAAGCTATACAAGCGAATTTTATAGGTAGCTACCTACCTTAATAAATACAAATATCCGCAGTTACCTGCGTAGTGGTATTTATGGTTACTGCACCACCCTCGTGGGTAGTAGCGTGATGTTATTTGGTATAACCTTCCTCAACAAATAGGCTAGATAGGCAAAACAATCTTAGAAATTGGCCTGCTAGTTTCTAAGACTAGCACGATCAGAAACAAAAAAATAGTTTTGATATAGATAGGTAGATTTATGAATTGCCGTATAAGTATATTCAATAATTCTATTGACTATTTCCACCAATAATATCGTTGATTTCCACACTATTACCAAACACGGAACAATGGACACCTAATAATATTATCGTATTATTTATCACGCCGAGGGATAATGCACTGATGTCACAGCTTAGAAATATTCGGTAAGTAAGTATATCAATTTGACTGACAAATAATAACGAAAACTAGAGTTTATTATTGGTTGGCGGAAAATAAGCGTTGCGGGTGTAGGATTATTATTTCGTACGTATGTATGTATGTATAATTTTAACTTTTTTTTTCATACTACTTGCCGATGGCAGCGCCTAAAGGAGATCACCCAAATTGGGCTAATTTTTATTTTGCCGGCCAATCAATAAAATTGTGTTATTTTAATAGAACACACTGTTGTTAACATTTTTACCTATTACACAAACTTGTAAGTCAATTCTCTGAGACAATATTTAGGTTTGAATGTATGTCTCAAAGTACCGTAGAGCAGTTTTGTTTTGACAAAACTGATAAATCATAGAGGTGTAAAGGTGGTCAACTATACGTTTTCAGCCTAACGTGAAATACTTGGGCCTTAAAATGCAGTGGACTCATTAAAAAAGTAAAAAACATTTTTTTAAATACTCCTGACCAAATATAAAAATATCGTCTAAACCTTTAGTAGGAATGTCTATGACCGGCCAGGTACAGATGTCTTGTATACACGCATGGCACCATAGTGGCGCTAATTCCTGTTCCCAACATGTGGTTGAAGAGATGTTGCGTCGCGACATTCTCACTTTCCGTTGTTTCGGCCGGTTCCTGTAGAGAAAAGGGCAGGAGGAAACGCCTGGATATCACTATGGTGACAGCAGCCGCAATCTTGTCCAAGAAACGGCGCTGCAAATGTTGGCGGAATGCCCCGCTTATCGCGTGTCCCAGCGCCGTGAACATTGCTATCTTAAGCCTTTTCCGACCATTTTGGTGTACCTTTACAACAACTTCCTTTCCGTTCTGTTCTGGGCAGTCTTCAACCAATTACTGCCCGCTATCTTTATGATGTCTGCTTTCCATCTCATTTGCAGTCTTAAAGCTAGTCGTTTACAATCCCATGGTTGCCATTTTAATATTTGCTTGCACCATGTTTCGGGATTTTTGGCTACATGCGCGATGTCCGGCCGCTACTTTTTTGGTAACATCTGATACTAGACTTTATTTTCGGAGCTATTTATTCGTCTTTCTGTCTCTGAGTGTCACTCCTGCCAGTTTTCTCTCCATTGCCCTTTGAACAACTTCAAGTTTCTGTAGCACTGCTTCTGTAGTAACCCAAGTTTCGGCTCCATAGGTGAGCACTGGCAGGACGCACTGGTTGAATATTCTTGCTTTTTGTTGCTTCGTAAAAGCAAATACCAGTTTATCGAAAGCAGCCCAACCCAAATAGATACTTATATCAATCCTGTTCACCTGGTTTGCTTTGGCCATCTTTATTTCTTGCCCTAAGTATAATATACTATTTATTGAAGAATTCTAATCAGGTACATCCTACTGCAATCGTTATCCTGCTGGAGTTTTCACTGGTCATGTTTCGAATTGGCCGTAAACTGATCGCGGCAATTATTACAGTCGTACCCTCGCTACCTGCCCTGCCCATGGTCTGGTGCGTGATGGCTTGGAACGTCACCGTCTCTTTCTGTGACGCAGTAATGCTTATCAATCAGATATTTCGCTCTTGGCTTACTACCTGCCATTACCTGATGCCATTAAAATTGCAACTTGCACATTATTTTAGGCAAAAAATAACAATAATTACTTAGGATTTATTTCAGGAACAGAATAGATTCTTTGAGCTGGAATATGATCTCACAGACTACACTTAGAACCTTAGTGTAGTCATAAAAAGTGTTTATTTCGTAATCTTAATATATAAAATCCTTGCGTTACTGACTGACTGACAGACACGCTACAGCCGAAACTATTGGGCGCAGAAAGCTAAAATTTGGCATGTATGTTCCTTGGGGACCGTAGGAGTGCACTAAGAAGGGAATTCCCGAAATTCCCACGGGATCGGCCAAAACGGTTAAATTAAAAAAAAATGCAGGCGTAGCTGCTGGCGTCCTCTAGTATTCTATATAATTTTAAGTTTATTTTAGTTGGCTGGCACCATTGACATATATTTAGTACATATATATCAATGGCCGGCACATTTAGAATAATTTGCCTAAATTTGTATGGCGCTGGGTGATCTCCTTTATTATGCATGCACGTGTGTTTGTATGAGTATATTGCTATAACTATTACCCTGTAATAAACATTTTGTGTATTATTGATCTTTTTCCGGTACTTTTTTGACAGAGTAGTATCTTAGAGATTTCACAGTTAAAATAAATATAACAAAATGTAATCATTGGTGATTAAAAGTAGCCATGAGTATCTTACCCGTTCTTATTATTGGTTCTATGCCGTTGTTTTGCTGACAGTAGCAACGAATTAATTAATTTATATTAATCTAATCCTTTTCCCTAAGATTTATATCGAACAAGCGATACTTTCGCATTGCGAGCGATCATAAGTTTTTTTATAATGAAGAATGTTACCTAATTTTGATTATTAGCTCTCCATATTTTCTGTCAAAAATAAAAAATATTAGTGAAAGAACTACTTCGATACGTTAATTAGTTTCCGATTTAGAAGTAAAACAAGTTGTAACCGCACGACGCGGGCTGCCGTGTCGGTGTGACGTCATCGTACAACACGCTCAGTCTGGCTCACTCAGTCCGCTCGCAGTCGCGCGCCCGTGCCGTTGAAATAATACCCTAAATACTTCTAAAAATGTCCAATCCAGGTACTAGGAAATCATGTGTTGTGCCTCAATGTGAAAATACAACTACCAATTCGCCGGAAAAGTTGTTTTTTATAGTTGCAAAGGACATTAAAATGCGAAAAAATATGATAAAGCTACGAAGAGGTTAGATCCATTTGGAGATAACCGATTAATTAAATAATGAATAGACATTTTTTAAACTTCTTTTGTTTCACATATAAAATGTGAAAGATAACACTGTCTTTGAAGCTCTCAAAGTTTTGACGCTAGTTTGTAAAAAAATATGTTTTGATCTTTTCTAATAACACTTGGTAGCAGGCGTTGAAGGCTCCTCGCTTCGACGATGTAGCCACATTTAAATGCTATAGTATGTTTACAGTCACCTCTGCTGGCGGCACAATCTTCGCAGGTTACATTTAAAGTTTCTTGATCCTTTTCATTGCATTCTAAACTGCATTGATAAGGTGTGGTACCTACGTACGCGGTGTTCTGGCGTGATTCTACATTTAACCGTACATGACATCACCTACTCTTTTTACTTGAACATAACCAATAGATCATCGCTTCATCGCCATAGCTGTCTCTTGCCGATCTAAAATAAGTCTCAAATAAAAATAAATGGCCTTACGTATTTTGTTAGTAAAAAATACAAATAAAATAAAGGTTTAGTACCTACATCTGTAACGTTCAACCCACTATATCTAATCCTAGGTACCTATCCTACTTTTTACTAATATTATAAATGCGAAAGTTTATGAGTGTGTGTTTGTTATCTTTTACGCAAAAACTACTAAACGGATGTGGACGAAGTCTGGAATAACACATATCTAGGCTACTTTTAATTCCTGGGGAAACGCGGTACCTATATATATACATACGTATACCTATAGCTACAAAACTATAATACATATTTGTTGCCATTAACGTAAAAATTTAATGGTAGGTAGGTACTTCTACTATTTGAGTTGCATTCTTCCATTACGACATTAGTTGGGTATTTTGTTTTGATAAAAAAATTAAGAACAGATAAACTACCTATTAAGCATAAGTAGTAGCAAGGAAAATTTATTTACCTTTGCATTTTCATTCCTTGCATTTCAGCGGCAACGAAATCACTATTTGTTGATAGATAATGCGCAACCATTAATTCTATTTTAGGTAGATTATCCGATTGCCCTTTTTCGAATCCTTCATCCATTTTATTAATCGAATAATATTTACTATTCTTAGACTATATAGGTCTATCCTCACACAACCCGTACCGTCCACGGCCCGTGGACGGTACGGGGACGGGACGTGGACGGGACGGAGCGCAGAAAAGAATCGTTGCATACATTTTATATGGACTCGTTCACACACGTGCCGTGTCAGTGCGCTGTCAGTGCCTCGACCGAGGCGATGACGTGCACGGGCCGGGGACGGGTACCATAGATATAATATATTTAGCATTAGATGCGCTAAGTGCGACGTGACATCCAGAAGAACGATATTATAAATACATTTATTAAGCACTAGATGGGCTGTGTTCGATGTAATCTTCAGAAGAACCACATGGCAGTGAATTGTCGTTAAGGCACAATGACGCTTTACTTAGTCCTTAGCTTTCTTAGTTCACAAACTTGAGAGAGATAAAATCGAAAAAAGATAATCGATTTTTCTGAAAAACAATCGAAGCTTAAATTGTTATTTTATATTATTTTGCAAGTAACTACTCGTACTTGTTCTAATAAAATGTTATAAATGCGTTTACTATTAAATATAACTAAATAATATTTGTTTTTGTTCTGGGCCAGTCTATTATGAATAAAAAAGGACGAGTCTATTAACTAATATGCACACTATCACTTTCAAACGCGAGTGAAATTATGCTTGAAAAATAAAATACAATTAAGCACATTTTATATTTAAAACTCCCGTCGTATATTCTTCACTCCAATATTTATTTTGTCACTTCTAGGACAGACGTGACAAAGATTGGAAAGATTCTGTATTTTTAATGAAAGTTGTATCTTTACCATGGGTTACCCTGTAACCTAGTTGTGATCACAATATTATTACACGTTATAATACCTGTTTTTTTATATTGATGTTTTATATTGTATGTGTAATAAAGGTGGAAACAGATATACTTACCACACCCCACCCCACAGCACGTGTCGACACCCGATGCGAACGGTGCACATATACAACACCCCACGCGAAGCTAGAACAAGCTTCGTTCAAAATTACTATTTACGAAACTATAACATAATTTCCTAAATAGTGATTTTGAGGAAGATTCATCATTTATAGTGAGGCATTATTTCTATTATAATGATAAAGGTATTAGCCTGAACTCAAATCGTACAATGCGGGCTTACATTTTAATAATTCAAGTAGCTAATGTTGTGTTTTTAAACGAACACTAAAAAGTATCATCATGACAGGAATGTTTTCAACTGATGCATGGCGTTCTGTGTTAATTAAAAACATACTGCTTGTCAAGCGTCGGATGACGTGTGTTTCCCCTCCACCGTCAACGCGCCGATCTCCAGATCGATCGACAGAGATCAATCCACTGAATGGATGGTGATGCGTGGGGTGGCGTTGGGTGGAGTGTTGTATATCTGCACCTCACCATACTAAATATATGGGATTGATTAGTTTCAACATGCGTGGGGTAGCGTGAGGTAGGGTGGGGTGTCGTATACCATAAAGGAATCTTAATCTATTCTTATTTCAATGTAAGTCTATGGCCAATTATTCACAACTACGTCGTATTGACAATAGATGACAGCAAGTTGCGCTATAACATTTGTATCACTATGGTGCTTATAGGTAAAAGCGGGTCTATGTCGTGGCCGTATCTTGAAATTGGCCATTTTATTAAATGATCGCATTTCAAGAAAAGTCTTATAATTATCCATTGGTAATTTCATGATTTGCATTGGTCAGATCTATGATAACAAATCGTTAAATCAGGAAACTTCATAAAATGGTCAATCATAATTGAGAAAATGGCAACATAATTACATTTTTAGGTAACGATTCAAATAAAGTTTAAACACCGAACCCGCGTAAACGGGCATATTTCGGCATGTTCGCTCGAAGTGGTAGTGACATCGTGTCAGTGTCAACATAGACTATGACGGCTCAAGCTTATACGAGCTTAGATGAGCATCAACGCTCGTACGAGTGAAATAATTAGAAAAAAAAAGTCGTGACTTTGAGCCTCAATATCTCCTGAACCAGGAATTTCCCAGGTACTACAGACACATGCAGGGTGTGTTTGAGTATGAGGTTTTGTTTTTCTAATAATTCCAAAATCGTGTTTTGAATGATAAATGTAAACTTACTTCCAAATAAAACTTAAACAAAATGTTCAATATTTCTCTAAAATAAGCAGCTTTAAAGTTCTCTAAACGCAATGGACGCGATACAAGCCATCAGCTGAGCTGTGGACAAGTGCATTACCCCCACGGCCGCGATCATAAACTGCCGCCGTCGCGTAGATAGGTACGATGCATTTCTGGTGCCAATTTTTCTTGCAAGCGCTCGCTATACATTGCGGCTTATAAAATGTGTCTATTTCTTTAAGCTTAAAAAAATATTTCGCTTCCCAGGTATTGTTTTCACGTAGTATGACTTGGTATGATGTGCAAAACGAGTATACTTCGGCTTGGTGGTGGGTCTTGTGACATATGTACATGTATACAGGATACATAAGCGATGACACTAAATTGAAATATGAGATAATTCCGTTTTAACCGATATAAATTCCTCGTTTCAAATATTTGTCACTTCTATATCATATATCCCTATAGTCGTATTTTTAATTAGACGAAGCCAACTGACAGTAACTAAAGTCACTTTGTAAAATAATGGTGCCATATTTAAAGTAATAGTGATGGGTTTAGTTCTCGTTCAATCAGATGAACGAACAATGAGTGTGAATAGTTAATCATTGCAAACTATAAAAGAATTCCCCTTTAAACCAAATTCCGTAGTAGTGATGGATAATGCCCCCTACCACTCCAGGAAACTAGAATCGCTGCCTACAATGTCTTGGACTAAACCTAGAATACAAGAGTGGCTAACGAGCAAAAATATTTCATTCGAAGCAACAATGGTTAAAGTTACTCTTATAGACATTGTATGGCAGCACAAAAAAGAACATTGCAATACCTAAGGATGTTGTGGACGAGATGGCAGCGCAGCATGGGATAATTGTTTGACGTCTGCCCCCATACCACTGTGAGCTCAATCACATTGAGTTGGTATGGGCGCAGGCTAAAGGATATGTTGCAAGAAATAACAAAACCTTCAAAATGACAGAAGTAAAAACTTTTTGAAAAAGGACTTCATCATATCACTCCTGAAAAATGGAGTAGCTGCGTGTACAAGTTTCCTCGCAATGTTTTCCTTAATGTTTAAAACACTCGGTATTCAGTATAGGTATATACTATAGGAAAATAGTCTACGAAAACTCGTTGGTATGTACAAAGCACGCCTAAAATTTGAACACTGTACCCGATATCGGCCGTACGGCACACTAACTATTCACTAGACAATCGAGGCAATTTCATTCATTCAAGAGTTTTTTCAATCATTCACTTTGTCACAACACTATTTTTATTTCATCATAAACTGACAACACAGTAAACGTCAGTTGACTTCGTCTAATTAAAAATACGACTATAGACACGCTATGACACATATATATAACTAGTGAATAATTTGGCCATAGATACTAGAAATAAAACAGATGTGACAAAGATTTGTTGACATGTATTAAGTACCTACTCACAAAAACTTGGCAAAATTTTAATTTATGTTTGTAAACATGGTTGATTGGAGTTTTAGACTCCTATGAAATAGGACTCAAGTTTGATTTTGAGGCTTGTTAAGAGCGTTTATGCCGTCGGAGCCGATTTTGCGGGTTTTTATTGTTCTATTATGTCACGGATAAGTAACAATTAATGTAAAAGATATAGAAAATATGAAAGTTCAGTTCTTTATCAAGAGAGTGCTAAAGGGAAATATTTGGGTTACTATAGTAAATATTTTAAAACGGATGAATTTAATAAACTCATCTGTAAATGTGAACTGTTCTAGCCGAAGTTATAGAAGCGAGTGCTTAAAAAAAAATTGTACTTTCATTCATAATTTTCAAGAAAATCGGAGATCAAAACAGTGCATTTTGCTTAATTTTAGCCCGCATATTTGCATTTATATCTAAAAAACTACTGTGATTATTAAAAAGATATATAAACTCCGAAATTAAACCACTCTCTTTTGGGTGATAGGCCTCGTCAGCTTTGGATGGCAACCCGTCTAGGAGAAGGAAAACTCCGAAATAAAACCAACATTCAGGGAGCATACCCGAAAACAAACCCCAATCCAAGGTGTCAACCGACCCGTGCCGAGGGATTCATGGCCAGAGGGCAAGTTGGTCGCTAACGGAGGGTGCATGTGTTGGTGGTCACAGGGCACAGCTAGTATTCCATCTTACCCCCGTACAGGGCTCTGCGGGGATGGACATTCTAAATCACCATTACTCGTGGGAACGCTATGAGAACTGAAAATAATATTTCTCCAGACGGCGGCGACGCGGTTCGCAACCCATCACGTCTCGTTTCCCGCGAGGGCGAAAAGCGGCCTACGGAAAGCCGGTTTGCAACATTAAATGTTGGAGGAGGAATGGATGGTAAATTGAATGAAGTATGCCAGATGATGGATGATAGAAAGATTGATGTTCTATGTGTGAATGAGACAAAAAGGAAAGGTTGTGGACCCACCAAGCTTGACAGCTACACGGCTTATTGATCTGGGGTAGACAGTACCACCAGAGCCTGCAAGGGAGTTGGTTTATTACTGTCTGCGCGAATGAATGAGTGCGTTGGATGCTGGCAACACTGGAAACGTCAGACGTAAAATTACGTAGCTCCGTAATTTTTAAAAGTTTTATTTAATTTTAAATGAATATTTAATGCTTATATCTCATTATTGGTGTTAAATAGAAAGTAAATAGTAAACTAAAGTGTGAAAGACATTGAGTTTGGTGTTTGAAACCTCGATACAAACAGTTTTTGGCGGACAGATTACTACCAGCTGTCAACGGACGGATTTGAAATCATCTTTAAACCCGGGGAGTATTTTACTTATTAACTTACACTCCTCATCACACATTTACTCGGCTCACACAAACGTGAGCTTCGTCCATCACACACTGGCACAGTTTCTGTTTCCTTTTGCTTGACAAAAACGTGGAAGCAAAATCGAAGACTGAGCAAACGCCCCATACAAACACCTACTACACTTACACTTCACATTTATTTAGGTGTTTATATCTTGAACAAGGCCCATATATATAATATCTTCAGAATTTTATATAAAAATTGAGTAAAGTTGTCAAGATTATATTTTTCTTTTTTCTACCTACATATTTTGCCTAATTAATAAAAAATTGAATAGCACCTTTAATTTCTTTCCTTTAAATAATATTTTCCCTTTCTGTTGTTTATCTACTGTCCTTCTAGCTATAGTATAATTAATTTTATATATATTTATTTTCTTATTATCTATAAACTTCTACTCATTACTGTTTTATCTCTTCTCTAACATCTTGATTATTTTTCTGTCCATAGGTGTTTGGCATATCCTTGGCTATGAGCCATTCCACAATGAGCACTATGATGACCAGGAAGGCCACAGTGAAGGATCTAGAAAACAAGCTGAGAGTAACCTTGGTGGAATTAAAGAAGTGCCAGGAGGAGAATAAACATCTACTGAGGGAGCGTGCAGACTGTGAAGAGGACATCAGAATTGTCATCGATAGGGTTTCCAACCTGAAGGCTCAACTCGCAGACCTCCATATCGAGCATATGGACACACTGGCCCAGCGAGATAGGTTACAGGAAGAAATCCATTTATTGACCGCTAGCAATGATGACCATTCATGGTCTATGAGTCGCATTAGGGAACTAGAATGCTGTTTAGAACAATCATTCACTAAGATTAAATCACTAGAACAAACTGTAGAGATATTAAACAGTAATAAAACTCAGAACCTTTACTCTGAGGTTGTAGGTAAGAGATTAGGCTTAGATTCAAAACAATTAAAAATAAACATGAATTGTCTGAAACGGCATAGAAAGTATAATAAATTAAATAAACATATTAGGAAACTCATTCTTAGTCTAAAGCAATATAGGAAAACTAAGATAACATCTCAGCAATATACATGTTTAGTTTCTGAGCGTTCAGATTTGTTAATGGAGTTAGACAAATACAATGCAGAGTTGATTAATGGCATAACATTATATGACAAACATACTAGGGATCTTAAAAGTCAAATTAGTTTCTTACAATCTCAAATAAGTAGAATGAACACGCAATATGAAAATGAGGTTCAGGAGTATATTAGGAAATATGATGAGATTGCACAAGTGGGGAAGCAAAATTTAGAATATGTAAAGGCCTTAACAAAGACTAATAGTTGTTTGAATATCATAAAACCAACATTACCCACTTGTGAGTCCCAGATTATTTGCGATAGTGATAAAAGTACTTGTTCAGAAAATAATAGAACAGGTAAGTCTTCTTTAGGTAATAATTCTGGCACAAATAAAGTTTATATATTCTCAGATAGGCTTGGTGTAGGTTTAGGTAGTTTAATAAATTGTGAGTTGACACAACACAATACTATCAATTATTGTTATCCAGGGTCTTCGTTTACAAATCTAATTAATACATTAAATACAACAATATTTGATAGGCAGTCTACAATAATTATCACATATGATGATAGCCCAATGGTGACTAAAAAGGATATATTTAATTTGACAGAAGTTATGTTATCGCTTCATAGCAAATTTGAATGCAAAGAACAATGGCAAACCACCGTACATTATCAGTGTCACATTAAGACTTTGCGAGCATTGGTACGAATACTTTAAAAAGATAGATCTAAGGCCTAGTAAGTAAAATGTGATTACAGAATATTTTTATGTTATGGGATTTTAATGAAAAACGAAGTTAAAGAGTTGTAAGTTACACCTCGCGCATTTAATGTGGGCAGGTCTGAAGTTAGTCACTAATATGCTTATAGTATATCATCTGTGGTCACTAATGTCACAGCTGTCACAGTGATAAGTTCAAGTATGTGCAGTACAATGAATAAACGTACATTGCGCAGAACGCTAATGACTAACGTCAGATGACGTTTCAAGGAGCTAACGGAGCTACCTATGTAAATAGGTATTAAGTAAATATCTGAGCTCTTTGCTAATAGGTACGTAGGTATCATGAGCACAGAACTGTGATTGGAATGTTATATTATCTGAGAGTACCTATTCCAACACTTACTTCTAGATTGTATTTATAATTATCTAGGTATATCACACTTTTCTGTAATTATGTTGCTCTATACTCTATCCAGCAAACTTACACTAATTATTATACTTTGCAAACTCTCGCGCTATTGAGCATTTAGGGGTACTTAACTGATTTGGCGTTTCATCAGCCCTATGTATGTATCATAAAATAGTAATTAAGTGAAAATAAAATATGTTTGGTAAAAAGCATTTATTTACATTTTAACCATTATATCATGCCTCTTCTCCGACTTCTTCGAAAAACTGAACTGGTGACGGAATAATAGCTTGACGACGAATATATCCCAGATATCATACAATGCACATAATGTATAATCATCAAATCCCACACAAATAAAAACTCTGTTCAAAATAACAATACGTATTAGATATTTGTCTCAAACGTATTTCCAGTATCACAACAACGTAATTGTGTAACACCATAAGTAGGTATTCAACACTCAGGATGCAAAAGCTTCACTGAAAGCAGAAGCAAAAGCTAAGCTAAGAAAAGTTAACAAAACAATGCGAAAATGCGTAAAATACTCAAAGTAAGAGGTAAAATAAATATAATACAGACTACGATACAAACGCATATTCATTTTAAGATCGGTGACAACTTAATAATATAAAAAATAAAAAAATAATATAAAAAATGACACAGGTACATGTAGGGTATCCAAGAATTTAGTTTCTGTAAATAGTTCCTATCCTTATAATTCTTCTATTGAGAATACTGACACAAGTTCTTTAAACTTAAGACTAGGACAAAGGGTAGACAAATTCAACTGAATGTAGCACATCAGAACATACAAGGTCTATCTGGCAAGGATTTAGAATTAAGTTTATATTTAGAAAATCACAGTATACAAGTTATGTGTATTACAGAACACTGGCTAAAAGAGTACCAAATTAGATTCTTAAATAACTCGCAATACACGGTACACAGTGCCTTCTCTAGGAAACACGCTATTCATGGTGGATCCTTGATTATTGTTTCAAATAGCTTAACATGTAAAGAACGGAAAGACATAGCAAGTTTGTCTATAGAATGCACTGTGGAACTGTCATGTGTAGAACTTGAGCAGCATATTATCATATGTGTATATCGTCCACCGTTAAGTAACTTTAGCTTGTTTGAATCAGTTATTGAAGATGCAATTACTAAAATTAGGAGCAATAAGAAAGGTATTATAGTTTGTGGTGATTTTAATGTAAATATTCTTGCTCATTCAGTAATGACTAGTAGATTTTTAAATCTATTTAAATCATTTAATTTAAAAAATTTGTTCCTTGAACCAACTAGGATTACAGCAACATCATCCACCTGTCTTGACAATATATTTAGTAATTGTACAGTTTCGCATAAATTAGTTAGTTCTGAATTAACTTCGGATCACTGTGGTCAATTAGCAAGGTTTCCGTATTATAGTGATAGCATGATACAGAAAGTGTTAGCTAGGCATAAGTTTATTGAATTCCGGAATAAAATTTTGATTGGAATGAATGCTATGAGTCCTGATTTAATGGAGATTGATTCGCCAAATGAAAATTTCAATAATTTATTTAATGTAGTTAACAAGGAATTTCAGAATACTTTTAGGACTAAGGAGAAAGTAGTTAAGGAATCTCGAACTTTTAGTGAGTGGGCTACTGCAGGTATTTACAAAAGCAGAGCAAAGATGTACGAGTTGTACGGTATGAAGAGATACAATTCTGATTCGAACTTCACTGAGTATGTTAGGAATTATTCCAAGATATTTAAAAGAGTGTGCAATACAGCTAAGGCATTATTCGTTAGGAACAAAATTGAACAATCCTCGAATAAAATTAAGGCAACCTGGCGAGCTATTAATGAAGCAACAGGTAAGACAATACTAATAGGTAATAGTTTTAGTTTATTTGATAGTGACAGATTAATTCATAATGACAAAGAAGTCGCACACACATTTAATAAATTCTTTGCTAGCATACCGATTACTACTACTAGAGAATTAAAATCATCAGCTTTAGTCGCAGAAAACCTATTAGAATCTAGTGTAGGAAAATGTGATGTATTATTTAAGTTCCACTGTATTAATTCTACCGAAATTATAAGTACTTTTCAATCTCTAGAGTCTCAGAATACAGGTGATCTCTGGGGCATTTCTGTTAAGGTTTTAAAAAGTATAATTGATGTAGTAGCTCCTTATTTAAGCAACTTATTTAATAAGTGTATTGAATCAGGTGTTTTTCCCGATCTTATGAAACACAGTAGGATAATACCTCTTTTCAAATCCGGCAGTTAGACTGATTCTAGTAATTATAGGCCAATATCGATACTATCTGCCTTTAGTAAGATTTTTGAAAAGATCATACTCAAGCAATTACTTAGACATTTTAATCTAAACAGCCTCCTTCATATTGAGCAATATGGATTTACCAAGGGTCACTCGACAACAGATGCAGGAGTAGCGTTACTTAAACACATATTCAGTGCATGGGAGAATGCCCAAAATGCTATTGGTGTGTTTTGCGACCTTTCGAAAGCATTCGTTTGTGTCTGCCATGAAACGTTCTTATGCAAAACTTAGACATTACGGCGTACAGACTAAAGCATTGGAAGTCATTAAGTCATACTTAAGTGACAGAATCCAATGTGTTGAAATAAACGGCTCAAAATCCAGTGGCTTACCTGTTGATTTAGGAGTGCCGCAAGGCAGCATCCTAGGGCCTTTCTTGTTTCTTGTTTACATAAACGATTTACCTTTTTACTTGAAAAACATTTGTGACGTTGTACTGTTTGCTGACGATACTTCTTTGATATTCAAAGTAGATAGAAATAAGGAACATTTTAACGAAATAAACAGTGCGCTCATTCAAGTAACTAAATGGTTTAATGTAAACAATCTAGTACTGAACGCCAAAAAAACAAAATGTATTAAGTTTGCTCTGCCTAATGTCAGAAACCTTGGTCCTATTATTGCTCTAAATGACGATGTTCTCGAAACATCTGAATCTACATTATTTCTAGGAATAACACTTGATTCGAAATTACAGTGGGGTGCGCACGTTACATATCTCTCAGGGAAACTTAGCTCATCTGCTTATGCCATTAAGAAGGTTCGTAGGTTGACTGATGTCGATACGGCTAGATTGGTTTATTTTAGCTATTTTCATAGTGTTATGTCATATAGCATATTATTATGGGGTAGGGCCGCTGACATCGAAAATATTTTTATATTACAAAAACGGGCAGTTAGGGCCATTTACCAGTTAAAGACAAGTGTCTCACTTAAAGAAAATTAAAAAATATTGGTATTCTTACTTTAGCATCACAATATATTTATGCCAGTGTTATGCATGTACGACTACATATAAATTCTTACAAAATGAATAGTGACATACACAATATTAATACTAGGAACAGGCACAAATTATGTGTACCATATTTCCGTTTACACAAAACGCATAGCTCTTTTATTGGGCTTAGTATAAGAATGTATAATAAAATACCTAGTAATATTTTAGACTTGCCTTTAAGGTCGTTTCAGACAATTGTTAAAAATAATCTTTTACTAAAGGCATATTATAGTTTAAATGAGTATCTTGACGACAAGTACGCTTGGAAATAAATATTCTTTTATTAGGTCAATTTCTTTTTATTATAAGGTCAATAGGCAGTTCTATAGTTTAGTTAATTACCGTATTCTCTTTTATACTACATTTGCATTCTTGTTCTACTCTTTTTATTATAATTTATCGGATTTGTAAGGTGAGGGTAACTCGTGGTCATGAACTGCTAACTAATAGATTGTAAATTGCTGCAGGTTCATATACCATTACTTTTCGGAACATACTGTTCCACCATAAATCAGAACAGTCATGTTCGCGAGTTGCTTACATCAAAAGACGTAAGTGAATGCTCCTGTTTCACCATATTCACTTTGGGAGGCTTACTAAATGAACATAATTTATTGCTTGAGAATGATATCAACAACTATTAACTTTTGCAATAGTAGATAACTCACAATGTGAAACAGTTGGAGCTCCTTACAAATAAAACATGTAAAAGAATTATACTGGCAGTTAAAAAGAGTGGCCACGAGTTTTATTGCCCGTTCTTTCTCGTGGTTCTACCTATTGCATTGCGAACGTGGCAGTAAATGTAAATGTAGAATCATCTAGTAATTAACTTTAATCTTTGACGTTCATAAGCGTCACTTTGTGACCTAAATGAATAAATGATTTTGAGTTTGAGTTTGCGTTAAGGAATATGAATGTGTAAATGCTAGACTATTGTGGATGAGAATGAAAGTAGGACTTACTCGTCTCTTTATTGTAGGGGTTTACGCCCCGGTCAATATAGTAGCGGGTATGTCACAGCAAGAACAAGACGAAAGGCAGGAATTTTGGGAGAACATAAGAGCGATTTTGAGGAAATGTAAGGATAACGAAAAATTTATCTTGTTAGGTGATTTCAATGGATGGGTGGGAGTAAAACGAGATGGATTTGAAAGGGTTTTAGGTGGATTTGGTGATGAGAGTGTGAATGAAAATGGAAAAGTTTTGCTTGAGGTTTGTTTAGAGTGGAGCCTTTGTGTGACAAACACCATGTTTGATCACAAAAGGATACACATGTATACGCGTGAGGCTAAGAATGTTAGAAGAAGTATGATTGATTTTGTAATTGTAGATGAACGTTTGAGAAAGAATGTGTTAGATTCAAGGGTGTATCGAGGGATCGGCATCCACACAGACCACTTCTTGGTGATGAGCCGGATAAGTGGACTCTTTAAAGGATGGCGACACCAAGAACATTATGAAAATAGGGTCCTAGAAAGAATAAAAGTAGAAAATCTGCAAGAAAAAGATGTGAAAGATGAGTATAAGCGAAGATTGATAGCAAGATTTGAGAGGTTCGATAGCATAAATGATATGGAAGAATTATGGCAATCTTTTAAAGAAGAGATAGTATGTGTAGCGTCTGAAGTATGTGGTGTGATCAAGAGACGGAAAATACGAAAGGTTAAGAAACATGGTGGGACAAGGATCTACAATTAGCAGTGTCAGAGAAGAAGAAAGCTTGGTTAGATTGGTTGGCTGCCAGAGCAAATGAAAGAATGGGAAAGGCAACGAGTGACGACATAGATGAAGCAAGAAAGGAGTTTGTTAGGTCAAAAAGAATTGTGAAAGAAATTGTTAAAAGGAAAAAAGAGGAAAAGAAAGATGAGTTTGATTTTTTTTTATGGTAATAGGCGGCAAACGAGCAGACGGATTGCCTGATGGTAAGCAATTACCGCCGCCCATGGACACAAGCAACACCACAGGAGTCACAAGTGCGTTGCCGCCCCTTGAAGTTGGGAAAAGGGATAGGATGAGGAGTGGGATGAGGGAGAAGGAATAGGGGATAGGGCCTCCGGTACTCTCACTCACCGAACGAAACGCAACAGTATAGGTACTGTTACTTTACGTCGATTTTCTGTGAGAGGGTAGTACTTCCACGGTCGAGCCGGCCCATTCATGCTGATATCAGCAAGGCTCTACTACCTTTCAAAATTAAATTTTTTTTTTTGAGTAATAGTCACTATTACTCCAGGATAGTACGTGAAGCGGTAGAAATCAAGAAATATAACAATTTCAACCGGGAGGATGGATATAGATTATCGGCTACTTGGAATCCAGTCATCAGCAAATGTAAACACCGCCGCAGTGATAAATCTCAACAGTGTGTAGACGTCATTAGTGTAGTGTGTCGGAGTACCGACAGTGCGAACTTAAATAAAGACCAAGTGAGGGTAGGTGCCGAAACCCGCACTTCCACAAGACGGCGCTGAGCTCTCATCAGTCTCTCCGCGACCACGCTCGGTGCAAGACGAGCGAAACGTCGGAAACAAATAGGTAGTTATACCTTAAATAAATTAATTGTACGCGATTAAGACCCGCTAATTTATTTTGTATGATGTATACAAATCGCGAAAGTTTAAAATCGTTTTTTTTGGAAATCCGTTCGTGCAGTTCGAGGAAGAACTCAATCCTCAGAATACACGTCAATCAGAGACAAGAATGGAAAGATATTGAATGGTGAATCATGCGTGCTGAAGAGATGGAAGGAGTATTTTGAAGGTCTATATGAAAGAACGGCGATAGAGACATCGATCGACGAAATTAATGGTAATAATAGCAATGATGAAAGCGATATTGGTGTGGATGAGATTGTGAAGGCGTTGGGAAGTATGAAATTAGGTAAGGCTGCAGGATATGATAGGATTACAGTTGAAATGCTGAAGGCTGGACAGGGCATCATAGTTGGTCAGCTGCAGCGCTTATTCAACTTGTGCTGGAGCACCAGCCGAGTACCTGATGACTGGACCACAGCGGTGGTTGTGCCTCTTTATAAGGGAAAAGGCTCGCAACAAGACTGCAAGAACTATAGAGGCTCTGGCCTTCTCAGCATTGTTGGCAAATTATATGCGAAGGTACTGATTGAAAGAGTTATGGAAGTAACCGACAAGAAAATATGGGATGTACAAGCAGGATTCCGAAAGGGTATGGGGTGCACGGATCAAGTCTTTTCCTTGCGGTGCGTAACCAAAAAATTCTTCGCCAAAGGTCAAAAGGTCTATTGCGCATTCGTGGATTTGGAAAAGGCTTACGATAAAGTGGTGAGGAATTAAATGTGGTCGGTACTGTCGATGTATGGGGTGAACAACAGCCTCACACGAGCTCTGAAATCCCTTTATGAAGATTCTAGAGCTTGTGTGAGGATAAATGGGTCGTACACGGATTGGTTTACCATCGAAACAGGTGTTAGACAGGGATGTGTAGCGTCGCCGTGGCTGTTCCACCTCTTCATTGACAGTTGTTTGCAAGATTTGAAAAATAGTGACTGTGGATTAAGGATGAATGAGCTACTTGTCAAATGCCTCCTTTATGCTTATGATCAGGTTATACTTGCGTCTTCAGCGGAGGAGTTGCAGGAGATGGTAACAATCATGCATGGTGCGTTAGAGAGGAAGGTAAGGAAAGTAAATGTAAGTAAAACGAAAGTTATGATTTTTGAAAAGGAGGAATGCTTTACGGCTTGTAATGTTATGATCGATGGACAGCGAGTGGAGCAAGTGAATGAGTTTGTATATTTAGGTACGCTGTTTACAAGAGATGCTAAGAATGTAGAAGATATTGAAAGAAGAGTTAAAGCAGGTAATAGAGTGAATGGAGCTCTGAAGGCGTTTATGAATAGCCAAAACGTGTCCAAAAAGGCACGTTTGGCTGACCATAGAGGGGTGTTAGTACCTACTCTTATGTATGGTAGTGATAGTTGGGTATGGCAGAAGAGTCATGAAAGTAGAATAAATGCTGTAGAAATGAGAGCACTGCGAAGTATGTGTGGTGTTTCTTTGACTGACAGAGTAAAGAATTGTGTGATAAGAGAGTATTGTGGGGTAAAAGAAGATGTAGTGACAAGCATCGAGAAAGGTATGCTAAAATGGTTTGGACACGTGGAGAGGATGGATGACCAAAGACTGACCAAGCAGATATATAAGGCAAGTGTGGAAGGGACAGGATGAAGGGGAAGACCTAGGCGGACGTTCTCTGACCAGATTGGAGACATCCTAAAAACAGGACAGGTTAGAAGCACCCTGAACAGAAGAGCATGCATGAGGAATCAGATGGGAGTGAATGAAGCAAGAGAGATATGTCAAGATCGTTGCAAATGGCGCTCCGTAGTCTCTGCCTACCCCTCCGGAAAACAGGCGTGAGTCTATGTATGTATGTATGTATATTTAGAAAGCTTAAGATTCATTTTAAGTTATATAAAAAAAATGGAATCTAAACTTTTCGTTTGTAATTTAAATGATTTTTTTAAAAGACCTATAAAACTCAAAGCGCTATGCTATGTCCGCCATTCAGCGCTAAGCGCTCTCAGAGGACGGACTTGTCGCTCTCGTCCGTGTCCGCCATTTTACGTAAATATTGCATTCCAAAACGTTTATAGCTCGGCTAAAGCCTCTTGATCCGTACCTATTTTCTTTCTCAACGTATTTTTTTATAAATATGTAAAGTTGATATAATTTTATTTACGTATTACATATTAAACTAACGTGTTGGTCAATACATCTGGAATCTAGTGGTTACTGGTTAGTATAGTATCGCGGTCAAACAGGGGCTGGTCGAGACTGACGTAAACGGACCGCTTTATAATTTACCTAATATGGCGCCTTGAATCATATAATAAAACAGTAAAAAAAGTATTTCGGTACATTGAATATATTTATAAACAATAAATTCAGGGAGTCTAAGTAACAGTAAAGGAGCAAGAATTAAAAAAATATATTTCTGTATGTATATCTATATAGTTTGTCTCTTTGTACACGCTAATCTCCGAAGTTACTGGAACTGGTATTTAAAAAAAAAATTATATTGCTATTAGGTCTAGGCAACATATAGGCTATAACTATTACACTATCACATGTACAGACTTGACGTTTTAGCAAAAGTTGTTCAGTCTGATGATCATTTTCTGTTGTCTTATAAAAATCGAAGATCTGAAACATCTGATGAGGAACTAAAAGAGCCCATCTGCACTATACCATATACATCCTTGACGGTTAAGCAGTAGTTGACCAGTATGGTGTAGTTTTCTGTTAGGAACTAACATTTTAACGTCTGCCATTTTGTTTACGTAATGTAATTATAAATTATTTCTTTATAAAAACTGCGCCAAATTATTATAAATAGTCGTTGTTATCCTGAGAAACATCATCCTACTAAACAAATAATATCTAGCTTTATTTGATTGTACGGTCCGTACACCCGGGGTTGTAAGGTATAATCAGTAAAACTCAGAAATAAATTTAACTGACTATATTGATAGAAAAATAAGAAAAAGATGATATGATAATGTTTTAATGATACGCGATTACAAATGATTATCGAACGCGAAATGATAGGTGAGACGCGGTACGTCAATTGATAATGGGACGTGAACGCGAACTGAATTTAAATATGATTAGTTGAAATAATGTAATTAATTATTTGCTAATACGGCACAAATGTGTAAGTGGCCGAATGTGCGAGCAACGCATTACGTGGCTCGTACATACTCCCGGGCCAGGCAATCAGGCTGATGATGAATACGTGAATGATGATGAGAGTTACATGGTGATTAGAATATCATTAATATTCTTAATTAAATTTAAGGATGATACTTATGTCTAAGTATTGTTCCGTGTCTATAGTTCCACTACTGTATACGATCGTTTACTTTACGGTAAATCACCGGCGAGCTACCTTTATTCACTACCTACGCAAACACTACTCGCTTTATTAACCGCTTCACTATGAACACAACACTGATCCACTGCACTTTCGCTAACACACCTAACCGGAGTAGGCTCGTATCTTGCTGCTCGGAGCTCGATGTCAGATGTCTCAGCGCGGACGGGAGACGGTGTACGCACACCAGACTGCGCTCTGGGACACGAGGTTGGCGGTGTGGGTGCCTCCGGGCGCGGAGATGACGCTGCTTGCTGACGTCGGCGTTGCCATACCAACAGTGCGAGAGCGACAGCTCCAGCAAACAGCAACACGTAAATGACGACGTAGTGATGGACGTCATGGTATGAAATTCGATCGCTTAGTACTCCTTCAGACTCACTGGCTTTCATCTGCTTGATTTGTGTATCGATTTGCTCAAAATACTTTCGATTCTCTAAGTATGTGGTCTGATTTTCTATAGTTGATAATATTGAGATGTTCAAAATATTATTGATAGGAGGGATTCGAATTTGCATTACGTCAGCTACTCTCTCCAAAGTATTTGATGGTGTTTGGTGAGCATGAATAATAAAATGGTCGCTTTTAATAAGGCATTTATCGCTTATTGTTATAATGCCAGCCTTATGTAATCGCTCAGCGGTAATTTGATTCTCACATATGACACGTATAGTGCAATGATCGCAACAGAAATATAGGTAAGTGTTTCTTTTATTTAATTCGATCCATGACTCTAAACAAGCTGATATGGTAGTCTGACACAGATTATTGGGATGAGAGTTTTTGACACATAGTGTCTCATCTGATTTCATTTTGTGGATAGGTTGCTAAAATGGGCATATATGAGTGTCTTTCTCTATTTCAAGACAGTCACGGACATTCTTCTCCGATAGAGTTACGTATGAATCTTGTTGCATATTAATAGCTACGTATTCAGACACAGGTTTTAGAATGGTCATAGAATGTTCGTTTTGTTGCGGAACGGGTATCAGTCGGTATAGCTCAAAGTTATCTCGACTGACTAGAGGAACCAAAATCTCAAAAATGATATATTTGTTGGTAGCCCTTGCTTTCACATTAAGAAGATGATACATCTTGGATATGTCTTGTTGGTTGTCCAATGGTAACGCCAAATCTTTGGATAACAAACTGGTAATCATATTCATCTCATCTCGTAGCTGCTCAGGTGTAAGGAGATGGAAATTGAATTTCCCAGCATAGATATCCGTCACGGAATCCACGATTGTACTTTGGATATTCTGTATGTTTACGAGGATACCCTGTGCTATAACAGCCGACAAAGTAAAGTCACCTGAATTTTATACTGACTGCAGTTCTTCCTTTTGGCTATTTAGAGATCTTTCTAAATTGTTTAAATGTTGGTTAAAAAGTTTACTTTGACGGTTTACCGAACTTTCCACTCTCTTGATCAAATTTAGTTCTCCTTCGACAACTGAAGTTTGATTTCTCCATAGTAAAGCAAGGTGTTTCTCATTCTTTCTGATCGTTTCGATATCTCGTTCATATTGTTCTGCGAATTCTTGATCCAGTACGCCGAACAGTCTGTTTGCTACGAACCCGACACCGTTGATAAGGCCGCACGTGAGCCGCGCATGCTCCCGGTGTCGTGTGAACTGCTTACCGAGCAAAATACTGTTGTAGTGCTCGAGTTCATTGAGTCCGTGATGTAATTGGAGCAGTAAGACATCGCATTGTAATATCTTTTTTCTTGTATCATCATTACAAATGTCGTCTAAATGATTAATATATTTTTCAAGTAGGTCTGAACCTTGCCAATATGGTAACTTATCGTAATAAATTACTAACTTCCACTGATCTTGTTCTAGACGTAAGTTAGAGATGTTGTCGAAATAAAGACCTTGACTGGCATTGAAGTTTGCTATTTGATATGTGCTATTCGCAGGTGTTACTATCATAAATAAAAATAATAACAACAACTGGTATATATGATAACAAAGCCACGGTTTGTTCGATCGTTTTACATTTGCCGAGGCAGTGATATTTTCGTCCTTCTGTTGAAGCTTGCTGTCATGGTCGATTGTTGCCTTTTCTTTGACTGGTAACCTAGATAATTTGGTAATTGGTCTTTTGATAGTGCCGTTCTTCGTTTTCAGGGTGACCACGCGGACGAAATCATCCTTGCCTGGATGCAAGGCAATAATCCTTCCAAGAGCCCATTTCCCTGGTGGTAGGTTTGCATCATGAATAATGACAATATCGCTTATTTGTAGATTTTCTTTCGGACTTCGCCACTTGCTGCGAGCTAATAGTTGACTTAGGTATTCATTCTGCCACTTCTTCCAAACATCGGCGAAGATTTTTTGACTGAGTTGCCACCGCGTACGTAGGTCTCTCTCTGTTTCGATAATAGTGTTGGTAGGACCACTTGCCAGAAAATGAGCCGGAGTGAGATACTCGAGATCTTCGGGGTCTTCAGTTAAGGGGCAGAGAGGCCTAGTATTTAAGCACGCTTCCAACTGAGCCAGAAGAGTGGCGTACTCTTCGAATGTCAATTTCTGATCACCTATGACTCGCTTCAAATGAAATTTGAGACTCTTTACCGCAGCCTCCCAAAGACCTCCTGCACTTGGCCATCCAGGTGCATTGAAGTGCCATTGAATTTTCAAGTCAGTGATTGCGGAATAGAACGTGTCGTCCAATATTGCTTGAAGATCTAAATATTCCCTGTTGAGAATCTTGTTAGCGCCCACGAAGTTAGTCCCATTGTCACTGTACAAGTGACAGGGCGCTCCTCGGCGGGATGCCATCCGACGTAGAGCGGCTAGAAATGCTGATGAGCTCAAGTCGGACACAAGTTCTAAATGAACAGCCTTAGTCGCCATGCACACAAACACAGCTATATAGCCCTTCGTACTTTTGATGCCACGAGTCTTGCTAGATTTGACGTCAACAAATCCGGTGTAATCGACGCCCGTGTGATAAAATGGTCTAGTTGGTGTACTTCGCGCTGCTGGTAGATCACCCATAATTTGTTCCTGCTTGATTGGATCGTGGTGTCTACACTTAACGCACCCACGAAGCTGCTTCTTAACGATCTTATTTCCTCCTACGAGCCAGTACCTTTTTCTTAAAAATGCTGACGTAAGGCGGGCTCCGCCGTGATAACAAGCCTTATGTGCTTGGTCTATTAATAACTCTGCAAATCGACTGGAGCCTGATATGATGATAGGGTGCTTCATGTCGAAAGGTAAGTTTGAGTTACTTAATCGTCCTCTAACTCGTAAGAGACCGTTTTGATCTAGATAAGGAGCAAGCTGTAATATCTTGCTCTTAGGGGAAACGCTACCAAACTCCTTGATACTTTTTATTTCCAGTGGAAATTCAATCGCCTGTACTTGCTTGATGATAATATTTTCGGCTCTGTCTAACTCTGATACTGATAAGTAAGTTTGTTGTTTGTCGTGTTTCCTAACAAATCTAAATATCCATGATATAATACGAATTATTTTGCTAAGAGAGCTGTATTTTGATAACAGTTTATAAATAATATTGTTTTTGATATCAGGTTCGGTGACAACATTAACTTGCCGAGTACTTTTTGTTTCTAATTGTGTGGTAAATTGTGGTGCCTTTTCTTGTCCATCAAAGTCTGATAACCAGGATGGTCCTTGCCACCACAGTTCGTGATTGATTAATTGTGTAGCAGTCATTCCTCGGCTAGCACAATCCGCCGGGTTGTCTTCAGACTTAACATAACGCCAACATGCTGACGGCATAATGTTTGTGATATCACGTACTCTGTTTGAGACGAAAGTCTTCCACCTCGCCGGATCTCCATTAAGCCAGCCAAGGACGATCATTGAGTCGGACCACCCATAGATTTTGATTTCAGAAGTGCTCAAGCACTGTTGAATTTTGAGCATCACCTTGGACAGAAGACAAGCAGCACTTAATTCCAATCTTGGAAGGCTGACATGTTTTGATCTTGGCACAAGCCTCGCTTTGCTAATCAACAATGTGATAATGGTTTTTTCTTTACGTTTTATTTTACAATAAACATTGCAAGCATAGGCTTTTGTCGACGCATCACAAAAGCCGTGCAATTCTAATGTATCATGTTCTCGGGTCGATATCCACCTTGGTATTTGCAGTTTGTTTATGTTTATTATATCTTGTTTTATAACGTTCCATTCGCACATAATTTCATTTGGTAATTGGTCATCCCAATTGATGGCGGATAGCCAAACCTTTTGAAAAATGATTTTCAATTTGGTGGATATGGGGGTAAGCCAACCGAGAGGGTCAAATAGTTTCGAAATATTTGATAAAAGTGAACGTTTTGTTTCTCTACCGGTGGATGGTTCGATTTTTGAACAAAATGTAAATATGTCTTGCCGATGATCCCAGCTAAGACCTAAGGTTTTAGATGATTCTGGTTGTTGAAAGTTGAAACTTTCTTGATTTTCATCTGATAGTTCTGGAACATTGGACCTCCATTTTCTTAGATGAAACCCACCGGATTGCAAAAGACTGATTAGGTCTTTTCGTAATACTCTTGCCTTTTCAATTTCGTGAGAGCCATGCACCAGATCGTCCATATAAAAGGAGTTTTCTAAGACGGCGGATGCTGCGCTACCGGGATAATTCATTTTTTCATCTGTTGCCAACTGACGTAGGGTCATCATAGCTAAGAAAGGGGCAGCCTTAGTACCATATGTAACAGTAGTTAACTTCCATTCACTTAAAGGGTTTTGCTCCGCATCTCGCCAGATGATTTTTTGGAGCCTTTGATCTTCTTGATTAATCCATATTCTGCGAAACATCTTTTCGATGTCTGCAGTGTAAGCGATTTGATATTGCCGCCATCTAATGATAAGGGACTGAAGATCCTGCTGAAGGTTGGGCCCACATTTCATTACGTCATTTAGGCTGTATCCTGTGGATGTCTTTGCAGAGCCATTAAATACAACTCTAAACTTCGTAGTGGTTGATTCTGATTTTTCAATACCGTGATGAGTGAGATAGAAAGAGAGTTCGGTAGTTTTTGACATGGAAGTAGGGGTCATGTGGCCCATAGACTGGTACTCCTGCATAAATGTTTTATAACTTTCCGCCATGGTTGAATATTTTGAAAACTTTCTTTCTAGTGATTTGAACTGTGCAACCGCCTTATTTTTTGATAATCCTAACTTATTTTCATATTCTGATTTCAATGGTAGTCGAACCTCATATCGGCCGTCCTCTCGACGTATTGTCGTGTCTTGGTAATATGCAATGCATTCTTGGTCCTCGGATGATAGATTACTCTCTTCTGAAACATCCTCAATCTCCCAAAATCTTTGTATTTCCTCTAGATTGTTTAGGGTGACATTACACTGCAAAGTCTGAACGCATCCGCATAAAATCCAACCCAGCCTAGTGTTCTGGGCGATGGGTGAATTATTCTGATCGTCTCTACAAATGCCTTCCAAAAGTATCAACGAATATATATCCGCTCCAAACAGAATGTCAACTGGGCGACTTATATTAAAATCTGGATCGGCCAGGCAGATGTTATCTAAATACGACCAATCTGGCTTAGCAAAGGAATGGCCTGGCAGATTCTTGATTAGATTTTGCATTATTATGACGTCAGTGCGAAATACGAAGTTGTGATTCATGGATACGCATTTGATATTTATGGCCCCTTTGCAGTTCGTCTGCTTAGCACCTACACCAGTAACAACGCCATGGCATTTTTGACGCGGTAACCGTAACTGTTGAGCTGCATTTTCAGTGATTAAAGAGGTTTGGGATCCTTGATCAATAAGTGCTCGTAAGCTGAGGAAAGAACCATCCCCAGTTTCGACTCTAATCATAGCTGTCGCTAATAAGATTTCGGGTATTTCGGACTGCATAGACACGTGTGAGTTTCGGGTGGTTGGCCTTTGACCCGGTTTAGGTTCACTCGTGTTATTACTAAATGTCGACGCCCTGGGCTCGTGATCGAGTTGCACAAATGCGTCATGCAATAAAGTATTATGTGCCTTATTGCACTCACGGCAGCGTTTTTCTGAAATACATTCATTGCCGTTATGGCAATAGAGACAGTTTTCGCATATTTTTAGCTTGTCTACTATTGAACGTTTTGCTGACGGAGTCATTTGTCTGAACTTATTACAACTAAATGTGGCGTGATTATTTGTTTTACAAATAACGCATTTGTAATATTTCGTCACATTGACGTTTTTGTCGTTTGACGATTGCGAAATCATACGTCCGGTCAACGATGATTTAGTATGAAAACCTTTGTGATAGTTATGATTTTGATTTGATTTTGGTTCATACTTTCTTTTTGATGTTTCCATAGTCGTAAACGTCTTCTCTTAAAATGATAAAAAATCATCTAGCTTGGGTACCCCTTTAGGGTCTTTTAGAGAATTTAGGTATTCGGTTAGGGTCTCAGAGTCTAATTTTTGACTTAAGAGATGTATGATAAGTGGGTCCCATGCTTCTATGCTTACGCCCAGATTTTTGATAGCGTTAAGGCTTTCAAGAGTTACATCATGAAGCTTTTTGATATGCTGTACCGAAAGATGCTGAACTGCAGGGATGTTGAGCATTTGATCGAAATGAGAACTCATTATCAACCGCTTGTTGTTATACCTATGATTAAGTATATCCCAACAAATAGAATAGTTGTCAGAAGAGATCGTCAAATGTTGGATGAGTCTCTCAGCTTCACCCCGCACCTTGGCCTTTAGAAATTGCATCTTCTGAGCACTTGATAAAGTAGGATTTGCATGTATAGTTTCGGTGAAAAGATCTTTGAAACTAGACCATTGATGATAATTACCAGAAAAAATTGGAATATCAATTTTAGGAGTAGATTTTTCTAAGTGACTAACAGACCACATTTTCTTGTTAATTGATTTGATAATGTCGTTATACTTCTTCTCTGATTGAAAAAAGTGAGACTCGTATTCTGGGTTCCGTTGACCTAGCTCACTGTCTAACTCCCAATGTAGAGAGTCAATGGTTGCCCAACGAGACTGTACGGTACGCAATAGATGTTCAAATTCCCATCTATCAGAAATGGTATCCACATCGATATTCGAAATCGTGTGCTCAAATGCTTTAAAGTTACTGCTCTGTTTCCGTAGCATCTCGTCAGTTTTGCTGTCGCTACCTCGGGCTTGAGCCGAAGACCCTGGTACGGAGGGTTCAGATACTGCGATAGGAGTAGCGGGTCTGATAAGAGGAGAAGATGGTTTCAAATCTCTTGGTTTGGTAGATAATTCGTAACTCTGCACGGCTGCCCTAATAGTAGTATACCTATTTCCAGTACTCTCAAACAGATTGTTTGTAAAATATGGATAAGACTTATCACTTGATAGAATCAGCTTCCTGTGATTAGAATGGAACTCAGCCCAGTAGTTGTCTAGTGTCTCTAACTTTCGCTTGATATAGTCTGGAGTTTTCCTATCGGAACCATCTTTCATAAAGTTAGAATAAAGAATCTCGATTGCAGCTGAAATTTGCTCCTGTGTAGATAGTAAGTCATCCATACTGGCCATGATAGTAGATAACAGCGTTAAATTGGAAAGGTCTTACTTGATATCTTAGACGACCTCGAACAACTCTTTGTAGCTCGTCTGGTGGTACCTGTTGATACCCTGATGAATGATGATAGTTCCACTTGCTGGTGGATCCTCACTAATGCCACAGAACACTGCTCTCTGATAACGGCGATACACTAAGTCACTGCGTCACTCGCGAGGTTATAGTCAGATATTAAATTTAAAAAAAAAAAGGATGTACGGTCCGTACACCCGGGGTTGTAAGGTATAATCAGTAAAACTCAGAAATAAATTTAACTGACTATATTGATAGAAAAATAAGAAAAAGATGATATGATAATGTTTTAATGATACGCGATTACAAATGATTATCGAACGCGAAATGATAGGTGAGACGCGGTACGTCAATTGATAATGGGACGTGAACGCGAACTGAATTTAAATATGATTAGTTGAAATAATGTAATTAATTATTTGCTAATACGGCACAAATGTGTAAGTGGCCGAATGTGCGAGCAACGCATTACGTGGCTCGTACATTGATACTTTTAAATGCATGTGCATTGAAAATAATTAATTTGTATACTATCATATCATAATCGACGTATTACATATACGAATACTGTTCATGTATGGCAATAAGGATCAAGATTATTATTCCACGCGATACCGTCATAGTGCGCCGGGTCTCGCATCCGCGGCGCGCGGGCGACCGTGGTACTACAAATACCTAAACGCGAGCCGCCGCTCGAGGCGTATACGCTCTTAATGTTGTTGTCTTCTTGAAGTTCTGCAGATAAACAATATACGGATAACTATATATGAGGTAAAAAAATGTTGTGAAGTGGTAATGTGAAATAAATTGCCGCAATTACTAATTATGAAAGGCATCTAACCTAACCCTTCATATTCATTCCATATGAAGTGAATTATTGGGACATAGAAACGTAGGTAGTACCTACAAACAAAATAGAAGAAGGATCACTGGTAGAAATTAACTTCCTGAAACTTTATTTATACTCTTCGAAGTATTTCATCATACAGCGGGACGTGCGACGGTACTGTAGCGTTAAGAAATACTATAAAATGTATGCTGGTTCACTTTCATGCTAACTAACTTCATCAGCATATTGGCCAATAAACGTCCACTGCAGGACATGAGTCTACCCAATAAAACGCTTACTTATAAACTGGTAATAAATCTTGTAGTATTTATTATTATGCTTTCGTGATTTGCATAAGAATTTATCTAGTTCATAATAACTGCAAATTAATTTATCTTTCTTATTAATCTATGACCAAAACCTGACATAATAAGTTTGACAGATCACAATGGACTCGCCCATATTTGTTTGTATTCTTTGAGTAAAGAATATACATGGAGAGGGCAAATAATACATAATTATGGAAAAATTATTATTTTTGCCAAAAACATGAACTGTATGCGAGAATTCCTAGAAATGAAACGTTGAATAAAATAATATTATTTATAAATAAAATTAATCAATCAATTTTGATTTTCTTATCCCCTCATGGTATTTCAGTGTGGCGGTGTGTTTCATTACGGTATATATGGCGCCATTTATGTCCAGTTCTTTCTCAGCGACACTGTATCGATATTGTCTACCAGAGAATATTTTGTTTCATGTTTAGTTTGTCTTCATGTCAAGGGACGTTTTTTTTGTTTTAAGTACCTTATTCGCCCGCATTTGCATAATGGAATAAACTAATTTGGAAAAAGATTTAAACTAATTAAAGTAACTTACTGCAAATATCAATTTACATATTTTTACAAAATTAAATTTTTATTTTTTACAAAATCGTAGGTATGCACGCTAGTTAGGTAGGTATGTCCAATCCATGTTATTCCCAGATCGGTGTTTTGTATTAGACTTGCCCAAGTGCGAATAGTGACAGATGAAAGGTTCCGGCTAGGGCTTGCAAATGTTCCAAAGAGGTTGGACTAGGTTTAGACTAGAGAGAACATGCCCTATAAATTTCCTTATACCATGGTTAATCATAACGTCAAATTACGCGTCTCATTTAAAGAGGCATAGATTTTTTACATACTCATATCTTTGACTACATTCTCTAAATAGCCGTGCTGTGATCTGTCATCAGTGTAAAATTTGTTGGACGTTCGTGTTTACATTTTTAATAACTTTTTTGCATTAAAATAGTAAGTAAGCTTATAATAATTAAATAGTGTACTCATTAATTAATACACATCGAGTATGTGATATCGGGATGTGGATGCCGCTATTCTCGGAACGGAAATAACAGGAGAAACTTTATCTTCTAGCAGGGAGTCGGAATTTTCCTACAAATTTATTTACTTTTCTCGTATTAATGCTATAATGAGTGTTAAGTTTACACAATTTCATTGTATTGCAAATCAAAGGAACAGCTTGCATACGTATGTGTTATGAATTTAACTCACAAATTGTTATTTTGTACATTTATTGATTTAATAGCCTTAGTGATGGGATTTGACAATGAAAGGAGATATCGATGTTTTTTGAATGAGGGATAAATACGGCAACTAACTATCGGACATGAATGTAAAACTGTAGCTGGAAGCGACAGCGGGTAGCCGCGGTTGCTAAGTTGGCAATAAACAAAGACGTCCAGCGATCTAATTTTCTATCGCGCGTTTGATAGTAAGCGCAGTTTAATGTACATAATTTACTGAGATACCTACCTTAAAAGTAGCGTCTATTAACCTAAAGCCAAGTGTTCCAGTGTACGCGCGTGTGTGTAGGCTTACATTTTTGCATCTATAAAATAGTAGATGGATTAGGGATGTGAGTAGCATTTTTTATTATTAAGAAGGTGTTTTTTATTACAGGTTGCCTATTAATGACGTCACAAGAAAACTTTGGATAAATGCCATTGGACGACCTAGTTTGATTTAGCAGAAGTACCACCGTATTTGTTCACGTCATTTTGAGAAAGACTGTTTTTAAAGACAGAAAGCACCTGGCGTCGTTTAAAACCGAAAGCTGTGCCTACATTACATTTATGCCCGAACATTGCACACCCGGTAGAATTATTTATCCAAAGCTAAACAAAAAGTGTGTAATTTTAGTTTGAACATATTAATAAAATATAATAATTACAACGATTTTAATTAATCTACCTACTTCTATATTATTTATCATATTAGTGCTATCCTGACTGATCAAAGACGTCTTGCCTTGTAGTCCGCTACATAATATTCTACCATAAAATATAATATTCTTTCACATTCACACAACATTATCTGGTCCCAAACTAAGCATATCTTGTACTGCGAGTACTAGACAATCGATAAACATGCTTATACTTTTCTGTAAATATATTACATATTATACATAGTACCATCCAGACCAAGACAAACATCCATATTCATGCACACAAATGTTTGACTTGAGCGGGAATCAAACCCGCAAGCTTCAGCGTGGCAGTTGGATTACCTACAACTCTAAAAAAATCGAGCAGTGTCCAACGTTAGCGATAGCAAGCAACGTGATATGATTCGACACAAATAAATTGCCAAAGCCTGCCGTGCCGCATTAGCCAATCTGGTATAATTCGTACAATACATAATCTAAGTGACAGTTTCTTAGCATCGCATCGCAACGCATCGCTCATTAGTTTATGAATACTTTTTGTCAATAGATTTTATGGCTAAAACGAACAATTAAACACGTGATTTTTTAGTACTGTCTGTCTGGCAAGTCTTTGCAAAGCACTGTCCGGCGTCAACAGCAAAAACTACAATTTCAATATTTTAGTTGTTTACTTCTACGGCTTAAATATATCGACACATACTAAAGTTAGACATTTGACCAAAAATATTTATCGATAAATTATCACTGTTACGAACAACACTCGGTTTCCTAACTCTATGTTTTGTCTACTGTTTGCCTACCACGAGGCTGCTATAAGAGCGTGTTGCTACACCTATCGGCAGCTCTTTCTATCATACTGCATGTGCCATTAGAAAGAAGATATCAATCATAGCAACCGCTGTTGTTATTTAGTGTTACTTCTATGCCTTAGGTTATATTTCTTTGAAATGTTCTAAATTTTTATTCAAATACTTATTTGATATTTTTATATTCAACTATTTTTTTCTTTATTGAACTTCATGACTATAGGCCTATAGTCCTAGCAACCATTACAACTAAGGAGCTCGATAGTTTTCTGGATACAAACATGCCTCCTAAAATTTGTCTGCACGTCGCGTAGTTTAATTAGTTTAGTTTTAGTTTATTTTGTTTTTAACACAGACCGTCCGGTACTACGTATACTATACATATTGAATTTGCATACCAATATTGTAGCATTCACGTACCTCATAGTTCATACCAGTATCTACCTCACTCTCAGTTTTTAACTTACCCCATACAGATCGGCAAAGTTCAGCAACGCTTGCACATGTCGCCACTTGGATGGGTGACCACGTGTGGCATTTATATCTGAGCGCTATCTTGCTTCGGAGGGCACGTAAAGCTATCGGTCCCGGTTCTTGTCTCAGGATAGGAATCGGCTATGACGGAGGCCATCGGGCGGAAGAAAACTCCGACACTAGAGTTGGCCACAAACTCTCACGAAAAACAACAACGAAACAACAAGAGGTTTAAGGTCGAATGCCTTAAAAAGGTCTAAGAAAACCGGTTTTACCTGTGCTTCTAACTATATATAGTTAGAAGCACAGGTAAATCCGGTTTTCTCTCTCGGTTATCTCCCTGATTTAAGGATAGCAATCTCCTTTTCAAAATGCGCCAATTGCACAGAACGAACCCAAAAGGTGAGGGACTCCTGTCGTTCATGTGGTGAGAGAAACGGTGTCAGTCGTTTCTGTTGTGGGTGCCTAAAATTAAAAACAAAACGCTTTATCCAGGCAGTGACACCTAACAACTTGTCGAGGGAGCTGTAACGATTCAACAAAATATCGGGGTCGAAGGCGCATTCCACCTTCTCAAGAGCGAGTGTTCGTAGACCCGGCAAATTAGAAGTATTCAAAACTGGCGTTCGAGGCCAATCAATTTCTGGTCGACCTCAACCATTCCGGACCCCACTACAGCGAATGACCTATCAAACTAGGCGTCCAGCATCCGCGCGAGGCACAATCAGCGGGGTTGAGCTCACCTGGCACGTGTCTCCAAACAAGCTTGACTTCGGATTTCTGGATTTGGGAAACGCGATTAGCAACAAATACCTCCAAGGTGTGGACAGACGCCTTCAACCAACAAAGTACAATTTGGCTGTCTGTCCAGGCGTAGGTCTCATCAATACAAATGCTTTTACCCAAAGTACTGGACACGTGGTTCAATAAGCGCACAAGTAGGGCTGCTCCCGAGAGTTCCAATTTTGGGATGGTCAGAGATGTCCGAAGGGGTGCAACCTTGCTCTTCGCCATGATCAGGGAAACTCTCACCTGACCTGAGGCACTGACTGTGCGCAAGTACACCACGGCCGCGTGACCACGTTCCGAGGCATCACAAAACCCGTGAAGGGTTGCCTTGTACTTCCCGGGAGGAAGGATGGGACGAGGCAAGGAGATCTCGTTGACGGCAGGAAGTGAGGATACAAAAGAGGTCCATTCCTCAACAAGAGTGCCGTGTAGAGGTTCGTCCCAGGTCAATCCTGCTGTCCAAAGCTTCTGCAAAGCATTTTGCCCAAAATATAATTGGACAGATCCAACCGTTCGGATCAAAGGTTCTGGTGACAGTAGACAATACGAGACGTTTAGTCCAAGAGCAAGGCAATTTCAGGTCTACGTTATACGTAAAGATGTCTTGGACTGGTCTGTACTGAACGCCTAGAACAGCCATCATGGCGGGGTTGTCAACAATCTCAAACAAATGTGGATCTTGCTGATGATCCTCTGGCAAGCCTTCCAAAAGCGCTGGTGAGTTGGAAATCCATTTGCGCAACTCATAACCAGCGGAGGCCAAAAAACCTATCAATTCGTCCCGCAGGAGGATCGCCTCGTCCGCTGTGGAGGCGCCCGAGCAAATGTCATCGACGTAAATATCGTCCTACAAGATGGCGGAGGCTCGTGGGAAACGTAAGCCTTCGCGGTCTGCGAGCTCCCAAAGAGAACGTATTGCCAAGTAGGGGCTTGACCTTAACCCGTACGTATTAGTATTGAGCTCGTAGACGACCATGGGGTCACGAGGAGACTCTCTCCAAAAGATCAGCTGGAAGCGACGGTCATCAAGGTGGATAATCGTCTGCCTGAACATCATTTGTATATCGGCCACAAAGACAACCTGATGTCGCCGGAAGCTGGTGATGACGTCACAAAGGTCCTTGACCAACTTGGGACCAGAATGCAAGCACTGGTTCAAGGATACGCCCGTTAAAGTCTGCGCAGAACCATCAAACACTGTGCACAGCTTGCCAGTCGATGGCTTCAATACCGCATGATGCGGGAGAAAGTAATGCTCCACCGAACGCCAATCCAAATTTGACACGGACATGTGTCCCAATTGTTCATATTCCCTCATGAACTCAATGTACTTCTGTCTGAGCTCCGGATCACGACCCATGCGGCGCTCCATAGCCAACAATCTCTTTTCGGCTAAAGGTCGTGACTCACCAAGTGGAGGCCGAACAGACAGAAACGGTAGCCTCGTAATGATCCGACCAGAACGGAGTCGACCAGTGTTGATCTGGAAGAACAGCTCGCACTTCTCATGTTCTGGATTCAAACGGGCAGCTTGAGGGGGCTCCTCTACTTCCCAAAACCTCTGAACCACATCAGAGAGAGCAGAGCCTACAGCCAACAAATTATCAAGTTCGGGTGGAGGGGGGTCCCTAGGTACAGGGCCCATCAAAGCAAATCCAAATATGGTCGGGATGGCAGTCAAACCATTTGGCACCAAGACCCGTTTCCCACTAATCAAAATTCCACCGAGGACATCAGAGCCAATCAACAAGTCGATTTGTCCCGGTGTGTCAAATTTGGGGTCTGCCAGTTCCAATCCCGATGTCAAATTCACCACAGCAGCAGATAGCTGCTTCTGTGGGTGCATACCCAAAATATTCTTCAGCACAATAGCCGAGGTTCTAATCCTCGTGTGTGAAGATTCAACAGGGCCAAACAAAACCTTAACTTGCCCTTCAACATTAGAGGCTACGTCACCTATGCCCCGTATACAATTTGGAAAAGAGCCCATATTTAATTTAACCTGCCCTACCAAATAAGTGGAAACAATGCAACCTTGTGCACCTGTGTCCAATATAGCACGGACAACAACAGAGGTCGCCGTGGGTCCCCAGACCCTAACAGCAACCGTTGGTAGGATAACAGTCTCAATGGGGGAGGTTGGAGTTATAGGGCAGGGGTCAATGACCTATTGTTGCCTGGGCGGCGACCGTTGGCCAGGACCAGGCAAGTCAAAACGAGGGTGCGGCTTGAAGTCCTCAAAGGCGCGATGACTTGATCCGAGCGCCATCTGTGGGGGGTCATAATGACGCACCCGCCCAAAACGAGGTGGGCGCGAGTCAAGGCGGGGACGCTCCGCCAAAGGAGGGGAATACCTGGGGCAGCAGTCATGGTGCTGGTGACGCTGAACAGCACATTCAGGTGCGCGAGAGAGAGGAGGCGTGCGCACGCTACGGTTCTCCAAGCGGGGCGAGTGGCGATCAATTGAGCGAGGCGACTCTCGGCTACGCGCCGGTGAGCCTCGGCTGCCACCTTCAAAACACCCGCCCGTGCGCGGCGTCGGCTGGTTGGACAAGCGGCCAACCTCTCTGGCATTCATACAGAGAATGTCCAAATGCTGTCCTCCACAGTGAGGACAGGGGCGAGAGTTTGGGCAGTCTCGCTGGTAGTGGGACCCCAAGCAAGAGAAGCAAAGGCGGCGGGCATTCGCGATGCGCCTACGAGAGGCGACATGAAAGTCCAAAAATGCCCTGCAACTGGCCGTTCTGTGCCCCGTGACCTTGCAGTAGGAGCACTCCGCTGGGCTCTGCGTGACCGCAAAGCGAGGAGGGCGCCGGTCAACATTGGCTCGGGTGTGACCGCGAGCCTGCTCCTTGACCTTGGGCGGCTGCGACTTAGCCGGCGTGTCACCACCGGAGTTGTCCAAGACCCGGCACTCATCCTCCAGGAACTTCTCCAGGTCAGCAAAGGGGGGCAGATGGGTCGCGCTATCCCCACCAAAGCGCTGTTCAAAACGCGACCTCAGGTCAGCAGGCAGCTTCTTCAGCACAATGTGCACCAATAGATAAGACCATTGGTCTACGGGCAGGTCAAGGCACTTAAGTGCGTTGATGGCCACCAAGAGCGGGTTCAACAGTTGGGTGCGCAACCCAGAGACCCGGGTGAGCTTCGGCAAACCCAAAATCTGCTCGATGTGCGTATCGGCGAGGCCACGCTTATTATGGTACCTACGGGTGATTAGGTCCCGAGCCGTCTGGTACGCCTCATCAGACACGGGCAGATGCTGGATGAGGCCGTTAGCCTCCCCATCCAGAACCGACATTAAATATGCCAATTTTTGTGCTGGCCGAAGGTCAGCCCTATCATTGACCAGGCTGTCGAACAAATTAACGAAGCCCAGGTAGCTTCCTAGGCAGCCATCAAAATGGGGGAGGTCCAAAGTAGGGAGCCTACTCACCAGCCCCGGTGCTGACCTAGGAAGCTCCTGCTTCAGGCCGGGTTGCCCTTCCCTATCGGCAACTAGTTGTCTCGCACTATTGGAGACAGCATCATACAGGTCTAAGACCTGGGCATAGTCTTCGCTGACCTTATTTCGCTGGTCAGCAGTGAAATCAGTGACGGACACTTCAAGACAGCAAGTGCTGAAAGTGCGGAATTGCTGTTCCACACTTGCCAGGCGATCATCGATCCGCTCGTATCTTTGAAGTAAGGCCTGCTGGCGATCAGGCCGGTTCACTAAAGCACTGGCCGAGGCAAACCAGCGCAAATCTGATGCAATAGCACCAGCAGCCGCACGCAGGTCCTTGATAGCTGACATAATCAAACTTCAAAAGAGCCCGGACAAGCGTTAAATAAAATTAACAATCAAAACTTAATTTTTCTTAATTCTTTGAAACCAACAAAGTATTAGCCTGTTTACTGCAAGTGCAGGCAAGTGACAGGTATTTACTGCCCAACAAAATTAAAAGTTTCAGTATATTGAAACAAACACAAAAGTTATCAAAAGTTATAACTTATAACAAATTAATAAAGTTGAAACTTCAACTTAATTAATTAATTATTTGCAACAGACAGACTAACTGTGTTATTTATGATATATACAACTGTAAGTACACACAGAATATGTGTTACCTAACAATATTATCCGTATATTACAACAACACAAGGGTTTATCAAGTTGATTTAACAATGTGACCCGCCCATCTATGCAAGGTCAAATTTGATTATTACAATGTTTATGAATATATGCAATAAACTAAATTTACTAAATTTATTGATACATACAGCTGTTATGTATCCAAACAAACTGACTTATTAATGCAACAACAAATTTAAGTTAGATTTTTCAACAATACAAATAAACAATTACTGATTGAGGTTATGTGACAATGTATTTCAAATTATCTAGGTCAACTTATACAATTAAATATTATGTATTTTAGACAATAACTGACCTGACAAACACTACAATACTGTCTACAAGGTGATAAGATACAAGCTCATACCAATCTGAGTTTATACTCAGTAATGCAACAGCGGCTAAATTTCAACTACAGCTCTGCTACCAAAATTATGTCTAGAATTACCGTAGGCTTACTGGGAATTGGTTGTAGGCACAGTGGAAGCTAATTTATATTCATCCAGTTGTCCTAAAGCAATCAAATGTCTGACATATATTGCTGAGATTCTCAGCGATGACAAATTATAATGTAGTTATATGAAAATTTTACCTTATAGCTCCTGATGATGTTCTTGAAGTGGACCTATAGATTAACTTATAATTTTGGCCAAAATAACAAGAGGATCGAATAGATACCAGTGTATAATTCGGCAAAGTCCTTCTCCTCGGGCACCAATCAGGAATTCACACACGTGTTTTACAAAGTTCAATATTTCACAAATGTTCATTAAGATACAACTTATCCTTGGTCACAAGTAAACCGATGCCAGCTGATTAAAGAAACGGCACTCAAACGGGTTCCAATACTTCCAATTTTATTACAATATTCTACGCGAGAGAGCAAAACGGCGTCTTAATTTTTTCAAGCGGAAGGACGGAAGTGACAGTTCAGTGTGACCATTGTCAGAAATTTTCAATAGACTAAACAAAATGTTACTCAATCGATCTAATCGATTTGACTTATAATAAAAACTAATTCTATTTCAAACACAGACAGTACTAAAAAATTCACGTGTTTAATTGTTCGTTTTAGCCATAAAATCTATTGACAAAAAGTATTCATAAACTAATGAGCGATGCGTTGCGATGCGATGCTAAGAAACTGTCACTTAGATTATGTATTGTACGAATTATACCAGATTGGCTAATGCGGCACGGCAGGCTTTGGCAATTTATTTGCGTCGAATCATATCACGTTGCTTGCTATCGCTAACGTTGGACACTGCTCGATTTTTTTAGAGTTGTAGGTAATCCAACTGCCACGCTGAAGCTTGCGGGTTTGATTCCCACTCAAGTCAAACATTTGTGTCCATGAATATGGATGTTTGTCTTGGTCTGGATGGTACTATGTATAATATGTAATATATTTACAGAAAAGTATAAGCATGTTTATCGATTGTCTAGTACTCGCAGTACAAGATATGCTTAGTTTGGGACCAGATAATGTTGTGTGAATGTGAAAGAATATTATATTTTATGGTAGAATATTATGTAGCGGACTACAAGGCAAGACGTCTTTGATCAGTCAGGATAGCACTAATATGATAAATAATATAGAAGTAGGTAGATTAATTAAAATCGTTGTAATTATTATATTTTATTAATATGTTCAAACTAAAATTACACACTTTTTGTTTAGCTTTGGATAAATAATTCTACCGGGTGTGCAATGTCCGGGCATAAATGTAATGTAGGCACAGCTTTCGGTTTTAAACGACGCCAGGTGCTTTCTGTCTTTAAAAACAGTCTTTCTCAAAATGACGTGAACATATACGGTGGTACTTCTGCTAAATCAAACTAGGTCGTCCAACGGCATTTATCCAAAGTTTTCTTGTGACGTCATTAATAGGCAACCTGTAATAAAAAACACCTTCTTAATAATAAAAAATGCTACTCATATCCCTAATCCATCTACTATTTTATAGATGCAAAAATGTAAGCCTACACACACGCGCGTACACTAGAACACTTGGCTTTAGGTTAATAGACGCTACTTTTAAGGTAGGTATCTCAGTAAATTATGTACATTAAACTGCGCTTACTATCAAACGCGCGATAGAAAATTAGATCGCTGGACGTCTTTGTTTATTGCCAACTTAGCAACTGCGGCTACCCGCTGTCGCTTCCAGCTACAGTTTTACATTCATGTCCGATAGTTAGTTTCCGTATTTATCCCTCATTCAAAAAACATCGATATCTCCTTTCATTGTCAAATCCCATCACTAAGGCTATTAAATCAATAAATGTACAAAATAACAATTTGTGAGTTAAATTCATAACACATACGTATGCAAGCTGTTCCTTTGATTTGCAATAGGTACAATAAAATTGTGTAAACTTAACACTCATTATAGCATTAATGCATATAGCATAATATTGGGATGCTATGGGTGGCAACACTGAGGTTAACAGCTGATCCGACCTTGTCCCGTATTTTTTTACAAATAAAAATATAAAATAATCAAATAATTAAAGCTTATTACAAGTTAATTACTTAATAAATGTGTTATTCGTAATAATCTATAAAAGTATTAGTGATTTCTGTGAAAATAAGGTGAATTTATTGTGATTTCTTTTTTGACAACCAATCTACCGGCTAAATTTGCATTGTCATTTTACAAACAGGTATAACATTGTAACTACTATCTAAAATCGACTTATACGTATAAAATAGTTTTAATTAGTATATTTCCGAATAAAAAGTGCTATCAAGTCTTAAATAATCACCTATAAATAGTAAAAATACATAGACATAACCTAAACCTTGTTAGTTGGTTACACAATTTTCAACGAGATCAGCTGTTCTTTCTTACAATAATATTTAGCTTTAAACTCTACTATTACTACGTATTTAAATCTTCTCCTTTACTTTTGAACAAAACTTTCTTTGTACTTGTATTTCTCTCTTTTCACTATGATTATGACTCGTAAAGCTTTGGCTCGCCAGGAAGAGTCTAAACTCCAACTGGCTTTAATTGAATTAAAGACCTCTAAGGAGTTGTGTAACAAACTGATAGAGGAAAGAGAAGATAACGAGAAAGAAATGTTGAACTTACTGGAAAAAAATAAGATATTAAAATGTGAAATGGCTCAGCTACATACTCAATTCTCTGATGCCATGAGTGCTCGGGATGGACTCCAGCTCATTGTGGACGGGTTTGCCGAGTGTAGCTCACAGTACGAACTAGCACTTGACCGTATTCAGTTTCTAGACAAACAGTTACATGAGGCAAATAGTAGAATAAGACATCTAGAATTCACCCAAGAACAGATCACTACCTCGGCAAATCAAAGTCTGTTCGATGAGCTGGTGGTTCATGCTCCATGCATGATTACTGACATCAATAATTCTAAAGCATCATTTCCAAATAGTCTCTCAGTGTGCAAAGAATCAAATAATTCAATAAAATTGATTAGGGGTAGTAAGAATAGAATTAAGAAATATGTCAAAATAAACAAATTCATAAAAAAGACCCAAAAATTAGTTCACAGACAAAAATTTTTCATAAAAAATGTTAAGTTAAATAGGGAAAGATTACTTGCTCTTGAAAAATTAAAAATATACACACAGAAATATCACCAAAATAATTTGAAACATAAATTAGAAATAAATAATTTGCAGGTAGAATTAAATAATCTTAGTGACAAATTAGTATCAATGACAAATAAATATAAAAGCTCTGAACTACAAATGAAAGAGTACATATTGGCAATGAATGAGTTGGTGGCATCAAATAGTAACAAATGCTCAATACCATTGAACAATGACATCCCGTTCAACCACCAACACTCGCCAGCTTGCTCATTGCCAACATGTGACCCGGTTTTGCCAAATAGTTCTTTAAACAATACAAATTCAAATATTAAACACACTCTAAATAAATTAAAAAATAACAAACTAGACAGTAAAACTATATTACAAAATAAAAATAAAGTGATAATATTTAGTGACGAGATTGGAAAAGGTATGGGTCAGTTGTTGGCGAACACATATAGTGATGGGTTAGTGATGAACTACTGTTTGCCTGGGTTAAGTTCCATTGCTATTTTAGATAAAATTATAAACTTCAATTTTGACCAGGATACAACTTTATTGATCCTACTTGGTAAAAGAGGATCTTTAAATAAAAGACTTTTATTCTATTATTACAGTAAATTATGTGAATTAAATTTAAATCAAATTATTATGCTCACTTTACCTTTCAGTAAAGGGTTGCCACAGAAAGAAAATAATATTAGACATAGTCTTAACATAAATTTGTGTAGTTGGTCATACAATAACTATCAATTTCATGTTTTTGACTCTAACAATTATGTTAGTAAAGCTTTACATTTGACGCAAGATACTTGTTATCTGAATTCTTATTATAAAAGACAACTAGCTGAGTCGCTAGCATTTTGTATTGACATTTCAGCCAAGAATTTGGCTAATAAACGTGTTGCCCCTATACAGCAACAAAATGACATATATAATGATTCAGCCAGTATTTTGGCTACACAGTCTGACATTTCTATTAATTTAAATTAAATAATTCGACAATAGAGAATACCTCTTGCAATGACACTTTCATTCATAATGGGCTGGTATGTATGAATAAGCCCAATCCAACTAACAATTCACTTAGAAATTCACAAGTATTAAAACTGGTACATCAAAATATACAAGGTATGTCAAATAAAGATTTAGAAGTGGAGTTGTTCATGAACGGTGAATGCGTCGATATTTTGTGTATAACAGAACATTGGCTTAAAGATCACCAGTTCATGTGCAATTTTAATAACCATCTAGTTGGTAGTTCGTTCAGCAGACAAAATGCAATACATGGTGGATCGTTGATTTTAGTTAACAAGCTGCTTAAATGTAAGAATCGTAGTGACATTGTTAGTTTCTCTGTTGAACGGACAGTTGAAATAGCCTGTGTGGAGTTGGACCAACTTCTTGTTTTGAGTGTGTATAGGCCACCATCATCCTGCTATGACAACTTTGAAAGTGTCATGGATGATGTGTTACGGAAGCTATGCCAACAAAATAAATCTATAATAGTAGGTGGCGATTTTAATATTAATTTACTAGAAGATTCCCTGAATTGCCACAAAATTAAGAATTTGTTCAAGTCATATAATCTTGCATGCTTATTTTTGGAACCCACCAGGATAACTTCCACGACATCTACTTGTATAGACAATATATTCACAGATATTGTACCAGTTAGAAAGCAAATAATTAACAAATTAACATCAGATCATTGTGGACAATCTATAACATTTGCTATGCAGTCTAAAAAAGTAGGTAGAAAGGAATTGAGTGTGGTGCCAAAAACTTTGCGTCGTCTGGAGGGACTTAAGGATAAACTCACAAGTACATTACCATACTTATGCTATAATAACGATCCTAATAAGTTGTACAATTCTTTCTTTGACATGTACTGTACTATATTCAATTCTATCTTTGTCCCTAAGAGGATCTCAGTTGCTGGTACTACATCCTTCAGTGAATGGGCAACCACTGGAATTTATAAAAGTAGAAATAAGCTTTACGAATTATATGAACAGAAAGTAATTAATAAAAATGATGAACAATTTTGTCAATATGTAAGAAATTATTCCAAGTTATTTAAAAAGATTTGTCGTGAAGCTAAGACACTTTATTTAAAATCAAAAATTAAAAACAGTGACAATAAAATAAAAGCAACATGGGATATTATAAACAATGAGACTGGAAGGGTCAAGATTAAAAGTAACGATTACACTCTTCAATTAAATAAAAAGATATTAAAGTCAGATTTTGAGGTTGCCACAGCATTTGAAAATTTCTTCACAGACATTCCAGTCTCAACCACTAAATCCCTCAACTCGTCCCCTAATGACGCCGAATCTCTATTGAAACAAAATGTCAATAGGTGTAACATTGAATTTAGTTTTAGTTATGTCACTGACAGAGATATTGTAAAAACTTTTAATACCCTTAATTTGAAGAAGACTAGTGATCTTTGGGGCAATTCTGTTGTGATTACGAAATCTATAATCAACACAGTAGCACCGGAACTGGCAATGATTTTCAATAGATGCATTGACTGTGGTGTGTTTCCTGATCAAATGAAAAGTAGTAAGGTAATTCCGTTATTTAAATCAGGTAGCACATCTGACCCCACAAATTATAGGCCAATATCTGTGCTACCCACGTTTAGTAAAATTTTTGAAAAATTAATTCTAGGTCAGCTTCAAATTCATTTTAATAACAATAAGCTGTTACATGAAAAACAATTTGGTTTTACTAGGGGTCGCTCAACTACCGATGCTGGAGTTGAGCTTTTAGATAGTATTTTTGATGCCTGGGAGGAGTCGCATGATGCTCTGGGAGTCTTTTGTGACTTATCTAAGGCTTTTGATTGCGTGTTTCATGAAACATTGATCAGGAAATTACATTACTATGGAGTTAAGAACACTGCTTTGGATCTCCTAACATCATATTTGAGTAATAGGATACAGAGAGTTGAGGTAAATGGAAAAGTTTCTATGGGTTCAGTGGTCACAATGGGAGTGCCGCAAGGTTCAATTCTTGGTCCATTCCTTTTCCTTGTATATATTAATGATTTGCCATACATTATGCAAAATAATGAAGAGATAGTGTTATTTGCTGATGATACATCACTTATTTTTAAACTAAGACGACAACAATCAAATAATGACGATGTAAATAACGCTCTCTCTAAAGTAGTTAAATGGTTTACAGCTAACAATTTACTGTTAAATGAAAGAAAAACAAAATGTATACGATTTTCAAGACCGAATGTAAAACAAGTTAAACCTAACATATGTTTGAATGGAGAAGAGTTGGATCTTATAGATAACACCATATTCTTAGGCATAACCTTAGATTCTAAGCTACAGTGGGGCCCACATATAGGTCAGTTGTCGAATAGACTTAGCTCTGCAGCATACGCGGTTTACAAAATTCGTCAGTTAACTGATATAGATACGGCCAGATTAGTATATTTTAGTTATTTCCACAGCATAATGTCATATGGCATTTTATTATGAAGCAACGCAGCTGACATTCAAACTGTGTTTGTACTGCAGAAGCGGGCTATTCGTGCAATCTACAGTCTTGGTTCAAGGCATTCACTGAGGGAAAAATTTAAAGAAATTAAGATAATGACTGTCGCATCTCAATACATTTATGAGAACTTGTTATATGTCAGGAAAAATATAAATATGTTTTCTAAATTCAGCGACATTCATAATTTAAACACACGAAATAAAAACAAACTTGTTCTACCTTCAACTAGACTACAAAAAATAAGTAACTCATACAAGTGTCAAAGCATACGTTTTTACAACAAAATTCCAGGCAATATTCAGGAACTAAGTATTAATAAATTCAAAGTATTTATTAAACAGAGCTTGTGTTCAAAAGCTTATTACACAGTTAAAGATTATTTAGCAGACAAAAATGCCTGGAATTGAGTTTAAAAATTATGAATTTTGACATTTTGAAATTAGTGACATGATATTTTTATTTACATTTGTAATACTTATATTTTTACATTTTGACATTTTTAATTTGACATTTGTAATTTTATTTATTTTGTTTTGACATTGTTTGATTTGACATTTTTATTTTATTTATTTTCTTTTGACATTTAAAATTACTTAAGTAATATATTATTATTCATAAATTGACATTTAATAATTTTTTCTGACATTTAATAATATTTTCTGATATTTTAAATATATGACATTTTATTGTTTAAATTTTTATTATTTTTACTTATTGTTTGCAACATGTATTTTACTGTGTATTAGCATGTAAAGTTGTGAGTACGATGTGGGCATTATTAAACATATAAACAAATAGTTGTGGCAACCTGTCTGATGGCTTAGGCTGACATGCTTATGCATACACCTTCTGATGGCGTGGAGGCATAGTGATACAGATCGTGCTGGCTCCCTCAATTAAGGTTGAGCCGTACGATTGCTGTTGAATGCGGGCCATCAGTGGGCCGAGTCAGTCAAAAGCGTCAGATAATTTCCTGCATTGTACTTGCATACTAAACCCTTTTTTGTCTGGACTTTAAAAGATGAAGAAAAGACTAAAGAAATTGAAGTGACAAAAAAAAACAATGACTCTGAGTTTGTTTCGGCCTTTCTTCTCAAGAAGTCATTTAGCTAGGAAAAGCCGGCTTCATCTAGAATAGGGTTTTGACATGTATAAGTGTTGTAAACAACCAAAATGCAGAAATAAATATGTCTTTATGTCTTTATGTCTTTAATACGAGAAAAGTAAATAAATTTGTAGGAAAATTCCGACTCCCTGCTAGAAGATAAAGTTTCTCCTGTTATTTCCGTTCCGAGAATAGCGGCATCCACATCCCGATATCACATACTCGATGTGTATTAATTAATGAGTACACTATTTAATTATTATGAGCTTACTTACTATTTAAATGCAAAAAAGTTATTAAAAATGTAAACACAAACGTCCAACAAATTTTACACTGATGACAGATCACAGCACGGCTATTTAGAGAATGTAGTCAAAGATATGAGTATGTAAAGAGTCTATGCCTCTTTAAATGAGACGCGTAATTTGACGTTATGATTAACCAACTAAGACCAACTGACATTACATGTTGCACGTTCGGTATAAGGGAATTTATAGGGCATGTTCTCTCTAGTCTAAACCTAGTCCAACCTCTTTGGAACATTTGCAAGCCCTAGCCGGAACCTTTCATCTGTCACTATTTGCACTTGGGCAAGTCTAATACAAAACACCGATCTGGGAATAACATGGATTGGACATACCTACCTAACTAGCGTGCATACCTACGATTTTGTAAAAAATAAAAATTTAATTTTGTAAAAATATGTAAATTGATATTTGCAGTAAGTTACTTTAATTAGTTTAAATCTTTTTCCAAAATTATTCCATTGATTTTTTCTTGCGAACGAGCCCTTAAAAGGAGGAGTTCTCAAAATAATAAGAAGAATAGCCGAGGAAAAAGAATCATAATAATAATAAACATCTCTGGGGGGCAGTCATTATCTCAAGTATCTCAACATGAGACTAACATCACCTTCATCTTATGATAAACAAAAACAACATCACAGGATGAAAAAAAAGCTTACAAATCACAGGGCAGCTTTGTGGCGAGCTGTCAGTGCTCAAGTCAGGGCCTCGTCTTCGGCTTGTCGTTATTGGATGGTTGGAGTGGATTTCCAAAAGTGCCCGCAACTTCACACAACTTTAATATGCGTCTCATCGCACCAATTGTTGGGCCCAGCAAAACCGTCTCGCGTCGCGATTGACCGTAGTTATACTCGCGAACTGGGGAAGCGGGGAGCCTCAAAAGCTTTGAGCGCTTGGAAATCCTCGCCTTAACGTGCGCGAAGCGGCGGGCAAAAGCTAGTATATTATAAATTCGAAAGTGTAAATGTATGTATGTTTCGTTTTCACGTTAAAACGGCTGAACTGATTTTGTTCTTGTATTTGTTTCTTTGCCTTACCGTGATCAGGTGGATGTATTACAAACTTCCACTGCGCACCCTAAACAATTTTCTACCTGCGTACGGTAACTCTAGACATAATTTTGGTAGCAGAGCGTAGTTGAAACTTAGCCGTTGATTGTATCTAATTTCAGATTGCTATTTTATAAGCTTGTATCTGAGCTATATATTCATTGTTAATAGTGTTGTGGTGTTCCCAGGTTAGTTTTGTTTAAAATACATCATATTTATTTGTATTGGTTGACCTGCGTAACTTGAAACACATGTCATACATAACCTCAAATGAGTAATTGTTTGACCTGGATAGTTGAAATCTAACTTGAATCAGTTGTTGTTAGTATTAATAAGTCAGTTTGTTTGGATACATAACAGCTGTATGTATCAATTAATTTAGTAAATTTAGTTATATATTGGGTTTGAAATATTATAATTTTCAAACTTGACCTTGCATCTTGGTCGGTCACATTGTAAACCTTTGGTTGTTATAATATATTGTTAGGTAACACATACTACTACTAATGTATATCTCAAATAACACAGCCAGTCTGTCTGTTGCAAGTAATTAGTTAATTAACTTGAATATTCAACTTTAATTTGCTGTAAGTTATAAACCTTTTTGATAACTTTGTCCCTATGTCAATATGTTGAAACAAGCACATTTTGAGCTTGTTATATAATTTTGTTGGGCAGTAAATACCTGTCACTTGCTTGTACCAGCTGTAAACAGGCTAATACTTTGTTGGTTTCAAAGAATTAACAAATATTAAGTTTTAATTGATAATATTATTTAACGCTTGTCCAAGCTCTTTTGCAAACTTAATATGTTAGCTATCAGGGACTTGCGTGCGGCAGCTGGTGCTATTGCATCAGATTTGCGCTGGTTTGCCTCAGCCAGTGCCTTGGTGAACCGGCCTGATCGCCAGCAGGCCTTACTACAAAGGTATGAGCGGATCGATGATCGCCTGGCAAGTGTGGAACAGCAATTCCGCACTTTCAGCGCTTGATGTCTCGAAGTGTCAGTTAATGAATTCACTGCTGACCAGCGAATTAGAGTCAGTGAAGATTATGCCCAGGTCTTAGACCTGTATGATGCTGTCTCCAACTGTGCAAGACAGTTGATTGCCGAGAGGGACAGGCAACCCGGCTTGAAGCAGGTGCTTCCTAGGACAGCACCGGGACTGGTGAGTAAGCTCCCCACTTTAGACCTCCCGCATTACGATGGCTGCCTAGGGAGCTACCTGGGCTTCGTTAATTTATTTGACAGCCTGGTCGATGACAGGGCTGACCTTCAGCCGGCACAAAAATTGGCATATTTAATGTCGGTTCTGGATGGAGTAGCCTAAGGCCTCATCCAGCATCTGCCCGTGTCTGACGAGGCATACCAGACGGCTCGGGACTTAATTACCCGTAGGTACCATAACAAGCGTGGCCTCGCCGACACGCACATACAGCAGATTTTGAGTTTTCCCACGGTCACCCGGGTCTTTGGGTTGCGCACTCAACTATTAAACCCGCTTTTGGTGGCAATCAACGCACTTAAGTGTCTTGACCTACCCGTGGACCAATGGTCCTATCTGTTGGTGCACATTGTACTTAAGAAGCTGCCTGCCGACCTGAGGTCGCGTTTTGAACAGCGCTTTGGTGGGGATAGCGCGACCCATCTGCCCCCCTTTGCTGACTTGGAGAGGTTCCTCGAGGATGAGTGCCGGGTCTTGGACAACTCCGGTGGTGACACGCCGGCTAAGACGCAGCCGCCCAAGATCAAGGAGCAGGCTCGCGTTCACACCCGAGCCAATGTTGACCGGCGCCCTCCTCGCTTTGCAGTCACGCAGAGCCTAGTGGAGTGCTCTTACTGCAAGGTCACGGGGCACAGAACGGCCAGTTGTAGGGCATTCTTGGACCTACATGTCGGCTCTCGGAGGCGCATCGCGAATGCCCGCCGCCTTTGCTTCTCTTGCTTGGGGTCCCACTACCAGCGAGACTGCCCAAACTCTCGCCCCTGTCCTCACTATGGAGGGCAGCATTTGGACATTCTCTGCATGAATGCCAGAGAGGTAGGCCGCTTGTCCAACCAGCCGACGCCGCGCACGGGCGGGTGTTTTGAAGGTGGCAGCCGAGGCTCACCGGCGCGCAGCCGAGAGTCGCCTCGCTTAATTGATCGCCGCTCACCCCGCTTGGAGAACCGTAGCGTGCGCACGCCTCCTCTCTCTCGCGCACCAGAATGTGCGACTGCTCAACGTCACCAGCACCATGACTGCTGCCCCAGGTATTCCCCTCCTTTGGCGGAGCGTCCCCTCCTTGACTCGCGCCCACCTCGTTTTGGGCGGGTGCGTCATTATGACCCCCCACAGATGGCGCGCGGATCGAGTCATTGCGCTTTTGAGGACTTCAAGCCGCACCCCCATTTTGATTTGCTTGGTCCTGGCCAACGGTCGCCGCCCAGGCAATAATAGGTAAATAACACCTGTCCTATAACGCCAACCACCCCCATTGAGACCGTTATCCTACCAACGGTTGCTGTTAGGGTCTGGGGACCCACGGGGACCTCTGTTGTTGTCCTTGCTATATTGGACACAGGTTCACAAGGTTGCATTGTTTCCGCTTATTTGGTAGGGCAGGTTAAATTAAATATGGGCTCCTTTCCGAATTGTATACGGGGAATAGGTGACGTAGCCTCTAATGTTGAAGGGCAAGTTAAGGTTTTGCTTGCCCCTGTTGAATCTTCACACCCGAGGATTAAAACCTCGGCTATTGTGCTGAAGAATATTTTGGGTATGCATCCACAGAAACAGCTACCTGCTGCTGTGGTGAATTTGACATCGGGTTTGGAACTGGCAGACCCCAAATTTGACACACCAAGACAAATCGACTTGTTGATTGGCTCTGATGTCCTCGGTGGAATTTTGATAGGTGGGAAACGGGTCTGGGTGCCAAATGATTTGACTGCCATCCCGACCATATTTGGATTTACTTTGATGGGACCTGTACCTAGGGAGCTCAGACAGAAGTACATTGAGTTCATGAGAGAATATGAACAATTGGGACACATGTCTGTGTCAAATTGGATTGGTGTTCGGTGGAGCACTACTTTCTCCCGCATCATGCGGTATTGAAGCCATCAACTGGCAAGCTGCGCACGGTGTTTGATGGTTCTGCGCAGACTTCTACAAGCGTATCCTTGAACCAGCGCTTGCATTCTGGTCCCAAGTTGGTCAAGGACCTTTGTGACGTCATCACCAGCTTCCGACGACATCAGGTTGTCTTTGTGGCCGATATAAAAATGATGTTCAGGCAGACGTTTATCCACCCTGATGACCGTCGCTTCCAGGTGATCCTTTGGAGAGAGAATCCTCGCGGTCCCATGGTCGTCTACGAGCTCAATACCAATACGTACGGGTTATGGTCGAGCCCCTACTTGGCAATACGTTCTCTATGGGAGCTCGCAGACCGCGAAGGATTACGTTTCCCACGACCCTCCGCCATCTTGAAAGACGATATTGACGTCGATGACATTTGCTCGGGCGCCTCCACAGCGGACGAGGCGATCTTCCTGCGGGACGAATTGATAGGTATTTTGGCCTCCGCTGGTTATGAGTTGCGCAAATGGATTGCCAACTTACCAGCGCTTTTGGAGGGCTTACCCGAGGATCATCAGCAATTATTACAGCAGTAGTAGAAGTAGACACACACACACACACATACACACACACACACACACACACACACACACACACATACACTCTTAACTTTTGACTTAATAATAATAATAATATTAATACTTGAAATTGCCTTGTTCTTGGACTAAACGTCTCGTGTTGTCTACTGTTGCCAGAACTTTTGATCCGAACATTTTATTTTGAACGTTATATTTTGGGCAAAATGCTTCTTGCAGAAGCTTTGGACAGCAGGATTGACATGGGACGAACCTCTACACGGTACTGTTGTTGAGCAATGGACCTCTTTTGTATCCTCACTTCCTGCCGTTAATGAGATCTCCTTGCCTCGTCCCATCCTTCCTCCCGGGAAGTACAAGGCCACCCTTCACGGGTTTTGTGATGTCTCGGAACATGGTCACGCGGCCGTGGTGTACTTGCGCACAGTTAGTGCCTCAGGTCAGGTGAGGGTTTCCCTGATCATGGCGAAGAGCAAGGTTGCACCCCTTCGGACATCTCTAACCATCCCAAAATTGGAGCTCTCAGGAGCAACCCTACTTGTACGCTTATTGAACCACGTGTCCAGTACTTTGGGTAAAAGCATTTGTATTAATGGGACCTACGCCTGGACAGACAGCCAAATTGTTCTTTGTCGGTTGAAGGCTTCTGTCCACACCTTGGGAGGTATTTGTCGCTAATCGCGTTTTCCAAATACAAAAATCTGAAGTCAAGCTTGTTTGGAGACACGTGCCAGGTGAGCTCAACCCCGCTGATTGTGCCTCGCGCGGATGCTTGACGCCTAGTTTGATAGGTCATTCGCTGTGGTGGGGTCCGGAATGGTTGCGTCGACCAGAAATTGATTGGCCTCGGACGCCAGTTTTAAGTACTTCTAATTTGCCGGGTCTACGAACACTCGCTCTTGAGAAGATGGAATGCGCCTACGACCCCGATTTTTTGTTGAATCGCTACAGCTCCCTTGACAAGTTGTTAGGTGTTACCGCTTGGATAAAGCGTTTTGTTTTTAACTTTAGGCACCCACAACAGAAACATCTGACACCGTTTCTTTCACCACAGGAACGACAGGAATCCCTCGCCTTTTGAATTCGTTCTGTGCAATTGGCGCATTTTGAGAAGGAGATTGCTATCCTTAAGTCAGGGAGATCGAAATTGTCGGGAGCTGTATCTAAATTGAACCCCATTTTGGACCATACGGGTCTCTTGCGTGTTGGAGGGCGTCTCAAGAACGCCAACCTCTGTTACGGCGCACGTCACCCCCTTTTGTTACCCAAGGACGGTCATTTGGTACGCTTGTTGGTAACTGACCGTCACCTTAAGAACTCGCATGCTGGTTGTAATGCTTTGTTGGCTATTCTGCAACGCGAGTTTTGGATTTTGTCTGCCCGAAGAATTATCCGGAGTTTAGTCTTTCGCTGCATCCCTTGCTATAAGCTTAAGGCTTCTACCATGCAGCCCTTGATGGGAGACTTACCGGCAGATCGCGTAACTGAGAGCAGGACGTTTGACGGTGTTGGCACGGACTTCGCTGGTCCCTGTTTGGTGAAAACGTCGACACTTCGAAACAGCAAGACTGTTAAGGCCTACTTGTGCATTTTTGTTTGTCTCTCCACAAAGGCCGTACACTTAGAACTGGTCTCCTCGCTTAAGACCGAGGCGTTTGTAGCCACATTTGACAGATTCGTATCCCGCAGAGGGCTGCCCTCCTTGATCCGTTCTGATTGCGGCACTAACTTTAAGGTCACTTATAATTATTTGAATGATGTTGTTAATTTCCTTGAAACCAACAAGGCTGATATAGGCAATAGGCTTGCCCGACGTGGGATAAATTGGTTGTTTTAATTAATTTTTGTATTTTTGAGGCCGCTGTAAAATCGGCCAAAACACACTTGCGCAGGACAATCGGTGAGTCTGTCCTTACATTTGAGGAACTCGCAACTGTGTTTTGTAAGATTGAGGCCGTTTTGAACTCTATGCCATTGTGCCCGATCTCCTCAAATCCGAATGATTTGGAAGCCCTTACGCCGGGCCATTTATTATTGGTCGCCCGCTTGTCGCCTTGCCTGATTACCCCTATATTGATACGAGACCTGGTCGTCTCTCGCGTTTTGAATTGGTACGCCAGATTACTCAGAGCTTTTGCAAACGCTGGAATTTGGAATATTTGCACATACTCCAGCAACGCGTTAAGTGGACCGACAAGACCGATCCACCCAAGATTGGAGACCTCGTTTTGATCAAGGAGGCTAACCTTCCGCCACTCAGATGGCGCAGGGGGCCCATCCTTCGTTTGGTAACTGGGGCTGATGGAGTTCCCCGATTTGCTGAGGTCTTGGTGGACGGTTCGATTCTGAGGAGAGCGGTTGCATCGTTGTCACGTCTACCAACTGATTAGCGGACCGGTAGGCCGGTCCGGGGCGGGTGGATGTTTGAAACAAAAATATTATTTGTGATAGGTCAAGTCGATTATATCGATTTAGTAACGTTTAGTTTAGTCTATTGTAAATTTTGACTATGGTCACACTATGAACTGTCATTCATGGTTTTCCGTTTCTGAAAATTGGCTTGAACGACACGTGAATTTCTTGCGCTCAGGCAGACTTGTATTCTTGCATTTTTGATTTGAAATAAATTGATCGCCTTTTGAAAAGCACATCCTGGTAGCTTCGCGAATAGTTTGTTCGTTTCCCGCGGTCAGTGAAAAAACCTAGCTTTCTGTTCGCTCTGGAAGATTCCGTTTTGTGAGCGCGGTTTTGATCTTGTATTTGTGTAAAACAAAAAAAACCGTGTGAAGCCGCTTCTTTGATCTATAACCGGCACCGGTTTATTTGTGATAAAAATAGTATCATATCGAATATTGTAAAACTTGTGTGAATCCGTGCACGTGCTTGGTGCCCGAGAACTTCTGAAGAAGGACGCCGAACTGGACCCTGCGGTAGCTAAGTATAAGATACTTCATTCATCTATTTTGGCCAATGTATTTGTATGATGTGTCTAATTTAGCTCAAGCCTGACATCAGTGAAGATATCAGGTAAGTTGAAATATAATCACTGTGTAGTCGCAGTATAGGTGTTTAGGTCTTTGCCTTACCGTGATCAGGTGGATGTATTACAAACTTCCACTGCGCACCCTGAACAATTTCCTACCTGCCTACGGTAACTCTAGACAATTTAAATAAATGTTACCATATCCAATTTTCCCGAAATAAAACTGCAGTCAGTAATGCTTACTATATAGAAGGAGTTCAAATAAAAAATGCTAATATGATTCGCGATCTCGGAGTTCACTTGGACAATGCATTGAGGTTTGATACACATATCTTGAATACAGTTGCGCGAGGTTTCAAAGTACTTGGGTTTGTTATTCGTAACTGCAAGGATTTCAAAAAAACATAACACAAAGATAAAACTTTTTAACACTCTAGTTCGTCCGATACTTGAATATGGCTCCGTAATTTGGAATCCACATTACGATGTGTACAAAAAACGCCTAGAAAGTGTACAGAAGCGTTTTCTCTATCACCTGTGTTATGCGGATCACATAGCAAGAACATGCACTAGCTACGCCGATAGGTTGAAACAATATAACATCAAAACACTGGCAAGCCGTAGAGAAAAAATATATTATATCTTCTTGCACAAGGTGATTAATGGCACCATAGAATGCAGTCAACTTTTGAGTTCTCTTCCCATTAAAATACCCTCTCGAATACCAAGAAAGAATACGTATAATCTCTTTGATGTACCTACTTCTAAAACAAATTTAGGTCATTTTGCTGATGTACCAAGACTCTGTAGGCAGTACAACACCATATCTAAAACCCACGATATTGACATTTGTGAACCCCTAGGTAAATTTAAAAAGCAGTTAAATGAATACTTTTAATTATCTCGTTTTATGTTTTAAATGATGTTCATAGAATAATGTGTTGCACTTAATGTATTGCATTTTATATACGCTGTTTCCTTTATAAATGTGATATCTTAACTTTTAATTTTAGTCTAAACTTTTAATTTTAGTCTAAACTTTTAATTTTAGTCCAATCTTTTAATTTTAGTCTTAAGGTTATAACTTTAATTTTACTAAGTTACCTTTTTTGCCTGCTGTGGTTTCCTATAATTGAAAGAGTACACATCTATGATCCAATTGTGAAAAAATCTTTGTAAATTACAGTGTATATTCTTTGTTGGAGATCCTAAATAAATAAAAATAAATAAAGCTGGAAAGTTAAATTATGATTAAGCTGGTTATGTTTGCTGTATGCCTTACGGTCATTGTGTGTTCCTGATCGGAAGATAATGATGATGTGGCCTCATTGGTCTCCTTACTAGACTATCACTGCTTCTTATACCTAAATGTGTTCCAAAACTACTAAACAAAAAAATTGCAGATGTGTACCAAAAGCTGGAAAGTTAAATTATAATTAAGCTGGTTATGTTTGCTGTATGCCTTATGGTCATTGTGTGTTCCTGATCGGAAGATGATGAAGATGTGGCCTTATTGGTCTCCTTACAAGACTATCACTGACTATACTTATATCTAATAGACGGTAAAACATATTTTGAAAAGAACTGTGACACCCTTAGAATTGTAGAAAATAAATCATGAATAATATTCGTAAATAGAACAAAATTTTCCTTGCTACACTTTGCAGACATTGTAACGGCTACAGAGAGTGTATAGTAACCATATTAACTTACCCTTCAAAGCGGGGAGAGGCTTCTTTCTGTAAACAAAGGTCAGCCATTCAAGCGTCTTGAGTCTTGGATGACAACTTTGCGTGGCCACGTAAACTATCAACGGGTTGAACAATATTGATTGAGGATTATTCCGCTATAGTACCTACACCGAATATGAGTGGTCTGTGCCGGATAAAAATCAACTGACCATATTAATCGGGATTCATTGTCGCCTATTTGTTCACTTACGAGTAACGTAGTCGAAGAATTAAATGATAACATGATGTAAAAATCCTCAACCCGGGATGACAGGCATAAACTTCTTTGAGACCTTTATTTTGGACACGAACGATTAAATTTTATTTCATTTGGTACATATCAACAGAACAATATCCAAGCTTATATGTAAAAAGTACCTTCTAATAAACTAGCACTAAATTCGTTACACAAATATGTACTTCCACTACAGAAGGAGAAGTATTCAAATTGTTAATTAATTTATTACTTTTGTTTAAGTTAATAATCGACCGAGTGGAGTAAAGAATTACAAAATATCACTACCCCATTTACTAAGGAAAATACCCGAAGCCAGTAATATAATAGTGTATTGTAATATCTTCACAAAGATAAGATCTTTGTGAAGATGTAACAATGTTACAACTACCGGTTGCACTGAATAAATAAATAAAGACACGGAAAACTTAACACCAAACCCTGTACCAACCCGCCTGGAGAGGTCAAACTCTCCTATTGACACATTGTGCTACCACAGGTGCTAATATGAAGCAAATTAGGAGAAGCTTAAATCCAGCAGTGGACTTCGAAAGGCTGTAAAGAAAAATAACAATAAGGTATTATCTGTCCATTAATTGTATAAAGCTTAGTTAAGACATACATTTAAATGTTTCAGAAACCTAAGAAACCTCTAAAGTATGTAGAATGTATAAGTATTCATCGAAGCCAAAACTCTGTTATGGTTGCCAAAGTATCGCGTGCAAAATATTTTTTTATAAAGTTTCGCAGGAAGTAATATAATACCAGTTTATTAGGTCCTTAACCGAATTTGTCAAAGGACTTTGTCGCTAATTTATATTACAAAACCATAATTTTGTGGCAGTATGAATAGCAGAATATTTAGATAAGTCTCTTCAAAGATTAAAATGTATGATGTGGTATTATAAAAACCTGGCTAAAGACGTAGGGCTATGTATCTACAATGTTGACGGCCGGTGTCTTGCTCCCCTAGACAATAGTCAGATAACTCTTCAAGCAAATCGAACAAACTGGATAGTTAAATCATTAATAATTTTCTTGAAATGTTTGTTAATATTGCTGCTATTGGAGCGCAGGTTGAAATGCAATCCTTTGTATATCATACTACAATGATGCCCACAGAAAAGTCCCTAAATAGAAAAAAGTGTCTATATAAGAAGATCCGTATTCTCTTTAAAAAATATATCTGATGATTCATAATAGAGACAATTATTTTATTAATAAAACTATTTCACAGCATGATGTTAAGATGAAAAATGTGAATACCGAAATAGTGATTCTGCTAACTTTTGCAAAATTTAACAATATGCACGCATCGGTATGTCGTTAAAATACAACATTTTAATAATAATCCTACTAAGAATATTCTAACCACAATTTTATTAGTCAAATTCTATTTAGCCATTTCAACGTGAAAGTCACTTTGGCCTTTTGCACGTCTGATAATGAGTCATATACCAAAAAAAAGTACATTTTTTTATTATTTTGATCAAAGCAAATACATATTTTTAGGACTTGGGAGAAAGAAATAATGTATTTACAGTTTATTTCTTAAACTGTACCCCTAAACAAAAATAAAATGTTATGAACGCAGTCATAACCTTATTGTCAAAATATGCATTTCAATATACGATATGATAAATAAGAATTATTTATGTTATTAATATAATAATTATAATTGTTTTCATGAAAAATCTAAGATTTGACGTGAATGACAATGACGTGAAATGGAACGAATACGCCATTTCTGTATCTGTAACTGTTATACCCGGTACATCAACGTCATTCGTTCCTCGCTTGCTGTGAATTGAGTGTTTAAGTTTGTATGTTAGAAGAACATGTTTTTCTACACACATATATTAATTAGATACCAGAATTGTTTAATTTACATATTTTTACGAATAAACTAAATAAAAACACAATTTAGTTCATAACCTCAAATATACTTTATAAAGAATAAAAAGGTATTCCCAAGTTCTTAAAATTCATATCTATACTAAAGTTAAATAAAGTAACATAAAAATATTCATAAATAACTCCACAGCAATAGACGTGAAAAAAAAATCTGGTCCACCTTTGTATGGGAACCGACCATTGTTCTTTAACGTACTTTCTCACATTATTGTCAATTTGGTAAATATAACAAGCAATAATATTAAACCAGGTCGAGCAAGTATATTTCTAAATCCATACAAATTATTTTTTTTCCCCTTTTTTGTTCTTATTTTTTATATTCGTAGGTCAGTTTTAGGTTTAGTTTTTATGTAAAATGTTTAATTATAACGCATGTATTTAATAAGTATTGCATGGTAGATCGTTTTAAAAACTACCAACGAAAATCGGATTGAACTGTACCTAAAACAAACCGGTCAAGTGCGAGTCGAACTCGCGCACCGAGGGTTCCGTACAAACCTGTAGGTATATATAATTATTTAAGAAAATATGTGATGTAACTAAAACTTTCACGTTTTCGAAATTTTTCCTATGTGCTTGCTTTATGCCAAATTGCATGCTTCTAGATCGACTGGAAGTACCCCTTAGTTTTGACTTGAGCATTTGATATGAATTTCAATTTTTATCTCTACGGGTTCATGAGAAACGGGGTAGTACCTTTAAAATTATAAAAAATATTTTAATTATATGTTGCTACTAAAAATTTACGGCTTTTGCAATTTTTCCTTTATCTGTGCGATAAGAGGTTGCTTCGTGCCAAATTTCAAGATTCTGAGTTCAAGGGAAATACCCTGCAGGTTTTGATTCCCTCGTGAGTTTAGAAAATTTGCGAGAATTTGCTGCATAAACAGCTTATCTTTTGATTGCGTTGGCTTAGAAGTTTGATTTTGTTAAAGCTTAAAGATATTATAGACCCGAGTATTTGATATGAATTTCAATTTAATACCTCTGCGTGTTCATTAGGAAAGGGCTAGTAACTATAAAATTATTATTAATATTTTTATTACATGATTTAACAAAAAAATTGCGGTTTTCGAAATTTTTCCTTTATCTGTGCTATAAGACGTTGGTTCGTACTAAATTTCAAGAATCTGAGTTTAAGGGAAGTACCCTGTAGGTTTTGATTCCCTTGCCAGTAGTTACGAGTTTGAAAATATGCTTAAATTGCTGTTTTTTTCGATTGCGTAGTCACAGAAGTTTGATTTTGTTACAGCTTAAAGGTATTGTACACTTTAGTATTTGATACGAATTTCAATTTAATACCTTTAAGCGTTCTTGAGAAAATGGTTATCAATATATATGATGATTATTTTGATATGATGTAACTAAATATTTACGGTTTTCCCAATTTTTCCTTTATCTTTACTATGAGACGTTGGTTTCTACCAAATTTCAACAATCGGAGTTTACGGGAAGTACTCTGTAGGTTTTGATTCCATTGCCAGTAGTTACGAGTTCCAGAATATTCCAAAATTGCTGTTTCTTTTGATTGCGTTGTCATAGAAGTTTGATTTTGTTACAGCTTAAAGGTATTGTACATTAGAGTATTTGATATGAATTTCAATTTAATACCTTTACGCGTTCTTGAGAAAATGGTATTGAACTTTAAAATTACTCGAATATTCTTATGACATAATATAACTAAAAAATTATGGTTTTCGCAATTTTTACCTTTATTTGTGCCATAAGACATTGCTTCGTACCAAATTTTAAGATTCTGAGTTCACGGGAAGTACCCTGTAGATTTTGATCCCTTGCGAGTTTCGAAAATTTGGGGAAATTAACAGCATAAACGGTTGTATCTTTTGATTGCGTTGGTTTAGAAGTTTGATATTTTCACAGCTTCATGGGACAGTAGACTTGACTATTTGATACGAATTTCAGTTTGATACCTTTACGCGTTTCTAAGAAAAAGAGTCTTGACAGACGGACGGACAACAAAGTGATCCTATAAGGGTTCATTTTTTCATTTCGATGTACGGAACCCTAAAAATACAAATTACACATAGATTAACTGAACCCTCATATACTATAACCTCTGCACTCACATTTGAATGCCACCAAAAACTACCAGAGGTAGTTAGACTAAACAAGCTAATATTGCAATGGATCAAGGGCCACAGTGGCTCAAGAGGGAATGACGCAGCCGACGTACTTGCCAGAAGAGGGGCCACATTAGAGGTGTTGGAACCCGAACCCATAATTTCCCTCCATTCTGGTTTTTATCGCAACTTGGTAAGACACAGAACCAGGACCCAGCACAACCAGTCCTGGATTGGTTTTGATACATGTAAGCAAGCCAAGGAGGCTCTTCCCGTAGCAGACGGTAAGATAGCTAAATAAATCCTCCGACTCTCCAAATAACAACTGCGGACAGTCACGGCCGCCTTTACTGGACACAGATCCTTTAATAAGCACCTTTTTACTATAGGTATCACCGACAGCTCGCTGTGCAGAGCCTGTATGGCAGCATACGAGACTGCAGCTCACCTGCTCTTCGACTGCCCTGAGGTCTCACAGTACAGGCCGCAGTATCTGACCAGACACAGCACCCTGAGAGAAGCACTGGGCCAGATCAAGATGTGATGTGATGTGTGTGTGATGTCTGCTGGCCTTCCTCGAAGACCTGGGGTGGCTCGAGTGACAACACTATTCCCACCCGTACGCAAAATGCACGCCAGGACGTGGAGTTGCGCAAACAGCTCGTGCTACCAAATACCAACTGAACCCATAGAAAAATTGTCGTGCTCTTCACGAAAAGATTTGGATAAGAATAGAACATAGGACCTCCGGCTTGCGTCAGGGTGCTTTGCCCTTATAAGGGCTTGCGCGTATGTATACGATACATACATACCACGTTAATACTAACCGTTGAGGAGACATTGCCGGCGGTGCTTATATGCCACGCAATGTTTGAGACACAAATACCATAGTTTGTATCAATATAGGTACTGCGCGATAATGCCTCGTACATTACAGTAAAAGCTTAGATTTCGCACAGGTGTGAAAGTAACTGACCTTGTCTATCGGATGATGTCGTATATTATTTGATGGTGAAGATTAATATGACTGGAACAATATTCTCTCCGCACGCGTTCATCGCTATTAGGTGTCGATTTGATTTACTGACAAATCTATGCGGTTGTGACCGATTGCACCTTGCTGTAGTTTTTGAACGTCAATCTGCAAATTGCAAATCTTTCGTAAATTATGATACAGAATGTAACGGATTCTATTCATAAGATGCAACACTTACACATAATATCGACGAGCAATATCAGCTGTTTCGACTTTGTTCATCTTTTGGTGAGTGAGTATTGGAGGCTCCATATATTATGCTGTCCAACTAGTGTATGCGTTATTTCGGCCTTTGATTCTGTAACTGTGTGGAGACACGGTCATCTTAAGTCACTATTTACTGCTCGGTGATTTGAAAATACAAATTATATTATTATTCAAAGACATTGTCTCATACACAACGTTTATGAAGTTTCGATTAACATATACTTTGACGCAAGAAATGTCTAGTTCAACACCTTTACCTCTCGAGTGCTGATGATTGCACGCAGTAGCATACATTTGCGCAGTTGCGTTCCTGTTTCAGTTTGCGTTAAGTCGATTTGATGCTCTTCAGGAATACCTAAACTTTATTTAAAATGAAAACGATGTCGATAATAATAAATTGACGATGAAAAGTGCTCTGCGTTCCGTTATAATATGTGCACCAGTCCTTACGGTGCGTACGAGAATTACGTTACGTGTAAAATAAAACCTGACGCTGACATATTCTGTGTAATCGTATTGACCAGAAAAATAAATAAATATCTGCTATTGCGAACATAAATACCCGATAGAAAGATATTCCAAAGAAAATCCATTCGCTTAAGATGTCAATATAAATCAATAATGTTGGTAGCATTAAACCTAAGATATTGTATAACTAAGAGGAGGGTCGCTTTGCCTTTAAGACAGCGCTAGTAGCGCTACAACGCTAAGTAGTTGACATATTGAAGGAGGGCTCACCACTTGGCTGTATTAAGTATTGGCACCTCACACATAAATAAAAAGCTTAAAGACCGCTATTTCTTTGTTGCAGCCTTAAAGGAATACTTGCTTTTACATATCAGTAGACGCTAAGTGTATTGGAGTTGTTTACGTATATATTTTAGTTATGGAATATAAGATAAAGTATTTTTGAAGTAGAAGAGACATATTTTTACTGCACGGATGACGTAGTTGTTTAAGCAAGTTGGGCCTCGCTGATAAGCACGAGGCAGCGCAACAGAAACATTGTATATTTATACTAGAGGACGCCAGCTAAACCTGCACTTTTTTTTAATTTACCCGTTTTGGCGAATCCCGTAGAAATTTCGGGAAATCCCTTCTTAGTGCACCCCTACGGTCACCAAGGATCATATATTCTAAATTTCAGCTTCCTGCGCGCAATAATTTCGGCTGTAGCGTGTCTGTCAGTCAGTCAATAACGCAAGGATTTTATATATTAAGATTGCGTGTCTCCTAAATTAGGGATACTCCGCATAATAACATAGTACTATACTAGATCAACAACAACACCAGACATCTATCTACTTGTTATGACAATTCTTCGAGGCAGATGCGAAGCTAAAGAGACTTTTCACAGTGGAAGCGGCATGTCTTATTTACAATAGTATTCTATCATTATCTTCCTAGCATTATCTCGGTTTCATTAAAAACTTTGCTCTTGGAGACTGAGGTCCGCCTAATAGTCTAACCTGATATGACAGAATATTGGTTTTGCCACGGTGGGAATGCCGTCTCACCTTCGCAAGCCAAAGGCACAGACCATTTTCAGTATATTCAAGCGTACTCCCTATAATGGCTGTCAAATATCTTCAGGCGAGACTGACGGCTTCAAATGCTCTGCGAGTGACGAGGCAAGCGGTAGGTAGCAATTTAATATGTCGATGATTCGGACAATCTGAACCTGAGAGTTTGAATCTGATACACTCTGTCTGGCAGTCTGTTGACAATCTCCAATAGGCTGCAGCTGTCTTAGATATGATAATATTATTAAATAACTAAGGTATTCTAAGATCAGCCAAAACTATTCATTAATTAGAACTATTGTTAAAAAATATGACACTAAATTACAACGCCATACGCGAACCTTGAAGTGGCCCTTTAAGTCACTGCGTAATCTGTGCAGGCAGAGCTATAGAACACATACTTGTATGTAGCATTTGCGTTTCAGCCCTAAATGAGGCTAAACACGTATCAAAACTTTATAGTTTTAATTACGGGAGTTTTTATCATAGTGGTTCGTGACATTTTATAATTAACACTGTATAAAGTTACTGTATTACATAATTAAGAGAGCATACTTCAATGATTTTCACTATATATCAGGGACATTTTCTAAGGTAACTTTATAAAAGATATAATAATATAGTCTTTGTTTTAACGCATATCGTTATATAAAATTGAATACCCGTAAAGTTCTATGCTATGATTCTCATAAAATTGTAAGCGTTTTACAGCAATCAAAAGTGGTTAATTTTTCTATATATTGTTACGCCTGTCTCCCATTAGGGTAGGCAAAGACTATAGAACGCTACATGCTTCGGTTCAAACATACCTCTTTTGCTTCCTCGACATTTATTGACCTCATCATGCATGCGCGTCGGTTAAGGGTACTTTTAATTTGGCCCTTTTTCAGTACGACACCTATTTGGTCGGCATATGTCCGCCTAGGGCGTCCCTACCAACATTTCCATTTATTCTCGCATGATACACTTCTTTCGTATTTCTTCTTTCATCCATCCGTTCAAAATTTCCAAACCAACGCAACATTCCTTTTCCAATGTTTGTCACTACATCTTCTTTTAAACTACACTTTTCTCGTATCACACTGTTACGCACTTTATCTATCATACTTACTCCGCACATACTTCTCAAAGCTCTCATTTCTACCGCATTAAACATACTTTCATACTTCTTCTGCCATACCCATGATTCGCTACCGTACATCAATATTGGCGCCAAAACTCCCTGCAGTATAGCAAGGCGAGCTTGCCTTGGGATAATACCATTGCTGATGATGGACTATAAGGCGCCATTCACACTATTTCCTGCTTTCACTCTCCTTTCAATATCTCCCTCACATTTTCCATCTCTCGTAAACATAGACCCTAAATATATAAATACACAAACTCATTCACTTGCTCCACTTTTTCATCTCCTATCATTACGTCACATTCAGTTACACTATCGTCCCTCTCTATGACCATGACTTTGGTTTTGTTAACATTCACTTACATACCTTTCTTCTTATAGGCCTCTTTCATCATGGTGACCATCTGCTGCAAATCCGACGCTGACGGTGCAAATAAAACCTGATCGTCAGCGAATAGCAGCTGATATAAGGATATAGGGATTCAAGTGCCCGTATCAGACTGCTGTTCACTCCATACACAGAAAGTGTTGACCAAAATTCATCCCTCACCACTGGATCGTAAACCTTTTCCAGGTCAATAAACGCGCAGAAAACCTTCTGGTGTTTACTTAAGACTTTCTCTGCAATGCACCTTAACGAAAAAACCTGATCCGTACATCCCATTCCCTTTCTGAACCCCGCTTGCACATCCCAAAGTACATCACCCAACTTGGGCAAATTTTTATTTTGCCGGCCAAGCAATAGAATTGTGTTATTTTAATAGAACACAATATTTGAAACATTTTTTACTATTACACTAAAGTTCTAAGTCAATTCCCTGAGACAATACTTAGGTATGAATGTACGTCTCAAAGTATCGTAAAGCAGTTTTGTTTTGCCAAAAAGGATCAATCAAAGATGTGTGATGGAGGTCAACTATACGTTTTCAGTCTCACACGAAGCCTAAAAAGCAGTAGACTCATAAAAAAGAGTAAAATTCTCTTGACCTATAAAAATATCGCTTAAACCTTCAGTAGGAATGTCTATGACATGCAGATGTTTTGTATATGGGGACGACACCCTAGCGGCGATAATTCCTGTTCCTGACATGTGGTTGAAGAGATGTCTCGGCGTTTTCACTTTCTGGGTTACGCAAGTACGCACCAGCCAGGGTTGTTTCGGCCAATACTTGTGCAGCAAAAGCCAGGAAGAAACACCCAGATGTAACAATTGTGGCAGCAGTCGCAACTCTGTCGAGGAAACGGCGCTGCAAACGTTGGAATACCCGTCTAAGGCATCGGAGTGCTGTGAACTGATCGTCATCCTAAGCCATTCGCGACCATTTTGGTTTAGGCCTTCTTCAACAACATCCATTCCGTTCTGTTTTTGGGCAGTCTTTAACCAATTACTGCCCGCTATCTTTATGATGTCATCTTTCCATCTGATTTGCGGTCTTCCAGCTTGTCGTTTACTATCCCACGGTCTTCACTCTAATATTGACTTGCACCATGTTTCGGCTACATGTCCGGCCCTCTGCCACTTTAGCTTCGCTACTCTTTTGACATCTGATAGTCGAATTTCTTTTCAGAGCCATTTATTCGTCTTTGTGTCTGTTAGTGTCACGCTTATTGACAAACTGGAGTTTTCACTGGTCATGTTTCCAATTGGCCGTGAACTGGTAGCGGCAATTGTTACAGTCGTACCCTCGCTCCCTGCTCTACCCTGTCCGGTGTGTGATGGCTTGGAACGTCACCGTCTCCTTCTGTGAGCCAGTAATGCTGATCTGATAGTTCTTCTGCTATTAAGGCATACTGAAATAACAGAAAGTAAGCAGCGCACGCGGTCAGCGCAGTGCGAATTAGAGCGAGACAGCGTGACAGATGCTGCGTCTGATACTATCTCGCTCTTGGCGTACTACCTGCCATTACGTGATACTATTTCAATTGCAACTTCACATAATTTTAGGCAAAACAGAGCAATAATTAGGATTTATTTCACTAGCAGTATAGATTCTTTGAGCTCCAATATTATCTCAGGGACTACACTTAGAACTTTGGTGTAGTTATAACAAGTGTTTAGTTCTTACTATTCTATAATAATTTTAAGTTTATTTTAGTTGGCCGGCACTTTTAGAATTAGCCCAAATTTGTATGGTGATCTCCTTTTACTGTCCGTTTCAGAGATCACTCTTTCAATCTACTGATTATGAAAGATATTTCTTTGCATACAATTTGCCAACAACACTCAGAGGGCTTATCCGCGATAATTTTTGCATTCCTGCTGTGACCCTTTGCCCTTGTACAGTGGCACAATTACGGCTTTGTTCCAGTCACCTGGTACACGACCGGACCGCCAACATTTATTGAACAGTAGATACAGCAGGCTGGCAGTGACGCCTTTTCCTACCTTGAGCATTTCAGCAGATATCCTGTCATATCCCGCTGCTTTACCCGCCTTCATACTTTTCAATGCATATCGTATCTCTTCCATACTTATACCACTTTCACAATTATCTTTCTCATTCGCGACTATATTCCTATTGTCGCTCTTTCCTCGTTCAAACAAATTCTCAAAATATTCCTTCCACTGATTCAGAACTTCCCCATGCTCTCTAATAATACTTCCATTTATATCCCTTATCACACCAACTTTCGAATCTCCTGATTTGCCTCGGGCTGTTTTGACCAAGTGCCACAATAATTTGATATTGGCCCGAAAATGTTGAGAAAATTGTCTATCAAATTAGTCGTTGCATTCTTCTTTCTTTCTTCTCACTATCTCTTTTAATTTATATTTCAACCTGTCACACTTTTCTTTTACAGTCTTTTCATTGTCATTCACAACACCTTGTACTCTTTTGTTGGCTTTTATGGCCAGCAAGTTCATCCATGCTTTGCGCTTTTCCGCTACTACACCAGTTACTTCTTGATCCCACCATACATTACAAAGGAGAATGACCATTTTTGTATGGAAGTTGGGCTAAGTTTGCTTCTTGATGGTTTAACCAGTAATATATAGAAAATATAGTCGTAATTATATCAGGAAAAAATAAATACGAAATTCGGCGGCAACTCTTAGATATCGGACATTTAAGATTGCAAATATTTTGAGGTTAAGTTTTGTTATAGTCATATGATTTAATCATATTAGTAGTAGTAAATTAGTTAACGCCCGTGCTTTGGAGAGTAGGTACTTTAAGCCGTCGGTTCCGACTGACATGAAGATCTTTGACAGTCGTTACGGGGAGTCAGTACCCTCAAATAAACTGATACTGGTCTAAACCATGACAAATCGCTATCCCTTCGAATAACGGAGGTCAGACGGCAGTGGCTATGTCGAAAAGCTGATATTCTGTCATATCTAACCAGATAGGAGCCCGCTTACAAGACTAACCAGTCTTGTAAGCGAGCTCCTAGGCGTTTAAGTATTGGATGCAACTGAGATAATGCTAGGACTATGACGATATGTCTAACCAGATAGGAGCCCGCTTACAAGACTAACCAGTCTTGTAAGCGAGCTCGTAGGCGTTTAAGTATTGGATGCAACTGAGATAATGTTAGGACTATGACGATATGATTTAATCATATTATGGGCATTTATTTGAAGTATACACCGACGGGAAAAGGCGTGAGTATATGTATGTATATTATTTTAAGTCTTAAATATATATTTGGTACATATAAGTATAGAATATAGTTGTAACAAGAAGTGGAGCTACGAAGCAAAGCTACATACATTTGAACGCCTGTACATTATATAAGTTTGGGGTATTTTCAGTCTGATATATTATATTTCTTACTGAGAATTCTCAATACCATGTGGTACAATTAATGAGAATTCAATGACGCTAGTTGGCAAAAGATAATTTCATTCCTTTGGACTTTATATTATAAAGTTGGCATTAAAACTAAACAGGCAAATGAAACACGGTTATTATGTTATGGTCCATTTTATTTGTTATTATAAATATTTTTACATAATATATAAATTACTTATTTTCCACAATATCATCGAAACACAAACGCAACGTTCATACAAGAAAAAGCAAATTGACTGTTTTCATGTCAAAATAACCGACGTTAGACATTATGGATGCCAGCAAGGGATGCCAGTGTCATAAATATATGTTCCCACATTTTAGATAAATACAAAATATTACTTCGTAGGTAATATGTTGCATAAAGGATATAATTATTATTTATAGAAAATATTTCACCACCTGTTTCAAAATATCAAAAGGTTTTGGTGTTATTTTGGTTATTAGAACTTTCATTGAGCTACACAGTTTGCACTATACTTGTCATTTTTCCCTATTTAAAGAAGTTTGCAAGAAACTGTAAACATTTGCCGAAATATGCAAAATGAGTTTTTAATACGAAATGGCAAATGGCGAGGTTATTTACTTCCGAATAATGCAAATACTTATATTTTAGAACAAAAAATCCCCATTTTGCTTTAACATCAAATTAATATATATAAAATTATAAAATAAAAGAAGATTTTCCACGTATGAATGGTTTAGAAGCAAACGTGCCACAAAATAGGCCAGTTTTGGTCATTCTCCTTTTTTTAACGTTCTTCCTCTTGCTTACGCCTTATACTTGAGTGGCTGTCTCAATCATTCCATTTTTAAACTCTTTCCAAAATTCTTCTATTTCGCACTCTTCTTTCTCAAACAAATATTTTAACCTTACTTTCAATAACTCTTTATACTGACTACGTACATCCTCTTCTTACAATCTTTCAACTTTCACTCTTTCTATGGCAGGTAAGTGTATGCAAGGAAGATGGCGCCATTTAGTGGTTAGTCCCGCTATACGGCTAACTAACAAAAAATGGTCAGTATTCATGCCTCGGTACACTCTAATATCTTTCACTTTTCCTTTCAAACGTTCATCTACTACAACAAAATTTATCATACTTCTTTCTGTCTGCCTTTGCGATGTATACATATGAATCATCTTGTGACTAAACAAAGTGTTAGTCACCACAAGTTTTCTCTCCATACAAATGTCCAGCAGACTCTCACCATTTTCATTCACTCTCTCGTCACCAAATCACCCTAGAACCCTTTCATATCAATCACAAGACGGTGTGTCTTGTCACCCTGCCATTAAAGTCACCTAACATAATTATTCTTTCATTTTTCTCACACCTAGCAAGCACATCTCTGACCTTGTCCCAGAATTCCTCTCTGTCATTCCATGGTTTGGACATGTTCGGAGCATAAACACACACGACAAAGACTTTCATTAAGCTAAGCTTTAATCGCACCCAAAGACGCCTGGAGTTGACATATTCATATTCTTTCACACACTCATTCATCCTATGCGACAGAATCATTCCAACTCCTCGGCTAGCTCTTTCAGACTTAACAACTCCAGACCAGTATGCATGATATCGGCCATAAGTAGTTGTTGAGCAACCTTTCTTCTTTGTTTCACTCACTCCTAGTATATCAATTTGCCTTACATCCATCATATCACACAATTCATCGATCTTACTATCCACTCCTCCACAAACATTCACCGTTGCAAACAGGCATTCCCTAGCCCTCATTTGGCCTCTGTTGAACGGGGAGACAAAACTTGACGTGTGGCAAAGCGCGTCGCCGTTGGGAATTTTTAAATATGTAAATTAAAAAAATTTTTTTTTTAATTTACATATTTAAAAGTTCCTTCAAATGCCCAAACACTCACTACAATTATTACAAAAAGCCAATATACTCAACACATGCCGCATCACACGCAAATTTCTAACGTCATCCTCCAAATCATCATCTTACTCAATCTTGTCACGCTTGTTTCACGCTTGACACAGATTTTTACCCCTCAAAAAGGGAACTGAATAAAATAAAAAATATAATAATAATAATATTCTAACTACATTCACACAACACCACCACAAATAGGCAGCGATAGCCTAGTGGAGATACCAACAGACTGCCATGCAGAGGGTATCTCCCCCGTGGGATCTCCACCTTGTCGTGGTGGGGGGGCTCAGTAACCGTGGATTGGTCACCGCGGTGAAGCTAAAAGGGATCCAGGAGGGGACGCTCCGCGTGGGCTTGGAGGGGCCTGCGCAGGATGCGTCCAACGGTGTGGGTGCGGGGGACAGTTCTGTCTGTCCCTCGCAGTCGGTCGGTCGGCGCGGTCGCGGGAGGAGAGGCGTGTCGATGTTGCGTTGCCGCGCGCCCTATCTCCCGCGACCACATGGGGGCGCACCATCGTTGAGTCGCGGTGAGGCCGCAGAGGAAGAGGAGATGCGGTGTTGCGTTGCTCTCCTCCCTATCCTCTGCGGCCGCTGGGTGTTTTGGCGGCGGAGCCCAACACCTTCATCCGCCGCCAAGGGGGTATCGTTCGGGGCTCGCCTGACCATCTGGCGGGCCAATACCCGTCGGGGGGGTAGCGAGGAATGCTTCGGTGAAACCCTACCCTCCGACACATGGGCACATGAGGAGCACGGGTTGGTTTTTAGTCAGTAAGAGTCTGACAGTCCCCTTCGTCCTTCCCCCCCAGGGCGAAGGGACTCCATGAGGATTTTCCAACCCGTTTGGGAGAAGAGCACGGCGATAGAATCCTAAGCTTCATACACCGTTTCAAAGTGTGATATGGAGTTTACATTACCGTGTCAACATGTCTCATAGATAACACGCCATACATACATACATACATACATATCGTCACGCCTTTTATCCCCGAAGGGGTAGGCAGAGATGTATTTCTACACCCACTTTTCGCCAGATATACTTTAGTCCCACGTAATAAGGGGCGAGCCTATTGACGTACCGGGCACATTTCCAGACTCCGTGCTGCTACTGAGAATTTCGTGACAGAAAAACCCAATAACACTGCCCGACCCAGGAATCGAACACGGGACCTCCCGATTCCACGCGCACATTTATGCCGCGAGACCAACGAGGCAGTCGTATAGGGTTTGATGTCGAGTTTTCCGTCTCTACGCAAAGATGGTATTTGCATCGTGTTATCCCTTAGTCGCCTCTTACGACACCCACGGGATGATAGGGGGTGGTGACACTTGTATTCTATGCCGTCAACCACACGGCCAATTAATGTGAAATATTGTTATATTTAGACAAATTTCGACGTACTATTTGTTACAACAAAAGAAATCAAACGTGAACAGTGAAAACCTATAACATATACAACTCGACAACCACGGAAATCTCGGCCTTTGGATTCATGTTTGGATTGAAGTGTCAACGGACGTTTTAAGCAAAAGTTTGTTCACCTGGTGCTTGGAAACTGCAATACCTTCCTTGTTTGCCCTCCTCACAATGAACACCAACACAATGACCCGCAAGGCAGCGGCTAAAGATACGGAGAACAAATTAAGGGCAGCAGTACTGGAGCTCAGGAAATACAAAGACCAGAATGTCCAATTGCTGAAGGAACACAGTGAGTCAGAAATAGAAATAAAAGCTGTGAATGATAGGATCTCAGAGCTGAAAGGACAACTTGCTGAGCTGCATATTGAAAATATGGAAGTCAGAGATCAGCGTGACAGGCTCCAAGAAGAGGTAAAATCGTTTACTACTTGTAGTGATAGCTATTCATGGACTCTGAGCCGCATTACTGAGTTGGAAAATAGCCTGAAGGAAGCACATTTAACAATATTAACATTGCAAGAATCAGTTCAGGTACTAAATAATAGCGCGACTCAGAACCTCTATTCTGAACTTATGGGTGCGAAGTGTTCCAAGGCTGAGCAATACAATCACAAGTACATTTATTATAATTTAAGACGCTACAAGAAAGTGAGACAATGTGCCAAAGTCAATAAATCAATAAAAAATTGCAACATAACCTCAAAAGGCTAGGAAATTTGAAAAGTTTATCTCAACAAAATTGTGATTGTGATATTGTTAACATTACAAAGTTACATTAAGTAAATAGAAGTACATGTTATACCTTGTAACTGGTGTAAGATCAATCGAGTATGGCCGACCCCACCATCTTTCATTTAGCGAAAAAACTAAGTAGCCAAACTTATGCTCTATATAAGCTTGCTCCTGTGGTTAATACAACTGCCTTACTTTCGGCATACCATGGCCTTGTCGAATCTATACTTAGATATGGAATTATATTCTGGGGCAATTCAGTCGATAAGGATGTGGCCTTCAAACTCCAAAAGCGCTGTATCAGAGCCATCTTTGGGCTTCAAATAAAGGATAGCTGCAAACCATTTTTTCAAAAATATAAAACCTTAACGCTTCCATCTTTATACTTATACGAAACAGCAGTATTTGTGAAGACAAACCCACAACTATTTAATAAATTATCAGATGCTACTATCCGCAACCGTCGTGATAATCATAAACTGTGTATGCACGCCGCAAAGACAGCACTTTTGGGCAAAAGTATTTTTTGCATGGCGCCGAAAATATAAAACAAAGTACCCAATATATACAAGAACCTTAATGTTAACCAATTTAAGCGTAATTTAAAAAAAAACTGTTGTTTCAGAAATGTTATTATAGTATTAATGATTTTTATGTGATAATCTTTTGTAATTAATCTTGACATTTTTGACTTGACATTATGTTATCAGGATCTAATTTAATTTGACATGATAATTGATTTTTTTTTCAATTATTATTATTTACTATTTCTATTATTATTTGACATTACATATTATTAATTAATTACTATATTGTTTTCTAAGTTAATACAATATTAATAGCATCATAATAACTTATAACTGACATGATGACTATATTTATTTTCCAAACAAAATCAACAATTATATGAAAAGCAGCTTAATTATGTCCTAAAATTAAAATAAGCCTATTTAATATATACAATACGAAAAATAAAATAAATTAAAATTAAATTTAGAAAGCGTCATGGAAGTCATCCGCATCGCAGTCAATCGGAAGCGTACCCAGAAGACTGGCGGCATTGCCTCGTTGTATAGCAATGCTTATCATTTGTGCTAAATACGTGCCAGCCCTCTGGTCACCCGAGGCGTCGATCAGTCTCTTTGCGAGATCCCTAAAAAGGGATCTCGCACTTGGACCCCATGGCCCCAAGGTTTCGACCCCAAACGGCTCAAATACATAATCTCCTACAAGATTTACGTATTTGCGCCGTTTGAGGGTCTCTGCTGAAGCAGCAGCAGCGCCCGCACAACCTGCTGTGCTGGGAAGATGGGATGGCGCAAGGGTATCGACACATGTCGCGTCCCATACCAAAGGCCTACCCAGCTTCCACGGCAGTAAAGACATCCCGTCCGGTCTCTTGCCATCGTCGCGTGCCAAGCCCTGAGGTTCAAGTTGGGCTGGAACGCCAGCGGTGACAAGAGCACGGCGCAGAATGTCGTTGAGGTTGGCGTGTCGTGAAATACGACCCGCGCTCCTGCTGCATGACAGACCATGGTGACCAAGGCTATCGACAGCCTCTCCGCAGTGACAGCGATGCGGAGAGACACATGACGCGCCTAAACGGAGGCAAGTAGCGAAGCGGAAGGTTGTATCGTCCAACATGGTACCTATATTGGACGATGGCAGTGCCTGAAGCCAGAGGCCCGATTCCCATTCTCCCACAGCCAACAGGCGAGCACGCTCCGCAGCGTTGGCCGATGTATTGAGGAGTTTTTCTCGTACCACGCAAAGCGGCCCATCCCATTGCCTCTGGGAGAACAAGTTTCGGGGTAACTCAGTTCCTGGACAAGAATTTCTCCAAGCGTTCATGGCATCGGCCTTACACGGCACCTCAGAATAAACCAGTGTAGGTGCTAAGATTTTCCTGGTCAATTCTGCAGTGCTGTGGACCGATGACAAGAACGCTGGCAGGCTTACGTCAGAAATTTTGCGAACGCCGAGGCCGCCTAAGCGCACAGGTAAGGACGCCTGTTGCCACACTCGGTCGTTCAGAGCCACATTTAAAATTTTACTTAGGGTATTCTGTATAATTTTGTCAATTTGAATGAGTGGAGTCGGATTTTTCCAAAAAAGGTGAAGACCGTAACGCGTGTGTAAATTTAGGGACAAAAAGACAATATCGAATAATAGTAAAAGCCGAATGTATATTAATTTTGAGTAGCCTGTCTGAAACATCATTAAAATTTTGAATTTTTTCCTGTATAAAGGAATCAAAACCGTCGTCTAAAATTGGGGACCCCAGGAGGCGAAGAGAACTTTTTTCAACTTGGGTGATATTGGGTGCCAGATATTGGAATTTTGAAAGAATAGAGGATTTATCTAAATTGTCATTAATAAAAATTTCGCATTTGCTTGTATTCAACTCTAAGCCTATGGATAAAAATTTCAATTTCAGGAATGCCAGATCTTGATATACAGTGTTTACGTCACCTCCCAGGGTTCCGTCATCGAGGTACCAGATGTTTAATTTTGAATTTAGTTGGTTTATAACTGGATGGATGGCCAAACTAAAAATTAGTGTTCCAAGAGGGTCACCTTGTTGACAACCGACGGCAGATTCTAAAAGATGTTCCTTGTATATTAATTTAGAAGGGTGTCTGTAACATTGCCAAAGAAAATTGTAGATTTGGGGTGTTTCCAATTTAACTTGTGTCAACAAGGTGTCTCTATTGACTGAGTTAAAGGCATTCTTTAGGTCAACCTTCAAGACAACCTCACCTCCATTACAGTCAAGGTACGTTGACAAGGCATGTACAGCAGCCTCGCAGCCTCCTTTAGAACCAAATCCCAGCTGTTGTGGCTGAAATTTATAAGAAAAGCTGGTGTTAAAATGGCGACAGCATATTTTAGCTGCCATACGCCTGTACGTGCACCCCATGGCAATGGGACGAATGCCACCATCCCGCTTTCGTAAGGCGCACAGATTAGCGCCATACAAAACGTCGACGATGGCATCGTTCACATTGCCGGAGAGCATGAGATTAGTTAATGCCGTTAGCCCACTCAAAAGCGAGTCGCCGGCCGCCCCGGCGCTTGAACACACAAGATCCTTAAGATGTTGTGGTGTCAAGCCGTCGAGACCACCAGCAGACCCGCTCTGGAAGGAGCCAACGGCACCAACCACGTCCTTGGCTGTAATGCTGAGAAAGCCCGAGTCAGCGCTAGGTGGCTCAGGAAAGGAGAGGTTATCCCCTGGCGCTGGATGCTTGCTCTGCAGACTTGCGAGTATGTCGGCAGAGCAAGGCGCCACCACATCGCTACTGAATAAGAGCCTGGACGCTCCCCTGATGTCACCTTCCCTTAGTTTCGACTCTACATGATGGAAGATGGTGCTGTTGCGGTGAGTTTTGGGAGGATAGTATTCTAATTTTGATGCCGAAATATTGCAGTTTTCTTTAATTTTTGTTGTTAAAGTTTGTTTTGTAAGCCGGTCTCCTTGAGCATGTAGAATTCTATAAGGGAAAGTGAGTAGCTGTTCCCAAGCCGTAATAGAATTCTCCCGGATGACAAGGCCTATGCAATGTGCTAGGTTTTGAGCCACCGAAGGCCTCGCACCACGGGGAATTCTCTTCAGGATCGGAATGGAATTTTTTAGCTGACTTAAATACTGCCAAAAGGGAATTTTAGGGGCGTCTGTGGGATTGTTCTGTGTAGTACTGGTGGAAGTAGTGCGGCCGGAAAGTACATTTTGGTTTTTGTGAATTTTTCCTAAATGTACTTTGAGGCCCCGCTCACCTTTGAACAAACGTGCTTGGGGACAGATGGGGCAGCGCACCAGGGTAGTCGGTGTGTAAAGTTGACTGGCACTTACCTCCTCATCGCTTTTGCCACCGTTATACGACATGAATTACCTATACAATTCACTAAAAATAAACTTATTGCTAAAATATAATATCAAAAACAATCAAAACAATCAACAAAATAGACACTGACGTTTGTCAAGCACTTTAATATTTTTATTGTCCGTGGCGGCGGTCCTTTGCCAACGGCCAGTGCGCTAGCGGAGGCCGGCATGGTGGCACATTAGAGCTGTACGTTTCGGTGCGCTTCGGTGAGCCCGAAACGGCGCCCCTCACACCAGCCAGCAAGAAATATTTTTTCCCGATGCAACGGTTTCGACGTATTTGGCTCTATTCACTTTTCTTAGTGATCAAACTCATCAAACGTTGGAGCGGGTGAAACCACTTTCGGTTGACGCGACGGAGACTCCGCCCATACCGCCCGCGCCGCTCGCACCCGTGTTGCTAATGTTGTTTGTTTTGTTATCACTAGATAAACTTGTTTATGATTTTGATGTTTGGTTTTGTTTGGCTTGTGTAGTGTAGGTAGCCACTGCTTTGGACCTTCATGATTCACTAGTAGGGCCCCGTAGAATATCAGTGCCAGCAAGTCTGGTATTATGCTGAACGGGGTCCTATTACTGCCATGACCTGGCCTAAGCATATTATTGTATAGCTGATAAAGATGTTTTTTTATTTTTGTTTGAACCTTTATTTTAATTTTTTATTGTGTACTTGTGTATGGTTGTGGCAGCAATAAACCATTTTTCATTTCATTTCATTTTCATTCATTTTCATTTCATTTTTCATTTTTCATTTCATTTCATTTCATTTCATTTCATTTTCATTTCATTTTCACTTTATGTTTATTCAACCAGATATCGTCACCACTCTGTTGGCTAGTAATAATTGTAGCAAAATGAAAAAAATAATAATATTTTAAACGGAATATAAAAATTTTCCTTCCGCTCCGTTCAGCTGTCAAATTTTTTTTACAACATGATGATAATTTAATTGGATCCATAATAATATTTGCAAGTCTAACCAGACAGAGCATGTTGATACTACAAAGCTGTAACACCTGATTGTACACATGTTCAGACAAATAAATTTATCTTTATCTTTATCTTTATCTTTATCTTTATCTTTATCTTTATCTTTATCTTTATCTTTATCTTTATCTTTATCTTTATCTTTATCTTTATCTTTATCTTTATCTTTATCTTTATCTTTATCTTTATCTTTATCTTTATCTTTATCTTTATCTTTATCTTTATCTTTATCTTTATCTTTATCTTTATCTTTATCTTTATCTTTATCTTTATCTTTATCTTTATCTTTATCTTTATCTTTATCTTTATCTTTATCTTTATCTTTATCTTTATCTTTATCTTTATCTTTATCTTTATCTTTATCTTTATCTTTATCTTTATCTTTATCTTTATCTTTATCTTTATCTTTATCTTTATCTTTATCTTTATCTTTATCTTTATCTTTATCTTTATCTTTATCTTTATCTTTATCTTTATCTTTATCTTTATCTTTATCTTTATCTTTATCTTTATCTTTATCTTTATCTTTATCTTTATCTTTATCTTTATCTTTATCTTTATCTTTATCTTTATCTTTATCTTTATCTTTATCTTTATCTTTATCTTTATCTTTATCTTTATCTTTATCTTTATCTTTATCTTTATCTTTATCTTTATCTTTATCTTTATCTTTATCTTTATCTTTATCTTTATCTTTATCTTTATCTTTATCTTTATCTTTATCTTTATCTTTATCTTTATCTTTATCTTTATCTTTATCTTTATCTTTATCTTTATCTTTATCTTTATCTTTATCTTTATCTTTATCTTTATCTTTATCTTTATCTTTATCTTTATCTTTATCTTTATCTTTATCTTTATCTTTATCTTTATCTTTATCTTTATCTTTATCTTTATCTTTATCTTTATCTTTATCTTTATCTTTATCTTTATCTTTATCTTTATCTTTATCTTTATCTTTATCTTTATCTTTATCTTTATCTTTATCTTTATCTTTATCTTTATCTTTATCTTTATCTTTATCTTTATCTTTATCTTTATCTTTATCTTTATCTTTATCTTTATCTTTATCTTTATCTTTATCTTTATCTTTATCTTTATCTTTATCTTTATCTTTATCTTTATCTTTATCTTTATCTTTATCTTTATCTTTATCTTTATCTTTATCTTTATCTTTATCTTTATCTTTATCTTTATCTTTATCTTTATCTTTATCTTTATCTTTATCTTTATCTTTATCTTTATCTTTATCTTTATCTTTATCTTTATCTTTATCTTTATCTTTATCTTTATCTTTATCTTTATCTTTATCTTTATCTTTATCTTTATCTTTATCTTTATCTTTATCTTTATCTTTATCTTTATCTTTATCTTTATCTTTATCTTTATCTTTATCTTTATCTTTATCTTTATCTTTATCTTTATCTTTATCTTTATCTTTATCTTTATCTTTATCTTTATCTTTATCTTTATCTTTATCTTTATCTTTATCTTTATCTTTATCTTTATCTTTATCTTTATCTTTATCTTTATCTTTATCTTTATCTTTATCTTTATCTTTATCTTTATCTTTATCTTTATCTTTATCTTTATCTTTATCTTTATCTTTATCTTTATCTTTATCTTTATCTTTATCTTTATCTTTATCTTTATCTTTATCTTTATCTTTATCTTTATCTTTATCTTTATCTTTATCTTTATCTTTATCTTTATCTTTATCTTTATCTTTATCTTTATCTTTATCTTTATCTTTATCTTTATCTTTATCTTTATCTTTATCTTTATCCCACATTAGACGTCAGCGTTCCCCGAGCGTGCGCGCAACGTGCGCTCGGCGTTCACTCTGTAGTACAAAGTGAACGCCGGGCGCACGCCGAATGGACGCCGAGCGTACGCTCGAGGAACGCTGACACCTAATGTGGGGGAGGCCTAAGAACAATAGCAGTAATTAATAGCAATATAAAATTTCTAATCAATTATTTAATCAATAAAGTATTACAAAATGAGTTTCTTTGAATATAACTTTTCGTCGAACGAAGACAACAAGTCTCAGTGAAGATGAAACCGCATCCGTTCAAGAAATACATGACACTGCTTCTAGCTTTCCAGGAGTGTCTGATGATGAGGACAATGAGCTCGTTCAGATAAAGGAGCAAGTAAAGAACCTTACGATGCAACTACAGAGCGCTCATGTGGAGATAGAAAACTTGACTTTAGATAACACCAAACTCAAGAAATTAAATGACGAGTTATCAAAGAAAAATGAACTGCTAGAGAAAGTATCTACTAGTCCAGTGAAATTTAAACGTTCGAATAACAAACAGCACAAATCATGCAATAAGCAAACTCAAACAGATATTTTGTGTACAGAGTCATCAGTTTCCGAGACACCATATGAACAGAGTAAAAGTAGGGAGGAAATGCCAAAAAACTCCATTAGAAAAAGCAAAATATGTATTTTGAGCACAAATAACAAGAACGAAATTCTTAGTATTGCAAGAAATACACTGATGGGAGCGGATATATGTCACTACATTGTATCTCGCGGCAATACGCAGCTGCAAGGACTTCAAGAAAAACTGCAGGTGTTTTCAATGGAGGACTATTGCATAATATTACTGGGCGAAATAGATTTTAAAGTGACAAACATTTACTTAGACATCATTGTACATATGAGAGAGGTATTACTAAAAATTAAACATACGAATATAATTATATGTACCCCAACATATAAGTGTGCAAGCTTTACCAATTTATACAACTCCAGAGTGGAAACATTTAATAATTTGCTTTACTTGGATTTATTAACTCCTAAACATGCTTATGTGGTGGATAGCAATAGAAATCTATGTTATGACTATACTATGTTTAACAAACGCAATGGCGCGTTAAATTATTATGACATAATTATTTACATACAAAATTATAATTATACAATTATCAATGACATTCACACAAATAATGGTACAATAACATATAGCAATAACGATAATTATGGAAGTTGTGATGATCTTTTTCGTTAATAATAAGGTTCTATATATAATACATATTGCGGGCTTATTATCTAAATCCAATACTCTTTCAGTTTGTCTTGCTGAACTATTTTCTAAAAATAAAGCCGTTGACGTGATATGTGTCACTGAGCACTTTATTATGTCAGGTTACGAGTCCCAGCTCAATATACCTAATTATTATCTAGGTGCATGCTACAGCAGGACAAACAGTAAAAGAGGGGGAGCCTGTATTTTAATTAAAACTGGTATCGAATGTAGAGAAATAACAAAGGTTGCTGCTCTTTCTTACATGGGAATTTTTGAGTGTTGTGCAATAGAACTTCCCAGTTATAAAATAGCAATTATATGTGTGTATAGGACCCCAAAAGCGGACAAGTTAGATATATTTTTCCAAAGATTAGAACAGGTGCTATCCATAGTTCATAAGAAAAAATATACAAACATACTTATGGCTGGTGATTTTAATATTAATATAATGAATAATAGTCATACGTCTCTAGAATTTAAATCAAACATACTTATGGCTGGTGATTTTAATATTAATATAATGAATAATAGTCATACGTCTCTAGAATTTAAATGCTTGCTTTCACACTTTAATTTAAAACTAGCTGTAGATAAACCAACACGAATAAAAAATCAAACGTGTATTGATAACATAGCTCATAATTTTATCGGGCCCTGTAGAACTGAAATAATAGAATTCGCCATCTCAGATCACACTGCACAGTTGCTAGAATTGCCGGTGAGGAACAAGTGTATAGTTAAATATTGGCGTAAAAAAGTAAGGGATTATTCTAAAGAAAATATCATAAAATTCAAGGATTGCATAGCGAATTTAACTTTTTCTGAGATGTATGACATAGAAGACCCAAATATAGCTTATGATCTTTTCATTAATCAATTTAAACTTTTCTATGATCTTTGCTTTCCCTTTACAATCATTACTATTAACAGCACTTATTTATTTATTATTATATAGCACTAAAAAGTCAAAGTGGATTTCTCGAGGTATCAGGATCTGTAGCATAAAGAAAAGAAAGTTATTATGGATGTATAGACGTAAAAGCACGTAGGTCAATCTCTCTGATAACACTAATTATGCAAAACTATTTAAAAAAATAATAAATTTGACAAAGCGCTCACAAAACTGCTTCAGAATCAAAACATCAGATAATAAAAGTAAATCTACATGGCAGATAATTAATAGCAATAAGCCCAATATTCCCAAAAACGACATACAAAAAATACAAATTGACAATAAAATCATTACCAGACCCTTGACAATAGCAAATGCTTTTAATGATTATTTTATAGACAAAATTGTGCCAATTCAAAATTATAATAATAATGTCACATCACTCCATCTCAATAATGTCTCCACATCTGGCATTGATAATATAATAAACGGCCTTAAATTCCAACAGTGTAGGTCAAGATGGAATAGCTACAAAAATAATTAAATCTGTTGGTCATTTAATATGTCAACACTTGTCATACCTCTTAAATTTATGTATAGTGCATGTTATATTTCCAGAGAGCTTAAAAATTACAATCATAAAACTTCTGCATAAAAGAGACAGTAAAGAAGAAATACAAAATTATCGACCGATAGGCTTGACATCCATACTATCGAAAATTTTCGAGAAATACGTTTATAGACAGGTTAACTCATATTTACAAAAAAAATAATAATTTGTCAAGAACAGAAAGGATTTAGGAAAAATATGACTATTAATATGGCTATCTATGACTTTCTTCGGAATATAATGATAAATATTGACAAAAGGACACCAGTCTGTGCAGTTTATTGTGACATGACCCAAGCTTTTGACTACGTTGACTTTACTATATTAAAAATGAAATTAGAATGCTACGGAATAAGGGGCAATGTACTAAACCTCTTTGAATCTTACTTGTCAAACAGAAAACAGGTTACAGCTGTCACAAGATTGAATATTAAGACAAAAAATGAAGAAACATATATATCTAGTGAACGTCGAGTTAGGTTTGGAGTCCCACAAGGAAGCGTACTGGGCCCATTATTATTTATCCTTTATATAAACGACCTTCTCTTTTCAATAACACAGCCAATGATCCTTTTTGCTGACGACAGTACGCTGACTATATCATGTAAAAACCCTGACACTTATCAAAATGACATTAATCATTGTATCTCTTCGTCTATAGCATGGCTTATAAATAATAATTTGAAAATCAATTTAGTTGAGATAAACATTATGCATTTTAACCAACGTCTAGACTCGCCATCGCAAATTAAAGTTAGTTATAATGATCAATGCATAAAAGAAGTAGACAGTGCGAAATTTCTTGGAATTGTAATGGACAAAAAGATAAACTGGAAGGCTCACATTGAGTATATTAGTACAAGAATTAGTTCCTCATCTTATGCATTATATAAACTCTCCCCTACAGTGAATGTTGAGACACTGCTCATAGCGTACCATGGTTTGGTGACACCGATCATAAGATATGGAATAATCTTTTGGGGAAATCCCAACGACAAAGATATAAATATTAAGCTACAAAAACGTTGTATTCGTGCTATGTTTGGTCTAAAAATTGTAGAAAGTTGCAAGCCACTTTTCATTAAGCATAAAATTTTAACGTTTACATGTTTGTATATTTTGGAAGTATGCATGTCAAATCGAACCCAACATTGTTTCCACGTCTATCTGATGTAGTTACACGCAATAGACGTGATAATTATAGACTTTGCATGTATAAGGCTAGAACTGCTCTAATGGGAAATAGTTTTTTCTGTATGGCGCCGAAAATTTTTAATAAAGTTCCCAATCATTACAAGGACTACAATATATATTTAAATCTAAGATTAAAAAGATGCTATTAGAAAAGGCTTATTATAATATATATGAATGTTTGAATGATGCTTATCTTTTATAAATGACATGAATATTATTTAACAACTGTTTTCTATTTTATTACATAATTTATATATATTTTGAATAATCCTGAATATTTTGACTAATTATTTTTGACATTGTATAAGAATTTATTAAATTAAGCATGTAATTTGTACGCCGGTTACGGCAGAACATGTTGATACTTTTAAGACTGATATACCATCCATTTTTCTAAACACACATGTTTTGACAAATAAACGTTATCTTATCTTATCTTATCTTATCTTAGACTCAAATAGGTCACTGTATGATAGGCACACACAGCACTTAAGTGAACAAATTACAGATCTACAGGCTCAATCATGTAGAATGTCCTCTAATTATGAAAAAGAAATTCAGGAATATATACTGAGATATGAGGAAATTGCCAAAGTTGGCAAAGAAAATCTGGAACAAGTGCTTAGTCTACTTAATGGTATCAAGTGCTCAAATTCAATTCAATTCACCCACTAAGCGAGATTTCTCGATCAGAACCTCTGTCCTGTGATGTGACACTACCTCAGCTTATTAGCATCAAGTACTCCAATATCTCACATACTTCTGATAATAAGGTACAGTTACCGTTGTCAGAAATTGTAAACAATAATGCATATATATTTTCAGATAGAATAGGCATAGGTTTTGGTAGGCTAATTAATTCTTACACTTCAGAGCCCATAATTAACATTTGTCCAGGTTCACCAGGTGTCAAGTTTAGTCACATAATTAATTGCTTAAAAACAACACATTTAAAGGCACAATCTACGGTGATAATTTTATACGGTGACAGCTTATTAGTCACCAGACAGGATATCATTCATTTAAGTGAAATAATGGTATCACTTCACCATAGAACTGGGTGTTTTATTACTTGTGCCTTGCCATATTCTTGCACACTAGACAGTACACAATCAGACGCATACATGACCTAAACATGGTAATGTATAATTCCACTAGGTATTATGATGATTTTATTTTATTTCTTGACATAAATAAATTTATTAATCAATATAGAATGACTAAAGGTACAATGTACTTCTCACTTTATTATAGAAAGGGACTTGCTAGGCTTCTAGCAATTAATTTACAATTTGACACAATTAGGAGTGGGTTAAGTAGTGACTCAGTATTTTGTTGTTTTTCTCCAAGTACTTTAAGTATTAGTTTAGACCAGACATTTATTCCATTGGACAAACCTAAATCTAATGATATTCAATTTAATGACATTCCATATCAATCCAATGCTATATTACCTATTAGTGACAATAATGATAATCTTTTAAAATAAATAATAAGGCAACTATTAGCCAACTTTGAATATAGTACACCAGAATATCCAGGGCTTATCCGACAAGCATACTAATATTCATAATATTCACATTTTCTGTGTCACCGAACATTGGTAACAGGCACATCAATTAGTATTCAATAATGAAAATTATTCAATAGTTAGTTTATTTGTTAGACAGAAAGCAATTCATGGTGGATCGATGATCTTTATGCGGAATAATATCAAGTGTAGACAACGTAAAGATATAGTGAATTACTCGATAGAGTGTACAGTAGAACTTGCCTGCATTGAGTTATCGCACTATATAATAGTCACTGTTTACAGCCCACCTCGGAGTGACTTTCAGCTGTTTGAGACTACGATGAAAGATGTGCTCAAATGTCTAAGCCTCAGTAATAAGTCTGTGGTAGTGTGTGGAGACTTTAATATTGATCTGCTTGCGCAGTCCTCTAATAGCTTAAGATTAGTTAGTTTGTTTAACTCATTTGATTTAGATGACTTTTTTTAGGAGCCTACCAGAATAACTTCGCATTCTGCTACATGCATAGATAACTTCTTTTGCAACTGTGATTGTGTGAATAAACTAATTGTAAGTGACTTAACATCAGACCATCTTGGGCAGAAGGTCATGCTACCTATTAAAAATATAGATGAAGTTATAATAATTACTTGTAGACCTATCACTACAGATCGTTTGGCACGATTTTGTAGCAATGTTGATACTCAGGTATATAATCTGGATATTTGAATAACCCAGATGATCTTTATAGAGACTTATTTAATATAATAGAAACAGAATATAACACAATTTTCAAAATTAAAACATTTAGTAAAAATACACATACATACATATCGTCACGCCTTTTATTCCCGAAGGGGCAGGCAGAGGTGTATTTCTACACCCACTTTTCGCCAGATATACTTTAGTCCCACGTAATAAGGGGCGAGCCTATTGCCGTACCGGGCAAAATGTAAAGATGTTTTGTGACTGGGCCACTATGGGGATTTATAAAAGTAGAGCTAAGTTGTACGAATTATACGGTATGAGACGATATAATTTTGAACCTTCTTTTACTGCATATGTTAAAAATTATTCAAAAATTTTTAAAATGGCTTGTGCTTCTGCCAAGTCTTTATATTTAAGCAAGAAAATAAAGCAGTCTGACAACAAGATTAAACAAATTGAAATATGATTAATAATGAAACTGGGCGGTCTAAGCCGCGTGAAACTAGTATCCAACTGATATACAACAATAAAATTCTTAAAGATGAATTAGATATTGCTCAAAATTTTTATTACTTTTTTTCAAACATACCTATTTCAACAACCAGTTCCTTGAACTCCTCGTCAGAGAAGGCTGAATCTTTAATGAGGGAGTATGTGGGATAGTGCAATATCCAATTTAATTTTAATAACATAAGCCCAATAGACATTGTCAAAATCTTCAAGTCACTCAATTATAAAAAAACTACTGACTTGTGGGGCATTTCAATTAAATTATTAGATAATATAATTGTAAATATATCACCACATTTAGCTACAGTATTTAACCATTGCGTTGATGCAGGTGGGTTTCCCAATTTAACGAAGTATAGTAAAATAGTTCCATTGTTTAAAACAGGCTCCAGAAATTACCAAACCAACTATAGACCGATTTCTATATTACCGGCTATAAGTAAAATATTCGAAAAAGTTGTGTTGCAGCAATTGCAGCGTCATTTTCACCTGAATGGCTTGTTACACAGTGAACAATACGGCTTTACGAAGGGTCGTTCGACTACAGATGCTGGTGTTGCTCTCCTAAATCATATCTTTAATGCTTGGGAGAATTCACAGAGATGCCATAGGAGTGTTCTGTGATCTCTGCAAGGCGTTCGATTGCGTGGAACACAATACGCTTCTTCGTAAACTAAGGCACTACGGAATAACGGATGTTGCACTTGACCTTCTTGCCTCTTACTTACTTGACAGAGTACAACAAGTGGATATAAATGGCTCTAGATCTTCAAAATTAGCTATCACAATGGGCATGCCACAGGGTTAAATTTTAGGCCCTTTTTTGTTTCTTATTTATATTAATGATTTGCCGTTCTATGTTCAGGATTTTTGTGACATTGTATTGTTCGCAGATGATACGTCGCTTATTTTTAAAGCTGATCGTAGGAAGACTAATTTTAATGATGTCAATTGCTAAAGTCCTGGTTGGTTTACTGCCAATAGTTTTTAGTTGAATGCAAAAAAGACTAAATGTGTTAGGTTTACTTTGCCAAATGTGAAAAATCTCAGCAGTAATTTAACTCTAAATAATGCAGTTCTTAGTTTTGTTGATACGGCAGTATTCCTGGGCATAGCGCTGGATAGTAAGCTTCAGTGGGGTGCGCAAATAACTGGACTCGCAGGGCGGCTCAATTCGGCAGCGTACGCTGTTAGGAAAGTAACACAGCTTACTGATGTGGATACAGCTAGGCTGGTATATTTCAGCTTCTTCCATAGCGTTATGTCCTATGGCGTATTGTTGTGAGGCAGGGCGGCAGATATTGAGATCATATTCAGGATTTAAAAAAGAGCGATACGTGCAATCTATCAGTTAGGTGCACGTGACTCCCTTAAAGAAAGGTTCAAGGAAATTGGGATATTAACAGTTGCATCAGAGTACATACTTGCCAATATTATGTAAAGCGAAACATACATAAATATGCCAGAATCAGTGATAGACATACGATATATACTAGAAACAGACGTAAATTAGAGGGTAAATACCATCGCCTACTTACATAGAGTGCATAACTCATTTGCAGGGCTCGGTGTTAAATTATTTAATAAAATTCCTGCTAACATTATCGATTTACCATTAAACAAGTTTAAGACTACTGTTCAGAATCATCTTATTAAGAGGGCCCACTATACGATTAACGACTAATAGATAAGGAATCATGGGAGTAATTGTCTTTGACATTTTAATGGGTCTATTTGACTTATGCGCTTTTTATGTAATTTTGTGCTTTTAATGTACCTATGTACTTTTGAGCTTTATTGTATTTTTGTGCGTTTAATGTCATGTAGTTTTGTGCTTTTGATGTTGTGTAGTGCTGATGAATTTTAGAGCTTTTGATGTATGTTTCTTTTATTTTGTTTGTGTGCTTTTAATGTTTCTATGTGTCCTTTGTGCTTGTATTTAGTTTGTGTGATCCTAAAAAATTTACCTATATTAATTAATGTAATTATGTATATAATATTATGTAATTTTTATTGGAAAATATAAAATATACGTTTTAAGCGCCCTTTGAGGCCCAAGAAATAAATTATTTTTGGTTTTGATTTTGATTTCAATTATCGCATGTCCCGTGCCTCGGAGAGCACGTTAAGCCGTCGGTCCCGGTTGTCATGAAGATCTTTGACAATCGTTATAGAGCGTCAGTACCTTCTAAATAAACTAACACTAGTCTAAACCATGCAATATTGCTATCCCTTCGGGTTTCGGAGGTCAGACAGGCAGTCGCTCTGTGGAAAAAGCTAATATTCAGCCAAATCCGATTAGACTAGTGAGCGGACCCCAGATTGAGACTGGAAAACGCTAGGAGAATGATGATTCACACAACACCATTTAGTCCCAAACTAAGCAGTGCTTGTACTATGGTACTAGATAATGGGTAAACATACATATTATATCCTTTTTTTTGTAAATACATACATATTATACATAGAAACTGAAAATGTTTGACTTGAGCGGGAATCGAACCCGCGACCTTCAGCGTAGCAGTCACTTACACTCCCGCTTCGCCAAACGGTTGTCAATTGCAAAGATACTGACAAATTTGACGTTTGTACCCCCTAATTCCTTTCGAATACGTGTGGTTTACAAACTTTCTTTTTTCGTTTCTAGACTACCTACTAGGTTGGGTAGGTTGTTTACTAAAAACTCGGTAAAGTCGACCACAGTGGCTTAGTTTCGTTTACTTGTCATTTGGCGCATTAATGAACTAAGCTATAGAAGAGTAGAATCTATTAAACGACTACTGAACACGATTGTCATTGACAATGAATACTTTTTTTTTTGGTGTTGGATTGGAAAATCCTCATGGAGGCCCTTCGCCATGGGGGAGGGGGGAAAGGGCGAAGGGGACTGTCAGACTCTTACTGACTAAAAACCAACCCGTGCTCCTCATGTACCCATGTGTCGGAGGGTAGGATATCACCGCAGCATTCATCGCTACCCCCAACGGGTATTGGCCCGCCAGATCGCCAGACGGGCCCCGAACGAAACCCCTTTGGCGGCGAATGAAGGTGTTGGGCTCCGCCGCCAAAACACCCAGCGGCCGCAGAGGATAGGGAGGACGGCAACGCAACACCGCATCTCCTCTTCCTCTGCGGCCCCACCGTGACGCAACGATGGTGCGCCCCCATTTGGTCGCGGGAGATAGGGCGCGCGGCAACGCAACACCGACACGCCTCTCCTCCCGCGACCGCACCCGACTGTGAGGGACAGACAGAACTGTCCCCCGCACCCGCACCTTGGGACGCATCCTACGCAGGCTTCACCCTAGCCCACGTGGAGCGTCCACTCCCGGGATCCCGCTTAGCTTCACCGTGGGTGTACATGAAACCCACGGTTACTGAGCCCCTCCACCACGACCAGGTGGAGATCCCACGGAGGGGTTGACAATGAATACTGCTACAACCACCCATCACCCCATAACGATGGCATTTTGACAGGACCACGGTATTAAAATGATATCCAAATTACAGATTTTTGCAAACTTTTAATGAAATCGTAGCTATATCTACATGAATAAAAATTAAGATTGTAAACGATAATATTCCATTGTTCTTATCAAAATGTTTATACTATTCAGTAAATATTGGGACTGTATCTATTTCTGTATTTATATTATAATGTTGGTAATATACCAGTCTAATCTAACTTACTCACAAGTTTGGTAACTAGAAATAAGGCCAACAAAGACTTAAAAGCGAGATTTTAATCACTACTACTTAAGATACATTAAAACAGCGAAAAGAGAAAAACCATTTCAAATTTAAAAGTTGGGATACTTCATTTTATTATTTACGAAATATAAATAGAGTATTATGAAAGGAAAATGTTTTAGAGATAAAATAATTTGTTGTTAGAAATTTTACAAGATAGGAATATGATAGCCAATCTTATAGTTATAACTGTATCTGAATATTCGTATGTACTACCTGATGTATGAATTTATGTTTCTGCAAACTACATTTACGAAAATACATGTATTCGATATTGCATAGATAATTGTTTATCACAGATTGTATGTGATGAGTATATCAGAGTATGTTTAATTGAATCACTGAAATTTATAATGTCAGTGACACAATGAAACATATTCGAAATCACACACTTGTCTTATGCAGATAGAGCATTATACGTAAGAAAAATCTATAGTACTAATTATGATTAGTGAATGACTTTCTTGCCTTTAATAATAAATTCTTGCCTAATTTTGCTGAGTAAGTGTGAGGGCGATAAATAGTAAACGATTCTATTGATTCTGATGCTATTTACGGGACGGGACGGGAATCATATAATGATTGTTGAATGTGTGATTCACAAATTTGTGTATTAGCATTCTATGTAATAAGTTGAGAACGGATTAAGTATAATAAATCGGTCAAGGGTTCCGAGGGTTCCGTACAAACCTGTATACACGTATATAATTATTTAAAAAAATATGTGATATAACTAAAAATTTAAGGATTTCGAATTTTTTCCTATGTGCTATAAAACGTCGCTTTATGCCAAATTTAAAGATTCTAGATCGACTGGAAGTACCCTTTAGTTTTGACTTGACCATTTGATATGAATTTCAATTTTATATCTCTACGGGTTCATGAGGAACGGGGAACGAACTACCTTTAAAATTATTTTAATTATATGATGTAACAAAAACTTTACAGTTTTTTTGCGATTTTTCCTTTATCTGTATTATAGGACGTTGCTTCGTGCCAAATTTCAAGATTCTGAGCTCAAGGGAGGATTTGATTCCTTTGCGAGTATTTGCGTGTTTGAAAATATGCTTAAATTGCTGTTTCTGTTGATTGCGTTGACATAGAAGTTTGATTTTATTACAGCCTCACGGTGTTTTAGATTTTAGTATTTGATACGAATTTCAATATTATAACTCTACGCGTTGCTCAGGAAAGAGCTCGTAGCTTAAAAAAATTAAAACTGTTTTTATTATAGGTATAATGTAACTAAAAATTTACATATTAGGATTTTTTTTCCTTAATCTGTGCTATAAGAAGTTGCCTCGTACGAAATTTCAAGATTCTAAGTTCACGCGAAGTACCCTGTAGGTTTTAATTCCCTTGTGAGTTTCGAAATTATGCGAGAATTTGCGGCATAAACAGCTGTATCTTTTGATTGCGTTGGCTTAGAAGTTTGATTTTGTTACAGATATCATAGAACCGAATATTTGATATGAATTTCAATATAATTCAAATTCAAATATTTTTATTTCAAGTTGGTAATTTGCATACTCTTTTGAAACGTCACTGATTCTAATTGCCGGTTCCAAAAGGTACGCCCAGGGAGAAGACTCCGGCAAGAAATTTCTCTGGATACTCTTTTAAAATATTTGGCCTAATACCTCTACGCGTTCATAAGGAAAGTGCTAGAAACTTTAAAATTATTATTATTATTTTTATTTAATGATGTAACTAAAATTTGCGGTTTTCACAATTGTTCCTTTATTTGTGCTATAAGACCTTGGTTTGTACCAAATTTCAAGAATCTGAGTTTACGGGAAGTACCCCGTAGGTTTTGATTCTTTTGTGAGTAGTTGCGAGAAAATATGCGGCTTAAATTGCTGTTTCTTTTTATTGCGTTGACATAGAAGTTTGATTTTGTTACAGCTTAAAGGTTTTATACACCTGAGTATTTGATATGAATTTCAATTTAATACCTCTTCGCGTTTATGAGAAAATGGTAATAACTTTAAAATTACTTAAAATATTTTTATGATATGATGTTACTAAAAATTTACGGTGTTCGCAATTTTTCTCTATTTGTGCTATGAGACATTGCTTCGTACCAAATTTTAAGATTCTGAGTTCTTGGAAAGTACTCTGTAGGTTTTGATTCCCTTGCGAGTTTCAAAAATTTGCGAAAATTCTCAGCATAAACGGCTATATCTTTTGATTGAGTTGGTTTAGAATTTTGATTTTTTCAAAGCTTCATGGGACAGTAAACATGACTATTTGATATAAATTTCAGTTTGATACTTTCACGCGTTTATGAGAAAAAGGGTTGTATGACAGACGGACGGACAACAAACTGATCCTATAAGGGTTCCGTTTTTTTCATTTCAATGTACGGAACCCTAAAAAGCGCCGATAGTGACGAGAAAATTAAATTGGCACGAAGAGGATCTCGGATGCACCACTAACTTTTCCAAGATCCGTTTTAAATTATTAATTGTCACTTACTCTGTGTCTCGAAAATCTGCGAGAGAGATCTCACTCATACAACTAACTACTCATAATAAGTATTGTGTGATACGCCTTTCTGATTAAACATTCCCTTTTTAAGTAAGCATTGCTTCGAATAGTCGCTAGGCTAGGTTATATACATATTATGCTACATACGTCAACATAATTATTGCGGGTTACACTAATAAACTATTACGCAATAAAGGTACATGACTCGTATATTTATGTCTTTTCCATAGTTATCCTTGGCAGTCGTTCCGTAAAGTTAGTGACCCTTAAATTTCCTGCTATATCTTTCGGTTGCGCAATCAGATGGCATTAACGCCATAAAAGAAGAATAACGAATCAGTTCTAGTTAAACTGGAAAGTAAACCACGGACTTCAAGACCATAGTTTTAGATTGCAATCGGGCAGTACTGGATGGCTTAAGTTTTTCTAATCTATAAATAATATAATGCAACAAATCAATTTTGACTAAATACAATAAATACGCGCTTTGTAATAATTTTGGTAGTTTTTATTACATTTCAAAATCGCTGGTCATTTCGCGCTAGATTTCACGGAGTTGCGCCAAAATCCCAATGATTTATTGACTTCTTTGTCATGTATAACTATATAAATATTATATCTTCTTATTGGTTTTGATATATCACGATTTGTAATATATTAACATCAGTGAAATACATGAAACATTTTAATTTAGCAGCAATCTTGCAAAGTATTCTATTGGTAACTGTTTCAAATTTCATCAAAACACAATAACTCCTGACGCATCTTTATTGAATATCTCGAATATTGAATAATGTTGCATAGGAAATTGATACTTTAGCCTCTTGCATCAGCAAACTTAGCCTTAGTTTGCTCCAGTGTATTTGGGTCATTCTCAGCCGGCTCAAATGAGCGTGTCCGGGTCGAAATTCAGTACAAAATGGATAACTAACAACTTGATATTTTTTCTATAATAGGTAGGACTTCGTATTAGGTGCCGCAAGTATTAATTTTCAAATAAATAAAATGCAAGGGAATGAAAAAAAAGAAAAACCTTGAAGATATTGACCTCGGTGCCGCGTCCGGCCCTCGGATTGCGGCGGAAAATATTATTTTCATTTCAATGGCATTGATTTAGGTGTTTTCGGTGGAAATAAGTTCACCGAAATCAATGTTAGAGTCACCGAAATCATACATTAGTTATTTGTTTATATTTAAATATAGTTTATTTAACTTTCTCATCACCTGTCATTTTGTTTCACGCATTCTGGCATAATCACAATACAGTGATTATGCCAGATTAAAAACGGGAGTGAGATCGGTGCAGCTAATTCTAATAAACCTCAAATTTTATAGAACAATCTGATTAAACATGGTAGTAGCTATTCTGTTGACCTTGCTGATGACTTCTATGAAACCAAGCAGCACCAGTCCCATACCTAAACATCAGACATTGAATTGTAAAAAATGATAGCTTCTGGACGCAAGTGTCATGAAAATATTGCTCCGATAGTAATGAATGAAGTTACATTCTCTAACATTAACAGCAGTGACGAGGATTAAAACTATTTTTAAATTCAAGATTTAAAACTTGAATAAGTATTAAGTTTTTATCAGTTTTATTACATTGTATTTTAAATTATGTAGCAGTACATTTATTTCTAGGTACTTAATATACCTAAAACTATTTAAATCGTGTTACAACTAAAAGGCAAAGTAATATTTTTAATACAATTATTATTAGTCAAATAAGTGCCATCTAGATAATTGTTGATGATTTTGAAAGCCTGATTTTTTAATAATAAGTAAATTATTCTCTGTAATTAAGCTAAATCTCAACGAACACTTCAGATTTGTTTAAATTCCTATATTGTCAGTTTTAGCAACTACAAAGCAGTAGATACTTTTAATAAAAGTTAATGTAATGATTTAACGCTTCCTTCCAAAGTTGATTCTTGTAAAATTTCTTATATGTTAATTATAATTACCTAACCTGAAATTTCTTACCTAATACGTATCATACGTATCTACGTACGTAGTAGTATTAAAGCAGGTAAAACATAGGAATATAAAATAGCCTTCAGAATATAAATCATTGTATATGTTTGATTTCGGTGATAAGAATATTGATTTCGCTGGACACCATTTCAAGAAAATTGAATTCTTACTTATCCGTTCAGTCTATGTTGTTCCCTCTACTACTAATATGTTTTAAATTAAATCTAGATTTGATATTTCATGCTAATAATGCCTAAATTAACATAAAAAGAACTGCCACATTGAGTAACCTGATAATGACCAATTTACTAGTTGGCGTCTCGTGGCGAAATTGATGGATTATTCGTTCCTAAGTAATCGGGCACTGTTTAACTGATATGTAAGGCGATGGTGTCTATGATCTTTACTTAGAATTCAATTTTGTTGCATTTATGCATGTTGCATTTATATTTTTCTTTTTTATGAAACCTTCATAAATACTGCCATTTCTTCGCATTTTCATTGTGATAAACTGCCAAAAAATTAACCATTTTACGGCTGGTAATAGTAAAGTCTTATTCGCAGATATTTTCTTTTGTGGTATACACTCTGATATTACCTATACGTAGTACTAGAAAGCGACCTTATAGTTTGTGCTATACCTAATACGTTTCGTAAATAGTCCCTCAAAAGAAAGTGTTTAACAGAAACTTTTATGGGCTTATTATGAACCTTGGACTTAGTATTTCTAGTAAGGAATTGAGTCCTAGCTCTACCCGTGTAAAGTTACTAATTTTATTTCAAAATTGAAAATATCTGAGCCAAATTCTTTGAATGGACTTAAATATACGAACTTATTTGATTGATCGTCTATAATAATAATAGTCTTTACACGATATAAACTGTGCACAAAATGGTGAAATCATAGATTACTACTAACCTTAAAAAGGTTTCGTCGTAACTAATATGATTATATTTTTTATAAACTCACGCCTGTATCTGGTAGGCATAGGTGTAATTTTATTCTCGCATTTCGCCATGTTATTTGTAGGTGCTACGTAGTGGAGAGCCTATTGCCGTTACCGGGTACTTTGCCAGACTCAGTGCTAGTACTGAGACATCGGAAAAACCTCGTAGCACTTTTGCCCGACCGGGAATCGATTCCGGGACCTGTGTTCCGGGTCCCGATCAGTAGACGCATACGATCCGCCCAGTGCGTATATACCATAGACTAATCATATTTAGTCTAATTATAAGGAGAGTGTTATTAAAAAACGAAGATTTAAAAGAGAAAACGCTTACTTACAACCAGCAGACAAAGTTAAAACCTTGACTCGCAATAATGAGTTTTGATTTCTCACAAAAAGTGTTGTCTTGTGTGGGAATCGAATCCACACGCGGAACTCCCGAACTCCGCAGCAATATCAAGCGCCAACTACGCCAAACCTGTGTACACCAATCACAGTAAAATCAACTGATATTATTGTAGTAATAATAGGTATCAGTATGAGCAGACTGGTAGATTCCAGAAGTCTTTTGTAAATTTGTGAAGAACTCTTAAGCCCGCTGCCCACGGTGTGTGGCTTTGCAGTTAGACGAGCGCGATGCCTTTGAAGTTTCCTGACCCGACGTGTAACTGCAAAGGCGCTGCACACGTCCTTCTACAAAACACTGCACTGTGGGAAATGGGCTTTAGGGTCGGAACACATCTGACCGAAAACGCGTCAAGCGTATGTAAGGTCCCCATTTTTATTAAAATTAATATCGATTGGAATTTAATAATTTGTAGTCGATTGACTCGTCCGAGTCACATCACTATCGAAATAATTCAAAATGGCGGTTGGCGAGAGCGGGCATTCTATTCCTGGCGACGGTACCGAACGGACGGTGGGTCTTAGGAAACATTATAATATCTGTACAGTGTAAAAGGACATCTAAAATATAAATGTATAAACTATATTCTAATATAACTGGAGTTTTACTACAAATCAGATGTGGTAAGTACATCTCACATTAATTTATATTCGTTTTAGTTCAAATTATGATTTTACGTGTGCGCGTATGGGGGTATTTTGTATTCGTCCTAGTTTTGAACTTTTGTTAGATATATATTGGAATAGAAAACTAGTTACCAGCGTACAATGTACGTTGTACGTGCAGCCTAATATTTTAAATATTGGTTGAACGCTAACAAATTGAAAATTACCCTCTTCATAGTGTAATAATTGTCTAACGGATTATTACTGTCTCGTTGGTCTCGCGGCATAAAGGACAATGGCAGAATTTGGTCTGGGTTTGTTGTGGCGACCTTAAACTTCATATGAACAAAACAAATGGTTTTTTTTTCAACGATTTTTAAAATTTTCACTTTGTCTCGTTAAAGCTGGAGTATTTTAAGATGATAAAAAGCATTCCAATTGATTACGAATACTTTATTATTTGATTGTTGCCATAGACAATTGTGTGACAGAATTAGACGTGAGTGCTATATCCGTATCCATTATTAAATAAGTAATCGATACGAGCGACCTTTATAACGTTGGTTTGGTTTAAAATGCAGTTATTTAATATTTAATCAACATTATATCAATAAGCTAATATTTTTGAAGCAAAACAACGTTTAAATCAAATAAAAACGTCACAGCATCGTTTTAATGTTGTATCGATTTCACATAAAATCGATTTAAAATGTGTAGCTCTGCTTTTGTCTTTGGCTGTGACAGTTAGATGCTACAAAATACTTCCGCGTTTTGATGTCAATCTGACATATGTCATTTGATAATTCAAACGTACCTACCTACGTTGTTTAACTTTCATACTATAACTTTTCTTTTACCTACATTGTTCAATCTTAACTAAAAATTCAAATACCGATATCTTCTTTTTCCACCTTTCCTGGGTGTAAATAGAATCATTTATAGACGCTGTTACTTACGCCAAATTTTTTGATATATTTTTTATTATTGTACGCTTAAATTTAATTTCAGACATTTTGATGTATGGAGATCTGCCATTGTCCTTTTCTCGTGGGACATATCCCGGGTTCGATGCCCGGATCGGGCAATGTATTGTTGGGATTTCTTTGGTCTGGTCAAAAGTGAGTATAGCAATATCTAGCTCTGCCTAGCTCTTCGAGGATATAGAAGGGAGACTGTGTATGTATGTAACGGATAATTACGAAAATAATACTACTTGATTATGGTTAGCTTGTGCCGTGAACGTAGGGTCAAGGTCACATTAAGGTGCAACCATGGTCTTGAGGAGGAAGCTCCAAGACCGTCTATTTTTATTATTAAATAACGTGTATCATTATTGGTTGTGGTTCGGAGGTTCAGTGTCAAGGTCATGTTAAGGTCAGAAAAGGGTTCTAAGAAATATGCTCCGGGGTTTTATAAAGGGGTATGAATTGTCAATTATTTATGCGCTAACGCGCACCGTTTCCGAGATAGACGATTTTTTAAAAATAAATTTACTGTATATTTAAAAATACAAATTCAAACCGAACTTTTCGTCTCTGAGTTAAAGAAAAAGGAGCGAGGTGGGAATGGACCAAGCCGACGCCTGGAGACGCCGGAGCCCGGTGGATCGGGACGCGATGGCGAAGGAGCTGGGCGGGAGTCGACTGCGCAGCGAGGTGGACTGTGGAGGTCGCACTCGCTATCGGAGCCGTGGCCCTGCTCATCGCGGCGTCTGCAGCCGGAGCATCCTGAGTCGGAGAGAGAACGAGACGGAGTCGGGCTCTTGGAAGAGGAAATCAACTTGCAACGGAGTCGTCGGCGACCGAGTTCCCGACGGCATAACTCTCGTCGCAACGACCGTAATGCGTCGCATATTTGTTATGTATTTAATTATTTGTCATTCACACGTTCATACAGGAATAGTGCAGTGTCCCACAAAACCGTGTCATCGGTTTGACTGTGGGATCCAGTCTCCGTATAGTAAATTAGAACGTTTACATAGATAAAATTACAATAACTACTTATAGCTAACTTCACTCTTAAATTCGCACTTATCTAAGTAATATTGCTTAAGTCTCCTTTTAAATATAGTTTCATTATTTTCGTTCCTTATGTCCTCTGGGACAAGACAACTTTTTAAAGTTCTACCACCGTAATAATTAAACACTCTTGGTACAATATATTTGCCAGAGGCCATCGATCGGGTGTTATGATTATTTGTAACATGTTCCAAGTTATGCTCAAGACTGCCATGGTTGTTTACAGCCAATAAGTATTTATGTTTTTGGGAAATTGGTAGTATTTTACAAATTTTAAATAATTTTGTGTAGACATTTTTATGCTGATTTCTAGTTTTATTATTGACAAGAAGTTTAAGAAACCTTGTTTGGATTGATTCTAATTTATTTATATATGTTTTGAATGTAAGACCATGGCAATCTAAAGCATAACCGAGAATAGACTCCTAGAGTGACTCATATAAGGATTTCAATGTTCCTTTAGGTACTTCAAAGCTTAAAAGATAGAATTTTCCAAGTAATACTCTGTTTGTCACAAAGGTAATCTAAATGATGGGACCATGAAAAATGTTCATCTATTTTCATGCCTTAATATTTAAAACAGTTTACTTTTTCAATAGGTTTACATTGACGGTTTGATAAATTATGAAAGCTTGAATGGTTGTGTGTTGTATATACACTATGTTATATACTGGTTCTACTGATGGTCACAAATATAATTACATATATAGTGTGTTTGGTTTTCACTGACTTGATGACGATGCCGTTATCGTCGCATAGACCGACATCATTGAGACAGGATGAGATGCGGTCTTTTCGAAAGGACGGCCGAGGTGAGCAGCGATGCTGTCTTGAACGGGACGACAAAGAGCTGCCTCATGACCCCTCCAGAAGTCTTTGTCTCCAAGTACTCATGCATCTCAGAGTTGCGAGTGGGCCGGGCGGCGCCACTTGTAGTCCTGAGGATGTTATTTTGGGCTCTGAAGGCATTGGATGTTTGATTTGCAGGCTGAGGACCGCAGTTGGAATCCATAAGTCTATATGGGTTTTATAACTGAGCTGTAGACTCTGGGTTTGTTACTAAGGGACGGAGCGGTTTGTTTACCGAGTAACCACAATAGGTTTTTAAAACGAAAGTTGACTTCGTTCCGTTTATGTTTTACATGCTCCTTCCAGGTCATACGTTGATCCAAGTGGAGGCCCGGGTGCTTCACACATGTAGATTGAGGTAGCGGTACTTGACCGGGATTTGCTGTTGGGCATAGTTTCTTTCGCGGCGTGAAAGTGATTTGGTGCGATTTGGGGGCACCCGCTCTAATTCGCCATTTTTGCAACCAGCTATAGGTTTGGTCTGGTTGGATTTGTAAGGGTCTCCTGGCTTCATCTGGGTCACTACTAGATGTCAGAAATGTAGCGTCATCCGCAGGCGCCGCAATAATTACGTTTGGGGGCTTGCGGTAGGTCGTGAGTAAATATGTTATACAGCACTGGGCCAAGGACCGAGCCTTGAGGCGCTCCTGCGTCGCAAGTGTGCGGAGGGGATCTGGAGCCGCGTTGCTTGACTTGGAGGGTTCTATCTTTTAAATATGATGTCAAAAGAAGGTAAAACGTATGGGGCAGGGTCCTCTTTATTTTGCACAATAGGCCTTTGTTCCAAACCCGGTCGAAAGCCTGTTGGACATCGAGAAATGCTGCTGAGCAGTACTCCTTATTTTCGAGACTTTGTCATATCTTTTGGTAGACTCTATGCATTTGCAACCTGTGCGAGAGCAGCCTTTAGTTCAGTGATCACCCGGTTGAGTCGTGTTTTGTCTTCTCTATTGCGTGAATGTTGCCACACTCTGCGAAGTCTGCGCTTTTCAGATATCTTGCTGCGGATATCAACTGGAATTAGTTTTCTACGATTGGGTGTTTCTAGAGTGGGAGTGTTTTTCCAAGCCGCTACTTGTATCAGGTTGGTGATGTATGAGCACGCGTGGTCAATGTTTTCGGGATTTTTCAGTGGAAGTTTAAGAATTACCTATATTGGATTCCAGAAAATCACGAAAATTACCCCAGTCCGTTTTTGCATTGTACAGGTTCTCATTATAGGGTACACAGTAAATGATTGTTGTGCTTATCATCAGCATCACTAGACTATGGTCCGAGGAGACGTCGAGGCTTGATACTATGTGAACGTAAAGAGGTTGAATATTTTTGGTGATATAAAAGTCCAACAAATCTGGTATCTTGTTGCACTGTTGGTTGTAAAAAACGTATTAATTAAATTTTATATATTTTATTATTTATTTATACAATTATTAATGTAGTCATGATTTTATTTATTAAATGTCTATTTTGTTATGTGAAAATACTGGTCATAATTGGATGGGTTGACCAGGATTGTAAGCTTTTATAAGCGCTGTAGCAGTTGCTGCTAGAATTGGATGGGTTAGCAGCAACTGCATGTCGGTGAATATCAATCTTGCTAGAATTGGATGGGTTAGCAAACATTGCATTATTTATAAAATGTACTGGTCAGAATTGGACGGGTTGACCAAGATTGTAAACTTTTATAAGCGATTTATAAAATGTTGACCAGGATTGTAAGCTTTTATAAGCGGTTTATAAAATGTATTGGTCTGAATTGGATGGGTTGACCAGGATTGTATGCTTTTATAAGCGGTGTAGCAGTTGCTGCTAGAATTGGATGGGTTAGCAGCAACTGCATGTCGGTGAATATCAATCTTGCTAGAATTGGATGGGTTAGCAAGCATTGCATTATTTATAAAATGTATTGGTCAGAATTGGATGGGTTGACCAGGATTGTAAGCTTTTATAAGCGATTTATAAAATGTATTGGTCAGAATTTGACGGGTTGACCAGGATTGTAAGCTTTTATAAGCGGTTTATAAAATGTATTGGTCAGAATTGGATGGGTTGACCAGGATTGTAAGCTTTTATAAGCGGTGTAGCTGTTGCTGCTAGAATTGGATGGGTTAGCAGAAACTGCATGTCGGTGAATGTTAATCTTGCTAGAACTGGATGGGTTAGCATGCATTGCATTTAATTTTGCAAGAATTGGATGGGTTCGCAGAATTAAATTTGTGTATGTTATCGTTGTCGTAAGAATTGGATGGGTTTGCGGCAATGATAACATGTAACCAAGCCTGTAATATGTTCTTTAATGTGATTGTAAGTGCCCCCTCTCGCCGAGTGTAAGGTTTATGTTAAGTTTGCTTGATTGCGTGTATGGGGACATACACGAGGTCAAGATGGACGAGTGTAAGGTCCCCATTTTTATTAAAATTAATATCGATTGCAATTTAATAATTTGTAGTCGATTGACTCGTTCGAGTCACATCACTATCGAAATAATTCAAAATGGCGGTTGGCGAGGGCGGGCATTCTATTCCTGGCGACGGTACCTACTGAACGGACGGTGGCTCTTAGGAAACATTATAATATACGTACAGTGTAAAAGGACATCTAAAATATAAATGTATAAACTATATTCTAATATAACTGGAGTTTTACTACACGTATCATCGGGCGCGTCTATTCTGTCAAATTATACCTGCCGCATTACGCGTCTAGTCAGTTTCTGCGTTCAGCATCTACAAAGCGGTTTTGCTGTGTAATATTGTATTATAAAATGAAGCACATCGAAATAATAGCTATTTGGGAGGCTGTTGAACAAGATCGAAAAAGGAAACGTCCAAATTGGGTGCATCCTTCAAATTTCGATGTTCCATTACTCAAACGATAGAGAATGCGTTGACTGAAATCGAACAGACGCTGTACGCTCGACGCACTAACGCATCATCGGTTAGGTGTCCAAGGTTGAATGTTTTATTATATACTAGAGGACGCCCGCAGCTACGCCTGCATATTATTTTGTTTTACCCGTTTAGGCCGATTCCTTGGGAATTTCGGAAAATCCCTTCTTAGTGGACCTCTACGGTCCCCAAGGAATATACATGTCAAATTTCAGCTTCCTGCGTCTAATGGTGTAGGCTGTAGCTTGTCTGTCAGTCAGTCAGTAAGGCAAGGATTTTATATATACGGAAGATTTGTCTGTTTTGGCGTAACGCGAGCGAGAATACGCGACGTATTTTTCGTCAGATATGTACTGACCCTTAGAAACACAGCATTTTTCACAATGTTTTCCTTCACTGTACAGCCAGCCATACTAAGTTATCACTGCTATTTATCACAATTATGGAAGTATAAAAGTGTGTACTAGAGTAACGGTCTTGTAGCGACAATACATTTCACAATGATATATCGGATGGATGGATACTTAGCTTTTCTGGTTGGTGTTATGTCTAATTAGCCCCCGGAAGGCCCTTAATACACTACAGTGCTGTTATAGAGAAATAAATCATCTCAAGGGATTAAACCGATACACGGTGACCATGATGACAATTAAAAATCCAAAAGTATGTTTATATATTTGTTTTTAGGTCTCTTAAACTTAACTAAGCAGTTTATTTTTAGTATGTCGGTCTCTCCACTAGGCTATCGTTGCTCGTCCAAAACAAAATGTCTTGGGTGTTTCTATGTATAATATGTATGTATTTACAAAAAAAAAGTATATAAGTATGTTTATCCATTATCTAGTACCCATAGTACAAGCTCTGCTTAGTTTGGGACTAGATTGTGTTGTGTGAATGTAGTAGAATATTATATTATTATTATTAAAAAAAAGGTAAGCAGATTATCAGTAAAACAATTATGATTTACTGATAATCTGCTTAGCTTTTTCTTTCGGACGAGCAACGATAGCCTAGTGGAGAAACCGACAGACTGCTACGGCGAGGGTCTTGGGTTCGAATCCACGGGACACACCAATGACTTTTCGAAGTTAAATGCGCATAAATTATACATTATGGCTTACCCAACGAATCGAGGACAGCTTGGTCAAAAAATTATATTTTTTTAAATATTTTACTCTATATGGGACATGTGTTTGAATCCATTACGACTCTAGGCCGTTTGGTGTCCTAACACCAAATCACTGCCGTGCAACGATACGCCACAAATGTCCGCATTCGATTTGCTCCAAGTACATACAAATATTCAAATAAATAAACCGTTTGTTTACTATACTCAGATATCAAAGTAGTGGATCAAAGAATCTACTACATTTTGAATATTTTAATGATGGATTTATAAACGGTTCTCAGCATAATTGAAAATTCAAAGAATATCATTTAAATCTTGTGGTTGGTATTTTCCATTCGGTGTATGTTTATTTTCCTTTTATACTTTTCCTCCTGTTTGATATTGCGATATAGTCGGATAATAAGTAAAAGAGAAGTATTTAAGAAAATATTTTATATGAAATAGTTTACTCGACTCGTTTCATTTGCCCGTATTCCGTGGCTAAAAGCTTGCCTTGGGTTCAAGCGATGAACCTAGCGGAACAAATACATATCTATCGTTTTAACCAAATGGTCCCTTCTCTGATTAACATATTATTTATAGTGGCATTTAGTAATACTACAAAGACAACCTTAGTTAGTTTACATACTGGTGTATAGAATTTCTTGTATCATCAACATTATTTATTGAAGACACAAAAGCATGTATGCTCTGAGAGGACTTTGTACGCACGGCTACTCGTCAAGCTAGACACATTGACATTTGTTGTTCATTGTCATTGTATTTTGCATTGTTTGTACATTGTCTAGTACTCATAGTACAAATTCTGCTTAGTTTGGGAGTATATGATGTTATAATTGTCCGTATGGTGACGGATTAAGAATACGAAATGTCACCACTCCATATCATCCCATGGGTGTCGTAAGAGCCGTCAGAGGGAGCATATTATGCAGAGAACAACACTGAAAGAGAAGGAAAACTTGATACAAACCCTATACCGACCCGTTTGGCCAGCGTGATATAGTTGCTTAAAATTGTCATTCGGGATATATACCACGTACCTTTGTTTGGAGTAACCGATATTTCGGCACTGTTGCAAGCGCCATGTTCACGGATGTACTGAGGGTATTGCGGGTGGATGAATGTTACGAGCAAGTATAACGGTCTACCCGCTTTCTTACTCGTTTTTTGCGTACAACACCACTGCCACTGTTTTCACTATCGCACTGTACCCGATCACGACATACTACACTCACCACGTCAGCTCGCGGTTTGAGTTTTTCCGTTTCACGGGTTTTACATAGACGCACCACTGGATGCCAGATACTCGACAGTTGAAACCCATCCTCTCTATTGAAATTATTAAACTTTTTGATTTCAATAGCCTCCCTAACCATTCGAGGTATGTAGTGGCGTTCTGTCGAAAGCACCTGAGGGTTGTGTAACTCAATCCAGTGGTCGGTACCCGAGTCTAAAAGGTGTTGAGCTATGGCTGACTTATGTGGCTCGTTATTTTTGACTGCCCTGATGTGTTCCTTTATGTGTGGTGTTGTACGCAAAAAACGAGTAAGAAAGCGGGTAGACCGTTATACTTGCTCGTAACATTCATCCACCCGCAATACCCTCAGTACATCCGTGAACATGGCGCTTGCAACAGTGCCGAAATATCGGTTACTCCAAACAAAGGTACGTGGTATATATCCCGAAAGACAATTTAAAGCAAGTTTAAATGACCACGAAAGTTTAAATTCCTATATTGTGCACCGGTACGGGCCGGAAAGTGCTAAATTAATTAAACAACTAGAACGCGCGCGGAAGAAATGTGAATGTTTACGGCAATCGTTGGTGTTTTTAGTGAAGTGTCGTGACGCGGACATTATTCCGGTTTGTGTCAAAATAAAATCCCGAAACGATATTCACGGTTCCGCGGGCATTCTACGTAATGCGAGTGTTAAACTTTTGCGTAAGTTGATCGCCAACACCCGTTATAAACTTGACAAAATACAAGCGGAGTTGTATAAAATACATCTGAAGTGCAGTGAAGTGTTGACAATAGATGATTTTGATAACTGTGATCGCATCACCTATCTACAGGCACAGCGTTCGCGAGAACTTAGTGCCTTGAAACAAGACCGTAAGTTTGAATTCTTAATGATGAAACAAAATCCATCTACCTCCCACCAAGAAAAGTCAAATATTGAACGCACAGTTATAAATCTATCCGATAAAACGTTGACGGAAGCTGCACTCAATATATTAGAGAAAGGGTTAAAGGAGTATGGGCACTAATGTATGGAGTTTGGTTTCACAGTATACTTTATTGTGCCGTCATTAAACTTACCTCACTTGTAGTGCTTATAATGGTTATTAAATTACAAAAAACCATTTGTCCCTAGTTCGCCGGATTTCCTAATAAAAGGCTACCAACGAATTTCAATTTAGGTTATGTTCTACAAACGTAAACGGTACCTACCTACATATTTTAGATATTTTCGAGATATTTTAGATATTATCGCCAGCCCTTCGGGTTGCGGTCAGACGGCAGTCGCTCTGCGGATAAGCGAATATTCTGTCATATCTGGCTAGACTAGTAAGCGGCTCCAGTCTTGGATGCAACTGACATAACGCTAGGGTGATGATGATGATAAGCTGCTTGTACGACTAAAACTACAGTACTTTTCGAAACATTGACGCCCGCGATCCCCTATGCCACGAAACCAACTGCTTGGCGCACAATTTATTATTCGGCGATTGTTATGAACCTACCAACAGTTATCACCTCATTTTTCTTGAGAAAAAGAAAATCATATTATCTAACAATTGACGTTTTGCCTCGTATTTTATATATTATCATCATCATAACGTTACCGCAGTTGTATTTCGAACCTGCGCAGGCGTTGGTGTGACAGTCTCATTAAACAATTTACACACCGTGACCGAATGTCGTTCAAATTGGTCTCGGTTTTGTACACAAACACAAAAAAGACTCGAGTCTCTATCTCCAATACTTTTCAATTTCTATAGTTACGGAGCTGCGGAGGAACTCGAAGATCACTCGACGTAAGCTAAGAAACCATAAATATCACAGAAAAACAAGAAACGAGCTCAAGCGCACGCTAGCGTAAGCGCAGGAAACGTCAGTCAACCAATAAAATAATAATTGATTAGTTTTGTCAATCTCAGTGTTGCCACAATATTTTTATTTGTAAATCGATAATCGTATTATATAAACAGACCTAATTAAAAATAAATTGTATCCGACCGCCAGCATGCTATTGCTACCGAATAGTAGGTAGGTATTTTAATAAATAAATAGCTCAGTTGTATTTTCAGATCCAAAAATATTTTACACTCCCTGATTTTGCTTTACTTTGTGTTTGGCGACTATAAAATCATTCAATAGAAATGGTTAGGCACCAGCTTCTCTTGATATTCCCAATATCAAGAAAAACTGGTGCCTAACCATTTCTATTACAACATTGAAAATCTTAATAATGCAAAATAATGCATAAAATCAATTAAAAATCTTAGCTCTAGCAATGCCTGTTTTTACTAATACAATTGTAATATTATACAGTTCTTATAAATAACATAAGTTGTAATCAGTTTGTATACCAGCCACAACTAAATTAATCAAGAATCATGTGGGTAATCAGTATGTAAAATAAAAAATATTTATCTGGAAATCGACAATCGATTTTTCTTATTTGTGTATTTAATTACTGGCAACTATGGTAAAAATGACAGAAGTAAATCTAACTAGAAAAGTTTTTAAATCACTTCAATCACTTATTATTGTAGCTTTCTAAACCCGGCGAAGTTATGATTGATTATATATGAGGGATTTTGTAAAAAATAAAAACATAATTTTTGATACCAATTTGATTCTGGCACAAGTTGAAACCATATATGCCCATACTCCTTTCGCCCCAACACCTAGTCATGTTCCTTACGAAAAAGTGATCGGCACAGTTGAGGAGGTTATCCGATGGAATAAAATACCGTCTGAGGAGGCCGAAGTTTTACGACAAGACGTTGCTGTCTGTTTACGTCGAGCAAAGCTTCCTCAGCTTAACACTACCGTGGCTGAACGTGTCGCATTACGTGAACTCCGTGAAGATGAGAGCGTACTTGTCCTAAAAGCTGACAAAGGTAACGCGACGGTAGTCATTAACGTTAGTGAATATGACGAAAAAATGCGTCATTTACTAAGTGACGTCAACACGTATAAAAAGGTAAATTATAACCCGACCGCTAGATTGAACCGTAGTACCCAAAGGCTGATCAAGGAGTGCCAGCACGCGATCGATGAAGATACGGTGACCCATTTATTGCGACCACGTAATGTTCTACCCCCTAAACTGTATGGTTTGCCAAAGGTGCACAAAAACAACGTTCCCTTACGGCCTATAGTCAGTCAAGTGGATTCACCTACTTATGAACTAGCTAAACATGTAGCTAAGGTCCTGCGACCATTGGTGGGTAGAACAACATCGTATGTCAAAGACTCCTGACATTTCATTGAGATTCTACGGCAGAGTAACGTAAGTGATAAAGAAGTGATGGTCAGTTTCGACGTAGAATCGCTTTTCACAAACGTACCTATAACAGACTGCATGAAGGTAATTAGACGTAGGATCAGTGAGGACCATATTGCTGAGGTATATGCCGACCTGGTACATCATTGCCTGACCACGAATTACTTCTTATACAGAGGTGAGTACTACCTACAAATTGATGGCGTAGCGATGGGCAGCCCGGTAGCTTCAGTGGTAGCCAACCTATCGATGGAACATTTTGAAAACCAAGCCATTGCTACTGCCCCATTAAGTGTAAAAATTTGGAAACGGTACGTAGACGACATTTTCTGTGTTATGGAAGGCGATGAAGAGATGGTTCAAGAGTACATGGCACATTCAAACAGCATCCACAGTAAAATGAGTTTTACCTATGAAATCGAAAGGGACAGAAGAATGGCCTCGATGTTATGATTGGCGTACGGGAAGACGGTTCATTAAGCCACTCTGTATACAGAAAGCCAACACACACAGATCGCTATCTACACGCCGACTCACATCATCACCCACGTCAACTGAATTCCGTTATAACGTCGCTTACCGACCGGGCATACAGCTTGTGTGACGATGAACATTTGGGTAAGGAACTTTCGCATTTAAGCGACGTTCTACACAAAAACGGATACAGTAGGCGAATCAGACCACCCAGACATACTAAAAAACACCTGGACTTCAAGGTTGAACGACACCCAGCGTAGTTACCGTACGTCAAAGGAGTGACAGATAAGATCGCCAATATTCTTAACAAAGTTTCAGTAAAGACTATTTTCACTCCTTTTAAGAAACTGTCTCAATATATAAGAACGCCGAAAGACAGTCTTCCATTAGAAAAGCCAGGTGTATACAAAGTTGACTGCAGCTGTGGCAGTTCCTATATAGGACAAACGAAACGCACCATCTCTTGCCGGATAAAGGAACACATCAGGGCAGTCAAAAATAACGAGCCACATAAGTCAGCCATAGCTCAACACCTTTTAGACTCGGGTACCGACCACTGGATTGAGTTACACAACCCTCAGGTGCTTTCGACAGAACGCCACTACATACCTCGAATGGTTAGGGAGGCTATTGAAATCAAAAAGTTTAATAATTTCAATAGAGAGGATGGGTTTCAACTGTCGAGTATCTGGCATCCAGTGGTGCGTCTATGTAAAACCCGTGAAACGGAAAAACTCAAACCGCGAGCTGACGTAGTGAGTGTAGTATGTCGTGATCGGGTACAGTGCGATAGTGAAAACAGTGGCAGTGGTGTTGTACGCAAAAAACGAGTAAGAAAGCGGGTAGACCGTTATACTTGCTCGTAACATTCATCCACCCGCAATACCCTCAGTACATCCGTGAACATGGCGCTTGCAACAGTGCCGAAATATCGGTTACTCCAAACAAAGGTACGTGGTATATATCTCGAAAGACAATTTAAAGCAAGTTTAAATGACCACGAAAGTTTAAATTCCTATAGTGATATAGTTGGCCAATTCCTCCTTTCAAAGGAGAGGCCAAGTCCAGCAGTGTACTGTTAAAGGCTGATGATGATGATGATGTTATAATATGTATGTGGTAGAATTGAATAGAATATAATTAATTACAATTATTACAAAACTTCATACAGACGGGCCTACTGTAGACTGCAATACAAATAGCTATTATCAATTCCACAATAAAAACCGCAAAACAATTCCTTTTTGTTTTTGATATTTTATTCTCAAGTGAAAACGACAGCTATATTCGAATTGTTTATTTTTATCTTTGTGTCTTTCGATTAATTTTCCATGAAACCACAAGACCGGAAACTTCGCCGAATTAACATTCATATTGTAAATGTATTAAACTTAAGTCCATAAGTATTTGAAAAACAAATGGTTACCAGTAGGAACATATACGAAGGGGATGTTTTTTTTTAAGTTCTTGTCGTATTGACATGCAATGTGCCTAGTGAAGACTAACGGATCGCTACGTGTACTCGTATTAAAGCTTATGGCTTCTATAGCTGACTTTGCAAAAGTATCTATTTAAATAAAAATTAAGTTGCCGCCACCGCATTTTTTACGAGTGTCACCGCATTTTTCACGAGTGTCACTAATAGATATTTATTTAGAATAGATATTTGAGAAAGGTCTAGGAGTATTTATTTAAATTGCTTGTCGGCCTGCAAGTCTGAAAGTTCTACACAGTGTATTCGGCAAACATGCGAAGTCTGCCAGACCGCATTTGGCTAGCGTGGTAAACTTCTTCCTTAAGGTCATGGCACATTGTATAAGCTGGGTATCGGCGCGGCTATTACACGGCGATTTACTTTCTCACTATTCAATCGTATGCCGTATAAATATTTCATAATGTCAAAATAAAAAAACAATGGCGGGCTTTTAGCTCGCTTACTGCTATAGCAACATTGGAGACAGTGAGTGCCGTGCTGCAGCTGCACCGTGATCATGTCGTTACCGCGCCGTGATAGGTGTGCCTTAAGAGTTCCAAGGATAAGAAAGTCGTGAGAAATGGCCCGTGCCCAGGAGTAAGACAGTTTATATACAGGTCTGATATCATGAGGTATACATTAATATCACAATGTTTTATATTCTTTGTAGTCCAGATTCATTGTAAACCTAAGCCTCACAGTAAGATGGTTATCTCTATAGAACAATATCGTAATAGGATTGAACTACCACATTTGATTCTGCTCGTTAACTGTGAAACGAAAGGATGGCAAATAACTATCTCAGTCTATCACTCATAAAAAAGCGAGACACAAGACCCTAGTGTGTACTCAGCGTTACGAGTTCTTGAGATGACAATGTTGCTTACATTATGGATTTGAAATCGGATCTAAGCAATTTAATGTTTGTTTCATACTTTTGTGTTTGTAGTGATCGGGTAAGTCGCATTACTCCTTAGTGTGCACACTATTTAAAATATGGAATTAAAATTAATTCGCGCTTGAAATCTTGTTTGGCTTCTTGAATTTTATTAAAAATAAATATTTTGCTTTGTTCCACTTTGTGATTGAGATGTAGCCCGTAAAAGGAAAGTTCTTAATAAAAACACATTCTCACTTAAAAAGCAAATTGGTCTTTACGGATACCGGAGAGGATTTGGCCACACACTCACTTAGCACTATCGCCTAAAAGCTATCTAATGAGTAGGCACCGAAACAAATAGACTTTTAAAATTTCAATGCACAGTGCTCTCGGAAACCTTCTGAAGTTTGCCAATACACTTTTGAGCAGCGTGGACGACTATATCCCAGCTCTTTGGGCTAGTATTATTTACTTGCAATATATAACACAGCACTTGACCACATCATTTTGTCACACCCTGAGTAACAATAAACTGAACCTGGCTTTATTGCACCGAAGTACGTTCAAAGTTAAAAAGTAACCCGACTCTCGATTCGATGTCTCGGTCCACCGCCATCAATCAAAGTATTTTATCGAATAATATTTCAGACAAATTAATAATTAATTTTCCATTAAAATTTTAGAATCGCATAGACTCGCACTTATGTTCCAGATGAGTAATTACCTATTAATATTGTCAGTAGTTCAGCGGTGAATACAGAAAACTGTATCTGCAGATACATTACTGGATTCTGTACACTATCTATGTGAGCCGTGATCTGGGTGGCCCCGTTTCTATGGGGCTTTGACGGACACCACAGTTGTTTTAGTGGGTGAGCCACGAATGGGGGTTGAGAAGGTTCACACAATTCATACCCTCTCTACTTGCTCTAAGAGACGGAGGATCAATCCGTATTTATGGTATCCATCGTAAATAATAAAAAAACGATTAGTAGTCTTAATATTTTCCCTTCTGGACGAAGTGGCTACTGTTATCGTAAAGTCAATATATATCGTTATCGTCAATTTTATTCACATCACAATGTAACCGGTATTATTATATTAATGAATTGCCTACATAAAATATTTTTCAGTCGGAAATAAATGATGCTTATTTCATTTAATTGAAAACTTAATCGCTCATTGAGTGACGCTGCAATATTTGCCGAGTACTGTTTCGTCATAATTATTCGATATTTAAAACTACTACTGATATTTTTGGCTTTTGTTTACAATTCCACTGTTTCTGTGTAAATAATATTATACAATAAGCTATCAATTTTATTGCGAAAAGGTGTCATTAAATAATTAACTGTTATATGAAATGCCTACAAAATGTTTATTTTGAAATATACGCATTTACGGGTAGAAATTAAATAATCATCATCGTCTTAGCGATATCTCAGTTATATTTAAGACTGTCAGCTTGTTCCCCAGAGTCTAACTAGATTTGACAGAATTATCTGCCCTCAGCTGCCCAAGGGGATAGCGATATATTTATGGCTTATATCAAGTTTCAATATATACAAGTGTTTTGTTTCTATTCTGTTCTATACTCCTTCATCTAAGATACTACAACTTTCGAACATCTTCATGACAGCCGGGACTGACTTCTTAAAGCTTAGTGTAGAAATATAGAAATGTTTTATATGTTTTATTACAAAACGTCTAAACTGTACCGTGCATATATGTTATGTCTTTGGTCGGTAGATCTTTAAAATGCATTCCCTCACTGTTCATACCGAAAGACAACACAAATTTAGAGAGGTTTCATCTCATTTATGGTTGCATCGCAAGCGATGCGAGGCGCATCAAACTATCGGCATATAGGTATCCCATTCTCCTTAATTAGTAGTGTATAAAATCAACTACATATTTATAATAATCATGGTAGAGAAGAGCATTGTAATTGCTATAAAATTGGGCTAAATTCGATTTATTGTGATCGTTAGAATTTGTTTATTAAATATTCGCCTGTTCTGTTGCCTGAAAGCTTTATAATGGATTCAATTAGTTTCAATGGTGTATAATTGTGCATATAATAATTATAGATAATTATGATATTGATATTATGTGGTAATGGGTCAGTGATCCTTTTTTTTGGGTCGGGTTGGAAAATCCTCATGGAGTCCCTCCGCCCTGGTGGGGAAGGGCGAAGGGAACTGTCAGACTCTTACTGACTAAAACCCAACCCGTGCTCCTCATGTAGCCATGTTTCGGAGGGTAGGGTTTTACCGAAGCATTACTCGCTACCCCCCGGGTATTGGCCCGCCAGATGGTCAGGCGGGCCCCGAACGAAACCCCCTTGGCGGCGGATGAAGGTGTTTGGCTCCGCCGCCAAAACACCCAGTGACCGCAGAGGATAGGGAGGACGGCAACGCAACACCGCATCTCCGTTTCCTCTACGGCCCCACCGCGACGCAACGATGGGGCGCCTCCATTTGGTCGCGGGAGATAGGGCGCGCGCAACACCGACACACCTCTCCTCCCGCGACCGCACCCGACTGCGAGGGACAGACAAAACTGTCCCCCGCACCCGCACCTTGTGACGCATCCTACGCAGGCCTCACCCAAGCCCACGTGGAGCGTCCTTTCCCGGGATCCCGCTCAGCTTCACCGTGGGTGTACCTCAAACCCACGGTTACTGAGCCCCCCACCACGACAAGGTGGAGATCCCACGGTGGGGAACTGGTCAGTGATCCTAACCGCTAAGCCGGAGATCTTTTCAACGTTTGTTTATCAGTTATATAGCTGCCATGGTACCAGCTCTGCTTAGTTTGAGATCATATGACCGTGTGTGTGCGTTGTCTTCAGAAATTATTACAGGAATACCTACCTACTTGTTCTTCGCTTCAAAATATAGACCTCTTCTTAGAATATATAATTATCCGTATTAGGTACAATCGAATGAAATAGCAATTTATATTTTTAAAGAAACATGCTCTGATAATATTACAGTAAATAATCAAAACCGAGTGTCACGGATAGCGATATTATATTTTCAAACGAAATAAATTAAATATAGTAAATAAATTAAAATAGATTGAAATATGAAGAGTCTAATAATTTCAATCTACTTAAAATGGGACATCTACTACACTAAGTTGAATCCTGGACAAGGACACCGACTTTTCAAGACGAATACATTTTCAGGTAGGTATGTCTGGCAAATGTAAAGACAAAGGATTTGTTAATTAAGTATAACCTGATAAACAAATAATTAATTATTTATATTGTCTGCTCACTATTGTTCATTTAAAGGTCTAAGCGTGTAGACGTCGCGTCGGCCTACTGCCAGATAACAGCAAGACAAACGTAATATAAAGCCTCGTATTCATTAGGGGACATTTGTCCCGCGACCATGTCGCCCGACACGAATTCTACGTGTTGAGCGACGTCGCGGGGGACATCGCCCGACATCGCAGGCGACATCTACGTGTCGGGGAACAAATCGCTTGTCGACGCTCCGATAGCGTCGACCTTGCGCGACTTCGTGTCCCTCGACAGTTTCCGACGGCATTTGACTTGTGAGGACGTGTGTTGCTATTTGTTCCGCGACTCCCCGCGATTATAGCACACTTCGTTGGTCCACACTACCAAAGAAACTGTGTTAACACTTAGGCGACATCTTGATCACAATGTCGGTATGTGGACGAGCGAAATGTCGGTCGACATTGTCGCGGGACAGTCGCACGTAAATGTCTTGCGACTGTTCGCGATAAGTCGAGCGACTTTGTCCCCTAGTGAATACATGGCTTAACTAATAAAAAATACAGGGTGTTGATATGCATTTGCAAAAAATTTAAGTAATACACTATAGACATTATGCTTATTCACCTAAAATTATTTTAATTTATTTCGACAGTGAATCAGAATAAACAGTTGAAAGGTGTAGAAGAAGACTGCACGGTAGGTACGTGTGCTTGTATGTGTTGGGTTACTGCAATGCGAGGTCGTGGCAATCAGCTGAACGACGGCAGCGGTCAAAACACTGAGCTGGGTTTACTATTGTTTGACAAAAAACATATGACAAAAGATCATTTTACAAACAACGTTTGAAAAACTAATCATTTGACAAACTTTAATTTCGCAAACATATTACTTTAAAAACAATCATTTGATATAACACAGGTTTCGCAAATGTGTTACTTAGAAAATAATATAAATGTTAAATAATTATTTTAAAAGTAATCATTTGACTAAATAATTCGTTTGCCAAATTGGCGATTGTACAAAAAGTTAGAAGATAAATTATTAGTTTTTAAAAATAACTAATTTCTAACCAATACTTACGCGAAATTTTGAAAATATTTAATTGCTTGGTTGCAATTTTCATCTTGGACAGATTATTTTATAGGCAAGTAATAATTTTGTATTAATACTAATTCCATAGAAACTTAAGTCTTTTAAAAAAAATACACACTGCCTGAACTAAGCGAAATAAGTAGAATTTGGTTCTGGCACTCGCCGGCCGCTGCTGCGGCACGCTCGCTTCGCTCGCTCGGTTCGTGCGTTGTGGTCGCAGTTCTAACCTAACCTAACCAGCCATTGTTTCAGTTGACCCTACACAAAGATTGTTGTATTATCGTAGATTTTGGTTAGTAAAATATTTACCAAGCAAGGCATTTTGTCAAATGTTATTTATGCTTTACGTTGTTTTGCCAAATAACATGTTTAAAAAATAATCAATTTGTAAATTAATGTTTTAGCATAATAACTTTTTTATGGTAAATATATTGTCTAATGAGTAGTTTATTAAACAATAGTTTTTAAATAATAAATTTATCAAGTATAATTTTATCAAATGTTATTTGTCAAATGAAAATTTTTCATTTGTTTTTGTCAAATGATCGGACACCACTGAGCTGAAATTTAAAATGCATGATAACGAAAAAATAATTAAGTTTTAGTGATTAATTTTTCATGTATTTGTATTCAGTTAAAGCTTCACCGCTAGAAATATTTCGCAAATGCAAAATTTATCAGCACGCTGTATTTATAAAAGATATAGACCTTTTTTAATGTATGATTACTTCAGCTTTCAAACAAAAGGATTTTTTTATATAATCGGTACATTCGTTTAAGAGTTTCGATACCACAGACTGCCACAAAGATACATCAAACATATGTATAGTGCCTCTTTCATTTCAAAGCAAAATAGTACGGCAGCAGAACAACGCAAGTCGTAAGCATCTACGGATATATGCTGCACTTCTCTCACACAATCTCTTCTATGTGAATACGCAACAATCTAATTAACAGGCCCATTGCCACGGTGGAAATATAATTTTTAATAGACACACCAAAATGTTAGGCGTGTCATTTCCACAATGCGCCTGCTATGTGAAGTACGTACTTAATTGACAACGGCCTTAATGTCATTTAGTGAGCAAAGCTCGGCACTCCAACTGTTACTGAGTTTCGCGACATAGATGAATAATATTCTGTCAGATTTGAGAATTGAAACTAAAATGTGAATTCAAAAACATCAAGTAAGTGTAGTCGGTATTTATTTTGTTACTTGCAACGGACATATTTTTAAAATGATGAATGATCATGTTTATTCCTGCCAGCAAGGCACTTGTAAAGAATTTTATAATGAACTAGTCGAAGCCACCGCCTTCGCACGCACATATTTTCGAATTTGTCGTTTTGCCCGATCCTGTGGGAATTTCGGGAAATCCCGTCTTAGTGCACCGCAACGGTCCCCAAGGAACATACATCCTAAATTTCAGCTTCTTGCGCCGAGTAGTTTCGGCTGTAGCTTGTCTGTCAGTCAGTCACTAACGCAAGAATTTTATATATACAGATTTGTTTAACTGTAATTGATTATACAGTGATTTTCCTTTACTAACCAACCGACACCATAAATTGCAGCTGTAACCGCATATTTAGATATGTAATTATATTCATTGGGCACCGCGCTAAGAATATATACTTATGTACATATATTGTTCCAGCGATGGTACATGCACACTTTTAAAAGAATTTTAAGTAGCATCACTACTTAAGTTAAACTTGAATCCATACGCGTATGGTCACATGTGGTCGGCAAGTCTACGCATCGGGGCCCCATTTGGTAAGAACATGTTTTATGTAAAATTTAAAGTGCCCTTTTACCGTTGTCAACTTGGCATAATAAATTGTAAAATCACTCGCTCATCATTGTCACCTCTCCACATGTCATACCATGTTGGAAATTGATCAGACTGCAGACTCACTATACTGTCAAACAGTCACTGCAATAGTTTTAAACATGGAGCACATTAGCTACAAATCTAATTGTACCTACAGCGTTTAGTTCCGAATGTAAAGAATCCAAATGTCGCAATTATGAATTCTAAGACGAGTGAGATGCATACTGCTATTTGAACTAGTGACTTTTCAAGTGTTCCTATGCAAAGCTAGAAGGTTTTATAGAAATAGCGCTATATTTAATTTGATATAAACGGTTAACAACCGTTTATATCAAATTAAACAAAATGGCGTACTACCAGGTAAAGAATGAGATAATGTGTGCGATAAGAGAACGTTCACGCCAAGCGAAATTGCGTCGGAAACTACGAGACAATTATTCCTTCCTCTTATTCAAGAATAAGTGTATATAATGTCAAAAGAAACAACGAAAGTAGTATTTGATACCTACACCTGAAATGTAAGTGTCGATCGCGATATTATTGAGTTTGATTAGAGCTCCTTGTGCGAATACATACTGCAAAACTTATTACAAAAGATTTTGATTTCCTAATGAATGCGAATGAAAGTAAATTTAAACCGCATAAGAATTGGGTTACCGTTGTCACAATTTTTGGCCCTGAGTAAATTCAATTACTAACAAGGCGTCTCATGTCGGGTCCAAAGGTAAAGCAACCATTTTCTATAGGTTTGTGACAAAAGCTTTCTGAAAAGAAAACTATTATATGTTTTAATTACGGATCATAATAATCTAAACGTGAATGGAAATTGACGTTATGGCGGTCTCTTCAAAAATTAACACAATAGCTAGCGATGCATATTTAACGGAATCAATAATGTCGAAGCCGACATCCGTGTTGAAGAGGAAATTGTTGTTTATCAGTTATTTATTTGTCGAAGTATGCTCGTTTACCGGTACTTTGGTGTGGCAAAAAGTAATTAATAAAAAATACATTTAATATCAGCTCTCTACAATATTATGAATCTGCTTTATGCAAAAATACTCCGGTTTTCAATTTTAGCTCTTTCTGTCTGCCACCTATCCGTTTGAACATAACGGTCCTGGCTGATTAAATATGTTTCTTTAGGTTCTACAATGTCGGAAGAAGACGATTAAATCTGTAGTAAGTCAGTCGTTTGCCATCGACATTCTTACACATACATTGGTAGCGTTAGTAATATTAATCATATAACTTCATCGGTACATAATCATAGAACACAAATATTACTTGTAATTTCCAAAACCACATAATTTATCTCATACTTGAGCATAATATTTGCAGCAAAAAATAAAGGCTTTGGTTTCATGACGCAAATGTCGTCATTCGGTTTTTAATCGTAAATATTAAACACACAACATAATCTTGCTCTAGTTTCTGAGAATGAGCCCACCTATTATCGACAAGTAAAAAAAGAAAAAAAAATAGTGTACACTTCTTATAATCTTTGATCGATTTTGTCTTATTCTACTTGACAATAGCAAATGAGCATTAATACGTTATTAGAAAAACTGAAGCTTAATTTAATTGAAACGGCTTGCATCATTCCCAGTTGAACGAACACCACTCCATCCGGAAAAGCAAATATGAAAGAACACCGTGTAATTAATCCGTTGAATATTGTAGAACTGAACAGGTAAAGTAACAAATAATTGAACCAACTGAACGATTGAATTCACAGAAATTGCTACTACTCGTAGCTTATTAGGTTTGTTGATACGTATTGTTACACAACATCGTTTTGCTCGTGAGAGCATCGCATTGTGAGGATTTGTGATAGGGACAAATATGTTACGAAATATTGAAATACGTACAGACTGGTCTGTTAGTATAGAGGTTGTAGGTTCCAGTGCCAAACAGGAAAAATATTAGCGCGATGAATGCGGTCATTTGTTCTGCATTTAAGAATAAAAGTATGTTAATCACAATACAAGCCATAGTACAAGCACCGCTTAGTTATGCATGAGATTCTAGGAAATATCGAATCGTAACTGTAGAAAAAATCTAGCTTTACACTTACCTACCTAAATTAAAAACGTCTATGACCATTACAACTTCATACAATATGCCCATATAATTAATAAGTACTACGTATACATGTCCGAATACCTCATGTACAAAATAAAAGCCAGACATAATATCTCATTTCCAAAAAATTCTGAATGTTTAAAAGAATTCCTCCTTTACCGCTGATATATTTACGACATTAAGTTACACTGCCACACGAAAGAGGAATAAAGTAAAACCCCTAAGGACATTATCATCACCGCAAATAAATTTTTGAATTGAGTATTTTATTTCAAATCTAGTGGCTTTAGCAGGCTTAGCTAGCGAACTTTATCGAGTCGTGTAATGAAATATTTCATGTAAATAAGGTTGTACGACTGTAGTACCTACCCATCTCTACACCAACATCGTTTTCCATGACTTTCGCGTCATTGACGATAATTGTCAAAATTTTGAATTTTGGTTTGACCAATTTGCGTTTGAAACTTTAAATTGGTTTTGTTGGTGAGTGCAAGTCACTGGTGTCATTACGTCTCATAGCAAAAGTTGTAGCTAATGTAATTACGGACTATTTAAGAACGAATTCAACATTAAAAGAAATATGCAAAGCGAAGGATGTTACTAATTTTCGAAAACTCCGTAGGCATATTTCTGTTGTAAGTCTGATCCACGGTCTAAGTCCCAATCCAATGTCCAAATATCCACGGTAATCGCATAGAATATATGGTGACATATTATGAAATATAATATTTGGCTGGAGTGTATGAATATATTCAAACTGCTGAAACCATTAATGTTAATGATATTTCCTGTTTTCAGTGGCTACGAATCAGTACTAAACCCAAATCTGGTATTTGCATAGTGCAAGGAAGTGTCTGCTGTGTAATTGTGTCACATACATAGATATCGAGGCTATAGCTGTGCATGTACAGCTAATATTACATATCGTTGTGTATAGTCGTGCAAATTTCAAATTTCCTTGTTTACTTGGACTATTACTAGTAACATTTTCAATAATTCTGTTCGTAGTGAGAATATTTGAATAATTTTAGTATGAAATATCTCTTTGACAATAGATCGCTATTCAGAGAACTCGTGCATGCTAATATAATCAGCTTCCAAGAAGAGATACATTAGACGTTTGAATTCGTATGAGAGCGGATTTTTTATAATTATATTGGGCTTAAAAAGCAGCTTATAAAGCCCTTGCTTTGCCTTTATTTTGCTTTGGACCTTACCGATATAAATTTTTTATACCGTCTCTTTACCTTGGTGCATCGTGTTTCATTGTCTCTTTATCTTTGTGCATAGAATACACATTGATTATTGTATTAGTATCTAAAACTGCTATTCTCCGTTAGTAGCGGCGAACACGCTGTCTTAATAAAGATTAACATTCTAGTGTGTGATACCTATTTTGTTGAATGAGCTTTGTTCCTGTACTAAAATCCGTTTTTGTGTCCATGGAATTGACCGCTTACATTTTGGTAGTAAGTAAAATAAGACGAATTAAACATGTTTTTAGCTGCTATCGGTAGTAGCCAAAACTGGAAACATTCATTGGGAACTAACTACTAAATATGTTTCATAGAAGCAACGCTTTTGGGATTGCGAACTAGTGAATAAGTTTCATAGAAATACGTTTATATCGCTGCGCAGTCATGTCTGGCGAGGGAAGAGAAGGATACTCCAAAATGCTAAGTGACGAATACGAGGACGTTACGTATATTCAACGAAAAGGATAAAAGCCCTAGTGTTAAAGTTGGCAGGGCTTTCTGAATTCCAGAATGAGGTTAGAAAACTTATTTGCCAAGTTTTTAGCTCAAATAAAAACATAAGTGGACAATACTCTACTGGGTTATCAGTTGTCAAGCGGATTAAATGCCGTGGAAATAAAAATGGTGACCCTGAGATCAGTTCTTCGAACTTGCACCAATGAATGTTTGCAAGTTGTTTTTATAGAAAAAGTTACAAATAATTTTATCTTGGTACCCACATAATTCATAAATCAGCTGTAACCTACAAGGAACCCTTATAGATTTGCCATGTACTCCCGCCCGTCTGCCCGTCCGCGGTTTTACGCGGACACTATAAGCACTAGCGAGTTGATGGAATTTAAAAGAAAGATAAGTAAAGTTGTTGTTTGATTTTAGATCATCATCAGACCTGTATATATATACACTGTTTCTTTATAATAATGGTTTGCTTTAGTCATTTTTCTATTCAGAGATCCCTTTTGCGAAATATTTTGCACAAGCCATGAATTGCAAAGGGTCTACAAGGGTCATCATTTTTCAAAACTGTCGTATTTGGATGTGTGTAAAATATGTTTTATATTAACATATATAAATAATTATAATAAAAAATAAATAATTTAAATGAAATTATAAGGCTATACTAATTAATGAGATTGTCGATTAACTTGAACTTAGATTTGCAAGCGATGGAACAAATTTTGTGTTCAAGCAACTTTATCCTCCTAGGATACCGTCTAGGTAAGGGCTACTACAGATCCATACATTGTGCGTAGCTTGAACTTGGCCGGTTTGTTAAAAGTTAGAATAAATAAATACATCACCATCAACAATTATCTGGTCTCCCTTTACGCTTGGTGAAAAGCTAATGTTCTATAACATCTGGTTACACTGAAAAGCGGACCCCGGGATCCAAGGCGTAAAGTCATGGATGCAACTGCAACTGATACGATGCTAGGGCAATGATAGCCATATTTGAAATGGCTTGATTTGCACAATTTTATATAAGCAAGAATTGTTTACGTAAATGAAAAGAACTATTTTTGTCCAAACAAGTCTAGGCCAATCTTAACCTTATCTTAACGTGTCTTAACGCAATAAACACTGACATTTCAAAATAAATAATAAGTATCACAACGTTCTTGGCTAAATTTCATTTTAAATTAACAAAAGAGCCAACGTTTTGTCAAAAGTATTCGGACGCGCAATTATTTGTTGTGGCTTACGGTATTAAATTAAAAGTAATCATTTTAGTTTAAATGAATCTTGTCCTCAGAAATAAAGTCTGACGATATCCATAGCCACCATAGACTGTGGTTTGCATGCACCGTAGGCTGTAGTCTGCCGCTCGTTGTCGTCACAAGTCCGAAGATGTGGTGCCACGCCATGGCTACGTTAACGTGCTAATGTAGCTAAAAGATAATATGGATGCCAACCGGAATGCATACCGCTATCTGCGAAGTCGAGCCGCTACGGATTTTCGTAAGGCACGGTGGTGGTTTTAGTGAGTAGGCCTCGTACGCCTGCAGATCAAACTCACCCATCTATCTTTCCCAAGAGGCGGATAATTTAGGTTTCATCTATGAAGATAAAAACACAACGGGTCTTTTTCTATTTCTTGAATTGATACTAATACATATAAATTAAATTGAGTCACTTTGTTTGATTTAAAATATTAAATATAAAAAATAAAGCTGTAAGGAACCGTCAAACGAACAAATCGGCGATTGCGGAACATTTACTTCAATCGGGCACCAATCACTGGATTGAATTTCATCGTCCCCAAGTCATCTCCAAGGAACGCCACTTTTACCCAAGAGTTGTGCGTGAAGCGATCGAAATCAGAAAACATAAAAATTTCAATCGGGAAGAGGGCTTCAAATTGTCATCGGCGTGGAATCAAGTGATTCGACTAACAACACCCCACTTTAATGCGCAGTCGGCGAATGTTCAATATACTGATACGGTTAGTGTGTTTTGTGCCGGTACTTCGAAAATCAACAACCCGGGGGTAGAAATAGAATCTTCTACCTCGCACTCGGAGACGTGACATCGCTACACCAGCCAGCTTGCGACCACGGGACGTACAACCGTCTCGAAACGTCAAGCAAAATAAGGTATGTAAATACCTAATGCATGTTCGCGTTAATTCCCGTATATTAATATATATTCTTATAACCATGTTTCATCTAAGGATGTCAGAGTTTGAAGGGAAACTACAAAGCAACACAACTCCTCCATCCAATGTTGCTGGTCTCTCTTATGAATTCGCTGCATTCCGTGCATTTGTCACTGAAACGTTAAAGGGCCTGCAACAGCAAGTACAGCTGCTAGCACGGAGTGTAGATCATTTAGAAATGCGGGGTCGTCGCAAAATTCTCCTGCTTCATGGCATCAGTGAAGAGAAGAAAGAAGACCTTGCGCAGACAATTGTTACGGTAGTGAAGACACATTTGAAGCTTGAGGATTTCACACCTTCTTGCATTAAACGCTGTCACCGGATGGGAAGACCTGCTGCTCCCAACAGTCACCGTCCCATACTTGTGAAGTTCCAAGATGTCTTGATGCGTGACAAAGTCTGGTTTGCCAAACCCAAATTCAAGGGCTCAGGCATCACTGCCTCTGAATTTCTGACCAAGAGCCGTCATGACGTTTTTATGGCTGTTCGGGAGAAGTATGGCATATCCAAATGTTGGACTAAAGAGGGCGTTGTTTATGTCCTGGGGACAAACGGCGAGCGACATTGTATGACTTCTCTGGTCGAGGTCCAAAATCTTTGCCTCGTCTCCGTGGAACAGCAGAGGCAGACGGTCCCTACTTCGAAGAACGAGCCATCGAAAGCTAGAAGAACTGCAGCGTCCAAGAAGTAGTGTCATGTATTGGCTTTCATCTTCTAATCTTCTTCTTTGTCGAATCCCAGGTGGGTGGTTGTATGTTTATAATCCATAAATTGTAATAATATTGCTAGTGCAGGTACGGTAGATAATCTACTTGACATATATTTCTTTTAATTTTATTACATTACCGACTATTTAATAATAATGTTGTGATAATATTGGTATGACAGTGACAGTTCTGATGTTACATTTACTTGTCAATGTGTATCGTTCGGAATTAGTAACCGATGACATTTGCGTTTATGATGGGCCATTGTCACACGCCACTGCGGTTAACTTGTACCATTATTCATTTAATAGAAAGATTTTATAATTTTAATTTTAAAGCATAGAACGTAAAATTGACTACACTACCTACCTACCTGGGATTAAATTTAATTTTTTATCTGATATTTTACTGTATTGTGTATTTTTTTTCTTTGTTTAATTGTTACTTCCTTACACTGAATGTTGCACATGTATAATTGTATTTTAAATTGTAAAAACTGGCAGGTGGGCTTTATTGAGTAGTGTCGATTAGTAGTACTGATTTATTTGACTTAGATAAAGTATTTATATATAACCCATATTTATTTATATTTTATTATTTTATATATATTATTTATTAATTAGTGCATGGATAGTGACAGTGACGATTTTTATTCTGCTAGTAGCGACCAAGACAGTTACATAAGTCTTCCTTCTTTGGTAGAAAACTTGCAATCTTTGTTCTCTGGTGTTTCGAGAGACTTTAATTGTGTCCATATTAATGCACAGAGTATTCCCGCCCATTTCCCTGATATGCTGGCTAGTTTTGACTGTAAGAATATCCATGCTATTCTAGTCTCTGAATCATGGCTTAAGCCATGCATTCCTTCGGCTTCGTATACTCTGCCTGGCTTCCAGCTCATTAGGAATGACCGGACTTGGAGTGGTGGCGGTGGTGTTGCCATTTATCTCCGTTCACATATTGCTTATTCAGTATTAAACATGTCCCCACAAACGCCCCTACCCAATGCCGGTGAGCATCTCTTCCTGGAAGTTGAGCTGCACCATACAAAAATTCTCCTTGGTGTTTACTATTGTCCATCTTTGCGTGTTGATTTCTTTTCATCCTTCGAGAATCTTTTACTTAATCTATCACCCTCTTACAGTCAAACCATAATCATGGGTGACTTTAACACCTGTCTTCTTAAAAACGATTCACGTTCCTCTTCTTTCTCTTCTATAGCTGTCTCCACTAATCTGCATATACTTCCCCTGAATGCCACTCATCACTTTTCAAATTCTACACCTTCACTTTTAGACCTCATATTTGTCTCATCGCTTGGCCGTGTTGTTAAACATGGCCAATGTAGTGCAGATGCATTTTCCTCCCACGATCTCATTTATCTCCTCTCGTCCTATAAAATTCGTCCCCCCAAGACAAAGTCTAGAACTCTCTTGCTTCGCAATTTTAGTGGTATGGATATTGATAGTCTCATTGATGATGCTAAGGCAATTGACTGGAAACCACTACTGGATGCTGAAACTGTCGACCACAATCGAGTTATTTGAGAAAAATATTATCGACCTCTACGATGCTCATGCACCTGTTTGTGCTATTAAATTAAAGCATGCGCCTTCACCCTGGCTTACTGAGGAAATAAGAGTACTGATTCAGAAAAAAGCAGCTGCTAAGTCTAAGTTAAAATCAAAACCTACTGAGGTAAATAAATTAAAATACATTACACTCAGAAATCACTGCAACAGGGTGTGTAGGGATGCACAACGCCAGCATATCCATAGCTCTGTAGAAAACGGAGATCCAGCGAAAGTATGGAAATGTCTCAAATCTTTAGGGGTTGGAAGGCAAAGTCAGAATATTAATCCTTACAACTTTGATATTAATTTGCTTAACCAGCACTTCTCTGCTTCGTCCAATTTTGAAAGGACAATCAAATTGAGTACAATTAATTATCTTTCATTGCTTTCAACTCCTGATTATACTCCTTTTGTCTTTAGTCAGTTTACTGCATGTGATGTTAAGAAGAGCGTTTAATCCATTAGCTCTAACGCTGTTGGTTCTGATGGTATCACCCGTAATATGATCCTCCCCATCCTTGATGTTATCCTGCCTATTATCACGCACATGTTCAACTTCTCAATTACTAGTGGCGCGTTTCCTACAGTTTGGAAGTATGCTCATGTGGTTCCTCTACCTAAAAAATCCAATCCTGTATCTTTCTCAGAATTCCGGCCCATATCCATACTACCCTTCCTTTCCAAAGTCCCTGCACGTCTTATCCATAATCAACTCAACTCATTCCTTATTACTGCACTTGTCAATATTACGGATGATATCAGGTCAGGCATGGAGGATGGCAAGCTCACAATTCTCTGTTTGTTGGATTTCAGCAATGCTTTCATGTTTCAATTCGATGTTCTCCTTGCCATTTTAAGCTCTCTTAGCATATCTCCATCAGTGATTGACTGGTTTCGTAGTTACCTGTTTGGCCGCCGGCAGCGTGTCCATCTGGATGAAACTTATTCGTCCTGGTGTGACAATACTGCGGGCGTACCTCAAGTTGGCGTTCTTTCTCCTCTGCTCTTCTCAATCTTTATCAATTCAATATCTAATTATATTTCTAGTTCCTACCAGCTCTATGCAGATGATTTGCAAATCTACACTCAAGCGAAGCTTGAAAATTTGTTGTTAGCTGTCGCCAGTATTAATAAGGATCTAGTAGCTATATCTGAATGGACTGAAACGTATGGTCTTAAGGTTAATCCCCTTAAAACACAGGCTATAATTAGCGACAGCTCTAGACTTATTTCTAGGACTAACTGGTCTATGCTTCCCCAGGTGTCTTTTGCAGGTGCTTCTATACCTTTCAGTAAAGATGTTAAGAATCTGGGGATATACATAGACACAACATTTTCTTGGACCATCCAGCTACAATACATCAGTCGACGTCTTTTTGCTGCCGTGGCATCATTGAGACGACTGCGTAATTTCCTTCCGACTGCCACTAAAATTGCACTTGTGCAATCTATTCTTCTTCCCATTCTTGACTATGCCATCTCGATCTCAACAATGATCAGCTTGATAAACTTGAGCGACTCCAAAATTTCTGTATAAGATTCATATACGGGTTACGCAAATATGATCATATCTCCGAATTTCGCATGAAGCTCAAGTGGCTGCCTATCCGCCTTCGACGGAATACTCACATTCTCTGTCTTCATTTCCCTTATATCTCAAAACACGCTTTGAATACCTTCACGACACATATACGAAGTGCTTAAGATCATCGGAGAATCTTAGATTGAAAGTTCCTTCACACACTACGGTTTTCTACGACAAATCTTTAACTGTACAGGCTGTACGATTGTGGAATTCGTTGCCTGAGACAATCCGACAGGCTCAGTCCTTTACAGTATTTAAGAAACTCGTCACCAATCACTACTTGGCAGATATTCCTTGACTGCTCTTTTAAACTTGCACTAATATTATATATGGTATCTATTTATATATTTTATAATGTATGTATATATATATTTATGGTACCTATTTATATATTTTATAATGTATGTATTTAGTAATTTTAGTATGTAAGTAAATAGTATTGTTATTAGTTTTGCTGAGCTCCTATGAATACACTATTCCATAAAGTACACCATAATTTACCCCCTCTCTCAGTCACTAAATCATTGTATTCCATTCTTGGTTGTCTGGAAGAAATCGCATTTTGCGATAAGACCGCCCTTGTACCACTAGACTTAAGTTCTACTTTTGATCCATGTATTCTTGTTTCTTCTGGTGTACAATAAAGAGTTACTATCTATCTATCTATCTACTTCTGTATGTATGTGATGATTAAGAGAGAGTACTTTTGCGGGTTACTATATGTTCAACTCTGGTATCGGAGTTTATAGGCTGCCAGAAGGCCTCCACCATGAACATCATCATCCTAGCGTTATACAAATTCCATTCAAGGGCTTCGCCATAGAGTTCTAGCTTTTAACCTTACCAAATTTAATAGAATATTACCTTTCACAATTCCACAACTAAATAATTTGATACACCGTTGTAAGTTACTTCGTTAATGAAGATGTAACAATACCACTATAGTATAAACCTCTACTATTATGATATCAATCAGTGTACGCGTGTTCGTACCTTGTTAGATTGTGATTACGTCTAGTATTACCAGGCATAATTAACACTTTCACTGTCCGACCGCCAGACACAATAGAAATTCAATTGTCCTGAGCCACATGTGGTTCATGGGACTGGGAATGGGTTAAGAAGACGGCAGGTACATTAGCGTTAACACATCGAACACGGCGGAGCTCGTAGCCATTTAACGAAGAGGCGATTAGTAAAGTTAATCATTAATATGTGTACGTTAAATTAATGTTAACACATAGGTACATATTAAGGTGTTAAATTAGTAGGCAGGGTAGATCCCGTAGGAATTTCAAGAAATCGCTTCTGAGTGAGCCTCTACGGTCCTCAAGGAACGTACATGGCCAATTTTGAGCTTCTTGCGCCCATTAGTTTTATCTGTGCGTTGTCTGTCAGTCAATAAGTAAAACAAGAATTGTATGTATACAGAAGATTAAATACTTGTATACAGACTAATTACATACTCTTCTACGAGGTCACACCGTGATCTTATATTTTTATGACACATTAGTTGATGGCTGGTTCTTTCCGAGTATAACTACGGGATAGTATATCCCAGAATAGACATAACTACTTTATGTCGATTCTGGAATCCGTTCCGATTCATTTCATTCGATGACTGAAAGCGCCACGCCGCAGATCTTAGACAGAAAATATATCTTGATATATTGTTTTATATGAACGAGATCAAATGAATCGATTTTGACTATGAACTGTATTAACATGACTAAGAAATGTATTAACACGATTTTAACGAAATCTTCTATTTTAGAACCAGGTCGGAATGAACTTTTTGTGTGTCACACGGAGTGTTGTCTATGCAAGAATTGAACTATAACCACAGAATAGATAGTACTAACGTACTATAACATTCAACGTAGTACTTCGTGTTATCGACGAAGCGGTTGCTTAAACAGTGCAATCAACTCTGATAATTTTGTTGGTAGTCCGTACATTATATAGAGATGAATAATACAACATTATTTTATACCCTAGTAGGAGTAGCTACTAGGGTATAAAGGAATGTTGTATTTTAAGTGAACCAAAGGTTTGTTTTCATGTCTTGATTAGAAGACGGCTAAACACTTCAATAGCACGTTCGGATGAGTAGCAACACTAAAATTAATTATAAGATATTTTATTTAATAATAGTACTTCTACAATCTTTTACGATATCGTTTGAAGAAAAAATAATTAGCCAAAATAAGAAGATCTTTTTCATACTATATTATCGAATCACGATGCTTGGGATAAGTCGGTCCAATCATATTATTTTTCAGTTCATTATCACAATAAAACAGTATCGAAATAAAGTACTCCTTACAAAATAACATATTTTTCTATAATACTTAATTATTGAATTATTAGACCTAAGAATTTATAAAATAAACAATTAATTAGGAATTAACGGGCATATTTATTCGTTTCAAGTAGAATATATTCTTTAGTTTCTCTACAGCAGTTTTTAATAAAATCTGATAAGTTCATAAAGCAAAATTTTTAATACGCTACCTACTTAAAAAATAACGTTAACTAGAAATCACCCAGTGGTCGAAATTGAACCATAATTTATAAAAAAAATAAGTTTCTACATTATTAAGATTGTACTGTCAAAGACTACAATCACAGACTTCGCCGCACAATAAAAATAAAGAAAACTTTTATGAAATTACTGGAACGGCTATTAAATACTCTTCTTGGTTTTAAAGTTTTAAAACTCTAAAACAGATGTTAACATTATAGACTTTTACTTTATAAAAATGTCATTATCTTGCCCTTGCACAGTATGTCCTTTGCTTCTATAGTTTTTGTTAACTAATTATTTACAAAGGAGTAAATCTCTTTCATCCATATCCCATCCTTACACCATACACAGTCGACTAATGTTTTCCTTGGCCTGATCATCCTTTTCGTACCTCTACTTTCCGTCCTCCTTTATAAAAATATCATTCTCAAGGTAAAAACACATGCCACAACCCTATTGCAGTATGACCATTTGCAAGCAAGTACTATAAGTATAAACAAAGTTTTAAAATAAGAGAAACACTAAAAAGTCTGTGAAACTTACCAATACGTTCTGATATTGATACATAAAACTGATAGATGGCAAATGTATTATTTCACTCACATTCACAAATAGCTCAATTAGCTCATGTGCTTAATAGATTTTCAACTATAATACAACACAATCATTAAGATTAAGAAAGCAAAATTTCCCGCGCGCGGCGTTCTGAATTCAAACTTTATGACAACTGCAATTATGTTTTTGCCTACGGATATCAATAAACAGATATAGTTTTGTTACTTAACACTTTGTCCGAAACTTATAATAATAATTAAAAAATACCATACACTTAATACATTAATATTTTATTAATTTATTTTAATTTACACGCCATGATAAACTATATTGTGAAAATACAAAATCTATTAAGCAGAATAGGACAAACCTTCGACAAAAAAATACATACATGTAATAATTATTTCATCTATTTTCAGTTTGAAACTCATATTTAAATAATAAAGGGTGCATAGGGTTCCCACCAAGAACGCCAAGCCAACCTCACCTGCATGTGGTGCACCTGCCGATCAACGGACGAGGCTCTGGCAAACAAAATGTCCCAATAAGCGGCAATAGGCTCGCCACCTATTACGTGGGATCAAAACACTGGCGAAAAGTGGGCGTTTAATATGCTTCTGCCTACCCCTTCGGGAAAACAGGCGTGAGTCTATGTATGTATGTATGTATATCTACTTATGTGCTTTATTAAAAGAATGCCAAGATAAATATATATTGTAATAAATACAAAATTTATTAGACAGAATAGAACAAACCTTGAACAAAAAAGTATTGTTTTCCTTTTTTTTATATATTCTCCTTTTTATTTGTACTGTATATTAATATTTAATTCAGTTTGCCAGTCTATCAATATTATTGTGGTAAAAAGGGATAAAAATTTTTGCTTTACGTATTTATACTTAGATAAAAATTAAAATTAATGGACTATTCATAATACAGCTATGTATATTTAACGTATAAATAAAGAATGCCAAGTTAAATATATTGCAAAAAATACAAAATTTCTTAGGCAGAATGGGACAAACCTTGAACAAAAAAGTATATACATACATGTATTATTAACATCTTTTCAGTTTGAAAGTTTGTGGGGCCATAAACCATAATCGTAAACTAAAAAAAAAATTGTATATATATACTATGTTATGCATGTGTGTGTGCGAAATCTAAGGTAGTAGTGGTTACGTTTATTTTCATTAAAATCATATATTTCTAATGCATATTAAATAAAAATATAAGCATTCTGCACATCTTCTACAAGTTAACAATAAGTGTGCCAAATTTCATAATCCTCCGTTCGCACATTTCTTGTAAAAAGGGATCACAAAATTTCGCTTCACGTATTAATATATAGAGATACTTACGAAAGCCCTCGGCGCTGTAACTACGGCGAACTCGGCGAAATCTGAACATAATGAGTTGTATTGTCTTTTACTTGTTTATTTCATAACTTAACCTTTTACGATTTATTAATAATTATCAGTTTTGTTAGTTATAATTTTATTTTACTACAAGCTTCTATTTACTTTCATCTGTCTCCGTGTCTGCCATGAAATCTTGCAAGTTACATTTGTTGTGCAATATTTTAATTTTAAATAATGTGTAAATACCGTGACCATGCAATATTATGATGTCATGGAGCTGATCTGATAATGGAGCTTGAAAGTGGCTTGAAGGTGACGAACGGTATAAGGTCTCAGCTGAACCCAACTTAATGGTTAACCTTTTTTAATTTAAAATATTACAAATGCTTTACTAAGAGCTGCTTCAAACGTGAACTCAAACTTCAATACTGTCCTAGAAATAGGAAGGATATTGTTTAAATGATCATGGTTAGAACGCGTCACTTCGTGCGGGTTAGTGAACAAAAAGCGCATCAATTTCTAATCGGTACAAAGATTGAGTCCAAAATAAAACTGTTCCTCTCTTTTTAGTTGTATTACACAAATATTTAGTACACATCTCTATTACCGCAGGCGAACTGATAGTTTAAAATAGATAACTTTACATACAAGTTGGTTTATTGTACCTACTTAGTGAAATGTAAGTTCAAATATTGACATTGCAGAGATACGTGATTAAAATAGCCGCAGGATAAAAGGTGAATTTTTGAATAGCTATCGTGAATTAAATGTGAGAAGTGCATGAGAAGCGACAATGGTACTACATCTTTTATATGAAGGCATCTGTAGTGCTAAGGTATTTAAGTTAAGTTGCTGTTTAATGAAAGGGATATCATAAAATATAAATATTGACCTTATACACAAAAAATGCCAATGTCATTACTAGTATTTAGCAGGCAACCTTTAGGACGTAGCGACTAAATCTACACTAATATTATATACCTGGCAAGTTTGTTTTTTTGCTTGTTTGATTGAACTCTGGTGCGAATTGAATAATTATTTTGTTTTGGATAGCCTATTTATCGAAGATGGCTATATAAAAGCACGCTATGAGCCTCACCGAGCTCAGCTAGTGTAACAGAATTATACCTTCCTAAGTATTGTTTAGTGCAATTTTGAAATATTATTTCAAAAAAATTTGGTTGTTTTACCACCTTGTTGTAAATTTCCTGTGTCAACGACGAAAAAAGTGAAGGGTCCACTCAATTTAATCTGTAAAGTTTAAGTAGCTTAAAGAGATACCTTAATTGTAATAGGAAAGGTGTGAAAGATTCACACCGTAGTCACGAAAAAACGTGGGGGCATATTATGGCATGCCATCGAAACTCCGTTCTCTTTAAGAGCGTTAACGTCGTACGGCATTTCATACAAATTTTTAAGTCCTTATTTTTCGAAATGTATGAACCGATTTTAATGAAACTTCATACGCATAAGCAGTATACATAGGTCTAAAAAGTTAATAGAAAACATTTTCAAAATATCTTATTAAAAAAAAAATTGGAAATATCTGTTTCTATGGAAAATTTAAAATCGGCCTAATTTAGCTCTAACACTTTTTTTCATGCAAGTTTAGTTTGCAACTATTGGCCGCAGAGAAAAAAACCGGACCTTATTAATTGCAAATTTAATTCTCTACAACTTCGAACCCGTAGCATTTAGTCGTAAAATAAAAAATAACAAAGTTACAAACGCAAATCGAATGCAAAATACAACACATTTTCTTTTTAATGTGTTGTAGTTTTTTCATCCACCGTAACAAAAATACATTTTATTTTGTTTTTACTGCTTCCAAAACAAGAGCCATTCCTCCAACTTGAGACTCCGCAGCCTCCAAGACTATTATAAGGTCCAATTTTTACTCATTAAAACGACCATGAAAAGAGGGGTTGGCAACATATGGACAATACTCTAACACTGCGGCATTCTGTGGGCTTCTGAAGTTGATGTTCCGCAACGGAAACTGCAACGTTCTGCAGCACCTTAATGTTGTAGGAAGACATGCAGCAAAATAATTGGAAAAATATGGAAATTATGATTCACCGACAAAAAGCGGTTTTTCTATGGTTCTTCATCAAAAAGGATCGAGGCTCTATTAGACCATAAGTCGCAGCCTGACTCATAAAAATACTAAAGGCACAGTAATCATGAAGGAACGTTATAATAACCTAAAGAAAACAATATCATAGAAAATCTTTTTTATTTATGGTTTCACAACAAAAGTGTCAGAAACAAATTTATAGACAATTTAATTTGCAGCAAAAAAATCTTGAACAAGATCTCTGTGTGATCAATAGTTTACCATATAAATAAGAAAAGCCATCCGCACCTGCACTCTTTCCAAGATGGCGGCCGAGGGACATAAGTCTTACATCCCACACATTCAATTTAAATTCTTTAATCAATGAATCTCTTTTTTCCTTATTTTTAACACACTCAATTAGCAAATGTTGCACGTCATCAATTTTGTTGCATACCTCACAATTAGGCGAAGAAGCTTTATGCATAAGGAAAGCAAACTTTGCTGATGGATAGTATCCAGAACGCAGTGTTAACGTTAATTTAACATAACTTCTAGTTATTTTTTGGTTGGCTCATTCTGGATTACTCTGTGCCAAATTCCTTTCACTGCCGATACTTCACTGAAGTGGCTTTTACACTTTTTGAAGCAGATAATTTTATATCTGGGTATATATTCCCAATAGTCCGGTAATACAATGGGGTTGTATTACCCTCCACGACTGCAAGTTTTGCCAGACGATCAGCCTCCTCATTGTCCTTCAACCCAATATGTGCTGGAACCCATTGCAATATAGCTCTACTGTCACCTTCATTACATTGGTTAATTACTTTAAGAATTTCATATGCTATCGATGCACCTCTGAAACCAAAGGCGCATCGAGCCAAATGCTGTAAAGCGCTCTTACTGTCTGTAAAGATAACCACTCTGCTTAGACGGTTGCTACGTGTACATAGTAATGCTTGATATATTGCAATGAGTTCCAAAGACATTATACGTATATTCTTATCGGGATCCCTTCTTTTTGCATAATGTTCTTTGTCCTAATATACTTCGGCATAACGATTTTGGCACAATTTGTTTTGGCATAATAATACTTCGGCATATTTTTTTAGGCATACATTTTATGTTGGCATAATCATCTTAAAGACTAATTTGTTTTCGCATAAATTTGATTCGCATAACGTTAGTAGGCCTAATGACTATTAGCATAACGTTAGTAGGCCTAATAACTATTAGCATGACGTTAGTAGGCCTAATGACTATTAGCATTACGTTAGTAGGCCTAATTACTATTAGCATAATATTTATATAATTATATATTTAATAAATAATATATTTAATAATATTTAAAAAAATGTATATGCCGTGCAACAAAAGCTAGTGACAGAACCGAATTGCTGCAAAAGCGACTCCACGTAGTCTTGTTTGTCCTACCCCTAGAGTGTTATTTAAAATCGCGTAGGCGCGTAGGGCGAGGCGGCCCGCGGGCTGAGGAGCAGGCGGCTGAGAGCGAGCTTCGGCTTGCTTCGCCGGCCAGTCTCAGCCGCGGCAGTGAGCGAAAGTCGTCTGCGACGATTAGCACGCGTGGGGCCGCCGGAGGCCCGCAGCGCCGGAACCGTGACGGAAGCCCTGCCTGCTGCATGCTTGCTTGCATGCTGCATGCTTGCTTGCATGCTGTATGCTTGCTTGCTTCATGCTTCCTACAGCGAAAAATATGCCTAAGATACATTGACAAACATTCATTATGCGTAAATAAATTTATGCTTTAGAATTTTATGCTTTAGGATTTTATGTTTTAGGATATTATGCTTAAAAAAGTTATGCTTTAGAACTTTATGCTTAATAAATTTATGCTTTAGAATATTATGCTTAATCATTATTATGGTTAGAGAAATTATGCTTAAAAAATTATGCGTAAGCTGTTATTCGTAATTATATCATGCGAAAATATAATTATGCCAAACAAATTTATGCTAAGTTATATTAGGTCTTAAAATTTTATGCAAATGGATAGGGAACCATTCTTATCAATTTTAAAACTAACCTTATCTATACATATAATAAATAAAATTGAATATTATTTTTAAAGAATATTTGGGGTGTGATCTACAGTCGATAAGGGAGCCAAAAATATAGTTTTTAGAATTTTTGTCTGTTTGTCTGTATATCCGCGATAAACTCAAAAAGTACTGCATGGATTTACTTCAAATTTGGCACGAATATTATTAAAAAGTCGGGTCAACATATAAGCTACATATTATCACGCTATGACCTAGGGGGAACGAGCAGTGAACCTTTATTTCTTCAACGCATTCTCTAACAAGGTGTAATCTAACGACGCATATTTGAATGTTGTTATTATGTTAACCATGCTATAAGCTAGCTTCACACTATACAAATCACGCAATATAAGTAACTTAGGCCGATAAACATAAATAAATGAATATAAGTAGTATCAAGACAATTTTTAAGCAGCGCCATCTATGAGATTTTAAAAACATCAAGTCGAATTACATGTGTAAGCCCTTTTTGGATATAAATAATTTAAATTTGATCATGTTGGCGAGGGTAATAGTTGTTTTTAAAAGTCATAGATGGAGTTGGGCATTTTTCTTAAAAATTGTATCGTTAATTCGTTTCAGAGATGAGCAAGACAATTAAAAAAATGTGTTTAAGTATATAAGTTTTAAGCTGCTTCATCTATGTCTTATAAAATTCATCGAATGCTATTTTCTGCGGTTGTTACTTCACACGGTGCGAGGCGCAACATCTTTTGCCTTTCTGAGGACATTTGATGGCGTGGAGTATCCCACTTACCTCGCAGCCTGCGTAGCACGTCACTATCTCGACAGTGACCAAAACTGGGATGACACCGTCGCGTATGCGAGCGTCAGTGACAGTCCCAGCCGCATGCATCATCTGTTTGCCGTCATCTTGGTGTTTTGTGGAGTCGCGAATCCGGTAGCTTTGTGGGAGAAGTATCGCCATCATCTGTCTGAAGATTTTCTACGAGCTTTGAGGCGTGCTACTGGAAACGAAGTCGAAGTAACTGATGAACGCGTACTGAACACCTGTTTTAAAGACGTGGTGGCTTCAAGACGTGGTCATTTCTATCGGCGGCAATCCACTGGTCGAATATGGGTTACCAGTTTCCCAATCATCACCGTATCAAAACCATGGAAATTGGGAGTATAACGCTGAGACAATTTACGATCCGGGCGAAATGACCTCAATACGAAATGACCATGTCGCTTTGTTCTCTTCAGAGCAAAAACAAATTTATGACACTGTCCTTGAAAGCGTTGGGCAAAACCATGGTAAAATGATTTTCTTGGATGTTCCTGGTGGTACAGGAAAACATTTGTTACTACTGGCATACTTGCAGAGGTAGGCAGGAAGCAAGGCAAAATTGCCATTGCTGTAGCGTCGTCGGGAATCGCTGCCATACTGCTTCCGGGTGGCAGGACAGCACGTCCCGATTATGCTTCTACGGAACCTATCTTCTGCGAAGTTGTGTAACGGGACCCACCTTAAAGTCATCTCGCACCACAGACACATCACTGAGGCGGAAATTCTCACGTGTTGTGGCGTTGGCGAGGCAGTATTTATACCACGCATTCCCCTCATACCTCATAACTTTCCGTTCCCGTTCAAGCGCGTACAATTCCTCGTAAGTGTGTGCTTCACGATGATCATCAATAAGTCACAGGGGCAGATACTGAGGGCAGCGGGTGTCGACCTCAGGACGAGCTGCTTCTCACACAGGTAGCTGTATGTCGCTTGCTCTCGCATCACCAGTCCTGACTCTCTTTACATTTTGGCTGCATCACACAATATTCTATTGAATATTAATGTTGTTTATCGAGAAGTCCTATAAGTACGTCTTTTTACCCTATTCTGTATTCCTTATTCATTATTTTGTCCATCTGCTTCAGTCACAAATTATGACTTAATTCAGCTGAATCACCATAAAGTCATTTATTCAAAGCAGGCTGAAAATCAGCACTTTTTGAAGGTCAATTTTACAAAAGACAGTCTCCTTCTGTTATATATATATAAAATATCAAGAAAAAACCAGTTACATGAATGTTATTTAAAAGGTATAATCGTAGGTTTTTATTTAATAATTTGGTGCTGTATAGCGTTCACGCAGACAACGTCGCGGGCAGCAGCTAGTGATCTATATTTTGAATAACGAATGATACTCCACATCCATCTTTGTTTTTAGAGCCGTCTGTAAAGATTTTACACCAATTATCATATTTAGACCTAAACTCGGCAACTACTGCCTGTATCAATACGTTGCCATTATGATATTGTTTGGAGTGCTTAATGCATTCTAAATCACTGTTTATTAATTTATTTATTTGTAATGCTGAAATCCAAATATCTAATGAGTACAACATTTTAAGACTATCTGAGGAAATAATTTGCAGTGGGTCTAATTCACGAAAACAAATAGCAAGAAGTGTTTTTTTCTTATTTAGCCAATAAGTATTGTCAGTGAGCGAATTTAATTCTGATAATGTGGTAATATTTATATTATTAGACCATGATAATGTTTTCAGAATATACTTGTACGCAAGGTAGTGTCGTCTTACAAATAACGGTGATATGTGTAATTCGCTCTCCATAACGTGGATCGGAGTGCTTTTAATAAAACCACCTACTATTCTGAGAGCCTGATTTTGTAGTTTGTCTAATTTAGTTATGCACTGCAATCTTATAAGTAATAAGCATAGTCAAGTCGACTTCGTACTACAGCAATATACATACGCCGCATATGGGTTGTATGAACTCCCCAACAAGACCCTGCTAGTACTTTAAGAGCATTCAAATATTTAGAGCATTTGATGACAGTTTGATTAATATGTTTTCGCCAATACAGACTTCTGTCTAACTATACACCCAAACATTTAACACATTCGACAATACTTAATGACTGACCGTAAATATCTAGTTTAGGTTTTGGTGCTCAATGCCAAGAAGACAAAATGTATTAAATTTATTATGCCAAATGTCAAAAATCATGGGCCCGACCTTGTTCTCAATAATGAGGTACTTAAAGCTATTGAGGCAACAGTATTCCTAGGTATAACAGTAGATAGCAAACTACAATGGGGACCCCACATCATCAGCCTTGCGGGAAAGCTTAGCTCCGCTGCTTATGCAGTCCGAAAAGTTAGGCAGTTTACGGATGTTGAAACGGCTCGTCTAGTTTACTTCAGTTACTTCCACAGCGTGATGTCTTATGCTATTCTGCTGTGGGGTAATGCTGCTGACATACAAAATATTTTTCTTTTACAAAAGCGAGCTGTTCGTGCAATATTTCAGCTAGGAGCTAGGGAATCTCTAAGAGAAAGATTCAAGGATATCGGTATTCTTACTGTTGCATCTCAATTCGTTTTTGCCAACTTAATGAATATTAGGCAAAATATTCACCTTTATAGTAAACATAGCGATATTCACAATATAAGAACCCGGAATAGGCACAGACTGTGTGTTCCTTTCCACCGACTACATAAGGTGCATGACTCATTTATGGGGCTAGGCATCCGCATCTACAATAAATTACCTGCTAGTTTGGTACAATTGCCTTTAAATGCATTTAAAACTAAGGTTAAAGCTATTTTGCTGAAGAAAGCTTATTATACAATTAATGACTGTTTGAACGATAAGGCTAGTTGGTCGCTCGACTAAGCGCAGGATGATTTCTGTAAATTATTAGTATTTTTCTGACATTATATAATGACTTGACATCAACTTTATTTTTAACTATTTTTGACATTATATGATGTATATTGACCTTGATATTGACATTATTTAAAATTTTGAGTATTTTGACATTAATTTTATTTTATATTTGATTATTTTTGACATTGTATTAATTTATAATATGTACTTAATGACATTACGAAAATAATGTAATATTGGGTATTTTATTTTGTAATTTCTTTATTTTATTTTATTGATTATTTCTGAAATTATTTAATTCTTTTTATGGACTATTCCATGAAATTATTTATATTGCATTTTTTTTGTAAGTGTGTGGACTCACAATTAAATAAAATTGTTGATTATCTTACGTTGAGTGCCAACATAGCAACATACTTTGATACTTATTTTATTATTGATTACTTTTGTATTTATTTTTAATATTTTTTTTTATCTGATACTACTGAGCATGAATTAGGTACTTTAACCCTACAATGTTTTTTTTTCACATCAATTGAATGTAATGTATATCTATATGGCGACCTACCTATACAACATTTAATTTGTATTTTAATATTCAACTAAGTATGTGTATGACATTCAAATGTACCTGTAATAGGTTTAATTGAAATAAAATATTCTAATTCTAATTCTAATTATAGGCAATATTCTTCGTCTTCCCCTACTAAAGACACAATAATTAGATTTGATTGGTGACAAATTCAACCCGATCTCACCCAGTAATGTGACTAAACAGTATAAAGCATCTTGAATATATCGCTCACATGATTTTATATTTTTATCACTAAAATAAATAACAAAATCATCCGCGTATTGTGAAATCATGACGTCTTGTATTTTATGACATATTCGATGCGTAACTATGTTAAACAATAACGGAGACGGAGATAGAGGGTCGCCTTGTGCCAATCCTCTGTTGGTCCACCTAGATTCAAGTGCTTCAGTATTAATTGATTTAATTTTTACGTGCCTCTCACTCATAAACGACCAAAGATAAGCACAAAATTTGGACCCAACTAGTATTTCATCTAACGCCATCGTAACGGACCTAATAGAGACATTATTATATGCGTTTTCTATGTCTGAGAAACAAACAACAGTGGGAATGTTTTTCGAAAATCCAATTTGTATATATGATACGAGTCGTGACAATGCCTAGATGCATTGTGAGCTTGCTACATGAGTAAGCTTTTCTAAATCCCACTGTGTTTGGAGAGATATTAGCGAAATGGGTCTTAATTTTATGTCATTATTACTACTTTTTGAAGATTTAGGAATAGGGATATTTTGAATATTTCACCATAGGTGAAGTACTATTCCAAAGTTAAATAGCCGATTATATATTTGGAGTAGACAAGACTTTGCTGTGTCAGGATACAGACAGATGAAAAATTCAAACCCAAAAGTTATTGGACCCCTGAGTTGTCTAAAGTAGTAGCTCAACGAAGGTTAGCATTATCAAATTTCCGTAAAAATCCAACGCCTGAAAATTTACATAAATTAGAATCAAAAACTTTAGAATCACAAAAATTAATAAAAAAGGCCAAGGAACGGCAAAAAAACTCTATCGATGAGGCTACGTCGGTATCTGAGATGTGGTGTCGTATGAAGTGGGTTAAAGGTTACAAACAACAAACTTCGTGCCCTCTCATACATAAACAGATTGATATGTTACGTTCCTTAACTTCAGACTACGTCCCTAACTTGATTCCTACTTTTAAATCCAAAAATAATATTCTCAAAGCTGAATTTTCTATCCAAGAACTCGAAAACTGCCTTAAAAAGAAGGAGTCGGCTCCTGGACAAGACGCAATATCCTATTCTATGTTATATAATTTAAGCTTATAATATGGAATATTTTTAGTAGCCGCGTCTTCAATTTGATTTATAAAATAGTCGTAGATTTGTTGGATGTCATTGGTGCATGAGACTTCATTATAGTTTTTAATTTGTTTGTCAAGAGCTTTGCGATATTTGTCCCAATTAGCATTCTTCGAATTCCGTTTTTTATTATATATACATTATTAGTTAAATTAGCTGCAATTTTGATTATCAAGTGATCGCTCCCGGTATTTTCATTAAAAACCTACCAGTCGAATTTTATTGCTACGTCTGAAGTGACAAAAAAAATGTCCGGTGATGTCTGCTATAGATTACCATTAGCTAATAATTTAATTCTTGTTGGGTTGCCGTTGTTTAATGAAATAAAGTCATTTTCTGTCGCGGAGTCCATAATTTGGGTACCTCGCACGTCTGATTTTGCCGACCAGTTAGTGTGATAACCATTGAAATCACCAGCTATTATTGTTTTATTCTTGAAATGAGAGAATATTTCCTGCCGATCAGATAATTGTGTATGTATATACGAAGGACAGTACAGTGATACAACATATTGTAAGTCTCTGCAGTTTATTAGTTTAACGCAAACTATTTCGATACTCGCGTTATTAATATTAAAGGGCACTGCGCTGCACACACACACCAATATGGCAACCCCACCATATCCGTCATGTCTATAATTTCTATAAACGTTAAAACCACTAATATTTACGCCAGCCTCACAATCAAGCGATGTCTCGCTAATTATCGCAATATGTACATTTTCTCGCATTAATAGTCCCGAAAACGATGTGATTTCAGGCCGCAAACCTTGTGCATTCCATTGGAATATATTTAACTTGATTATTTTTTGTAAACTATCCATTATAACAATTAATAAATCCCCATATTTCTTCTCCAAATATTGCATGAGCCAAATTTTTTTTACTATCTCCCCAATAATTTTTAACATAGATAATAATTTTTCCTCCAATTTGAGATCAGACTTATAAATACCTTTAATTTTGATCCATAATTTCTTCTATTTAAATGTGTATGGCAAATGTGTACTTTGCTGGTATCCTTCATTTTCTTCCTGTACAGTAGTTGTGTCTTCATCAAAAATGTCTCTAAGATGTTTTCTCGTTTCTTTTCCCGCCTTGTTGCTTTAGACTTTGGAGTTTTTAAATGCTTTGTCATATGTATACTCTGATTAATCAATTCTTTTTCTGTTTCTTGAACTTCCGATTGCTCTTCTTCTATATCTAAGACCGGGACTTGATGTACGACAGCTCGAGTCAATACGCTACTATATTATGTTTCTCTACCCGTGTAGTTTGTAGATGTGGTTTGAGTGTTAGGAATAACTTGTGAGTTCACATGCGTGTCTGTATGTTTTTTCTTCTCCATGAATAGTTGTAAAGCTTTTCTATATGTTACCTGTTCTTCACTCATGATAACCCGAAAATATCGTTCTTTTAGAAAAATTGCTTTAAGAAATACACTTTTTATCAAGGACAAAGTGGTTGCCCTTACAATTCAAAATTTATAGTTAATCGTGGAGCACTTTTCATGGTTAGCTCCACATTTAGGACATTTTTTTTTTGTAGGGCATTATTTAATTATGTGAACAAATTGCCAACAGCGTGAGCACTGTATCACGAGAAACACATAAGCCTCAGCTTTAAATCGACAATCATACGCATAAATATAGTTTGGCAACTTCTTACCCCTAAAATTCTTATAGACTCGCAGTCAATACACAGTTGCTTTTTATAAAGACATTGTATAAAACCTATTGTTAATATCGTCTTCTCCCCAAATTTTATAACACTACGAAGATGGATAAACAAGCAGGGAACTTCTGAAAATATATGCAACGCCAGTGACGGTACATTAGTTCAACGTTGGTATCGGTATTGTTTCTAAAATCCACTCGCCTGCCACAACGTGTACCGTCTAACTCCGCAGGGTCAAGATTGGCCCCTCTACTTTATGGAATACCCATAGTGCCTAACGATGCATACCAATAGACCGACTTAAGCACGGATATTCTATCAGTACCAATCCTAGCTTAGAGCACGTCTTGTTGTTTTCCATATTCGAAACCTGAACATCAAATATGTACAGTGCCGCTAAAAGCTTTTCTGACCTAAGCCTGCTATCATCGGACTTATGACACGTTCATGAGAGCTATAGCTCTCAAGCAATGTCTGTACTGTGATCGCTATACTGAATTCGATAACTAGAAAGCTGATCACGTAATTGTTCTGATAGTGTCCCGATATGATCCAATTATCCAACATACATATTATGGCGGCTACCTTGTGTAGCAGTTGCCACGTAGTATCAATGTTTCTTTTCAATAATTTGAAACGATATAATGTACTTTCGTACTTTATTATTATGGGGATAATACTCGTAATTTGCTTACGTGTCTGACTGTAGTATCCAAAGACCTGAGGTAAATACATTCTGAAATAGTTTCAAGAAAATGCTACGATTGGCATGGCAGTCTTCAACATAAAGATTTTGTATTTTGTTGTTATTCATGTTATTTTCTTACCGTTGATGTTCAGCACGTTAAAGTAGCTAACTAAGTTTATTTAACAGTTCTTAACTGGACAAGAAGAAACTAACTACGACTTCGATTGTTGCGCCTGTTTATGTATCTAATTTTATTACTACTATATTCGGTATTTCACATTTATTTACTTTCATTTCAATGAATAAAAATAAGGAGTTTCTTATACTTATGCAATACAAATATTATGAAATATAGCAAAAGGAAATCGCGAAAAACGATTAATTGACGTTGTGACCACGTGACCCGAAGGCTTGTTAGACTTCAACGTGGACTTAGTGTTGCCATTCGGACATAGCGAACAGCGATGCGCAATAATTCTATGACGTTTAAACATTGCAGATATTTTTTTAATTACCTATCTATACATGTATACATCTTTTGCCTTTAAACAAGCAGTTATTTATTTTTTATTTATCTCAATTTGTTTACCAAATATATTATATTGTATTTATTTAAGACTAGATTTGAATAGTATTTCAAAACGTTTATTTTTATTCGGACTGGATTTTATTTTTATTTTCTTTATTTGGATCACCAACAATTGTTAACACAAAAAGAACTTTTACAACAGCAATATTAGTAACAGTGCGAGTGTAACAATCACTTACCACATGAGTAAAATATAAGTGTTAATTAAGCTAACCTAAGCATACAGTTACACGCTGATATTATCGATGTGCATTGAGACTATACAAACCCAGTTTTGCGAAAAATATATATGGTAATACATATAATGAAACAGAAATGCAAGTTATTATAGATAGACAATAAATAATAACAATGTGAAGCAATAAACCTACGAACAACTACATTAGACAACTACAGTACAAGCCATTTTACAAGAAGGCCATCATCTTCGATTTGAGTGTCGCGATTAAATCATGGTGTATATCAATTTTATTGCTGCAGCTGTTTATGGTCCTACGAATTCTTGCATATGGTGAGTTGCTTCCTAAAACAGTTCGTCGAAGAGGTGGGCAGAATGGAGTGATTGAGCTGCGTGGGAACCTTGCGGGGGCTCGGAATTTAAAAATGTTAAGCAGATTAGAACAGTTAATGGTCTTTTTTAATATTTTGCGCCCAAATACTGCATCATTATAGCATCAACGCTTCTCAAGGATGCTTAACATGAAGTGGTTTAGTTTGCTTATGTACGATGGTATTTTTTTTGACAAACCTGTGGAAAATGCTAGGTGCCAGAGGAAGCGTTTTTTAACGCGTTCGATTCGCAAGTTATGTAATGCGTAATGTGGTCGCCAAACTACACTTCAATACTCCAATGTACTTCTCACCAAGCTGTTATAAAGGAGGATTTTAGTTTAAAACATTTACAAGTTCTGATTATGAAGCCTAACATTTTTGAAGATTTTTTAATTATATCATCTAAATGTGGAACAAAAGTCAGTTTTCTATCATATGTAATCCCCGGGTCACGTATAGTCTCTACTTCATCTAGTATTTCACTATTGATCTTATATGCAGAGTTGAATAAATGATGTTTTCGCGAGTATTTCTTATGGTAACATTTCTTTGTATTTAAATGCATTTGGTTATTGCTGCACCATGAAATGAGTCTGTTAAGGTCGTCTTGTACGTAAAAGACGTCCTCTTCTGTTTTATTTTTTCTTTGAAATTTAAGATCATCGGCATAAATAAATATTTCGGAATACTGAAAGCAATTGGGTATATCATTCATAAAATAATTGAATAAAAGTGGGCCTAAATGCGAGCCCTGTGGGACGCCTGAAGAAATGTTATACAGGGTGGAGTGAAATCCATTAACTATTACATAAAAGGATCTCTCTGCTAAATACGAATTTACCCAATTCAGAAAGCTACCTGAGATGCCATATGCACTCAACTCACTCGTTTGTATTAGAATTTTATGCGAAACCTTATCTGAAGTCCGTGTTAATTACATCCGCTTGGTGACCTGAATCAACAGCCTTTATTAATAATTCAGTGAAAGGCACTAAGTTCGTGCTTGTAGAACGCGGTGATTTTGGAAGTACGGACAGATCAGTGATTCAAATAGTTTGGCAAATGCTGAAAGAATTGCGATTGGTCTGTAATTGCATATGTTATCGTCATTATTTGATTTATGTATCGGGACAATTTTGGCCTTTTTCCATTTTGACGGAAACACACCAGTGGATAAAGACTTTTCAAATATTACCTTAAGAGGACAAACTAATTGAGGCGCACAAGCTTTTATAAAATGTGGTGGTATTCCGTCCGGGCCAGCACCTTTTTTAACATCCAAGTTCTTTAACTTATTGAGTAAAGCTTTAGAGCTTATGATTGGACTATTTAAACATTGACTATAATTATTTAGTGATTTCAAGAAGTCTGAGTCAATGTATTCGCTATGAGTGTTTGAACTATAACTGTAGACTGATAAGAAGTACGACACAAATAGTTTGCAGATCTTTGTGCCCTTAGATACGGTCTCGTTTCCGTATGTCATAGCCATAGGGTATGTACTAGACCCTCCCCGCTTAGCTTTCGCGTAGCTCAGCATAAAGTAAATCACGTCGCCGCTGACAATGAAGAAGTTTTGTTGACCACTCTTAAACTGAATGTCTTAGCTAGAAATGGTACCTATGTTACTCTAAGAGCCCTTTTAGATCAAGGCTCGCAGATTTCCTTGATATCTGAGAACGCTACGCAATTGTTAGGCTTACAACGTCGTCAATATCATGCCTCTATCTCGGGCATAGGGCCAGTCGCTAAGCAAAGCAAAGGCATTGTATCGTTAGAATGCAAATCGATATATGGAAACTATGGCTTTACCACGTAGGCATTGGTTGTATCTAAGGTTATAAACGACTTGCCTAACTCTACATTTAGCAAGCAGTCATGGCCTCACTTGCAACACTTAAAGCTAGCTGATCCTGAGTACAATATTACTAGGCCTATCGACATACTTTTGGACGCCAGTGTGTATTCAGAAATCATTTTAGGTGGTCTCATAAAGGGCCCGGCGCAGGCTCCCATAGCCCAAGAAACACACTTGGGTTGGATACTATCCGGCTCGAAGGACCAAGAAATGTAGACTGGTTTGGTCTTACACTTGTTGTTATGAGAAAATGATAAAATACGTGATAGATGCGGTGATGCTAAATGAAACCAACCGCGATGAGTGCTGTAAAATCACTGATTTATTTTTGCTTACAAATGTACTTATGAGGTAAATGATGAACTAGTGATAAATGCTGAATGGGCTAAAAAGTAATACATATAATGATGTACGAGTTCACCGTACACAATGTCTAATGTTGATATGGTTTTCATGATACGCTATACATATTTAATATTTACTTAGAATATTAGTCACTACATAACCTATCTTCGCGAATAGCAATCCCTCCCCGAAGACCGTTCCAGTAAAGTCTGGTGTCATTATAGACCCGTAAGGCGACATGCTTGAAACTATCTTAAACATTGAAGTAGCTCAAGTACATGTTTGTCTAAAACTAGTGAAGTTGTCCTTTTCTGTGAATTTGAATTAGTCGAATTTGAACCGTAGCTGTTTAAATATTATTCAGTTGATTTATGTAATTAATTGCTTTTATTTTTGCGTCTCAGAAACTACCATGGCGATGTTGAGAAGCTTTTGGAGTTAGATGACTGTGTATTGAGATAGCTATACAAGATCATTACGATCCATAGAAACACACTTACTCAATTTAGGCTTTCCAGTTTACTTATCCTCTAGATAATAATATGAATGTACTTATCTCCTGATTTTTAAAGTTGAACAGATTTTTAAGTAATCATGAAAATAATGGGGAAAAGCCAATGAAAATAATCGGCTAATGGACTTATAACAGATGAAGGTTAAGTGATAGCCAGTGTGTTAAGTTTTATACGTTGACAGTAATGTGTGAACATTTTCTGAGTCAAATCTGTTCCTAAAATTAAAAATAATATGACCTTCTCAAAAAGTAAAAATAGAATTTAGGACTCAGTTCAACATTATATTTGGACCTTGTTTTGTAATGGGAGCTTTGAGGTTTTATTTCAAAACATTAGGACATTAGAGTTATAAAACACGGTTGTTAAAAGTTTGTTTTGTGTGACCACTTTTCGAGCTTGATTATCACACAGAAATGCAAAACGTTTAATTATAAATATGTGACACTAGCTATACACAATGTTGTTGCAAAATCTTATCAGGATCATTCAAAAGCGCCACAAGTTTAAAACTACAGTCAATCAAGCACAGTCACAAATTTGCACAGAAAATATTTGGTGGATTCGGGCATTATCTAGATAATTGTTTACAGATTACGAATTGAAAATAGTGCTTCTTATCGAAATTTGGCCTACCGTTTCATACAAAGTTTTCCTGTCACATGTGCCACTGGTAGGTATATGCGTTTAAAGTACGGTAGTTAGAGGTATCTAGTCTGTCTACGTTTCTATTCCACCGAGTTCACTTACGGGCGTAAACACGCATGAGAGGAAACACTCTAGGAACTTACCTAAGTGACGTGTCAAGCGTCTGCCAAAGCGAGTGAGTATCAACCGCACTAGCAAAAAAAACGTGCAATTTTAAATATTACCTGTAATTTTTTGGGTTACAGTGCAGACCTTCTTTTTTAAATTTATTTTAGTAAATAGGTAAGAAAACCGTCGTGGAGAGCTGAAATACAAAATCTTGTTCGGTTTTTGTTACCGCTAGTCTTGGACACCTTTTTCCTTAAAGACGTCTCCGCTTAATTCTTAAATGAGGGGTCTTTGTTTTGTGAATGTTCCGAAGTCAATAAGTCCAAACTAATATAAATCTTGTGTCGAATGCTTTTGAATGTACGCACTATATATCCGGCCCGTGGCAACAAACGAAACATAACTGTGATATTTTTTTGTTATCAAGGTATTAAATGCCCTTATTTAATGGTTACTAGAACTTATTAAAATGGTTACTAGACCGTTTTCCCATGATGTAGCGATACAGTGGTAGTGGAGAGACTGAATGACCCCTAGTACATTGGGACAGAAACATAACTGTCGAAGTGTGGGTGTGGAATAGGTACACCTCTGCCTACCCCTTCGGGAATAAAGGCGTGAAGTTATGTTGTTGTTATTTTACGCAGGTATGGCAATGTCTATACTTCGATTTCGTCCATGTTTTGCAATAACGCGGTATGACTTCACCATAAAGTCTGCTAACTCGCACTTCGCCAGGGTGATGGACTACACCTAGGTCATCATACGAGGTCTGTAATCAGCAAAGGCACAGATTATTACCTGCCGATATTGATGATAATAGTGACATAACAATATTTAATTTTAATGTTAAATATTGTTAATGTAGACATAGGATTATCATTGTCCTATATTATTTAGTAGTTGAGTTCATTGAAATGTTACATTTTTTGGGCTTAGCGTGCATTTGTAAGAAGATTTAATTTTATTATAAAGACTAGCTGTTTCACGCGGTTTCACCGGCGTCCTGAGGTAACTACTTCGCCTACCTGGTTTATTTATAGCCTAAGTTACTCATTGGTACGTTAACTATCCGCCAGTGAAATTCCCGTCAAAATCGATCCAGCCATTCCAGAGATTAGCGGGAAAAAACAGGTTTTTTGTATGGGAGCCCCCCTTAATATTTTCATTTTTTTATTTTTTTGTATTTGTTGTTATGACGGTAACCGAAATACATAATTTGTGAAAATTTCAGCTTTCTAGCTATCACGGTTTATGAGATACAGCCTGGTGACAGACAGACAGACAGACAGACAGACAGCGGAGGCTTAGTAATAGGGTCCCGTTTTTTACCTTTTAGGTACGGAACCCTAAAAAGCTAATGTGGTGAAACTAAAGCTGTCATAAGTATAAAAAATGAAGTTATGGTGGCTGAAGAATGAAGATTGGACACACTGGCTTATACCAATAGGCCAGTACCTATGTCCAATCTTAGGAACAACAAAAATTACTTGAATATGGGATATATTAAGTACTAATAAGTGTCCTATCGTGTATGATGGTCCTGCATGCCTCACGTGTTAGTCGTAGGTGTAACACGTGCAGCATTAAGGTGTTTACTAACCCGCTTCACGAGAGGTAATGTACCTAGCGTGTTAGACAGCAAGTACTTGTGCAGTACCTAAATACGAATTAACAAGCAACGTAACGTTTTGTGTGCACACGCCAATCGCACGCTCGAGGAACTCTAATACCTAATGTGAGCTTTGAAATTTGTCCGTGGGCAAGTGTCTATGCCTGTGTTAGATAAACATATGTGCATGATGCCTGCACCTCTCGAGGGTATTAACCAGCCAACTGCAGACGTTCTGTCTTTTCACTCACGTTTTCGGTTACGTGATGCGGTTTTAGTAGTATGTAAATCTTATTCTAGTTTTTATTTTTATTTTAGTAGAATAATTTATTTTAAATCACTCACATGTTAAACTAATGTACATTTTGAAGTAATGTATCTTTAAGTTTTAAAGTAGCTTAGTTAAGATATCTGATATGTCCTCAAATATCCTATCGTTTTCAAGTTTCTACGCGCGCATCCAAATAGTTAGGCAACCATTCCATTTAGTTGGCACTTTGATACGTCGAGTCAGTTTACTAGCATAACATATCATGGGTATTTAGCCTTGGCTTTAACTTGTCCTTAGTTGCAGGTCGCCAAAGTAAATCATCGTTGTCAAAGATCACAACTTGCATGAGTGACCACTTGATGCAATATTTATATCTGAGTGCTACCGTACTTCGAAGAATAACGTAAGGTGGTCGGTCTAAGTTCCTGACTTGGACCGAACGCAAAAACGTTAGGCCACGTAGGAGACCTACATGCGGACTGTAAACTTCAACACCAGAGCTAGTTGCACATTCAGGAGAATGTAAAATACGCAAATCTCCAAGAGCGTATACTATTGCTGAATCTCTTGCTTCTTTACATTTTCATCATTCATCTTTCAAATAAATATGACGAATTAGGCAGGTCTTTCCAAAATAAATCACAGTAGGTAGAGTCTTTCTGTATTCAACTAAAGTAGAGAGAAGTAAAAGTTAACGTTTTATTGCTTTAAGTCAATGGTACTTAGTAACGCCTCCATTCGTGTAGAATTTGTTTTATTCCTTGAAACTAGATTGTTAAGGGTTGATTCAGTACTTTAGGGACAGATAGACTCACGTTTTATTTATTTTACGAGCCTGGAGTAATAGCTTTATTTAGCTATATTGATACTTTTATGGTAGGCTGTAGAGAATATTATGAGCATATTATCAATAGAATCGACTGTTGAGACTTCATGTAAAATCTTTAGAAGTAACAAAGTTTAGCAATGTAGCGCTGTAGGCTAGCTGAAAGTCCTATGTTTAGTATGTTCTTGACAAAAATCCTGGCTGCTACCGCAAGGTGGCACCCGCGTGAGTCCTCCTGGCCTATCATACAAAAATGGTGCAAAACAACCTTTGTTGGTCAGATACTGTACTATCTTGCTGATTGAGATCGCTACTATGATGTGTTTGAAATAGAAATATTGTTTATGATAAGTTAAATTGATTATATCAGTTTAGTAGCGTGTTACTTTGTCTATTGAAAATTTCTGACTATGGTCACACTGTGAACTGTCAAATCATTATTTTTTTTCTCATTTGTTTTTTCCGAAAAAATTTGGTCTTGCGCTCGCGCCGTTTGTTTTTGGCGTGGTTTGAAATTGAAGTAAAGTTGGAACCCGTGTGAATGCCGCTTTTGATCTATAACCGGCACCGGTAAATTGTGATAGAATATAAAGATTGAACATTTGTAAAGTTGTGCAACTCCGTCCTTCCGCTTGTGTCCTGAGGACTTCGTTGGAAGACCCTGACCCTTGGACTCTGGTAGCTAACTATAACGATTTCCTTATTATTTTGGCCAAAATTATGAGTGTAAACTTATAGGTCTACTCTAGAACATCATCAGAGAAGATCTCAGGTAAGTTGAAATATAATCACTGTGCAATCACAGTATATAGTTTAGACCTTTTGCCTTGTCATACTCAGGTAGATGTAATACAAACTTCCACTGCGCACTCTGAACACTTTCCTACCTGCCTACGGCATCTCTAAACAGGTGGCCCCATCATAGTAGCGATCTCAATCGACAAGGGGTACGGTACAATGTGGTAGGTAATACCTAAGGGTATTACCACATTGTTAAAGTATCTTGCAACTGGGACAATCTTTTTGATATGTACACCTAGGTTTTAAGTGCCAAGACTTAGGATATATTTTCATATATTTTTATAGATTTACAACCTTATTACATACGCGTGTGATGTAGACTTATGATACTGTGTTATGTTATGATACTATTATTTAGGAGTAATTCTCTACGTTCAGCAGTTGCTGATAGCAACAGCCTTATTGAATTAACTTATTAACTAACATCGTAAATCGATACGAAAAGTTTTAAGCGAGCGCCTCGATTCAGTACTCCGGTCTTTTCTAGACTCTCATATATTTGTGTCAGACTTATAGAACTTTTATATATGGCCTATGTAATAATTACTGTAGCAACGTGTAAAATCGAAGCCTAAACTAAAAGTGCGTAATCGAAAACTATAAAACATAAAGGATTGGCGTTCGCCACAATTTTGTATAATAGCGTAGATTATACCAATAAAAGAAAATTGCTTTTGCGTTAGGGCCTCGAAGGCGCGGCATCGTTATTGGTCACAAAGTCTGTAATATTGTTACCGCTCCTGTTGACTCAGTGAAAGCTAATCGATGTGTCGCGTTATTACATTTTATCCTCTCTGCAGAAAAGAAGCGATTCTCTGCAAAAGCATGTATACAATGTCTACTATAAAACGTGCTCATATTTCTTTAGATAAATAGGAAAAAATATTGGCCAAACACGTCGATCATACTAATATTAAGAAAAGTAGGTAGCGGGTGCTTATTGCGTTATGTTGGATTATTAGTTTTTGGTGGATAACATTTTTTATGTGGCGTTTTTATTAGTGGAACGCGATAGTTCGTTTTCACAGGTTATATTAAGAAGGTGTTAGTTTTACGCGTTTAGACTTTTCGATCATACTATCTGTTAATGAATATTTGTTACATCTGCTGCATATTTTATGGGTTGTAATTAATGTTGAAAGCAGAAAGAAAATAATGGCGATGTATGTTACAGAATCAATTATGAACACGTCGAAATGTAACAGCTGATGTCGTAGAAAATCTGCAACAACGAGCTACAAGATTTATGGAGACTACAAAAGCAATAATTGAATCTGAAGTGACTTGAGCCGTAGTGAGCCTTCAGGTACTCCTGGGGTTTGAAGTAGATCCCTCAGCGCACATTGTTAGCGTCGATAATGATACTACGTACTTTAATGTCTGTTCCTGGTCTGATCTTCGTCTAGATCGTTGTTGGAGTTGAATTTGACCAGAACTGACTGGGTCGCATAAGATAAGAAAAATATTTGACCAGACTGACACTGGATCAGGTACGAACTGCTATCAATATTATACTATGGATCGATATAGATTCTTATTGGAAGTCGCTCAAAGGAAGCAAATATTCTGACTAAACCTGCATTGTAGTTTCATAATGATCACGAGAAGATTCAAATTGTTTATCAACCTGCTTTAGTTCATCGAAGTGGTTAATGACCTAGAGAAGCAGTCCGTTATCATAAGAAGAGGTTCTTATGATAATGGTCTGCTCGTCAGCAATGAGACAAGTTAAAAAGTTTTATTCATAGAAAAACAGGCAGTGTTTATCGTTGTGAGTTTGGTAAATGTCTCGCTATCGTCTTTACCCTTCGGTCCTGTGAAATTGCATTTGTACATACATACATACATACATACATAGTCTCACGCCTATATCCCCGAAGAGGTAGGTAGAAGTATATTGCTTCACCCACTTTTCGCCAGATTTATTTGTGTCCCACCTAATAGGGGGTGAGCCTATTGCCGTACCGGGCACACTAACAGACTCCGTGCTGCTACTGAGAATTTACTAACGGAAAAACCCATTAACACTTTGCCCGACCCGGGAATCGAACCCGAGATCTCTCAATCCCACGCGCACATTTATGCCGCGAGACCAACGAGGCAGTCATTTTTTCGATGTCAAAGTAACATGACAACGAGACAACAGTCTGACTTGTTGTTTTACTGGAATAGAGTAGAGATCCACTCTGCACATTGCTGGACTTCTCACTGGTTTCGGCGGTAACTTAACCGCGTTGTATAACCATAATATTATCGAAACACTCATAAGTGGATCTGTGATTGTCTCTCAGTCAAAATACCAGGTGCTTGCAAATTAACGGTAGCTGCAGTTCTTGCTACGTAGTCCAGAACAAGTGAATCGCTAAAAGTGTCAAGGGGCACATCGCTAAAGTGAAAACGTCAAACAAATCATAAATGCAGAACATTGATTTAAAGCAGGCACTAATCGCTGGATTGGGTTCATCCGCGGTTTCTCTCAACAGATCGCCAACACCCATTTTGTGTTAGAGGTGATTGAAAAACGGCAATAACACTTTTAATTATTGGGAAGAAGATTCGATATATCACCGAATTGCAATCCAGTGATTGCAATAATGCAAAACTGCCTTTTTGCAGTTAAATTTCAATTTGCTGGTACCAGTCGTAACATACGGATTCATAATATAGTGCACACACAACACGATTGTAAGGCACATAAGGACATATGGTGGGATTTGAACGGATTTAATTCCACCTACTGATACAATTTCATTGATACCGTAAATGTCGTATGTGTGGAATATTTAAGGAGCTCTACACTATACACATGGATGGATTTGAAAGAAACTACCCCGCATGCATTGCTGATACAGTTTGTTTAATAGGAATAGTATGGAACACAGAACATTTGAAACATTAGTACTGGATAGGGTCGATTTGACAGAAACTATACCGTATTAAGGAAATGTGGCTGAGTTTGGAAGAGTTTATCCACATTTAGTTGGAGATGGAGTTTGTGACCACTCCCAATAGTTCCATTGCAGCCGGTTTAAAACGAATTGAGGCAGTAGATATGTAAATACCAAAGAGATTGATCGCGTGAATTCCCGTCTCGATAATACTATAAAAAATGTGCTTTAATTAAATTTTAAAACTTTAAAAGAATCGGTAGTTCGATCCACGTCGATTACTAGTCACTATCCTGCTAGTTTCCTTTCTTAAACAATCTAAAGTTGCTTGTTACCGGGTGGGAGTAAACGATTGTTGGCTGTAGTACCTAATGCTTGTGCAAGTCCAAAAAAAGAATCAAGAATAAAGCCATGTGTACTCGTAGGAATATTATTATGTCCTAGGACAACTCAAACTCACTCTCAAACTAAGCAGAGCTTTGTATTACGGAAACCTGACAGCTGATAAACATACTTATCTATATATTCTTAAATACTTACATTACATTACATACATATCGTCACGCCTTTTATCCCCGAAGGGGTAGGCAGAGGTGTATTTTTACACCCACTTTTCGCCAGATAAACTTAGTCCCACGTAATAAGGGGCGAGCCTATTGCCGTACCAGGCACATTTCCAGACTCCGTGCTGCTACTGAGAATTTCGTGATAGAAAAACCTAATAACACTGCCCGACCCAGGAATCAAACCCGGGACCTCCCGATCCCACGTGCACATTTATGCCGCGAGACCAACGAGGTAGACGTATAGGGTTTGATGTCGAGTTTTCCGCCTCTACGCAAAGATGTTATTTGCATCGTGTTATCCCTTAGTCGCCTCTTACGACACCCACGGGAAGATAGGGGGTGGTGACACTTGTATTCTATGCCGTCAACCATACGGCGGCATACATTACATTACAACGAACAAATAATCGTGCTGATCACATTAATTTAGTTGATTAATAAAGATTTGTTCTAGATGGAAATCGAATTATTTCGGCTTGGTGTGGCCATTGGTTTCCTTACCACCGACATGCAAACTATTACCTAAAAGTAAATATAGTCCTGAATGTTAAATCAATTACTCAAAAGTGCCTCATTATTTTAATTTTGTACACACGAGACAGTTTAAAATGCACTAGGTTATTTTCATTCCCTCACCATTGTGTTCGTTGTTTTTAAAGTTATTAATATTACTTAGTATTTTAACAGAAAATTAAAATAAATATTGCTTTGTAATTTATTGTGCGTTGAGGACAGAACGGCGAGGCACCTACAGCCCTTGTAAATGGACTATATTAGGGGATATAAGACAGCTGACATTTATATTTTAGTGATGTTATCATGAGATCTAAAATAACATTGTGATGGAGCACTGGTATGAGAGACATTATGTATGAAATAACTTATTACGCTCCCTTACTTTTATTAGTTACTAGCTATTGTACGCAATTTCATAATACCAGCTTCAAAATCTTTTTCAAACAATTTTTAAGCTCTGCTCTACCCCCTCAGGAATGAATGAATGAAATTAGTGGACTAAGGAAGGATTTCTTGTGACATAGGTATCAACGCTTAAGACATAAAAAGAATTTAGGCTCTGTGATGATGAATACTGACTTTACCTAAACATATAGACGGCAGTTTTTGAAATTGTGTTACGAATATGTATTTAGAAGATTAACCCCTTGAGTGTCCTACGGTCACGGTGTGCCCGTAAGAGAAATAGGCCGGTAGTGTCCTACAGAGAACGGTGTGCCCATAAGGATTTGTGTGAACTTCACTCCGGTTGAGATATATATCTACCGAGAAAGTGAATTTCGTGAATAATTTATGTGTATTGTGGAAAAATGTTTCATATGATGTAAGAAAAAACAAAGTGACCTGAATTTATACATTTTTTTCGACATGTAAAGTTTAAAGGTAAGCTATTTTAATATAATTCTCATACAGAATAACTTCTGAACTGTATACAGTTTAAAATTTACGTCATCATACACCAAACGCGAGAAAATTAAAGTTGTAGGTATAACCTAGGATCTTATAAACATTACATCCTCGAAATTGTAAATGTAAGTTTGTTAAGTAAAACTGATCATAGATTGTATTAATTTTCCAGGTTTAAAAAAAGGGCATAACTTAACTTACTACCATGCCAGCATGGCACTTGGCAGCAAAGCCGCCAGCTAAAGCAGTAACTTTTAAAGAATGAAGATGCTTATAATATTTTTATTACCAGTCAGTTTTATTTATCACACAACACTAATTAATATTGAAAACAAATTGTAGTGTAGTGTGTTGTGTTCTTTCAATATGACTAAGGTGTCTAAACTTTGTCGAATAAACCTAGTATCCTATTGGATTTTCGTTTATTGTCATAAGGAGACTTTATTGTAATGTTTGTGTAAAATTTGGATAAAAATAGATTATTAATAATAATAATAATATTGGCAACCCCAGCTGTCAACACCGGTTCAAAAATTTTGCAGTTGATATTTTTGAATTTATTTAATTTACCAGCTACTACATTTATTATAAATAGAAGAATATCCGTGAAGATTAAATAAAAACGTACCTAATTAAAGAAAATATGTCTACATTCACCATAAATAAATCATTCAGAAAAATATATGAGATGTCATTGAAACTGTCACAACAAACAGCAAAATAATACAATGAAAATACATAATGTTGACGAGAAATGCCTTTAAAAGACTAAGAGCACAAACAACAACCCCGGACTCGTCGCTGAGCTCCGCCTCGCAGCCAGCTCAAGCGACGAGTACTTCTCGCCCCCGTCGTCGCCGTCACCTGTACGTCGGAGAGGCAGAGGCCGGCCGCCAGCCTGCCTGGGACCACGAGACCCACCGGTCTCAAACAGGGTCCTCGCTGCTGGTGGTAATGTGCAGCGCATGCGATGGACGGAATCCATTAATGAAAACGTCATGCGCGCATATTTTGGGGCTACAGAGGGGGGAACTAACCTCACTGCGTATCGCAGTCGCATGCTCCTTCTGTTTCAGGCCTTAGAACCAAGTATCAACGTTACGGCTCAACGATTATCGGATCAGGTGCGAGTTATCCAGCGCAGTAACAAGCTGGATAACGTCGTACTTGATAGGCTACGCTCAGAATACTTACCTACGAGCCAAGCCGTTCGCGTCCAACCCGCTAGTGCTCCCGTAAACACTGATGCACCGCGGACGGGTAGTAATGCCGTCGTGGATGTGGATGATATGGTTTGCAACGTAAGTATTCAGTACAATGAGGAGGTTATGGATGCTTTGAAATGTGCGATTGAGGAATATCGGTACATGTTACCAACAATTAGGCCGCGCCTGCCCCGGTTGCCTATGCATAGACGTAATATAGCACTGGTAGGTGCCCTTGACTCGCTTTTACCTAGTTTTCTAGAGAATATCAATCTCAATTTTGTACTGCGCCGCCGTAGCGGCTTGTCGTATGGCAGGTCTCAAGTTTCAAGAACGTGATACTGTCATGCGACAAAGATCTGCTGTGCCGGCGTGGCAGTACAGAATTGAACGGCGTATTGCTGAGGCAAGGGCACTTATCGGTAAGCTAATCTGCTTTAGGTCTGGGAATATACGTCCCAGGGTCATGCGCTTTGTGCGCCGAGCTTTCTTGGGGACTGCTATCAGTCCTCATGACTATACATCTCGGATCAAAGAGCGCATTAACTTCCTAAAGCAGAAAGTTTATGCATGGGCAAACCGGATACGCAGATATAAAAAACGCGTGGACCGCTATACCTTAAATCGTACATTTCAAAGGGACCAAAAGTGGGTTTATAGAAACTGGGACCGACCAGACTCAGATGTGACTAATGGGCAGCTGCCGGATGCAGACGTCATTTCCAGCGAGGATGTTACAAGTGCAGTCCGTTCGTTATCAAATTGGAAAGCTCCAGGACCGGATGGACTGCACAATTTCTGGCTGAAATGGCTACGTAGTTCGCATGGCTGCTTGGCATCCTAGTTCCAATCAGCCATAGAGTCTGGTTCGATCCCAGATTTTATGACAACTGGAGTAACCCACTTGCTCCACAAGACAGGTAGTACCACAGAGCCCGGTAATTATAGACCGATTACATGTTTGCCATCGGTCTATAAACTTCTTACATCTATTCTGAATGCTAAAATATCAAAACATGTTGTTCTGAATTCAATTATGTCAGACACTCAGAATGGATGTAGGAAAGGGGCTCGTGGTACTAAGGAGCTCCTCCTTATTGATATGACTATTAGCCAGCAAGTTCGCCGTAACCGAAAGGATTTGGCGGCATGTTGGATAGACTACAAGAAAGCGTACGATTCTGTGCCTCATACGTGGCTCTTGAGGGTGTTGGAGTTGTATAAAATAAATACAACTCTACGCACCTTCTTAAAGTCATGTATGGGGCAATGGAAAACGGTTCTTGGCTATCCAGGGTGCCGACGAATCCAGGGGAATGGCGAACTTGTGAAGATTGAGCGGGGTATCTTCCAGGGTGACAGCCTGAGTCCATTATGGTTTTGCTTAGCGCTGAATCCTCTCAGTACGTTGCTGGAGGGTTCAGGGTTAGGTTACAGGTTACGAAGAAGTGGTCGGGTAGTGTCCCACTTGCTGTTCATGGATGACTTAAAGCTGTTTGCCCCCACCAGTCCTCAATTGATAGATTTACTAAAAATAACTGAAAGTTTTAGTAATTCTATCAACATGAAATTTGGTGTGGATAAATGTTTTTTTTTTATGTTAATAGGCGGCAAACGAGCAGACGGATTGCCTGATGGTAAGCAATTACCGCCGCCCATGGACACAAGCAACACCACAGGGGTCACAAGTGCGTTGCCGCCACTTGGGGTTGGGAATGGGGATAGGAAGTGGAGTGGGATGAGGGAGAAGGAATAGGGGATAGGGCCTCCGGCACTCTCACTCACCGAACGAAACGCAACAGTTTAGGTACTGTTACTTTACGTCGATTTTCTGTGAGAGGGTAGTACTTCCCCGGTCGAGCCGGCCCATTCATGCTGAAATCAGCAAGGCTCTACTACCTATAAAATGTGCCGTTATTCATGTAAAGCAAGGAAGGATGGTGGAATCTGAAGGGATTCAACTCTCAGATTCCATTAACCTAAGATCACTCCTTCGAACCGATACCTACAAATACTTGGGTATGTCACAGGCTTTAAGTACCTACTAATGAGGCTGACATGAAACAATCGTTGCAAGAGCGGTTCTTTGGCCGCCTGAAAAAGGTACTGAATAGTCTTTTATCAGGTGGCAATAAAGTTCGAGCTTGCAACGGTTGGGTCATGCCGGTTCTTATGTACTCCTTTGGCATACTCAAGTGGACTCAGACTGAACTGGACAGCTTAGACCGAAAGGTACGTACACTGCTGACAGCATACCGGATGCATCATCCACGCTCATCCGTAATGAGGTTGTATATCCCGCGGAAGTGTGGGGGTCGTGGCTTTTTAAATGTCAAATCCCTACACAACCGCGAGGTATGCAACCTCAGAGAATATCTTCTCAACGCGAACGTGGATGTGCATCGCGATGTTGTAGCAGTGGACGCCGGGTTAACCCCGCTCAGTCTTTCTAAGGACAACTGGCGCAGACCTGTAGTACTTAGCACTGACGATTGCAGGCTTGTATGGCAGAGCAAGGAGCTTCATGGCAGGTTCTACCGGGCCCTGCATGGGCCAGATGTAGACCTTTTAGCCTCGGTGAACTGGCTACGCTTCGGTGACCTTTTTGGGGAAACCGAAGGGTTTGTCTGTGCAATTGCTGATGAAGTTATCAAGACGAATAACTACCGGAAATATATCCTGAGGGATGGCACCACGGACATTTGTCGGGCGTGTCACCAGCCTGGTGAATCCCTCAGGCATATAGTTTCCGGCTGTTCGCGTCTTGCTAACGGCGAGTACTTGCACAGGCATAACCAAGTAGCCAGGATCATTCACCAGCAACTTGCTCTGAAATACAGGCTTGTAGATGTTGAGGTGCCGTACTATAGGTATGTGGCTGAACCTGTTCTGGAAAATGGTCATATCACATTGTACTGGGATCGATCTATCATCACAGACAGGACTGTTGTAGCCAACAAACCTGATATTGTGGTGGTAGATCGATCAGAGCGCCGCGCAATAATTGTGGATGTTGCCATTCCTCATGACGAGAATCTCGTGAAGGCTGAGAAAGATAAGCAGATCAAATATCTGGACTTGGCTCACGAGATTGTCGACATGTGGGATGTCGATTCTGCAATTATTGTGCCGATAATCGTCAGTCACAGTCAATGGTCTTATACCCAAGAGCCTCGACCACAATCTTAGGAGGCTCGCATTGGATCCTTGGGTCAAGGGTCTGATACAGAAGGCGGTACTTTTGGACACGGCACGCATAGTGAGGCGGTTCCTGTCTCTGGGGCCCTAACCACCAGTAGCTTGGACCCTGTTCCCGATACTGGTGGGTCTCCATAATAATTTTTATATTTTTAAATGTATTGTATAATGTTTTACTTACTTACTTACTATATATTTAAAAATGTACTGTATTGTTATGTGATTATATTAAAAATGAGTATGAATAAGAATAATGTCTTTGCAATTATGGACGAAGTTGTCTTTGCAATTATGGACGAAGTTGTCATGACAAACAACTACCGGAAGTATATTCTGAGGGATGGGACAATTGACATATGTCGGGCATGTCACCAACCCGGGGAATCTCTCAAGCATGTAGTAAAAGTAAACAACCGGACGGTTGTTCGAGTCTTGCCAACGGTCAGTATTTGCACAGACACAACCAAGTGGCCAGGATAATCCATCAGCAACTAGCCCTTAAATACAATCTCGTTGATTCAGAGGTACCGTACTACAGATATGTGCCCGACCCAGTTCTCGAGAAAGGTCGTGCATTGTTGTACTGGAATCGGTCTATCATTACAGACAGGACTATTGTAGCCAATAAACCTGATATTGTAGTGATAGACCGAGCAGAGCGACTCGCAATGATAATCGATATCACCATACCGCATGACGGCAATCTCGTGAAGGCAGAAAAAGAGAAGGAGATTAAATATTTGGACCTAGCTCACGAGATTGTTGACATGTGGGATGTGGATTCGGCGATCATTGTGCCGATAGTCGTGTCGGTAAATGGGCTAATCGCCAAGAGCCTCGATCAACACCTAAAGAGGCTCGCACTAGGCAGCGGGATCAAGTCTTTGATTCAGAAGGCAGTTCTTCTCGACACGGCACGCATCGTGAGGAAGTTCCTGTCTCTGAGGCCCTAACCACCGGTGGCTTGGTCCCTGTACCCGACACCGGTGGGTCTCCGTGGTCCCTTTTATATTTTTAAACGTTTTTTTACTGTTGAAATGTAGTTTATTAATATAAAATGAACTATGAGAAATAAGATAAATAAAGAGAATAATAATAATATTCTTTATTTGCATAAAATGTAGGGACAAAGGAGATGGAGCAAAATGGTACATAGACGCAGTACATTTTGTCGTTTAGCGACATGCAAAACATCGTAAATTTTATAGTTTTTAAATTAAATCAATTAATTAAAAAAATATAGCCAATGTCAAATACAAATAGAAGTCAATACAATCAATCATGAAAACACTCATACATTATTAATAACAATATTCAATAGTCTACGTAGTCTCAATAGGAATATAATTTCAAAGATGTCATACATTATTTTGTTTATTGCGATTTAAGAAATCAGTGAGAGAATAAAAATTATTTTCTAACAAGGTATAGGTATTGAAGGTATACTGCAGCGTCTGGGATTATAAAACTTATATACTTATAGTCCATGCCTTATAGAACATAGACTTTTTGTAATCAAAGAATTTCTACTAAGTGACTTAGCGACAGTTCTGTCTAACACAAATAATGTCAAATCGAATGAGCGCAACTGTATATAGGTACGTGTATTTGGAAACTAATATGTCAATGGATCGTGTTTTAAACGATATTATGCGCTGTCAACAGGATTTTTTCATATTTTGTTGTACTGGAACCTGAAATATCAACATTTGGTTTTACTTAATTGAAATGTGACATTCTTAGGCTTAGCTTGCATTTATCTTAGGAAATAATATTTTTTTTAGGTGTCAAGAAGGGATAAGTGTGAAGTTAAATGCACGTTTATAGGATCGCAATGCTGATCCCGCGGCCTACATTGCCGAAATGCGGGTGCAAATTGCATATGGTAAACTATTATTCGCACAGAAGATTCTTTACACCTAATTAAAATAAATTGCGTCTTTTTACGCAGGTTACCCCGCATGTAAATTTACCGTAACATTTTAATGGATTTTGTTTAGGTTCATTCTGACGTTTTCATTCATACACAAAGTAAAATCTCCATTCCTTAAAAAATTATGCGATGTACTAGCTATATGTCTGGAATATATCATCATAGTTGGTCAGTTGCAGCGGTTATATAACTTGTGTTGGAACACCGGCCGAGTACCTAATGACTGGACCACAGCTGTAGTTGTGCCTCTTTATAAAGGAAAAGGCTCGCAACAAGACTGCAAAAACTATAGAGGCATTAGCCTTCTCAGCTTTGTTGGCAAATTGTATGCAAAGGTACTTATTGAAAGAGTTATGGAAGTAACTGACAAGAAAATATGGGATGTACAAGCGGGATTCCGAAAGGGTATGGGATGCACGGATCAGGTTTTTTCCTTGCGAAGCATAGCCGGAAAATTTTTGGCCAATGGTCAAAAGGTCTATTGCGCATTCGTGGATTTGGAAAAGGCTTACGATAAAGTGGTGAGGAATGAAATGTGGTCGGTGCTGTCAATGAATGGGGTGGACAGCAGCCTCATTCGAGCTCTGAAATCCCTTTATGAGGATTCTAGAGCTTGTGTGAGGATAAACGGGGCATACACTGACTGGTTTACCATCGCTAAAGGTGTTAGACAGGGATGTGTAGCGTCGCCGTGGCTGTTTAACCTCTTCATGGACAGTTGTTTGCAAGATTTAAAACATAGTGACTGCGGATTAAGGATGAATGGATTACTCGTCAAATGCCTCCTTTATGCTGATGATCAGGTTATACTTGCATTTTCAACGGAGGAGTTGCAGGAGATGGTAACAATCATGCATCGTGCGTTAGAAAGGAAAGGAATGAAAGTGAATGTAAGTAAACCGAAAGTTATGGTTTTTGAAAAGGAGGAATGCGTTACGGCTTGTAATGGTTTGATCGATGGACAGCGAGTGGAACAAGTGAATGAGTTTGTTTACTTAGGTACGTTGTTTACAAGAGATGGTAAGAATGAAGCAGATATTGAAAGGAGAGTTAATGCAGGTAATTTTGTGAATGGAGCTCTGAAGGCGTTTATGAACAGTCAAAACGTGTCCAAAAAGGCACGTTTGGCTGTACATAGAGGTGTGTTAGTGCCTACCCTTATGTATGGTAGTGAAAGTTGGGTATGGCAGAAGAGATTTGAAAGTAGAATAAATGCTGTAGAAATGAGAGCACTGAGAAGTATGTGTGGTGTGTCTTTGACCGACAGAGTAAAGAATTGTGTGATACGAGAGTGGTGTGGGGTAAAAGAAGATGTAGTGACAAGCATTGAAAAAGGCATGTTAAGATGGTTTGGGCACATGGAGAGGATGGATGACGATAGACTGACAAAGAAGATATATCAGGCTAGTGTGAATGGGACAGGACAAAGGAGAAGACCTAGGAGAACGTTCTCTGACCAGATTGGAGACATCCTGAAAAAAGACAAGTCAGAAGTACCCTTAACAGAAGAGCATGCATGAGAAACTTGATGGGAGTGAGTGAAGCAAGTGAGGTATGTCAGGATCGTTGCAAATGGCGTTCCGTAGTCTCTGCCTACCCCTCCGGGAAACAGGCGTGAGTCTATGTATGTATGTATGTATGTATATCACATTTATGGACAATTATTTAATATTTTAGGATAGCTAGGCTAGGAACAAATTATTAACTGCCTACGATTAAAAAATATCAAGTCCATAATAGAGTATTCTGTTTGTACTCTATCAATGACATTCATGGTACTCTATTATTGACTTGAATTTACTTACGTGTTAAAAAACTACAAAAAAGTCGCCAAATTAAAGAAAATTCTTCCAGGAAAATCACTCACTCAAATCAGGACCACTCTTACACAAAATCAAATGTTTCTTTTCATTCAAATTTATATTTTTCTAGGCTCGAGTGGTATAAGTACCTATTAGATAATAGGTAATATTAAAATATATAAAGTCAAATACATTTTAAAAAATTACCGTTAAAAGGTATCAAACTTCACTAAAGCATAAAATGTAAAACACAACTGTTTGAAACAAAGGTTGTGAAGCCCTGAATGTGTGTTTACAAAAAGTCTATCTTCTCGTGGCACCAACTAAAGGTAAGTATTTTCCGTGAAACACTTGTTAAGGATTTATAAATTTAAGCCGTTATACTGAACTACAAAATAGTAAGACGTAAATACAAGTATACTGTAAATGTTGAAAGGGTAGTTATCTTAATATATAAAATCCTTGCGTTACTGACTGACTGACAGACAAGCTGCAGCTAAAACTATAAGGTGCATGAAGCTGAAATTTGGCATATGTGATTCTTGGGGACCATAGGGGTACACTAAGAACGGATTTCCTGAAATTCCCACGGGATAGGGCAAAAACAGCTAAATTAAAGCAATGTGCGGGCGTAGCTTCGGGCGTCCTCTAGTTATATTATAAGGCTTAGAAACGTTTTGTTTTTCAAAGGGTTTTCATTTTTTCATTTTCATTTTAATTTCGTACAAGTTCTTAATCAAATGCTTAGAATTAGCATTTGGATAACTTTCAGTTTTATATTTACTTGGTTATTTACTTTTTTTAAATCATAAATAAACCTCTGAACGTAACAACAAAGATGTTTAAAGTGACGTGGTACTGTGAAATTTTGAAATGATATTCGCGGTTTCCTTCATAAAAGACTACTACTTCGCTAAAGGCTTAAGGAGCTTTTCACGATAAAAGCTATCGTAACAGCTTACCAACACAACCGATGATAGTAAACGGTGCATTAAAATCAACCGGTAATTGTTCATTGTGCCCGAGAATGAATGTTTGTAAAGTCTCTTGCGACACAGGATTTCTTGCTTGTGCGGAAGATATCTTTTAAAAGAAAAGAAAAGAATTCAAAACCTTGGACGCAATATGCTTTACAAGTCATCTAGCTTACATTAACCTTGAACCAATTTTGTGTCACAGTTTGCGTTGCGACCGGTACATATCTTTATTGTCTTTGATGTTATAAAATCAACATCCTGTTGCGGACGTCTGTAGTCATGTGTATGTATACCTCTTCCTGTCCGTTCGTCCGCTCAAAGTTAAGTACAATATCGAAAAGCTACTTAGTTGCTGGCACTTTGCCAGATCTGTATCAAAATTTTCGAACAAAGGGATAAATGCACCGTCGAAATATATTTGCTATCTTGTGGTCATTAAAAAATAAACAATTTAAGATGGATTTTACACATTTAAATGTCGTAGATCTACGTTATAATGCAATTATAACGTAGATAATAAATATAAATTATTAATTTTATTGATTATTATCACTCCATTTCAAACGAAAATCGGTGGTCGTACAAAAATATACATCCAAAGCATACTATAAGATATTCTGTGCCGAAAGCGTACGATGCAACAATGATGCATAGGTACAGAGGTGTTACGATGTTTTGCTCCTTACCTTTTGTTTAATAATCCGTGATATTTCATGAGATGTGAAAATCGGCTTTCTCTTGAGGGCAGACAGCGATGTAAGATTGTCACATGATGTTTACCTTTCTGTACATACGGTATGATTGTCAAGAAAATCGTCTACTGGTTACTAAACAGCATGTTAATTAAAGCATTAACTAGGTAGAATGAAGAACATGGCAAATAAGTACTATGAAATGGTTCAAATTTTGTCGACCAGGCAAGTAGCTCTGCTGTACAGGAAATAAGAGCCTTATTGTGTTCTGGCATGTGAAGAGCTATAATTTTCAGTGCCATAAAGGTGACACTGTGGCAGTATGACCAGGGCCTCAAGTCTGCTATTTAAATTAAACACATTCGTCATGCCAATACGATCCCATTGTAATTTTGCTTAAAGTTCGTAGTCTCCTAATTAATAATGATCGTTCAGTGATCGATCAGTGGTCTCGTAATAGAATTGTGGCAGAATGACATTGTTGTATTGCCATCTATTAAAAAACCCATTAGAAGAAATGATTTTTGCAAAACTACCATTAAATTTGATTTTATTTTCATGCCAGATTGCATTTACATATATTTTAAATATTAATTACTAGTGTTATAAGCACTCTGAAGTTGTATTAAGTTCGTAAATAACAAAAAACAATGAATTTAACCATTCAACTGAATAATATTTTTTCTCTTTAGCTGTCAAAGTCAAATCATGTTTTGAAGTAAGAACTGTCGAAACTCATACATTTTTGTAAACAAAGTCCTAGTTTGTTATAAGTATTGTTATTGTTATATTTCTCAATACACTGCGTTAAATTGATAAATACCGAGTAGCTCATCTGTTTCTCAAAGAGCCAAAACAGAGATATCAATGGGAAATGCTTTATGGATAACACATTTCAAAGCAAATGATACAGCAAGGTTATGCAGTTCACACCTCAAAGAAAACTGATTATATCGACAGGAGTAAATACTATAATTATTAAAGATAGCGACCTAACTATTATATGTTCGAAGAAGAATTGGTATAACCAAAACATAAAATATTGAAGATTGAGTTAGATCATAGTTACATTCCTTATTAACAATGTTGTTTTATTAAAGATAAATAATTTCTGTACATGAATTTATTAAGAATTGCTGGTTCCAGATTATAGACATAAAAATTGAACACTATTCTCATATACTAACTATCATAAATCTTCACTTTTGCATCTACTAGCAAAGAAACTTTCTTCCTGAGCTTTCTTCATATTGGCTTTGCAGAATTCTCACAAATATGTATGTCTTCAAACAGATGAATTTGAGCGGTCACAAAACTCATAAAGAAGTTGCCCGTTTGGTTGAATTTTGTATCTGTAAGAGAGATAAGTAAATATTTATAAACACACCATTCATAACATCATATTCTTATACTAAGATCTTCTACAATATATATCATAATCTTTTCAGATTGTGATATATATTGTATCTTTTCATTTTCATCACAATTCAGACATTATTTAATTGAATTATGTAAACTCTTTACAAGACTCCCTAAAATATAGGTAGAATATATAGATAAATTAGGAACATTATATAAAGCGAAGTCACTATATAGTCATCATTATCCTAATATTTTAATTTCCCATGTGTAAAAACATTACCATTCCTGTCAGGTAGGTATGGCAATATTAAAAATAGATCAGAAAGATCTTATGGTACTTATACTTCATTTATTTAAGTACCAAGCCTGTGCTGGTCACTATCTATAGTCATCATTATCCTAACACTTCCATTCCCAATGTGTAAAAACATTACCCTTTCCTTTTAGCTCCGCCGCTCAGATGAACTATATTCAACTGAGCTCCGCCATAGTTAGGTTAAAAGCACAGCTACAAACTTACCTTTGAATATATTACTGAATTTCCTGTTTGAATGAGTTTTTTGAATTAACTCCCTTACTGAATCCTTTCTAAGGTGAAATGTTTTTACAAATTCCGCGTCAGGAATATCCGTAAATGGGTTTGTAGTCATCCTCGTTAAGCGACGGGCTCGTTAGTTAGCTCGAGAATATTAGTGCGCAGTGAATACATTGTCCCCTTTTCGTAGAACATTAAACTCTTTGATTGTTTGTCGCTATGTTTCACAAGCAAACACTCGGCAAAAGCAATGATTGCACGATGGCGTTACGATGGTAGGTCACTGATCAAAGGAACTGTCAAAATATTAGCAGACTACCGCATACGTCAGTCATTGATTTGCCATTATGTACGAGACTACCAATCTATGCACTATTGTAACAATAGACCACCAAACTTGTCAAAATCAACAATTCAGAAGTCAGTGATAGACCATTTTGGCACTATTGTAATAGCAGACTTGAGGCCCAGTTGTTTTCCGGTATTATAGTACTATCTCCGTTTTCGGGTTTTGCTGTGTGACTGACTGACAGATAACGTACAGCCGGAATTACTGTGCGCAAGAAGCTGAAATTTGGTATTATGTTCCTTGGGGAGTGTTAAACAGTACTAAGGCCTCCCTTACATTGGGCGTGCGCATTCCACAAGTGTCCGTTCGGCATGCGCCTAGCGTAAAGGGATTTATGGCAATAATCACAAACTAGCAGTAATGAATATGGAAGTCTGCAAGTATTTTATTTGTTGCAGTTACTTACATAAATATTGATATTGAAAGCTACTATACAAATATCTTGCCTTGCGGGAGGCCTATGTCCAACAGTGGGTGTCTCTAGGCATAAATGGTAATGGTAAAAATATCCATGAATGTGGTCCACTTATTTAGAGTACTTTAAAAATAACAAAGCAGGATAAAAACACGGAAATAATAATGATCATTGGATAGAAAGTTTGCCTGATATACCTTTAGGGAATTCATGTTTAATGCATGCGATAGTAGGTGCTTTAGAAAATCGTTGGATGACTTCTGGAGTTTCCTATTTCATGTCTCACAGTTTTCCTTTTTTTATGTTTACAGGTTTTAAGCGAAGTATTTAGTTTTTGTTTAACGTAAAAAGCATATAAAGATATATTATGTTAACGAAAATAATAATTTGCGAATAATACGTTCTTTGACGGATATCTGTCTTGTGTTCTAAGAAAATGGATAAGCAATACGTACAATTTTGTCATCATATTAAATTACTGTTTCCTTATAAATATTTCTTGGAAGAATAAAAAAGTCTCTTATTAAAAAGTCGATGGTGTACGCGGAGTTAGTTTTTATTGCTATCTCATATTTCGTAGCTACTTGCAGATCTGCTATTGTCACTTCTAATACACTTAACGAAACCCGGCGGTAGGAATACTGCTTCGAAGAGAAAACGAGAAAAGAGCTTCTATGATTGGGAGAGCTCATGCGTACTGGAACCAGTAAGTGGTAGCCCCAATAAAACTTTAATTACAAGCATAAAACGCATCAAATTCACCAAGGTTACAATGTTACAAATACATACCTGTGAGTATGTTGACACTTTCGGAACATTTTATTCTTGTAATACTGATAACTACTTAATAAACTGACTTCAAGATTCATTCTTACATGATGCACATGAATGATCCTTTTTATTAAAAATACACTCTTACATATTGTATTCCTTAATCGGCCAAAGTCAACAAAATAAACTTACCTAATGTTAAGATGTAGAGGAATATTCCCTAAAATATTACCGCAAAAATGTATATAATTATTTTAGCGGTAAAATTGTAAGCGGTATATGTTGTTCGTTGTTAGAAACAATTCCAAAACATTCAAGGCACTAACGGCAGGGAGATGATTAATTAAATCCCTGTACCGAGTGCGTAACAGCGTCACATTTTTGTTTCTAACTTTGTCGAAAATTTTACCCATCATGTATTAAGGTAGATGGGGCTTAACGTTTTTATGCAGCGTGAATACCGTTGATAGGCTTTCAATGTAAATAAAATTCACAGTTTATCAACCAGCCTTGCAGTTAGGTGACTTTAGAAGGACTATTTAGTGGTGAACCATGTATGTTATTAAATTAGCTAACATGTAAAGACCATAAGAAAATGGTTTTGGTATTTAAGATTGATGATGATTTCTAGTCTTTGATGCTCCTTAGATAATTCTGAGACATTTCCATCGTCGATGAGTTCTTAGTACTTCATCACCCAGTGCATCTTTGCGGGTGTGTAGCCGTTACGCAAGCGAGTGCCTTACCCTTGAAGAGCCCTCTCTAAAAGGGCGCCGCGTCCGACTGGGGAGACTTTTTGCTAACACTCGAGACTAGGAATTAAGTGCCACTTATTACAGGCTAGACGCTAGTACATTTTCTGTAACGCCTTAAAGTTATAGGCGATTTTTTTAGATTGAGATTTTGTCACAATAACATTTATTTTACAGTTACGGTAACGAGTCACGCTAATCCATTCAGCTACAGATCTAAGTGAGACAGACTATGTATTTATAGGGCAGGGTCAGAATATTCACTAAAATTGATAAGACGATAGGTAAGATGTTATACTAAGTACATAAATGTTTGCAATTATAATGGTAAAGTGGTTTTAATTCAATGAGCTATGTAGGCGGCTGGATGTTGGTAATCAACTAGTTCATTGATCGGTCGTTTTAAACGGCAACTCTTTACAAATGATTCAGTACGATGATAAGGAACAGTATGAAATGATCTGACTGTTATACTGATACATATTTTTCGAAGATTACTTTTCGGGTTGGGATAATTCGTGGGTCGCGATGCCTTTCCAAACATTCAAACAACGAACAAAAGAACACCTAGACTGGGAATAGGTAACTATTTGCGGATCACATAAATTTTCGTCCCGTTTGACCTTTTACCTTTCGGTTTCCTAGTCAGTTGTGGGCTATGGCGGAATGGTTAAGGTAGGCGCATCGCTATTAAAAGGTGCTGGTGCTAAATGTTTTGGGTTTGACCCCACACTAGCATACATAAATACAGTTCCTTGCGAATTGTGGCGCCATTTGCGATGTAAAAACTTTATTATGCTCGGATATAGATAGAAAGCGTTCCTATGATTGTACTGATATGACACAACATACTATAAAAATCTTGCAGACAGGAATTTACTACTGTTATTTAGACTACGATTAGATTTTACGATCAACCTTATGCTTGTAAACATTTTATAAGTAGGTGTAGCAAATATAATTGGATTTATGGCTCTTTAAATTGGCATGCCATCATAGTTAAGTTATCGTAGTACATCATTTATGGGGTATGGGATATTACATTAAAATATAGAATAGCAATCTGTGGGTGTTACACACTCAATCCTAACACAATAAAGTCGAAATTGTGAATACGTTTATTTACTCTTCCCTAAGCGTAAAGTAGTATTATATGTCGATGGCGTTTCTAGTTGTTTAGTCTTCCGTCATTTGGAAAAATAATACTTTCCAGGTACCTACATGCTGTTTGGGGCAAGCCTTATCTGCTTCTGCTTCATAAGCCTGATTATGTTCCATTGTAAGAATTTCTAGCCGTTATCTTATAATAAACGTTTATAGAATTTTCAAAGAGTTAACCATCCCTAATTGCTTAATTGAGGGAAAGGTCCATCTTCGGACCTTTTGTTAAATTTGTCTTAGTAAGGGAGTTATATTGGACGACAGTGAGTTACCTACGTATCTCATTTATATACAACATAATTATGTATATACAAAAAAGTCTATACGCATTTTCTTCCTGTTTCGTTGTAGCGAATTTCTTAAAAGGTTTGTGTTTTATGTTTACCGAGTGAATATACAGATTACGTTTAGAGTTATTTCGTGTAATTTTAGTGACATTATTTATGTTTGCAGTTTCGGTGGTTAGTTATGTTTGTTTTCGTTTGGAGTTTTAATTTATGTGTATGTTGAAGTGAAGCATGTTGATATTAATCTGTTTATGAGTAGATTAATATTTCATGCGAACGCAGTAGCGGTGTATTATAATGGTTTGGTATTTAAATATTGTTTAGTCGTTTTAAGTCAATCTTGTTACAATGACAATCTATATCTTACATTGCATTATTTTATTACGAGCTGGATCTGAAAATAATAATTAGTTATTCAGAACATACCTAGGTTAGCAATAACATGAATGAAATTTCTTCTTGACGTAAGAATGCAGCAAAAGATTGTGTGATAGAATCTGCGGGCTGTTTTGATTTGAAAAATTATAAAGAAACGGGCAATTGTATAAAGTCAAGCAGTAGTTACGAAGCTTATTTTTTTAAGACGTCTCTCACGCTTTAGTAAGCAAGCTAAAACTACGTTACATTTGGCGACACTAGTGCGCGATCCGCGGACTCTAAGGCTGATGATGTATACAAGTTTAAGCATTTAGCATAAGCTTAATTTCTCCTAAATATATCAGAAAAGCAGTTAAACTACGTGACCTTGAGTATCAAATTCAAATGATTGTATTCCCTCCGCCTCTTAACGTAACTCAACCTTACTACATAGGTAGTTACATTCCTGTGCTCTCTGTGTAATTCGTTATTGTATGAAAAGTACCGTAATCTTCGTATATTAGAACTAATAATGATAGTATGCTACTACTACTTAGGTACTCACTAATACTAAGAACTACTACTCCAAAGCAGAACTTGTACTACGGGCACTGGACAATTGTTAAACATCTAATTATACATTTTTTGTGAATAATATACATAAATTCAAATTATACATAAAACACCTAAGCAAAGCGATTAATGTTCACGCACACAAACGTTTAACTTATATACCGAAACAGCGACCTTCGGTGTGGTAGCTTTTGTACCATGATATCGTACGATTTGACCATCATTCACTTGCGCTAATTCCAATTAGTGTGTCCTTTACTTTCATACTTCTCTATCGCTCGCCATCCGATCACTTATTCCTATTTCTTTCAATTCCACCCCACACAGTCTATCCATGTTTTCCTTAGAATCCCCTTTTCCATTATCATTTGTTTACCTACAAACATATTATCTCTTTGCATAACATGTCCATACCAAGCTAAACGACTTCCTTTCACATTCTCGACTATGGGCGCCAATACCTCTAACATAGTCACTCTTCATTTTGTCCATTCTCGTCACTCCAAACACCTATTTTAACATACTCATCTCTGCTGCAGGGAAGCGTTTCTCATCCATCTTCTAATAGACTAACGCTCTCCGCCATACAGTACGGCAGGCCTTATAACCGTCATAAACAAGTTCATATCACAAGATATCACCTTTACTTTTTCAAGTCCCTATTTGGTTTATACAAATATTAAGAGAGTCACTTAAACGAGTATGAATGACTTTACATACTTGATACCAAATATATAACAAACAAAATTGCAATAAACATCCAAAAGTACGCATTCATTTTAGGAAGTTTCGCCATGTCGGTTGCATTCGCGTTTGAGCCGAGTGCCTAAAAAGTCGATTCATGGCTTTTTTATTCTGCCGCTGTTGCTGATTTTTCCATGTTAAGTTTTGTAAAATGTACCGCTTTTATCTTACTTGCTACTTACACTAAAAATGAGATAGAAAAATACTATTAACGCTTAAGTATTAAGTAGTACGGAACACATAAATAACGAAAGCCTGCACTGCTTGTTGTGGGTTCGATCCTCATACGCGACGATATTTTATGTGACCTACAAATATTTTTTTCAAGAGTCTTAAAAAAGGTAAATATTTCTGAGTGACAGTACTATACGGGTCGTGGCTGTCTCTCAAACTAGTCAAATGCGGCCTCACTAGTACCTAATCATTTTCTGTTTGATTTTTGTTGTTGGTGAAACGTTACAATGAGACGGAGTAAAGAAGATAATATTTCTGCACTTTTGCTGCCGTCGCAAATATTATGTCAGTAAAACTTCTAGAAACGCCAAACTATACGGGTTACGGCCTCTGCTGATTTCATTCAGGTTCTTGTTAGGTAGAAATAACTACTTGTAATATAATTTACATTATATACACTCAAAGTGTTGATACTTGCGTTCATATTTAAAGCTCAACACTCACAAGCGGATTTTTCTAGATAACCGACTCGCAACGTGTGCTTCGCTCTGCGAGCCAGTAGCCACCAGTGGTGGTCTATACTAGGAAAAAATACAAACCAGTTACAAATATTTCCGTCGCCTGTTCCATTAATACTAATAATTCCATAGTACTATATGAAACTATGAACGGGAAAGTGGCTGAAAACAGATTAGGTGCTGTGACGCTATTTCTATTGTCATAAATTAGAGCAAAGCTAGTTCCAGGCTCTTTGCAGTTGCAGTTCCAGGTACCGATACCTAATAATAATGCGTACACTGTAACAGTAGCATATCTATTTTATGATACAATGTGTGGAACAGAAACGGGATTATGGGATATGATGGAACAGTTTCATGTTGTTTTGTAAAAATCTGTTCTTAAGTTGTTCCTATAAATACGCCTCACTCCTAGTTTTTAGTAGTCAGCACGTCGCGTTGTTCCATGGTATGTGGTGGCAAGCCTCTGCGTCACGCTGGTACCATACTACTTCAAATTGTTAAAGGGGTGAGAGCTATTTATTATATTATTTATTTTAGTGATCTGACCAACGCCCGCAAATCTCCATTATTTTGATTAACATAACAACCTTATATTATTTTGATTGTTACTTTTTGATAGGACATGAGATGCAGGTTGCTACGAGAGCCTCTGTCGTCTGCGTGCCGTTTCGTACTCCGCCACAGTACCTCAGTCTTCTGTGAGCCCACAGCCTTCAGCGATAACAGGAATACTCTGTAGAAATTGCGTCTGAAATATTATTTTTATAAATTCAGCAGCTTTTCAGCGATACGTTCATTAATATTTTCGGAGGCAACAATTTCCAAAAGATACATGTTCTCACTAACAATAACATACCGACAACAATGTAGTTTAAAACTGCACCGTAATCTACACGATATTCGAAAAAAGGAGAACTTATTGTAAAATTCAGTACATGGTATTTTTAAAGAATTATTAGAGATATTTGTTTTCGATTACAAATAAAAATAAATTATTGTCGTGACAGCACTCGGCACGTTTATTCGAATGTGTTTATAGTGGATTCGTAGTAGGCCTAAAATATGCTCGCTTTGTACGTTGAGTGTTGAGAATTGTTCAAACATAAGTGCAAATAAAAACAATCGGCGTCCAAACAATGAACCTATTGGCGTGAATATAGGTTCAATCTGCAGCATGAATATAACAGGGCCGAAAGAAATCCAATTCAGTTAATGGTGACCGGGTATCGAACGCAGCCAAGTACACTATTATAGTGCGCTTGAAAGCTTTTACTAGCGGCGATTCACATAGATGATCTATATGAGCCTAAATACAAGTATTGCTTTTTCATGTTCGCTATACTATTGTATTCGTCTGTAATGGAGCTCAGTGTCAAAGTTAATGTCTCGGAGGTCCCGATGAAACGTATTTACTGGCTATTTCCATGACTAAATTTGTCTATTTTTTATTGATTATGTTTAAGCGAAAAGTATAAACTTAATTTTATTTTATATGAAGTGATGTAAACACATAATCATTATTTATATTATTTAAATTGACTGCATGGATGGCGGATTTATATATATACTCACATCTGTATCCCCGAAGGCGTAGGCAGAGGTGTAATATTTTACACACATTACGCTATGTAATGAATTTGTAGGTCCCACGAAATAGGAGGCGAGCCTTTTCCCGTTAAAGGGCACCATGCCAGACTTGGTGCTGCCATTGAGAATTCGATAAAAGCCAGTAACACTTTTCCTGACCCAGGAATCGAACCTAGGACCTCATGACCTGCAGACGCATACGCTATGTACTGGACCAGTCCACTGGATAGCGTATGGAAAACAGACCTGAGTCTTTGATTTTCCGATGCAAACTGAGTGATGAGAGTAAGTAATATTTGCGTTGGAATCTACGCTTCCATTAAGTAGATTGTGACTTGCCCACAAAAATGCCTTCTCTAAAGAACACGGAGCAGTACTTTTACAAAGTACTTGCGTAAGTTACTATCGCCGCCGCAGGTAGCGGTATTATCTTGTACATCTGTATAGGCCCTTAAACATCCGTTCTGACAGACGAGACATCTCATTTCTACGTATCACACGAAATTTGCACTCTTGTCAATTGTCGCAAATGTTATTACGGCTTTTTAGACCCAAGACGCGTCTAACGTGTACATGTGAACGTGGAAGGGTGTGTACTGCGTATTTTAACGATATAATTATGTAATTGTGGAAAAGTAAAGTTTTATCTAACTGTTTAGGTACAATCATATTTTATTTTCGCTCATTTTAAAATGAAGATGAGATAAGTAAGAAATGTGTTACAAATGTTCAAAGATAATTTTACGTAAGTTTACTGGATTTGCTTGAGAGGTATTTGTAGGTACTGCGTACTAGAGTATGTTTAGGTCAAGCTCTGATGTTCAGCCATCAGGTTCAGCTAGTCAAACCATAGGTCTGGCTATCTGTTTTAGTTTATCACCATTCAGCTAATTTTATGTGAAGTTTATTGACAGATCTAAGCCGTAGAAGTGTTTTGCGTGTGTGTAAATAACCTATGCGACTCAGATATGTTACTCCTGTCAACTTACTCTTGTTGTGTGGGTGAACGGCTCAAAATAGTCGTGGCCATGGGCAGACAGTGAGTTTTTGAGTTTCGTGTTGGTTGCTGCAACAGATTTTTATATTACAACTATATATAAGGTTACCACCTACGCGATTAAGGGTCTGAAGCAATCTGATTTTATATATTAAGTTTTGTGACCCAAACACAGGCATAAGAGCTTCAGACTAACTTGCAGGTCATTCTGAACTGCTATGAAGCAATTGTCATTATAAAAATAGACCTCCCTGATTTTATACTGTGACCCTTTTAAGCACAGTAAAAATACAGTTAAAAAGCCTGCTAGTCCGATAAAATCTGCCCAAATAGATGACTAATTACCTAAGTAGCTTGTTTAATACGATTAGACATAAATTCTACGTTCGGTACGCACAAGCTCATATTATGTAATACGTGTATACAGGTGTCTTGTAGCGACTTGCAGAGAATTGCAGAGAAGTAGTTGTTCTGCACACCCTTCAGTTACTCACTAGTGACGCCACTAGGTCGACCAGCTGTTTCAATTTGGTGGAGATGATATCTACAAATGAACATTACCAGAAAATTCTCTGCGACATTCTCCTTTAGTAGTTGTCGTTTAGTTTATTCTTGCATAATCCGTCACTCAAAAACATGACGACAGAAACTTCGTCATTTTTATTTTTAACTTAAAAGTCTAGCTTTTAGATGGAAAGCTCATTTCATAGTGCTGCGGCTTTCAAAAGTAATCGCCGGTACCCAAGGGGTATGCCCGTTTTCACTCTATTTGTCAGAAATTTATGTTACTTAACTGAAAACATAAGCTGCGCTTTTATGGTCCATAAAAAATTGTTTACTTTAAGACATATGGCGCTCAAGACAATTAGCTAAGAGATTCGGAGAGTTATTGCGGTGTTTGAATAGAAACTAAGGCTATTTGCGAGCTATGCATTAAATAAACGGAGCAAGTCATTGATCCAGGTAAGGTTGAAATGGTGTTTTGTTTATACCGACGTAACTTCACGTCAACGATGTTAGAGTAGTAACCAAACAAACTTTTTAAAAATGTGAATATGACCTGCAAATTGAGAACTCTCTCTAAGTTGTATTCTATTCAAGGTAGTATTAGAATAACTCAATGTGCAAATATTCTAAACAAAATATTTGTGAGCAAAATGATGAGAAGAGTGTGAAGAGACCTATCGAAGCAGTAACTTGAGGCTATACGTGGTTTGTAGATGACGAAGTAGCTGTTGCCCAACATCCAAATGCTTATAGTAAAAACAAATCTAGTAAACTTAGGTTATAGTATATAAATGAATAGTTTAAAAACACTTGAAAACACGCTTTTATAAATGCACGTAAAAACAAATTACTAACTACTAACAAACACGTAAATTATGGATCGTTCAAGGGCTAATTCTGGGCTAAACTAAGTATTTGAATTATAATATTTGATTGTAAAAGCGTGGGGCGCTGGAACAGGACAAACTTTCTTGTTAACTAATACTAATTTCCTGGCGGAAGCTGCATGAGGTCGCCACAAGACCATAGTATTTATGCCGCCAAAGGGGACCAAAGATATCTCGTCCAAGAACAAGAACTCTATATTTTGCCACTGTAGACGCTATACCCTTATGTACTTAATTTCCTGAAAGAAGAGATTGTCTGAGTTCGACTAATGTGAAAAGCCGCAATAAATGAGTTGCTGGTCTCATGTGATCCGGCTGTTGAAACACCTGTTTACCACGCACTGGTGGAAGCTGCAAGAGGTCGCCAAAGAGCATAACGTTTATGCCACCAAAGGGTTAATCGTAATTCTTTAGCTGGCGTGAAAGAGCGTCTATCATGCACAACATCTCATATGGAACCATAGATATCTCGTCCACGAACAAGAACTCTACATTTTGCCACTGTTGACGCATAATTCTCAAGTAGTTGCCGGAGAATTGAGGCATGTTCACTAAGACGCCCTCTCTTTGAACTGGTTATTTGAGCAAACTATGCAGTTTAGAGCCACCTACTAGTCGTGCTGCAACTTTAGTCAGAGCGCCCATCTTTGTAACCTGCTTTCCGTAACATCTGTTCACTTGATTTTTCAACAAGTTAAACAAGAACGTCTTTCCTGTTCCAGCGCTACCAGTTACGAAAAGTACAAACCTTTGTTGATCGCCCTGTTGTTGCGACTGTATGTTTGACGTGATAGTATTGAATAGTTGTCCTTGATCCATATTCATAGCCTGTCGTGCTGAGTCGAATTGATCATTGGTCATAGTCTGTTCAGGATAGTCTTCATTGTGTTCTATATTATCCAATACTGGAGGCTCTTCGAGGATCTGAAATGCGTGCACTTGATTGAATGCAATTTCCAGCTGCCGGTCGCGCTCTCTGTGCCGCTGCATGTGACCGCTATTTGCCTTCAACTGCTCTTCCCGAGCTAAGAAAGCCTCTCTTGCACTATAAAACCCTTGTAACAGTTCTGCTTATGAGCGATAAGGCATATACTGAACCAGCAAACTGTAATAAAAGTTCTCCGGATCAGTGGACGCTATGAAGTATGGTACTCGAACAGCAGCAGGCACAGTTCTTACGATTTTACGAACGTAGGTAATCAATTACCGACGTGTTCGAGTTGATGTGTCCACATTATCTTGATCAATGCTTTTTTCCCTTTGGTTCTTCTGGTAGTAAGTGTCTAAGAGCATTGCAAACTCAGTCAGGCTCATGTTAGAGAAGTCAAATGTTGGGTAGTCCGCGGGTCGCTTTTCGTACCGATCGAAGAGGTTGCAGTTTATGACGTAAATACTCGTCATCGTAACACTGTGTCAAGTTTTCGCCAAACTCGCTACAAACAACAAGGCGATGGCCGTGCGGATAATACGTCCGCTTCACGCTCTGAAGGCGTGGATACAGGTCCCACTCATAACAGTCATGTGGCTTTTGGTTTTTATGAAATTTGAAAAATGTTTATGAATATTTGGCAAATATTTCATTTTATTTTATTTAAAATATTAAAAAAATTCAAAGTCCATTATGTGGCCTTTCTCACAAGTGCAATCTTGACTATGACTCGATATTTCATCATGGAATGCCAGTGCCTATCTTCCGGCTTCATCATCAGACCTTGAAACCTAATTGTAGTCAAAGTTCATTACGTGGCTTTTCTCACAAGTGCAAGCATGACTATGATACGATATTCCATCATGGAATGCCAGTGCCTATCTTCCGGCTTCATCATCAGCCCTTGAGACCCAATTGTAGTCAAAGTTCATAACGTGGCCTTTCTACATACATACATACATAGACTCACGCCTGTTTCCCGGAGGGGTAGGCAGAGACTACGGAACGCCATTTGCAACGATCCTGACATACCTCCCTTGCTTCACTCACTCCCATCAAGTTTCTCATGCATGCTCTTCTGTTAAGGGTACTTCTTAATTGTCCTTTTTTAGGATGTCTCCAATCTGGTCAGAGAACGTTCTCCTAGGTCTTCCCCTTTGTCCTGTCCCATTCACACTAGCCTGATATATCTTCTTTGTCAGTCTATCGTCATCCATCCTCTCCATGTGCCCAAACCATCTTAACATGCCTTTCTCAATGCTTGTCACTACATCTTCTTTTACCCCACACCACTCTCGTATCACACAATTCTTTACTCTGTCGGTCTAAGACACACCACACATACTTCTCAGTGCTCTCATTTCTACAGCATTTATTCTACTTTCAAATCTCTTCTGCCATACCCAACTTTCACTACCATACATAAGGGTAGGCACTAACACAGCTCTATGTACAGCCAAACGTGCCTTTTTGGACACGTTTTGACTGTTCATAAACGCCTTCAGAGCTCCATTCACACAATTACCTGCATTAACTCTCCTTTCAATATCTGCTTCATTCTTACCATCTCTTGTAAACAACGTACATAAGTAAACAAACTCATTCACTTGTTCCACTCGCTGTCCATCGATCAAAACATTACAAGCCGTAACGCATTCCTCCTTTTCAAAAACCATAACTTTCGTTTTACTTACATTCACTTTCATTCCTTTCCTTTCTAACGCACGATGCATGATTGTTACCATCTCCTGCAACTCCTCCGTTGAAGATGCAAGTATAACCTGATCATCAGCATAAAGGAGGCATTTGACGAGTAACCCATTCATCCTTAATCCGCAGTCACTATAATTTAAATCTTGCAAACAACTGTCCATGAAGAGGTTAAACAGCCACGGCGACGCTACACATCCCTGTCTAACACCTTTCTCGATGGTAAACCAGTCAGTGTATGCCCCGTTTATCCTCACACAAGCTCTAGAATCCTCATAAAGGGATTTCAGAGCTCGAATGAGGCTGCTGTCCACCCCATTCATTGACAGCACCGACCACATTTCATTCCTCACCACTCTATCGTAAGCCTTTTCCAAATCCACGAATGCGCAATAGACCTTTTGACCTTTGGCCAAAACTTTTTCGGCTATGCTTCGCAAGGAAAAAACCTGATCCCGCTTGTACATCCCATATTTTCTTGTCGGTTACTTCCATAACTCTTTCAATAAGTACCTTTGCATACAATTTGCCAACAATGCTCAGAAGGCTAATGCCTCTATAGTTTTTGCAGTCTTGTTGCGAGCCTTTTCCTTTATAAAGAGGCACAACAACAGCTGTGGTCCAGTCATTAGGTACTCGGCCGGTGTTCCAACACAAGTTATATAACCGCTGCAACTGACCAACTATGATGCCCTGTCCAGCCTTCAGCATTTCGACTGTAATCCTATCATATCCTGCAGCCTTACCTACTTTCATACTTCCCAGTGCCTTCACGATCTCATCCACGCCAATAACGCTTTCATCATTGCTATCATTACAATTCACTTCAGCTATCGGTGTCTCTATCGCCGTTCTTTCGAATAAACTTTCAAAATACTCTTTCCATCTCTTCAGCACGCACAATTCACCATTTACTATACTTCCATTCTCGTCTCTGATGGATGTGTGTTCTGAGGATTGAGTTCTTCCTCGAACTGCACGAACGGATTTCCAGAAAAACTTAATGTTCCTCTGGAAATCGTCAGATAATCTGCTATCAAACTCATCTTTCTTTTCCTCTTTTTTCCTTTTAACCATTTCTTTCACTATTCTTTTTGACCTAACAAACTCCTTTTTTGCTTCATGTATGTCTACACTCGTAGCTTTTCCCATTCTTTCATTTGCTCTGGCAGCCAACCAATCTGACCAAGCTTTCTTCTTCTCTGACACTGCTGATTGTACATCCTTGTCCCACCATGTATTCTTAACCTTTCGTATTTTCCTTCTCTTGATCATACCACATACTTCAGAAGCTACACATACTACCTCTTCTTTAAAGGCCTGCCATAATTCTTCCATATCATTTATGCCATCGAATCTTTCAAATCTTGCTATCAATCTTCGTTTATACTCATCTTTCACATCTTTCTCTTGTAGATTTTCTACTTTTATTCTTTCCAAGACCCTATTTTCATTACGCTCTCGGTGTCGCCATCCTTTAAAGAGCCCACTTATCCGGCTCAACACCAAGAAGTGGTCTGTGTGGATGCCGATCCCTCGATATATCCAACACATTCTTTTATCCAACACATTCTTTCTCAATCGTTCTTCTTCTTCTTCTTCTTCTTGACGTTTATTAATCCCGGTCTATGCCAGGGTCCGCCTTCCTGCTCAAATCTCTCCATTTTGCCCGGTCTTCTACATCCTCAAAAGTCAATCTGTTGGCACTCATATCGCTCCTTACGATGTCCATCCAGCGCTTTTTGGGGCGGCCCCTAGGTCGACTACCAGGTACTTCCCACTCAAGGCACCTCCGACCAACACAACCTTCCGGTCTGCGCATCAGATGGCCATACCACCTCAAGCCTGGAGCTTCTCCTGGAGCTTATCTGCCACGTCACGGACGCCGAGGCTCCCACGGATATAGACGTTACGGACACGATCCGCCATTGTAACGCCGCTCATCCACCTCAGCATCTTCATTTCGGTGACGTGCAGTTCCTGAATGTGTTTGTCTAAGGTTGGCCAACTTTCGCTACCATAAAGAAGTACAGGCCGGATGATACACCTGTAAACCAGCCCCTTCAGCTTGGGGGGCATGCGAGGGTCACACACCACACCTGTAACCTCGCGCCATTTTGCCCAAGCTGCGCTAGTACGAGCACGAACATCATGGTCAATATTGCCGGACTCATGCAGCACAGATCCTAGGTACCTGAACTGGGTGGTTTTAACAGCATTTTCAGTACCTATTTGGATAGTAGTGGAATCTACACTACCGCAGGCCATGTATTCCGTCTTCGCCACGTTCAACCGTAGACCGCCGCTTTCCAAAGTTCCCTTCCAAAGGTTTACTCTGCGCTCTAAGTTCTCCCTACTCTCGTCAACGAGCGCTATGTCGTCGGCATACATCATCAGCCAAGGGGGCTGTTCCTGACTGACTCAGAGCAGAGCCCTGATGCACTCCAGCTGTTATGGGGAAGGAAGAGGTATCTCCAACGCGGTCCGCACAATAGATACAGAGTTATTGTACATGTCCCTGATAATGTCTATATAAGCTTTTGGTACATTTTTGAGGCCCAATGCCCACCAGATAGCATGACGAGGAACGCAGTCAAAGGCCTTCTGCAAATCTAGGAAAGCTATATGCAGAGGTCTCCTTTTTCCCTGTAGTTTTCGATCAACGTTCTTAAGGCGAAAATGGGATCCATAGTACCAACTCCTGGACGGAAGCCATACTGACACTCAGAGACAGCACACTCGTTACGGAGCCTGAAATCAATCACACGCTCAAAAAGCTTCATGGTGTGACACATGATCTTTATACCACGATAGTTGCCGCATTCCTGTACACTCCCTTTGCCCTTGTGTACTGGCACTATAATACTAAGCCTCCACTGGTTTGGCATTTTTCCGTTCATGAGGATGCGGTTGAAAAAATCGGTTAGAAGATATACACCACAGGAGCCCAATGCTTTCCATGCTTCGATCGGTATATTATCGTTATGGGGGTAATAAGTCCTAGGTTAGGAGGAAGCTCAGCGGAAAGATTGTTGGCATGCTGCTTGTTGAATAATTCTGCGAAGTAGGCCCGCCATCTTTCCTTCACGGAAGTTTCACTATAGAGCAGCGCTCCGCAGGCATCTTTTACGCAGAGGCATTTAGTAATGTCCTGGGATGCCTTTTCTCGGGCTCGCGCCAGTTTGAATATGACCTTTTGTCCCTCCTTAGACTCAAGTTTGTCATACAATGCTGACAATCTGGAATTTCGGGCAATGGCTACAGCTCGTTTGCTAGCACGTTTTGCTGCTCTATATGAATCACCTTGCAGTTGGTAATTCTACCGATGTCACACCGTCGGACAAGAAGATAATCTATTTGGGTGGAATGAGAACCACTTCGGTATGTTATCAGATGTTGCAGTTTCTTTTGGAAAAAGGTGTTCACGATGGCCAGGTCCAAAGCTGTACAGGTTTTAAGAATGTTTTCTCCTTCTGCGTTAGCTTTTCCGTGTCCGAAACCTCCGTGGACACGCTGGAACTCTCCGGCTTCCTCCCCAACATGACCATTGAGGTCCCCACCCACCACGACATATTCAAACGGCGGAATGACGCCTAGTACGTTGTCAAAAGAATTCCAGAATGTCACCTTTTCCGACTCCGGGCAACCAACTTGAGGGGCGTAGGCGCAAATTAAATTGGTAACTCTACCCTCAATCAGTACCCTCGCCCGCATTAAGCGATCGCTGATGCGGTCAACCTCTAAAATACCATTCTGGAATTCCTCGGACAACACTATCGCCACCCCGTTTCTCCCGCCAGGTGACCCGGTGTACATCAGTTTGTAACCCTGCCCGATGTTACGAGACTTATTTCCCTTCCAGCGCGTCTCTTGAATGAAAGCGCACTGGACCCGACGTCTTGCGAGTGTGTCAGCAAGTTCGCGGCATCTGCCTGTAAGAGTGCCAACGTTTATAGTGGCAAAACGATTTCTCAATCGTTCATCTACTATCACAAAATCAATCATACTTCTTCTAACATTTTTCGCCTCTCGCGTATACATATGTATCCTTTTATGATCAAACATGGTGTTTGTCACACAAAGGCTCCACTCCAAACAAATTTCAAGCAGTGCTTTTCCATTTTCGTTCACACTCTCATCACCAAATGCACCTAACACCCTTTCAAATCCATCTCGCTTTACTCCCACCCATCCATTGAAATCCCCTAACAAGATCAATCTTTCATTATCCTTGCAGTTCCTCAAAATCTCTCTTAAACTCTCCCAAAACTCCTGCCTTTCGTCTTGCTCATGTTGTGACATACCCGTAACTATATTGACCGGGGCGTACACCCCCACAATAAAGAGACGAGTAAGTCCTACTTTCATTCTCATCCACAGTAGCCTAGCATTTACACATTCAAACTCTTTTACGCACTCATTGAATATTTGGCAAATATATCATTTTATTTTATTTAAAATATTAAAAAAATTCAAAGTCCATTATGTGGCCTTTCTCACAAGTGCAATCTTGACTATGACTCGATATTTCATCATGGAATGCCAGTGCCTATCTTTCGGCTTCATCATCAGGCCTTGAAACCTAATTGTAGTCAAAGTTCATTACGTGGCCTTTCTCACAAGTACAAACACGACTATGATACGATATTCCATTATGGAATGCCAGTGCCTATCTTCCGGCTTCATCATCAGACCTTGAAACCTAATTGTAGTCAAAGTTCACTACGTGGCCTATCTCACAAGTGCAAACACGACTATGATACGATATTCCACTATGAAATGCCAGAGCCTATCTTCCGGCTTCATCATAAGACCTTGAAACCTAATTGTAGTCAAAGTTCATTACAAGACTTTTATAAGAAATCCAAACCAGCTATGATACGTTTTTCCATCATGAAGTTCCAGGTCATATCTTCCGACTCCATCACCAGATCAGTTCGGCAGCACCATATTATTAAATTATCATCTAAACTACATACAGCTGCAAATTTTTATTACGCTACGACCCTTGGAAGATGGTTAAATTAGTTACCTTAGATTCCATTACATAGTTAGTTACATACACGACGACCTAATAAAAGCGTGTTAAAAACGAGGAAAATGGAGCTGGTGTAAATAGCTTATATTTCTTCTAATCCAGTCATCTTAATCCTTCTTCCCGCGTAAGCCTATTACATAAAATCTTTTCATTAAATAATTTACACTGAATAGACGCTACCTGAATACGCGCAGACAGGTACTTAGTACTTACTCATAAAAGTATAATTTTGAAGCCGGTAAAATAAAATTAAAGTAATACACACACATCTGAACCGCTCACATGGTACGGTAGTTAATTCTTTTCGTATTTGAACCCTTTTAATTTCGACGTCAAAGCGAAAAACGGGCACAAACGTTTGACTCAATAAAAATTGCTAATTTCCAACTTGTTTTAATCATCTATAGATTATGATATCGCTTCTGGACACAATCGTTCCCCGCTTTTATATTTTTTTCCTTTGAATGAATGAATGTTATCAATATGAATGAGTTATGTTGGCTAATTTCGGTTTCGATGGAACAGGTGACTAGTCACCATTGAGTCATATTTCAGAAAATCGTAGCCCCTCTTTCACTTTCGAAAAAAATGAAGGGCTTAATGAAAATCGTAAGTCGAGGGGAAATCCAATTACCACTTTTGATGCTGAAATGGTATGAGATAGATTTTAACTACTAAATGAGATTCCATTTACCAAATGATCTACAAACGACATTATTTGTTACTATCCGACGTTTAGATTTCTTTGCAGAAATTGTGGTCACGGACGATTGAGTACTCCTCTCGTACTAGGATAAAAGCTTGTGTCAAGGGGACTTTAAACACATTCGGTCAACAGACATTAAGTTAGTCCACTCAGACTCAAAACAGCAATTGTAGTTTACACAACATTTTGGTTCGTGTGTGGATCGAACCTATAGCAGTCAACTAGACTATAAAAATGCGTAAGAATAGTGTGTTTTTGATTCTACATCGGCGTGTCCACTGTGCGTAAGAGACGCGCCTCTCGACTCGCGCTCGCGTTTTAAATTTTGCTACGTCCTTTTACACTTATAAGCCTATAGGCACAGTAGTTAAGTGGACTATTCAAAATGGTACCCGGTTCCATTCTTAATGTCTAAATGGGTTTACATTTTTAGTAATTATTAAAGTTGTAGCACATTCTCGCGCACCAACCCAGTGATTAACTTGTCATTTAAATTGTTCCATTAAATCGAATAACATTTAATACATTTTACAACGGCAATATAAAAGGCAAGCGGTGCGGTGGGTTATCAGCACGCTTGCCGTTACCCAACAACTTTGAGACAGCGCCATACTGCAGCTGTGCCGTTACGGTGCTGGTACAGTGTAAAACGTCCTTTTGTAAACTTATCATGGCCTGACTATCATGACGAAATACTTGAAGAAGAGTCCCCGTAACGATAGTCAAAGTATCGTTTAAGAGAACAAGTGCCCTTAGGTATGCCAATACTAGTTTAATTTATTGTATATACAACCGAACCGAGTAAACGTAGCACCGGATATGATGATGTAGCTCTTTGCGTTACGCAGATATAAATATGATAGATTAGCGGTTGCCTATTTCATAGTATAGCCGTAGTAAGTAACTTTAAAACCACGGATGCCGAAACATAATACAATTAATTGGAGGAATATAAATCCGCCCTTCGTCTTACGTGGTAAAAATCACCTACCGTTCGAATTCTGTCATATCATGTTTTCTGTCAAATACGTGATCCTGATTGTCCAAACAATATCTTCGGCTATCCAGGTCATCGGTCTTGGCCAGCGTGGCCTTACCCTTCTCACAGTGAGAAGAGGGCCGTGCCGTGCAGCGGGGTGGTTTATATACAGGGCCGATGATGATAATGATGATGACATGTATAGTTCCATCATCATCCCAGGGGTGACCTGGAGTTACAGCTAGGATGATGTTGAAACTATACGTTAAATTAAGTTCTGCTTTTTAATTAAAGTTTGCTCGTTACGTGATTGAATATCGATATCCGTTTAAACTTTCGCATATGGGTTAGATTATATTACGATAACCTACCCGAATTTCTGGGCCCTAGTTTTCGATGAACGAGTTATAGTTTTCATGAAACTCTTTTGAAGAGCGGACGTTCATAATATAAAGTTATTACTTCATTATAATATGTATAATATTATGTATGTATTTACAAAAAAGAAGTATATATGTATGTCTATCCATTGTCTTAGTACCCATAGTACAAGCTCTGCGTAGTTTGGGACTAGATGGTGTTGTGTGAATGTGGTAGAATATTGTTATATAATTATCGTTTCGGCATATTATGGTAGCTTAATATCATATTAAGAGGCAGAGTTAACACGAATATCGCACTCGAAAATTACAGTAAAATTATATTTTAATATGCGTTTTTATAAAGGCAATTTATGTTTCATGTTATATAAACATCTACAGAAGTTTTATCCAAATTAGCTCCTTCCATTTTTTAAGCCGATTAGAAACGATAATTAGACAGTAGTTGGTAGTGAGATATTTTATTATACGCTAACCTTTAATGATGCACACTTTATATATAAATAAATAGGTAATATCAAACCATCTACCGATGGTATGATGTGACCCATGTAGACTCTGTATTTTTTTAATAACGTAGTTAACATGGTAAGTATGACGCTAATCGTAAATATACAGCTGACTTCAATATCCGATCTATCCTTAGATTTTGACATTAGATATGCGTATTTGACATACAAAATATGTATCTGGTATCTCCAAATCCATGGATATATCATTTATTTTAATACCACCTACGCGTACTAACAATCTAACAAAGTTTTGTTTCTCGTTTCCACTGATCGTCGCGTAAATACAAAAAGTACCGGCAAACTACAAACTAACCTTCCTAATGGCACGAACGTACTGAATTTCATTTGGATTAGGTTTTTCTCCGGGTTCGTAATCTCTATAAAACACCAGACCTTTACTCGATGCGTCAGAGCGCAGGTGGTGTTCTCAACTAAATTACCTATTCACTCAAAAACAAGTCACTCGGCCGAAATTACTTGTGTTTATGCGTTACATATTCACGCACATTTGCTACAGGGTACTGTGTGAATACTTCATTTATACGTGTGGTATAATGGCTCATCGACCCAAAATGTCCCTTGGCCTCGAATGCGAGAGAACGCCACTTCTCCCGATCTTTGGCCACTTCTCGCCAATCACCAGCTTGAAGCTCCCTCAGATCTTGCTCTACTACGTCTTTCCAGCGTTATCTGGGGCGACCGCCAGGACGACGGCCTATTGGTTGACCCACATACCTACGCTCTCTTGACACCACGTTCCTCACCGATTCTCTCGACGTGACCGAGCCATCGGAGTCTGTGAGCCTTTATTGCCCCAATGACAAAAGGAGGAGAACAAGCTCTTGGTCGCGGCAAGAAAGGTCCTCCGAAAGATCTTGGGCCCTGTGCAGCGAGCTGACGGGAGCTGGCAGATTCGCAAAAATGCCGAAATCGCGGCACTCGTAGCCATCTCTAACGTGGTGACGGATAAAGAATACTAAATGTTACTAAACCGTCATGCCGTGGATGTCGTAGAAGGCGACAAAGGAAAATACACTTAGCAAAGATTATATTTAACCTGTCTGGCCTGCGTGGTATAGTCGTGGTAGGTCAAATATTCCTATTGACTCACAGTGTTGTTGTGATGCAAATTAAGATAGGCATTTGGCCCAAATACTCTATGATGATAATACCATAACGATAAGTATTATAATAACAATGCCTTTACATCGAACATGACCTAATGATTCGTATTGTAAGACAAGAAGCGAGACCAACAGCTATACGTGCTATCCGAAGCACAGCAGCATTCTGATAAATAAGGTAAATGCCACACGCGATCACCCATCCAAGCGATAACTTGTCCAATAGTTGCTTAACTCTGCTGATATTAAATGATGAAATTACGAACAGCAAACCATGTCGTACTATGAGCTCTACAAATAATACAGTTAGTATTACTAAATACAGAAGTAAAGATGATGATGAATTTGTTTACTTCGACATACCAAATTTTCTATATGTGTAGCTTACAAGCACTAGATTTCACTTAAAACTATCGAGCTAAGCTACGGTGCTTATGTTTGAAGTGGATTTAGTGGATTCATTGGGTAGTTATGCTACGGCACAGGTATAGAAAGTTGCTTAGTTTGATCGGCTTTTGACAAACTGACATAACGTGGTAAACGATGCAGAGAGGAACTTATATCGAATGGATTTATTTCGTTCTAATACTAACAACTGCTACCCTATTATTTGAATAATGGTACCTATCTATTCGCAATGGAAAATAAATATAGGACAAATAGAGAATAATTGTTGTTATTGATATTAGATTGGAATTAGATGTTGAATGTAATAAAAAACTTTAAAGAATAATCAGAAAATAAACAAAATACAATAAACAACCTACAGCCTAGAATAGTTTTCTTGATTCTTTGTTTGTTTTTGATAGTTTGGTCTCTTATTTCCTTGTCTACAACATACATAGCTATAATAATTTTAAAACAAAACCTCTCATACTAGGAATACGCCTGCCTCGCATGGGAGTTTAGAAACCTTATATCGATGTATGCAAAAAACACCCAGAGTAGAACATTGTGTGAACACGACACTTTGTGGTTCAAAGTGTTGTCTTGTGTAGAAATCGAACTCACGAAACACGCAGTGTTAATCAGTGAGACAAATGCTTTAAACCTGCATACATGAACCGAAAATTTATATTAATGAGCTTTTGATTATAATCCTATTCTATCTATTATCTATTATTATCCGCATGTTACTGCGGCTCATTTCTATTATTATTGTGCTCTAACATAAAACGTGTACATATTAAAATGCAATATGTACCTATTTCACTAATATCATGGTTTGGTATTAGTTAAATCCATATGACACTTGCGGTATTAATATATTTTACTCAAGCACGATTAGTAATGACTGCTGCCGTCGTGATAATGATATATTTATGTATGTTCATATGTGCTCGCATATCTTCGTGACTAGATACCTATTGGAATTGGTAAAACAGGTAGATATAGAAATTAGTGTTTATCATTTGTTGTTCTACGAATAAAAAGACATGTCCAGACTTTCGGATCATCATTTCGGATGCACTGTATCACTGAAGCTAGAAACATGACATTAGTCACAGTACACATTGTGTCCTGTTGGGTAACAAATAACAAAACATTTCAATTAAAAGCAGATAATAATGAAACGGCACGCCATAATATCTGAAACATGATAAGCCGATTCTACAAAACTTCTATATCAGATCTCTCTAACATATCTGTTTCGATGTTTCGTATGTAGAATTTGAGTCGGTTGATTTAGCATTGCTCCGATATCTGAACCATGCTCATTAGCGCGCAAATCTAATGAAAACGACAACGCACGAGCCGTACATCAAAGTTTGACGTGGTTTTAACCAGAAACACATTTGTGCATCTTAATTAAGAGTATATTGTACTAATGACAAAATATTGACTGGGAAATATATTCATAATGAATAGGAATCGTAAAATGCGGTATTCGTTCAGGCGCGGTCGCAGCCTGAAATTTTGGAGGGGACACTCACTACACTAATAAAAAATAGGTATCCTATACTAATATATGAAGCTGAAGAGTTTGTTTGTTTGTTTGGTTGAACGCGCTAATCTCAAGAACTAGTGGCCCGATTTGTAAAATTCTTTCAGTGTAAGATAGCCCATTTACCTATCGAGGAAGGCTATAGGCTATATAACATCGCGCTATGAGCTACGGGAGCGGAGCAGTAGCCTTAAATAACGCGGATGTAACCGCGGGCATCCTCTAGTCTGGAATAAAATAAACATTATTGCACAAGACACAATTTTGTTTTATAAATTACCTATAAAACAAATGGAAGTCGTCTTTTTGTAATTGCGAATCGGGTGATAATATTTGAGACGTCTGGTACTATTTCCGGGTGAATATTTAGAAGAGCTAAGCCTGTTAATCACTCTTATACATGTTAGCTCTCAACCACGTTTTTACACGCCTAAGCGTAGAAAAGGATCGCTCTGCTGTCTCACCACTTATAACATAATTACAACATAACATAGGTACTAAGTATTTTAATTTTTCCTCAATCACAAAAATTTAAAACAAGAATCACAATTCACAAATAAGTAGACAGCCTTTATCTTGAATCTTTACGATAAACCAACAAATTACATTATTGGAATAGTGTTATACAATCTTTATCATAACGACGCGTATCGATTTTGCTAGGATTATCAAAACTACGTAGTTCGTCGGTTCCTTTTTTCTAAACTAGATGTCATTGCCAAGTTATTTTGGCAATCGTGCCACTAGGTGTCAGCAAACTATAAATTTATCGTAATTTATAAAATTACCTTTTATTATTTGGCAAATATTTGAGATTTTTTATTTGACCTTGGATTTTGGGGTGAGGGGGGGGGGTCATGTCCCCTGTGATCCCTCCCTTCGGACCACGCCTGTATTCGTTTCAGGACGGAGACAGACTAGAAAAATGCCACAACCTAATCCGTCGAAGTCAAGCGTGTAAATGATAAAATAATAATACATAGCACTATTTCAAGAATAGCACTATCGCACGTAGTATCTCCTTAACAGAAAAGCACTGCTGAAATGCAGCTTTTACTATTTTTAAACAGGCGGGAATTTATATACGTATGATTAAACTATTTTTACGTTCCAGAGATGGCAACTCAGAATATCGTAGAATAAAATATTATATCTATTTTGTAACAAGTACAAGGTAGGAAAGCCAAAAATATTTAGCAAAAAATTGTAAATTCACTTAATTTTACTCAAATTTTAAAATCTCTATTTAGGTGAGAATATTGCATATCCTCTCAACTTCACACTAACACTATTTTCATAAAAGATCAACAAGGCATGTCTCAAAAGCTGTTGTTTTAAGTCTCTGAAGTTATTCTGAGATAGCGAGCGAGCTAACCAACTGTCTTGGGGACTCATCTCTTGACAATGTTTTCTTGAAATATATAAAGGTTTTTAGAACACTAAAAAATACGTTATTTTTGGAAGCTTTTTTGTCATATTTCAGAGTGTGAATAGAGATAAATATGTATTATAATATGTAGAAGCAATATCAATATCATGAGATAGTTACAAAATAAGTTAAATTTTTTCAGTGAATGTTTACGCCAGCTTCCAGGAAGCGTCTGTCTAAGGATTGCCACAAGTGCAATATCTGGTATTAGGAACGTATCCTCAAAGAGTAAATATCGTGTATTCGACAGAGTAGTTGGAGCTCTAACATGTCGGCCAGCCATTCTCAGCCCCGCGGCGCCTCAAAGAGACACTAAAATAGCAAAATGTTTGTTCTGCTCACGGACCTGATTGCTTCCGTGATTTTTAATTTGTTGCGCTAAAAATTTGGCCGAATTTGTCGTGGCTAGAAAAATGTCACAATCACTAGGAGAGAATGTTGTAACTGGACGGGAAAAACTCTGATTGCCTCAAAGTTATTCGGTTGGATACTATTTAACCTGAAGATTTTTATAATTTTACGGTAGTAGAGCCTTGCTGATTTCAGCATGAATGGGCCGGCTCGACCGGGGAAGTACTACCGTAAAGTAACCGACGTAAAGTAACAGTACCTAAACTGTTGCGTTTCGTTCGGTGAGTGAGTGTGCCGATAGCCCTATCCCCTATTCCTTCTCCCTCCTCCCACTCCTCATCCTATCCCTTTTCCCAACTCCAAGGGGCGGCAACGCACTTGTGACTCCTGTGGTGTTGCTTGTGTCCATGGGTCGCGGTAATCGCCACCATCAGGCGATCCGTCTGCTCGTTTGCCGCCAAATGTTATAAAAAAAAAAATGCAAGGAGTACTATGTCAGTCGGGCAATGTCCTAGAACTTTGTTAGGGAGATAAGCGTCTGACGAAAGAATCTAACAGTAGTATCAATTGTCTAATGATTTAGGTTTCATTGAAATGAAATTGAAACATTCAGTGCTCTTGGTTGATCTTTTCATATGGTTTGTAAAAATGAGATTTTGTGGCGCATGTTTAGGATACTCAATATCTTCAAAGGTATTTCACTTTTGTATATAAATTTTAGAATAGGAAGCTGCATACAAATTGTCTTATTTTGGAGCTCTGGATAGTGTACGTATTTTTTGTTATTCACCACCCTTATTTTTCCTATTAAACGTTTTGTTATCGATTTTGTTTAAATAGTGGTTTTAAACAAAGTATTTTTAAATTTTCATACAGTTGGGTCGTGAATTATTTCATATAAATTATCGACACCAATATAATGCATGACACATTGTTGCATAAAATGTCGATCCATTATAGACACATTTGACTGCCTCCGTGGTCCAGTGGATAGCGTATGCGACTGCTGATCGGAGGTCCCAGGTTCGATTCCTGGGTCGGGCAAAAGTGTTACTGGGTTTTTCCGAATTCTCACCACCTCCTGTCACTGGGACCTAAAAATTCATGGCGAAATACACCTCTGCCTACCAAATACAAAAAAATATAGACCACCTATAAAAAAATATAGACAACTACCCTATTAACATCTCCTCTATATTATTTATCTCACATGCGTAATGATTCGTAATGATTGTCGTTGTTAATTTACTGTAATTACGTTAAAAATCTGTCAATAAAAATACGCGATTAAATAAAAGGATTTTTAGGCTCATTTGTATTTAATAGACTCTCCGTCAGCACTAACTTTTATCCCGACCTTACTTATTTGATGTGCCTTTGTATGACCAATAAGAACTGTAAAGCTTTCAATTAAATAAAGTCACAAAACAGTCTAGTGTGGCATTATTCAATTTTGTCCTATATAAAAAATTATAGGGCACCGAAAATGTCCCTATTGTAAGAAACTAAACTACCTTAAAAGTAAAACTAGCTTTCAAAGTACTTTAAAGCCTAAGCCAGTTATATTGCAAAATGAGGTACTTAAAATATTGTTTCATTTTAGTTTCAATTTATCTTTCTAAAGTATAGAAATCGTACGATGTACAAGATGTCTCGCATTTTAATTTGTCTCAATTCCGAATTAGGATGCCAAGTAAGGTTACTCTTAAGTCTTAAAGAGATGAAATAAAACTTTATCTTAAGACGTATAAGAGTGCGGCTTAGTTATTTTGATTTGAATACAAACTGAAAGTTTACGGTGTTCGAATCCTGTGGACGTAGCGTTAGGTTTGGAACAAAAAGGGGATTAGCATTTGAGAAGTTCAGAGATAGGTGCAAAGCGAGTGTGCACTGTGCACTAGTGTTGGATAAAATGATTCACTGGGTAGCATGACGCGTGCGCGTCGTACTGGCGACTGCGGCTTGAAGCGTCGCACGAGCCAAAGTGCGCCTGGACACTTGCTCGGTTAGTTTTTATTTCACCTGCTGACAGAAATTGTCTACATCCTAAATATTTATCCTTTTGAGACATACGCTTTAGCTGCAAACTTTCTTAATTTTATTTGGCATTAAATCTAAAAGTATCACTCAAGGCTATAACTATTGCTTCGTAGAGAGACCAACAGACTGCTACGAGTACGTAGAGAGCCTACGATTCAAACCCAACGGCGCGCACCATTTATTTTTCGAAGTCATCTGGGTATTAATTTGTATCGCTTGCTAAATGCTGAACAGAAATTTACACACAGAAAACCTACATGTCTGACAGTTCTTCATAATGTTCTCGAAAATCTAGATAAAATAAAGAAGGCTGTCATTTTGTACTTGGCGAGTGACCTGGTGAGAAGAAGACATGCCCTGCATTGCGACTATTCTCATGATGATAAAATCTAAATAGATAATTGTGTAATACAAAAAAACTAATTTAATAAAGCAGTGTAGCAATGGCAAATGACAAATAATGTTTTGAAAGACTAATATAGAAGAAGATGGAGTCATAGCCGCAGTTCGCACCCTGACTTTGACACTTACGTCGCAAAGTTGTTCAAGCAAGGCATTTCAACGCAAGTAGTTCGCAACTCTATTACATATTCACTTGAATAGTAAATTCACATTGTAAAAAGTCGCGTTTTTACTTAAATAAACTTTGATACGCTTCAGTGTGTAGTGTTGGTAAAAGTTTAATATAAAATAAACCAGTCGTAAACATGTACCATCACATAATTTTGCATTCGAACGAAGTTGGAATAACACTGTGGGGGAAAAAGCTTAGGTATTTTTGTAAAATACAAGCTTCGAGAAAATTACTCGAAAAGTCTTCTTAATCCTGTCTCAGGGCGAACATAAGATTCTTAAATCCGTGCGTCTTGCTACACGAATTGTTGTCAGTGTTAAACATAAAATATCAAAGTTGGCACTGCAATTATGTTCAGTGCCACAAATGACATTTCTTTGCGGTTAGGATACGGGCGAGACGCAAATATCTGATAATATACGTTATCAGCAACATGTGTAATGTAATATACTAAAGAATACTTTGCTCATTTTTGGATTAACAGTAAAGTTATAATTATATGAACAAAGTATACAACAAAGAAAGTTATATTAGAATTTCTATGGAATGCCTAAATTACATACTTTGCCAGTAGAATTTTGAAGTAGATGCCAAATTATTACTCGCTGTTCATGATATTCATGTGTCTAGATAAAAAATGATTCGCCAAAAATAGAACCGTAATAGTAATAAGAATATTATTTTGCAGTGATAGCCTAGTAGAGCTACTTACATTACACATAGTTACGAGACAAAGCACTTCAGCTGATGGTCCCAGCTTTCACAAATATATTTTATCAGTCATTATATGTATCAGTACCCTAGAATTTGCTGGTCTAACCCATGAAATATCGCTATTCCCTTGGAGTGCGAAGCTCAGAATGCAGTCACTCTGTGGCAAAGTTAATATTCCGTCATGCACTGTACGTATGGTGCAGAAATTTAAGCAGTCATCCCGTCGTACAGTACTGCGGCGAGTGTTCTGGGTTCGATCCCCAAACAACAAATTGTATGATTCGATTTGTTGTTTCGAGTGATTGTACTATGTTCATTGTTTGTTTGTTAAGTCCACCGCACCACAAGATTAATTCTTGGTACATGACTAGCCTTTAAAAAAAGAGAATATATGATGAGACCAGAAAGAGGACTCAGACTGCAAGGCAAAGATCTTGTATGCAACCGGGATAATGTTAAGACAGTAAAATTATGAGTTGAGAATATATTTTATTCAAAAGAAACCTTATGACATCAAGACACACGACATGATATTATTGATCTACTTAGACCTAGGTCCAATTTCACTACTGTCGAATAAGAGCCGGATATATTTATTGTTAGATAATTTTTGAATTATACCTGATACCTTTTGATTTTATCCGGAAGAGAATGATTGTCTAAGGGTGTTGAAACTGTGTCTTATTCAACTTTGTTTATAACGGAAAAGCATTTTGTTAGGCATAATAATTATCATCCCCGTGGGATCTCCACCTTGTCGTGGTGGGGGCTCAGTAACCGTGGGTTTGAGGTACAACACCCACGGTGAAGCTAAGCGGGATCCCGGGAAGGGACGCTCCACGTGGACTTGCGTGAGGCCTGTGTAGGATGTCTCCCAAGGTGTGGGTGCGGGGGACAGTTCTGTCTGTCCCTCGCAGTCGGGTGCAGTCGCGGGAGGAGAGGCGTGGCGGTGTTACCCTACCCTCCGACACATGGGTACATGAGGAGCACGGGTTGGTTTTTAGTCAGTAAGAGTCTGACAGTCTCCTTCGTCCTTCCCCCCGAGGGCGGCGGGACTCCATGAGGATTTTCCAAACCGAAACCAAAAAAGAAATGCATAATAAATATATATTACGTTGTAACGAAAGATACTATAAAAAGACTTTTATTCATTTCATCATTAACATAGGTACAGATAAGTAACTAATAGTTATATGAACCTGTTGTTTAATATCGATAGGTATGTCGCAGGGATTTAGTTAAAAACGTGATATTATAATTTCACTAGTGAAGTTATAATTACCCAGATTATAGTCAATATCGACTGGTTCGTATAATTTCACGGGCTTTTTTCAGTGACATTGTAATTTCGCTTGGACGCAATAGTGATTTCATAATACATCTAGGCCCACAATAGTGATATTATAATGAATCTAGGTATATTATGAGTATGAGATTGGTCAATTGACTTAATCAGTCGCACTACTACAATGACCAATCTGATAAAACGAAAAAGAGCGGCACTTTAGCGATGTTTATAAGGCTAATTTGACGTAGCCCTGCTTCGCAGGGCTTTTATATTTATGTTCAAGGTCACCAGAATACCTAACATAATCTATTAAGTTGAGAATAAAGAAGTCCTGCGAACAGGGCTCCTTCAACTTAGCTTACTTGACATCGCTTTATCTAGTTAGAACCTTATAACAAAATTTAAAATATGGTATTTAAAACCCTGTCTCTTATTTCCTAACTCTATGTATAATACAGCTGGTAACGAAAACGGACCAATCAACGATCGCCTTGATATATTATCAGCTGCTGTTAGATGAATAATGATGAAAACAGCTTTCTTAAATCAGTGTTATTGTCAAAATAGCACTGCCTTACAATTTCACTAAATCGTTCCAGTGAAATTATAATGGCACTGAAATTAGCCTCTTAAATTGTAAGTAATACAAAAACTATTAACTATAATCTGTGTAATTATAATGTCACTAGTGAAATTATAATATCATGGCTTTTGTTATATACCTGCGACAGATATACGTATGAATGTTCTGAGTTTATTTCATAACACTTTCAATGTTTTGTACTTAAGGTTATCATCATCGTCCCAGCGTTATAATCCCGGTTGCATGCAAGACTTACATGGCTTCGAGCCCGAGGTCCGCTTACTGGTATAACCAAATATGACGGAATATCATTTTTTCCACAGAGCGACTGCCGTGTGACCTCCGCAACCCAAAGGGATAGCGATGTACCGTGGTTTATACCGGTATCACTTTATTTGAGGGTACTGACACCCCGTAACGACTGTCAAAGATCTTCATGACAGGCGGGACGACGGTTTAACGTGCTCTCCGAGGCACGGGGCAGGCGATAATAAACAATTTAATACGCACTTAACTTCGAAAAGTCATTGGTGCGCGCCGTGGATTCGAACCCGATACCCTCTCCATGGCAGTCCGTTGGTATCTCCACTAGGGAATCGCTGCCTATGATATATACATTTTGTACTTAAGATATTGATTGTTATGAAGCTTTAACACGAAAGTGGATGAGAAGTTTTGAAACTGGGCTTAGCTCTGCTTCGCCAATTAATGGTTATCTAATAACTACTACTGCTGTCACGAGTTAGTATTTAAGTCTCTGTGTCAGTGACTGATTAGTAACATTAAAATTTAACTAGCCCAGTACGAATATAAATGCCATACTGTTTTCCCAATTGTGATCTTTCTTGTCATTATCGTGTGACTGTGGCCAAATATACTATATAATTTAATGGTGGCCTTATGGCATGAAAATAAACTAACAAAATACTTTATTGCAACATTAATACATGCAATAGAGTATAAGGTTGGTTACAAACATAATATAAATATATCGGCGATAGGCTCACCCCCTATAATGTGAGATCTGCAAATTCATAATATGGCGAAATGTGTGTGTAACATTACACCCCTTCGGGGTACAGGCGTGAGTTTAAAATAATTATAATAAAAAATAAACAAGTACAATCAATAATGGCTGAAACAATAATGGCTTCTAATCGACCAATAACACCGTGTTGTCTCGGCCGGACCGTCAACCGTGTGGCTTACTTTTGAGCCATACATAACAGGTTGATCGCACAAAGAGGTTCTGTCCTGTCGTCTTGGCACAGGTCCATAACAGGTAATTGTTTTGGGGATCTCACATTAGGGTTGTTCCTAGACGCATTCAATCAAAACTAACCTAATGTTTTTTCTTTAGAAGAGCATTCAGCAGCTCTTGAACGTCAGTTCTTGTTTTAGCCAATTTAGGCGTGATTATATTCTTGTGTGTTCAGTCTGGAATATCGCATATGTTACCTTTTGCCGTGATAACTTAACAGCGATGCCGTGATGTTTCAGACAAGTTTCAGACAAGAAAGCAGAAAGCATTAAGCAAATAATTTCCGACCGTTCCTTAACCACATTTTATTGAAGCATGTTTGTTAGTGATCAAATTATTATTTTTGTACGTCACTGTACGTACGTTTTCTTTCTTGGCTGTATGGAGAGTGTCATGTGCCTTGTTTTCTTACATTGCGGAAATAAGTGAAGTCGTATCGTTGAGATAGGAACAGGCGGTTCGCCAAATCCCGACTACGTATGACTGACCGTCAATCTTTGCTAAAGTTCCATCTACTTACATTGACTAATGACCACATTACGGGGTTTCTCGCATTTAAAACTCCTGGAAGGCCAAATGAAATTGATTTGTTCTTTTCAGAAATCAGTTGGTCGTGAAACTCAATAATTATCGTTGCCCTTTGTTCAACATTTTTGTTGAATACGTTCCCCTTCAAGCATTTAATTTTGAGTAGCTAAATTGTTCATGCGGCACTAAGAAATGACCCTAGTTGGTATTAAAAGTAGGTAGAAAGAACAGAATTTAATTAGGAAAATAATTTTCTTGATAATAAAATAATTATTAAATTTTTTGCTCATTCTAGTCTTTGCGTGGCGTAAGTAATGCCATATTTAATTTATTTAATCAATAAGGTTCACTACCTAGAATTATGCATAATTTAATACCGTGTTCTAATAAATTTTAAGCATAGCACAGTTTTAAGAATATTTTGAATGCTGCCACGTTACTTACAGCAAATAATGTAACTTTAAGCTATATTGTTTGCATTCCGTTATGTTTTGTTATATTTTATGAAAATAAAGAACAATATTTGATAACTATTCGGGGCACTTTTTACTTCAAACCTCTTTTAAAAATTTCAGCTTTCTTTTAACAATTAGAAGATGAGCTCAACTTAGTCCGGCTAATACAAGCCATCAAGTTCAGCTTACTTTTACAAATGAGAAACGTATTTTACAGGGATCTAACTTCATTCATGTCTTATTGCCTTATTAATCGGATCTTATTACTCGTAAGCTAGTATGATTCAGCCAAGCCTGGCGAGGAAGTAAAAGCCATTTCTAAATAAAAATATTGGTGTTAACGAGTCAAGTTGTACAGTGAAAAAAGTATTCACTCTTTCAAATAATGTTTCCTTTCGAAACGTTTGAAATAAAGTACTCATTTAAAAATTCCGCTATAGCGTTACCGTATGCAGTAGTACCTAGGCGAGCTGACTTAAGACAAAAATCAATAAAGTCATACCAATGTCAAAAATACTAACTATACTTTTTGACCGCGATTTCATAGGCATAAAACTCTTTGCTTTTACATTATCATTATACCGGTTGCATTGAAGATATTTATCTTAAAATCCAGGGGACTGCTTTCTAGTCTAACTAGATTTGATAGAATCTTAGTTTTTCTACGGTGAGTCTGTCGTTCGACCTGTACAACCCAAAGGGATAGTGGTATTTCATAGTTTAGGTGGTTAAAGATCTTCATGAGTTACATACTAACGCACTGGGCAAGCGATAATTAACTATGTATAACTAACGCACAAAACTTCAAAAAGTCTTACAATTTAACTACTTAAATGATTATGAACAGTTATAAATAAACTACAAACAGTCAACATAATAAAATAGAATTTCAACTTGCGATCCTTTCAAAAGTGTAGTAGATTTACGAAGAACTTTTCATAACATAATTTTGCGTCTAGATAATAAATAGCTCAATAGAATAACGTTATTGAAATAATACCGATGTTTATTTTTAAATCATAAAATATCTTAATTAAAAGAACTTTCCATTCAATTTTATACTAAATATATACGGGGTGTAAATCTAAGAACCTTAACGAAAACTGAAATCCCACATTGTACCAATAATTATGAACACGTTTTACTTCGGTACCATAACTGGGAAATTACTGTTTTAGAAGATATTGAGTCTTAAAGAAACCATTTTTTTTTCTTATTAGGTACGAAATCGATGGCGGGGTAAATACCCCGCCAATTTGTTCTATAGATGTCCTATGCAATCATAAATATGGATCATGGAGGCAGTCACAATTTTTCGCAGTCTAGTCAATACAAATAATGATGCCAAGTATAAATACGTGCGGATATAATTTCAATATGCAACCTCATGCTTACAGCTGCATAAAATATCAGATAAACATTTTATTCGTAGCCGGAAAGATTATACCACTGAGAACTATCTAGGGGCAAGTACTCTAGTACATTTTCGGTCGATGTCATATCACATCAGCTTAGATTTGAAGCGTCCTTTTAAAACTGTCCTTATTACTTTACTACTTTTATGTGAGTGTCAGATTAAACATAACTATGACAGTAAGTGCCTGGGTCAAGCAAGAAAATGATATTGGTACTATCGCGATCTCGACTGTTTCAAGTCGGTCGAAACTTAAAAAAAATATTAATAAACAGAAGTATTTCTACTTAATTATCTTCGTCGACGCAAATAAGACGACTTGAATAAACGTTTATTAGCTCTGCCTGTCAAGAATTATTTTATTGCAGCTCAGAGTCAACTAGTCGAGTGTGTAAGTGTTTACATTTCTGTGCTTTGAAAAGCGCGTCAAGCTGTTGACTTTTCGCCCAATTTCTCACCAGTTATGTAGGAATACTATCCCACAGGACTATGAGGGTGAAACAAAAGAGAGTGCACTTATATCTTTCTAGTGCAGTTTACTAGCCTCCATTGAGATATCCAGTTGAACCAGGTCATCAGATTATTTCAAATTTATTATGTTTTATATAAAATATATATGATAGTAGGTATGTAGTGTGTAGCTAGCCTAACCTCCTTATATATTGTAATGTTAGTATGTAAGTTGATACAATATAGCTCAATCATTTGAACCTTAAAGACGTGTTTCATTACCCATCCTTTACATGGCGACCCTGCCAGTGCTGCCCTTGGGCAGTGCTGAGCTACCGGTATAGACTAAATAGAGAGTAATATTTGTACTTTTAATAAAGTGCTAAGAACAATGTGTGGCATGTGCATTTTGTTGGACTATACGAATTGTTGAAATCTCTGAATTTTGTTGCGCGCTGCGCCTATGCTGATCCCTTGTCACATATTGACGAGGATGACTCCCGTACGATCTTGGTACGTCGTACCTACCGTATACCGATGTGGACTCCAGGATGCCGTAGAAGACGCAATGGAGAGATTGGATGGTTTGGCCTACCCTTAGGCCAACCCTGGCGGCCTGGTCAACTTCAGGAATATGAGCGATTTACGAGCGTGCTGCTATGAGGATAGAAGAGGAAGGACATTGGTATACCTATGTTATCGCCAGCCGCAATTATGTGAGGTGATTTTTTAATATTTTCTTATTTTAGCCATAGATTAGTAGTCTTCTGTATTAATTTTAACTATAACCCAAATATTTTATCATAATATAAGAATAACTATGTAATCTCTAAATAGATTGCCTGTTGACAATAAATATATTATATTGTTTCATATTCAGCTAATGTATTACTAAAAAGTGATTGAAACATAATTAATTTCATCGATTATTATCATCGGTCTTGATTTGTGTAAAATTTATTAACATGTAATAGTTTAATGTACTTTATAATTGCAAGCATACCTACGATTAGGATGACGTATGTATGTATATGGTGTCCAATATGTTTCACTTGAACGCGATATCTGATCCGTTACAAATACTATCTCACGCGCATGACTTTGTCTTATATTTTAATGCTATTCGTTTATATTTGTTGAATTTCTATAAATTAATATTTTATAGGTACATATTTAGTATGTGTTCAACCTCTTAATTAGTCACTTTGGAAGAAATGTCTTTTTCATAAAATTATATTAATATAAAGTGTATGCCAACACTTTTATTTCTTTTTTTTTATAACCGGATATTATATAATTGTGCAATTTAGTAGAATACACAAGAAAAATATATTAAAGTAACTTCATAGCAACAACATGACATCATTGTTTTAAAATTGACACCTACTTACAGGAATGTAACTTGTATCTATTTATAGACAGGTAATGCGATGCGAACTTGCAATGAGTACTTTATGCATCTTCAATGTAACAATTATAATACCTATACGAATGATTCAATATTATTTGATACGAATATGGTTCAATATTTCATTATGTATGTAAATTATCTATGCAATATGTAATGTTTTCAAGAATATTTTATAAAAGATTTCATGAATATATTAAGTTATGTTATGGATTCATGAGGAAATGAGGATGGATATGGTTCATCAGTAGTTATGTGATGGTATTTGAGTGAGTATTTAAGTTTGTTGGTTTTGATGCGTAAAAGAAATGTGTAAAATAGAATGGAATATTTAGGTAGATAATTTTTGACAGCAATTTGGATTGATCACCCAAATGCGTAGTTGAATTGTTATAAAGCGAAGTATTCATTTGAATGTGTAAGCATTATAGTTGTGATATGGATAGATGTTGAATATGGTATTGAAAGATAATAATGAATGTAGGTACACATTATGAAAGATACGATGAAGTGTTCTGTTCCTTCAATTTGATCATGGTGTAAATGAATTTTCTCTGTGAGAATTGTTGGTGGCCAAAAAAAGCCTTAAATAATGACCTTCGAAATATAATAATGATGATGTATAAAGTCGACAAAGTGATGAATATGATGATATATAAAAAGAAAGTAGATATGAAATGAATATGATGATGAATAAATAAAGTCGACTATGAAATGATATAAAATGTTATATTATGGTGTACCTACCTACTAAGTTAAGATGAAATTGTATGAAAATTATGAAATAGGTATGTCGGAATGGCGAGATGTAATTATGGAAATTGAATATTGGTTAGGTGTACTTGATTGAATATGGAAATAATTATAAATAAAATAATTATGATTTTTATATAGCTTTTGCATGTGGTTATGTTATGTATTTTTTGTTGAAAATTGGAAAATTATACCAAGAATAAGGAAATTTGTTTTATGTCCAATTTAAAATATTTAAATATTATGTCATACAAATATATTGTTATAAAGTTATATATTATTTGGGTACTCTTTAATGAATTTATATTTAATTGTCAACAGTGCGTTATTATTACTTAACTTTTATTTTTGCTTTATCGCACATTATAGTTTAATAAGATAATCATATTATGTTTAACCAATTTATAAAATTTGTAATCGTAAAAATAAAAAGTCATGTATTCTTTTTATTTTTTTTATAAAGGGGGAGGTGTAGTGTGTAGCTAGCCTAACCTCCTTATATATTGTAATGTTAGTATGTAAGTTGATACAATATAGCTCAATCATTTGAACCTTAAAGACGTGTTTCATTACCCATCCTTTAGAGGTACATAATTCAGAAATAACACCGTCAAAAGAAGTGATGCTCTTTCAGTACAATAAAAAGATATGGAACGTATAACACCTCATAATTGATTGATATATTCACGAAGAACAATGCACCATTAACCGAACCCAGTGTCTCACTACCTATTTGTCGAACGACTCAAAAGTAAAACAATACAAACGATATTTTTTTTGTACCAGAAGTTATCGGTCCATTTATAATACCCCACATACACACAAACTTAATAATAGCCGGCTTTTCAGCAGGATTTTTATTATTCTACCACATTCACACAACACCATCTAGTCCCAAACTAAGCAGAGCTTGTACTATGGATACTAGACAATGGATAAACATACTTAAATACTTTTTTTTGTAAATACGTACATATTATACATAGAAACACCCAGACCAAGACAAATATCCATGTTTATGCACACAAATGTTTGACTTGAGCGGGAAAACCCGCGACCTTCGGCGTAGCAGTCGCTTACACTCCCGCGGCGCCAACCGGTCGTAATTATTCTTTAACAGTAAATTTTTACTCTGAATTTCACATATTCTTATGGAACAAATATTATCCAGTGATTAAACCAAATCTATGAGAGCGGCTGTTCACATATTTTACACGGGTTTAATATTGGCAGTTCGAATATGGACAGAGTATTCATATGAATAGGCTTTTAAAAACATTTCTCTACTTATATAAAAAATGTTCAGTACGCTACGCTTGAGACCGGTAAGTTTTTCCTTTACCTATACAATTAGTTCAAACTCTTATGCAATGTTCAATGTAACTAGTACGCATATGAAATATGCTTTCTACCTCATTTTGTGTTGGTTCGAAAAGAAAGAAAGAAAGAGCTCAGCAACGCTGGAATAATGTTTTAGGCATAAGAACGATTGCTTATACTTAATTTAGATGTATGTAAATAGGGAAAAAGTCTGCGAATACACGACGTGGCACAAAGCGCCCACTTTCCCTAAAGCGATATGCAAATAAGTTGCTAGCGAGAGAAAGAAGGTTATAATTTCGGCCACGTTCTTTAAATTTACCTTTTAACAACCTCTTGATATTTTTACTACGTGTCGCTTCAAAATTTTCTGTATCAGCTATGTTAGGAAATAAGATAAAAGAAGAGATAAAATTCTCCAAGTTTATTCGGGTTTGTTGATGCAGGTCACGACGTGAAATTATCACAGGTCTACCTAAGGTACTCGGGGGGTAATTGAGTGGAACTGAAGGTCTGAGCTGCACACTTCAGTGATGTTCATCGATCTCGCTCGCACCCCTCGGCGGGATATGATGAGACGTCATTCTTATTCACAAATTTATTCAGGTCACATAGTTTTACTGTTGAAAAATTAACAAACAGTTTCAAAGCGTACAACAAATGTAAACGAATTATTATAATTAGCGCCGGTGTTGCGGGGCGGAACGGTAATTGTCTACAATCAGTGCGTTCAATCGATTTCAATTAAGAGTACATTTGTCATAGAATTGGTTTATAATGTTGTAACTTACCCGTGTAGAACGCAGTTCGCTTGAAATATGAGCGTGGGCCATTCAACTACTGTATCATTTGCATCGCAAATATATACTTTATGATATTTTAAAGGGAAGCGATACATTTCTGAGAATATTTAAAAATAGCTTGACGTGTGGGTTCTGCATTCAAATGAATATGGTACCAATAAGTAATATGTATTTATCAGTAGAAATTTCCTTTTTATTCAAAATAATATTTTACCAAAAAATAGATATGCCTAAGCTATAGTTTTCTTAAAATATTGACGGAAGTTGATGTTGAACAAGGCTAGGATGTAATGGAGTTTTATTTGCAAAATAATAGTACTTTAATATATTTTTTATGTAATTAAATGAATGACGTTTCAAGTTAATTATGTAAGTACCTACCTAGTATTTATAGATTTAAATATAAGTTTATTGATAACTAGTTACTTAATGATGTACTACATGCGTTTAAGGTTACATTTCTGAAGATTAAACTTTTATCAATTTTAAGATCAAATGATCGTGATATTGGCTACTCCCTGCTTCCGTCTATAAATTTTAAAATATTTCTCTGATATACTTTTTGGATTGAATTTAGTGCTGAAACGTATGTGGATATTTTGTCTACGTTTTTGGTACTGTGTTTTTTATTACCTTCATTAATTCACAATTAGACACCCTTTTATCTGTTTAGAGATTGCTATTCAACATTTATTTTCGTTTTAGAAAGCGGCTTCAAAGTATGGAACCAACTTATAGTTTTATCTTTTTGTTCTGGTATTATTTTTTAGGCAGACAGAAGCAGCGACAGCCTAGTGGAGATAACAACAGACTGCCATACAGAGGGTATCGGGTTCGAATCCACGGCGCGCACCAATGACTTTTCGGAGTCATGTGCGTATTGAACTGTTAATTATCGCTTGCCCCGTGACTCGGAGAGCATAGTAAGCCGTCGGTCCCGGTTGTCATGAAGATCTTTGACAGTCGTTATAGGGCGTCAGTACTTTCTTAATAAACTGATACTGGTCTAAACCATGGCATCCCTTCGGGCTGCGGCGGTCAGACAGGCAGTCGCTCTGTGGAGAAGCTAAAATTCAGCCAAATCCGGTTAAACTGGTAAGCGGACACCAGAGCCCCAATTTCTCGTTAATAAGTTTGTTCAAAATGCAATTTCGATCTAATAATGTCCGTGTGTATACTCATTTCACAAATGGTATTCTCCTAAATTAACTGATAATTGAATGTTATCGTGACTAGGTCGTAAATTGAACAATGTGTCAATAGAAGTCAAATTAGATGATAATGACATCAAACTAGCAGAATACCGATTCTGAGTCTGTTTGAAATAGAAATATTGTTTATGATTAGTTGAATCGATTATATTGGTTAAGTAGCATGTTATTTGTCAATTGTAAATTTTGACTATGGTCACACTATGAACTGTCAAATCTTTCTCTATTGTCGTTTCCGGAAAAAAATTGTCTTGCGCCTACGCCCTTTTGTGTTTTTGGGTGTTTTGTAGAATTGAAGCCAATTTGTCTTGTAAATTCTTGTATCTGCCGCCTTTTGACCATTACCGGCAAGCTTTGTAATAGATTTGTGAAATATTGAACATTTGTAAAATTGTGTAAATCTGCACCTCGTGTTCTGAAAACCTCGACGCTTTGGACCCTGGATATGATTTCCTTGTTATTTTGGCCAAATTAATGAGTGTAATCTTATAGGTCTACTCCGGATCATCACAAGAAGGTCTCAGGTAAATTTACATATTAATTTAATCGCTGTGAAATACAGTACATATAAGTTAGACTCTTGCTCGCCATAGTCAGGTGGATGAAATACAAACTTCCACTGCGCACTCTGCAACAATTTCCTACCTGCCTACGTCATCTCTAAACATATTTTGTGATAGCAGAGCGTAGTTGACTGTGCCTATATTGTAAACTAGTATCTGAGCTAGGCATCTCATTTGTTAACAGGTTAACAGTGTTGTAGTGTTGTTAGGTCAGTTTTGCTTAAATACATAACATTTATTTGTATTGGATTTGTATGATGAATTTGGATTGTATTCCTACTTAATTTGAAACACATTGTCATTTAAATAACCTGAAATCAGTAATTGTTAGACTTGTATTGTTGAAATCTAGCTTAAATTTGTTGTTATTAGCATTAATAAGTCGGTTTGATTGGATACATAACAGTTATATGAATCAATTGATTTAGTTAATTGTAAACATTGATTTTGAAATATTGTAATAACCAAATTTGACCTTGCATAGATGGGCGGGTCACATTGATAAGTCAACTTACCAAACCTTGTTTTGTTGTAATATACTGATAATATTGTTAGGTAACACATATTCTGTGTACTTGTGGTTGTATATATCATAAATAACACACTTACTCTGTCTGTTGCAAATAATTAATTTATTAATTTGAAGTTTCAACTTTTAATTTGTTGTAAGTTATAACATTGATAACATTTGTTTGTGTTTCGATATATTGTAACTTTTAATTTTGTTGGGCAGTAAATACCTGTCACTTGCCTGCACTTGCAGTAAACAGGCTAATACCTCGTTGGTTTCAAAGAATTAACAAATATTAAGTTTTGTTAAGTTTTAATTGATAGTATTGTTTAACGCTTGTCTGAGCTCTTTTGAGAATTAATTATGTCAGCTATCAAGGACTTGCGTGCGGCTGCGGGTGCCATTGCATCACATTTGCGCTGGTTTGCCTCAGCCAGTGCTCTGGTAAGCCGGCCTGATCGCCAGCAGGACCTATTACAACGATTTGAGCAGATCAATGATCGGCTAGCAAGCGTGGAACAGCAAATTTTGTTCTTTCAGCCCTTGCTGTCTCGAAGTGTCTTTTCACCCCTGACCAGCGAAATAAAGTTAGTGAGGACTATGCCCAGATATTGGACCTATATGATGCTGTCTCCAACTGTGCAAGACGGTTAATTGCCGAGAGGGACGGGCAACCCATGTTGAAGCAGGAGCTTCCTAGATCAGCACTGGGACTGGTGAGTCGGCTTCCCACGTTGGACCTCCCACATTTTGATGGCTGCCTAGGAAGCTACCTGGGCTTTCTTAACCTATTTGACAGCCTGGTCGATGCCAGGGCTGACCTTCGGCCGGCACAAAAATTGGCCTACCTGATGTCGGTTCTGGATGGGGACGCCAAAGGCCTCATCCAGCATCTGCCCGTGTCTGACGAGGCCTACCAGACGGCTCGGGACTTAATTACCTGTAGGTACCACAACAAGCGAGGCCTCGCAGACACCCACATTGTGCAGATTTTGAGTTTGCCCACGCTCACCCGGGTCTTTGGGTTGCGCACCCAACTTTTGAACCCGCTATTTGTGGCAACTAACGCCCTTAAGTGCCTGGATCTACCCGTGGACCAATGGTCCTACCTGTTGGTGCACATTGTGCTCAAGAAGCTGCCTGCCGACCTAAGGTCGCGATTTGAACAGCGCTTTGGTGGGGATAGTGCGACGCATCTGCCCCCTTTCGCAGACTTGGAGAAGTTCCTGGAGGACGAGTGCTGGGTTTTGGACAACTCCGGTGGTGACACGCTGGCTAAGTCGCAGCCGCCCAAGTTCGAGGAGCAGGCTCGCGTTCACACCCGAGGAAATGTTGATCGGCGTCCTCCTCGCACGGGCGGGTGTTTTGAAGGTGGCAACCGAGGCTCACCGGCGCGCAGCCGAGATTCGCCTCGCTCAATTGATCGCCACTCATCCCGCTTGGAGAACCGTAGTGTGCGCACGCCTCCTCTCCTCTCGCGCACCAGAATGTGCGACTGTTCAACGTCACCAGCACCATGACTGCTGCCCCAGGTATTCTCCTCCTTTGGCGGAGCGTCCCCGCCTTGACTCGCGCCCACCTCGTTTTGGGTGGGTGCGTCAATATGACCCCCCACAGATGGCGCGCGGATCGAGTCACCGCGCCTTTGAGGACTTCAAACCGCACCCTCACTTTGATTTGCCTGGTCCTGGCCAACGGTCGCCACCCAGGCAGAAATAGACGAATTGATAGGTATCTTGGCCTCCGCTGGTTATGAGTTGCGCAAATGGATCTCCAACTCACCAGCGCTTTTGGAGGGCTTACCCGAGGATCATCAACAAGATCCACATTTATTTGAGATTGTTGACAACCCCGCCATGATGGCTGTTCTCGGCGTTCAGTACAGACCAGTCCAAGACATATTTACGTATAACGTAGACTTGAAATTGCCTTGTTCTTGGACTAAACGTCTCGTGTTGTCTACTGTCGCCAGAACCTTAAATCTGAAAAAGTTATTAAATAGACGGCCCATCCTTATGGGGTTGTAAAATTACGTGTTAGGGTTGAGCTACATCCATCAGCACCGCATCGCACTTTGCTATGCTTCTATCCTTTTCTGTCACTTAGAACCGTCATTTACTAGAGCGAGAAAGAGAGAGGGAACGCGCCAGCACGCCACGGAATCGAAAAGGCGATCGGCAACACGGAAAAAATGCTATAGCGTGCTGAGAGGCGACGGAATGCTGACGCGCGCGTCGGAACGCTTACGCGCGCTATAGCATGCTATAGCATCCTTTCGCCGCCGATCGCGTGCGAACGCGCGCGACTTTGTGCTGCCGCGTGCTGGTGCCGATTCGTCTAGATTTTTCGAATTCTTTTCTTTTTACTCTTGTTATTTTGCATTTCTTGCAAAATGCACGCTATTACTACTGCTCTCTCTTCAGCTGTGCTATCCATTTCAAACTTGAAACTATACTGTGACCAAAACAAATGTCAAAAGAACGCGGCGGAATGCTTCAGCAGGCTATAGCACGCTGACGCGTGCGTTCGCATTCCGCAGCACACAAATACGATCGTACGCTATAGAGTGCTGCAGCACGCGTCAGCACGCTATAGCGTGCTGAAGCACAGGCGGAACAAATGCGATGCCGTGCTGATAGATGTAGCTCAACCCTTACACACATTGCGTTTTTTAGAATAACTCATAATTGGGATAGGTTAGATTTTAAAGGAATCTCTTTTCATTTTGCAGTAGGAAAACAGTTCAAGATTTTTTATTATTTTGTCTGTATTGTTTTTATTTTTGGAGAGCGGCGAGGCGATAGCCCAGTGGTGTACGGACTGCCGAGACGATGGTCTCGGGTTCGATCCCCAGTTACCCCGGGCACACACCTCTGACTTTTCGAAATTATGTGTGTATTAAAAATGTTAATTATCGCTCGCTTAATAATGTGCCCGGTAGATGGCAATAGGCTCACCCCCTATTACACCGGGACCTAAACATAACTGGCGAAACGTGGGTGTGTAATACACCTCTGTCTACCCCTTCGGAGATAAAAGGCGTGAAGTTATGATATGTTATGTTTTTATTTTTTATGTGTGTGTGTGTGTAAAATGTGTACCTACGTCAAAGTAAATTACTTTCCTTTATTAGTTGTAAAATTTTTTTTCTGTCCTCACACGGTGGCACCACCATTATTTCATGTTTTGTACATTCATAATACTATTTTATTAAAACAGGTCATATTCACGATATTTAATTAACTATAAATATCTTTTTTTTTTTTTTGGTGTAGGGTTGGAAAATCCTCATGGAGTCCCTTCGCCCTGGGGGGGAAGGACGAAGGGGACTGTCAGACTCTTACTGACTAAAAACCAACCCGTGCTCCTCATGTACCCATGTGTCGGAGGGTAGGGTTTCACCGAAGCATTCCTCGCTACCCCCCAACGGGTATTGGCCCGCCAGATGGTCAGGCGGGCCCCGAACGAAACCCCCTTGGCGGCGGATGAAGGTGTTGGGCTCCGCCGCTAAATCACCCAGCGGCCACAGAGGATAGGGAGGACGGCAACGCAACACCGCATCGCCTCTTCCTCTGCGGCCCCAGCGCGACGCAACGATGGTGCGCCCCCAATTGATCGCGGGAGATAGGGCGCGTGGCAAGGCAACACCGACACGCCTCTCCTCCCGCGACCGCACCCGACTGCGAGGGACAGACAGAACTGTCCCCCGCACCCGCACCTTGGGACGCATCCTACGCAGGCCTCACGCAAGCCCACGTGGAGCGTCCCCTCCTGGGATCTCGCTTAGCTTCACCGTGGGTGTACCTCAAATCCACGGTTACTGGCCCCCCCACCACGACAAGGTGGAGATCCCACGGGTGGGAACTATAAATACCTGTATTACCGACGTTTTTCTGCATTATTTATTGACATACAAAACTTAGATAAGAAACGCCATCACGAATGCCACGTTATTTTTTAAGCGCTTGCAATTTCGACCACTTAAAGCCTATCACTTAGTAAAACATTTAGATCATAGTTAAATAAGTACGAGAATTTATAAGCACAAAATAAATTAAAAATGGATGCAGTCTGTCTGTTGGGACAGTGGGACAGACAAACTGAAAGCGGGAAAGTCCCGCCTATAGCAGGACAGTCCCGCCTATAGCGGGACGTAGGGTCACTTTAGTTATGACGCATAATATAAAATCGCAATTTCAATATTGCATTCCATTAAATATTTGCTATTCCACCACCAACCTGTCTTTATTACGGGAACTAGGTTCATAATTCTCTTATATGCTTTCTCTCATCAATATTAACACTCGACATAATACTAGAACACCAAAACCTTTTCTACTTAATATATACAAAAACAACACTTCCTACTACAACCCTATCATTAGAATGTGTCATCTTTATAACGAAATAACGCGGGACAACACTTGTAACGTTGATATCTTTGATTCACGAGCTACCGTTTATAAAAGAAATATTCTGGCCTTATCACTTTAAAAGGAAGAAAAAACACACTGTATCACTGAATTTACTAAACGTAGTTTGACTTCACTGTAACATTAACTTAAACTTCATGTACCTATATACAAATTCTGTTGTTTTGAGTTAACTAATAACTTTATAACATAAATCATGTTGTGTAATTGTGTTAGGGTACCAATCAGTACTAAACTAATATCATTGTAGAATCATCATGCTCTGTTTGTTACCTGTTATAATTACCTAAATAAATTAATAAATAAATAAATTGCGTAGCGGATGAAGTGGTCATTCTTTCACCGAAAGTCATTGAATTCTATAAACACAGATTTTTTATTTTCTTAATATCCCAGGCCAAGTTACTCACGGTCATTTGATTTAGATCTTGGCAAACCTCCTGATGAAAATCAGACTGCTACTCATATTTGTACATATATTGTTAAAATATCCGCCCAGACACACGTCAAATAATCGTGCTCATCACACAAAGATTTGTCGTGGGTGGAAATCGATCCCGCGACACCTGTCGTAGAAGTCAGTTTCACTAATCACTACACCAACACACCAGTCAGTCAATAATTCGCGTGATTGGCATTTAAGTTGTACCGAGTTTGGGTTTCGTTTGTTAGAATATTTGTTAGGGCCCCCGAGACATAGGAATTGTTTAAAATATAATTGAAGTGTCATTGAAACGACAGTGGTACGAATTTAATGGGACAAATATCGACTTGTTGAATAGCGTTCGATTGATTCATATTTAAACATATCACATGTTTAAATATGAATCAATCGAACGCTATTCAACAAGTCGATATTTGTCCCATTAAATTCGTATTAAACAGTTTGTGGAGTAAAAATACTTGATAATAATATTTCATGCTAACTTTTTAGTGAATTGTTTTGATATAGAAATATCTTGCGGAGGCATTATTTTTCAAGTATAAGCGAAGAATGCTGATATTTGAAGTACTTTTAGAACGTGGAAACATATAGATATCTTTAGGTTAGTTTTGGAGGACATTGACCAGTGAACTTGATACTTAAAAGATAAATCTCGCACTAGTAATAAGTCTAGTATCACGGTGAATTTTACAAACATTGAATCAAAGGACACAAGACACACTGAGATCTAAAACATCAATTTTCACAGCATCACCAGCTCCGAAACAGTAGATTGTCTAGTGAACTTGATACTTAAAAGATAAATCTCGCACTAGTAATAAGTCTTGTGTCACGGTGAATTTTACAAACATTGAATCAAAGGACACAAGACACACTGAGATCTAAAACATCAATTTTCACAGTATCACCAGCTCCGAAACAGTAGATTGTCTATGTATTTAAGAATATTGTCTGTCTGTCTGTCTTCACCTGTTCTCTGGTTGCCATAGTATAAGCTCTGCTTAGTTTTGGATCAGTTGATCGTGTGTGTGTCGTCTTAGGATACTGATTACGATTCTCGCAATGCTAATATTATTATACTAATGCCATTTATCTGTCTTTGAAATACTGAACCAAGTGACTAGCCGACATACCTTGCTTATACAAAATAAATTAGCGGGTCTTAATCGCGTACAATTAATTCATACCTTGCTTATACAAAATAAATTAGCGGGTCTTAATCGCGTACAATTAATTTATTTAAAGTATAAATACCACTGGATAGAACTGAATCAACCACAAGTCTTATCCACCGATCGTCACTATTACTCCAGGATAGAACGTGAAGCGGTAGAAATCAAGAAATATAACAATTTCAACCGGGAGGATGGATGTAGATTATCGGCTACTTGGAATCCAGTCATCAGCAAATGTAAACACCGCCGCCGCAGTGATAAATCTCAACAGTGTGTAGACGTCATTAGTGTAGTGTGTCGGAGTACCGACAGTGCGAACTTAAATAAAGACCAAGTGAGGGTAGGTGCCGAAACCCGCACTTCCATAAGACGGCGCTGAGCTCTCATCAGTCTCGCCACAACCACGCTCGGTGCAAGACGAGCGAAACGTCGGAAACAAACAGGTATTTAAATCTTAAATAAATTAATTGTACGCGATTAAGACCCGCTAATTTATGTTGTATGATGTATACAAATCGCGAAAGTTTAAAGTCGATACCTTGCTTATCTAGATTTGTCACACTATCAAGCTTTCTTTGAGCAGCTCTATAGGGGCTGTATATGGATAACGCTAAGCTTTATGACACATCTACGACGATCGATTGAATACGCGCGTAGTGCTTTTCAAATCTCTTATGACACATCAGCGGGAACTACGTCGCATTCAGCGTGTTGCCGAGCTTTCCACCGAGCGTCAAATCAAAAGCGTCAATATCAGACCGAAAGCAGTGCCAAAATTTGGCGCCGCCGCACATTCAGTCGCTAAATTATCGGCACCGAACTCTCAGCAGGTGTGTCGCCACACTAAGACTAATCATCTACTTGAGAATATATGTGGTAATCTTCTGGCTTATGGAAATATATGTATAGACGGAAAACACGATTACCTTATAAACAGTAAAATAGCTACATACAATATTCTATCAATTTTTTATACACTTTGTTATTTTCGATGCCAACTCATTTGATGTGATGAGTATTTTTAAAGGATTCGCATTTTATGTTAAAAAAATGCTGCTGGTGGTTAGTTGATGGGTTATGGTGTCACTATAAATTATCGTTAGTAGTGGGTTTTATTCTAACACTGCATAATTACAATATTCGTAATTTTTACTTAGGTATATTATTACTGTATCTTTTGGTTATTATGTCCATAAAACTTATTTTGTGGGCTTTCATGTTTTTATTCATTTGAGAATTTAGTCGTAATTGTATTACCCTTTCCCTCCTTACGGTACTTAGAAGTACCTCCACATTTTTGTCTAATAGCTTAAGTACTAAAACACTATATGATAACTACAACTGACGATCCTTTAGAGTACCGTTTCCTTAAGCCAATCACAGCGCGTTTTTTGAATTACCGCGTAATTTGGCCTAAGAATTTGAACATCGAGTTACAACCTGTCGAACATTTTGTCACTTCGCTGTGCAGGTGTGATCGGAAATGTTTTTTAAATAGAATGATCACAGGTGAGTGCTATTTTTTTACTATTTACATTGTTTATATCATTGACTACATTTCTAAAAGCTTTTATCATCTTTTATCATCACTTTATTTTATATGAATATTTGATAAAAACTGATTCGGACTTATAAGTACCGTCAGGTGATTTTAGTCTAAACAATTATGGGTTTATACAATAAACATGGTCAATGATGTGGGTATTTTATTTTATCATAAACGAATGTTTATTTTTATTATTGGTCTGAACTATTTTCTTATTGTTTTAGCCTTTGTGATGGATATTACAAACAATACTGCTCTAATTGAGGCCCTGTTATAAGAAGAGCTTCCGGACTGCGACGAAGAGTCTGATGCAGGAGTATCCGATGATGAAGTGGAAAATCTTCAACTTCCTTCTCCAAGAGGCTTCGATGAGATTTTTGAAAGAGCTCTAGACAGTGTTTTTGCCGAAGTTCCGCCATCGCCGTCAAATGAAGATGTATTGGAGTGACCTATAAATCAGGTACCCTCATCTCCTATACCTAGATCTAGTGTTCAGACTGATCTACCATCTGCAAATACGTCTTCACCCAGAACTAAACAGCGATTACCCAAACCAAACCGTAAATGGAAAAAGAGGGACCTAGATACAATTTTACCGGAATACCTTACAGATACTGGAGTAGTAGAAGATTATTTTGCCTACTGTAACACACCAACTGATATATTTTTAGTATTGATTGGAGATATTATTGACAATATTGTATACCAAAGTAACCATTATGCTACTCAGAAAAGCAAGGTATTGAACCTAAAAAAGGAGGAACTCCTAACATTTATAGGTATGAATTTTTTTATGGGTTACAATACTCGTCCGGGGTGGAGAGACCACTACTCTTCGGCACCTGATCTCAACAATGCACTTATTTGTGAAACAATGCCAAGAGACAGATTCGCACTTATTTTATCTCATCTGCATTGCATTGATCAGTCCCAGTTGCCTAGAGACTGCAAAGATATATATAAAATTAGACCGATGATTGATGCACTCAATAAAAAATTTCAAGAGGTTTATCATGGTACTCGCGAACTGAGTGTAGATGAGTCAATGGGTAAATTTAAAGGTAGATCTGTCTTGAAACAATATCTACCTATGAAGCCCATAAAAAGGGGGTACAAGTTGTGGTGTCTTGCTGACCAGAGGGGCTATATAAAGAAGTTTCAAATTTACCAAGGGAAAGACGAAGAAATAAACTCAAAATTTACTGGCTATGGCTTGGGAGAGAAAGTAGTTTTGGAGTTAACGGAACAAGATTGGGGTAAAGGGAAGGTATTTTACTTTGATAATTTTTCTCGGCTGTTGCTTTGCTAGAGAAACTGAAAACTGAAAACACCTACGCATGTGGAACTATCCGAAGTAATAGAAAAGGACTGGCCGGAAATATGCTTGCTGATTCCAAAATGAAAAGAGGCGACAGTGATTATCGATTTTCAAATTTAGACATCGGATATTGGAAATGGAAGGATAACAAAGTGGTTCATTTAGTATCTAATTTTCATGGGAACCAAGAGACAACTGTGACCCGTAAAGAAAAAATGGGTCCAAATCGGCAATTACATGCCCTGTAGCTGTCAAAGATTACAATAGGTATATGGGTGGCGTAGATACAGCAGATCGTTTGAGAGCCCTTTACTGCATAGATCGCAAATCTCCGAAATGGTGGTACAGGTTGTTTTGGGGCCTCCTGGACATCGCATTTGTCAATGCATATGTCATTCATGGACTTATAATGGAACAAACTACCGTAAAAGATTTTCGACGCTCTGTTACTCAAGGCCTGATGTCAATGAAAGATTCTAGTCAGAAAAGAAAGACTTCTACTGATAATATTGCGAAAACCGGCCCTTCCAAAAGGCGCAAATCTGACTATTCCACTATAAAAGACGTACGCTTGGGTAACAGAGGCATCCATTGGCCAACGTTCGTAGAGAACAGGGGAAGGTGTGAGGTTTGTAGTTTGAAGAAGATCGTCGTCGACAGTCGAAACCCCATAGTAAATGTTCGCATTGCAACGTGTTTTTATGTGTAAATGAAAAGAAAAAATGTTTTGTTGAATACCATGACGTTAATCTATAATTAAAAACCTATTAATATAACTATTACTAAGTCAATATTGGATCTCATTACTTTTGTAGTTTATATTAAAGTTCCTAACATTGTGATAACACGAAGTTCCTGACGGTACTTTTAAGTCTAGGTCATGGAAATAGTACTTCTAGGTATAATAAAAATCTAAAAAAAATCTGTGTTTCCTTTTACCTACCATATTATGAAAATAAAGTTGAAAAGCGGAAATTCGTTAAAATCACTAAGTACGCCGAGGGGAAAGGGTTAAGATTTAGCTTCCTAGTGTTTATTTTCGCTTGTAAAGCGAAAACCCGGAGTCATAAATGTATCAAGTTTATACTATGTCCATATGCTGCAATAAAAAGGAGCTTGATTTTTAATTAACATAGGCCTGTATCCGTGTGGTGACGGATTAAGGATACGGAATGTCGCCACCCCATATCATCCCCTGGGTGTCGTAAGAGCCGGCAGAGGGAACATATTATGCAGAGAACATCACTGTAAGAGAAGGAAAACTTGACACAAACCCTATACCAACCCGTTTGGCCAGCGTGGTATAGTAGGCCAATTCCTCCTTTCAAAGGAGAGGCCTAGTCCAGCAGTGGACTGTAAGAGGCTGATGACGTATCGCTATATTCAATATTCAATTCAACGTTATTACATTTATAAAAACAATGCACGGTAGACTGTCAGAGCTGTATTTAAGCGTATCTTAAATAATAGACACATTGGCAATTATAGTTCGCTCTAAGACTATATCTCGGAGAATACTGCAAGAAATGTCTTTGTGCATTCGAGAACATAACACTCTAAACTCTAAATAACTGATTCGCCAGAATGATATTAGATTCGGGTAGCATTTGCCATGCGTATCAAAACGTGCTATAGTATACTATTTTTGTAATGAGACCTAAAAGCACACAAAGGAATCAAACGGGAAGTGTATCTAAACCAAACACAAAAATAGTGTCGGTTTTAAAACGATGGAGTTGTGAGGCCACTAACATAAAAAATATACAAGCACTACAAGCAAATTGAGAACGTCCTCCTTTTTTGAAGTTGGTTGATAAAATAACTTTATACGATAAATAGACAATAGGCGACGATGGCCCAGTGAAAAACCAAAAGACTGCTACGCAGAAGTTCACGAGTTCGAACCCAGCGCGTACTACTGACTATCCGAAGTTACGTGCGTATTCAATTGTTAAAGATCGCTTGCTACGGTAAGGGGAAACATGGCTCAAGAGTTTACAATCACGTTTACCAAAGACAAGTGTAATCTGCCTACTCACACTTGGCCATCGTGGTGGGCATAGCCTAATTCTTCTCATAACAAGAAGCCGCCTTTGCCCAGCCTTATAACAGATAGTAAACAAGGCTGATGATAAAAGAGAATTTCGTATCCTCTCAGCATATTTTATCTTAATAATTGCGCCTTCAACTATACAAAGAAGTCATTAGTAATTAATTTCAACCATTTCAGTTTCCCTTATCAACCAGCAATTGCATTGTGGTTTGCAATATAATAGCAGCACTCCTGTTAAACCGTCCGAATAAGCATTCACAGTTCTGTAGTTATCAAATGGGGAAACGGGGTTGTGGCTGATCACTAAGATTGCGCCGTCTTCAAGGATCGGTTGGACAAAATAAACTATTTTAGAGAAACCAACAAGTAATATGGAAAGTGTTTATTGTATTTAGTTTACTCTACTAGTAAATTTTGTATTTTGTAGGTACATTATTCATTTTGTCGGTGCCATGATGTCTTTAATGAGAGTTGTGAGTGCTGTCTTCATATTACTATTACGCGACGGTCTAATTAGCTGACACTAATTGCGTGTGTGAAATGCGACATGTGAATCAGGTTTAAGACAATTGAAAACGCCGCCTTGAAGTGGTTTAAATATAGAACAATTATATTTACAATATTAATAAAGCATATCACTTCTTGACTGCCTTCATATTGCCAGTATGCTAATTTCATAGCGCAATATTGTTCTACATACATACATAGACTCACGCCTATTTCCCGGAGAGGTAGGCAGAGACTAAGGAACGCCATTTGCAACGATCCTGACATATCTCTCTTGCTTCATTCACCCCCATCAAATTCCTCATGGATGCTGTCGTTGCAATATTGTTGTTGAACATAATTATTAGCGATAAGGATTATTTTAAAGAAAATCAATTAAAACTGCCTGAATTTCTAGATTTTCTAACACGAGTTTTTTATATTTACACTTTGAACTTTGAATTATGACTGTGCCGGGGACGATTTTACTTAGGTACATATTACAATGAATGCAAATGACACTCATATAGAAAACAATCAAACGTGCATTTGACAAGTTTTAGTTAGATGATATCCACTGATGATGACTATGATGATTTTGATAGGATGCGTGATTATGTGCATGTACCGAGTGTGTGCATTTGTGTTGTAAAGAATAGAGCTGTATGAGACACGTCAGTAAGCTGAATGTAGGTACACACATGGATACATATTTCAATTAGTAGTTATGAGTCTCATTCGGTTCGGTAAGTCTCATCGAGTACATCTATGCCGTGAATCCAGTGTGCCTTTAAACATAGGATGAATATTCTGTGGGTAGAGTAGGACGCGGGCCGGGTGAGGCGCGGGCGGTCTGGTTTGTCAGAGGTCGTCATCTGTGACGATGCTTTCATCCTGATTGCATGCCAGCGACCTTATAAATTCTCAAATTTAATTCGATAGTCACACTTTAAATAATTAAAATCTGGCCAGATGTTTACCTACTTAGTAGGCGTGGTATAGCAACTAGCTGATCGATAATAATGAGTTTGAAATAGCTAGATGAATATATCGACCTTTGAAGCACTTATTTAATTACATTAATAAAACGTGGAGGTTTAACATTAGGTTATTTAAGTAATTTTCCTTGCACATATTTTTATTAAATTTCTAACAAATGATGAGGTAACCTTTCATATATTATAATCGAAACGCACTTATTGTATAGTGGAGGATAACTGGATAAGGCTAAGCCCACTCAATATTTATACCTAATGCCGATCTTGTGGGAATTTTGGGAAATCCCGTCCTGGTGCACCTCAATGCTCCCCAAGGAATATAAACGCAAAAAAATTAGCTACTTAGTAATATCGGCTGTGCATTGTCTGTCAGTCAGTAGCGGAAGAGTTTTATACAGGCATACCTATATTGCATATAAGCAGCGATAGCCGAGTGGAGAAACCGACAGACTGCTACGCAGAGGGCCTCGGGTTCGAATCCACGGCACGCACCAATGACTTTCAAAGTTAAGTGCGTATTAAATTGTTAATTATCGCTTGCTTATCGGTGAAGGCAAAAATCGAAATGAAACCTGCATCTGTCTGAGAGTTCTCCATAATGTTCTCTAAAAACATGTGAAGTCTGCCAACCCGCACTGTGCAAACGTGGTGGACTATGGCCTTACCCTTCTCATAGTGAGAAAGGGCCCGTGCCCAGCAGTTGCACAATATAAAGGGCTGATGATGATGATATCTATAGGTATTGATTGATGATGATGATAACATTCACACATGATGAATTTCAGCCATACTTGAATCAACTATCCGAGATCTACACACTACTTTATATCGACTCGAAACTGCCAATTTTGGTATAAAAATCAAAAGCGATAGCATTAAAATATATCAAGCTTATACCTCAGCTAATATGGACAAGAGAACATATCATAAGTCGTGTCCATTATAACAATACGATAGCTAATTGATAGCTTTTATATTATAAATGGCTGGTATTTGCTAATACTAGAGTAAAATTATAGCCTGATACTGCATTGTACCTGCAATACTGCAGTGTTAATTCACCAATCTCATTTGAAGGAACGTTTAATTAATTTGTGACTGAATTTAATTTTGCCTCGTTTCTGCCTCGTTGGTCTCGCGGCATAAACGTGCGCGTGGGATCGGGAGGTCCCGGGTTCGATTCCTGGGTCGGGCAGTATTATTGGGTTTTTCTGTCACGAAATTCTCAGTAGCAGCACGGAGTCTGCGTAATGCGCCCGGTACGGCAATAGGCTCGCCCCTTATTACGTGGGACTAAAGTATATCTGGCGAAAAGTGGGTGTAGAAATACACCTCTGCCTACCCCTTCGGGGATAAAAGGCGTGACGATATGTATGTATGTATGTGTTTAATTTTCTAGACGGCCACAATATTTTAACGGTTGGTTTCTCTTTTTGTTTAAATGAAATGTGTGAACAAATATTATACTTCCTATAATTGAAATACGTGTTATTGTTTATGGCCATATATGCAGTGAATATTTTTTATGAAAAGTAAAAAGTTAGGTGTATCTGAATCGCGTTGACCGGTCTAGCTCAGATCTACAACAACGCGTCAATCATACAAGTGATGCATGCTACGCAAGTTGCCTGAAAATGCTCTATGAGGAACTGCAACACCTTTGCTATCTTTAAGTCAAACACGTAGAACGACATCATATTCTCAGGCTAAGTACCTATTGATATTGAGATGTACCTACTTTACCTAAAGAAAATTCACTTAACCTAGTATCAAGTGCAAGAGATCAAAATGCTAGATATCACGAAATTGCTCGACATTTCGACCGACTTGCATCGTTATAAGGGACTAGCTGAGCCCATGGTTACATCCACGGTATTTAGGGGTTCTGCTCTGCACCAGTGGCTCCAAGCTTTTTGTTATAATTATGGCCTGTCTGCTTAAAAAAATTAGCTGTCTAACATTTAAATGATTATTTTATTCAAAACAGTCGTTCCTGACATTAGCGTGATCAAACAAACAAACTCTTCATCTTTATAATATTAGTATAGATTTACACGGTGTTGACTTTCACCGCACGGTTCGTCGCCTACCAACCACCTCGCTGACCGCATCGCTTACTTAGGTATTTACATAGACAACTGAAAACTCATGCGGCTACGTCTTTGCTTTGGAAAATGTTAACTAGAACAGATGTTTCCCACGCGGCCGATCGCCTGTTACTGGTTATTTACACGGTCGATTTTAGTCGTATAATAGTCAAATCCCATTTTGGTTTTGGTGCTCCTGATTTTAGTTACCTATTGAGAATGATATGCATGTAACTATAAAGTCGTATTTCTTTAATTTGCTGTGGTCATCAATGCGTGTAGACTTATTATGTGCTAATTAATGCTACTGCATTACGACTGGTCCCAATGTTTGACCTATCCATGAATTTGGCTAGTAGAGATGCATATTTGACATGAGCTCCTTTCAAAAATATGTACCACATAACTCCATAGGTACGTGTATGACCGGATAGTACGATATGCATCAATCGCGAAAGTCTAAAATATTATTTTCTACAATAGCTACATAAAGCTGCCTGACGACGTTAAAAGAAGTTCTACACTTATTATTGTATACGTTTATACATTTTAGCGCGTTTCACGACGAACTCTTCGCGGCAGTCTCTGTTATGATTAATGAGGGCATTACGTCGAGATTCATAATTAAATGGCCGCAAAAGTATAATCAAGGCACTTTATTCAGTTGCCGTTGGTCTGCCTTCGGGACTCACAATTTTAACACATTGTGAAAATTTTCTTATTATAATAACTTTTTATTTCTCGCGCTTTTTTCGTTTTGATGCTAATTAATTACTCGTGATATTGTTTAATTACTATACAATAGCGTGACTGTCGTCTGTTTTTATTCGAATACGCAGGAATGTGATTTCCGTTTAATGTATGTAGTATATTTAAATTTGACTAATGAGGTGTCGTTAAAAGTATCTTCATTGTAAACTCTCACGTAGTTCTTGTAAGTTTAGTCGTAAAATATATTCGAAATATATCATTCGAGTGTGTTTTTAAATATTAACAAAGATCAAATTACTTAACGTTTTGAGTCCGTTTAACAGACCGCGTAAAAAGTACAATACTACGCTACAAAACAAAAATTGCCGATATCACCCACAAAGCTTGCAAACTCAAATGGGACTGGGCAGGCCACGTTTGCCGCATGCCGGAAGAGCTTTGGGCCAAAATTTGCCACTAATTGGGTCCCCGAAGATGCTAGGCGACAGTGTGGTAGGCCGAGACGAAGATGGCAGGACGAACTGGACTCGTACAGGAAGGACTGACCTGTGCTGGGCACAAAATAGAGATATGTGAAAACAGGAGAGGGAGGCCTTTGCCCTGCAGTGGGACGCTACAGGCTGAAAATAAATAATAAATAAATTACTTAGGTTGATGCTTTTAAGGCTTTAGCAAAACCTGTCGAAGACATGTCGAAGGAAACAACGAAAGTAGTCTTTGATACCTACACCTGGAATGTCAGTGTCGTTCGCGATATTATTGAGTTTGATTAGAGCTCCTTGTGCGAATACTTAATGCAATACTTATTACAAAAGGTTTTGTTTTCTTAATAAATGCGAATGGAAGTAAATTTAAACCGCATGGTAATAGAGCTCACAGAATTAGGTTACATTTAGGTTAAATTAGGGTAAATTCAATTACTAACAAAGCGTCCCATGTCGGCTCCAAAGGTAAAGCAGCCATTTTCTATGGGTTTGTGTCAAAAGCTTTCTGAAAAGAAAACTATTAAATGTTTTAATTACGGATATCTAAACGTGAATGGCAATTGACGTTTCATGCATAACGTGAGCGTTATAGCGGTCTCTTTAAAAATTAACACAATAGCTAGCGATGCATATTTAACGGAATTAATAACTTCGAAGCCGACATCCGTGTTGAAGAGGAAATTGTTGTTTATCAGTTATTTATTTGTCGAAGTATGCTCGTTTACCGGTACTTAGGTGTGACAAAAAGTAATTAATAAAAAATACATTTAATAACAGCTTTCTACAATATTATGAATCTGCTATATCTGAAAAAATATAGGGTACACTTCTTATAATCTTCGATTGATTTTGTCTTATGTAGAATAATTGACAGTAGCAAATGGGCATTAATAAGTTATTATAAAAACTGAATCTTAATTTAATTGATACATCTAGCATCATTCCCAGTTGAACGAACACCACTCCATTCGGAACAGCAAGCATGAAAGAACACCGTGTAATTAATCCATTGAACATTGAAGAACTGAACAGGTAAAGTAACAAATAATTGAACCAACTATACGATTGAATTCACAGAAATCGCTACCTACTAGCTTATTAGGTCTGTCGATACGTATTGTTACACAACATCGTTTTGCTCGTGACAGCATCGCTTTATGAGGATTTGTGACAGGGACAAATATGTTACGAAATATTGAAATACGTACAGACTGGTCTATTAGTATAGAGGTTGTTGGTTGCATTGCCAAACAGGACAAATATTTGTGTGATGAGTGTGGTCATTTGTTCTGTATTTAAGAATAAAAGTATGTTAATCACCATACAAGCCATAGTACAAGCAACGCTTGGTTAGACATGAGATTCTAGGAAATATCGAATCGTCACTGGAACGTCGTCACGTCACGACAGAGGAGAAAAGTTAAACCGTTAAGGACATTATCATCACCGCAAATAAATTTTTGAATTGAGTATTTTATTTCAAATCTAGTAGCTTAGTAGCAGGCTTAGCTAGCGAACTTTATCGAATCGTGTAATGAAATATTTTATGTAAATAAGGTTGTATGACTGTAGTACTGTCCGTGTGGTGACGGATTAAGAATACGAATTGTCACCACCCCATATGATCCCATGGGTGTCGTAAGAGCCGACAGAGGGAGTATATCGTGCAGAGAACAGCACTGTAAGAGAAGGAAAACTTGATACAAACCCTATACCAACCCGCTTGGCCAGCGTGATATAGTAGGCCAATTCCTTCTCTCAAAGGAGAGGCCTAGTCCAGCAGTGGACTATTAAAGGCTGATGATGATGACTGTAGTACCTACCCATCACTACACCAACATCGTTTTCCATGATTTTCGCGTTATTGACGATAATTGTCAAAATTTGGAAATCAATTTTGGTTTGACCAATTTGCGTTTGAAACTTTAAATTGGTTTTGTTGGTGAGTGCAAGTCACTGGTGTCATTACGTCTCATAGCAAAAGTTGTAGCTAATGTAATTACGGACTATTTAAGATCGTATTTAACATTAAAAGGAATACGCAAAGCGAAGGATGTTACCAATTTTTGAAAACTTCGTAGGCATGTTTCTGTTGTAAGTCTGATCCATTCTCTAAGTCCCAATTCAATGTCCAAATATCCACAGTACTAAACCCAAATCTGGTATTTGAATGAATTAATTGTGTCACATACATAGATATCGAGGCTATAGCTGTGAATGTACAGCTAATATTACATATCGTTGTGCATAGTCGTGCAAATTTCAAATTTCCTTGTTTACTTTGACTTTTACTAGTAACATTTTCAATAATTCTGTTCGTAGTGAGAATGTTTGAGTAATTTTAGTATGAAATATCTATTTGACAATAGATCGCTATTCAGAGAACTCGTACACGCTAATATAATCAACTTCGAGCTTCCAAGAAGAGATACATTAGACTTTTGAATTCGTATGAGAGCGGATTATTTATAATTATATTGGGCTTAAAAAATAAAGGCAAAGCAAAGGCTTAACCTTTGCTTTGCCTTTATTTTGCTTAGTAATTGTAAGAGGGTATATTTTTGAGTTCTGTTGTAACCTTAAAGGAAACCTTATATGTAGTTTCACCATGTTCGTCTGCGGTTTGCTGCGGAATCAATAGGAACTATCGAGCTGATAAAAGTCAAAAGAAACTTATTAATACGGACAGCTCCCATATACCTATAGGCGAAGGATTTTATATGATTTTTGTGGGGTATCCTTAGATATTAGATAGATATTTCAAAAACAATAAAAAAAGCAAAAACCGCTAATGACAAATTGTCCACTCCCCTTTGTTTTCTCCGTATTTCGCTAAATAGTAGTATTTGGGTGCTTCAACTACGTTTTAGGGTCATTCATAATGAACTTTCAATAAAAATTATCACGACTCATTAGGTTTTACTAATTCATGAGTAATGGTCGATTAACTTAAACTTATACTTGCAAGCGATAAAACGATTTTGTGATCAAGTCCCTTTATCCTTAGGACATAAGGTAAGGTCCTTCTGAACCCTACATTGTGTGTGGCTCAACATGCACTTGGCCGGATTTTTTAAAATTAGAATAAATAAAACCATCGCCATCAGCATTTATCTGGTTCTCAATTTACGCTCTGTGGAAAAACTATAAACTATATTCTATCTGGTTCGGCGTAACACCGAAACCAAAGGTTCTAGGCGATTTGGAGAAGGATTAATATTGTGGACTGTAGGATGGCGGTATTTCGGCGACTAGGAAATGAGGAAGTGAAAAGGTGTTGTGGTTAGGAGCCTCTTACCTGCGCGGCAGTTCTTTTACTTGCAAATGGCGGCCGCTTGTTTTCTTCGGGAATTCTGAAGCTGCTTGAATCACTCCACTACACAAATCACTTTCACTCGCGAGCGGGTTTGTTAGGTTTTTTGGTATAAGCGGTAATAATTATATATAGCGGTGCGGATTGCGGAACGCGGCGGACTTGAGTTTTTGAGCGTCTCGAATCTTCCATTCTTTTTTCGTCGCCGTTGAGCAGGGCAGCCAATAGCGAGGCGTTTTGGGAGGGGATTCATGAAAAGGATCGCTCGGATTGGCCGAGCAGCGACGAAACATTGATGTTGACATAATTAACTAGCAATGGAAAGGATAGATGGCGCTAACATATCCCCCCGGCCCTAAAGGATTGCCTTTAAAAAATAAATAAAATTGAACTTAGCTATGTTGGGTGTACTACCGCATAACCCATCAATAGGCTAAGACAGCGATATGACAATAAAATTAATCTAAATTAACTTTAGCGAAAACTACAAACGCAATAACAGCGAAAACTACAAACTAAATACTTAAACTAAGAGGTAGATCCAACTTCAGGCTAGATCTCACTGAGTTGGAAGCGGACAGAGACGTACAACAGGGCGCACGTAGCTCCCCTTCGCGGTTTTCACGGTAACAACGCAGGTTGTACCGTCCTTGGAAGTATGCAGTTTCTCTACGATGGCTAACGGCCATGAAAGCGGCGGAGCATTATCATGTATTATGACAACCAACGTACCCTCCTGTATAGGGGATGCAGGACTATTCCACTTGGATCTAGCCAGAAGCTGGTGTAGATATTCCGCACGCCAGCGCCGCCAGAACGACTGCACGAGTTTATCCAGCAGAGTATATCGCTGGAGCAAGCTTGAAGAGTCTGCTTCAGGAGCCGGAAATGACGATAATGGCACTGTGTTCAGAAAATGTGCAGGGCTTAACGCGGATGGTTCTGCAGGGTCACTACTCAATGCCGTGAGCGGACGCGAGTTGACTAGTGCCTCGACTTGTGCAAGGACAGTTAAAAGCTCTTCGTAAGAGAGGATCTGTTGGCCTATAACTTTGAAGAGATGCGTTTTAATTTCTTTCTTCCTTTCTTTAATTTTTCCCAACATCCACCGAAATGTGGAGATGCTGGCGGAATGCTTAAATCTGTCGCAACTTAAATATGCGTAGCGCGCGTCGTTAAGCATGTAAAAATACATAGCCAGTCTTTACGGCTTTTAACACCTCGACCACGCACTGGCGTATACTGCAGTGGTCCTGCGTAATCACAACCGGTGTGTGTAAACGCTTTATCAACCTGGTTGACGCGCTGGCTAGGGAGATCTGCCATGGGAGGGAAAGTCGGACGCGGACGAAATTTGAAACAGACGTTACATTTATGTATTCTGTGACGAATTATTCGTCGAGCGGCTAAAATCCAATACTTATGGCTAAGTAAGGACATAAGCAACTCTGGACCAGCATGGAGGTGCTTCTTGTGATAAAAATCAACAAGAAGGTCGACAACATGATCATGTCGCGGCAGAATGCAAGGATGTTTGTAGTTATAAGGTTCATCCGAGAGGTGTTCATCGAGAAACGGCTTGAGTCTAAGGATAGTGGGAGAACAAGGTACATTGTCTTTCAAATTTTGAATGTCGTTAGTAAAATGAACAGCCTGTACAGCACGTAGTAACTTACATTCTGCGAATTTGATATCAGTACTTGATACAAAAGTCCCATTAGGTAGGTGCCTAAGAAACCTATAGACATAAACGATGGCGCGGAGTAACTTAGACCACGATGATATGCGTAGTGCGAGTGCATAGATGGGAGACTCCGCAACCTCAGCAATCACGGGATAAGAAACAGATTTCCGTTCGGGTACATGTTCGTCTTCTGCACTGTGGTCAAAGGGTTGCATGGGCCATTCTGACGGATCATGGAAAATCCAAGAAGGTCCACGATGCCACAATGGATGATGCAGAAGATTAAGTGGAGTGTCATCACGATACAAGTAATCTGCGGGGTTTTCGGTACCCGCGACGTGATTGAAACAAGTTCAATCAATTTACTAACGCGGTTGGCGACAAAAGTCTGCCAGCCATGAGGAGAAGAATGAATCCAAAGCGAGCACTACTTTGGAGTCGGAAAATGCGTATATTTTATTAATCGGGTAGTGGGGCAAAACTGTGTCTTGAACCTTGCGGAGCAACTGAGACAGAAGAAGGGCCGCGCACAACTCCAGTCTCGCAACCGAAATGGTTTTAACAGGCGAGACCTTAGACTTGGCACAAACTAACTGCACCGAGTAGTTAGAACCAATGCGGACTTGCAGATATACGACTCCGCCGTAAGCACGCTCGCTGGCGTCAGCGAAATCTATTAAGTTGATGGTACATCCATCTACCAACCCAAGATGACGTGGAATAGTAATTTGATTGAGCGCGGTAAGCTCAATACAAAACTGGCCCCAAGCGGCGACAATATGGTCAGGGGGTGTTTCATCCCACTCACGCTTTGATAGCCAAAGCTCTTTGATCAAGAGCTTGGCGTACAAAATTGTGGGAGCCACAAAACCCATTATGTCCCATAGTCGAGCCACTGTGGACAGCATAGTGCGTTTGGTGCACTTATCATCCGGTGGTGAGACGTCAAACCGAAAACTATCGCAGGATTTGTCCCAGCGTAAACCGAGAACTTTATGCGGTACAGACTTCTCAAACTCAATGTCTGGAGAAGCTTTATGAGAATCTGGTATGCGTGCGAGAACCTCCTTAGAGTTGCTTGTCCATTTGACAAGATCAAACTGGCCTCGCTTGAAAAGCTGAATAAGCTCTTCACAAAGCGAAATTGCTAGCGGAACGGATATGACACTACAGGCAATGTCATCCATATACAAAGCGGAAGTAGCAACAGCTGCTGCGGCGGGAAAGTGATCGCATTCATCAGCAATCAACTGGCGAACAACTCGTAACGCGTGATATGGGCTAGACTTGAGTCCAAAACAAACACGATTGAACTGATATACAGATAAAGGTTCCTTATTGTTAAAACGATAAAAAATCCGTTGAAATCTACGGTCAGACTCGCAAACGCCGATATTGAGTAACATTTGGCGGCAATCAGCTGACAGAGCGATTTGGAAAAGACGAAACTTTATTATGATGTTAAATAAATCACCCTGTAGATTGGGGCCGGCATGCAAAATGTCATTAATCGACTGACCCGATGTAGTCTTACAACTAGCATCTAAAACCACACGAAGTTTAGTAGAGGTTTTATCTTCGCGAACTACGCCGTGATGCGGGATATAATATAAGGGAAGAGAGTTGCCCTCGTTGTTTACAACTACACTCAAAAAACCTTTATCTATGTAGTCACGAATGACGGCATTATAGGCGCTGCGTAACTTAAGCGATGCATCAAGTTTACGTTCCAAACAATGGAAACGTCTAAGCGCAGCAGCGTACGAGTCGCCTAACGAATAAGGGTCACCATAGAATAGCAACGCCACAACGTATCTGCCACTGTCGTCACGAACAGTGGTAGCACGGAAATGTTCTTCACACTCGAGATCTTTACGGCTCATCGAGGGCGGTGCGGTAACCTCTTCAAGCTCCCAAAATCAGAGAATCAATATTATTTTCTTGAAGAACAGAACAACAGCAAGAAGTAATGTATTGAGAAGTATGTAACGTAGGTACGGTACCCATAATCACATACCCAAATACCGTCTCAATAGCGGGCGGTAAGTTATATTGCTCACTACGTACCACAACAGTTAGTAGCAAGTGCGGGAATAATGCAGCTCCGATCAAAACATCAATGTCTGCCGGATTCACAAACTCCGTGTCTGCCAGCGGCAATGACTCAAGGTGTGTGAGTAGCGATACGTCCACATTAGCGTTTGGCAATGTGTCCGTAATACGCTCCACGATAAGCGAAGAAATGTTAAAATTAATATTCCTATCAAAACGCGAATGTATTTTAATATCTACGGAACCCTTGCAATGTTTTTCTGACCCACCGATTCCTTTGACCACTGAACTAGTATTTCTAAAGTTATTCCACAATCCGAGGCGTTTGAAACATTCCAATGTTATTAAATTGGTCTGAGACGCGCTATCGAGTAGACAACCTACCATGTGCGGCGACCCATTAACATCATAAACGATAACTTGCGCTGTCGCTAACAGTACCGTCTTAGACGCCGTACACTGCGTTTTGGCCCTGCGCGGATCATTATAGATGCGCGAGTGCCGTCCTCGCCTGCGCGTCGCCCGCGCTATGGATGTCGTACACAACGAGATTTCATTCTGAATCGTGGGAGGCGCAGTTATCGTAGCCTGCACCTGCGACGTAAGTGTGTCAAGGTTAGCGGCTTGGCTTGACAACGGACTACTTTTATCAAAGTGCAACAATGAGTGGTGTCGTTGATTACATGAACGACATCTCGTCTTACTAGAACAATCACTAGTTGTATGCTTTATACTTAAGCAATTAATGCAAGCTCTGTTGTCCTTCACGCACTTGAAACGAGCAGTCGGATTTAAACCATTAAAGGCGGGACACTTGTAGAAATGGTCGTGCTCTATATTACTGCACAGACACTTCTGTGAATTAAATTTATTAGATTCCGAGCATGTTACGTAAGATTGTGGATTAGGGACCGAGTTATTATTACTATTTCGCGCTTTATTCAACCTTTGTTTGCTGCTGTTAGTATTAGACGGGCTAGGTGAACTAGACTAGAGAACTGCGTATTATGAAATATTCGACACTGATCTTTGATGAACGAAATAAAACTATCTAGTGTAGGTATTTTATTATTGCGTTCCGTCATCTCGAAAGCACGAATTGTTTCAGTGTCAAACTTTTTTAAAGCGAGTTGAAGCAACATAAAGTCGGAAAGATTTTCCAATTTTAAGTTCCTAAGAGAATTAACCGCGGTTACGAAGTTATCTATAAACAGCTGGAAATTCGAGACAGATGCGGCACCTTCTTACAGAACGGCACCAATCTTAAACCTTCCGTTTAAGATTTAAAGTTTGGTCTAAGTAGGTAGACGCTAGGACGCGCGTGTCTTGATACCTATCAAGTAGTGACTTAAATATGACCTGATAATTCTCAGCACTAGGTCTGACACCTGCAAATATGGACTGGGCCTTCGGTGATAGTTTACCTATTAAATAGTACAACCTGTCAGCATCTGTCAGAGAACCATTATCGTGCACTGTAGACTTAAAACTCGCATAGAATAACGGCCAATTTCGTATATCTCCGTCAAACGACATAATCTCGATTTGCGGTAATTTCGGCTTGCGAGCCGCGGAAACGGGCTGTGCCGAATATTTACCCTCCAATTTCGATTGTATACGCTTAATAATACAATAAAGGTTTTCGAAAGAGGTGTACGCCTGATAATTCGGTTTTTCATCAGGATTAGTAGAAAGCAATCTTGCGTTATAATCGTCTAACAACTTATGAAAATCTGTTCGAATACTATCTACTGTCATACAATAGCTGAGAAATGACTCCCTATTACTATCAGAAACGGCTGCGGTCTTTGAACGCTCATAAATGTTTTGAATACGCTCAAATAAAATATTGCGTTTTGCTTCTAAGATTGTCATCTCTTTGTCTTCCGACTCGCGTGACTTTTTTTGTTGTGACATGCTTACGTAAGTATAAGCTAATGAGACCGAAACAAAATAAGAATAACTAAAGTACCTATTATTTTACCTAAGTACCTAGGCAACAATTTAAAGCGGTGGAATTAGAAGTTGCTTGAAATATGAGATTTACAAGACAACTATGATAGTTCCAGAAATAATAATTGGGTAAGTAGGTAGCTATATAAAAGTATATTACCTACTGATGCGTGCGAAAACAACCATGTGACGGTTATGTGAATGGACTAGGAGTATAGCTAGGTGCTATAACTGCCTAGGTATATAGATATAACGAGGTTTTACGTATAAAACGTAAATGAATCCGACTTGTATGGATGAAAAAAAAATGGCTCCGCGTTACACCGAAACCGTATGTTCCTAGTCGATTTGGGAAAGGATTAATATTGTGGACTGTAGGATGGCGGTTCTTCGGCGACTAGGAAATGAGGAAGTGAAAAGGTGTTGTGGTTAGGAGCCTCTTACATTGCTCGGCAGTCCTTTTCCTTGCAAATGGCGGCCGCTTGTTTTCTTCGGGTATTCTCAAGCTGCTTGAATCACTCCACTACACAAATCACTTTCACTCGCGAGCGGGTTTGTTAGGTTTTTTGGTATAAGCGGTAATAATTATATATAGCGGTACGGATTGCGGAACGCGGCGGACATGAGTTTTTGAGCGTCTCGAATCTTCCATTCTTTTTTCGTCGCCGTTGAGCAGGGCAGCCAATAGCGAGGCGTTTTGGGAGGGGATTCATGAAAAGGATCGCTTGGATTGGCCGAGCAGCGACGAACCATTGACGTTGACATAATTAACTAGCAATGGAAAGGATAGATGGCGCCACCACTATCAAATCAAAATAACTACAAAACGGATCCTAGGATCCAAAGCTAAGCAAGTTTGTTCGGGCGGGGTAGGTACATTTTGGAACATCTTTATTTTAATTACACCTCCATTACAGAATGCTTTACTGTTTATTTTATTGAAGCTACAGTTTATCTCCGAGTGTCGAATTTATTGAAGGGACACTCGATAGTTGGTACTGCTATTGAGATATAGGTACTTATACGTAATAATACATTGCGGGTACCAGTGAGTTTTATATAAAAAAATCAAAAAAAATTTCGACTCGATTGACCGGACCTTGCTGCTTTCGAAGCTCTCATTCTATGGATTTTCAGTGGAGACAGTGAAGTGGTTTGACAGCTACCTGTCAAACAGAACCCAAATTGTGGAGATTCATGGCAGTATGGGGGCTTCGGAGCCGCGTCTTGTTGATAGGGGAGTGCCGCAGGGATCAATACTTGGGCCTCTTTTATATTTAATTTACAGTGCTGATGTGGTACAGTCCCTTACACACTGTAAATACCACATATATGCGGATGACCTGCAGGTGTATCTGTCCTTCAAACCGAACACTATATTGTCAGCTGTCCAGAAGATTAATGAGGACCTGCAAAGGGTCACTACATGGTCTGAGCAAAACTCTCTCACCCTAAACCCCCAAAAATCAAAATATTTGGTGCTGGGTAGCAAACATCAAGTAAGGGATATAGTCTCTGCTAATCCAGAAATACTGATTCTGAACAATGCAATACAGAAGGCAGATACTGTTTGCAATTTTGGATTAACCATGGACCCTGAACTGCGCTTTGAGGCCCACATCGGCAAGATTGCAAGTAACTGTTTTTACCGGCTAAGACTACTATACAACATCAGAAAATTTCTTAGTATACCTGTCAGGAAGCAACTGGTAGATATTTTGGTTTTGTCCAGGCTGAACTACTGCGATGCTGTCTATGGGCCATATCTGCTATCTCGTACTGCTCGGCTAACACAACGCATACAGAATGCTTGTGCAAGATTTTGTATAAACATACCCAAACGCAGCCATGTCTCACCTTTCCTGAACGAACACAATATTCTGAACATGACTGCCAGAAGAAAGTTACACTTGGCATCTTTACTGTTTGGAGTTATACAAGGCAAAACACCTAGATACCTGTATGACAAGTTATGCTGGAGAGATACTCAGTCGAAGAATATGGTGAGATTAGTCAGCAATCCACTGTCCATGCCCAAGTATAGGACTGCTGCCTTCAGAGGTAGCTTCAAATATGCTGCAACACACTGCTGGAATGATCTTCCACCACCAATCCGCAGCCTGAAATCCAAAAATAGCTTTGTTTCATATCTAAAGAAATATTTGCTAGAAAAACAAAAAACAATATATAACTAAATAAATATATACATTTTATACTTACTATATAATTATACACTTTATTATTCATATCTCTTTATCAATTTCTTAGTTATCAATATCTTTTACCTATCTATACTATGAATATACATTACACAGGACATTTTAATTAGCAACATTTTTTATTCATTGTATAACACTTACATCTAAGTACATCCAGTACCTATTCAAACACCTACTCACCTTCTTGGATATGGCCGACAGGTATTGGATCAGATCTCAAGTTCCAGACAGTGTTGTTGTACCATAGCATAGTTTAAATGTTGCATTGAAGATTGGACATTTTACTGGCATAATCATATTATCATACCATGGATTGTCTTCAGATCCTACGACAGAACAGGTTAATTTGTGATTATCTGCTCAATTTAACTTTACATAAGCCTATATTTATTTTTATATTATTTCTGACAATCACTTACCACTTGCTTACTACGTATTTGGTCATAATTTCAACAAGATTATTTGACTGTGATTACAGTAAGGCGGTATGGGTAGGTACATATAGCACACTGACGCTTTGCTTCATACTATTTTAGTAAGTACTCGAAAGATTCTTCATTAGACACTACACATTAGACACCTCTTGTTTCATAAATTGCTTCTACTCGCATATTAAACACAGCGAGGTATATTTTAGGTAGTTTATAAAGTTTTAAACAGACACTCGTGCGCCGACGCCACTAAAATGGATAGCGCAGAATACCAGTGTTGCGGCTTAATAACCGCAACGTGTACTGAGCGTAGTCCAAATTTTGGCACTAATGAGACACACACTTCCACTTCTATTTCCAAATTTCATTTAGGAATAAATAAATACATTTTATGATTGTTATCACTGCTCTCTGACATCACTTTGTGTAGGTTATGTTTGTTTGTTTTTGTTTGGCCTTCCGCTCTGTCGACCAATGGAGGCGGACCGGGCGGACGGCTCTCGGTTGGTCATCGGGGCACCGTGGTGTTGCCGGTGGGCAGGAGTAGCAATCCACTATAATTATTATTCATAGACTTGTACTTGTATATTATGTTTAAATTTGTTTAATTTTATGTTTTTGTTAAATTTATTTTTGTTATGCCGTTTTTTTACTTTTTATTTCTTTGATGTTTATATTTTTGGTGTGTGCCATTTGTGGCCAAATAAAGATTTCTTTTCTTTTCTTTTCCTTTTCTTTTCTTTTTTAAAAATCAAATTTAATCATGCAACAGGAAAAATAATTGTTATATTCCGTATTAAGTACATTTAACACTCAACGCAAACTTGCATAGTGTAAAATAATGTGTAAAGACTGTGTGTGTCTTATGAATATTATATTTTTAATCCAACAAAGCAAGCGATAACTCATAAGCGTAGATCTGTGGCGTGTACTTTTTCTTTGATTCAGCTCTAATTAAGTAAACATAGATAAGAAAGAGCTAAGAATAAACTAAAAATTGGATGCAGCATTCATACCTACTTCTGTATGTATGTGATGCAAAAACCACAAAGATAAAGTACTTTTGCGTGTTACTATGTGTTCAACTCTGGTATCGGAGTTTATAGGCTGCCAGAAGGCCTCCATTATGAACATCATCATCCTAGCGTTATACAAATTCCATTCAAGTGCGTCGCCTTGGAGTCTTAGCTTTTAACCTTACCAAATTTAACAGAGTATTAGCTTTCACAATTCCACAACTAAATAATTTGATACACCGTTGTACTTGTAAGTTACTTCATTACTGAAGATGTACCAATACCACTATAATATTACCCTCTACTATTATGATATCAATCAGTGTACGCGTGTTCGTGCCTTGTTAGATCGTGATTATGTATAGTATTATTACCAGGCACAATTAAGAAGACGGTAGGTGCATTAGCGTTAACCCATCGAACACGGCGGAGCTCGTAGCCATTTAACGAAGAGGCGATTAGTAAAGCTAATCATTAATATGTGTACGTTAAATTAATGTTAACACATACATATTAAGGTGTTAAATTTGTAGGCAGGGTAGAATATTTTATATTAAATTAAGACAGCTACATCCGCACATTTTTTTATTTTACTGTTTCTGTCCGATTCCGTGGGAATTTCAAGAAATCGCTTCTGAGTGAACCTCTACGGTCCCCAAGGAACATACATGCCAAATTTTGAGCTTCTTGCGCCCATTAAATTTTTCTGTGTGTTGTCTGTCAGTCAATTAGTAAACCAAGAATTTTGTCAATTAGTGTACCTACTAAGAAATTTATGTATACAGAAGATTAAATACTTGTAGGTACTACATACTAATTACATACTTTTACGAGGTTACACCGTGATATTATTTATATTACACATTAGTTGACACATTAGTTGGCTGGCTCTTTCCGAGTATAACTACGGGATGGTATATCCCAGAATCGAGATAAAGTAGTTGGCATCCGTTACGATTCATTTCGTTCGATGAGTGAAAGCGCCACGCCGCCGATCTTAGACAGAAAATATATCTTGATATATTGTTTTATATGAACGAGATCAAATGAGTCGATTTTGACTATGAACTGTATTAACACGACTAAGAAATGTATTGACACGATTTTAAAGAAATCTTCTATTTTAGAACCAGGTCAGAAAGCACTTTTTGTGGGTCATACGGAGTGTTGTCTATGCAAGGATTGAACTATAACATTCTACGTAGTAATTCGCGTAAACGACGAAGCGCTTGCTTAAACCGTGCAATCTACTCTGATAATTTTGTTCGTAGTCCGTACATTATGTAGAGATGAATAATACAACATTATCTTATAGCCTAGGAGCAGTAGCTACTAGGGTATAAAGAAATGTTGTATTTACGTAAATCAATTATTTGTTTACATGTCTTTATTAGAAGACGGCTAAACACTATAGCACGTTCGGATGAGTAGCCACAGTAAAATTAATTATTAGATATTTTATTTAATAATAGTACTTCTACAATATTTTATGATATCTTTTCAAGAACAAATTAATTAGCCAAAATAAGAAGATCTTTTTCATATTATATTATCTAATCACGAAGCTTGGGATAAGTCGATCCAATCATTTTATTTTTGAGTTCATTATCACGATAAAACAATATCAAAATAAAGTGCTCCTTACAAAATAACATATTTTTCTATAGGCAATACTTAATTATTGAATTATTAGACTTAAGTATTTATAAAATAATCTATTAATTAGGATTTAACGCGCATATTTATTCGTTTCAAGTAGAATATATATTTTAGTTTCTCTAGAGCAGTTTTTAAAAAGATCCGATAAGTTCATAAAACAAACTTTTAATACGCTACTTAGAAAATAATGTTAATACTTGCGAAAGCCCTCGGCGCTGTAACTACGCCTCGGCGAAATCTGAACATAATGAACTGTATTGACTTTTACTTGTTTATTTAATAACTTAATCTTTTAGGGTTTATTAATAATTATCAGTTTGTAAGCTATAATTTTATTTTACTACAAGCTTTTATTTACTTTCATCTGTCCCCGAGTCTGTCATGAAATCTTGAAAGTTAAATTTGACGATCTTCTCGGTTTTCTCTTGAGCTGAAATTGTATGTGTAAATTCCGTGACAATGCAATATTATGATGTCACGGAGCTGATCTGATAATGGAGCTTGAAAGTGGCTTGAAGGTGACGAATGGTATAAAGTCTCAGCTGAACTCAACTTACTGGTTAACCTTTTTAGGGTTCCGTACCTCACAACGTAAAAACAGGAACCCTTAAAAGATCACTTTCTTGTCCGTCTGTCTGTCTGTCTGTCCGGGTCTCACCACTGATTTTCTCAGGAACGCAGGAAAGCAGCACTTAGTAACGCATTTGTAATGTTTTAAATTAAAAAAAAATCGGGCAAGTGCGAGTCTGACCCGCGCACCGAGGGTTCCGTACGCTTATTTAAGGTTGGTGCTAATTACGCAAGTCCTCTAAATCTGTATGAGCGCCCAAACAACTTAGAGGACTATCTTAAATAGAGTCTACTATGTATGTATGGGGACACCCTTAAATTTTCCACTTTTTAATTTTTTGTAATTTCTCCTTTATTTGTGCTGTAAGAACCGGCTTTCGGCCAAATTTCGTGATTCTAGTTCAACGGTAACTACCATATAGGTTTTCGACCCAAAACCTATAGGGTACTTACGGTTGACCTAGAATTGTCAATTTTGCTTAAAACCAAGGCCTTACAGCACAAGTAAAGGAAAAATTCCGAAAATTAAAAAAAGTTGAAAACGTATTGTTTAGAGCAAATTTTGAAATATTATTTTTAATATTTTGGTCGCTTAAAGAAATTTAAAACAGGGTTTAAATTTCTTGTGTCAATGACGAAAAAAGTAAAGGGCCCACTCAACTATATCTGTAAGTTTAAGAGATACTTTAATTGTATTAGAAACAGTATGAAAGATTCACACCGTAGTCACTGCCTAACAGGTAGATTGAAAAAGAGCGAGGGAACATTATGGCATGCCATCGAAACTCCGTTCTCCTTAAGTGGCCGGCATTTCACTCTACTACCTTCTCAAATAGTAATCAGTGTCACATTTTCAATAAGATCTTTTATCATCATCATCAGACTGTATCAGTCAACTACTGGGCTTAGGCCTCTCTTATGGCATGCCAATGACCTCAGTCTGCAGCTTTCCTCTTCCAAACCCTGCCCGCCGCCTTACGAATATCATCGTCAAGCAGGCAATTCTTATAAATCATTTAGATTTCTTTTTTATTTTACTTCTTCTGTCATCGAAACCAAACCAATTGCACTTTTTCTTAAAAACACACGATATATTGTCAACAGTCAAAGCATTTTATAAAATAAGCATAAAGCATTTTTACTAAAAATGATCCACAAATAAGTGTTTTATGTATCATGGCTTTTTGAATTTAGTTCTGTGAATTTTTATTTCACATGTGGTTAGAAAGTATTTCTTATAAACCTTAATTCCTGATGCACCCAGTGAATATGAAACAAAGTCAAAATCAAAATCCTTTATTCATTTAGATCACAAAGTGACACTTATGAACGTCAAATTTAAAACATTATTACTGTATGCTTCTACATTTACATTTACTGCCACGTTCGCAAAGCGAGGTCGTAGAACCATGAGAAAGAACGGGCAATAAATCTCATGGTCACTCTTTTTCATCGCCAGGTTTTTAATAATATATAATAATTAAACTTTTGTAAGGTGCTGCAACTGTTATACCTTCTATGTTACTTGTATACATTTACTGTACATAATACTCAAGCATAATCAAGTAAAATTTTGATGCTCATTTAGTTAGCCTCCTGAACATAGACATGGTGAAACAGGAGCATCCATTTACATTATGCACCTAACAATGCAGGCAATCCGCGCATATGTTCAGAACCATGATGAAAATTATGAAGATAAATATAAAAAAAAAATATATCAGCCCATAAGACCGCCATAGTCATCGCAAGTAGCACCCGTTCTCGAGTATGACGCATGTGCCAGCCATCATCCCTCTCGCCATATCAGAGGGACAGGGATGACCCGACACACGAACAAATAATTGATTTGTTATTTAAAACTGCGTCGAGTGCTGGTTAAGGGTTCGAACGAGACGACACTTTGTTTGATCTACAAATTGTTGTTTCGAGTTTGGGTGTATTTTTTGTTTCTTGATTCATTCTCTGTAACATCTTCCGACTTCATACAAAATCAACATCTTTTATCGCGGTGGATTTTACAGAGATTAATAGAATTTGTTATGTGGGGCTAATTATTATAGTTATAGTGTCTGAAACACAGTTTTTTTCTGGTTCAGTATAATTTTATATCAGGAAACTAATGTGCCGAGAGCTGGCATCAATTTTGGGTAAGTATTTGAGGCAAGCCGAAAACTTAAAAAAATTATATCGTGAAAAATATCGTGTAGAGCACACATATATGCTTATTCAACTTTGTATGATGAACACATTTTTGCTATAACTAACTTATAGTGTCGAAATATACCTATTTCCGTTTGCAGTGAAATATCACTGCAGGACACAATTTGGGAATCTCTACTTTTTAAGTCGTTTAAAATAGTTCTTCATTTTCTTTAGTGATTTCTTTATCAAAATGAAAACCTACTCTATATTCTAAAGTGAAATCTATGACTAATAAATACAGTACCCTTGGACGAAGACGTCGTATAAAACTAATCGTTCATATTATCTTCTGGCCAAATTTTATAACACTACGAACAGTGACAAACAAGCAGTGCACTCCTGAAAATATATGTCAAAGTCAAAGTCAAAAGTCACAGGGTGACGCTTATGAACGTCAATTTACTTTATGCTTCTACATTTACATTTTCTGGCTCGTTCGCAAAGCAATAGGTAGAACCACGAGAAAGAACAGACAATAAAACTCGTGGCTACTCTTTTAAATCGCCAATATTATGGTACATATTTTTATTTTTGTAAGGAGCTGCAACTGTTACATATTGTACTTAATTACTTGTAAATAGAAAATAGTTACAGACATAATACTTAAGCAATTAATGCAGTTACTAAATTAAGTGCTTTAGTTAGCCTTCCAATGTGAATATTGTGTAACAGGAGCATCCACTTACGACTTATAATGTAGACAACTCGTGACCATGTTCAGAACTATGGTGGAAATGTATGTTACAGAAGTGACGGTATACGAATACACAAAGTTACAAAAACGTTAGTTCACAGGCTATGATCACGAGTTATCTTCATCTTACAGTACAGTAAATTTTAATGAAATTAGTGGAACAACAATGCAAATGTAAATGTAGTAAGTGGAATGACCTAATAATAAACGAATAATAATTTAAAAGAACTAGAAATGTTATATAATGATAAAATGAAAAATGCTAAGTATCTATATAAATTCTAAATAAGTAGTAGATCATGAGTTATCTAGTGTAAGTGACCAACTATCCTTATCACTGAAATAATCATAACATTATAATAACCTTTCCCAATAAGGCAGTCTTTTATTTTACATTTAAACATATTAAATGGTAATTCTAAAAAACTAATTGGTATTTTATTGTAAATACGAATACCTAGCCCTACAAAAGAATTGTTAACTTTATGTAAACGATGATAAGGGGCATATAACTTATGCCTGTTTCGTGTATTTATATTATGTATAACGCTTTTTGTAGTAAATAACCTATATTTTGCCTAATATACAATATATTAGCAAATAAGAACTGCGAGGCTACTGTTAGAATTCCTATAGACTTAAAGCGTTCCCTAAGAGTATCTTTTGCACCTAACATGTATATTGCTCGTACCGCTCGTTTCTGTAGAACGAAGATACTCTGAATATCCGCAGCTTTTGCCCCATAACAAGATGCCTTAGGACATCACACTATGAAAATAGCTAAAATATACTAGACGAGCTGTGCCGACATCAGTAACTTGTCTAACTTTTCTAACAGCATACGTTGCAGAGCTGAGCTTACCTGCAAGACATGCTATATGTGCACCCCATTGTAACTCATTATCTAATGTAATTCCTAGAAACACTGTAGAGTCAACTGTCTCAAATTCCTCCCTATCTAGCATAATATTAGGTCCCAGTTGTCTAACGTTAGGTAAGGCAAATTTAACGCATTTAGTTTTTTTAGAATGAAGTACTAGGTTGTTTGCTGTAAACCATTGTGTAACTTGTATAAGTGCATTATTTACATCATCAAATTCATTCCTATTCCTGTCTACTTTAAAAATAAGTGACGTATCATCTGCAAAAAGTACGACATCACAGATGTTTTTTTAAATAAAAAGGTAAGTCATTAATATATACAAGGAATAGAAAAGGACCTAGAATTGAACCTTGTGGAACGCCTAACTGTATAGGTAATTTAGAGGATGTAGTCCCATTTACATCGACACATTGAAATCTCTGCCGCAGGTACGACTCGACAACACTAAGTGCGGTTTCCTCTACGCCGTAGTGGCGGAGCTTACGCAGTAGTGTGTCGTGATGAACGCAATCAAATGCTTTTGATAGGTCACAAAATACTCCGATAGCATTTTTAGATGACTCCCAAGCATTAAAGGCGTGTTTTATGAGAGCAACACCCGCATCAGTAGTGGATTTACTATTAGTAAATCCGTATTGATCTTTGTGAAGTAGACTATTTAAATGAAAGTGTCTTAGTAGCTGCTTTAATAAAATCTTTTCAAATATTTTACTAAATAGAGAGCAAGATAGAGATAGGCCTAAAATTATTTATTTCATTATGGAAAGCCGGTGACGCTACATTAGTTCACCGTTGGTATTGATATTGTTTCTAAAACCCAGTCGCCTGCCGCAACGTGTACCGTCTAACTACGCGGGGTTGAGATTGGCCCTTCTACTTTATGGAATACCTGTAGTACCAAATAATGCATACGAATAGACCGACTTAAGTACGGATATTCCATCAGTACCAATCTTGGCTTAGAACACGTCCTGTTGTTTTCCTTATTCGAAACCTGAACAACAAATATGTACAGTGCTGCTAAAAGCTTTTCTGACCTAAGCCTGCTAACATTGGACTTATGACACGTTCACGATGTACATTCTGTTATAAATGTATTTGATGTTCTCAAGAGAGTTATAGCTCTCAACCAATGTCTGTACTGTTATCGCTATACTGAATTCGATAACAAGAAAGCTGATCACGTAATTGTTCTGATAGTGTCCCGATATGATCCAATTATCTAACATATTGCGGCTACCTAATAATTAATAATAATTAATATTTTGAAATGATAGAATCTACTTTCGTATTTATTATAATGGGGATAATACTCGTAATTTGCTTACGTGTCTGACTGTAGTATTCAAAGACCTGAGGAAAATATATTCTGAAATAGTTACTTTGTGTTTTAAGAAAATGCCACGGCGTGGCAGTCTTCAACATAAAGATTTTGTTTTTTTTTTTGCTATTCATGTTATTTTCTTACCGTTGATGTTCAGCACATTAAAGTAACTAAGTTTATTTAACAGTAATTCTTAATCGGACACGAAGAAACTAATTACGATTGTTGCGCCTGTTTATGTATCTAACTTTATTACTACTATATTTGGTATTTCACATTTATTTACTTTCATTTCTATGACGAAAAATAAGGAGTTTCTTATACTTATGTGTTGAAGGTTTAATATCTACACAGTATGTGTTAGCACTGGCCATGTATCGTACTGGCCATCTGTCTTTTATTGTCACTAGACATATAGACATGTATTTCAAATTATGCGTTTACTTCTATAGTTAGAAATAAAACATTGTCAGTCGTTGCCACTCGTCTCTGGGAATACGTCGTTTTATTTCAGGTTATGGGTCCAGGGAGCTCATAAAATCGCAATTGAGTCGTTTTAACAAGGATTTTGCAAGCAAGTGTTAAAATACAGTATTCGTTTTAACAAGAATTTTGCGAGCATGTGTTAAAATCGCAATTGAGTCGTTTTAGCAAAAATTTTGCAAGCAAGTGTTAAAAGACAGTATTCGTTTTAACAAGAATTTTGCGAGCAAGTTTTAAAATCGCAATTGAGTCGTTTTAGCAAGAATTTTGCAAGCAAGTGTTAAAAGACAGTATTCGTTTTAACAAGGATTTTGCGAGCAAGTGTTAAAATCGCAATTGAGTCGTTTTAGCAAGAATTTTGCAAGCAAGTGTTAAAAGACAGTATTCGTTTTAACAAGAATTTTGCAAGCAAGTGTTAAAAGACAGTATCCAGTGCGATTTAGCTGTAATTCTAATTATCGCAGTATATCAGTTTCACAAAATGGCTAGCAACTACCTAGTAAATGTGCCGAAACTAAAGGGACGCGATAATTATTCGGAGTGGAGTTTCGCTGCAGAAAATTTCTTGGTTCTGGAAGGCATGAAACATTGAATAAAGGCAGAACCAGATAAAGAAATTACAAGCGCGGTCGATGGGCAAACGTTGTATTATTTCAGGTTATAGTTCTGAAATTGAAGCCAGAAATCAATTCGGAATGTGTGATTCAGGTGCAGGACCAGAATGTTGCTTCAGTGGGGGATTAGGTTAAACACCAGAACAATCCCAGAAGGTAACAGGTTTTGGAATCAACATCTAGTCTTGAAGGTAAACAACAAGCCCAGAAGGTAACAAGTTTGGAATCTACATATATCTAGTCTTGAAGATAACTCCAACAGTGATAATGATTATAAAGACTCAGAGAGTATACTTCAGTGTGAACATGAAGGTTTCATGGACAGACCCAGACGAACACGGAAACCACCAGAGAGATATGGTATCTTGAATCTTTGTACAAGCGCTGAAACCTATGATGGGGCAGGTTTGACACTGCAATAGACCAGAAAAGAAACATTGGATGTTGACCATGCAAGAAGAACTAAAGAAAATGATGCATGGGAATTATGTGATACTTCACAAGATGGTAGAGTTGTGCAGTGTAAGTGGGTGCCTTGTAAAATATGACAGTGATATTATAACAAAGTTCGGTTCCGTGCTTATTTAGTTGCTATGAATGTATTGTTCATAGGAGATCTAGTTGCTATGAATGTATTGTTTATAGGAGGTTGCTATGAATGTATTGTTTATAGGATAAGGCTAAGATAGATCCATGTATGTATACAAAAGTTAGAAATATTTTTTTTGTACAGATTTTTATTTTTTCAAATGGTTGTAAAGAAACAGAATATTTGAAAAATGTAGTTAGTATTTCAAACTTAAAAAAGTCATTGGTGTCAATGTGTTAATAAATCTGAGAAATCTATCACATTGAACCAGTCTGATTATATTGATCAGGTGTTACAAAAATTAACTTGCATATTATGTAAGGGGGAAAACTATGTTGGAAAATTCCCATATCAAGCTATTGGTTGTCTAATGTACTTAGCAGTTCTAACCAGGCCTGATATTACTTATGCAGTTGGATTTTTGAGTCAATTTAACAATTGCTATTCTAGATATTTTACTTTTGTATAGAATGTATAGTAAATACAATTGTAAATGTGAATAGTATTTGCCTACAGCTGAGGTGCCAGCTGATGTATTCACCAATACTTTGTGTTGTGAAACATAAGTTTTTGGATATATTAGGTATTCAAAGATTGTAATTGTGTATATACATATTGTTAGATATAGTGGGGGTGTTGAAGGTTTAATATCTACACAGTATGTATTAGCACTGGCCATGTATCGTTCTGGCCATCTGTCTTTTATTGTCACTAGACATATAGACATGTATTTCAAATTATGTGTTTAGATTAGATTAGATTAGATAAATCTTTATTGTACACCATAAAAGAAAAAAAAAAACATACATTGAAGGAGCACAAACAAGAAATGCACAATTGGCGGCGTTATCGCATACAGCAATTTCTTCCAGGCAACCATTAGGAATGGACTTTTGATTGTAGAAGGAGCCAAAAGTATTCGATGGTATAGTTTTGAATTTTTTGATGTATATATTTTTAGCTTATTTTACATAAAATAAATAGGTACCTACTAAAAAGGTACGTTGACAGACATATATAATAGTATATATTATATATACACTACATATAGGCAATACACATAATACATATATATACAAATATATAACATATCAAATATATATATAAATATATATATACAAAGTGGCGCTTGCATAGCGGCACTTTTTGAACAAAGGCATAGCTAACATCATTCTTAAGCCTTGTACCAAAAATCAATGAAATCGGTGCAGTAGTTTAGCCACAATATCGATTTTAAGTTCCGCAATTTTTGCACACGCTTTGAGTTCCATACAGCTGATACAAAACGGTCAACGAACCTACATTGCGCGCCGCGACTCGCTAGGTACTACTCACGACGCGACGCCTCGACGTCATCCGAAGCTAGGCTCAGCGCACACAGAACGGAGCGCAGCGGAGAGGATTTTATCAACGCACTTGAAAATAAATTTTTATTTATTTATATTCTCACGCCTGTTTTTTCAAAGCCCGTTCTTACAAAGGTCAGTAACCTAATGTCATATTGGTCTACAAATGGTGTTTCGTTATGCTACTCATATTTTATAGTTTATTTTGTTTGAAAATTTTATTATTTTATTTTGGCCCCATGACCTTTTTTGTTGATATAAAACATTTTATAGGCATCAATGCTACGTCCGTTTTAAATCAATGCCCCTATGCAAGCGCCACCCTGTATATATGTATATAAATATAATAAGATACATGTAGTCTAATAGAAAATTATGGACAATAATGCAATCATCTTGACAAATAGTGCTGTTTTAACATGTTTTTAAAGATGTTCAGTGATTTTGCTCGTCTAATCTCAACTGGCAGCGTATTCCACAAACGTACAGCCTGGACTGTAAAGGATTTATCAAAGAAGTTTGTGGAATGCGTTGGCATCTGCAATCGCAGATCCTCTGACGACCTCAGGCACTTTGTATGTGTGTCATGAAGGAACTTGAACCGTTCTTTGAGATACAGGGGAGTGTTAGGATTGAACAATACATTATATAGTAATATTAGGATATGAGTATTCCTGCGAAGGCGAATTGGGAGCCACTTGAGCCTGCTACGAAATTCAGATACATGATCATATTTGCGTAAACCAAATATAAATCTAATACAAAAGTTTTGGAGACGCTCAAGTTTATCAAGTTGCTCCTCATTGAGATCAAGATAGCTGACATCGGCATAATCGAGTATTGGGAGAAGCAATGATTGTGCAAGCGCAATTTTGGTGGTTATGGGCAGAAAGTTTCGCAACCTGCGCAACGACCCCGCCGAAGCAAACAATTTCCGACTGGTTTCCTGCACCTGAAATCCCCAGAATAGAGTCTTATCCAGGTAAATTCCCAGATTTTTCACACTGTCTGTTAATGGTAAGATGTTTCCATCAAATTGAATCTGAGGGAGTTGTGACGGATTGACCTTAGACATCATCCTGGAACTACCAATCAGAATGATCTGGGTTTTGGTTGGATTTAATTTTAGTCCATAATTTTTGCTCCACTCACAAATTTGCGCCAGGTCCCTGTTTATGGAAGAGAATGCATTTGAAATAGAGTCTAGCGGCGCCTGCGAGTATATCTGCAGGTCATCTGCGTATAGGTGGTAGGATGAAAGTAGATGTTTGGAGATAGAATTTATAAAAATTGCGAAAAGTAGCGGAGATAAAACGCCTCCCTGCGGTACACCGGCAGTCGTATTACTCCATGAAGAGTATGATTCCTCAACGCGTATACGCTGTCAGCGTCCAGACAGGTAACTACGAAACCAGTCAATCACCGTTGGAGATATGTTAATAGAGCGGAGTATGCCGAGCAGGACGTGAAAGTCCACGGTGATGAATGCATTGCTAAAATCGAGTAAGGACAATAGCGTGAGCTTTCCACAATCCATACCCAGCCTAATCTCATCAGTGACATGTACCAATGCCGTGGGTAGTACTGTGACCAGGACGAAAACCGGATTGAAAAGGATTTAGGAGAGTGTTTTTGGAAATAAAGGAAGAGAGTTGTGTATGCACAAGACGTTCAAGGACTTTGGAAAGGAACGGGAGTATGGATATAGGTCGGAAGTCAGAAAAGGAGCAAGGTTTGGATTTTTTTGGCAAAGGAATTATTTGGGCATCTTTCCACGCTGATGGAAAGATACCGGTGGTAACTGAGTAATTAAGGATATGACAGAGGACAGGAAGGATTTCATCAAGGATGGGCAGGATCATGTTTCGACTGATGCAGTCATTACCAACAGCATTGGATGAGATTGAAATTATGCTCTTTTTAACATCACAACAGGAAAATTGCTCGAAAATAAAAGGTGAATATTTGGGAGTTGGGATACGTGAAAGATCTTGTAACGTATTTGTTTTAGTGGTCCCATCAAAATTGGACGAAGCAGTGAAATGTGCATTAAGTGCATCGATATTAATATCCTTTGGGAACTCGGCGTTGTGTGACTTACCAACTCCCAATGTTCTAAGAAATTTCCAGACTTTAACCGGATCTCCATTTTCAACAGAGTTGTGAATGTGTTGGCGTTGTGCATTCCTACACACCTTATTGCAGAGATTTCTTGCACTTATGTATTTTTCCAGGTTGACAGAGGTCGGGCGGCACTTATATCTCGCCTTGGCCGCGGCTTTTTTGGACATTATGGTTTTGATCTCTTCAGTCAGCCAAGGCGATGGTAGATGTTTTAATTTGATGGCACGGACAGGCGCATGTTTATCGTACAGCTGCGTTAATGTGTTTGTAAAAACTTGCACTTTAGTGTCTATACAGTCGGTCGTAAACAAAGGAGACCAATCAATCTTGCTGGCATCGTCGCAGAGCTTCGAACGATCCATTCCACCGAAACTGCGCTGCATAATGATTCTCGGTTTTGCCTTGGGTGGACGTATTTTATACGAAAGATAGATCAAGTCATGGTAGGAGAAGGCGTCGGCAGAGCATTGACCATGCTAGGCAACAAAGGTAGAAGAGGAAACAAAAATAAGATCAAGAAGAGAAGGAACAGAGTTTGGGAAGTGGTGTGTAGCATTAAGAGGTAGAACAGATAAATTACTGGAATTTAAAATACGCTTAAGAGTGGCTGAACGTGTATCCTGTTTTTTAATACAGGTGTTAAAATCTCCCATTAAAATTGTGTGACTGTAAGAAGGCATTAAAGTTTCTAGGATGTGTTCGAAAGAAGGAAAAAAATTTACTCGTGATGAAGGGGAATAATAAACACCTAGAAGAACTTTCGAATGATTGAGTTCCACTTCCAAAAAGAGATGCTCGCCGGCGTTCGAGGGTGGTGGTTGCGATGAGATGCTTACTATACGGTAAGGAATTTGGGCACGTAGGTATATAGCAACACCCCCACCACCACCGACCGCACGATCATTCCTAATTAGATGGAACCCAGGGAGAGAATAAGAAGTTGATGACAGACATGGTTTTAGCCATGACTCTGAAACAAGAATAGCATGTAGGTTTTTACAGTCAAAGGTTGCCAGCATATCAGGAAAATGGGCTGGAATACTTTGAGCATTTATATGGACTACATTAAAGTTCTTTGGTACGTCAGAGAACTGAAACTGAAGGGTTTCTGCAAGTGACGGTAAACTAGTGAAGCTGTCATCGAGACTAGTAGCGGTCAAAAAGCTGTCATCATCACTGTTTAAGTCAAGCATTGGAAGTACCTATACTTAAATATATAATAATAATGTAATATATAAGTTATTAAATATATAATAACGTATATAATATAAAAATAAAGCTATTTAAAAATCAATAAGTCCTCCCGCCAGTTACGTCTTACAAAAGTAGGTATCAAAATGAATTACACTTGCATGACAAAATAACACTATAACACAGAAAGTGGATAAAAAAGATTTAAATAAGAACAAAGAAAGAAAAATTTTGTATTAGACCAGGTAAATTTTCGTTTAGTTACAAAGTTATTAATTTGGAAATAATTCTTGACAACCCGTTTTGAAGATGAAAAGCCCAATGGTCAGAGAAAAAGAAAAAAATATATATATATACACACATCAACAAAGTCTAGGGATATTTTATATTTCATCAAATATCTAAAAATCTATGAAGAATTTTCTGATACAGTAAATAGAAGAATCATAGATTATTTTAAGGTCTTTAATAAAAATAAAAAACATTTCGTGTTTTTTTTTGTTTTAAATAAAAAAATTAATTTTTTTAATCATCATGGAAAATTAGTATGATAACAACAAACATTTCTTCTTAAAAAACTATTAATTTTAATAAAAATGGAAAAAATCTTGTTAAATCTAATCATTAATAATCAGTGTTGCCACCTCTTACATTGATTACACATCGACATCGATTGTTAATACTTAAAATTAAATTGTCAATGTCTTGCTGCGGTATGAGGTCCCATGTCCTTTGCAAGTGTTCGTAAAGTTGTTGTTCAGTCGTCAAATTTGGTGGAAAATCTCTCAAAGCTTTTCGTTGTAACATGTCCCAGGCATGCTCGATAGGATTTAAGTCGGGCGACTGTGCAGGCCAATCCAAAACTTGAATATCGTGCTCTCGGAGAGCGGTCGATACCAGCCGCGCCGTATGGCAAGGAGCATTATCGTGCATGAGTAGAAATTCATGGCCTATTTGAGTTCTGTGTGGGACAATAACGGGCTCTACTACCTCCTCGTGGTATTTTTGTGCAGTCATGCTGCCTTGGATCCAAACGAGTTGGGTTCGTCCGCCAAGACGAATTCCTGCCCACACCATGATTGTCCCGCCTTGGTATGGGTGGACCTCCTGAGGGTGCCGTAGACGGCTAACTCTCCCTGGAGCTCTCCAAACGCGTGTTCTTCGTGAATCCGGGTGAAACCCAAACCGGGACTCATCGGTGAACAGCACCAAAGACCATTGTTCGTCACTCCATGGTAAATGCTCCCGAGCCCACGAAAGCCGCCGACCGCGATTGCCACGTCGCAATGCTGGAACACGCAATGGTCTTCGAGCATGAAGATCAACTTCATGTAACCTTCTTCGCACGGTTTGGTCGCTTACCAGCAGCTGGTGGTCCTCCTGGAGCCTTTGCACTAGTTGCAGCGCTGTGATATTGGGTTGTCTTCTGGCGGTCATTTGGAGAAATCGATCCTGTCTCTGCGTAGTAACACGATATCTACCTGTGTGCTGTTCGGCCACATCTCCAGTACTGCGATAACGTGACCACAACCTTGATATCACATTTTGACTGGTATGTAGGGCCTCAGCAACGACGCGTTGAATTGCATCATTTTCTAACATGCCCACGGCTCGTAACATTTCATCTCGACTCAAATGACGACGTGACATGACTTTTAAAGTTCGTACGTCACGTTAAATTAGAAAAGAAAAACAATTAAAAACCCTTTTCATTAATAATTATAATAAAACAGTTTTAACTTTCTTTAATGTAACGAATTACTAGCAAATTTGCCGCCATATTTTGTTTATTATTTTGTTTTTTTTCTTTCCATGTTCAAATTTTAAAAATAGAGTAAAAGAGGTTTTAATCTGTATATAAACTTTTTGTGGAAACTAACAAGGTTCTAAACTATAAACTCGTAAATAATTTAGGATTAAGATATCCCTAGACTTTGTTGATGTGTGTATATTGACAGATATGACAGCTAATCATTGACGTACGTAAAAAATGTCAATCAAAGAGTGAAGTAAACATTTGTGTGTAACTAAATGAAACTATTTTAGGTACATGTAGATAAATAATTTAGAAATAGGTAAACAGTGAAGTACAGAATAATTTACTTGGTCTAAAACAGAGTCAAGAAAACCTATTTTTTCGGCGCAGCAGTCCGTTTGGTCTTCGCAGTGGTCGCCTTTATAGCGGGTTTCTCCGTATCCGAGCCTTTGACCTTATCGAGATCGTTGAGGGACAGAATACGATGTCGCTGGCCATCCGCGCCAAGAACATAGACGGTGCCCTCTCTCGTCCAGGACTTTGCTACACCGAACTTCTCACGGGCTGCCATGAATGCTGTGTGTCTCGATCGGGTCAGGAATTCCGACAGCGTAAGACCGGCTCCTTTTAGTTTGGTCTTAGCATACCATATGCTGTCCCGCACCGATACAGAAAGAAGCATGATGAGTATGGGTCTCGGCTTCTTGTTGGACTGCTCACGACCCATTCTATGGCAGCGCTTGATGTCTGCAGAAGTGAAGGAGTCAAGCTTGAGCCGCTGCTTGACAACCTGCGCAACTACCTCGACTGTCTCTTCATTCTTCTGCTCCTCAACTCCATGCAGAAGTAACATTTTCCGGCGGCTGCGCATCTCCATAGTGTCGACCTGACGAGCAACCACCTCCACTTGCTCAGAAAATGTTTTGAGAGTTTGGAGTACAAAATCCTTGAATTTTGAAAATTCCTCCTCCAGGCTGCTTGTGTTTGAAGTCTTAGACGTCTTTTGGAGATCTGCCTCAAATTTGGCCATCCTTTCTTCAAAATACTGCCGGAGATTGAGCGAAGAAACTTCCATAGTGAGTGAAGTGAAGTGAAGTGCTTTTGTGCTATGCTATGGTGGAGATAACACTTAACGGGCAGGTACCTGATGTTAGCTATCTATTTTACACATTAAATTTATATTTCAATTATAATACCTATTTTATTTCAAAAAAGTTTTAACAGCTGATTCTAAAGCAGTTGTCTACCCACTCACTGTTTGTGTGTGTGTGTGTTTACTTCTATAGTTAGAAATAAAACATTGTCAGTCGTTGCCACTCGTCTCTGGGAATACGTCGTTTTATTTCATTATGCAATATAAATATTATGAAATATTGCAAAAGGAAATCGCGAAAAACGTTTAATTGACGTTGCACCGGTTGCACGTGACCCGAAGGCTAGTTAGACTTCACCGTGGACTCAGTATTGCCATTCGGACATAGCGGACAGCGATGCGCAATAATTATATGACGTTTAAACATTGTAGATATTTTTTAAATTATCTATCTATACTGCATACATATATCTAATGCCTTAAAACAAGCAATTATTATATATACGAATCTGAATCTCGGCTCCAACGATTTTCATGAAATTAAGTATGCTGGAGGTTTCGGGAGTGATAAATCGGTCTGGCTAAGATTCATTTTTAGAAAACCCCATTTACCAAAAAATACACATACCGAGCAGAGTTCGGCCGACTATCCGGCCGAGCTTTGCTCGATATGTGTATTTTTAATATTACATATTAGGTATTTTTTTAATATTACATATTAAGTAACTGGATAGTTACTTTATATGTAAACTCTGAAAAATATATTCGTCTTAACGCATTGTGCTCGTAGGAGACCGATTTGTTATGTAGAAATTGAGATTAAAGCTAGCTTGTATGGAACATATGAAACCAGTTCAGAATCCTTAATAGGTAGTAACAAATTTATTGAAAACTGCACTGCGCTCTAAAACACTAATCGCAGATGTATTCCAAAACTACTAAACACAAATTGCAGATGTGTACCAAAAGCTGGAAAGTTAAATTATGATTAGGCTGGTTATGTTTGCTGTATGCCTTATGGTCTCTGGGTTAAAACTACCTCTTTGTGTGTTTCTGATCAGAAGCGGCCTTATTGGTCTCCTTTCTAGACTATCACTGCTTCTTATACCTAACAGATGGAAAAACATGTTTTGAAAAAGAACTGTTACACGCTTAGAATTGTACAAAATAAATCATGAATAATATTCGTAGGTAGAGCAAAATATTCCTTGCTACACTAGCCAGACAATGTAATGGCTACAGAGAGTGTATAGCAACCATATTAACTTACCCTTCAAAGCGTGGAGAGGCTTCTATTTGTAAACAAAGGTCAGCCATTCAAGCGTCTTGGATGACAACATTGCGTAGCCACGTAAACTATCAACGGGTTGAACAATATTGATTGAGGATTATTCCGCTATAGTACACCGGATATGAGTGGTCTGTGCCGGATAAAAATCAACTGACCATATTAATTGGGATTCATTGTCGCCTATTTGTTCACGTACGTACGATTAACGTAGTCGAAGAATTAAATGCTTACATGATGTAAAGATCGTTAACCCGGGTTGACAGGCATAAACTTCTTTAAGACCTTTAATTTTGGACACGCACAATTAAGAGCGTGTAATCGATTTTAGACGAAAACATGACGTTTTATGATTTTTCAAAGGTCATATCTTCACAACGTCACAAAATAATTCTATATAAATTTCAGTTCCATAAGGAATAACTAATAATGAAGTGCACTTACAGAATAAAAACAAAAACATTTAAATTATATTCTTATAAAACAAACGCAGTTTCTCCGCAACGTTTTACGAAAACTTGCGTCAGAGACAATTTATTAGAATATATAGTGCTTAAGGTGCAAATAGAGTCATATTAACTAAAATATCATGAACTTCTGCTTGACAACAGAATTAAAGACACACAAAATCGGCCAACTTTTACATATTTTATTTACTAGTTTAAGACATTAAATTGATTTTTAGCTCGTATATTATAGTAAAGTATGTAATACTTAAAATACAAGTTTTTTTAAAGCCGTACACTTAATTATTTATTTTATATGATTATTTTAAAAACGACTATAAAACCGCGCGCTCGAGCTACGTACGCTCATTCCGCGGCGGGCATAACGAAACTCCTTACTTCATTTTATTTATCAAAATATTTATTTCATATCTTACAAAAAATATATTTATTTTATGAAAATATGTGCCTAAAGAGTGAAATATAATAGTTTAACTTTAATGCATTTATGGCTACATTTTTTAAATTTATATTTTCTTTTTCAAGATACGTTAAAACGGAACGTTTTGTTAATAGAGATTATATTGTGTTCTCATGTTGGTACTGATGACATTTATGCAGAGAGGTTGAACTAGTAATAGAGACCGCATTAAAATAGCAACCTTACCCAATATATGCACTTCACTCTGACTTATGATTTTTTTCTCATGTAAGAGAAAGATAAATACACAAATGTCATTTCGAATCTTCGAACATTCTTCGAAATTGTCGTAAATATTAACTAGACTAGTGATGTGCTTACTCAAAATGAATTTCGATAAAATATCGATAATGTTTGCAATAAATCCTTAGATTTGGTTTACTCAGAATGAATATCAATTGAATGTTGATAAATCCTCAGATAAAGTAAAATATGTGAATAAATCCAGCTTATACTTAAACACTAGTAAATAAGTTACGATAAAAAAATATTTTGAAATTACCTTTTTAAGGTGAATAGAACAATTGATATTCATAATATCACTAATAATCACTACCTATATGCAATGATAGGATCAATGACGAGATCATTATTATATATTTACCACGTAATGGTTTTCGAATACAAAACCACGTTACGTATTTCAGACTTTTGGAAGTTATATGCTTATTATTTAGGAAATTATCACGATCGTCAAGTGTTTGTCTAAAATCTTCCAGACTAAATTAGGCCTTCTCAAATTGGAGGGAGGCACGAGCCCAGTATGTTCAGTTACATAATTATATTAAATCACCAATCGAAAGCAGGCAGCAGTAATAAGTGAGTTAACTAAAAGATTAGAAATAAAATTTAACTTCAGGGTCAATTTTAAATAAAATATTTCACAAATAATGAATCACATTTATTTAAGGTAAAATAGAAAAAGTCACTGACTGTGTCATTGGCTTAGTTAGAAAAAAACTCAAATATTTACAAAAACATATTATATATATATATATATATATATATATATATATATATATATATATATATATATATATATATATATATATATATATATATATATATACCGGTCAAATTAATTACGCCCTTATAGATACGCCTAGGTCTAAAATAAGTGAGAAATAAAATAATTTAAAAGAATTAAACCAGGAGCCCGCATGGTGAGTAAGAAAGAAAATAAAATTTTGTGCGTACTTCTAACTGGCAAAAAGTGTTGTTGTTAAAAATATTTTTTTTTTCTGCTGCCAAGAGCGAGCATCTTTAGATGTTGGTAAAGACTCTTGGCGATTAGTCCATTTACTGACACAACTATCAGCACAATGATCGCCGAGTTCACATCCCACATATCGACAATCTCATGAGCTGGGACCAAATATTTGATCTCCTTCTCTTTTTCTGCTTTTACGAGATTGCTGTCATGCGATGTGGTAATAACGTCTATCAATGCTAATCGCTCTGCTCGGTCGATCACTACAATATCAAACTTATTGGCTACAACAAACCTGTCTGTAATGATAGACCTTTCCCAGGACAACAACGTACGATAATTTTTTCGAGAACTGAGAACAAATATTTTTAGGGTTCACAGCAGTCTACTTGTCATTTGCATGACGTCAGGTTTATCATGGCTACGATTATAATATATAATCATGATAATAACTCACACGATTAGCATCATGGTAATTCATCGTTTTTTGGCAATCTGTCGTCACTGCAAAAAAGTAGTCAAAGACTACTCAGTACTTAGTACAGTTAATAGAATCGTCCTACATGTGAAGTCTTGCATTTAATTACACAAGCTTTAAACTTAGTTGTTAGCAGCAGATGTTTTTATTTGAACTCTTATAAACACGAAAGTTTGTGATGATCGATGAAACCACTTTTCTTGAGATATACGAGTATAATTATATTCAAGTATACTTATTTTTCAAAGAAATATTGCAGTATAGCTTCTACATCACAATAGTGCAAAGGCTACCTTTTTTTTACAATAACTATCACCCACATCGGCGAATACGTGGGCCGAAGCTAGTCTGTAAGATAAAAGTATCGATAAAGTTATAACGTCACTATGTTTATGCGTCACATTTTTATACGAATAAATCAAAATGTCTATGAACCAAGTATCAAAGTTCCAAATGAAGTTCTATTAAATTTTGACGGGTAATGGGGCCCACACCGGAGCCCAGTCCCAGACCTTTGAGTGATGGGATTCCTCCGTCTATTAACATAATATATATATTCTAAGCATTTATGTCTGATGTTAACAAACATTTTCGTGACATTTTCAATAGTCATTATGTCAAAAATAGAGATTTCTCTATCCGCGTGAGAATTTGCCCCTGATTTCGCAATAAATAGTTTCAGGTTGACCGTTTATTAATAAACATGTTGTTTATTCAGAAATATTTATATTGTCTTTATTGTAACTGTCGGTACTTCGTTCCACTAAGGACATTTTTACACAGGCGATTTACGTTGCTGTGCCTTGCCGCAATGACACGAATCGGCTGAGCCTGAGAAATGTATTTATACCTTTATACTTAAAGCAATGCGAGAAATTAGAATCGGATCAATAGGAAATGATGTTGGTAGTTTTGTGTGAAACACGCACAGTTAATGTTAGATTAATATTAGTAGTAGGTATATGTAACAATTTAATGTCCGATGTATGTCTTATCTAAGTACTCAATTCTTATTTTAATTATGTGTCTTTATAATAATATTCAACTAAGTCACCGTGATATCAGATAATAAATTGATAAGATTGAAAATAATATTAATGTCTCGTGCTTCAGTGGATACTATATTGAATATGAACAAACTTAAATATATGTACATGTCGTAAAAATATTAAATTATCAAAGGTTCCTTAATTTACAAAATCAGTTAGTTAAAGTTATGTTAAGTTGAATATAAAGCAAAAAAACGCACAAATGTATCAAACTGTTCCTTCCGAGAAGTATAGCGCAGCTCAACGGTCACGCACACAGCGATCATAGCTGTGTGCGTCAGTGCATCTACGATCTAGCGATCGCGCGGCTTTTGACTTACAATATATAATATAATCACGCTCTTAAAGTTTATTTTATTTGGTACATATCAACAGAACAATATTTAAGCTTATATGTAAAAAGTACCTTGTAACAAACTAGCACTCAATTTGTTACACAAATATCTACTTCCACTACAGAAGGAGAAGTATTCAAATTGTTAATTAATGTATTACTTTTGATTAAGATAATAATCGACCGTGTGGAATAAAGAATCTCAAAATATCACTACCCCATTTACTAAGGAAAATACCCGAAGCCAGTAATATAATAGTGTATATATATCTTCACAAAGATAAGATCTTTGTGAAGATATTACAATGTTACAAGTACTGGTTGTACTGAATAAATAAATAAAGACACAGCTCAACACCAAACCCTGTAGCAATCCACCTGGAGAGGTCAAACTCTCCTATTGACACATCGTGCTACCACAGGTAAGTACACATATGAAGCAAATTAGGAGAAGCTTAAGTCCAGCAGTGGACTGCGAAAGGCTGTAAAAAAAATAACAATTAGGTATTATCTGTCTATTAATTGTATAAAGCAAAGTTAAAACATCAATTTAAATGTTTCAGAATCACAACATTCTTTTAGTATGACCTATAAAACCTCTAAAGTATGTGGAATGTAGAAGTATTCATTGAAGCCAAAACACTGCTATGGTTACCAAAGTACCGCGTACAAAATATTTTTTAATAAAGTCTCGCGGGTAGTAAGATTATACCAGTTTATTAGGTCCTTAACCGAGTTTGTGAAAGGAGTTTGTCGCTAATTTATATTACAACACCATAATTTTGCGGCGGTGAATAGCAGAATATTTAGATAAGTCTCTTCAAAGATTAAATTTATGATGTGGTATTATAAAAACCTGGCTAAAGGCGTAGGGCTATGTACCTACAATGTTGACGGTCGATGTCTCGCCCGTGTTGAGGTTTTTATATAGAGACCACTAGTATATATAAAGAGGTACCACTTCGTTTCATTTACCGCAAGCGTAAATAACTCTTCAAGCAAATCGAGCAAGCTGGTTGGTAAAATCATATAATATAGCTTTTTGAAATTTTTGTTAATATAGCTGCTATTGAAGCGCAGTCTGAAATGCAATCATAAGTGGTTCATACTAAAATAATGCCAACAGAAAAGTCCCTAAATACAAAAAGGTTTAAAAGATCCGTATTCTCTTTAAAATATTCATCTGATGATTTAAGAAACTCATGTCATCTGATGATTCATGACATAGATGATTATTTTATTAATAAAACTCTTTCACAGCATGATGTTACGATGAACAATGTGAATACCTACTGAAATAGTGATTCTGCTAACTTTTGCAGAATTGAACAATATGCACGCATCGGTATGTCATTTAAATGCAAAATTTTAATAATAATCCTACTCAGAATATTCTAACCACAATTTTATTAGTCAAATTCTATTTAGCCATTTCAACGTGAAATTTAACGTACTTTCACACATTATTGTCAATTTGCTAAGTATAAGGCCTTTACCTATGAAATTGCCGTTTTTCATGAAATAAATTAAGCGTATTTTTTTCTATATTTTTTACTTCTATTAATCAAAGTAATCACCCATGCAATCAATGCATCTTTGCCAACGCATTGGTAGCTTATTGATGCCCTTCTTGAAGAAATCAGCTGGACGGCTGGCAACAAATTCTTCAAAGGCATTTTGTACTGCATCTCAGGTATTGTTTTTTTTCTCGCCAAGAAGTTATCGAAATTCTGGAAAAAGTTGAAGTCTATAGGCGCAAGGTCTGGTGAGTACGGCGGATGACGGAGAACTTCCAACCCCAGCTCTTGCAGCTTGGAGACAGTCTGCTGTGCAGCTTAGTCGTTCAAGAGCAGTGGAGCCGAACGTTTGACCAAAGCTGGTTGGAGACGTGCGAGCTTCTCCACCATTGTGTTCAGTTCTTCCCAGTACACATCTGCAGTAATGCTCGTCCCATTCGGTAAGAAGCTGTGATGAATCACACTGGCGTTAGCTACCAAACAGTGACCATCACTTTTCTAGGGGTAAGTTTTCGTTTAGGGCATTGTTTGGGTGCTGAACCAGGGTCTAACCAACTTGCTGAACACTTACGATTGTCGAACAGGATCCATTTCTCGTTAAAAATTCCTTCATTTGTGTGCGTGTTGAGCAATGCAAGGCACGTCTCGACGCGTACTTCGCGCTGGCGATCATTGAGTTCGTGGGGTACCTATTAATTGTCAAGCTTTTTACCTTGCCAATTTGACGCAAATGGACCAATATTGTTTTGATCCTAACGTCGATAGCTGCTGCTAATTCAGCCGTAGATTGAGTATCATCAGCTTCCACAATCGCCTTTAATTCGTCTTTGTCGACCAAAGTTTTTGGACGACCACGGGGTTCATTTTTCAGGTCAAAATTTCCAGAACAGAAACGGGCAAACCAAAACGGGTGGTGCGTTCGTTTGTAGTTTTCGCTCTGTTAGGAGGCCGACACCGTTCGTCTTTTAAAAAAAAAACTCACAAATTAATTTAGAATCCTTTTATTACCTTGACACACACACTACACTATACTGAATGCCTATATTTAGGTTTCTCAACCGTTCACTGTCGCGTCCCAGGCCCAACTGGCTCATAATAATATAATTGAAGTAAAGAAATGAATAAATGCTGATTAAGAGCTTCTAGAATATAATGGAAAATAAGCGATGCAGTGAAATTGCTGACTAGGCTTTCTCTACGTTATAATATGGGATGTAAGAGCTCCCCCCTTTTGACGGAGCATTATCTAAATTAAGATAAGTGGAGTCAGAGATGAGATTGAGAAACTTTTACAAAAGAAATAGTAAAATAATTTTATACAATTAGGTATTATTATTCTAGGATATAGAATTTAAATCGAATTAGGACAAAGGAAATAGTAAAATTAATTATAAAGTTCAACATTATCATTCTAGAATATAGAATTTGAAATTAATTATAATAATTGAACAATTTAATTAGAAAGTATAATTAAAATTAAAACCGACATAGTATATTTATAAATTTTAGTCAAACATGACTTATAAAATAGGACATAGTAAATAATTGATTAGGAATAGTAAAAGTAAATTCATTTTAATTGTATAAGTTGTAAACAAATGAAATACTAAATATTTAGCAAATGTAAAAATGTAAATAGATTGTATACTTATTTAGTACATAGACATTTTCTAATAGTTTTTAATATTTCTTGTAGAATTAAATTGAACTTTATGCAAAGAACCATAAGGTTTATAATTGGTAGTGACATTCGGTAATGATTTTATAGATTTGTCATCTTCTGATGCTGATAGGTCTGTCATTTCAAAAGAACTAGAAAGTTTTGAATTATGCTGGACAGATTTCTTTGTATTACATTGATTGAAGATTTGTATACAACATCCAGAATTAGAATGATTTGCATAACACTTATACATCTTATAAGCGAAGTATAAGAATAGAAACACAATAAGAATAATAGTAAATGTAGAATAGTAGTGGCTATATTTAATGAAATGAGATTCATTTTGTAATTTATTAACCGACTTCAAAAAAAGGAGGAGGTTAACAATTCGTCGGAATCTTTTTTTTTTTATGTATGTTCCCCGATTTCTCTAAGACGCCTGGACCGATTTCGAAAATTCTTGTTTTGATTGAAAGAGTATACCTTCTAGTTGGTCCCATGATCATCAGGTCAGGATATGATCATGGAGTCCTGAAAAATCGAAGGAAATCTTCAAATTTTATAAGCACACTTGAAGCGATTTGACGATAACAACCCAATGCCGTCGAGTTTAGGCTCGTTTGAGTCGTCTTTACATAGACTTTGATGCTGGATGATTTCCATGGTCTGATGATACAGTTGGAAGGTAACCATGAGATCTTTGTGATGCAATAACCCAATCTCATCGAGTTTAGGGTTGTCTTCTTCTTCTTGATTCGTCTTTACATGTTCTTTGGTACTGGATGTTTTGCAGGGTCTGATGATGGAGCAAGAAGGTAGCCATGGGATCTTTGTAATACAATGACGCAATCCCATTGAGTTTGAGCTCGTTTATTCGTCTTTACATGGGCTTTAGTGTCGTTTGAGTCGTCTTTACATAGACTTTGATGTTGGATGATTTCCATGGTCTGATGTTAGAGTTGGAAGGTAACCATGAGATCTTTGTCATACAATAACCCAATCTCATCGAGTTTAGGGTTGTTTGATTCGTCTTTACATGGACTTTGGTACTGGATATTTTGCAGAGTCTGATGATGGAGCAGGAAGGTGGCCATGGGATCTTTGTAATACAATGACGCAATCCCATTGAGTTTGAGCTCGTTTGATTCGTCTTTACATGGACTTTAGTGCTGAATGTTTACCAAACTCTGATGATAGAGCAGGAAGGTGGCCATGGGATCTTTGTAATACAATAACGCAATCTCATCGTGTTTAGGCTCATTTTATCTTGGCAAACACTTTGGTATTAGATGATTTCCGGGATCTGATGATGGAACTGAAACGAACGTGTTTAGGCTAGTTAGTTGAAAACAAAAAAAATACTTCAAATTGCCAGAAAAGTACAGGTCTATATTTCAGAATTAAAGAATGACGACCGGTTGGCGCAGCGGGAGTGTAAGCGACTGCTACGCCGAAGGTCGCGGGTTCGATTCCCGCTCAAGTCAAACATTTGTGTGCATGAACATGGATGTTTGTCTTGGTCTGGGTGTTTCTATGTATAATATGTATGTATTTACAAAAAAAAGGTATATATGTATGTTTATCCATTATCTAGTACCCATAACACAAGCTCTGCTTAGCTTGGGACTAGATGGTGATGTGTGTATGTGGTAGAATATTATTATATTATTATAGAATTGAAGCACGTAAACAAGGCCTCCCCATCATTTACCACCTACACTATCCTATGTACCTAATTACCACCTATTACTATTTCTTATTAGTATACCACTGAAAAGCAAAAAATAAAAATTATTATTAAATAAAAAGAAACCGACTTCAAAAAACACTAAGGAACTAAAAAACAAAAAATAATTGGTTTTGGAGGAACAATTTTTGGAGTCGGTGCCAAGCACTTACGCAAAAAGTTACTAAATTACAAACTAGGTACATATTCTATCAACAACAAAAGTTGTATAAAAATGTGTAGAGGTTTTATAGTCAGATCAGAAATACTTGGCTTGGCACCGACTCCAAAAATTGTTCCTCCAAAACCAATTATTTTTTGTTTTTTAGTTCCTTAGTGTTTTTTGAAGTCGGTTTCTTTTTATTTAATAATAATTTTTATTTAATTCGTTTTCTAAATTATTTAATTGATGAGTTTGATACTTTAAAGATTCTAAATTGATTTTAGTTAAGGAAAGAGGCGTTAAGTGTGGCAAACTTTCATTAAATATATCCTTCTTGCAACAATCGTCATTTGTTATGTCAAAGTGTATATCAATAGGAGATTTAACAGAAAAGGAATAAACGTTACTAGGCAACAACTGGATGGTTTTTGAATAACCTATACAATCCGTTGTTAATTTTACAATTCCTGTGCCAACAATAGAGTAATCGTTAATATCGTCCTGACATTTAATTGTTAATTTGGTTACATCTAACTGTACAAATATCCAACTATTATTTTTAAGTCTTTGCCAAATATCTATTTGACCATATAGCAATCTAGAGGTACATTCTCTAGGTAAGGTTAAGGTTACTTCAGTCAGTAACTTAGACTCACAGTTTGCATTATTCAAACACGAAAATATAGAAGTTAACTCACAAATAGAATAATTACTATAAATAGTTTTACAACTGTTAAGGTCATTTAACATGGCATAATGCATTCTATCATCACTCAATGCAATATAATTATTAGAAGGTTGAATCAAAGCAAATGTTTGAATATGAGAGTTTGACTCGTGAGGAGTCGGTAAGGGAATCACTTTATGAACAGTAAAATTATCTAACGATATTAACGGAATTTGTAACACAAAAACAATCTTATTATTATAGTAGTAACAGCTAAGTTGCGATACATCTATAATTGAATTAATATTATTTATATCTAATGGAACTGGAAATTCCAATTGTTTACTTATTTGATTGCTATGTTCTGACAATTCTTTGAAAACATGCAGAACATTTAGCTTAGAAAATAAAATAGCATTAAGAGTAGTGTCTAGTAAATTAGAGATAGACAATAAGGAACTTTCAATAACACTAAAAAGATTATTTAACTTAGAAATATAAAGAAGGGTATTATCAGTTTTGGTAATTTGAGAAAATATTTGATCCATAGTACTAATTTGTTGATTTAATTTAACTTCATTTTGATTAAGTTTAGAAATAGTAGAATTTAAGTTATTTATAGTTGACTTAATTATATGTATATTATCTCGAAACAAATGAAATAATTCGTTGTCGTTTTTGCGACAAGATTCAATTGCTGCATCGTACTTGCGAGCATCGTCGTCGTCTAATGTGCCGAAAAAGAATTTAAGAATTTCGCAACCGAATTCTAAAGATCTTTTAACTTTATATTTAGATTGATTACTTATAATATGAGACAGAGATTCGAGTTTGACATAACTAGATTGTATTAAGATTTCGATCGGGCTAGAAAAGTCTTTACATTCGGATAGATATTTGGATTGAGATTTTACGCATATATCTAAGGTATTTTGCAATCAATTTTCGATTTTGTTAAGGTATGGATCTAAAGTTATTAAATCAATATGTGTAATGACTTTCCAATAGTCATTATAAAAATGTATATTAGTCTGAGGTTCAAAATATAAACCGGGACTATGAGAAATAGGAATTATATTGGAGTCTGCTTGGCAATGCCTTCCGCAGCATAATATTCTGGAAATGAGAAAATAGAAGAATTAAGAAGATACTGGTTTAATTTCGTTAACATGATATTTAACTCTTTTGCGACCTACTTGCAAAGTGACATTTCGATTACTATGAACTTGAACGATTTTATATGGGCCTTTCCATATAGGAGACAGAGCCTTTCTTAAACGATGGTGATGTTTTAAATAAACTAAGTCACCAACTTTATAGGATATTTGACGCGAACTGCTGTCATAATATTGTTTTGACCTTTCTTTGTTATTTATTATATTTTGAATCGCTTTTTCGCGACTGAAACGCATACGATATTGTAAAGCCCGAATATATTCATGACATGTTGTATTAGTATGAGTTTCATAAAGTGAAGAGGGGATTACTGGTTTATAACCGTACAACAACTCATAAGGCGTGAAATTTGTACTAGAATGAGGCGTAGTATTGTAAGTTAAAATTGCAGTAAATAGGTAACAGTGCCAGTCCTTTTGATTTTCGTTAACAAAAGATTTGAGATACTCTTTTAAAGTGGCATGAGAGCGTTCCAGAGCTCCATTTGTCTGTGGATGATACGGAGTAGTGAAAAGATTTTTAATTTTTAGTATCTCTGTAAGCTGTTTAAATAAATCCGAAGTGAAACAAGTACCAAGATCAGTTAAAATAGTTTTAGGAAAACCAAAAAGAGACATAAAGTGTACAATATTCCGTGCAATTTCTTCACTGGTTGCTGTAACCATGGGATAAGCGCTAGAGAATTTAGTAAGGTCATCTTGTAGGGTTAGTATGTATTTAAAATTTTGAAAACCTGCTTCGGGAAGGGGACCAACAACATCCAGTGCAAGTCGTTCAAATGGCCTTGTACTGGTGGAAGTTATTTCCATTGGAGCTTTATTTGACATTCTTAAAGGTTTATTAATTTGACATAGCTGACATTTCTTTACATAGTCAATTATATCTGAGTGCATACCTTTCCAATAATAGGATGATTTTATTCTCTTGTACATTCGGTTGGTACCTGGTGCGGGTTACAGCTACTGAAGCTGTATTTTAACCCAGCTTAATGTGATGACGCGACGGCGGAGGCTTCTTGATCTGGTGGTGGTGTGCTGGAGCGGGCTCGCACTTCGAGGTCGAGGCTTATCGTCGTCCAAGGTTCACAAACTTTTCTTTATGGCGCAGGCTTAGCCTCGAGGCTAAGGCTTATTGTCGACCGGTGACTAGACGGGGCTTCCAAAATACAAAATTTTATGTGACAATGCCGTATGAAGGCTTTCTATTTTGGCACATAAAATAGATGTGTCAATGCCGTATGAAGGCTTTCTGTTTGACACATCCCACTTCTGACACCAAATTGTTAGGTGGCCGACCCCGTTCGTCTTTTTAAAAAAAAAACTCACAAATTAATTTAGAGTCCTTTTATTACCTTGACACACACACTACACTATACTGAATGCCTATATTTAGGTTTCTCAACCGTTCACTGTCGCGTCCCAGGCTCAACTGGCTCATAATAATATAATTGAAGTAAAGAAATGAATAAATGCTGATTAAGAGCTTCTAGAATATAATGGAAAATACGCGATGCAGTGAAATTGCTGACTAGGCTTTCTCTACGTTATAATATGGGATGTAACAGCTCCGTAAACGTCGTTGATGTTGTGGGCCGCTTGTGCCGCTTTGTTGCTACAACGGTACTAATACTCCATAATTATTCGAATTTATAACGTATCGATGATGACGAAAAATGTTCGAATGCGATGAAAACGTAACACTAACTATTAAACAAATGACGTTTTTAGAAAAACGAATTCCATATTTTTAAAATAAAAGTATTTTGAAATTAGAAATATTAGCCAAAACAAAATATTTTGATATGAAATGGCCAGTACGGCAGAACGGCAATTTCACAATAAGCAATAATATTAAACCAGGACGAGAAAGTATTTCTAAATCCATACAAATTATTTTTATTTTTTTCCTTTTTTGTACTTATTTTTTGTATTCGTAGGTTAGTTTTAGGTTTAGTTTTTATGTAAAATGTTTAATTATAACGCATGCATTTAATTAGTATTGTATTGTAGATCGTAATATAAACGACCAACGAAAATCGGATTGAACTGTACCTAAAAAATACAAATTATTTATTTATTATATTTTTTATTTTATTTACTTTTTGCACAAATAAATCGTACGTAGGTGGACTTAATGCCAAAGGCATTATCTAACAGTCAACCTATGGCGATGCAAAGATGATAGATGTAGGTGCGTTCCGAACTTTATTAGTAACAAATATCAGATTAATTAAATATTTTTGACGATATTAAAATACTTACTAATATTTCAACAAACAAATAAATACCCATAATACACACATAAACTAATATATAAAGGTATATATACGAAAAATATATAAGTTCTATATTTAATTATATATCTACATTTTGTATATAAACATAACTGTATCAATAAATCATTTTATTGTGCTGAAGATTCTGCCAATTTTCGTAAAAGTAGCTCTCGTACTTTTATCTCGAAAGAAAGCCGATTAGTAATCATCCTGATCTCAAAAGGAAGCGCATTCCAAAGAAGAATAGACTGAACAAAGAAAGAGGAGTTTACGAAGTTAGTTGAATGGGAAGGACATAGCAGGAGGTGATTGTTAGAGGAGCGAAGATCTCTGTTGTGATTTGAGCACAAGTACTTTAAATAGGGCAAAAAATTTTGGACAAGTAAGAAAGAGGGGTAGGAGAGTTAAGAAAAGAGAAGAGAGTGGTGAGAGCAAGCATACTGTGGCGTTAACGAATGGGTAGCCAGTTGAGTTCAGTGCGAAAAGCAGACACATGGTCATACTTGCAAAGATTGTAAGTAAATCGAATGCAGTTATTGAGAAGTCGGTCTAATTTATTGAGAAGATCATTCAGGTCAAAATAACACACATCAACATAGTCTATGAAAGGAAAAATCCACGTCTGTACAAGCATTGCCTTAGTGTTACATGGAAGAAAATTCCTTAATCGATATAAAGCGCGCAGAGATCCTGTGACTCTCTGACTAACGTTGGTCACATGAGCCTATTATCAATGTATAACCCAAGATCTTTTACTACAGGGCTAAATGTTATAGATGACTGGTCATCAGGTGGTGGGAGAGCCGAAATGTCAATTCTTTGGACCATATGTTGACTCCTTACAATAATGGCCTGGCATTTGTTCGGATTAACGTTGACACCAAAGCTATCTGACCAGTTATTCAATTTGAAAAGGTCCAGGTTTATTCGGTCAATAGCAGCAGATATTTTATCTATTTCTGCTTGCTCATATAGCTGCAAGTCATCGGCATACAAATTATACGAAAACTGAAAGTTGTCAGTTTTGAGAGAGAAGTTAAGAAAGTATTCCGCCTTGAGGAACTCCAGATTGAAGGTTACACCAACTAGATGAAGACTCACCGTAGCGAATCGACTGCTGTCGTCCCTGAAGATAATTAGGAAACCAATCCAGTGCCACTGGGGAGATCTTTAGATGGGAGAAGATGGATTTCTATCCATTCTCTGAATCCTTCTGGATTTCGTGACTGACGGTATTAAAAACGTTCGTGAAGTCCACCAAGACCAGCACTGTGACCTTGGTTTCCTCCATTCCCGCTCTCATATCGCGCGTCACCTTAAGCTGAGCGGATACAGTGTTATGTCCAGATCTGAAGCCAGATTGGTATGGGCACAGTAGCTCATTAATTTGAACAAATCTGGACAATTGCTTGTGGACGCAGGCTTCCAGGACTTTAGAAAGGTAAGGGAGAATAGAAATGGGTCGCTAATGATTGATGAATGACATATTACACATAGATTAACTGAACCCACATATACTATCACCTCTGCACTCACACTTGAATAGCCCCTAAAATTAACAGAGGTAGGTAAACTAAACAAGCTAAACCTGCAATGGATCAAGGGCCACAGTGGCTCAAGAAGGAATGACGCAGCCGACGTACTTGCCAGAAGAGGGGCCACTTTAGAGGTGGTGGAACCCGAACCCATTATTCCCCTCCCCTCTGGTTTTTATCGCCACCTGGTAAGACGTAGAACCAGGACCCAGCACATGGAGTCCTGGATTGGTATTAAAACATGTAGGCAGGCCAAAGGGGCTCTTACCGTAGCAGGCGCTAAGATAGCTAAATAAGTCCTGCGACTGTCCAAACAACAACTGCAAACATGTAATGCATTAATAAGCATCTTTTTACTATAGGTATCACCGACAGCCCGCTGTGCAGGGCCTGTATGGCAGCATATAAGACGGCCGCTCACCTGCTCCTCGACTGCCCTGAGGTCTCACAGTACAGGCCGCAGTACCTGACCAGACACAGCACCCTGAGAGAAGCAGTGGGCCACATCAAGAGTCTGCTGGCCTTTCTCGAAGAGCTGGGGTGGCTCGAGTGACAACAGTATTCCCACCCGTACGCAAAATACACGCCAGGACGTGGAGTTGCGCAAACAGCCCGTGCTACCAAGTACCAACTAAACACACAGAAAAATTCTCGTGCTCTTCGGAAAGATTCGGATAAGAATAGAACATAGGACCTCCGGCTTGCGTCAGGGTGCTTTTGGCTTAAGGGCTTGCGCGTTCATACCACGTTAATACTAACTGTCGAGGAGACATTGCCGGCGATGCTTATATGCCACACAATGCTTGAGACACAAACACCATAGTAGTAGTAGCTATAGTTTGTATCAATATAGATACGCGCGATAATGCCAAGTACATTACAGAAAAAGCTTAGATTTCGCACAGGTGTGAAGGAAACTTACCTTGTCTATCGCATGATGTCGTATATTATTTGATGGTGAATATTAATATGACTGAAACAATATTCTCTCCACACGCGTTCATCGCTATTAGGTGTCGATTTGATTTACTGACAAGTGTATGCGAAACTCGCAGTTCTCAATCACCGCGGTTGTGACCGATTGCGCTGTAGTTTTTGAACGTCAATCTGCAAATTGCAAATCTTTCGTAAATTATGATACAGAATGTAACGGATTATATTCGTAAGACGGTTGCATCTTACTTAGACTTACACAAAATATCGACGAGCAATATCAGCTGTTTCGCCTTTTTTCATCTTTTAGTGGGTGAGTATTGGAGGCCCCATCTATTATGCTGTTCAACTAGTGTATGCGTCATTGCCATTGATTCTGTAACTGTATGGAGACATGGTCATCTTAAGTCACTATTTACTGGAAGATAGCATCGAACTTCCTGCTCGGTGACTTGAAAATACAAATTATATTATTATTTAAAGACATTGTCTCATACACAACGTTTATGAAGTTTTGGTTAACATATACTTTGACGCAAGAAATGTCTGGTTCATCATAATATTTCAGAATTCAAAAGTGCTTAAAACAAAAAATCGTTTAGTATTTATTTCGAGTTTACCTTGTTGCCTTATATTTTATTTTCTTTGTTTATGATCGACTCGATGTTCGATTATTTTGTAATATTTTCTTGGAAGGGCGACCTGGTGCAACGTTAACTGCTATTTGTTCATCTATAAATAATTACTTTTGGAATTTTCGTCATAAAACGAGTCTCTAAATCATTTTATGACACTTTTCCACGACGCAACCGATAATTTACTGTTTCTTGTAATATTTGAAGGTCATTTTGTCTAGAGTTCATTGACGTAGTTCAATTTATGGTGTGTCTTGCATACGAGACAAGCAAAAAGTCGCGTTATTTAGGCAGGATACTGTTAGCCTTGACTGCACCCATTCACGAAGGAGCTTAACAAAATTCTACTAAGTACTAATATCAGGATGTGTCATCTTATTGAAAGTCAATACGCAAATGCTTTTGAAGATGAATGTACGTCAGTCACATGCGTTGAAACTATTAGAAGCGCCTTCTAGCAATACCTGCCACGTAAATTATCAGATCTGAGTGACCCCTGACTGAATAACCCCGCTGTGAAATGTGGCTTTTCCTGGAGGCTCAAGTAAGATAGAGGTATTGCGTAATATGTGTACTAACACAGGCGATGGGTCGTACTTCATATTATTTATATTAGGACTACTTTCTACCGTTTGCTCAGACTGTGTGGGTAACGGTTATCACGATAAAAGATGGCGTAATAGGTTTTTCTGATTTATGTGCTATATAGCATTACTTAAAACTTTCACTAAAATAATTATGTTCAGTAGTATTCAACATGAACTAGCAACAAATCTCCATTCATACATCGTCACAAAATTTAGCATTTATGATGGTACTAGAGTAGGATAAGCAATCAACATTACATATGGAATAAACTTAAATGCAGCATTTGATCCTTACTAATGAAATAGAAACGTAGAAATCAATAAGTACAGCTCGCCGACAAATAGGGTCGGAGATAGAGGACTCATTTATAGTACTGATTTATACTAGTCCGGTGCTCCACGTTGCGATTTTGCCAGCTCTTTTCACGTACGACCAACCGTAAAGGTTCAAAAAGCCAAATCCATTATTAATCTAAGGGCTACCTTTTGAAGGAAGTGACTTTTTATTAAGCCCCGTAAAATATTTGTTACTCCACACATTTATGTGAAGTATTTTAAATGAATTCAACCCTTAGTGATGGATTATCTAATTTTAGTATGCGGATTATTGAGGGACGATTATGGTAGGTACAAGAATAAAATTAAATTGTGCTGTCATAGTTTAAATCGACCGACTCCAATTTCCAATATATTTGATTATCCGATACAAAGCCGGAAGACATTAAGTGGCGGTCACAAGAAACTATGAAAGAATATAGCTGTAAGTACTGTATTTTAGGTACCACTATTAGAAATAAAAAAGTCATTTTCTCCAGTAACAAAGTCACACAAATACCAGTTCACATAAAATCAAGCTCATCTCGCTGTCAATCAGCCGTCAACGCACGCTGTGACGTAACACGATCGACTCAAAACCGGTGATATCTCCGCGCGACTCAACATGATTACGGCTTAATATTTACTGTAACTGTATGTTGGTTGGCCACGGTGAAATATAAATGCAGAGATGGCTAGGCGGGCGACGGTGGTGGAAATAAATAAGCTTAGTGACGATGATAAGTTGTTGAACCACGTGCTATTCATATTAATTAATAGTACCTCCTTTTGGTTGTAACTGTATTATTGAGATATATCCTCAAGATTCAACGGAAAATCGTTTGTGACGTATTAATTTCATTAAAAAATGCCATAGATTAAAGTTGCGGTGTGTGGATGCGGGTGGCTCGAGATCCGTCTATGTGGAGAACCTTAGGGGAGGCCTATGTCCAGCAGTGTACGTATTGCTTGCGAATGATATGATGATGACACTTCAATTTATAATTAAATGACCTTGCAATGATAGGTAGAAGGATAACGGTTACGGACGTCGCACAATGACCAAGCTCAGCGCAGAACCAGACCATGCGATTTTTTTAAGAAGCACTACTTGCTATGTTGTCTATACTCGGCACACTGGCGTGATTTTATTTTCAACTTTCCCAGAGTCCAAACCTGTAAGTACACACATAATACGTGAGTAAACTGCTGTTGTTTACTTTACTTGATGAAGAGAAATGAAGGAAGAGAAGTATTGCCAGTGCCTGGTGACTGCTTCCGAAAATGATTGCACGCAGTAGCATACACTGGCGCAGTTGCGTTCCTGTTTCTGAATAAGAATACATTTTATTTAAAATGAAAACCATGTCGATGATAATAAATAGACACTGAAAAATGCTCTGCGTTCCGCCATAATATGTACACCAGCCCTTACGATGCGTACGAGAATTACATTACTTGCAAAATAAAACCTGGCGCTGACGTATTCTGTATAAACGTATTGACCAGAGAAATAAATAAATATCTGCTATTGCATAAAACATAACTATCCGATAGAAAGATCTTCCAAAGAAAATCCATTAGCTTAAGATGTCAATATAAATCAAATAATATTGGTAGAATTAAACCTAAGATGTATAACTAAGAGGAGTGTCGCTTTGCCTTTAAGACAGCGCTACACCGCTAAGTAGTTGACATATTGAAGGAGAGCCCGCCGCTTGGCTGTATTTAGTATTGGCACCTCACACATGAATAAAAATCTTTAAGATCGCTATTTATTTGTTGCAGCCTTAGAGGAATACTTGTTTGTACTTATCAGTAGACGCTAAGTGTATTGGAGTTGTTTGCGTATATAATAGGGGTTATAGTATGAAATTGCCATTTTATTGTAATAAGTACTTTGAATTGACATAGAATAATTATGGTTTGAGGTTGAATGAAACTTTTCTCACATGGTTCCTATGATGTTCTTCTTTTAAAAATGTGAAACATTTGAATATCGACTTTCAATTGTTTTTGTTATTCAACTTAGACAAGAAAGATGGATACTGCGAAAATTCGAGTGATTTTTTAATACGAGTTCTGACGTGGAAGTAACGCGGCAGAAACGGCGCGCAATATCAATGTTGCCTTTGGTGAGGGGTCTGCTAATGAACGCACCGTGCGATTTTGGATTAAACGCTTTTGCGATGGAAACTTCGACTTGAAGAACGAGCCACGAGGAAGACCGCCCACACAGGTGAATAACGATGAATTAAGAGAGATGGTGGAAGCCGATCGTGATCAAACTACCCAGGAATTAGCGGCATGGTTTAACCTTACCCACAATATTGACTCATTTGTGTCAAATCAATAAAATAAAAAAATACGAAAAATAGGTGCCTCATGATTTGACTGATCTGCAGAAAGAAACGCGTGTTCGAACTTGAGTTGCCTTGATGAATCGTTACAGAAATGAAAGAATTGTCTAGAGTTACCGTAGGCAGGTAGGAAATTGTTCAGAGTGCGCAGTGGAAGTTGTAATACATCTACATGACTACGATAGACAATTTATCTAAACAGTATTGCTGCGATTGCTCAGTGAATTACAACTATCAATATTAATAAAATGTCTTACCAAAGATCTCGGTGGTGGTGACGTTCTTGAGTGGACCTATAAGATTAAACTCATAATTTTGGCCAAAATAACAAGCAAATCAAATAAATACCACAGGGTCCAGTTCGGTTCTTCATCAGCGAAGTCATCGAGCACCAAGCACGTGCATCGGATTCACACAGGTTTTACAATATTTTTAAGATACTATTTTTATCACAAATAAACCGGTACCGGTTATTGACCAAGGAAGCGGCATTCAACGGGTTCCAAATATTCTTTTATAGCACAAGGGCACGCGAGATTACAAGATACGGCGTGGTCAAGACAACTTTTATACCGGGAAACGGACAAAGAACCAAAGTGAATGACAGTTCATAGTGTGACCATAGTCAAAATTTACAATAGACTAAACTAAACGTTACTAAATCGATATAATCGACTTGACTTATCATAAAAACTAGTTCTATTTCAAACATCCACCCGCCCCGGACCGGCCCACCGGTCCGCTAATCAGTTGGTAGACGCGACAACGTTGCAACCGCTCTCCTCAGAATCGAACCGTCCACCAAGACCTCAGCAAATCGGAGAACTCCATTAGCCCCAGTTACCAAACGAAGAATGCGCCCCCTGCGCCACCTGAATGGCGGAAGGTTAGCCTCCTTAATCAAAACGAGGTCTCCAATTTTGGGTGGATCGGTCTTGTCGGTCCACTTAACGCGTTGCTGGAGTATGTGCAAATATTCCAAATTCCAGCGTTTCCAAAAGCTCTGAGTAATCTGGCGTATCAAATCAAAACGCGAGAGACGACCAGGTCTCGTATAAATATAGGGGTACTCCGGCAAGGCGACAAGTGGGCGACCAATCAAAAAATGGCCCGGCGTAAGGGCCTCCAAATCATTCGGATCTGAGGAGATCGGGCACAACGGCCTAGAGTTCAAAACGGCCTCAATCTTACAAAACACAGTTGCGAGTTCCTCAAATGTAAGGACAGATTCACCGATTGTCCTGCGCAAGTGTGTTTTGGCCGATTTTACAGCGGCCTCAAAAATACCACCCCAGTGAGGACAATTTGGTGGGGAAAACAACCAATTTATCCCACGTCGGGCAAGCCTATTGCCTATATCAGCCTTGTTGGTTTCAAGGAAATTAACAACGTCATTTAAATAATTATAAGTGCCCTTGAAGTTAGTGCCACAGTCAGAACGGATCAAGGAAGGCAGCCCTCTGCGGGATACAAATCTGTCAAATGTGGCTGCAAACGCCTCGGTCGTAAGCGAGGAGATCAGTTCCAAATGTACGGCCTTTGTGGAGAGACAAACAAAAACACACAAGTAGGCCTTGACAGTCTTGCTGTTTCGAAGTGTGACGTTTTCACCAAAAAGGGACCTGCGAAGTCCGTGCCAACACCGTCAAACGCCCTGCTCTCAGTTACGCGATCTGCCGGTAAGTCTCCCATCAAGGGCTGCATGGTAGAAACCTTGAGCTTATAGCAAGGGATGCAGCGAAAGACTACACTCCGAATAATTCTTCGGGCAGACAAAATCCAAAACTCGCGTTGCAAAATGGCCAAGAGCGCATTTCAACCAGCATGCGAATTTTTAAGGTGACGGTCAGTTATCAACAAGCGTACGAAATTACCGTCCTTGGGTAACAAAAGGGGATGACGTGCCCCGTTCGGGAGGTTGGCGTTCTTGAGACGCACTCCAACGCGCAAGAGTCCCGTTTCGTCTAAAAAGGGGTTCAATTTAGATACAGCTCCCGATAATTTCGATCTCCCCGACTTAAGGATAGCAATCTCCTTCTCAAAATGCGCCAATTGCATTGAACGAACCCAAAAGGTGAGGGACTCCTGTCCTTCCTGTGGTGAAAGAAACGGTGTCAGACGTTTCTGTTGTGGGTGCCTAAAGTTAAAAACAAAACGCCTTATCCAAGCAGTAACACCTAACAACTTGTCATGGGAGCTGTAGCGATTCAACAAGAAATCGGGGTCGACCTTCTCAAGAGCGAGTGTTCGTAGACCCAGCAAATTGGTAGTATTTAAAACTGACGTTCGAGGCCAATCAATTTCTGGTCGACTCAACCATTCTGAACCCCACCACAGTGAATGACCTATCAAACTAGGCATCAAGCATCCGCGCGAGGCACAATCAGCGGGGTTGAGCTCACCTGGCACGTGTCTCCAAACAAGCTTGACTTCAGATTTTTATATTTGGGAAACGCGATTAGCGACAAATACCTCCAAGGTGTGGACAGAAGCCTTCAACCAACAAAGAACAATTTGGCTGTCTGTCCAGGCGTAGGTCCCATTAATACAAATGCTTTTGCCCAAAGTACTAGACACGTGGTTCAATAAGCGTACAAGTAGGGCTGCTCCCGAGAGCTCCAATTTCGGGATGGTCAGAGATGTCCGGAGGGGTGCAACCTTGCTCTTCGCCATGGTCAGGGAAACCTTCACCTGACCTGATGCACTAACTGTGCGCAAGTACACCACGGCAGCGTGACCACGTTCCGAGGCATCACAAAACCCGTGAAGGGTGGCCTTGTACTTCCCGGGAGGAAGGATGGAACGAGGCAAGGAGATCCCATTGACGGCAGGAAGTGAGGATACAAAAGAGGTCCATTCCTCAACAAGAGTGCCGTGTAGAGGTTCATCCCAAGTCAATCCTGCTGCCCAAAGCTTCTGCAGGGAGCATTTTGCCCAAAATATAACTGGACAGATCCAACCGTTCGGATCAAAGGTTCTGGCGACAGTAGACAACACGAGACGCTTAGTCCAAGAACAAGGCAATTTCAGGTCTACGTTATACGTAAAAATGTCTTGGACTGGTCTGTACTGGACGCCGAGAACAGCCATCATGGCGGGGTTGTCAACAATCTCAAATAGATGTGGATCTTGCTGATGATCTTCTGGCAAGCTTTCCAAAAGCGCTGGTGAGTTGGAAATCCATTTGCGCAACTCATCATCATTGCAAAATACCTATCAATTCATCCCACAGAAGGATCGCCTCGTCCACTGTGGAGGCGCCCGAGCAAATGTCATCGACGTAAATATCGTCCTTCAAGGTGGCGGCGGCTCGTGGGAAACGTAAGCCTTCGCGGTCTGCGAGCTCCCAAAGAGAATGTATTGCCAAGTAGGGGCTTGACCTTAACCCGTACGTATTAGTATTGAGCTCGTAGACGACCATGGGATCGCGACGATTCTCTCTCCAAAGGATCAGTTGGAAACGACGGTCATCAGGGTGGATAATCGTCTGCCTGAACATCATTTTTATATCGGCCACAAAGACAACCTGATGTCGTCGGAAGCTGGTGATGACGTCACAAAGGTCCTTGACCAACTTGGGACCAGAATGCAAGCACTGGTTCAAGGATACGCCTGTGGAAGTCTGCGCAGAACCATCAAACACCGTGCGCAGCTTGCCAGTTGATGGCTTCAATACCGCATGATGCGGGAGAAGGTAGTGCTCCACCGAACACCAATCAAAAATTTGACACAGACATGTGTCCCAATTGTTCATATTCACTCATGAACTCAATATACTTCTGCCTGAGCTCCGGATCACGACCCATGCGACGCTCCATAGCCAACAACCTCTTATCGGCTAAAAGTCGTGACTCACCAAGCGGAGGCCGAACAGACAGAAAAGGTAGCTTCGTAATGATCCGACCAGAATGGAGTCGACCAGTGTTGTTCTGGAAGAACAGTTCGCATTCCTCATGTTTTGGATTCAAACGAGCAGCTTGAGGGGACTCCTCTGCCTCCCAAAAGCTCTGAACCACACCAGAGAGAGCGGAGCCTACAGCCAACAAATTATCAAGTTCGGGTGGAGCGGGTTCCCTAGGTACAGGTCCCATCAAAGCAAATCCAAATATTGTCGGGATGGCAGTCAAACCATTTGGCACCAAGACCCGTTTCCCACCAATCAAAATTCCACCGAGCACATCAGAGCCAATCAACAAATCGATTTGTCCCGGTGTGTCAAATTTGGGGTCTGCCAGATCCAATCTCGATGACAACAGACGGCAGTGTGTTAGGATCGGTAATTACTGTAGCGATGAGCTTCCTGTTAAAAATGGAGTCCCACAAGGCAGTATCTTGGGACCTACGTTATTCTTATTATATATTAACGACCTCTGTCAATCTCAGCTACATAACACCACTATATTTACGTACGCCGACGATACTGCTCTCATATCTTATGGTGATACTTGGGAATCAGCGTTCGCGAGTGCTCAGTGCAGTCTTAACTCAGTCACTAATTGGTTGGCTAGGAATCGGCTCAACCTCAATACTGAAAAACACATTATCTTACCTTTTCATTGACCACTCTAGGCAAGCCTTTGTCATCTGCCCATTCTCTCGTTGCTCACTCCTACAATGTCCTGGCCCATCCGTCGTGTAGTTGCCCTGCTTTGTCTCGAACCAACTATGTTAAATATCTTGGAGTACAAATAGATGATCTTCTTTCTTTTCACTCACATATTGACATACTTACCACAAGATTGCGAAAACTTATATTGTATTCAAAGCTCTCAATAATATAGTCGACATTCAGGTCCTCAAGCTCACCTATTTAGCTCTTTGCCAATAGGTCACGCAGTATTGCATCGCTGCATGGGGAGGAACACATAAAACACATTCTGCTAAAGTTAGAGCGCGCCCAAAGAGCGGTACTAAAAGTAGGTTGGAGACTCCCGTACCAATTTCCTACCATCGAACTTTACAAAACCTGTAATGTACTCTCGGTGCGAAAATTATTTATTCTGAACCTCATTCTTACGACCCATATAAACACCAAATACGATCCGTCGATGTTACATCACGCTCGTCGGAAACATATCGTTTGTCCCTTGATTTCGGTCAAAACTAGTCTAGCCCAAAGATGTTTCTACTTCCTGGGAAATTACGTATACAATAGGCTAAACAAAACTCTAAATTTATACCCTATGTCCAAGAATGAGTGTAAAAAGGCAGTAACTCAATGGCTATGTGACTTACACTATGACGGCACTGAAAATATAATTTCCATATTGAAATAGACGACTATCATAAATACACATAATTATACATACAACACACAATTCTCACACACTACACTTACACACACATACACACACAACTCTCACACGCAACAGTCACACACATTCACAAACCTACACAGACAAACACACACAACTACGGTTTATAAATTATTTCTCTTATTTTTGTTTTTGTGACACTGTTTTGATAAGTGTAGATACTTAGCTAACTTTTGTAGTGTTTAGAGGAGAGGACTGGAGATCTGTCACACAGGTTTCGAACCTAGCTCAGACTCCAGCTCTCAACAAGGTTTCTGTTTTTACTGTATCTATAAATATAAGAATACCATTGTACCTTTTTGAGAGAAATAAACAATATTTATTATTTTGATTATAATTATTATATCATTATCGTCCTGGCATTATATCTGTTACATTCAAGACTTTGCTCTTCTGAGGTCCGCTTTTTAGTCTATCATATTTTTAGGGTTCCGTACCTCGAAATGAAAAAAAAACGGAACCCTTATAGGATCACTTTGTTGTCCGTCCGTCTGTCAAGACCCATTTTCTCAGAAACACGTGGAGGTATCATACTGATATTTACATCAAATAGTCAATTCTACTGTTCCTTGAAGGTGTGAAAAAATCAAACTTCTAAGCCACCGCAATCAAAAGATACAGCCGTTTATGCTGCAAATTTCCGCAAATTTTCGAATCTAGCAGGGAATCAAAACCGACAGGGTACTTCCCGTGAACTCAGAATCTTGCAATTTGGTACGAAGCTATGTCTTATAGCACAGATAAAGGAAAAATTGCGAAAACCGTAATTTTTTTGTGACATCATATAAAAAATATTTTTTAATAATTTTAAAGTTACTAGCCCTTTCCTCATGCACGCATAAAGTTATTACATTGAAATTTATCATGAAGCAACGTCTTATAGCACAGATAAAGAAAAAATTGCGAATACCGTAAATGTTTTGTTACATCATAAAATTAAAATAATTTTAATAATATTTTTTTTGTTGACTACGGTGGAAACTCTCCTTGTGAGCCATCTCAACTCGACGCCAACCCGGCCAGAGTGTGATCAACCGGGCTTGGGACTGGCGGAGGAGGTGTGTGGAGGCTCTCCCCTAAAGGCGTTCGGGGCATACCCACTAAAACCACCGCGGTGATTCCGCCCGAGATTGGCCCGCCGTTGGTGCTGGCGGGCCCCGTCTCGTTATGCTACTTGGGAGGCGGCGCGGATACTACATCGCCTTCTTGCCTTTTTGGCGGATGGGAAGCAGCCCCAGCGCTCGCCATTCGCAGGCACTAAAACCCAGCGGTCGGAGGACGGCAACCTGATAACACCGCAACTCCTGTTCCTCTGCGGCCCCACCGCAATGCATCAAATGGTGCGCCCCGACAACGCAACACCGACACGCCTCTCCTCCCTCGACCGCACCCGACTGCGAGGGACAGACAGAACTGTACCCCGCACCGGCACCTTTGGACGCATCCTACGCAGGCCTCACTCAAGCCCAGCCGCACCATTGTTGCGTCGCGGTGGGGCCGCAGAGGAAGAGGAGATGCGATGTTGCGTTGCCATCCTCCCTATCCTCTGCGGCCGCTGGGTGTTTTGGCGGTGGAGCCCAATGCCTTCATCCGCCGCCAGGAGGGTTTTGTTCGGGGCCCGCCTGACCATCTGGCGGGCCAATACCCTTCGGAGGGTAGCGAGGAATGCTTCGGTGATACCCGACCCTCCGGCACACGGGTACATGCGGAACACGGATTGGTTTATAGTCAGTAAGAGTCTGACAGTCCCCTTCGCCACTCCCCCAGGGCGGTGGAACTCCATGAGGATTTTCCAACCCGACACCAAAAAAAAGTGCTATAATTCCTGTAAGCTATAACAAAATCAAACTTCTATGTCAACGCAATAAAAATAAACAGCAATTAAAGCCGCATATTTTCTCGCAACTACTCGCAAGAGAATTAAAACATACAAGGTACAACCCGTGAATTTAGAATCTTGAAATTTGGTACGAAGCAATGTTTTATAGCACAGATAAAGAAAACATTGCGATAAACGTAAATTGTTAGTTACATCATTTAAAAAAAAATATTTGTATTCATTTATAGTAGTAATAGTACCCTTTGCCTCATAAACGCGTAAAGTTATTTAATTGAAATTCATATCAAATACTCGAATCTATAATACCTTTAAGCTGTAACAAAATCAAACTTCTATCTCAACGTAATCAAAAATTTAAAGTTAAAATTTTAAGTTACTAGCCCTTTACTTATGAACGCGTAGAGCTATTAAATTGAAATTCATATCAAATACTTACGTTTATAATATCTTTAAGCTGTAACAATATCAAACTTCTAAGCCAACGCAATCAAAAGATACAGATGTTTATGCCGCAAATTCTCGCAAATTTTCGAAACACATGGAAAAGGGAACACACAAGGGAATCAAAACCTTCAGGGTACTTCCCGTGAACTTAGAATCTTGAAATTTGGTAAGAGCCAACTTCTTATAGCACAAGGAAAAGGTTCCAAACTGTAAATTTTTAGTTACAGCATATAATAAAACATTGCAAGATTAGAGAACATTACACAAGTTACTACCTCTTTCCTCATGAACGCGTAAATTTATTAAGTTGAAATTCATATCAAGTACTCAAGCCTATAACACCGTTAAGCTGTAATAAAATCAAACTTATATGTCAATGCAATCAACAGGAACAGCAATTTAAGCATATTTTCAAACTCGCAACTACTCGCAAGGGAATCAAAACCTAGGGTACTTCCCGTGAACTCAGAATCTAGAAATTTGGCACGAAGCAACGTCTTATAGCACAGATAGAGGAAAAATTGCGAAAAGCGTATTTTTTATTTACATCATATAGTTTTTTTTTGTTAGAATATTTTAAAGGTTTACCCTGAACCCATAGAAGTATATAAAATTGAAATTCATATCAAATGCTCAAGTCAAAACTAAAGGGTCCAGTCCAGTCGGTCTAGAACCTTGAAATTTGCCATAAAGCAACATTTTATAGCACATAGGAAAAAATTTTAAAACCTTAAAATTTTAGTTACTTACATAACATATTTTTTTTTAATAATTAAATATACCTACAGGTTTTTACGGAACCCTCGGTGCGCGAGTCCAACTCGCACTTGAGTGGTTTTTTATTTTATATACTCACGGCTGTATATAGGCAGAGGTGTTATATTACACTCACATTTCGCCATGAATTTTTAGGTCCCACGTAATAGGGGGCGAGCCTATTGCCGTTACCGGGCACATCACCAGACTCCGTGCTGCTACTGAAAATTCGGACAAACCCAGTAATACTTTATTCCCGACCCTGGAATCGAACCCGGGACCTCCGATCAGTAGTCGCATACGCTATCCACTGGACCCCGGAGGCAGTAACCTGATATGACACCATATTGGTTTTCCACTATGTGAAAGCTGTGTTACCTTCGCAAGCCAAAGGTACAGCGATATTTCATGGCTTATGCCTTTTTCACTATATTCAAGCAATAACGATGTCGATAATTTGGACAGTCTGAACCTTAGAGTTTGAACCTGATACACTCTGCCTGGCAGTATGATGGCAATCTCAATAGGCTGCCGCTGCCTAACATATGATAATATTATTAAATAACTAACATATTTTAAGTTCAGCAAAAACGATTCATTAATTAGACTATTGTTACAAAATATTATATAGATATATACATATTATAGAGACACTAAAGGCGGCGATAGCCGAGTGGATATACCAACAGACTGCCATGCAGAGGGTATCGGGTTCGAATCCACGGCGCGCACCAATGACTTTTCGGAGTTATGTGCGTATTGAATTGTTAATTATCGCTTGTCCCGTGCCTCGGAGAGCACGTTAAGCCGTCGGTCCCGGTTGTCATGAAGATCTTTGACAATCGTTACAGGGCGTCAGTACCTTCTAAACAAAACTAAAAACTAGTCTAAACCATGGAATATCGCTATCCCTTCGGGTTGCGGAGGTCAGACAGGCAGTCGCTCCGTGGAAAAGCTAATATTCAGTCAAATCCGGTTAGACTAGAAAGCGGACCCCAGATTGAAACTGGGATAACGCTAAGAGAAAGAAGATAGAGACACTAAATTGCAACGCCATACGCGAACCGTGAAGTGGCTCTTTAAGTCACTGTGTAAACTGTACAGGCAAAGCTATAGAACACACACTTGTATGTAGCATTTGCGCTTTAGCCCTAAATGAGGCTAAAACACGTATCAAAACTTTTTAGTTTTAATGACGGGAGTTTTTATCATAGTGGTTCGTGACATTTTATTTATTAACAGTGTATAAGGTTACTGTATTACATAATCAAGAGAGCATACTTCAAAGACTTTCACTTTATATCAGGGACATTTTCTAAGGTAACTTTATAAAAGATATCATCATCATCATCTTCAGCCTCTATCAGTCCACTGCTGGACTAGGCCTCTCCTTTGAAAGGAGGAATTGGCCTACTATACCACGCTGGCCAAACGGGTTGTTATAGGGTTTGTTTCAAGTTTTCCGTCTCTTACAGTGCTGTTCTCTGTATAGTATGGTCCCTTTGTCGGCTCTTACGACACCCACGGGATGATATGGGGTGGTGAAATTCCATATTCTTAATCCGTCACCACACGTGAAACCATAAAAGATGTAGCCTTTGTTTTAACGCATATCTATATATATAAAAGAAAGTCGTGTTAGTTACACTATTTATAACTCAAGAACGGCTGAACCGATTTGGCTGAAAATTGGTAGGGAGGTAGCTTAGAACCAGGAAAAACACATAGGATACAATTAGTTGCAAAAAATAAACTGGGAGGGATTGTAGGGAATTTCGAAGTTTGTAGGGACAAATCTACCTATTGAAAGTAAGAACACTTGCGCTGTAATAAATGAGTGCTGCGCATGTGCTATCGTATGTCTGTCAGTACTGTCTCATCATACATTGTCATATTGTGCACTGTCATGATATCGTTCGCTTACATATTTATACTAATAATTATTGTTACTGCCTTGGATAATCTCTGCTTATATTAGGTATAAATGCGGCAGTGTGTATGTATGTACCGATTTCACGCTATACCGGCTGAACCGATACTATATTCTCTACAGTATAGAAATATATTGGATCATGGCTTTGACATTTGACTGTATGCAAAGTGATGTTGTTGAGCACCTTTCCGTTGGTAATGTCATGAATACTGACCAAGTTACTTCGTACCCTATAGTTTCTGAACTCCTTACAATTATTAGGAGTATCTTCACGTAACTTGAGACTGAACGTTGGTGTTCCAGTCCTGTTAATGCGGCATCTTAATGCACCAAAGCTTTGTAATGGCAAACGGCTACAAGTAACATTTAGGACGAAACATTATAAAATTATGCTATTGCGAGTCAGACTCGCTCATGAAGGGTTCCGTAGTGGAGGTACCTATCCACTTACCATAGCCATTATCTTCGACTAACTATTAATAGTATTTGTATAAACCACAAAGCTGTATTTTTATGATGTACTTTATTTCAAAAACTGCTAACGACACTGCTAACTGCTAAAGCATATTTTTTTTTTTAGATTTGTCACTCTCTTAGTTTAAAAGTTAGAGGGAACACACACCATTTTACCACTTTGGAACCGTATATCTTTGAAACGATTGACTTTGAGAAACAATGGTTTTAGAAACCTCAAAGTAATTCTTAACGACCTATTGTCCACATCAGTTCCATGTATATGTAGCTCCCCTTAATATTCAATATTTTTTATTTTCTATAACGTCGTAAGTTCACAGAATACATATACCTACCAATTTTCAAATGTGTAAACTGAATAGTTTCGGCATAAAGTGGCTGTGTATAATCCTTATACAAGTAAAATATGAGATACTGTGCAAAGCGGACTGTATTTCACGTAAATGTGGTATGGTTCGTTACAAAATTGTAAATTCCGACAACCCTGCGCGCGCCCTTCAAAAAGTGTGTCTTGCTGTTTCTGTCAATTGTGTCAGTGCATCCGCTTGTGCGCCGGCGCTCAGAAGGCGCGGGGGGGGAGGGGGCGCCTAGTGCTGTGCGCAGCGTGTCATAGACATTCTGCCGGGTCGCCAGTGAGAGGGCATATCCGGTTAAATGCTCTTCTGATAGTGCCTGTGCTGGTCTTGATGCCGGCCACTCTTGTGACTCCGTCGGGCCCCGGATGGAGCTATGTTACTCGCCCGAGGTCCCAGCGGGCTGGTGGGAGAGCGTCATCTTTCACGACGACCAGGGTGCCTTCTTTTTTTCTGATTTGAAGTTGTGAAATGTACTCCTTGTAGAATCGAGTCCAAAAGTGTTGACGCAGGAGCTCGACGCGTTTGTATCTGGGTATATGCAACGGATTACAGTGAGCCAGTGGTGGCTGAGGCAGTACAGATAATGATCGACCGATTAACAAGTGAAATGGAGTGAGAGCAGTGAGATCAGACGGGTCAGACGATAGAGGCGTTAAGGGCCTTGAATTTAAAATGCCTTCAATTTGACATAAGACTGTGTACATTTCTTCATACGTGAGATGTGCCAAGCCTAAGACTCGCCTAAGGTGATGTTTTGTTGACTTCACTGTGCCTTCCCGTAACCCACCAAAGTGTGGGGAGTATGGAGGAATGAAGTGAAAAGTGATGCCTTGTTCTGCCATATTGTTGCTTATCAAATTCTGATTCTTCGCCAAAAACCCCGTGATAACATTTGACGCCCCTACAAAGTTAGTGCCACTGTCTAAATATATGTGAGCAGGTTTTCCTCGGCGGCTGATGAATCTATTGACGCTAAGTATGATTCCTTTGTCAAATCGGTAACCAATTACAGGTGTACAGCTTTAACTGCAAGGCATACGAATATGCTTATATGTATGACTTTATCAACTGACTACCACGCCCCTTACGATTGCTAATCATGATTGGCCGGGCGTAATCTACACCGACGTTATTAAATGCGAAATCAGAATGAATGCGTGGCTCAAGTAAATTACCCATGATTGGTGTAATTGTTTTTCCTTGAAAGCGTCTACATGTGATGCATGATTGTACTGTCTTTCTGGCTAGATTGCGACCACTGATAGGCCAATGTGTTTCACCTATGTGGGCGAGTAACAACTGTGGACCAGCATGGAGAAGTTTTTTGTGTTGAGTGGAAAAAATGAGTTTGCAAAATGTGATGATTAGCGTGTAAAAGCATTGGAAACTTTTTATCATATTGAAATCGCGAATTAGCGAGCCTGCCGCCCACGCGAATAACTGCGCCGGTCTGATAAAAAAATGGATGTAATGAAATTAATCTGTTTTTATTGGTAATGTTTTATTTGTTGAAAGTAACTGATATTCAATAGAAAATGAATTTAACTGTGATATTTTTACTAAATTTAGTTTGGCCTGATATAGTTCTTTTGTTGTTAATGAAATAAAGGTGTTTGAAGCTGAATTACTTTTTTGTGTTTTTGTTCTACAATTATGTATAAATCGCAATATGTATGCAGTTATGCGTGTTAATTTTGTGAAGTTAGAGTAATAGTAAATGAATGAATTGTTGTCTGTCTGTGAGTAACATTGAATAGTGTTTTTGTGGCTCTGGGGTTTAGTTTCTGGAAGGTCAGAACAACTGCTGATATGCCCAGGTGATGTTGGCCAGCTGCTATCATCATCCCTAAGAAAGTCTGGACCGGAGAACCACAAATCTGAATGTATTAGTGTTGATGCTGTGACACCCCTAGATATGAGATCTGCGGGGTTCTGTTTTGTAGGTACATATCGCCATGTTTGTTTATGTGTTATTGTTTGTATTTCATTAATTCTGTGACTTACAAATGCATTTATTTTGTGTGGAATGGAATCACTCCAAAAGAAACAGTCTGAAATTATGTGTAAATTGCGGAAAGAGTCAATGACCTTTTTGTAACGGCGAACAGCTGTAAGGGCTGCACATAGTTCTAGTCGTGGAATTGTTAATGATTTTAATGGTGCCACTCTGCACTTGGCTGTTAGTAGCCGTACGCATACTTCACCTTTTGTGGTGTGTGTGCGCACATATACACAGGCACCATAGGCTTGCTGAGAGAAGTCACAGAAATTGTGTAGCTGTATATGTTTGGGTGAATCATAGAAAACTCGTCTCGGTATGACTAATTGTTTTAAAGCTGATAGTGATTGTACGAACTTTATCCATAGTATTTCTATGTCATGAGGGACACTGCTTTCCCACTGTAAATTTTGTGACCACAACTTTTGCATTATAATTTTGGCTTCTAATACTGAAGGACTTAAAAGGCCCAAAGGGTCAAATATTTTGCCCATTTTGCCAATGATTGACAATATTTGCCTTTTTGTAATATTGTAATCAACCGAGTCTTCAATGTCTCTGAAGTATGTTATTGTATCTTAATTTTGGTTCCAGTATATACCTAATGATTGTGATGGGTCTTTATTACCTAAATTTGTGGTACTGTGAAGTGAATCTGATGATAGGTTTGCTTTTTGTAAAATATCAAGACTGTTGGACTGCCACTTTCTGAGATGGAATTGTGCTGATTTTAGAGCTGCATTTACTGACATTGCTATTTCTATTAACCGAGACTTCCGGTCTGACTCCGTAATCACGTCATCACAATAAAAATCATGTATGATGATCTCCGACACTTCCTTGTCATGTTGGCAGTCCAACCCAACCTGTCTGATACAACGTGTAGCGAGGTAGGGTGCTGAAGCTGTCCCATACGTTACTGTATTTAATGTATAAGTTTTCAGTGGTTCTGACTCATCGAAACGAAATACAATTTGTTGTAATGATCGTTGGTTTTCTACGATGGATATTTGCCTGAACATTTTTTCAATATCAGCTAATATTATGTATTTGTGTTGTCTGAACCTAATAAGTATAGAAATTAAATCATCTTGTACTACTGGTCCTATTGTCTATATATTATTAAGTGATATTTTGTTAGATGTGCGTGCCGATGCATCAAAAACCACCCTGAACTTTGTTGTGGTGCTGATGTTTTGTATTATACCATGATGTGGTATATAATATGAAGGTGTCAGAGTGTTACTGTTTGTGTTTTTTGGTCATGTGGCCTAGGTCAAGGTATTGAAATGAAATGACTTTATTCGATTGAAATGGTACATAATAGATGTTCATATTTTTTACAGTTCACATTTCACCTCTATCAGGTATACGAATATTGTAGGGATAAGTTTATAATCATATTTATCTTACATGCAAGGACATGTTAACATTTAATTTTAATTATATAACAATATTTCTTATATTTTTATCCGTATAAATTAAGTCATAATACTCATAATAGTATTCAAAAATAATAATAATAATCAATCATATCAAAATATAATGTCAAATATTCTTGCATAAAGGTTAGATATTGTTGTTTGTATGTAGGATCTGATTTGAATCATTTTTCTATGTTAAGGAAACGAATCTTTGCCTGAATATATGACTGGCCTAAGCACTCTGGCGATTGCTTGAACGGTATAGTGACCACAAATCTACCATCAGCATTGCGAGTTGTAGTTGATGTAAATATTTTTTCACATGATAGCTGAGTAATGTCAGGTATGTCTGAAGGAGTAGATATGTTTTCTAATTCCCAAAATTTGTTTATGTTATCTGAGATCTGATTCACAAAGAATGAGTTTTGAATATTATTTTGAATATGAGTATTTGAAATGCAAACTGATATCAGCCAGCCTAAATCTGTTTGTTGTAGAACTGGTTGCTGTTTTCCTAATTCCAATCTGCCAGTACCCATGACTTCCCAGAATATGTCTGCACCCAATAATAAGTCAATAGGGGCTGGAATGTTAAAGTCAGGGTCTGCCAGTTTGAGTATGCAACTAGGTATTTGAATGGTATCTTTGTTTATGTATGTATATGGGACTGTGTTGCAAATTTGGTTAATTACAAAACATAAAATGTCTGTCCTGTAATTTTTATTGTGTGCTGATTGAATGTGAATGTTTGTATTTTTTGTTATGTTTGTGCACTGATTATTACTACTAGTGACCATGGTGTCTATAGTATGGATGGATAAGCCTAGTTTTGAGCACGCCATTGTCTGGTAGTGCTCGTACCATGTGTGGTTTTCCTTGCTTGTCATATATTTTGACTTGTGCAGTTGGTAGTAATATTGTTATGTTCTGTGTGCAACTAGTTAATGTGACAGATGATGGTTTTGGTACATCTAAGTGTAAAAGTGTATTTTGTTTTATTTGCAGTACTTACATATCCCTCTTCTGCATAATTTGTTGTCATGGCCAGGTTTTAAACAGTTGGAGCAGATTTCTTAATCTCTGTACCTCTCTGATTCTTTGTTCAATGGACATCTGTCTAAACTTTTCACAAGAAAATAATAGATGATGCTGTTTACACAAAGGACATGTGGGTACTTTTTGTGTGTTCATTTTTGTAAATGACTTTGTGTTTTGTCCCACTTGAGTATCTGATTTGCTATTGTTGTTAATATTTGATTGTTCTAAAATTTCTAATACATCAGCACGACCTCTTAAAAATTTATTCAGGCACTCAAGTGTGGGCATGTCTGTGAGTGTGTTTTTGTGTTCTTCCCAATATCTTAATGTGTTTGAGTCAAATTTACTTGACACTAAATATATAATTAATGTATCCCAGTATTCTGTTTTTTCACCTAATGTGGCTAATGCGCTGAGGTTTTTTTGAACTGTGTCAATTAATTGTCTCAAACACACCGAAGATTATTTTTCAATATTATTTAAGTTGTATAATGCATGAATGTGATTTCCTATCAGCTGTCGTTTGTTATGATATCTATTTCACACAACAATTACCACGCTACCTCAAAGTTGTCACCTGTAATTTCTAGTGATTTTATAACTAATGGTGCACTGCCCGATAGTGAGGAACGCAAGTAGTGAAACTTTTGAATGTTATCTAATGTTCTATGTGTAACAAGTGATTGAAATGTGTTTCTGTACTCAAGCCAATCCTGATGATCACTCGAGAAGTGTGGCAAGTCAATAGTGGGTAGTTTAATAAATGATTTGGTCGCACCTGAATGATCCTTGTCTGACTCTGAATTAGTTACCAGCTTGTCATTCAACTGAATAAGCCGGGAAGCCTGTGCCACCAACAGCTGGTAATCATTTTCAAATTGTTCACTTTCTGGGTCTGGTTCATCGGTGAACTCTGAGATGCCAGCGTTCAATTCAATAAGTGTCTGAACGTCGTGGAAAGTCTTATGTATTGTTTTAAACTCCAAAAGCCTGTTTTTTTAATTCAATAACTTGGATATCTGTTAATTTATTATTGGGCAGAATGAGGTTAATATATTTTTTAAATAATGTGAGTTTCCTTTTAAAAATGCCACGTTGTTTGATTAATTCTGTATCGTCAGATTTATTACCTTTAGTGGCCATTGTTGTGAATTAAGGACAAACAATGTTGCAAAAGAAATAAGAAAAATATGAGCAAGAAATGTTATCACAAAATTTGTGTAAATAATTGTGCAATACTTAAATTATAGCAGCAAGCGGCAGGAAGCAAGGCTGTGCAAAGCTTGAGTGCACAGCTAACACGTGGTGGGCGAAGCCCTAGGCCGCATGCGCGTGGGATGACCACGTGGGGGCTCCTTATTGAGGCAGGCGGCTGGCAATTTAGGCTTGGCAAGCTATCTAGATGCTGGGGAATGTTATTTTGTTTTTAGTATTATGAAAAAAGGGCTAATTTGATGAGAGGGATTGACATGAGAGGTTATGAAATGCTGATATTCTCTGAATATTTTTGCGTATTTTTTATTGAAATAAATTTGTACTTAGTTTGATAATATAATTTATCATGAAAATATGAGTCTGAAAGGTCTGATTCAGTAATTGCTGTTGCAATTTGAAAAAGTCTGTTGAAAAGTTAATATAGGAAAAAATAATTGGTCTGATTATCTGCTATCCCGATGCTGTGCTGCGCTGAGACCGTCGTGGCTGTCATCAACTGTCGTTGTCCTCGCCGTGATGATTTTTCTAGAAGTGTCCACGTTGTTTCTTGTAAAGATGGTGATTATTGCGACAGTCTTCAATCACGAATGGATGGCTTCGAATGAACCATAATCTATGTATAATCCATATACAAGTAAAATATGAGATACTGTGCAAAGCGGACTGTATTTCGCGTAAATGTGGTATGGTTTGTTACAAAACGGTAAATTCCGACAATCCTGCGCGCGCCCTTCAAAAAGTGTGTCTTGCTGTTTTTGTCAATTGTGTCAGTGAATCCGCTTGTGCGCCGGCGCCCGTGCTGCGCGGCGCTCAGGAGGCGCAGGGGGGGGCTAGTGCTGTGCGCAGCGTGTCATAGACAGGCTGTCACATACGGATAGACTGACAGACATAGCGCGTCTATAAGGATTCCGTGTTTAGCCATTTTTGACTACGGAACTCTAAAAATAATGTTTACAGAAATGTTTTAAATTTCCCTATGAACAGAATTAAAACGAAAATTACCATCGAACGATGAAGGAGTTTTATGTTGCCCGGAATTAAACGTGAGCGTACCCGCGGGCAAAAGCTAGTTGTTATATAAAATTAAATACCTGTAAAGTACTAATGCTATGATTCTCATAAAATTGTAAGCGTTTTACAGCAACCAAAAGTGGTTAATTTGTAAATATGTATATTTTCATATAAAAATAATTATAATAATAAAATTAGAGTAATACCCGTGGTAGAGAAACAAATATAATAATAATAATGTTCCTTCAAATGCCCAAACACTCACTACAATTATTACAAAAAGCCACTATACTTAACACATGCCGCATCACACGCAAATTTCTATCGTCATCCTTCATACAATCATCTTACTCAATCTAACGTGCCACGCTTGTTTCAGGTCCGCATGACACAGATTTTTAGCCCTCAAAAAGAGAGCTGAATAAAATCAAAATATAATATTAATAATATTCTAACTACGTACATTCACACAACACAATCTAGTCCCAAACTAAGCAGAGCTATGGGTACTAGATAATGGATAAACATACATATATACTTTTTTTGTAAAAACATACATATTATACATAGAAACTGAAAATGTTTGACTTGAGCGGGAATTTACACTCCCGCTTCGCCAACCGGTTGTCAATTGCAAAGATACTGACAAATTTGACGTTTGAACCCCCTAATTCCTTTCGAATACGTGGTTTACAAACGTTCTTTTTTCGTTTCGAGAGTACCTACTAGGTTATTGTTAACTAAAAGCTCGGCAAAGTCGACCACAGTGCCTTAATTTAGTTTAGTTGTCATTCGGCGCCTTAATGAACTAAGCTTTAGAAGACTAGAATCAATAAAACGACTACTGAACACGATTGTCCTTGATAATGATTCATTATCAAGGACAATCGTGTTCAGTAGTCATGAATACTGCTACTACCACCCATCACCCCATAACGATGGCATTTTGACAGGACCACGGTATTAAAATTAATTCCAAATTACAGATATTTGCAAACTTTTAATGAAATCGTATTCTTCGAATACGTAGCTATATCTACATGAATAAAAATTAAGATTGTAAAGTGATTAAGATTGTAAACGATAATATTCCATTGTTCTTATCAAAACGTTTATACTATTCAGTAAATATTGGGACTGTATCTATTTCTGTAAAGGCAGGAGTTTTGGGAGAGTTTAAGAGAGATTTTGAGGAAATGTAAGGATAACGAAAGATTGATCTGGTTAGGGGATTTCAATCGATGGGTGGGAGTAAAACGAGATGGATTTGAAAAGGTGTTAGGTGCATTAGGTGATGAGAGTGTGAATGAAAATGGAAAAGCACTGCTTGAGGTGTGTTTGGAGTGGAGCCTTTGTGTGACAAACAACATGTTTGATCACAAAAGGATATGGTGTATGTAAGACAAAGAAGAATTAATAGTCATGTGATGATGATGTCAGTTATCCTAGATTAAGACTCATGTGATGATGATGTCAGTTATCCTAGATTAAGACTATATATTCAATGTACTAATTATAATTAAATGAGTATTAAATCATACTTGAAGCGATCACGTTATTTTTCTTGACTCACCGGAATCGAACTCTTATAAGGATACATATGTATATGCGTGAGGCGAAAAATCTTAGAAGAACTATGATTGATTTTGTAATAGTAGATGAACGATTGAGAAAGAATGTGTTGGATACAAGGGTGTATCGAGGTATCGGCATCCACACAGACCACTTCTTGGTGTTGAGCCGGATAAGTGGGCTCTTTAAGGAATGGCGACACCGAGAGCATAACGAAAATAGAATCTAGGAAAGAATACAAGTAGAAAATCTACAAGAGAAAGATGTGAAAGATGAGTATAAACGAAGATTGATAGTAAGATTTGAGAGGTTCGATAGCATAAATGATATGGATGAATTGTGGCAGTCCTTTAAAGAAGAGGTAGTATGTGTAGCGTCTGAAGTATGTGGTGTCATCAAGAGAAGAAAAATACGAAAGGTTAAGAATACATGGTGGGACAATGATGTACAATCAGCAGTGTCAGAGAAGAAGAAAGCTTGGTTAGATTGGTTAGCTGTCAGAGCAAATGAAAGAATGGGAAAAGCAACGAGCGAGGACATAGATGAAGCAAGAAAGGAGTTTGTTAGGTCCAAAAGAATAGTGAAAAAAATGGTTAAAAGGAAAAAAGAGGAAAAGAAAGATGAGTTTGATAGCAGATTATCTGACGATTTCCGGAGAAACTAAGTTAAGTTTTTCTGGAAATCCGTTCATGCAGTTCGAGGAAGAACTCAATCCTCAGAATACACATCGATCAGAGACAAGAATGGAAGGATAGTGAATGGTGAATCGTGCGTGCTGAAGAGATGGAAAGAGTATTTTGAAGGGTTATTTGAAAGAACGGCAATAGAGACACCGATCGATGAAATGAATGGTAATGATAGCAATGATGAAAGCGTTATTGGCGTGGATGAGATTGTGAAGGCACTGGGAAGTATGAAAGTAGGTAAGGCTGCAGGATATGATAGGATTACAGTCGAAATGCTGATGGCTGGACAGGGCATCATAGTTGGTCAGTTGCAGCGGTTATATAACTTGTGCTGGAGCACCGGCCAAGTACCTAATGACTGGGCCACAGCTGTGCTTATAAAGGAAAAGGCTCGCAACAAGACTGCAAAAACTATAGAGGCATTAGCCTTCTCAGCATTGTTGGCAAATTGTATGCAAAGGTACTGATTGAAAGAGTTATGAAAGTAACCGACAAGAAAATATGGGATGTACAAGCGGGATTCCGAAAGGATATGGGATGTACGGATCAGGTTTTTTCCTTGCGAAGCATGGCCGAAAAGTTTTTGGCCAAAGGTCAAAAGGTCTATTGCGCATTCGTGGATTTGGAAAAGGCTTACGATAAAGTGGTGAGGAATGAAATGTGGTCGGTGCTGTCAATGAATCGGGTGGACAGCAGCCTCATTCGAGCTCTGAAATCCCTTTATGAGGATTCTAGAGCTTGTGTGAGGATAAACGGGACATACACTGACTGGTTTACCATTGAGAAAGGTGTTAGACAGGGATATGTAGCGTCGCCGTGGCTGTTTAACCTCTTCATGGACAGTTGCTTACAAGATTTAAAACATAGTGACTGCGGATTAAGGATGAATGGGTTACTCGTCAAATGCCTCCTTTATGCTGATGATCAGGTAATACTTGCATCTTCAGCGGAGGAGTTGCAGGAGATGGTAACAATCATGCATGGTGCTTAGAGAGGAAAGGAATAAAAGTGAATGTAAGTAAAACGAAAGTTATGGTTTATGAAAAGGAGGAATGCGTTACGGCTTGTGATGTTTTGATCGATGGCCAGCGAGTGGAACAAGTGAATGAGTTTGTTTACTTAGGTACGTTGTTTACAAGAGATGGTGAGAATGAAGAAGATATTGAAAGAAGAGTTAATGCAGGTAATAGTGTGAATGGAGCTCTGAAGGCATTTATGAACAGTCAAAACGTGTCCAAAAAGGCGCGTTTGGCTGTGCATAGAGGGGTGTTAGTGCCTACCCTTATGTATGGTAGTGAAAGTTGGGTATGGCAGAAGATACTTGAAAGTAGAATAAATGCTGTAGAAATAGAGCACTGAGAAGTATGTGTGGTGTGTCTTTGACCGACAGAGTAAAGAATTGTGTGATACGAGAGTGGTGTGGGGTAAAAGAAGATGTAGTGACAAGCATCGAGAAAGGCATGTTAAGATGGTTTGGGCACATGGAGAGGATGGATGACGAAAGACTGACAAAGAAGATATATAAGGCAAGTGTGAATGGGACAGGACGAAAGGGAAGACCTAGGCGGACGTTCTCTGACCAGATTGGAGACATCCTAAAAAAAGGACAGGTCAGAAGTACCCTAAACAGAAGAGCATGCATGAGAAACTTGATGGGAGTGAATGAAGCAAGAGAGGTATGTCAGGATCGTTGCAAATGGCGTTCCGTAGTCTCTGCCTACCCCTCCGGGAAACAGGCGTGAGTCTATGTATGTATGTATGTATTATAATGTTGGTAATATATCAGTTATCTAATGTAACTTATTCACAAGTTTGGTAACTAGAAATAAGGCCAACAAAGACTTAAAAACGAGATTCTAATCATTATTACTTAAGATAGATTAAAACAGCGAAAAGAAAAAAACCATTTCAAATTTAAAAGTTGGGTACTTCATTTTAATATTTGAGTGTTTCATTCGAGCTGACGAAATATAAATAGAGTATTATGAAAGGAAAATGTTTTAGAGATAAAATAATTTGTTGTTAGAAATTTTACAAGATAGGAATATGATAGCTAATCTTATAGTTATAACTGTATCTGAACATTCGTATGTACTACCTGATGTATGAATTTATGTTTCTGCAAACTACATTTCCGAAAGTACATGTATTCGATATTGCATAGATAATAGTTTATCACAGATTGTATGTGATGAGTATACCAGAGTATGTTTAATTGAATCACTGAAATTTATAATGTCAGTGACACAATGAAACATATTCGAAATCACACACTTGTCTTATGCAGATAGAGGATTATACGCAAGAAAAACCTATAATACTAATTATGATTAGTGAAAGACTTTCTTGCCTTTAACAATAAATACTTGCCTAATTTTGCCGATTAAGTGTGTGGGTGATAAATAGTAAACGACTCTATTGATTCTGATGTTATTGACGGGACGGAAATCATTTAATGATTGTTGAATGTGTGATCCACAAATATTTGTATTAGCATTATATGTAATAGGTTGAGAACGGATTAAGTATAAAAAGCGCCGATAGTGACGAGAACATTAAATTGGCACGAAGAGGATCTCAGATGCACCACTAACTTTTCAAAGATCCGTTTTAAATTGTTAATTGTCGCTTGCTCTGTGTCTCAGAGATTCGCGAGAGGAGTATCACTCATAAGTATTGTGTGATACGCCTTTCTGATTAAACATTCCCTTCATAAGTAAGAATTTCTTCGAAGAGTCGCTAGGCTATTGTATAAATACAATTATAAATTTATTATGTTATTTACATACATACATCAACATAATTATTGAGAGTTACACTTATATACTATTACGCAATAAAGGTACATTACTCGTATATTTATGTCGTAGATTTCCATAGTTATCATTGGCAGTCGTTCCGTAAAGTTAGTGACCTTTAAATTTCCTGCTATCTAATGATGAATAATGAATCTATCGGTTGCGCAATCAGATGGCATTAACGCCATAACAAAAGAATAACGAATCAAATCTAGTTAAACTGGAAAGTAGATCAAGGACTTCAAGACCAAAGTTTTAAATCGCAAACGGGCAGTACTGGATGACATTAGTTTTTTTCTAATCTATAAATAATATAATGGAAGAAATCAATGTTGATTAAAAACAATAAATACGCGCTTTGTAATTGAATTATTACAAAGCGCGTATTCATTGTATTTAGTCAACATAGGTTACCAAAATTGGTAGCTTTTATTACATTTCAAACCCGCTGGTCATTTTGCGCTAGATTTCACGTAGTTGCGACAAAATTCCAATGATTTATTCACTTCTTTGTCATGTATAACCATATATAATATACTTATTTGTTTTGATATATCACGATTTGTAATATATTAGGATCTTAACATCAGTGAAATACATGAAACATTTTATTATAGCAGCAATCTTGCCAAGTATTCTGTTGGTAACTGTTTCAAATTTCATCAAAAGACAATAACTCCTGACGCATCGATATTGAATATCTCGAATATTGAATAATATTGCATTGAGATTGATACTTTAGCCTCTACTATTAGCATACTTGGCCTTAGTTTGCTCCAGTGTATTTACTAGAGTTGTTGGCTCGTGGAAAAATTTATGGAAAATTCATTCCTACGTAATCGGGCACTATTTAACTGATTTGTAAGGCGATGGTGTCTATGATCTTTATCAAAAATTAAAGTTTGTTGCGTATATAATTATGTTACATACATGTTTTCATTTTATAAAACCTTCATACATATTGCCCTTCCTTAGCATTTTCATTGTGATAAACTGCCTAACAAATTATACATTTTACGGTTGGTATTAGTAAAGCTTAATTTGCTTTGATATTTTTTTATGATTTCATCATGTACCTATGATGTTATTTAGAATAGTTTGTGGTATACACTCTGATATGATTTATATAGTGAGTGAGTGTATGATTTATGTAGTGCTAGAAAGAGGGACGTTGTAGTTTAAGCTACAACTAATACATTTGTAAATAGTGATTAACAAAAATTTTATGGGCTTATTATAAAGCTTTGGCTTAATATAGTAAAAAAAAATGAGTAATAGCTCTAACAGTGTAAAGTTTTTTTATTTTTTATAGTCTCACGCCTATATCCTCGAAGGGGTAGGCAGAGGTATAATATTACACCCACATTTCGCCAGGAATTTTTTGGTCCCACGTAATAGGGGGCTAGCCTATTGCTGTACCGGGCACATTACCAGACTCCGTGCTGCTACTGAGGTTTTCCTAACGGAAAAAACCCAATAACACTTTGCCCGACCCGGAAATCGAACCCGAGACCTCCCGATCCCATGCGCACATTTATGCCTCGAGACCAACGAGGCAGTCAGAGCAGTTTTTTTTTATATCTATTATTATTACTGGATAAAATGTAGAACGAAATTTAGACTGAAAATTTCTGGACCAAATATGTTGAATGGAATTAAATATACGAAGTTATTTGATTGGTCGTCTGATCTAGAATAATAATATATTTATGTGTTCTGTAATAAAGTCTTTAAAGTTTTACGTATCTATAGAGTCCGAGATAAACTGCGGACAATATGACGTACTCAAAGATTTCCTTCGTTTACAACTAACCTTTAAAAAGGTTTCAGCAAAACTAATATTATGATCATATTTTTTTTTATCTTCTGAACTCACGCTTGTATCCCCGATGGGGTAGGCAGAGGTGTAATTTTATATCCGCATTTCGCCATGTTATTAATTTGTAGGTGCGAATAGGGGGCGAGCGTATTATTTATTATTATAATAATAATAGGTATCAGTATGCGCAGACTGGTAGATTACAGATGTTTTTTGTAAAGTTTGTGAAAAACTATTAAGCCCACGGTGCGTGGCCTTGTAGGCGCGCGCGGTGGCTTTGAAGTTTCCTGACCCAAGGTGTAACTACAAAGGTGCTGCGCACGTCCGTCTACAGAACACCGCATCGTGGGAAATGGGCTTTAGAAACACAGCATTTGCAAAACGGATGCCACGAAGGGGTAATTTGAGTTTAGGAAAAAGAAAGAAAGAAGAGAAAGAAGTCGGCTGGAGCCATATGTGGTGAATATGGTTGTTGCTCGGTGGTATTTGTTGAGTGTTTGGTAAAAAATTCGTTCATAATGATGTCCTTGTGCGAAGTCTTCTGTTACATTTTCATTGAATCCGAACACGAAATTCCGTTGGCGATGCAAAATTTAAAACAAACTCTTTGTTCAGTGTTTTTTATTCATTATGAAATTCGCAATACACACTACATGTGATATAACTAAAAACAGCCCTGTATCTATATAAATAAAAATGAATCACTGAAATGTTTGTACGCGCATAACTTCCAAACGACTGCACTAAATTGGATAAATCTTTTATTTATATGTCCGTTATTATCAGGAGAAGGTTTGTATGACAAAATATTTCCAAATAATAGGTAATAAATATGGCGGTATGAAGTTTGCCGGGTCTGCTAGTTTAATATAAATAACAGATGCAACTCAAACTCCGCCCAAAATGCAAAACAGTCGAGCCCATCTAACAATAACAAAAACAAATTGAATTTGGAACCATAAACAATAAATAATACATCCCCGATACCTTTTTGACTGAATGTATTTGTTGTTTGGTCTCTCCACTTAACTAGGCAATCCCTGCTTGTCCAAAACAAAAAGGGAAGCAGATTATCAGTAAAACAATGATGTTTAACTGATAATCAACGCAACAGTAGCCTCGTGGAGACCCCGACAGACTGCTACGGCCAGGGTCTCGAATGGGGTTGTGGGAGGGTTCAAATCCACGGGACACACCAATGTCTTTTCGAAGTTAAATGCGCATGAATTATAAACTATTGCTTACTTAACAAATCGAGGACAGCTTTGTCAAGTAATAATATTTTTTTAAATATTTAACACTATATGTCTCGCTTGAATCCACTACGACTCTAGGCTGTTTGGGGTCCTAAAACCAAACCACTGTCATGCAGAGATACGCCACAAATGTCCGCATTCGATTTGCTCCAAGTACATACAAATATTTAAATAAATAAACCGTGTGTTTACTATACTCAGATATCAAAGTAGCGTATTAAAGAATCTACTACATTTTGAATATTTTAATGATGGATTTATAAACGGTTTTCAGGTTTACTATTGTTCGACAAAAAACGTATGACAAAAGATCATTTTACAAACAACGTCTGAAAAACTAATCATTTGACAAACTTTCATTTCGCAAACATATTACTTTAAAAACAATCATTTGACATAATACAGGTTTCGCAAATGTGTTACTTAGAAAATAATTTAAATGTTAAATAATTACTTTAAAAATATTCATTTGACTAAATAATTCGTTGGCCAAATTGGTGATTGTACAAAAAGTTTGAAGATAAATTATTAGTTTTTAAAAATAACTAATTTTTAACCAATACTTACGCGAAATTTTGAAAATATTTAATTGCTTGGTTGCAATTTCCATCTTGGACAGATTATTTATAGGCAGTAATAATTTTGTATCAATACTAATTCCATAGAAACTTAAGTCATTTAAAAAAAATACGCACTGCCTGAATTAAGCGAAATAAGTAGAATTCGGATCTGGCACTCGCCGGCCGCTGCCGCGGCACGCTCGCTTCGCTCGCTCGGCTCGTGCGTTGTGGTCGCAGTTCTAACCTAACCTAACCAGACATTGTTTCAGTTGACCCTACACAAAGATTGTTGTATTATCGTAGATGTTGGTTAATAAAATATTTACCAAGCAAGGCATTTTGTCAAATGTTAGTTATGCTTTACGTTGTTTTGCCAAATAACACGTTTAAAAAAATAATTTGTAAATTAGTGTTTTAGCATAATAAATTTTTTACTGTAAATATATTGTCCAATGAGTAGTTTATTAAACAATAGTTTGTAAAATAATTAATTTATCCAGTATAATTTTGTCAAATGTTATTTCTCAAATGAAAATGTTTCATTTGTTTTTTGTCAAATGATCGGACACCCGGTTTTCAGCATAATAGAAAATTAAAAGAAAATCATTTAAATCTTGTGGTTAGTATTTTCCATTCGGTGTATGTTAACTTTCCTTTTATACTTTTCCTCTTGTTTGATATTGCGATGTAGTCGGATAATAAGTAAAAGAGAATTAAAGAAAATGTTTTATTTGAATAGTTTACTCGACTCGTTTCATTTGCCCGTATTCCGTGGCTAAATGCTTGCCTTAGGATCAAGCGATGAACCTAGCGGCACAAATACATATCTATCGTTTTAACCAAATGGTCCCTTCTCTGATTAACATCTTATTTATGGTGGCATTTAGTAATACTACAAAGACAACCTTAGTTAGTTTATACGAGGGGAGTTCAATGTATTCTCGGTATAGGTATGAAGGAAAAGGCGGAAAATTCTGAATATTTTTTTTTTCAATATACTCCCCTAAGATCTCAATACATTTATTTGTTCGTGAAAGTAACTTTTCAATTCCCTCTGAAAAAAATTTTTCTTCATAGCCCGAAAAATGTTCGTTTATTGCTCCCTTCAACTCTTCATCGTCCGAAAAATGCTTTCTACGAAGGTCTTTTTTAAGATTAGGGAATATATAATAATCACTAGGGGCCAGGTCCGGACTGTAGGGTGGATGATTGATTTCTTCAAATCCGTACTCCCGCACAGCAGCCTGTGCAAGGCGCGCCTTGTGAACCGGCGCGTTGTCGTGAAGCAGCAACACACCTGCGGTTAATTTTCCACGTCTTTTTTCTTTAATTGCCTCCTTTAAATTACGCAGGGTGGTTGCGTATGATGCAGCAGTAATACTTTGACCTTTTTTTTGTGTACTCGATTAGCAAGATTCCCTTAGAATCCCAAAACACCGTGGCCATCAGCTTTCCTGCGGACGGAGTGACTTTGAACTTCTTCGGCGGGTCTGATCCTTTTTTGTGCCACTGCATAGACTCTTGCTTGCTTTCAGGGTCATAGTGATGAACCCACGTTTCATCACCAGTAACAATCCGATTGAAAATACTTTGTGGATTTTCACCACAGAGGTCCAAAAACTCCTTACAACAGTCAACTCGCACTTGTTTCTGTAGCGCGGTGGCATTCGCGGCACCCATCTTGCACTGACCTTTGACAAATTCAGGCGCTCATGAAGGATTGTGTGAATGGTACCCACGGATAGCTTAGTCATTTCTGCTAATGTTTTCACTCTTACACGGGCATCTTCAAGTACAAGTTTTTCGACTAATTTGACGTTTTCTTCAGTAGTGGCACAAATTGGCCCACCAGCGCGGGGGTCGTCTTCAATGCTCTCTCTACCCCGTTTGAATTCACTTGACCACTTCTGAATTGTAGATAATGAAGGCGCAGAATCTTGGTAAACAGCCACCATTTCTTCATGGATAATCTTTTGAGTTTTTCCTTGTTTTGTGAGGAATTTTATCACTGCACGATGCTCGATTTTTTTTCATCATTGTCGAATCAGTCATCATAGTTGTCTTTTCGCAATGATATCTTGAATACTAATGGTGGCAATTAATTGAAATTTTGTATTTATACCCTCAAAGAGTGTCATTACCTAATGAGATAATTAAATTACCCTTATCATTAGTATATCACCTCAATACCGAGAATACATTGAACTCCCCTCGTATAATGGTGTATAGAATTTCTGCTTATATTATCAACATTATTTTTACTGAAGACACAAAAGCATGTATGCTTTGAGATGACTCTGTACGCACGGCTACTCGTCAAGCTAGACACATTGACCTTTGTTGTACAAAACAAGTTTATATGCATGTTTGTACATTGTCTTGTACTCATAGTACAAATTCTGCTTAGTTTAATGAGTAGATGATGTTATAATATGTATGTGGTAGAATTGAATAGAATATAGGTAATTAAGTTAAAACAACACGCTCATGAGTTCCTGGTTACAATTATTACAAAATTACATACAGACGGGACTACTATAGACTGCAATACAAATAGCTATTATCATATTATCATGTCCACCATGTTTTTTTTTTTGGTGTCGTGTTGGAAAATCCTCATGGAGTCCCTCCGCCCTGGGGGGAAGGACGTAGAGGACTGTCAGACTCTTACTGACTAAAAACCAACTCGTGCATCCTCATGTACCATGTGTCGGAGGGTAGGGTTTCACCGAAGCATTCCTCGCTACCCCCCGACGGGTTTTGGCCCGCCAGATGGTCAGGCGGGCCCCGAACGAAACCCACTTGGCGGTGGATGGAGGTGTTGGGCTCCGCCGCCAAAACACAGAGCGGCCGCAGAGGATAGGGAGGACGGCAACGTAACACCGCATCTCCTCTTCCTCTGCGGCCCCACCGCGACGCAACGATGGTGCGCCTCCATTTGGTCGCGGGAGATAGGGCGCGCGGCAACGTAATACCGACACGCCTCTCCTCCCGCGACCGCACCCGACTGCGATGGACAGACAGAACTGTCCCCCGCACCCGCACCTTGGAACGCATCCTACGCAGCCCTCACTCAAGCCCACGTGGAGCGTCCCCTCCCAGGATCCCGCTTAGCTTCACCGTGGGTGTACCTCAAACACACGGTTACTGAGCCCCTCTACCAAGACCAGGTGGAGATCCCACGGGGGGATTATCATGTCCACCATAAAAACCGCAATACAATTCCTTTTTTTTATATTTAATTCTCAAGTGAAAACGGCAGCTATATTTGAATTGTTTATTTTTATCTTTGTGTTTTACGATAGGTTTCCATGAAACCACAAGACTGGAAACTTCGCGGAATTAATATTCACATTACAAACATTCACATTGTAAATGTATTAAACTTAAGTCCATAAGTTTTTGAAAAATAAATGGTTACCAGTACTTGTACGAAGAAAATGTTTTTTTTTAAGTTCTCGTCGTATTGACATGCAATGAGCCTAGTGAAGACTAACGGATCGATACGTGTACTCGAATTAAAGCTTATGGCTTCTATAGCTGACTTAGCAAAAGTATCTATAGATATAATAAACCGGTCAAGTGCGAGTCGAACTCGCGCACCGAGGGTTCCGTACAAACCTGTAGGTATACGTATATAATTATTTAAAAAAATATGTGATCTAACTAAAAATTAAAGGATTTCGATATTTTTCCTATGTGCTATAAAACGTTGCTTTATGCCAAATTTCAAGATTCTAGATCGACTGGAAGTACCCTTTAGTTTTGTCTTGACCATTTGATATGAATTTCAATTTTATATCTCTACGGGTTCATGAGGAACGGGGTAGTACCTTTAAAATTATTAAAAATATTTTAGTTATAAGATGTAACAAAAAATTTACAGTTTTTTGCGATTTTTCCTTTATCTGTATTGTAAGACGTTGCTTCGTGCCAAATTTCAAGATTCTGAGTTCAAGGGAAGTACCCTGTAGGATTAGATTCCTTTGCGAGTAGTTGAGAGTTTGAAAATATGCTAAAATTGCTGTTTCTGTTGATTGCGTTGACATAGAAGTTTGATTTTATTACAGCTTCACGGTGTTTTAGACCTTAGTTTTTGATACGAATTTCAATATTATAAATCTACGCGTTCCTGAGGAAAGAGCTGATAGCTTAAACAAAATTAAAACTGTTTTATTATAGGTATAATGTAACAAAAAATTTACATGTTTAGATTATTTTCCTCAATCTGTGCTATAAGAAGTTGGCTCGTACAAAATTTCAAGATTCAAAGTTCACGGGAAGTATCCTGTAGGTTTTGATTCCCTCGTGAGTTTCGAAATTATGCGAGAATTTGCAGCATAAACAGCTGTATCTTTTGATTGCGTTGACTTAAAAGTTTGATTTTGTTACAGCTTAAAGATATCATAGACCCGAGTATTTGATATGAATTTCAATATAATTCAAATTCAAATATTTTTATTTCAAGTTGGTAATTTGCATACTCTTTTGAAACGTTACTGACTCTAGTTGCCGGTTCCAAAAGGTAGGCCCAGTAAGAAGACTCCAGCAAGAAACTCCTCTGGACACTCTTTTAAAATATTTGGCCTAATACCTCTACGCGTTCATAAGGAAATGGCTAGTAACATTAAAATTATTATTATTATTTTTATTAAATTATGTAACTAAAATTGCGGTTTTCGCAATTGTTCCTTTATTTGTGCTATAAGACGTTAGTTCGTACCAAATTTCAAGAATCTAAGTTTACGGGCAGTACCCTGTAGGTTTTGTTTCCTTTGCCAGTAGTTGCGAGTTTGAAAATATGCTAAAATTGCTGATCCTTTTGATTGCGTTGATATAAAAGTTTGATTTTGTTGTAGCTTAAAGGTATTATAGACCGGAGTATTTGATATGAATTTCAATTTAATATCCCTACGCGTTCATGAGAAAAGGGGTAGTAACTTTAAAATTAATACAAATATTTTTTTATATGATGTAACTAAAAATTTACGGTTTTCGCATTTTGTCTTTTATTTGTGCTATAAAAGATTGCTTCGTACCGAACTTCAAGATTCTGAGTACACGGGAAGCAACCTGTAGGTTTTGATTCCCTTGTGAGTAGTTGCGAGAAAATATGCGGCTTAAATTGCTGTTTCTTTTTATTGCGTTGACATAGAAGTTTGATTTTGTTACAGCTTAAAGGTTTTATACACCTGAGTATTTGATATGAATTTCAATTTAATACCTCTATAGATATACGCGTTCATGAGAAAATAGTAATAACTTTAGAATTACTAAAAATATTTTTATGATATGATGTAACTAAAAATTTCAAGATTCTGAGTTCTTGCAAAGTACCCTGTATGTATTGATTAACTTGCGAGTTTCAAAAATTTGGGGAAATTTGCAGCAGAAACGGCTGTATCTTTTGATTGAGTTGGTTTAGAATTTTGTTTTTTTACAGCTTCATGGGACAGTAGACATGACTATTTGGTATAAATTTCAGTTTGATACATTCACGCGTTTATGAGAAAAAGGGTCTTGACAGACGGACGGACAACAAAGTGATTCTATAAGGGTTCCGTTTTTTTTATTTCAAGGTACGGAACCCTAAAAATTAATTTGCCGCCACCGTGTACTTGCGTGCCTTTAATGCGTCCATCTGTATGGACGCATTAAAGGAACGCATTTTTTTACGAGTGTCACTAATAGATATTTATTTAGAATAGATATTTGAGAAAAGTCTAGGAGTATTTATTCAAATTGCTTGTCGGCCTGCAAGTATGAAAGTTCTTTACAGTGTTTTCAGCAAACATGCGAAATATGCCAGATCGCATTAGGCTAGCGTGGTAAACTTCTTCCTTAAGGTCATGGCACATTGTACAAGCTGGGTAACGGCGCAGCTTCTCCACGGCGATTTATTTTCCCACCATTCAATCGTATGCCGTATAAATATTTCATAACGTCAATATAAAAAGCCAATGGCGTGCTGTTAGCTCGCTTACTGCTACAGCAACATTGGAGACAGTGAGTGCCGTGCTGCAGCTGCACCGTGACCATGTCGTTACCGCGCTGTGATAGTGTGCCTTAACAGTTCCGAGGAGAACAGTTTATATACAGGTCTGATATCATGAGGTATACATTAATATCAGGCTGTTTTATATTCTTTGTAGTCCAGATTCATTGTAAACCTAAGCTTCACAGTAAGATGGTTATCTCTATAGAACAATGTCGTAATAGGATTGAACTACCACATTTTATTCTGCTCGTTAACTGTGAAACGAAAGGCGGCAAATAACTATCTCAGTCTATCACTCATAAAAAGAGCGAGACACAAGACGCTAGTGTGTACTCAGCGTTACGAGTTCTTGAGATGAAAATGTTGTTTACATTATGGATTTGAAATCGGATCTAAGCAATTTAATGTTTGTTTCATACTTTTGTGTTTGTAGTGATCGGGTAAGTCGCATTTCTCCTTAGTGTGCACACTATTTAAAAAATGGAATTAAAATGAATTTGCGCTTGAAATCTTGTTCGGCTTCTTGAATTTTATTAAAAATAAATATTTTGCTTTGTTTTGCGTTGTGATTGAGATGTAGCCCGTAAAAGGAACGTTCTTAAAAAAACACATTCTCACTTAAAAAGTAAATTAGTCTTTACGGATAACTGTACCGGAGAGGATTTGGCCACTTACCCAGCCCTATCGCTTATAAGCTATCTAATGAGTAGGCACCGAAACAAATAGACTTTTAAAATTTCAATGCACAGTGCTCTCGAAAACCTTTTGAAGTTTGCCAATACACTTTTCAGCAGCGTGGACGACTTTATCCCAGCTCTTTGGGCTAGTATTATTTACTTACAAAACACAATACTGCACTTGACCACATCTTTTAGTCACACCCTGAGTAACAATAAACTGAACCTGGCTTTATTTCACCGAAGTACGTTCAAAGTTAAAAAGTAACTTAACTCTCGATTCGATGTCTCGGTCCACCGCCATCAATCAAAGTATTTTATTGATCAAATAATATTTCAAACTAATTAATAATTAATTTCCATTAAAATTTTAGAATCGCATAAACTCGCACTTATATTCCAGATGAGTAATTAACTATTTATATTGTCAGTAGTTCAGCGGTGAATACAGAAAACTGTATCTGCAGATACATTACTGGATTCTGTACACTATCTATGTGAGCCGCGATCTGAGTGGCCCCGTTTCTACGGGCTTTTGACGGACACCGCAGTTGTTTTAGTGGGTGGGCCACGAATAGGGGTTGAGAAGGTTCACATAATTCATACACTCTCTACTTGCTCTAAGAGACGGAGGATAAATCCGTATTTATGGTATCCATCGTAAATTATTTAAAAAGAACGATTAGTAGTCTTAATATTTTCCCTTCTGGACGAAGTGGCTACTGTTATCGTAAAGTCAATATATATCGACATCGTCAGTTTTATCCACATCACCATGTAACCGGTATTATTATATTAATGAATTGCCACCATAAAATATTTTTCAGTCGGAAATAAACGATGCTTATTCCATTTAATTGAAAACTTAATCGTTCATTGAGTGACGCTGCAATATTTGCCGAGTACTGTTACGTCATAATTATTCGATATTTAAAACTACTACTGATATTTTTGGCTTTTGTTTACAATTCCACTGTTTCTGTGTAAATAATATTAAACAATAAGCCATCAATTTTATTGCGAAAAGGTGTCATTAAATAATTAACCTCTTGAGTGTCCGTAGGACACTCAAGGGGTTAATCATCTTTCACGGTGTGCCCGTAAAAGAAATAGGCCGGTAGTATCCTACGGGCACGGTGTGCCCATAAGGATTTGTGTCAACTTCACTCCGGTATTGTGTGATTGGTTACAATAATAAAAACGTACATCGACTAGTTACAGATTAACCAACTTAATACCAACAATTTTACCATATTTTCAAGCTTGTAACCGAAAAAAATAATAAAATTGCTGATTTCGGTACTCAGTTTTCTCCGTGCCGCCATATTGCGCTGTGGCGATCAACTAAGTTGAATTTGTGATTTTTCAAAAATGTATTCTCAACGCAAACGCTAAGTGATTGTATTAGTATTATATATCAAATTATTGACAATTTAGTGAATTATATGTTTTAAATATTTTTTTAAGCCAGGTATAAAAACATTTACAAAAAAAGTGTTAGTAATTTTTGTGATGCGATTGTCGGGCCGTTACGTCCTCCATATTTTAAATGATTATATGTAAGTATTTATTAATTACTTTACTAAATATAGATAAGTTTCTGACAAAGTTGTCTTAAAATCCATTGTTGATTAGACATTTCATATTGTTTTTGCTATAAATTGGTATAAATATGTTTTGTGAGTGAGAAATGTTTTCCGTCGGATCGTCAAAATGGCGCAAATTTTTCGCTGCTATGAATAAATGGTTATTGTGAAATGATATCGGTGACCTGTGCTAAATTAATGTTTATAACCGTCGCGTCGTCTACCCATGTCAATATAAGTGCAGGGAGAAAGTGAATTTCGTGAATAATTTATGTGTATTGTGGAAAAATGCTTCACATGTTGGAAGAAAACACAAAGTGACCTGCATTTATCAATTTTTTCGACATGAAAAGGTTAAAGGTAAGTTATTTCAATATAATTCTCATATAGAGTAACTTCTGAACTGTATACTGTTTAAAATTTACGTCATATAATTACACCAAACGCGAGAAAATTAAAGTTTCATAACCTAGGATCTTATAAACATTACATCCTCAAAATGGCTGGACACTACCGGCGAAAATGCATTTTGGAGCGAGGGTGCGAGAGGTTAACTGTTATAATGAAATGCCTACAAAACGTTTATTTTGAAATATACGCATTTACGGGTAGAAATTAAATAATTATCATCGTCTTAGCGATATCTCAGTTATATTTAAGCTTGTACCCCAGAATCTAACTAGATTTGACAGAATTATGTGCCCTCAGCTGCCCAAGGGGATAGCGATATATTTATGGCTTGTAACAAGTTTCAATATATACAAGTGCTTTGTTTCTGTTCTGTTCTATACTACATAATCTAAGATAGTACAACTTTCGAACATCTTCATGACAGCCGGGACAGACAAAACTGTCCCTCGCACCCGCACCTTGGGACGCATCCTACGCAGGCCTTACTCAAGCCCACGTGGAGCGTCCCCTCCCGGCATCCCGCTTAGCTTCACCGTGGGTGTACCTCAAACGCACGGTTACTGAGCCCCCCACCACGACAAGGTGAAGATCCCACGGGGGGAACTGGTCAGTGATCCTAACCGCTAAGCCGGAGATCTTTTCAACGTTTGTTTATCAGTTATATAGCTGCCATGGTACAAGCTGTGCTTAGTTTGAGATCATATATATGACCGTGTGTGTGCGTTGTGCTCAGAAATTTTTATTGGAATACCTACTTGTTCTTCGTTTCAAAATATAGACCTCTTCTTAGAATGTATTATTATCCGTATTAGATACAAGCGAATGAAATAGCAATTTATATTTTTAAAGAAAAATGCTCTGATAATCTTAATATATATATTTCTTGTGTGCGTGTGTATGTCGCTGAACTCCTCCTAAACGAATGGACCGATCTTGATGAAATTTTTGTGTGTGTTCAAGGGGACTTGAGAATGGTTTAGATTCACAATTTAGTCCACTGGAAAATGTATTTATAGTTAATTTTTAATTTGTAAATTTTTGTGAATTTTGGAATGTTTCACATTGGAACCGACGGACTGCGCTGCTATCACAGTGTCAAATCTTATATTAATAATTTCGTTAAGGAGTACATCGAAACCTGAATAATAAAACATTAAAAATAAAGATTTCGAGTCGACAACATATATCCGCAAAATTTGGATTGTCGAGTATTTTGTTAAATTGTAATGGTTCTGACAGACAAATCACAGTCGCCATATTGGCCAGTCAACCGGATGACATTTTGAGCACTACTAAAGTAGTACATGGTACTAAGTAGTTTGTATGTGTAAATACTTTTTGCAGATATCTATACTAATATAATAAAGCGGAAGAGTTTGTTTGCTTGAACGCGCTAATCTCAGGAACTACCGGTTTGATCAGAAAAAATATTTTAGTATACGATAGCCCAGTTATTCCGGAAGGCTATAGGCTATAATTATAACATAACGCTTCGACCCTTTGGGGCCGGGCAAAAGGCTAAAAAGGCTAAAAGATAATGTCGGCTAATCTCAGGAACTAGCAGTCGGATATTAAAAAATGTTATTGCCTAAGGCTATAGGCTATATTAAATTGCGCCACAACTTTTAGGGGCCAGACAAAAATAATAAAATGGTCAAACGAGAAGGGGGAAGGTTGTGTCAAAGGCAAAAAAGGCTAAACGAATAGGATACAATCTATATGGGTATCGTTTTCGAGATTTTCGGGACGCTGATTAATAAAATGAAATTTATTTAGTGATCCAAGATGGCGGTCGGGAAATCAAAGATGGCGGATGAGAAAATTTTAAAAATCTATATGGGTATCGCCTTCGATATTTTAAGGGGTGGGGAATCGAAATACAACATCTATTTCGTGATCAAAGATGGCGGATGGGAAATCAAAGATGGCGGATGGTAAAATTAAAAAAAAAACAATATTGGTATCGTCTGCGATGTTAAAAGGGATGGGGAATCCAAATACAACATCTGTTTCGTGATTCAAGATGTTGGATGGGAAATCAAAGATGGTGGATGGGAAATTTTTTAAAAATCAATATGTGTATCGTCTCTGATGATTTAAGGGATGGAGAATCCAAATACAACATCTATTTCGTGATCAAAGATGGCGGATAGGATATCAAAGATGGCGGACGGGATATTTTTTAAAGTCGATATGGGTATCGTCTCTGATATTTTAAGGAATGGGGAATTCAAAAACACCATCTATTTTGTGATCAAAGATGGCGGATGGGATTTTTTTTTTTAATCAATATGGATATCGTCTCCGATGTTTAAAGGGATGGGGAATCCAAATACAACATCTATTTCGTGATTCAAGATGTTGGATGGGAAATGAAAGATGGTGGATGGGAAAAATTTAAAAAATTAATATGGGTATCGTCTCTGATGATTTAAGGGATGGAGAATCCAAATACAACATCTATTTCGTGATCAAAGATGGCGGATAGGAAATCAAAGATGGCGACGGGATATTTTTTAAAGTCGATATGGGTATCGTCTCCGATATTTTAAGGAATGGGAAATTCAAAAACACCATCTATTTTGTGATCAAAGATGGCGGATGGGATTTTTTTTATCAATATGGATATCGTCTCCGATGTTTAAAGGGATGGGGAATCCAAATACAACATCTATTTCGTGATTCAAGATGTTGGATGGGAAATCAAAGATGGTGGATGGGAAAAATTAAAAAAATCAATATGGGTATCGTCTCTGATGATTTAAGGGATGGTGAATCCAAATACAACATCTACTTCGTGATCAAAGATTGCGGATAGGAAATCAAAGATGGCGGACGGGATTTTTTTTAAAGTCGATATGGGTATCGTCTCCGATATTTTAAGGAATGGGAAATTCAATATTATATAAAAATCTTTGTTTGTTTGTTCATCATTTTTATACTCTGAAATTATAAGAGATTAAGCGCTAAGTCAATGGTAACTTTGGAAAAGGGGCTTCAAAAAAAGGAAATTAAATAAAAAATCTAAAAAAGGTGATACGGAGTTAGCTGGGTCAGCTAGTATTAAAGTAAATAATCAAAACCGAGTGTCACGGATAGCGATATTATATTTTCAAAACGTAATAAATTAAATATTGTAAATAAATTCAAATAGATTGAAATATGAAGAGTCTAATTTCAATCTACTTAAAATGGGACTTCTACTACACTAAGTTGAATCCTGGACAAGGACACCGATTTTTCAAGACGAATACATTTTCAGGTAGGCTAGTGAAATTATTCAATATTTGTATCTATATTCCGTTATTAAAAATTAAGGAATACGACACGAAATTTAAAACGCCTTGTTATTTCCCAGTGGAATGTGACAGCCGTTGGCGTCAGGTTTCTTCTTTCCAGGAAGACTATCTAGCTTTGTTTATTCTTATAGGATACATAAGTCAAACTGTCTTGGTTTGTACGCCTACTGTCGGTTATTTCGCAATAGATTTTCAATAGGTGCCACAAAATAACTGAAGTGAGACGAAACTGAAGTTGAGTGCTTATACTGAAAAACAATTATTAATGACTCACTGCCTTGGTAGATACTAGAAATCTGTCCAATCGCTTACTTGTCTCGAAAAGCTGCGTAAAATATATGTATTTAAATTTGTATCTTTCAATAGCATTCGGATATGCTTTACTCATCATCTTCAATTACTCCTACACAAGTAATGCATGGACCATGATAAAATTGTAGTTATTAAAACAAAAGTAAGAAGAGTTTTTTTCTATTTCGAGTGTATTGTTTGCCCGATACTACTACTGATAAAATAATTAATTTATACTTGTTCGCAATGTAGGTATGTCTGGCAAATGTAACGACTAAGGATTTGTTAATGAAGTATAACCTGATAAACGAATAATTAATTATTTATATTGTCTGCTCACTATCGTTCATTTAAAGGTCTAAGCGTGTAGACGTCGGCCTACTGCCAGATAACAGCAAGACAAACGTAATATAACTAATAAAAAATACAGGTTGTTGATATGCATTTGCAAAAAAATTAAGTAATACACTATAGACATTATGCTTATTCACCTAAAATTATTTCAATTTATTTCGATAGTAAATCAGAATAAACAGTTGAAAGTTGCAGAAGAAGACTGCACGGTAGGCACGTGTGCTTGTATGTATTGGGTGTAACTGCAATGCGAGCCCGTGGCAATCAGCTGAACGACGGCGGCGGTCAATACACTGAGCTGATTTTCAAAATGCATGATTACGAAAAAAAGAATTAAGTTTTAGTGACTTATTTTTTCATGTATTTGTATTCAGTTAAAGAACCTGGAAATTCACCGCTGGAAATATTTCGCAAATGCAAAATTTATCAACACGCTGTATAAATAAAAGATATAAACCTTTTTTAATGTATAATTACCTCAGCTTTCAAAAAAAGGATTTTTTTATGTAATCGGTACATTCGTTTAAGAGCTTCGATACCACAGACTACCACAAAGATACATCAAACATATGTATAGTGCATCTTTCGTTTCAAAGTAAAATAGTACGGCAGCAGGACAACGCAAGTCGTAAGCGTCTACGGATATATACTGCACTTCTCTCACACAATCTTCTATGTGAATACGCAACAATCTAATTAACAGGCCCATTCTACGGTGGAAATTTAATTTTTAATAGACACACCAAAATGTTGGACGTGTGATTTCCACAATGCGCCTGCTATGTGAAGTACGTACTTAATTGACAACGGCCTTAATGTCATTTAGTGAGCAAAGCTCGACACTCCAACTGTTACTGAGTTTCGCGACAAAGATGAATAATATTCAGTCAGATTTGAGAATTGAAACTAAAATGTGAATTCAAAAACATCAAGTAAGTGTAGTTGGTATTTATTTTGTTACTTGCAACGGAAATATATTTAAAACGATGAATGATCATGTTTATGCCAGCCAGCAAGGCACTTGTAAAGGATTTTATAATGAACTAGTCGACGCCAGCGGCATCACATATTTTCAAATTTCCCGTTTTGCCCGATCCCGTGGGAATTTCGGAAAATCCCGTCTTAGTGCACTCCAACGGTCCCCAAGGAACATACATGCTAAATTTCAGCTTCTTGCGCCGAGTAGTTTCGGCTGTAGGTTGTCTGTCAGTCAGCCAGTAACGCAAGGATTTTATATATACAGATTTGTTTAACTGTAATTGATTATACAGTGATTTTCCTTTACTAACCAACCGACACCACAAATTGCAGCTGTAACCGCATATTTAGATATGTAATTATATTCATTGGGCCCCGCGCTAAGAATATATACTTATGTACATATATTGTTCCAGCGATGGTACATGCACACTTTTAAAAGAATTTTAAGTAGCATCACTACTTAAGTTAAACTTGAGTCCATACGCGTCTGGACACATGTGTTCGGCAAGTCTACACCACGGGGCCCCATTTGGTAAGAACATGTTTTATGTAAAATTTAAAGTGTACCGTTGTCAACTTGGCATAATAAATTGTAAAATCACTCGCCCATCATTGTCACCAGTCCACGTGTCATACCGTGTTGGAAATTGATCGGACTGCAGGCTCACTATACTGTCAAACAGTCACTGCAATAGTTTTAAACCTAGAGCACATTAGCTACAAATCTAATTGTGCCTACAGCGTTTAGTTCCGAATGTAATGAATCCAAAATCCGCAATTATGAATTCTAAGACGAGTGAGATGCATACTGCTATGTGAACTAGTGACCTTTCAAGTATTCTTAGGCAAAGCTAGAAGGTTTTATAGAAATAGTGCTAAGTATATTTAATTTGATAAAAACAGTTGTTAAATAAAACGGCGTACTACAAGCTAAAGAAAATGAGATAATGTGAGCGTTAACAGAACGTTCACGCCAAGGTAAATTGCGTTGGAAACTACGAGAAAATCATTCCTTCATCTTATTCAAGAATAAGCGTATATAATATATAAGGAAACAACGAAAGTAGTATTTGATACCTACACCTGGAATTGCAGTATCGTTCGCGATATTATTGAGTCTGATTAGAGCTCCTTGTGCGAATACATACTGCAATACTTATTACAAAAGGTTTTGGTTTCCTAATAAATGCGAATGAAAGTAAATTTAAACTGCATGGTAATAGAGCTTAACACAATAGCTAGCGATGAATATTTAACCGCTTGCTTGCCCGTGTTATATGGCATATAACAAAATTCAAACACTAAATTGCCCGTGTTATATGGCATATAACATCGCATCTCAGTCTACTTTGCCCGTGTCATACTGTATATGACATGGCTCCCGCAGTCGAAAGAGTGAAATATACTCGTCTCAGTCGCTCTAGGGCTTAGTTTGTATTATGTATCTCGTTTCTACGTTAAATTTCCCGTCATACTAATCCCAGTCGAGTTTCGACTCCATAGAGAAATTTAAAAAAAAAACGTTCGTTGTCAATGTTGTCATTGAGTGTTGAGTCGGTGCGGAATGTGCGGAATGTGTGAGTGTATTTGTGCTGTTTTTTCTGTTTAATTTAGTTTTATTCTTTAAGATCTATTGTGTTTATCAAGGTATGTAAATAACTAACACGTATATATAATAATTCCAGCATGAAATATAAGATTTGACTTTTTTCGAGACCTTAAGTAGATTTTGGCGCGCAACAGTGATTTTACTGAGAAGATGGGAACTGTTTCAGAAATGTTCATATTACTCAGAAGTGGTCAATGCTATCCATATATTTTTTTTTGTTTTAAAAGAATATGAGACTACTTATTTAGTGTTTATTTATTTGTATGTTTAAAACTGTTATTTGTGCATTATATGGCCTTATCAAATTTAACATAAATTACGCCGCGCGGCGCCAGGTAATGGTTTGGAATCAGAGGCCTCTAATTCATAAATATGTATAGACAAGTGTACTTTTTTATTTTTATCTTATTATCTTATATATAAGTAACGTAATTAAATATTAAAAACGATATGTCACCGCTTTAAGTTTTGAGGTATGAACTTATAAATACAAAGCGAGCTCTAAAACGCGCTATCTCAATTTCAAACGAGCATCACTCGACACCAGAGTCGTAATCTAAATAAACAAAGATAACATTGTATAGTTAGTTTCATAACAAACATAAATAATATAACACTTGACAACCTTTCAAAACAAATTGAGTCACATGAACCGATTGTGTGGAACCCGACCCGCGCGCCGAGGCGATAAAAACGCGCGGGCATTTGATCGTTATCGCTTTCAAGTGGCCGGGCAGAGGGGCCGGTGTGGGTTGCGGCGCGGGGCAAGCAAGCGGTTAACGGAATTAATAATTTCGAAGCCGACATCCGTGTTGAAGAGGAAATTGTTGTTTATTAGTAATTTATTTGTCGAAGTATGCTCGTTTACCGGTACTTAGGTGTGGCAAAAAGTAATTAATAAAAAATTCATTTCATAACAGCTCTCTCTTCAATATTACGAATCTGCTATGCTTATCTGAAAAAATATAGGGTACACTTCTTATAATCTTCGATCGATTTTGTCTTATTATACTTGACAATAGCAAATGGGCATTAATACGTTATTATAAAAAGTGAAGCTTAATTTAATTGATACAGCTTGCATCATTCCCAGTTGAATGAACACCACTCCATTCGGCACAGCAAGCATGAAAGAACACCGTGTAATTAATCCATTGAACATTGAAGAACTTAACAGGTAAAGTAACAAATAATTGAACCAACTATACGATTGAATTCACAGAAATCACTACTAGCTTATTAGGTCTGTCGATACGTATTGTTACAAAATATAATTTTGCTCGTGACAGCATCGCTTTATGAGGATTTGTGACAGGGACAAACAAATATGTTACGAAATATTGAAATACGTACAGACTGGTCTATTAGTATAGAGGTTGTTGGTTGCATTGCCAAAAAGGACAAATATTAGTGTGATGAGTGCGGTCATTTGTTCTGTATTTAAGAATAAAAGTATGTTAATCACAATACAAGCCATAGTACAAGCACCGCTTAGTTAGACATGAGATTCTAGGAAATATCGAATCGTCACCGTAGGAAAAATCTAGCTATACGCTTACCAACCTAAATTAAAAACGTCTATGACCATTACAATTTCATATAAAATGCCCATATAACTAATAAGTACTACGTATACATGACCGAACACCTCATGTACAAAATAAAAGCCAGACATAATATCTCATTTACAGAAGTTTCTGAATGTTCAAAAGAATTCCTCCTTTACCGCTGATATATTTACGACATTACGTTACTCTGCCACACGAAAGAGTAGAAAAGTAAAACCCCTAAGGACATTATCATCACCGCAAATAAATTTTTGAATTGAGTATTTTATTTAAAATCTAGTAACTTAAGCAGGCTTAGCTAGCGAACTTTATCGAATCGTGTAATGAAATATTTTATGTATATAAGGTTGTATGACTGTAGTACTACACCAACATCGTTTTCCATGATTTTCGCGTAATTGACCATAATTGACAAAATTTGGAAATGAATTTTGGTTTGACCAATTTGCGTTTGAAACTTTAAATTGGTTTTGTTGGTGAGTGCAAGTCACTGGTGTCATTACGTCTCATAGCACAAGTTGTAGCTAATGTAATTACGGACTATTTAAGAACGAATTTAACATTAAAAGAAATACGCAAAGCGAGGGATGTTACCAATTTTTGAAAACTTCGTAGGCATGTTTCTGTTGTAAGTCTGATCCGTGCTCTAAGTCCCAATCCAATGTCAAAATATCCACAGTAATCGCATAGAATATATAGTCACACTAGCTGACGCAGCGAACCCCGTATCGCCTTTTTAAGAATTTTTATTTAATTCCCTTTTTTCGAAGCCCCTTTTCCATAGTAACCATTGACTTAGCGCTTAATCTCTTATCATTTCAGAGTATATAAATGTATGAACAAACAAACAAAGATTTTTATATAATATTGAATTCCCCATTCCTTAAAATATCGGAGACCATACCCATATCGACTTTAAAAAAAATCGCGTCCGCCATCTTTGATTTCCTATCCGCCATCTTTGATCACGAAATAGATGTTGTATTTGGATTCACCATCCCTTAAATCATCAGAGACGATACCCATATAGATGTTTTTAATTTTTCCCATCCGCCATCTCTGATTTCCCATCTGCCATCTTGAATAACGAAAAAGATGTTGTATTTGGATTCCCCACCCCTTTAAACATCGGAGACGATATCCATATTGATTTAAAAAAAAATCCTGTCCACCATCTTTGATCACAAAATAGATGGTGTTTTTGAATTCCCCATTCCTTAAAATATCGGAGACGATACCCATATCGACTTTAAAAAAAGATCCCGTCCGCCATCTTTGATTTCCTATCCGCCATCTTTGATCACGAAATAGATGTTGTATTTGGATTCACCATCCCTTAAATCATCAGAGACGATACCCATATAGATGTTTTTAATTTTTCCCATCCGCCATCTCTGATTTCCCATCTGCCATCTTGAATAACGAAAAAGATGTTGTATTTGGATTCCCCACCCCTTTAAACATCGGAGACGATATCCATATTGATTTAAAAAAAAATCCTGTCCACCATCTTTGATCACAAAATAGATGGTGTTTTTGAATTCCCCATTCCTTAAAATATCGGAGACGATACCCATATCGACTTTAAAAAAAGATCCCGTCCGCCATCTTTGATTTCCTATCCGCCATCTTTGATCACGAAATAGATGTTGTATTTGGATTCACCATCCCTTAAATCATCAGAGACGATACCCATATAGATGTTTTTAATTTTTCCCATCCGCCATCTCTGATTTCCCATCTGCCATCTTGAATAACGAAAAAGATGTTGTATTTGGATTCTCCATCCCTTAAATCATCAGAGACGATACCCATATTGATTTTTTAAATTTTCCCCATCCGTAATCTTTGATTTCCCATCCAACATCTTGAATCACAAAACAGATGTTGTATTTGGATTCCCCATCCCTTTTAACATCGCAGACGATACCAATATTGACTTTTTAAATTTTTCCATCCGCCATCTTTGATTTCTCATCCGCAATCTTTGATCACGAAATAGATGTTGTATTTCGATTCCCCACCCCTTAAAATATCGAAGGCGATACCTATATTGATTTTTAAAATTTTCTCATCCGCCATCTTTGATTTCCCGACCGCCATCTTGGATCACTAAATAAATTTCACATTATTAATCAGCGTCCCGAAAATCTCGAAAATCTCTCATATAGATTGTATCCTATTCGTTTAGCCTTTGACCCAACCCTCCTCCTTCTCGTTTGACCATTTTATTTTTTTGTCTGGCCGCTAAAAGTTGTGGCGTAATTCTTTTAGCCTTTTTAGTCTTTTGCCCGGCCCCAAAGGTTCGAAGCGTTATGTTATATAGCCTATAGCCTTCCGGAATAACTGGGCTATCGTATACAAAAAGAATTTTCAGATCCAACCGGAACATCCTGTGATTAGCGTGTTCAAACAAATAAACAAACAAAAAATCTCTTCCGCTATATTATATTAGTATAGATAATTGCAAAATGTATTCACACATATAAACTACTTAGTAGTACTCAAATGTTATCCGGTATCTGTGACGTTTCGCAAGACTAGCCAATATGGCAACTGTGATTTATTTGTCTGTCAGAACCATCACAATTTAACAAAATACTCGACAATCCGAATTTTGCGGATATAATTATATGTTGTCGACTCGAAATTTTTATTTTTTAATGTTTTATTATTCAGGTAAGGTTTCGATGTACTCCTTGGCGAAATTATTAATATAAGATTTGACACTGCGATAGCAGAGCAGTCCGTCGGTTCCAATGTGAAACATTCCAAAATCCACGACTACTTACAAATTATAAATTAACTAAAAAAACATTTTCCAGTGGACTAAATTGTGAATCTAAACCATTCTCAAGTCCCCTTGAACACACACAAAAAAAATCATCAAGATCAGTCCATTCGTTTAGGAGGAGTTCAGTGACATACACACGCACACAAGAAATATATATATTAAGATATTATGAAATATAATATTTAGCTGGAGTGTATGAATATATTCAAACTGCTGAAACCATTAATGTTAATGGTATTTCCTGTTTTCAGTGGCTATGAATCAGTACTAAGCCCAAATCTGGTATTTGAATAGTGCAAGGAAGTGTCTGCTGCGTAATTGTGTCACATACATAGATGTCGAGGCTATAACTGTGCATGTATAGCTAATATTACATATCGTTGTGCATATTCGTGCAAATTTCCTTGTTTACTTGGACTTTTACTAGTAACATTTTCAATAATTCTGTTCGTAGTGAGAATGTTTGAATAATTTTAGTGTGAAATATCTCTTTGACAATAGATCGCTATTCAGAGAACTCGTGCATGCTAATATAATCAACTTCGAGTTTCCAAGAAGAGATACATTAGACTTTTCAATTCGTATGAGAGCGGATTTTTTATAATTATATTGGGCTTAAAAAGCAGCTTATAAAGCCTTTGCTTTGCCTTTATTTTGCTTCGGACCTTTCTGATATAAAAAAATTATACCGTCTCTTTAACTTGGTGCATCGTGCTTCATTGTCTTTTTATCTTGGTGCGTAGAATACACATTGATTATTGCATTAGTATCTAAAACTGCTATTCTCAGTCAGTAGCGGCGAACACGCTGTCTTAATAAACATTAACATCCTAGTGTGTGGTATTTTGTTTAATGAGCTTTGTTACTGTACGTTCAAGGTCTTACATGAATTAAAAACAAAATCTTTTTGTGTCTATAGAATTGACCGCTTACAGCTTGGTAGTAAGTAAAATTAGACGAATAAAACGTGTTTTTTAGCAGCCAAACCTGGAAACATTCATTGGGAACTACTGAATATGTTTCATAGAAGCAACGCTTTTGAGATTGGGAACTAGTGAATATGTTTCATAGAAATACGTTTAAAGCGCTGCGCAGTCATGTCGAAGGATACTCCGAAATGCTAAGTAACGAATACGAGGACGTTACGTATAGTTAACGAAAAGGATAAAAGCCTTAGTGTTAAAGTCAGCAGGGCTCTCTGGATTGCAGAATGAGATTAGAAAACTTATTTGCCAAGTTAATAGCTGAAATAAAAACACAAGTGGACAATACTCTGCTGGGTTATCAGTTGTCAAGCGGATGAAATGTCGTGGAAATAAACAACGGCGACATTGAGAACAGTGCATCTAACTTGCACCAGTGAATGCTTGCAAGTTGTTTCCATAGAAAAAATAAAAATAATCCTTGAATCAGCTTAGTAATTGTAAGAGGGTATATTTTTGAGTTCTGTTGTAACCTTAAAGAAAACCTTACATGTAGTTTCGCCATGTTCGTCTGCGGTTAGCCGCGGAATCTATAGGAACTATCGAGCTAATAAAAGTCAAAAGAAAGTTATTAATACGTACAGCTCCCATATACGAGTACCTATAGGCGAAGGATTATTATATGTTTTTTATGGCATATCCTTAGATTTTAGATAGGTATTTCAAAAACAATAAACAAAGCAAAAACCACTAATGACAAATTGTCCACTCCCCTCTATATTCTCCGTACTTCGCTAAACCGTAGTATTTGGGTGCTTAAAATACGTTTTAGTGTCATTCATAATGAACTTTCAATTCGGTTTTACTAATTCATGAGTAATGGTCGATTATCTTAAACTTATACTTGCAAGCGATACAACGATTTTGTGATCAAGTCCCTTTATCCTTAGGACATAAGTTAAGGTCCTTCTGAACCCTACATTGTGTGTGGCTCAACATGCACATAGTGAATTTTTTTAAGTTAGAATAAATAAAACCATCGCCATCAGCATTTATCTGATTCTCTATTTACGCTCTGTGGAAAAACTTATATCCTATCAAATTAAAATAAATAACACTACAAAGCGAATCCCAGGATCCAAAGCGTAAAGTCTTGGATGCCGGGAACCGCAACTGTCACGACATTTCCTCAGGTGATGAAATAGCTTGATTTGACATTTTGTAAGCAAAAGTTGTTGAAATGAAAAAAACTATTTTTGTCCAAACAAGTCTAGGACAATCTTAAGCTACTCTTAACGCAATAAACACTGACATTGCAAAATAAAAAATAAGTATCACAACGTTCTCGGCTAAATTTCATTTTAAGTTAACAAAAGACCCAACATTTTGCCAGAAGTATTCAGACGCGAAACTATTTGTTGTGCCTTACGGTTTTAAATTAAAAGTAATAATTTTAATTTAAATGAATCTTTTCGACAGAAATAAAGTCTTTAAAGTGTTGACGGTACCTTCTTCCTAATTCCAAAGTCGGCGAGTGCGTGACGATATTCAGCCAGCGTACACTGTGGTCTGAATGTACCGTAGGCTGTTGTCTGCCGCTCGTAGTCCGTCAGAAGGCAGAGGACGTGGTACCACCGCTGGTAATGTAGCTAAATGATAATAAAGATGCTCACCTATTATCATTTAGCTAGCCCAAGAATGCTTATCGCTATCTGCCTAATCGCGCTGCTACAGATTGTCGTAATAGTGAGTAGGCCTCGAACGCCTGTTGCCGTCAAACTCACACCCTGGTTTCTTCTATGAAGATAAAAACACTACTGGCCTATTTCTTGAATTGATATTAATACACATAAATTTAATTGAGTCACTTTCTCTGACTTGGAAGTTAGATGAAGAATTGTCTGTCTTTCTGTTTGTCCGGGCGGGGTAGGTACATTTTGGAACATCTTTATTTTAATTACACCTCCATTACAGAATGCTTTACTGTTTATTTTATTGAAGCTACAGTTTATCTCCGAGTGTCGAATTTATTGAAGGGACACTCGATAGTTGGTACTGCTATTGAGATATAGGTCTTATACGTAATATTACATTGCGGGTATAAGTAAGTTGTATATAAAAAAATCAAAAATCAAATTTAATCATGCATCAGGAAAAATAATTGTTATATTCCTTAAGTACATTTAACACTCAACGCAAACTTGCATAGTGTAAAATAATGTGTAAAGACTGTGTGTGTCTTATGAATATTATATTTTTAATCCAACAAAGCAAGCGGTAACTCATAAGCGTAGATCTGTGGCGTGTACTTTTTCTTTGATTCAGCTCTACTTAAGTGAAACATAGATAAGAAAGAGCTAAGAATAAACTTAAAATTGGATTCAGCCTTTCATACCTACTTCAATATGTATGTGATGCAAAAACCACAAAGAAAAAGTACTTTTGCGCGTTACTATGTGTTCAACTCCGGTATCGGAGTTTATAGGCTGCCAGAAGGCCTCCATCATGAACATCATCATCCTAGCGTTATACAAATTCCATTCAAGTGCTTCGCCTTTGAGTCCTAGCTTTTAACCTTACCAAATTTAACAGAATATTAGCTTTTGCAACTCCACAACTTGATAATTTGATACACCGTTGTACTTGTAAGTTACTTCACTACTGAAGATGTACCAATACCACTATAATATTACCCTCTACTATTATGATATCAAACAGTGTACGCGTGTTCGTGCATTGTTAGATCGTGATTACGTCTAGTATTACCAGGCACAATTAAGAAGACGGCAGGTGCATTAGCGTTAACATATCAGACACGGCGGAGCTCGTAGCCATTTAACGAAGAGGCGATTAGTAAAGTTAATCATTAATATGTGTACGTTAAATTAATGTTAAGACGTACATATTAAGGTGTTACATTAGTAGGCAGGGTAGACTATTTTATATTAAATTAAGACAGCTACACCCGCACATTTTTTAATTTTACGTTTTCTGTCCGATTCCGTGGGAATTTCAAGAAATCGCTTCTGAGTGAACCTCTACGGTCCTCAAGGAACATACATGCCAAATTTTGATTTTCTTGCGCCCATTAGTTTTTTCTGTGCGTTGTCTGTCAGTCAATTAGTAAACCAAGAATTATGTCAATTAGTATACCTACCAAGAAATTTATGTATACAGAAGATTAAATACTTGTAGGTAATACAGACTAATTACATACTTCTACGAGGTTACACCGTGATATTATTTATATTACACATCAGTTGATGGCTGGTTCTTTCCGCATATAATTACGGGATAGTATATCCCAGAATCGACATAAAGTAGTTGGCATCCGTTACGATACATTTCGTTCGATGAGTGAAAGCGCTGCGCCGCATATCTTAGACAGAAAATATATCTTGATATATTGTTTTATATGGACGATACCAAAATAAGTCGCTTTTGACTATGAACTGTATTAACATGACTAAGAAATGTATTAACACGATTTCAAAGAAAGCTTCTATTTTAGAACCAGGTCAGAAAGTACTTTTTGTGAGTCACACGGAGTGTTGTCAATGCAAGGATTGAACTATAACATTCTACGTAATACTTCGCGTAATCGACGAAGCGGTTGCTTAAACCGTGTAATCAACTCTGATAATTTTGTTCGTATTCCGTACATTATGTAAAGATGAATAACACAACATTATTTTATACCTTAGCAGTAGGTACTGTATAAAGGAATGTTGTATTTAAGTAAATCAATTATTCGTTTACCTGTCTTTATTAGAAGACGGCTATACACAGTAGCCACAGTAAAATTAATTATTAGATATTTTATTTAATAATAGTACTTCTACAATATTTTATGATATCTTTGCAAAAACAAAATAATTAGCCAAAATAAGAAGATCTTTTTCATATTATATTATCTAATCACGAAGCTTGGGATAAGTCGATCCAATCATATTATCTTTGAGTTCATTATCACGATAAAACAATATAAAAATAAGTGCTCCTTACAAAATTAAATATTTTTCTATAGGCAATACTTAATTATTGAATTATTAGACATAAGTATTTATAAAATAATCTATTAATTAGGAATTAACGCGCATATTTATTCGTTTCAAGTAGAATATATCCTTTAGTTTCTCTACAGCAGTTTTTAAAAAGATCCGATAAGTTGGTTCATAAAGCAAACTTTTAATACGCTACTTAGAAAATAATGTTAATACTTGCGAAAGCCCTCGGCGCTGTAACTACGACTAGGCGAAATCTGAACATAATGAACTGTATTGTCTTTTACTTGTTTATTTAATAACTTAACCTTTTAGGGTTTATTAATAATTATTAGTTTTGTTAGTTATAATTTGGTGTGGTGACGGATTAAGAATACGAATTGTCACCACCCCATATCATCCCATGGGTGTCGTAAGAGCCGACAGAGGGAGCATATTATGCAGAAAACAGCACTGTAAGAGAAGGAAAACTTGATACAAACCCTATACCAACCCGTTTGGCGTGGTATAGTAGGCCAATTCCTCCTTTCAAAGGAGAGGCCTAGTCCAGCAGTGGACTGATAAAGGCTGATGATGTAGTTATAATTTTATTCTACTACAAGCTTTTATTTACTTTCATCTCTCCCCGAGTCTGTCATGAAATCTTGCAATTTAAATTTGACTATCTTCCCGGTTTTCTCTTGAGCTGAAATTGCATGTGTAAATTCCGTGACAATGCAATATTATGATGTCATGGAGATGATTTGATAATGGAGCTTGAAAGTGGCTTGCAGTGACGAATGGTATAAAGTCTCAGCTGAACTCAACTTACTATGCGTAACTAAGTGCTGATTCAAACTTGAACTCTAACTTCTATAGTGTCCTAGAAATAAGAAGGATAGTATTTTAATGATCATGGTTAAAACGCGTCACTGCGTGCGGGAGAGAGGTGTTGGGACAATCTAGTCAGCACAAACAAGTTATGGAACAAAAATCTCACCAATCTCTAATACAAACATTGAATCCAAAAAAAAAAATGTGCCTCTCTTTTTAGTGTCTCTTCTACCACAGGCGAACTGATAGTTTAAAATAGATAACTTTACATACAAGTTAGTTGATTGTACCTACGTGGTATAATGTCAGTTCAGATATTGACATTGCAGCGATACGTGATTAAAATAGCCGCAGGATAAAATGTGAATTTTTGAATAGCTATCGTGAATTCAATGTCGGAAGTGCATGAGAAGCGACAAGGGTACTACATCTTTTATATGAAGGCATAATCTGTAGTGCTAAGGTTTTAAAGTTAAGTTGCTGTATATTGAAAGGGATTTAATAAAATGTAAATATTGTCGTTATGCACAAAATATGCCAATGGCATTAACAGTATTTAGCAGGCAACCTTTAGGACGTAAGGACTAAATCTACACTAATATTATAAGCCTAGCACGTTTGTTTTTTCGCTTGTTTGATTGAACTCTGGTGCGAATTGAATAATTATTTTGTGTGGGATAGCCTATTTATCGAAGATGGCTATAGACGAGCATGCTATTAGGCATGGGTGAGCAGTAGTCCTAAGCAACGTAGTCCGCCGAGCTCAGATAGTATTACATAATTATACCTTCCTCCGTATTGTTTAGTGTAAATTTTGAAATATTATTTTTAACATTTTGGTCGCTTAACTACCCTGTTTTAAATTTCTTGTGTCAACGATGAAAAACGTAAAGGGCCCACTCAACTATATCTGTAAGTTTAAGAGATACTTTAATTGTAATAGAAACAGTATGAAATAATCACACCGTAGTTACTGCCTAACAGGTAGACTGAAAAAGAGCGAGGGAACATTATGACATGCCATCAAAACTCCATTCTCTTTAAGTGGCCGACATTTCACTCTACTACCTTCTCAAATAGTAATCAGTGTCACATTTACAATAAGATCTTTTATCATGATCATCAGACTGTATCAGTCAACTACTGGACTTAGGCCTCTCCTATGGCATGCCAATGACCTCAGTCTTCAGCTTTCCTCTTCTAACCCCTGCCCGCTGCCTTACGAATATCATCGTCAAGCAGGCAAGTAGAAATCATTTAGATTTCTTTTTAGGGTTCCGTACCTCACAAGGTAAAAAAGGAACCCTTATAAGATCACTTTCTTGTCCGTCTGTCTGTCTGTCTGTCCGTGTGTCACCACCGATTTTCTCAGGAACAGGTAGCCTAGCAAATTGAAATTTATACCAGATACTGTGGTCTTTGGTTCCTATTAGCTGGTGTATAAAAATCAGGATCCTGGGTCAACCCGATAAAAAGATATGGTCAAAATTACATTTTTGCGAAAACTTGTAAGTACCAAAATTAACCTTAATTTTCATTTTTTTTTTAATTTTCGTAATTTTTCCTTTACTTGTGCTGTAAGATCTTGGTTTTAACCAAAATTGACAATTCTAGGTCAACCCTAAGTACCCTATAGGTTTTGGGTCGAAAACCTATATGGTAGTTCCCGTTGAATTAGAGTCACGAAATATGGCCAAAAGCAGGGTCTTACAGCACAAATAAAGGGAAAAATTACAAAAAATAAAAAAGTGGAAAATTTAAGGGTTACCCCATACACACATAGTAGACTCCATTTAAGATAGTCCTCTAAGTTGTATGGGCGCTCATACAGATTTAGAGGACTAGCGTAATTAGCACCAACCTCAAATAAGGTCAAATGCGTACGGAACCCTCGGTGCGCGGGTCAGACTCGCACTTGCCCGAATTTTTTTATTTCACTTCTTCTGTCATCGAAACCAAACCAATTGCACTTTTTCTTAAAAACATAATTATGATATATTGTCAACAGTCAGCATTCTATAAAATAAGCATAAAGCATTTTTACTAAAAAATATCCACAAATAAGTGTTTTAAGTATCATGGCTTTTTATTGAATTTAGGTCAGTTCATTTTTATTTTACATGCGGTTAGAAAGTATTTCTTATAAACCTTATTTCCTGATGCACCCAGTGAATATAAAACTAATAAACATAGCGTTTAAACCCAAAAAAGAATGACGCCGAATATATTCATACAAATGAATAAACGACTTTTAAAGACTAAATATTTAAATATAAAATGCAAAAACAATTTTAGTTGGATTCATTTCGATGGTACGAAGTATTCCCAATACTAATATTTTTCATGCAAAATCATAAGCCCGACAGTACAAATACTGTTTTTCAAGTTTCAGAGTTTACCTTGTACCTAACGGGTTCTAGAATACACGAAGAAGAACCTTGCTATTATGCTAAAGGTTGTACACCGATTTTATTACATGTTGTTTAAAAATGCATGTTTTATTTTTGATGAATTGACTGCACGTACGGTATGGGTGGTTGATTTGTTAATTAAAACAGCGTCAAGTGCTGGTTAAGGGTTCGAACGAGACGACACTTTGTGTGATCTACAAATTGTTGTTTCGAGTTTGGGTGTATTTTTTGTTTGTTGATTCATTCTCTGTTACGTCTTCCGGCTTCATACAAGGTCAACATCTTTTATCGCGGTGGATTTTACAGAGATTAATAGAATTTGTTATCTGGGGCTAATTATTATAAATATCGTGTCTGAAACACAGATTTATCCTGGTTCAGTATCATTTTATATCAGGAAACTAATGGTCCGACAGCTGGCATCAATTTTGGGTAAGTATTTGAGGCAAGCTGAAAACTTTAAAAAAATAATATCGTGAAAAATATCGTGTAGAGCACACACATATACATATTCAATTGGCCTGATGATTGTTTGACGAATACATTTTTGCTAACTTATAGTGTTGAAATATACCTATTTCAGTTTGCAGTGAAAAATCACTGCAAGGCGCAATTTGGGAACCTCTACATTTTTAAGTCGTTTAAAGTTGTTAAGAGTGTAATAAAACGTTCAATGCAAAAAGTTCGTATGAAGCTCGATAGATGGCGTTGTAAAGTTGTGCTTAAAAGTCCCAAGCGTTTGTTTCACATTGGGCTATATAAGGTCCGTGAGATTAAATTTTTTGTGGAAATATAATACCATATTAGAACGGGCGTCAGTGGTTTTATTGATATAATCCCCTAGTCGTCGAAACAGTGCAGTGGTGTGGTGCATATTTCGTCCACTTTACACGTACCATAAGCTGCTAGTCCATTGGTCCCACTGAGACCGGATTTTTGAGAAACGGTCCAACGACCGTCGCCCGTACTCGCAGCGGATTGTTGCGGCACGGTACGAGGCTCGCTGCATTGACAGCGCTGGAAGCAAGCCGCTTGAAGCGGTTAAGCGCATTGAGGACCGAAGCGACATCTGACGGGTGCTGCCGTCAACTTCGTGTTCCTGTACCAATTTCGTCGTGGATATCGTGTGACGCTAGTAACGTTACTGGACTACGTCATCGGGTCTCCATCGTGTGACGTCACCAGGAGATTGTCTTTCGTCTCGACAGATGGCAGCACTGGATGGATAATTTGTGTCGTGAGTGTTGAAGTGCAACTGTGAGTACAATTTTATTGACTTATTAGTTCGAGATCATATCCATTGCTTACCCGCTATTTTGAACTTTATTGCCAAGTACATTTTAACTTAGAAGATTTTTAGTTACCTATATTATTATGGACTTATTAATATGGACTTAGAAAATTTCAAGTGTAGTTTGTAACTTTGTAGAATTAAATTGCATGTTACTTTAGAATTTATTTAGACTTAGAATAGTTTTATAAAAAACGAGGGAACGGGGAATCTATGCCCGACCTCGTGCAATAGTAAAAGTGTTCAAAACACTTGTAAAATTTTTCGATATTGTTAAACACTTAGCAAGATTTGTTTATATTTTTGTAGACTTAGAGTTAGTTGTAGAAATTGAGATCACTTCGTTTGCTTATTGTATTGTTTTTTATGTTGCGATTTATTTTGTTTTACCAATAGTGTAATAAATTTACATATTGGGCTTGCTTTTAGTTTTATTTATATTGTTGTTGATTGTTTTGTTTTTAGAGTACATATTTGTTGAATTAGTGTATTTGTCATTAGTAGCTTAAAGCTTTACGTACTTACAAGATCACATTCATACAATATTTCATTTGTTTACCGGTGAAATCATATAATATAAAAAAATAATTTAGTTAAATAAAAATAAACAAAATGGAAGGCTTAATTAACTTATTAAACAATTTACAAGGTGTGATACAAAAAGGATTAAATAATTATAAAGAGAGTCCTAAAGATAGAATTACATTAGAGTACATAGAAACTAGAACAGAACTTTTAGAACAAGATTGGAACAAATTTAAGGACATTAATTCTAAAATACATGAAAAATATTATACAGAGCAAATTAGTCAGATGGTTATGGACATTTATGACACTGCTGAAGACAATTACATTACATATAAATCATTACTTAAAACTATGTTATACAAACTTTCAGTCAAACAATCAACACAGGATAAGGCTAATGACAATTCATCTAAAAAGGCATCAACTGCCTTTGTTAAATTGCCGAAAATTACTATTGAGTATTATGATAGTGAGTGGGTCACTTTTAAAGATTTATTTATTGGATTAGTTCATAAAAACGATGCTTTAGATGATTGTCAAAGGCTCCATTATCTTAAAAATCATCTGACGGGAGAAGCTGAGCAATTGATCAGGCATACTCCAATTAGTGATGCTAACTATGCACAATGTTGGGCTGTATTAGAGAAACGGTATGATAATAAAAAATACCAAGCCAATTGTATATTGACACATTTGTTTGGCCAGAAACGTATGAGCGTAGAATCAGGTTCCGCTCTAAAAGAATTGTTAGACACTACGAATGATTGTTTAAATGCACTTAAAAATTTAAACGTAGATGTGACTTCATGGGATATAATTATCATTCACATTGTAGTTGACAAACTGGATTTAGAGACACGCAAACAGTGGGAATTGAGTGTAAGTCCCACCGACGGTAACGAATGGCCTACGCTTGAGCAATTTAGATTTTTTTTAGAAACACGTTATCGTGCGTTAGAGTTCATAGAGCCGAAAAGGGATTTAGTTCACCAGGGCAATAGAACACGTACTCACAATTCGAAGGCAATGTTGGTCACGAATTCATCGGCTTTACAGTGTGAGTATTGCGCTGAATATCACAAACTGTGCTTCTGCAAAAAGTTCGCTTATCAACCGATTAGTAGTAGGTGGGAATTTGTAGCGAAGAACAAGATCTGCTTTAATTGCTTAGGCAGCAATCACACCAAATATAATTGCAAGACACCAACTGCTTGCAAAATTTGTAAGAGGCGTTATCACTCTTTGCTGCACGTCAATGAAGGCTCCAATAACAGACGTACTGAGCATTCGCCCACTCTCTCTAATAACCAAGCTAGTTCTTCTGATGCATGCGATAAGCCAATAGTTTCGTGTCTCTCTACTGGTGCATTACCCAATCCAAGACAGATCTTACTAGCCACCGCGTTAATAAGAGCCGAGTCCAGGGTTGGTAATTATCAATTAGTTGGAGCCTTCTTAGATCAGGGCTCCCAGGCTTGCTTAAGTACAGAAGCCACTGTGCAATTGCTCAATTTGAAATGAATTCCTGTCAGAGGAATCATTACTGGGTTAGGTAACAATAGAACAACCATAGCTAAATATATGGTTCAGTTGTCTATTCAGTCAAGGGTAGATTCTAGCGTAAGACTACAATTCGATGCCTATGTTTTGAGCAAGATCACCTCTTACTTGAAATGAAATGAAATGAAATACTTCTTTATTTCGTGTAAACAAAATTTGCAATATAAACGTGTAAACAAATATTGCAAATACTTACGAAACGTCATTAAAAAGAAATATTTAATACAATTATTTTTGTGTGTCGAATTAGAACAGCTCAGTCCCAAGCGTTTTGGTCGTCTTTATAATCAGATATTTTATAATAGGCTTTTGAACACAATTTCGCTTTTACAATAATTTTGAACTTATTTATAGATAGGTCTCTTATATTATAAGGGAGCTTGTTATAAAAGCGTATACATTGCCCCATAAAACAGCTACTTATTTTGTGGAGACGAGTGCTATGAACTACGAGATTATTCCTGTGTCTTGTATTTACAGAATGTATATCACATTTTTTACAAAAGGACTTGGACAAAATGTGCCCCACGTTGACCAGAAACAAGCGGTTGTAGATAAGTTATATAAAACATACAAGGAATTTTAAAGCACTTTTTACATTCCATTGCAGTTGCTGAAAAGAAAATAATTTAAAAGAATTTGAAGTGATTTCCTTTTATTTGACTTTGTTTGAATCTACCGATAATGTTGCCACGTAACAATGATAAAAGATCAGTGTAGGGAAAAAATATAGCAACAGAATAGGCTTGTGTCCACTAAGAATGAAACGGTTTGATTGTAGTATCTATAGATACATTATGATTTTAAGATGTCAATAAAGTTAATTATGTATTATAAAAAGGTAAGATTAATGTTATTTTTAGGATTATAAAACTAAAATTAATGTATTTAGTCTTGTGACAGTGAACACCAATCAGAGAGCATTACGTCAAACAGTACGTCTGCCATTCATGTTGTTGACGTTTAATAGTAAATACAACTAAAACGTCAAACTTCCTACCTGTCAAATCGAAAATAACAAAATAAAAGTGGGTACATTAGACCAGACTTCATTCACGGTTTGTTTTGTTTGTACTTTGTGATATCACTCAACCGTCTTTATGGTTTACAGCGTTTTCGTGTCAAATTCAAAAAGGTTTTTAAAAAGCCGTAATTAGTAATTTTGCTGACCGATTTTTGAAGAAAATATCAGGTATTTCAGTTTAACATCTAATAAAGGAACGAATCAATCGCCAATTACATTTTAGGACACAAGCCTATTGTAAGAGTTAAAATAAGCGTAATCTTAAGAATGATTAATTCATTATAATAATATTATTTTCTATAAAACAAACCTCTTAACAATAAATTAAAAATGAGTTCAAAATATAGTTCAAAATGCACTGACTAACAGGGTTATTTTAATCCAGCTCTGGTATCACCAAGCTAATGTCAAAATAGTTGACATGTTGACTTATCGTCTTATCCATAGAGTAAAGTAATACTACGGAGGTCTTGTCTTTCGATGTACGCGCCTTTTCGGTTATAGTTTACTTCTAGACTAGAGTATTATACTTATATTTTATATGATGAGAGTCCCTCAAGCGAAGACCAAAAATAAATAATAGAAACTTAGGACAACAAAATGCATGAAAACTAAAATAGATTATATAACTAATTACATTATATCAATACATTGTGAAATATAGTAAAAAAATATGTCATTAATCATCTTTTTACAACCTTAATAACTTTTGACCACTGCTGCTTAGCTTAATGCGCCTTTCATATTGCATAACTAGAAGACTTGTTCTTTAAAATGATATCTGTTTCATCTCTGTACTTGCTGGGGCACATGCCCATATGATTTTTGTTCATCTCCTTTGTCAATATTTTTATGTACATATAGCAGATTTTCATAAATATATTGTGATACAACAGTTAGAATGTTTATTTCTTTGAACTTTTCTCTTAGAGAAACTCTTGGACTGAGGTTATAAATTCCCCTAACAGCTCTTTTCTGCAGAACGAATATTGTATTTAGGTCTGCAGCATTCCCCCAGAGAAGAATCCCGTACGACATTAAGCTATGAAAGTAACTGAAATAAACCATTCTAGCTGTTTCTAAATCTGTGAGGCGTCTAATTGTCTTAACTGCATAAGCTGCAGAACTGAGTTTGCCCGAATGCCTTTCTATATGTGGACCCCATTGTAGTTTGGTGTCCAGCATAATACCTAAAACATGGTTGCCTCGACGGGCTCAATCCTAGATTCATTAAGTTGTACATTGGTTGGCATATGTTTAACATTGGGCATTGAAAATTTTAAAAGTTTAGTTTTCTTATTATTAAGTAATAGATTATTAACATTAAACCAATTGACAACTTTAGAGAGTGCATTGTTTACTTCGTCAAAATTAATCTGTCGTCGTTTAATATTAAAAATCAAAGAGGTATCATCAGCGAACAATACAATCTCATGATTATTCTTAACGTAAAAAGACAAATCGTTAATATATATCAAGAATAGAAATGGTCCGAGAATTGAACCCTGCGGGACACCCATTTTCAAAGCAGAACCTGGAGATATCTTACCATTAACCTCGATCTTCTGGATTCTGTTGCCCAAATAAGAAGTCAGGAGATCGAGAGCTTTATTTTTAATGGCGTAATGATATAGTTTCCTGATAAGAGTATCATGATGAACACAATCAAAGGCTTTAGACAAGTCGCAAAATATACCTAACGCATCTTGCAACTTCTCCCAAGCTGGAAAAATAATTTTCAGTAACTCAACTGCTGCGTCAGTAATTGAACAACCCCTCGTAAATCCGAACTGTTTCTTGGGAAGAAGATAATGTCTATTGAAATGACTAAGTAGCTGACTAAGAATTAGTTTCTCAAAAATTTTGCTAAGTGTTGGCAATACAGAAAAAGGTCGAAAATTTGAGGGGTCTGATGTGTCACCAGATTTAAATAAAAGTGTTATTTTGCTATACTTCATTAAATCAGGAAATGTTCCAGAAGTGACACAACCATTGAACACTGTTGCAAGATGTGGAGCAATTAATGTAATAATACGAAATAGTCTTTACTGACAATCCCCACAGATCCTTTGTCTTTTTCATATTAATAGTTTTAAATTGTTTAAGAACATCATCTGTAGTAACAGCAAAAAATTCAAATGCCGTAACACATTCCGGCACGCAGTCTTTAAGCAGCATTTCAGCAGACATGGAAGACGATTTGAGTGACGCTGTAGTTACAATGGGTATATTAGCAAAAAACTTTTCAAATTCCGTCGCTACTTCCAAGTCCTCTGCAATACTCACATTATTGATATTTAGTAGGTAGTCGCGACTGCGTGCTTTGGCTCTACCAGTTTCGCTATTGATCACATTCCAAGGTGCTTTTATGGTGTTTTCAGCGCTTTTTATTTTATTTTTCAAATAAATTGATTTTGCAGCATAACAAGCTTGTCTAAATGTTTTTGAGTTTTTTTTTTCCATAATTAATAAAGGCTGGACTATTATTAAAAGCTTTTTCATTATAAAGTTCATATAACCTAATCCGACTTTTATGAATGCCTTCAGTTGCCCAATCACTAAACATCAGACAGTCAGTTACATTTAATTTTTTAGGTTTAAATACAGTAGAAAATTCATCATTAATCAATTTAAATAATGAATTATATAACTGATCCGGATGGTCATGAATAGGCAACCAACGCATTTTATTTGATAGATTATTTTTAAAAAGTTCTAATCGGTTTTCATTTATAGGTATAAAATTAATAATTTTACTCGTAATTTTTGGCTTTTTCTTGGACAACAGACTATTGTATTAATTGTATATTTTGATGCACCAGGTAAATACAATTTTTTAAATTATTTTTTGTACAATGTGTGATTGATGAAAGTGTGTTTTTATTACTTATATTTAAATTTATCAATGTCTTGTTTATGTTATTGCCAGAGATTGACTCTATTGTCTCATAACTTAATTTAAAGGATTTGGAACTGATTCCAAGCTTATATTAAATGTCAAGTTAGACTGATCAATATAAGCAGTGTTATTAGCCAAATGTTGGCTGTGTTATTAATAAAATATGCAAGCGATGATGCTATTTATCTTTGAATATATTGAGATAGATAACAACTATCATATGTCAAATAAAAACTTCTAATGAAAGCATTAGAGTCAATAAAGTCAATAAAATCATTGTATAATGTCAATGTATGTAATTTACAATTTAATTTATATCTATAGTCATTTTCGGCCTGTGGCAACAACTTACTGTAGGGAAATGCAAGTAAAATAATTTTTTGAACTTTTAGGTGTAATAATTGGTCGAAATACCTTTTAATAGTATTAAGATTTGCATTACCCCTTCCTTCAAATAAATATGATTATTGTTGAATTAGGACAGTATGTTCTACTCAAGATGTTTTGTAAAATATGTATGTGAAAAACTTGCTCCAGGCATACATAGTTAGTAACGGTTTGACCTGTCCTTTGTCTCAACAATTGGCTCATGTTCCTACCTATCTCATCACTAAACATTACTAAATTGTTGGTGTTTGTCTTTGTATTGTGATGTGAGAAGGAGGTGCTATCATTAATGAAGCTGTTACTCATCACCGCTGACTGAGATAAAATTGCAGAACTATCATTCAAAATGGTAAGCTGAGAACAACTTTGTGGTTTCAAGCTAGGTTCATTGATCTGATTATTATTAGTAAGTGATAGGAGTCTTTGCTCATTGTATTTACACAAATCCACTAAGTCATAGTAAGGCAAGATATGTTCATTGAACATATCTTGCCAGACTAACACTTACCAGACCAGACCATAAACTCAAGTCGTTTTGACTGGATTGACCCTAGCTTATGCCTAGCCGACCCAGAGTTCAACGTGCCAAATAAAATTGATGTACTGTTAGGCGCGGATGCTTACAGCACTATCATGAAAGAAGGAATAGTGGAGATTCCCTCTGGCACTCTAATGGCTCAGAACACTTCTTTAGGATGGATACTTTCTGGTGTAGTTTATTCAACATGTAAATCGATATTAGCGTCATGCACGCACAAATCAAAGAGGACGAGCTTCTCAAAAGGTTTTGGGAAATCGAAGAACACACGAACCCGCAAGGAATATTTACACCAGAAGAGGAAAAATGTGAAGAGCTATACAGAACAACTACCAGAAGAGACAAGTATGGTAGATATGTAGTCAAGCTTCCGTTCCGAGATTTAGATCCTCCTTGCAAGGCTATCAACTCACGTGGAATAGCGGAAGCAAGATTTAGATCATTGGAGAAGAGATTAGAAAGGAATACAGAACTTAAGAAAGAGTACAGCAAGGTTATCCAAGAATATTTATATTTAGGACACATGAGGGCTGTTGACCAGAAGGATGACAAGAAACATTTCTCTGTTGACCTTCCTCATCATGCGGTAATTCGCAATGATAAGACGACCACAAAGGTACGTGTGGTGTTCAACGCCTCTGAGAAGAATAGCAAGGGCGTATCTCTTAATGATACTTTGATGGTTGGGCCGACGCTGCAAGCAGATTTACGCCATACGGTCATGAGATGGCGACGTCACTCTATTGCTTTAGTAACTGAGATTGTAAAAATGTATGGGCAGGTAAGAATATCTGATGAAGACAGGATGTTTCAGCGTATTCTTTGGCGTGATAATCCTGAAACTGCAATTCAGGATTACGAGCTGCTAACCGTCACCTTTGGTACGGCCTCCGCACCATATCAGGCAGCCAGAACACTTCATCAGGTAGCATACGATGAAGGTCACAACTATCCACTGGCTGTAGGCAAAGTGCTAAATGCCTTTTTCATGGACGACTTGATGACAGGCTGTGATAACGTCGATGAAAGCATTGAGATATACAGCCAGGGGCCCAATTCTGCTAATTATATTTGTTCAAAATGCAGTTTCGATATGATGTCATATTTACGTCATAATGGTATTCTCCAAAATTAAGAGACATTGAAATGATATTGCGAATATATTGAGAGTTGAACAATACATAAACGGTATTCTGCTAAATATATTTTTGTACAAAGACAAACGTCAAACTGTAAATACACATATTCAAAACACCCATATTTTAAATGTTCGATTTCAAATCGTACGTAACATTATTGATTATGTATCAAAAAATCTCTCACAATCCAACGAATAAATTCATTTACTAAAATGGTACTGGTTAGTATTATAGACTGCCATATTGCACTGCTAGGTAGTATCATCTGTATATATAAAATTCATTCACAATTCCCTGACTAACAGCAATGCACAGCCGAATCTACTGGGCACAAGATGCTAAAAATTGGCATGTACGTTCCTCGAGGACCGTATGCTGCACCCTTATGGTCCCTGACCACATGAGTAGATAAACGGAACAGAGACACAGCTTCATACAACAGGGCGAATCGGTTGCACTACTACGAGCACCCGGCTTATGTGTGCGTGACCACTGGCCGCTTGTCGTGTACGCGGCGAGAGTGGAAAGAACCGGTTTACGTAGGCACAGGCAGTTGACAATCTTAGGGTTATTACGACGCACGTTGTTTGTTTTGTACGTTGCAAGTTTTAATATTTTAATGTAAAAAAATGGTGTTTTATTATTAATAATGGTTGTTTATTGTTCTGTGTGTATGAATAATACTAGATGAAATAATTAAATTATAAAGATTTTAACAATGGTAACGTACAATTGGGTTTTTAGGGTTCCGTACCTAAAAGGTAAAAAACGGAACCCTATTACTAAGTCTCCGTTGTCTGTCTGTCTGTCTGTCTGTCACCAGGCTGTATCTCATAAACCATGGTAGCTAGATAGCTGAAATTTTCACAAATTATGTATTTCGATTGCCGCTATAACAACAAATACTAAAAATAAAAAAAAATAAAAAAATAAGGGTGGGTCCCATACAAAAAACGTGTTTTTTTCGTATATTTTGCTCAAAATTACTAACTGTTACAGGTAGACGCTTTAAATTTTTACAGAATATGTAGTTGTATATTACCTTTCAAAATAAATAATTAAATTTAAAAAAAAGTAAATAATAAAGAGGGGCTCCCATACAACAAACGTAATTTTTAAGCAATTTGTTACTCGATCTTAATAAACAGGTAGAAACTTATAAAGTATTTAAGTATACATACAACGAACGTGATTTTCTTTTATAGGTGACTAGAGGACGCCAGCAGCTACGTCTGCATTTTTTTTTAAATATATCCGTTTTGGCCGATCCCGTGGGAATTTCGGGAAATTCCTTCTTAGTGCACCCCTACGGTCCCCAAGGAACATACATGCCAAATTTCAGCTTCCTGCGCCCTATAGTTTCGGCTGTAGCGTGTCTGTCAGTCAGTCAGTAACGCAAGGATTTTATATATTAAGATGGTACGGAACCCTTTGTGCGCGAGTCCGACTCGCACTTGCCCAATTTTTTAATTAGGTATAACTCCTGATAATTTTGTCGCATTTGTTGAATTGCTCAAGCAAAAGTTTCGCGAATATTTCGATCTTGAAATAAATATTGTCAATGTTGGCAACGAAATACTTAACAACTCATTAGTTGTGAAATTGTCTAAAATCTATTAATGTTTACAAAACCAATGACTATCAGAAAGTGATCAGCCATCGATAGGGATTACAAAAAACAGGTGCATACGATTTTCGACCTTATTGACGTAACTCAGAATTTATAATTTTAATAACGTATCAATGTCATAAAACAAGAAAATACCAAATAAAAGTCTGTCATGAATTGTCAATAAGGTCGAAAATCGCATGCACCTGTTTTTTGTAAGCCCTATCGATGGTTGATCATTTTATAGTCATTTGTTTTGTAGACGTTCATTTGTCTTACACAATTTCTTTTTAAACTTATTTTAGATACCTATCCCCGTGGTAAAACTAGTGGCCATAATAGCTAAAGGAGATTCCTATGTTTATTAGCAAAATAGATCATATTACCAGAAAATATTCAACACGATTAGTGGTATCGTTGGGAATGTCAAATAAATCACGTCGTCACGTCGTGTCCTTGGTAACAAATGTATATTTTTATTCCGTGCTTTTAAAAGTTTCAGGTGCATGCCTTTTTTGGTTCCACTCGCTATTTTATTTACAACAGCTGTACTTCTGCCGTATAGCGAATCCGTCGAGTCCAAGAATCTGCCCAATCCACGAATCTGTCGAGTTGGGAATCTGCCAAATCACGAATCTGTCCAATCCAAAATCTGTCGTATACCGAACAAGCGATTTGTCTTAACCTATTGTGACAACCCTACCAAAATATGTAACAAATTTACAAGCTCTTAAGAAGCTGTCTCTCTGTTTGGTTTATTTACTCATGTGCCCTGACTAAGAAGAGATTTCCCGAAACATCTACCAGATCGTAAGGAACTGTTAAAGTGAAATAAAATGTGAGAGCGTACTTGCGTGCATATTACATAAAAAACAAATCATAGGCAACGCTGTAACATCAAATTACCAGCTATAAAGTTAATTATTTCATTAATGGCAATACCTACTCATGTCAGGATATTTGACATTAAATTGAATATATCGAAATTAGAATAGAATGACATTGTGTAGCAGAATACCGATTTTGAGTCAATTCAAAATATAATCTCATTCCATTCAAAATATGATGTCGATGTCATCTAAAATAGCAGAATTGGGCCCCTGATAACTAAATTATTAGGCAAAGCAGGATTTATTCTACAGAAGTGGAATAGCAATAATCAGGATATGTTAGAAACAATTAATTCTATAGAAGAAGGTAAAGATAAAGAGCAAATAGAACAAACAAATACAAATGAAAATAATAGCAAAAAAGAATATATCGTGGGTATAATGGAAGAACTAAATAACTCAGATTTTGGCCAAGTTGACCTTTTACCATTTTTATGAACCCCAAAATGTGCCGCATCTTTTGGATCCAGTCCAAAAATAAAGCCATTTGTGTGTTTCAAATATAGAAATAGATAAGTATAAATAGACATATAGTAGACAAAATGACTAACTCTATAAATAAATGAACAACTGTGACTTCTGATCACTTGAGTATGAAATAAATTAGCTAATTTGAGTTATTTAGTTCTTCCGCGCACGAAAATATTTTAATGAAACTAGTCAAGTTGAAGAAAAACTTAACAACTTGAGTTATTTAATTCGGGCATTAATGAGCATTCATTCGGTTTTTAAATAAGTATATTTTTGTATTTCTTCTTCGAGAAAATGTAAATTTATAAGAGATTCCAATCAAATAAATGTCAATAGGTGTTCGCGACAGACATTAAAGTGTGAAAAACGCGAGTGAAAATCATATAAAATCAGTGCTATCCAATCGTGCGGCACAGCGGGTTCGGTTCCCGGACGCGTAAAAGTGTTAAAATAATGCTAAAATAATGAAAATATTTAAAATGTCAATAAGAAGTACTACATAGTACGTGAACATTAGTTTAAAACTTGTGCTAACTGTAGGGACCTAGATATCGATCATAAATAGTGTTATCAGTTGTAACAGATAAGAATCATAAGAACTAACAGTTGATAAACAGCTGTTTTGTTTACATAGTCGCTTTATAGTTTTATAAGTGTTTTTAGCTTCGCATAGGCTTGAAATCAGGTCTAGGTACTATTTTATTGCTAGTTTTTACCTTATATAGTTAAAATAAACCTAATAACAAACATTTGCATGTTTATCATAAACTTTGTTTATGTACGAGAGTGTTTACTTAAGAAAATCTGTATTTTTTCTTATGCATCGTAGGTTTTCATATAATAACTTCGAATTTAATAAAGATATTTTCATAGTGTTTGTTTTAATAGATGCCCCATATAATTGCACGCAATTGCCTACCAAAATTACACATGTAACTATAGTATTTAATAGTATTTCAATAGAAAATATAGTGGGCGGGCCCTTGTGTGACGACATTTTTCAACAGTTTTTCTAGAATTACTTAGTGACACAAGCAGTTAGGTTTAGGTATTGTATACCGATAGATATAACTTTATGAGTCCTATCTAACTATGTATAGAACATATATGTATGTATCAGAGTACCTAATATAAATACACATTTGTACCTCATAGAAAATTAAAAATAAATAAAGATTCTCTGTGCACGTGTTCGGTGCGGTGGTTGTCGTTAAGGTAAAGTTTCGAAGTACCTAAGCGACCATGTATTCGGCCAGTTTGTTGGCGTCCCAACCACCATCTCGTGACCAAGTAACTATATGTAACCATCAAGCACCGAACACCTGAACAGCATCGCTCTCAACGTATGAAGATGTTTTATTTCTCAAGCTCCAAATAGATAGAAGCCATACAGTCCACACATATAGAAGAACACACATCGTCGTAGGAACATTGGCCAGTCACACACCACCAGCGAACTGTAGCGGACTAGCAAAGGTTCGATTCCTGGCATCCGTTACATTTGTTGGTCCTTGCGAAGCCGGATAGAATACAGAAGAATGCCTACGACGCGTTCAAGAGGTCGTGCCCCCGAGGTCACCGGGGGAGAGGCCGGCGCCGGGCCTAGTTCCAGTTCCCGCGCCGCCGCTGCCCGCAATCCAGCCGCCGCTGTCGTCCGTCACGACGGGCCGCTGCGATCGCCGTCGACAACAGTCGGGAGCTATGCGCCGCCGAGGCCCCCCCGCCCCACCGGGAGGGACGAACGAAACATCATGCTTCAAGATGCAAGGGAGCGAGCAGAGGTGCAGTCGAAGAATGAAGACGTACAGGAAAGGATGTTGCAACCATCCGATAGATCGAGCGTTTGTACAGTGCAACATAGTATGATAGAAAATAGAGATACAAAAAAGCCAACGAGGGAACGCGACCGGCTCTCAGCAGCTACGGCACGCTCCAATAGAAATGTGTTGTTGGCCCGCGAAGAAGTTTTGAAGATAAAACTACAGTTAGCACAGTTAGCACTACAGAAGGCTGAAGAGGAGGCGGACTCCAATGACTACGACGAGGATGGACAGTCGAAGCAAGATTACGTACGTTCGTGGTTGGAAGAGGCTCCGGAACCCCAGCCCCGCCCTGAAGATATAGAAGTGATATCGGCGCCCGCTTAGAAGAGGGACGTCGACGGGGCACAGAAAATAGATAAAGAAGATGGACCGCCTTCACAGAAGATGGACGTTCATCAACAGGGAGGTGATTCGCTGAAGCCGTTCATCACGGATCTCACCTCCGCGATCGCCGCGCTCGCCGACAAGAAGCCACCGGACACATCGATAGTTGCACCACACGCGGCGGTTTCGAAAGTCATCATGACATTACCGACGTTCGGCGGCGCGCACACCGAGTGGCTGTCGTTCAAGGCGATATACGACACCACCAAGAGTTACTTCAACGACGTGGAGAATACACCGAGACTGAGAAGAAGTCTCAAGGGAAGAGCGTTAGGAACAGTGAGCTCGGAACTGATTAGGTATGCACGACCGGATGAAATCATGAAGGAGTTGGAGCTGCACTTCGGACGACCAGACTCGATCGCACAGGCAGAGACTGACAAGCTGAGGACCCTGCCACGCTGTAGCGAAGCACCTAAGGACATATGCGCGTTCGCGAGCAAGATTAGAAGCGGCGACTACCTCATCAATGCGGAGCTAGTGCTTGTGTTGACCGAGAAGCTACCGAACTCGCTACGTGTGCAATGGTACAAGACGTACACCGAGAAGTGCCATTTGAAGCCAGACCTCAGGCGATTTAGTGATTTCGTGACGGAGTACTCGCGTTACTGTAGCGCGTTCGCACCGGCTGAGAACATCACCGATGGGCCGCCAAGCAGACGTACCGTGCAGAGGACGTACACGGCGACGGCGACAGAGAAGCGAACCCCTACGGACACGTCTAACGCGAAGTGCAGAATATGTGAACGCGAAGGACACTACTCGTCGGCCTGCAGCACGTTTCGTAACGCCAACGCAGAAAAGAGATGGCAGCTAGCTAAGCAGCATGGATTGTGTTTTCGCTGCTTACGCATACGCCGAATTGAACACTTGTGCAAGCCCAAGAAGTGCAGTGTAGAGGGATGCCGCGCTACACACAATCAGTTGCTTCACTACGATAGGGGAGCCCATAGGACCGAAGACGCGAATACAGAGAAACAGCAAACGGTCGCCAGTTCGTGCATACGTGCAAAGGTTCAAGCGTACTTGAAGATAGTGCCCGTGCAGATAGTCGGACCGATGGGAGAGGTGTCTACATTCGCTCTACTCGACGACGGAAGCACCGTATCGCTCATAGACGAAGATATAGCCAAGGAAGTCGACGCGGAAGGGAAACTGGACCCTTTCACGATCCGTGCCATAGGCGACACGTCGATCGACATGCCAACGTCGCGACGCGTAGACATACACATCCGAGGAGCCGGCGCCGAGAGCCAACAAGTACCTTTGTGTGCGCGCACCGTAGCCAGCCTACACTTGTCGCCGCAGAAGATCGCCGAAGAGGACCTGATAGACTGCAAACATCTCGAAGGCATCAAGAAGAAGCTGGTGTATGACATAGGCATGCCGAAGGTGCTAATAGGTCAAGACAACTGGCATCTGCTCATAGCGAACGCAGTACGAAGAGGACCCAACGATCAGCCGGTGGCGTCGCTTACGTCGCTGGGATGGGTGCTGCACGGCGCGCGCTCACGCACCTAGGGAAACACCGTACACTTCGTCAACGGTCTCTCCGCTACAGATGAAAATATAGAAGCGCAACTGAAAGAATATTTCGCTCTGGAATCGCTCATAGTGAACCCACGTCGACCGAATTTGGACCCCGAGAAGCGGGCTACAGATATGTTAGAAAAACATACGAAACAGTTAGAAGATAGACACATAGAGGCAGCTCTTCTGTGGAAACAAGAAGACATCGTCATGCCAGATAGTTAAGAGAACGCGGCAAGGAGGCTCGCACACATAGAGAAAAAATTAGATAGTAACATGGAGTTGAAAACAAGATATACAGAACAGATGAACTCGCTGATAGAACAGGGATACGCAGAAGAAGCTCCCACTAATAGTACGCCAGGGAAGACTTGGTATCTGCCTCACTTCGTTGTACACAACCCCATGAAGCCTGAGAAGATTCATATAGTTCACGACGCACGCCGCCGCGATAACCAGAGGTGGGTCACTCAACGATTTCCTGCTCACGGGACCGCACTTGCTACAATCGTTGCCGGGGGTGTTAATGACACCGCGTTGCCGTCTCAGCTGATATAACGGAGATGTTTATGCAGGTGAGAATACGCCCAGAAGACAGAGACGCGCTGCGCTACCTGTGGAGAGGTGACCGGCGGGAGGGACCGCCCCAGGAATACCGTATGAAGTTCATTATCTTCGGCGCGGCAAGCTTACCGTGTACAGCTATATTCGCGAAGAATTGGAACGCTCGCAAGCACGCAGAAAAGTACCCAGAAGCAGCAGAAGCCATCATAGACAACCATTACATGGATGACTATCTGGACAGCTTCAGGGACGAGCAGGAAGCAACGAGCATAGCGTCACGGGTGCGAGGCATCCACAGACAAGCGCACTTTCACCTCACGAAATGGGTGTCGAACTCTAGGAACGTCATCAAAGCAATAGAACCAAGTCAACATGGCCAGGAGACAGTCGGCTTCGCCAGCAAGGGGCAAGAAGAGAAAATTCTCGGCTTGATGTGGAAAACGAGCGCGGACGAGCTGAGCTTCAACCTTACACTCGCACGGCTTCCAGACGGCCTTATCGGCACCGAAGCGCCTACCAAACGAGAAGCGTTGAAAATAGTTAAGTCGTTATACGACCCACTCGGCCTCGCATCGCCCGTGACTGTTCGAACCAAACAGATAATACAGGAAGCCTGGCGACTCGGTACAAATTGGGACGAGAAGTTTGACGAAAGCCTCAGAGTACAATGGGCATCGTGGATACTGCACTTAGAACAGTTGAAGTCGATACGCATCCCGCGGTGTTACCCCGGGTACAGTGACGCCTGTACACTCCAAGTACATGTCTTTACGGACGCCAGTGAAGCGGCCTACGCAACAGCGGTGTACTGGCGAGGGACTACACCAGATGAGCGTGTACACGTGACGCTCGTTATGGCGAAGGCGAGAGGTGGTGTCAATCCTGAGACTCGAACTGCAAGCCGCCGTCATGGGTACGCGAGTCGCTCAAGCGGTAATAGAAGAACATCGCGTCAAACCCGAGGCCCTCGTGTACTGGACGGACAGCAAGACCGCAGAACAAGAAGCAGCATAGTAAAGTTGAAGATTGGCGCTGGGTACCTACGAAAATGAACGCGGCGGATGCGGCTACACGCGACGTGCCAGACAGCTTTAACTCCGAACACGAGTGGTACACCGGACCGTCGTTCCTGTACGAAGACCCGTCACTATGGCCCGTAGAGATGTACATCGCCCCTGACGCAATAGGCAAAAAGCGCACGATGATAGCTGTAGAGAAACGTCAAACACATAGAATTATAGAAGCCGTACCGGACCCGTATAGATTTTCCAAATGGGAAAGGCTCTTACGAGCAACAGCGAGAGTTCTACAATTTATAGCTTTGTGTAAGAAAACCGCAGAGAAGGTTCTATATAAAAGAACGCAGAAAAATAGACAGAAGGATCCAGATTGGCGTCACGTGACGAAGACGAAGCACAACATCAAGTCGGGCAGAGCGGCACCTCGTCGCAAGGCGCGCCGAGGACCTTCTTGTGAAGGCGGTACAAGAGGACTCCTTCGGCGCCGACCTTCGGGAGCTGCGGCGCGGAGGAGGTGTCGCCAGAGACAGTCGCCTGTATTCGTTACCTGTGGAGATGAACAACGGAATGATCACTCTACGCAGTCGTATAATAGCTACAGAAGAGATCTCCGAACAGACAAAGAGACCGCCAATCTTAGACGGCGATCATCGTATTACGCAGCTATACATAGATTGGACACATAGCAAATTACATCACAGCGGTACAGAGTTGGTAATCAATGAAATACGCCAACACTATTGGATTCTTCGTCTGCGGCCGACTACAAAGAAAATAGTACATAGATGTCTACCATGCCGCATTAGAAAAACTCAGCCACCTGAGCCAGCCACCGGGAACCATACGAAGACGCGCCTTCCTCACCACCAGAGGCCCTTCACCTACACGGCCCTTGATTATTTCGGGCCGCTCTCCGTAACCGTCGGTAGGCAGCGTCACAAACGTTACGTGGCATTGTTTACATGTCTCACTTCCAGGGCAGTACATCTGGAGGTCGCCGCCAGCCTGAGCGCCGACTCCGCAATCTTGGCGCTGCGCAGGTTCGCAGCTCGCCGAGGTTGCCCCGCAGAGATCTACTCGGACAACGGCACGAACATGCACGGTGCCGACCGAGAGATGCGAGACGCCGTCGCCAAGGAAGCGAGTCGCCGTGGGATCGTATGGCGCTTCATCACTCCCTCAGCGCCATTCATGGGGGGCGCATGGGAGCGCCTCGTCAGGTGTGTGAAGACCGCCCTCTATACGGCCCTTCACGAGCGCCATCCGCACGAAGAAGTCCTAGCTACACTACTGTGTGAGGTCGAGTACACAGTAAACAGTCGACCCCTCACACACGTCTCCGTCAACGCAGCAGACAACGAGGCCATCACCCCGAACCACATCCTGTTCGGCGGTTCTGCTCGCCTCCCTCCACTGGGCGAGTTCATTAAGGCTGACCTTAACAGCAGCAAACACTGGCGGCGCGCCCAAATCCTGGCCGATATGTTCTGGCGCCGTTGGGTGCGCGAGTACCTACCCGAGCTGCAACACCGGCGGGAGCCCCATGGGTCTGGGCTAAACCTCGAGGTCGGCGACCCCGTCCTGATCGCCGACGGTCAACTCCCGCGCAATACCTGGCCGCGCGGTCGAGTTGTGGCCGTCTACCCGGGCGCCGACGGCGCCATACGCACTGTCGAGGTGCGCACAGCAGCAGGCGTCCTCAAACGGCCGGCTAAGAAGCTGGTCCCCCTGCCCAAGTGACGAGGCGTCGCTCACTGGGTGCTCTGCAGCACCGCCACGCGGCGGGTCGCGCGCGTAGCTGCACGGCGGGAGAGATGTTCGCGACAGACATTAAAAACTATGACAGTAAATAGTGTATTCGAAACCGCGAGTGAAAATCATATAAAATCAGTGCTATCCAATCGTGCGCAACACCGGGTTCGGTGCCCGGACGCGTCAAAGTGTTAAAATAATGCTAAAATAGTGAAAATAGTTAAAATGTCAATAAGAAGTACTACATAGTACGTGAACATTAGTTTAAAACTTGTGCTAACAGTAGGGACCTAGATATCGATCATAAATAGTGTTATCAGTTGTAACAGATAAGAATCATAAGAACTAATAGTTGATAAACAGCTGTTTTGTTTACATAGTCGCCTTATAGTTTTATAAGTGTTTTTTAGCTTCGTATCTAGATATTTTCTTATTGCTAGTTATTACCTTATATAGTTAAAATAAACCTAATAACAAACATTTGCATGTTTATCATAAACTTTGTTTATGTACGTTAGTGTTTACTTAAGAAAATCTGGGGGCACGGGGGTGCCCCCGCCAAGTCGAGCAAAAAAGCGGCACGGCCGTACCATCCTTTTATCTAAGCAATTCAGGCCATTTTCGACCCCCTATAACTTCGTTGTGGATAAAACTAGAAGCCTGTTTTTTTAGTACCCAAGCAGGCATTGTATAAATATGGTATATTTCAAATTTCATTTAATTTGAGCCAGTAGTTTAAGAATTGTAACGAGTTTGTTGTTTGTTTGTTTTTCGTGTGAGCGTGTGGCCAACTCTGGTGTCGGAGTTTTCAGACGAGTCAATTTTCATGATTTTGTCACTCACTGACCGATCATCAAAAGTCTAAGTCACTTCTAGCAGACATAGACGCTTCAAATTTTGAATATAATTAGTGTTTAGTGTATGAATTAAGGAAAAACTATAACATTTTTCAATTTCAGTCCAGTTTTCGACATACATCAACTGCATAAATAACTTTGTAATCCCATATCATCATATAAGATTACAAAATTACGTTTGCAGTTAGGGCTTTAATTAGGAAAATTCGTTGTTGGTGTACAAGAAGTAGCAGGTACCGGAAAGGGAAAAAGTAGGACTATCTACAAAAAAAATGAGATCCCATTAAAAACAATACTTGTAAAAAAACCAAGTCTCGCGACCGTAAAAAGTTGTTAGATCCATGTAATACCAAGTCAGTTCATTAAATATTTTTAATGTTTTAAATAAAACGATTGACTTGGCAATCGCACTAAAAAAACTAATTTATATATGTATGTATTACTTATGACATATATTGTGTTTTCATATAGTTGCACACAACGGCCTACCAAAATTACATATGTAACTATAGTATTTAATAGTTTTTCAATAGAAAATATAGTGGGCGGGCCCTTGTGTGATGAAATTTTTAACAGTTTTTCTAGAATAACTTAGTGACGCAAGCAGTTAGGTTTAGGTATTGTATACCGATAGATAGAACTTTATGAGACCTATCTAACTGTGTATAGAACATATATGTATGTATCATAGTTGTAAGGACGGGACTAAGTGAAATAAAAGAGAGATGTTGTTCGATTGAATATAGGTTTATTACTGTCTTCTTATTACTATTGGTACATAACTTATACTAACTTAATAGCTACGTCACATAGTACCTAAGATAAATACACATTTGTACCTTATAGAAAATTAAAAATAAATAAAGATTCTCTGTGCACGTGTTCGGTGCGGTGGTCGTCGTTAAGGTAAACTTTCGAAGTACTTAAGCGACCATGTATTCGGCCAGTTCGTTGGCGTCCCAACCACCATCTCGTGACAAATTAACCATATGTAACCATCAATCACCGAACACCTGAACAGCATCGCTCTCAATGTATGAAGATGTTTTATTTCTCAAGCTCCGAATAGTTAGAAGCCATATAGTCCACACATACAGAAGAACACACATCGTCGTAGGAACATTCTCCAGTCACACACCACCAGCGCACTGTAGCGGACTAGCAAAGGTTCGATTCCTGGCATCCGTTACAATAGGTGAAGTTATTTAATATTTCTATTTATAGTATACGCACGTAAGCAAAGATATATGCAATGCAAAGATATAAGCAAAGGTATAGACCAACCATTCTCAAAGTGTGCTCCGCGGAGCGCCAGGGCTCCACGAAGCATCTCTAGAGGCTCCACAAAAATTTTGCTCCAATTAAAATAAAATTACTTAAGTATAACTAAATCGCTAGGTAGCAGAATACAGCAAAATGATCGATTTAGATTCTAAACTCACTGCAACTTAAAGTAGTAGTACGTGCAATATGCTATGTTTTTACCGGCATTTTATTACAATCGGATAATTATATTATAAACAGATATACTATTATTAGACATGTTATGTTCCTAAGGTTGGAAGCGATAGCCTAGTGGAGATATCAACAGACTGCCATTCACAGGGCTCGGGTTAGAATTCTAGACAGTAAATTTTCGAAGTAATGTGTTTCAATTGTTAATAATGGCTTGCCTCGTGCCTCAGAGAGCAGCTCTTTAAGACTGGGTGGTGTGGATACCCCTCCCTACTTTTTTCTGACATCAAGATTTTGATGTCTTCCAGCCACCGGTGCAGTCTAGGTTTCTTAAAGGCTTTAGTACCGTGGGCCAAATCCATACAGAGCTTAATTTTCATAGGTTATTTAGAAATCCGAAGAGTAAACCCGGCCGCTTTGGCTGGCTTTTGTGGATTACGAAAATGCCTCCAACCCCATTGGAACTGGGATGTCCTGCAATGCACTGCCTACACTACATGTCTCTCAGAGAGCTATGAAAAGGACAATGGATAAAGGATAATAGGATTTCGCTGATGGATAATTGCCAGAACGAAATTATCCGGCAGAAGACCAAAGAAACTGACATAGATCAGAGTTATAGTAAATTGAATGGGGGAACTTATGGCCAGTCGTTTAAAAATCAGGTTCTTAAATTAAGGCCACGCCTCAGCAAGCGTTGTGTCGCCGCCATAATGGTCACATAGCAAATTACATCACAGCGGTACAGAGTTGGTAATCAATGAAATACGCCAACACTATTGGATTCTTCGTCTGCGGCCGACTACAAAGAAAATAGTACATAGATGTCTACCATGCCGCATTAGAAAAACTCAGCCACCTGAGCCAGCCACCGGGAACCATACGAAGACGCGGCTTCCTCACCACCAGAGGCCCTTCACCTACACGGCCCTTGATTATTTCGGGCCGCTCTCCGTAACCGTCGGTAGGCAGCGTCACAAACGTTACGTGGCATTGTTTACATGTCTCACTTCCAGGGCAGTACATCTGGAGGTCGCCGCCAGCCTGAGCGCCGACTCCGCAATCTTGGCGCTGCGCAGGTTCGCAGCTCGCTGAGGTTGCCCCGCAGAGATCTACTCGGACAACGGCACGAACATGCACGGTGCCGACCGAGAGATGCGAGACGCCGTCGCCAAGGAAGCGAGCCATTCACAGGGCTCGGGTTAGAATTCTAGACAGTAAATTTTCGAAGTAATGTGTTTCAATTGTTAATAATGGCTTGCCTCGTGCCTCAGAGAGCAGCTCTTTAAGACTGGGTGGTGTGGATACCCCTCCCTACTTTTTTCTGACATCAAGATTTTGATGTCTTCCAGCCACCGGTGCAGTCTAGGTTTCTTAAAGGCTTTAGTACCGTGGGCCAAATCCATACAGAGCTTAATTTTCATAGGTTATTTAGAAATCCGAAGAGTAAACCCGGCCGCTTTGGCTGGCTTTTGTGGATTACGAAAATGCCTCCAACCCCATTGGAACTGGGATGTCCTGCAATGCACTGCCTACACTACATGTCTCTCAGAGAGCTATGAAAAGGACAATGGATAAAGGATAATAGGATTTCGCTGATGGATAATTGCCAGAACGAAATTATCCGGCAGAAGACCAAAGAAACTGACATAGATCAGAGTTATAGTAAATTGAATGGGGGAACTTATGGCCAGTCGTTTAAAAATCAGGTTCTTAAATTAAGGCCACGCCTCAGCAAGCGTTGTGTCGCCGCCATAATGGTCTTGTGGCATACCCTGGGGAGGCCCACCTCTAGGAGTGATAGGCTGATGAAATGAGCTAAATGAGAAGAAGTAGTTAATATACTTGTTTGACCATTATACGCCCCCTTCCTATGAAATGATAAGCATGAAGGTGAGAAAATACGTCGCGAGATAGCGAGCAAGGCGTGACGTAGCATACCGATACTCCGAAAAGGTCTACCTTTTCGGAGTATCGGTATGCTACGTCACGCCTTGCTGTCACGCCTTGCTGGTCAAATGTGGGTGTAATAATTACAACTTCTGTCTACAGAAGTTGTAATTATTACACCCACATTTGGCCATATCATACATTTTTAGGTCCTACGTAAAAAGGGGGTCTATTGACGTTGCCGGGCACATTGCCAGATTTCGTTCTACTATTGAGAATTCAGAAAAATCAGTTACCTACACTCTTGCCTAACCCGGGAATCGAACCCAAGACCTCTCGATCAACAGACGTATAGGTTATTTACTGTGCCATGGAGGCAATCAGCGACAGAATAAATATAAAATATACGAAGATTTATGTCAGTAATATAGTCTTTTCTACAAATGTGGACCTTTTTGCTCAACTTCTTCTTGTCTAATAATTAAGCATAGTATGCTGCAGTAATAGTTATCCCTTTCGATCTCTCTCCATAAACATCTCAAAAAGCAGTCAGCATCACTTTCCCAGCAGAATAAACGGCCTTTGTCCTTTGGAGTCGGTTCCTCCTTAGCAATTTACTGTTTGGAATGTATTATTTATTTGGGCGTATAATGGTGTATCCACGTTTCATCTACAGTCTTTATTTGGACCAAAACTTGGATTTATTAGGCCTTAACTACGCAAACAGAGCTTTAAAAAAATATTCATTCGACGGGTTAACGCGGTTTTGGTCTTAACGTGAGCTAACGCAGCACCCATCGCTCTGGGAGCTTGCTCATGCTTAAATCTTCATTAAATATGTAACTAATTCATTTGTTGGTCATTTTCATACCCTCTGCTGTATCTCTTACTCAATTCAGAGGTCGTCTAGCACCATCTGGTAAAATTTTGCGAGGTTATCTTCAGTGGTTGCAGTGTTTGGACGTCCCGGACCTTAGCTCCCTAGCTCTTACGACCTGGTTTAAATTCAGCTGCCCAAAATTTCATTGTAGTAAATGATGGAGCAGTGAGGCAGCGATTGCCTAGTAGAGGTACTAACAGTTGTCCATGCAGGGGGTATCGGGTTCGAATCCACGGCACGCACCAATGACTTTTCAAAGTTAAGTGCGTATTAAATTGTTAATTATCGCTTGCCCCGTGCCTCGGAGCACGTTAAACTGTCGGTCCTGGCTGTCTGGAAGATCTTTGACAGTCGTTACGGGGATTCCGTACCCTCAAATAAACTGATACTGGTCTAAACCATGGAATATCGCTATCCCTTTGGGTTGCGGAGATCAAACGGTTGTCGCTCTGTGGAAAAGTTGATATTCTGTCATACCTGATTAGATCAATAAGCACAACCTCGGGCTCTTAGACGTGTAAGTCTTAGATTCAACCGGGATAAGGCTAGCGCGATCATGATGGAGCAGAGAGTCCCCATAAACAGAGTTTTAATCAAACTTGAATGGCGTCGGCGTAGTGCCTTTTAAAAACAAGAATTTAATGCCAGCTCGATACAGCATTTCCCATTTTCACAAAACACACTAACATCGACTTAATCGTACGGCTGTCAAATAGCAACTTCTGCTACAAAATAGCTGAAATGTTGGTGGTTAACACCACAGCAAGTAAAATTACATCCACAACATTTTTTTTGACGATTGCTGCTTCCTTCACGTTGAGGTCGGAGACTTTTCAGGCCACCCTAGTATGTTTTAATGCAAAGGCAAGTTATTTTTGTTTTAGTTGATTTTTGAAGATTTATAATAAGTCATTTAGTTGATTTTATTACATAATTATAAAATTTTGTTGTCATACCTAATTCTGTTAATTTTTTATATTGTAATTTTATGTTTATTTTTTTTATATAAAATGTTACTACTTCCAATCCAGGTTTTTATTTCATGTGAGATCAATATCAGTGATAAAATTTAACAAATAAACTTTCACTAAGAATGCCTAACTTTCGTGCTTCAATATTTCTTTAGGTTCAAAACTCAATAAGTGTACTTAGTTGAACCAAATTCATGTATTCACATTCATGTAATGTGTGGGAAAACTGAATAACTACATTATAGAATTGTACATTATGGAATTAGCTAACTACGGTATGTTTGCAATATCTTGGTGTGGCAAAATTGGATAACTTAGTTTTTATTTTTAATATTTTTTTGGTTCATGATAAAAGCTAGTTTTATCAAGCATAGAATCGACAGCAAACATGCTTAAAGCATATAAAATCGCCGACGGTAAAATTGTTCTCCATTTCTTAGTGATGTAAAAAAAAGTGTCAAAAAAACAGTAAATCGCGATTATCTCGAAACTTGAAAAGTTCTTCCATTATACCCACGAATATAGAAGATAATATTACTAACATACTAGGGCAAAAGAAAATAGAAATGAAATTATACAGTACAATTAAAATTTTAGGACTGACTTGGAACCGCAGTGAAGACAAATTTCAGTACTTAGTAAAATTTCCGTCTGAAATTACTAATACCGTAACCAAGAGAGCTGTTATATCCGATATTGCTCGACTATTCGATCCTTTGGGATGGCTAGCTCCATCAATAGCACTAGCAAAGATCTTCATCCAGAAATTATGGCTATCGGGATTAAGCTGGGATGAAGAATTGAGCACAAATTTAGTCGAGGAATGGCGGACATACCGCGCAGAATTGGAGATACTGACTAAGATTCAGATACCTCGTTGGCTTGGCACTACGCCTAAAGATGACCTAAAGCTGCACGGCTTTAGTGACGCCTCCAAGGTAGCTTATTCTGCAGTGATTTATCTGCGACGGAAGGACATCACAGCACACATACAGGTCTCACTGCTGGTTGCCAAGACAAGGGTAGCTCCTATAAAGCAAGTTAGCATACTGGCATGGACATGGCATGGACGGATTCCACTGTTGTACTGGCTTGGCTGAATAGCCAAGCCAGTACAACAGTGGAATCCGTCAGATGGAAGACGTTCGTGGCAAATCGTACTTCTGAAATAATGACTTCAATGACAACATCTCAATGGTTTCATGTCTCAAGTACAAACAATCCAGCAGACTGCGATTCACGGGGGTTGCTACCGAGTTTATTAGTTGTAAACCAAATGTGGTTTTCAGGTACGTCTTTCTTAAAAAAAGAAGAACATTGAATATAGTAGGCCAAAGGACATGAATAGCACGTTAGAAGAATCAATCAAAGTACACTTAGCAGTAGCTCCAGATTCAATGTTTGATAGATTCTCTTCTTTATCGAGACTGTTAAGAGTAGTAGCTTACTGTCGTCGATTTTTAAACAAGGGCAAAAATAAAGCAACATATTTACAAAAGAAAGAATTAGAAGAAACATTAAAACATGTATAAATAAGGTACAAGGAGATACATTTACAAGGGAATATGAACAAATACAAAAAATGGGATATTTACAAATGAAAACAAGTAAACTGAAAGCTTTATGTCCGTATCTAGATAGTGCAAATATTAAGAGAGTAAGAGGCAGGTTGGAAAAGTCACAATTAGATGAACTGACAAAGCACCCAATTATTTTGTCAAAAGAGTCTCATTTCACTCATCTTATTGTGGCAGATGCGCATATCAGAACCTTGCATGGCGGTCCACAAATTATGTTAAATTATTTAAGAACAGCTTATTGGATTATTGGCGCCAAAGGGTTGGTCAAACACCATGTAAGCCAATGTGTTACCTGTATCAGGCAGAGAGCCAGCTGCAAAAACCAGTTCATGGTGTCTTTGCCCACTGTTCGCTGTACTCCGGCACGTCCATTCTTACACAGTGGTGTTGACTACGCTGGTCCAATAAACATAAGAACAACTAAAGGACGCGGACATAAGTCATATAAAGGTTATATCTGCCTATTTGTGTGTATGTGTACCCGAGTACTACACTTAGAAATAGTCAGCGACATGAGTACGCAGGCATTTCTTGCTGCCTTTCGGCGCTTTGTATCTCTTAGAGGTCATTGTGCAAAGTTATGGAGCGACAACGGTACTACTTTCATTGGCGCAGCTAGAGAGTTATAACAGTTAGCTTCGATCCAACCCAACATAGCAGAGCAACTTGAAGCCGTTGGTACGGCATGGCATTTCATTCCTCCCCATGCACCTAATTTTGGAGGACTGTGGGAAGCGGGGCTGAAATCGACCAAATTTCACCTCAAACGTTTGATTGGTGAATCAACTCTTACGTATGAAGAGCTGAGTACGTTACTAACGCAAGTTGAGGCTTGCCTAAATTCGCGACCTCTGAGCATCATTATGACTACTGACCCTGGTGAACCATTGCCTCTAACTCCAGGACATTTCTTAATTGGCGAACCTATAATCAATGTGCATGATAACTGTTATGAAGGTTCCAATGTAAATTGTTTTGTTGTTGTTGGCAACATGTTCAGAGAATGTTGCAAAACTTTTGGAAACGATGGTCTACTGAATATTTATCAACCCTTATGAACTGTTACAAATGGTCAGTACAAGTACCAGAGCCTAAGATTGGGGACATCGTCTTGATAAAAGAGGATGATTTGCCACCATGTAGATGGTCATTAGGTCGTGTAATACAGAAACATACAGGTGACGATAATGTAACCCGTGTGGTCACATTGCGTACCAAATCAACTGTTTTAAAAAGGCCAACATCAAAATTATGCATTTTACCAGTTGCAGAACAATAATTTGTTTTATTTGTATGTTTTAATTGCATTAATATCTATGTACAATTTAAAGGAAATATTTACAAATCAGGTCAACTATTTACACATTGTTCAAGCGTTACACTGTTTTTGTGATTATCATAAGTATTTTTTTGTTTAAATTTAGTAATTATAGCATGTGAGTACGAGCTATCGATCTTAGATCTTAATGTAATTATAGGACAACCCAGCTTAAGAAGGGCATTTCGGCACTAAATGCCCTTGGTGGGCGGTATGTTAAGAGTGTAACAAAACGTTCAATGCAAAAAGTTCGTATGAAGCTCGATAGATGGCGTTGTAAAGTTGTGCTTAAAAGTCGCAAGCGTTTGTTTCACATCGGGCTATATAAGGTCCGTGAGATTATTTTTTTTGTCGAAATATAATACCTTATTAGAACGGGCGTCAGTGGTTTTATTGATATAATCCCCTAGTCGTCGAAACAGTGCAGTGGTGTGGTGCATATTTCGTCCGCTTTACAAGTACCATAAGAGTGCTTGTCCAAAAATAGTTCTTCATTTTCTTTAGTGATTTCTTTGTCAAAATGAAAACCTACTCTATATTCTAAAGTGAAATCTATGACTAATACCCTTGGACAAAGGCGTCTATATAGGCGTATAAAACTAATCGTTCATATTATCTTCTGGCCAAATTTCATAACACTACGATCAGTGACATACAAGCAGGGCACTCCTGAAAATATATGGCAAGCCGGTGACGCTACATTAGTTCTCCATTGGTATTGATATTGTTTCTAAAACCCACTCGCCTGCCACAACGTGTACCGTCTAACTACGCGGGGTTGAGATTGGCCCTTCTACTTTATGGAATACCCGTAGTGCCTAACAATGCATACGAATAGACCAACTTAAGCACGGATATTCCATCAGTACCAATCCTGGCTTAGAGCACGTCCTGTTGTTTTCCTTATTCGAAACCTGAACAACAAATATGTATAGTGCCGATAAAAGCTTTTCTGACCTAAGCCTGCTAATATCGGACTTATGACAGGTTCACGATGTATATTCTGTTATAAATGTATTTGATGTTCTCAAGAGAGCTATAGCTCTCAACCAATGTCTGTACTGTTATCGCTATACTGAATTCGATAACTAGAAAGCTGATCACCTAATTGTTCTGATAGTGTCCCGATATGATCCAATTATCCAACATATTGCGGCTACCTTGTGTAGCAGTTACCACGTACCTAGTAACAATGTTTCTTTTCTATAATTTGAAATGATAGAATGTACTTTCGTATTTAATTATAATGGGGATAATACTCGTAATTTGCTTACGTGTCTGACTGTAGTATTCAAACATCTGTGGAAAATATATTCTAAAATATATTTCAAGAAAATGTCACGATTGGCATGGTAGTCTTCAACATAAAGATTTTGTTTTTTTATTGCTTTTCGTGTTATTTTCTTACCGTTGATGTTCAGAACATTAAAGTAGCTAACTAAGTTTATTTAACAGTTCTTAACCGGACAAGAAGAAACTAACTACGATTGTTGCGCCTGTTTATGTATCTAACTTTATTACAACTATATTCGGTATTTCACATTTATTTACTTTCATTTCCATGACGAAAAATAAGGAGTTTCTTATACTTATGCAATATAAATATTACGAAATATTGCAAAAGGAAATCGCGAAAAAAAGATTAACTGACGTTGCACATGACCCGAAGGCTAGTTAGACTTCACCGTGGACTCAGTGTTGCCATTCGGACATAGCGGACAGCGATGCGCAATAATTATATGACGTTTAAACATTGTAGATATTTTTTAAATTACCTATCTATACATGTATACATATATCTGATGCCTTTAAACCAGCAATTATTATATGTACGAATCTGAATCTCGGCTCCAACGATTTTCATGAAATTAAGTATGCTGGAGGTTTCGGGATTGACAAATCGGTCTAGCTAAGATTCATTTTTAGAAAACCCCATTTACCAAAAAATACACATACCGAGCAGAGCTCGGCCGAATATCCGGCCGAGCTTTGCTCGGTATGTGTATTTTTAATCATCATCATCATCATCCTAGCGCTGTCCCGGTTGCGCTCCAAAACCCACGCCTTGGAGCCCGGAGTCCGCTTTCCGGCTATGTCTCCTCCACTTCGCACGGTCTTCAGCATCCCTGGTGGTTAGTTGGTTGGCACGCATATCATCCCTTACGACGTCAAGCCAGCATTTCTTTGGCCTTCCCCGTTTACCGGGGCCCGGTGGAGGTAGCATGGCAAGACATTTGTTACCCACGTAAGATGCCGGTTGACGTAAGACGTGGCCATACCAGCGTAGACGACACTCTTGTAGTTTGTCAGCAATGTCACGGACATGAAGGCTACCCCGGATGCGGGAGTTCCTAATGCGGTCCTTCCGCGTGACACCACACATCCAGCGCAGCATTTTCATCTCCGTGACACGCAGACTCTGCTTGTGTCGCTCAAGCACAGGCCACGTCTCACTGCCATATAACAGGACAGGTCTAATGATGGATTTATAGACCTGTCCTTTGAGCTTAACCGGCATTTTGGGGTCACAAATGACACCGCTCACCTCACGCCATTTGGCCCAGGCTGCCGAAATGCGTGCCTTGACGTCGCAATCGATGTCACCAGACGCGTGCAGTACTGATCCCAGGTACTTGACCAGGTCCTTTCGCTGGGCAATGTCTCCGCCTATACGAATTGACACGGGATCAGTACTGTTGCAGGCCAAGTACTCGGTCTTCGCCACGTTTATTTTCAGACCGCCGTTCTCAAGCGACTCCTTCCACGCATTCACACGCCGCACCAAGCGTCCCCTGTCCGCATCCGCCAGCGCGATATCATCAGCATACATGAGCAGCCACGGGGGCTGCTCATGTGAGTCTCTGATGCTGTCCGACAGTACGTCTAATATGACACTGAATAGGTACGGACTAAGGACGGAACCCTGGTGGACCCCGACGGCGATGGGAAAGGTTCTTGTGTCGCCAACAGCAGTCCGAACTACGGAATCGGAATTGGAGTACATGTCTCGGATGATGTCAATATATGCTTCTGGTACACCTTTGGATCATAGCGCCCACCAGATCATCGGTCGCGGCACACAGTCAAAGGCCTTCTGCATGTCTAGAAACAGAAGATGCAGATGCGTGTTCTTCGACCTGTACCGCTCCATGACGATCCTGAGGGCGAAACTTGGGTCCATGGTGCCGTGACCAGGGCGAAACCCATATTGATACTCCGAGACTGTGGTCTCCTGTCGGATCCGGGAGTCGATGATTCGCTCAAAGAGCTTAAGGGTATGGGACATCACCTTAATACCGCGATAGCTACTGCACTCCTGTACCGATCCCTTGCCTTTGAAGACTGGAGTGATGATACTCAGTCTCCATTGGTTCGGGATTTTTCCGGTTGGGAGTATGCGGTTAAATAGATTAGTAAGGGTGCCCACACCCCGCAGGCCCATTGCCTTCCAGGCCTCAATGGGGACTCCATCAGTTCCGACAGCTTTCCGATTCTTCATGTGGCGAAGGGCCCTCTGGACTTCTTCAGGCGTTACCAGCGGCACTAGTCCTTGGTTCGGAGGGAGTTCCGGTGGCTGCACCTCTTTATGCTGCTTGTTAAGCAGCTCGTGGAAGTACGAGCGCCATCTCTCCTTCACCGCGCTTGACGCGCATAATAGGTTGCCCTCAGGGTCTTTAACACAGCGACACTTAGTAATGTCCTGTGCCGCGTTGACCCTGGAGCGTGCCAACTTGTATAAGAGCTTCTACCCCTCAGACAATTCCAGCTTGGTATAAAGCGGTTCCAAGTGGTCTCGTCTGGCTCTGGCTACAGCCCTCTTAGTGGCACGTTTGGCAGCCCTGTATGCGTCGCGGTCTTCAGGAGATTTGGACGCTTGCCACGCTTTAAAGAGGGCTTTCTTCACCCTTGTCTCCCTCTGGACTGTGTCGTTCCACCACCAAGTCTCCTTGTCACACTTGCGTCCGCCCTTAGACATGCCTAGCACTGCCTTCGCCGCTCCAGTGATGACCGCCTGGATTCTATCCCACTGGCTCTGAGTTGGTTCGCCTTCAGTAGCAGCGCACTTGTCACCGATAGCTGAGGCGAACTCCAGGGATTTGGCATTCTTGAGCAGCCACCACCGAATTTGACGTTGACAGCGGTCGGCGTGCTTGCCTTTGGGCTTCACGCGGAGGTCCATGACAAGGAGGCGGTGTTGTGCCGTGAGACTCTCACCGGGTATGACCTTGCAGTTGGCTACTTTGCTGATAGGGTGTCTCCTGGTAAGTAGGAAATCAATCTGGGTCGCGTGCCTCCCGCTCTTGTAGGTGACAAGGTGTTCGGCTTTCTTTTTGAAGTACGTGTTCACAATGGCAAGGTCGGCAGCCGCACAAGTTCGGAGGATACACTCCCCTCCCTCATTACGGCCACCGTAGCCAAAGCCACCGTGAACACGCTCAAATTCCTCACACCCTTCACCCACATGACCATTCAGATCACGACCCAGAATGATTCCCTGTGAGAGCGGGATTTCACGAAGAACTTCGCCGAGTTGATCCCAGAACGACACCTTGACGGCGTCGCTGCAACCTGCCTGTGGTGCATAGGCGCTTATCAAATGGGTCACAACCCCTTCAATAAGCACCCCCACAGCCATAAGACGGTCGCTGTAACGCTTATAACGCGTATGTGTATTTTTAATATTACATATTAAGTAATTTTTTAATATTACATATTAAGTAACTGGAATTTTACTTAATATGTAAACTCTGAAAAATATATTCGTCTTAACGCATAGTGCTCGTAGGAGAGCGATTTGTTAATAGTGAGATTAAAGCTAGCTTTGTATGGAACATATGAAACCAGTACAAAATCCCTAATAGCTAATAACAAATTTATTGAAAACTGCACTGCGCTCTAAAACACTAATCGCAGATGTATTCCAAAACTACTAAACACAAATTGCAGATGTGTACCAAAAGCTGGAAAGTTAAATTATGATTAGGCTGGTTATGTTTGCTGTATGCCTTATGGTCTCTTGGTTAAAACTACCTCTTTCTATGTTCCTGATCGGAAGCGGCCTTATTGGTCTCCTTTCTAGACTATCACTGCTTCGTATACCTAATAAACGGAAAAACATGTTTTGAAAAGAACTGTTACGCCCTTAGAATTGTAGAAAAGAAATCATGAATAATATTCGTAGGTAGAGCAAAATATTCCTTGCTACACTAGCCAGACAATGTAATGGCTACTGAGAGTGTATAGCAACCATATTAACTTACCCTTCAAAGCGTGGCGAGGCTTCTATATGTAAACAAAGGTCAGCCATTCAAGCGTCTTGGATGACAACATTGCGTAGCCATGTAAACTATCAACGGGTTGAACAATATTGATTGAGGATTATTCCGCTATAGTACACCGGATATGAGTGGTCTGTGCCTGATAAAAATCAACTGACCATATTAATTGGGATTAATTGTCACCTATTTGTTCACGTACGAGTACGTAGTCGAAGAATTAAATGGTTACATGATGTAAAGATCGTTAACCCGGGTTGACAGGCATAAACTTCTTTGAAATCTTTGATTTTGGACACGCACAATTAAAGTTTATTTTATTTGGTACATATCAACAGAATAATATTTAAGCTTATATGTAAAAAGTACCTTGTAACAAACTAGCACTCAACACAAATATGTAGTTCCACTACAGAAGGAGAAGTATTCAAATTGTTAATTAATTTATTACTTTTGATTCAGATAGTAATCGACCGTGTGGAATAAAGAATCAATATCACTACCCCATTTACTAAGGAAAATACCCGAAGCCAGTAAAATAATAGTGTATATATATATATCTTCACAAAGATAAGATCTTTGTGAAGATATTACAATGTTACAAGTACTGCAGGTAGAAAGATTATACCAGTTTATTAGGTCCTTAATCGAGTTTGTGAAAGGAGTTTGTCGCTAATTTATATTACAACACCATAATACTGACGGTGGTGAATAGCAGAATATTTAGATAAATCTCTTCAAAGATTAAATTTATGATGTGGTACTATACCTGGCTCAAGGCGTAGGGCTATGTACCTACAATGTTGACGGCCAATGTCTTGTCCGTGTTATGGTTATGAGGCACAATGTATAGAGACCACTAGTATAAAGAGTGTAACGTCACATCGCGCTCCTGCGCTGCGAGCCTCGCTATGAGTGACGCACAGCAATGGGCCGCTCCCTCGCGCCCCTCCGCGCCGGCCCTATAAATACAGGGGACACACGAGGCTTCGTCCCTTTTGCTCCGGCCAGCACCATCGAGTTGAGTACAAGACCATCTGAAGACCTGTGAAGTGCCAACGTCGACCACGCCCTGGATAATTGTCTCTTCTGTTAACCTTAATCGTCAGTTCTTTTTTTGTCGATACAAAAAAAGAACTGACGATTAAGGTTAACAGAAGAGACAATAAAAAATATCACCAGGAAAGTTTAAACTCGCGTTATAATTCCAGTTATTCGATAATAACTGGAATTATAACGCGAGTTTAAACTTTCCTGGTGATATTTTTTATTTATTTCCCGTAAGTCAACCTAATTATCTTTCTTTAATTGCTCGGCGAGTGATCGATCCCGGCTACCCCGTGGAAATCAATCACTCGTGCGACATTGGCGCCCAACGTGGGGCACGAGTGATTGATTTATAAACGACCATGGTGATTAACCGTGCGTCGCGAGCTCGGAACAGTCGAATAGTACCTACTATTTAGATCGTACCTAGTTGTCGTTATGACGCACGCGCGTTCACTCAGCGACGCGCCGATAAATAAGTGCCTAACTAATGACTCACCATTGTTTACATTCAAAAGGTGGTTACTGGTCGTGTTCTAGTTATTAATTAGAGCAAAATATTTATTAATTTCTTTTCTTTGACATTGAGCGGTCCGGTCGTGTCTGCGGCTTGTATTATTTTTGTTCATCTTTACGAAAAATCTGTTGTTATACCTAACTATATTCAAAAAGTTTACTTATCTAGTGGCAAAGGCCGAATCCAAGATTTATGAGTCGTAGGGCTAGATCAAGTTTCTTATATCTACAAATCATTATTACCTAATAATTACCCTAAGCGCTTCTCCATAGATTGTTATCTTTAATATTAGGCTATTACACTGGCCTCGGCATTTACATGTAGGTATGTGTGATGAATTATGAATGATAAATGTTTATGTTCAAATTCAGACTGCCGTTGTACGCGTGACGAATGCAAGCGTGGGTCATTATTATTTAGGTATCCTAATTAGCGTATAGGGTTGTCACTTGTTCAAGGTACTCAGGCCCTTGTTTTCTCTAATTTCAGGGAGTATCTTCAGGGCTGCTATGCCCGTTGGGCTAGGGAATTTTCCTTAGGGAAAATCCCGGCCTAACGGGGGGGTGTGTGACGTCACATCGCGCTCCTGCGCCGCGAGCCTCGCTACGAGTGACGCACAGCAATGGGCCGCTCCCTCGCGCCCCTCCGCGCCGGCCCTATAAATACAGGGGACACACGAGGCTTCGTCCCTTTTGCTCCGGCCAGTACCACCGAGTTGAGTACAAGACCAACTGAAGACCTGTGAAGTGCCAACGTCGACCACGCCCTGGATAATTGTCTCTTCTGTTGACCTTAATCGTCAGTTCTTTTTTTGTATCGAATAACTGGAATTATAACGCGCGTTTAAACTTTCCTGGTGATATTTTTTATTTATTTCCCGTAAGTCAACCTAATTATCTCTCTTTAATTGCTCGGCGAGTGATCAATCCCGGCTACCCCGTGGAAATCAATCACTCGTGCGACAAGAGGTACCACTTCGTTTCATTTCCCGCAAGCGTAAAATAACTCTTCAAGCAAGTCGGGCAAGCTGGTTGGTAAAATAATATTATATAGCTTTTGAAATTTTTGTTAATATTGCTGCTATTGGGGCGCAGTCTGAAATGCAATCATTAGTGGTTCATACTAAAATAATGCCCACAGAAAAGTCCCTAAATACAAAAAGGTTTCAAAGATCCGTATTCTCTTTAAAATATTTATCTGATGATCTTTCACAGCATGATGTTACGATGAACAATGTGAATACTGAAATAGTGATTCTGCTAACTTTTGCAGAATTGAACAATATGCAAGCATCGGTATGTCATTTAAATGCAAAATTTTAATAATAATCCTACTCAGAATATTCTAATTAAAATTTTATTACTCAAATTCTATTTAGCCATTTTAACGTGAAATTTAACGTACTTTCAAACATTATTGTCAATTTGGTAAATATTAGGTCTTTACTTATGAAATTTCCGTTTTTCATGAAATAAGCGTATTTTTCCTATATTTTTTACTTCTATTAATCAAAGTAATCACCCATGCAATCAATGCATCTTTGCCAACGCATTGGTAGCTTATTGATGCCCTTCTTGAAGAAATCAGCTGGACGGGAGACAACAAATTCTTCAAAGGCATTTTGTACTGCCTCTCGGGTATTGAATTTTTTTCCCGCCAAGAAGTTATCCAAATTCTGGAAAAAGTAGAAAATCTTTGCTCCTCTAACAAGTCTCCATAGTAGGCGCATGGTCTGGTGAGTACGGCGGATGACGGAGAACTTCCAACCCCAGCTCTTGTAGCTTGGAGACCGTCTGCTGTGCAGCGTTGTCGTTCAGGAGCAGTGGAGCCGAACGTTTGACCAAAGGTGGTTGGAGACGTGCGAGCTTCTCCATCATTGTGTTCATTTCTTCACAGTACACATCTGGAGTAATGCTCGTCCCATTCGGTAAGAAGCTGTGATATGAATAACACCGGCGTTAAACAGTGACCATCACTTTTCTAGGGGTAAGTTTTCGTTTAGGGCATTGTTTGGGTGCTGAACCAGGGTCCAACCAACTTGCTGAACGCTTATGATTGTCGAACAGGATCCATTTCTCGTCACAAGTAACAATGCGGTTCAAAATTCCTTCATTTGTATGCGTGTTGAGCAATGCAAGGCACGTCTCGACGCGTACTTCGCGGTGGCGATCATTGAGTTCGTGGGGTACCCATTAATTGTCAAGCTTTTTACCTTGCCAATTTGACGCAAATGAACCAATATTGTTTTGATGCTAACGTCGATAGCTGCTGCTAATTCAGCCGTAGATTGAGTATCATCAGCTTCCACAATCGCCTTTAATTCGTCATTGTCGACCAAAGTTTTTGGACGACCACGGGGTTCATTTTCAGGTCAACATTTCCAGAACTGAAGCGGGCAAACCAATAACGGGTGGTGCGTTCGTTTGTAGTGTTCGCTCCGTAACTGTCGTTGATGTTGCCGCTTGTGCCGCTTTGCTGCTCAGCGGTAATAATACTCCATAATTATTCGAAGTTTTAACGTATCCATGATGACGAAAAATGTTCGAATGCGATGAAAACGTAACACAAACTATTAAACAAATGACGTTTTTAGAAAAACGAATTCCATATTTTTTAAATAAAAGTATTTTGAAATTAGAAATATTAGCCAAAACAAAATATTTTGATATGAAATGGCCAGTACGGCAGAACGGCAATTTCACAATAAGCAATAATATTAAACCAGGACGAGCAAGTATTTCTAAATCCATACAAATTATTTTTAAATTTTTCCTTTTTTGTACTTATTTTTTGTATTCGTAGGTTAGTTTTAGGTTTAGTTTTTATGTAAAATGTTTAATTATAACGCATGCATTTAATTAGTATTGTATTGTAGATCGTAATATAAACGACCAACGAAAATCGGATTGAACTGTACCTAAAAAATACAAGTTATTTATTTATTGTATTTTTTATTTTATTTACTTTTTGCACAAATAAATATGTACATAGGTGGACTTAATGCCAAAGGCATTCTCTAACAGTCAACCTAAGGTGATGCAGAGATGATAGTTGTAGGTGCGTTCCGAACTTTGATAGTAACAAATATCAGATTAATTAAATATTTTTGACGATATTAAAATACTTACTAATATTTCAATAAACAAATAAATACCAATAATACATACATAAACTAATATATAAAGGTATATATACGATTAATATATAAGTACAATATGTAATTATATATCTATATTATATATATAAATATAACTATATAAATAAATTATCTTATTGTGCTGAAGATTCTGCCAATTTTCGTAAAAGTAGCTCTCGTACTTTTATATTGAAAGAAAGCCGATTAGTAATCAGCTTGATCTCAAAAGGAAGCGCATTCCAAAGAAGAACAGAGTGAACAAAGAAAGAGGAGTTTACGAAGTTAGTTGAATGGGAAGGACATAGCAGGAGGCGATTGTTAGAGAAGCAAAGATCTCTGTTGTGATTTGAGCACAAGTACTTTAAATAAGAAAACAAGTAAGAAGGAGGGGTTGGAGAGTTAAGAAAAGAGAAGAGAGTAGTGAGAGCACGCATACTGCGGCGTTGACGAATGGGTATCCAGTTGAGTTAAGTACGATAACCAGACATGTCATGCTTGCGAAGATTGTAAATAAATCGAATGCATTTATTGAGAAGTCGGTCTAATTTATTGAAACGATCTGCATTCAGGTCAAAATAACACACATCAGCATAGTCTATGATAGGAAAAATCAACGTCTGTACAAGCATTACCTTAGTGTTACATGGAAGGAAATTCCTTAATCGATATAAAGCGCGCAGGGATCGTGTGTCCACCAAGACCAGCACTGTGACCTTGGTTTCCTCCATTCCCGCTCTCATATCGCCAGTCACCTTAAGCAGAGCGGATACAGGCTATGTCCAGATCTGATGCCAGATTGGTATGGGCTCAGTAGCTCATTAATTTGAACAAATCTGGACAATTGCTTGTGGACGCAGGCTTCCAGGACTTTAGAAAGGTAAGGGAGAATAGAAATGGGTCGATAATGATTGATGAATGACATATTACACATAGATTAACTGAACCCACAAATACTATCACCTCTGCACTCACACTTGAATGCCACCAAAAATTAACAGAGGTAGGTAAACTAAACAAGCTAAACCTGCAATGGATCAAGGGCCACAGTGGCTCAAGATGGAATGACGCAGCCGACGTACTTGCCAGAAGAGGGGCCACTTTAGAGGTGGTGGAACCCGAACCCATTATTCCCCTCCCCTCTGGTTTTTATCGCAACCTGGTAAGACATAGAACCAGAATCCAGCACATCGAGTCCTGGATTGGTATTGCAACATGTAGGCAGGCCAAGGGGGCTCTTCCCGTAGTAGACGCTAAGATAGCTAAATAAGTCCTGCGACTGTCCAAACAACAACTGCAAACATGTAATGCATAAATAAGCACCTTTTTACTATAGGTATCACCGACAGCCCGCTGTGCAGGGCAGCTCACCTGCTCCTCGACTGCCCTGAGGTCTCACAGTACAGGCCGCAGTACCTGACAAGACACAGCACCCTGAGAGAAACAGTGGGCCACATCAAGAGCCTGCTGGCCTTCCTCGAAGAGCTGGGGTGGCTCGAGTGACAACACTATGCCCACCCGTAGGCAAAATACAAGCCAGGACGTGGAGTTGCGTAAACAGCCCATGCTACCAAGTACCAACTAAACCCACAGAAAAAATTTCGTGCTCTTCACGGAAAGATTTGGATAAGAATGTTCTATTCTATAGGACCTCCGGCTTGCGTCAGGGTGCTTTGTTCTTGTAAGGGCTTGCGCGTGTATACCACGTTAATACTAACTGTCGAGGAGACATTGCCGGCGGTGCTTATATGCCACGCAATGCTTGAGACACAAACACCATAGTTGTAGTAGCCATAGTTTGTATCAATATAGATACGCGCGATAATGCCTCGTACATTACAGAAAAAGCTTAGATTTCGCACAGGTGTGAAGGTAACTTACCTTGTCTATCGGATGATGTCGTATATTATGTGATGGTGAATATTAATATGACTGAAACAATATTCCCTCCACACGCGTTCATCACTATTAGGTGTCGATTTAATTTACTGACAAATGTATCTGTAACTCGCAGTTCTCAATCACCGCGGTTATGACCGATTGCACCTCGCTGTAGTTTTTGAACGTCAATCTGCAAATTGCAATCTTTCGTAAATTATGATACAGAATGTAACGGATTCCATTCGTAAGATGCAACACTTACACAGAATATCGACGAGCAATATCAGCTGTTTCGAATTTGTTCATCTTTTGGTGAGTGAGTATTGGAGGCCCTATCTATTATGCTGTCCAACTAGTGTATGCGTCATTGCCATTGATTCTGTAATTGTATGGAGACACGGTCATCTTAAGTCACTATTTACTGGAAGAGAGCATCGAACTTCCTGCTTGGTGATTTGAAAATACAAATTATATTATTATTTAAAGACATTGTCTCATACACAACGTTTATGAAGTTCGGTTATCATATACTTTGACGCAAGAAATGTCTGGTTCAACATAATATTTCAGAATTCAAAAGTGCTTAAAACAAAAAGTCGTTTAGTATTTATTTCGAGTTTACCTTGTTGCCTTATATTTACATTCTTTGTTTATGGTCGACTCGATGTTCGAATATTTTCCTGGAAGGGCGACCTGGTGCAATGTTAACTGCTATTTGTTCATCTATATATAATTACTTTGGAATTTTCGTCATAAAACGAGTCTCTAAATCATTTTATGACACTTTTTCACGCCGCAACCGTTAATTTACTGTTTCTTGTAATATTTGAAGCTCATTATGTCTAGAGTTCATTGACGTAGTTCAATTTATGGTTTGTCTTGTATACGAGACAGGCAAAAAGTCGCGTTATTTAGGCACGGTATTGTTAGCCTTGACTGCATCCATTCACGAAGAAGACTAACAAAAGTCTACTAAGTACTAATATCACGATGTGTCATCTTATTGAAATTCAATACGCAAATGCTTTTGAAGATGAATGTACGTTAGTCACATGCGTTGAAAACTATTAGAAGCGCCTTCTAGCTATACCTGCCACGTAAATTATCAGATCTGAATGACCCCTGACTGAATAACCCCGCTGTGAAATGTGGCAATAGAGGTAAAGAGTGGCAATAGAGGTAAGTGTGTGAAAATAGAGGTATTGCGTAGTATGTGTACTATCACAGGCGATGGGTCGTACTTCATATTATTTATATTAGGACTACTTTCTGCCGTTTGCTCAGCCTGTGTGGGTAACGGTTATTACGATAAAAGATGGCGTGCCTAATAGGTTTTTCTGATTTATGTGCTATATAGTATTACTTACAACTTTCACTAAAATATGTTCGGTAGTATTTGACATGAACTAGCAACAAATCTCCATTCATACAAAATCCTTACAAAATTTAGCATTTATGATGGTGCTAGAGTAGAATAAGCAATCAACATTACATATGGCATAAACTTAAATGCAGCAATTGACCTTTACTAATGAAATAGAAACGTAGAAATCAATAAGTACAGCTCGCCGACAAATAGGGTCGGAGATAGAGGACTCATTTATAGTAGTGATTTATACTAGTCCGGTGTTCCACGTTGCGATTTTGCCAGCTCTTTTACGTATAACCAATCGTAAAGGTTCAAAAAGCCAAATCCATTATTAATCTAAGGGCTACCTTTTGAAGGAAGTGCCTTTTTATTAAGCCCCGTGAAACATTTATGTGAAGTATTTTAAATGAATTCAAGCCTTAGTGATGGATTATCTAATTTTAGTATGTGGATTATTGAGGGACGATTATGGTAGGTACAAGACTAAAATAAAATTGTGCTATCACAGATTAAATCGACCGAAACCAATTGTCGAAGCCAGTTCCAAATAAAAGATGGTATGTAGTGGACTGTAGAATATATTCGGTAGTAATACTGGTTCTGTACAAATGCGAAAACTGCCCGACAATATTCCGCGCAAGCGAAAGAGATTTAAACGTGTGTTTCTTTGGGCTTCTGATCGCTGATCGCTGACAGATGACAGCGCGCGCTCCCGTGCGCAGGCGCCGTAGTGTTGTCACACGATTGTAGTGATGTGAAAAAGTGTTACTATTAGTAACGTGTCTACGACAATGTGTCGTAGACATTCTGCCGGGCCGCAAACGAGTGGGTTGCATGCTCTTCTTTTCGGTGCTGTGTTGGTCTTGATGCCGACCATTTCTGTGACTCCGTCAGGCCCCAGTTGGAGCTGTGTTGCTCGTCCCAGGACGCAACGGGCAGGTGGACGCGCATCATGGCAGCTGTCCCAATGACTCATGCCATCTGGTCAGGATCTATGAAATTTGGCTTCTTGTACGGTCGCGGTCTAAAAATGTTTACCACTTTTCAAATTACATTCTTTGTCACGCTGGTTTCAGCAAGGTCTAAAATGCTCTATCTGAGTACTTATTACTTTTCAATCATTGGTAAGGCATCGATTCAAACAAAAAGAGTATGAATATTTTTAGGTCGATGAAATAATTTGACATAATGACGGAATTGCATTTATGCTGTGGCTGCTGAGGGAGGCTATATTCGTTATTAAAACTTTTATTAACAAAAAAATATGTGTTGAATTTATTTTTGATTATTTCTGCCTATTTTTTTATAAAGCACGATTCGCCTGCTTAAGGGCACACACTATCTAAACAAAAGCTCACTTATGTGATCAGCATGCGCTTTAACGTGACTAGCATACCATCCACTATCATTATAGCTCACAGTCTGACCGCGCCCTGATTTTCGCTAGACGATATCATCATCATCATCACCCTAGCATTTTCTTAGTAGCATCCCAAGCTTGCACTTCGGAGCCCAGGGCCTGCTATTTCTGGTCTACCGAGATTTGACTGGATATCAGTTTTTACACGGAGCGACCGCCATCTAACATCATTCTAAGTTTACTACTACTACTATACTGGTCTAAACAGGTATATTTGAGGGCATTGACTTCCCACTAATGACTGCCATAGATCATGACAGCCGGGACTGCTTAACGTGCTTTCTGATGCACGGGGGTGAAACACCGCCAACTTCGGGCTAATTATTAAGAAATTGTCACTAAGAAATTCTTAACAGAAAACCTTAGCAACATTTTCCGAGCCTGACCCGCGAAATGAACCCGAGACCTCATGATCAGCTGTCGTATACACTACCGCTAGACCAACGAGGCAGTCTTACGCTAGACGATATAAATAATATTGTATTTTTTTCAAAAAGGTTTATATTCAGGATGTCGTATTTTCGCCGTCCCTTTCATTATAATCTGTCAATGTAAAAGTCATTTGATAAACTAATTAATTACAAATACCAAAATCGTAAATAGCAAGTTTAAAATAACATTATTTGAAGACTACAAATATTTTAGCTATATTGTAAATATCACGCTTGTAATAAAATGAACATATATTATAAATGTGGAATAATTAATCGTTATTGACACCAGTTGCTACGCAACGCATGTTATCATAGATTGGTTGCCTAGTACAATATCGCGACTTTGCTCGGTGTCGCGCGCGAGTGCGGACGTGCTTGCGCTGCTACGCGCGATAATTGTTATTATTATAATTAATGTAGTTAGCGGCTATACACGCCGCCCGATACTGTAGCTATGAGCTGTTCACAGCAACTCATAGCCAACGAGTTGTTGGCATTCATACAACATGCCATCGACACCATGGACGAGGTCAGCATTATGCAGATCTGCAAGACCAACTTCAAGGAAGACGATATCAGTGCTGGTAAAAAGCTACTGTATCAGGCGCTGAACAAGATGGATCAGATGCCGTCTCGGCGAAGGGATGGCACCGAGAAAAGTGTCCAGGACATCATCTCCTTATTGAAGGTGACCGACCCTGACGACGTGCCTACGTTCGTGGCGAAGGATCTGCATAAGTTGCCGCCCGTCACATTCGACCACGTCGACGTAACCAGGCTGTTGAAGGACATAACATCCCTGAAATCCAGCCTGGCCGAGGTGCAGTCCAAGTTAGAGAAGTCGGACAGCACCATAAGTGAGCTACGTGCAGAGGTAGTGTTATTACGTAACGCTATTTCTATAAATAGCTCACCCAACGCTAACGTCAACACACAACGCGGGGCTCAAAATGCATCGATCGGCAGTTTCGAGTCAGCGAATTTGCTTGCATCGCCTGCCAGCGGTAATGCACTCGCCTCGTGTACTGTTGCTGACCTCGGGTCGTCGACACCTGTCGACCTGAGACTCTCTTAAAGGAAGAGTTTTGGCCGAAGGGTGTTGTATATCGGCGTTTTCATGGGAGGTTACGAAATAACACGCAGCCTAACATGAAAACAGTGTAAACAACAACACGCATTTCGTTTAATAATTATATTTTTAAGTATATCTTTGTATTTATGTTAGACTTTAAGGTATGTATCAATGGGTTTTTCTACCTGAGAATAAATGGTTTATTATTATTTATTATTAATATCGTCGTCCTTGTGTAATTGATGTGTTCATGCAATTATAAGCCTTAAGGTGGTAAACACTTTCAGACCGCGACTGTACATAATGTTCATATGCATTGCAGTCGGCCAGTGGTGGCTCAGGATACAGACAATGATTGACCAATTAAGAAGTAAAATGAAGTGAGGGCAGAGAGTGAATCAGACGGGCTGGAAGAGAGGTGTCTAAGACCTAGAAAGTGAGAAAGAGTATATGGGTATAATGCCTCATGTGTGCGGTGTGCCAAGCCTTAGACCTGCCTAAGGTGCCGTCCGTTGACTTTTTCTCACCATAATCCACCATAGTGTTGATACTATGGGGGAATGAAGTGGATGTGATGCCTTGCTCTGCTGCACTGCCGCTAATCAAGTTGTGATTCTCTGCTAGAAATCTGTGACAACATTTGACACCACTACAAGTGGAGCCATTGCCTGAATGTGCATGTGTCTGTGAACTGTGAAGTCTGAAACTGACCCGTTTGAAAATGAATGTCTAAATAGTCTGGAAGTGTGAATGTATGTCGGGTTACAGCCTCGGCAGCTGATGAATCTATTTAGTGATGTTATATAAGATTTGTTCGTCAAGTAGGTAACTGATGCAGACTGACAGCTAGAAGTGGCATACATAAATGCATATGTATGACTCATTATTGACTACCACGCCCCCTATGGTTACTGATCATGACTTTAAGGGACTGGTAGCAACTGTGAAGAAGCATGGAAAATGTTCTGTGAAATGTGAAGTAATGAGTTTGCAAATTCATGTGATGATTGCAAACTATTTGTTATATTGTCATCGCGGGTTAGCGAGCCTGCCGCCCGCGCGAAAAGGCACCAGCCTGATAATTAATGAATGTTATGAAATTAATGATTTTTATTTTCTAATGATTTGTTGAAAATGAATTAGATTGTATGTTTTAATGAATTTAATTGGTTGAAAATAGTTCTGTTGTTAATGATATGAAATTGTTTGAAGCTGAATTACTGTTTTATTTTACAATTGTGTATGAACTGCAATATGTATGCAGTTATGTCTGTTAATTTGTGATGTTGTAAATTAATTAATTGTCTGTGTGTAATTCTGAATGTAGTTTCTGAGATTGTGAAGTTTTATTTCTGAAAGTTATGAGAAATTGTCTGCTTGTTTGTAAACACTGATTAGTGTTCCAGTGATTCTGAAAGGTATGTAATATAGTAATATCTGTCTCTGAATTGTTGTCTGATTTGAATTGTTTTCTATGTTAAGAAAACAATAATTCTGTCTGTCCGCTTAAACACTCAGATGATTGTTTAAGTGGTGTGGTTCTTAAAACCAATTCCTAAAACATGATTAGTGTTTAAGGAATTCTGAATTTGAATCGTTCTTTTATGTGAAGAAAAAACAATTCTTTGTCTGTCCAGCTTAAACAATCTGATGATTGCTAAGTGGTGTGGTTCTTAAAACCAATTCCTAAAACTTGATGAGTGTTTAAGGAATTCTGAATTTTCTGAAGTTCTGATTTGAATTGTTCTTCTATGTGAAGAAAAACAATGCTGTTTGTCTGTCCGACTTAAACAATCTGATGATTGCTAAGCGGTGTGGTTCTTAAAACCATTTCCTAACACTTGTTAGTGTTATTGGAAGTTCTGAATTGTCTGTAAATGTATGAGTTGTCTGAGTGTGTGTGAAAGTGATGAGTGTCTTTGTGGTTGTGTTTCTGAGGTGGTTTCTTGAAGATCTGAGTTGTAAATGTATGAATTTTCTGAATGTGTGTCTGGCTGATTGATTTTGTGTTTGTGATTGTGGTTCTGAGGCAGTTCTTGAAGTGTTGAATTGCAAGTGTATGAATGTTTTGAGTGTGTGTATGATTGAATGATTTTGTGTTTGAGCTTGTGTTTGTGTGTGTGGTTGTGGTTCTGAGGCAGTTCTTGAAGACCTGAATTGTAAGTGTATGAATTCCCCAAGTGTGCGTATGATTGAATGATTTTGTGTTTATGCTTGTGTTTGTGTGTGTGGTTCTGAGGCGGTTCTTGGAGGTCAGAACAATTGCTGATATGCCCAGGTGATGTTGGCCAGCAGCTGCTATCATCATCCCTGAGAACGCCTGGACCAGAGAACCACAAATGTGGATGTTTGTGTGATGATGGTGTGACAACCCTAGATATGATATCTGGGGGTTTCTGCTTAGTGTGTTGCCTTTTTTGTTTGTGTGCATGTGTTTTATGGTCTGATTTTAATTGCTTCTGCATGGTGAGTACAAAATTATTTTTCTGATTTTCTGTCCGGCTTAAACAATCTGGTGACAGTTTAAGCGGTGTGGTTAATGTAACCATTTCCTCACATGATTGTTGAGGAGTCTGAGATATGTCTGAAGGATTAGGAATGGTTCCTAAATCCCTAAGTCAGATTGTGTTGAAGAATGTGTTCTGAGACTGATTGGTCTGTGTGTCTGTGATGCAGCCTGTTATCAACCAGCCTAATTTTGTTTCATTTAGAACTGGTTGCTGTTTCCCTAATTCCAACCTTGCCCATGACTTGCCAGAATATGTCTGCGCCCAACAACAAGTCAATAGGGGCTGGAATGTTAAAGTCTGGATCTGCCAGTTGCATGCAACTAGGTAAATGTATGTTGTGTTTGTTTATGAATGGCTGTGGAACTGTGTTTGAAATTTGATTAATTACAAGACACAATGTGTTTGTGCTGTAATTGTTGTGTGCTCATTTTATGTGAATGTTAGTGTTTTTTGTTATGTGTGAGGACTGATTGTTAATACTAGTGACTGTGGTATCCATAGTATTTACGGGTAAACCTAGTTTTGAGCACAAGTGCCTAGTAATGTAGCTTGTTGTGCTGCCATTGTCTAGGAGTGCTCGTACTGTGTGTGGTTTTCTATATTTGTCCAAGATTATGACTTGTGCAGTTGATAGTAGTGTTGTTTTGTTCTTTGTGTAACTGGTCCATTGAACAGTTAGACAACATTATAAAAAACATAATACACTTTTACACTCAGACACACAAAATTCACCATCAGTCATTACTGATGGTGAATTTTGTGTGTCTGAGTGTAAAAGTGTATTATGTTTTTTATTACAGTGCTTACATGTCCCTCCTCGGCAAGTTTTGTTATCATGCCCAGGGTGTAAACAGTTGGAACAAATATTTAATTTCTGAACCTCTGTTGTATGGGCATCTGTCTAAACTTTTCACAGGAAAATATTAGATGATGCTGTTTACAAAATGGACATGTGGGTAGTTTTGATTTGTATGTGTGGGTAACTGATTTTGTGTTTTGTCCCACTTGAGTATCTGATATGCTGTCGTTTTTAACATTTGATTGTTCAAGAACTTCTAATATGTCCGCACGATTTCTTAAAAACTTATTCAGGCACTCAAGTGTGGGCATGTCTGTGAGTGTATTTTTGTGTTCTTCCCAATATCTTAATGTGTTTGGGTCGAATTTACTGGACACTAAATGTATAATGAATGTATCCCAGTAATCTGTCCTTTCACCTAATGTTGCTAATGCTCCGAGGTTTTTCTGAACTGTGTCAAGTACTTGTCTCAAACACACTGAAGATTCGTTCTGAATGTGGTTAATGTTGAATAATGCATGAATGTGATTTCCTATCAACTGTGGTTTGTTGTGATATCTTTCACACAACAATCTCCATGCCACCTCAAACTTGTCACCTGTTATTTCTAAAGATTTTATAACTAGTAATGCTCTGCCTGATAGTGAGGAACGCAAGTAATGAAACTTTTGGATGTTGTCTAAAGTTTTGTGAGTGGTAATGAGTGATTGAAATGTGTCTCTGTACTCAAGTCAATCATGATGATCGCCCGAGAAGTGTGGCAAGTCAATTGTGGATAGTTTAATAAATGATTTGGTCCCACCTGAGTTATCCTTGTCTGATTCTGGATCAGTTACCGGCCTGTCGTTCAATTGAATCAGCTGGGAAGCCTGTGCCACTAGCAGATGGTATTCATTTTCAAACTGCTCACTCTCTGGGTCTGGTTCATCGGTGAATTCTGAAATGTCAGTGTTGTAACGCATCGATTTTATCTCGCATTACAGTTCCGCCAATGCGCTTTTTATTCGTGAATTTGGTTAGTATTATTCGGTTTTTCGACGTTAAATTCAACATTAGCGTGAATGTGCTGCTTTATTTACTAAATTGTCTATGGTTGGTTTAGTTTGCGGTCCTTAGGTTGGCAACGCGGTGAGCGCCGTCTGGCGTATTTGTCGAGCACTTCCTTCCTGAACTCGTCGTCGTTACATTGGCGTCGTTTGAAAAATCCAACAATTTTGGATTAATCACAATATAATGTGATAATTTTACGATTCATTTCCCTTGAGGAGCCGTGGGACGGCACAAATATTAAAGTATTCACCAATATGGTAAGATTTCTTGATTTACTTAGTCTATTCGAATCATTAGATTTTGTTCAGTTCAAATGTAAATTTCGATGTTTCTATTGTTGACAGACACATTGATACGTTTAAGAAATGCTTCAGGCACTTGTTTCTATTCGCCTGAAGGCTTGTATTCAAGAATAAACGGTGAGTTTCGAATATTTTGGGCGTTGGCAAAACGTGTCATTTGTGTTGAATATGATGGCTATAACATTTTTCCGTTCTTTCTAGCTATTGCGTTTCTGGATATAGTTTTAAAATCTTGCGTGCCATCTGGATTCGGCATGCCGTGTCGCTGTATTCGTCGTGGACAAGATGGTGGACAATCTTCATTAATTTCTTATTTTATTTAACCTTGGAAAACTAAAGGTAACTTTTAATTACTAACTTACCTATGGACGCAGCCTCTTTTTCAATCTATTTTTCAACCTCTGTTTCAATAACCATAATTTCACTCTTTTTCAATTCTTATTCACTCAATTTCAACCTCAATGTATGTTAGTTTATATTGATAAAGTGCCATCGACCATATAAAAATTGTTAAATTTCCTTTAGGCCAGGTCACCTCGACTTGTGATCAGAATTAAATATGATCTACCACTGATTGTTATCTGGCAAATTTTGCATTTTTGGAATGCATCGGGTGCCCGAGAAAACTTTAATTCTATCTTAAATTTAGTTATTTTTAAATGATGCGATTCCTAAAGGTTTAACAATAAATAGTTGTTAATTCCAGAAACTGGTTTGATTTTTACACTACATATTTCCCATGTTAGGTTATGTCATTAATACATACCAAACACACATTTACATTACATTTCTTTATTTTTTAAATTTTTAAATATATTACAGTGTTTAATTCAATAAGGGTCTGAATTTTCTGAAATTGTTTGTGTATTGACTTGAAGTCTGAGAGCCTGTTTTTTAATTCAATGACTTGAATTTCTGTTAATGACTGAGTGGGCAAAATTATGTGAATATATTTTTTGAATAATGTGAGTTTCCTCTTAACAATGCCATGTTGTTTGATTAATTCTGTATTATCAGATTTGTTACCTTTGGTGGCCATTGCTGTGAATAAAGGACACACAATGTTGCACAAAAAATGGAAATGATAGGCAGGCAAATGTTGTCACAAAGTTATTGCAAAGAAATGTGCAATACTTAATTTAAAGCGTGCAGTGCAGCAAACGGCAGAAAGCAGGGCTGTGCAAAGCTTGGGTGCACAGCTAACACGTGGAGGGCGAAGGCCTAGGGCGCATGCACATGCAACCACGTGGGAGCTCCCTTCTGAGACAAGCGGCTGGCAAACTAAACTCGTCTCGGCTGCACGGCAAGCAATTGTGACGCTGTGAAATGATAAATGATTTGAGCTAGTTTGAAAAGAAAATGTGAAAGGTTAGATGAGAGGTTGACAGGTGACGTTTGAAATTAATTTGTGCTTATTTTCTATTATATTATATTTGTGATTAATTCTGATTGAAATTGATATGTACTTAGTTTGACAACATAAGTACTGTGAAGTAATGGGTCTGTGATGTCTGATACAAATTGCTGATGCAACTTTGAAAAGTCAGATGTGAAAGTAGGGAAAAATTAATTGGTCTGATTATCTGTTATCCTGAGACTGCGATGCGCCGCGCAGAGACCGTCGTGGCACGTCGACCGTCGTTGTCCTCGCCGTGAAGATTTTTTTAGAAGGCCGCCGCTGAGTCCGTTGATTTTCACTGACAGCTGATATGGCGGCGGTCTTGATCACGAGGCGTACGATCGACTTTTTCACCTTCGTAGATGGCGTAGAAGGACCATGTCGAAGCCAGTTCCAAATAAAAGATGGTATGCAGTGGACTGTAGAATATATTCGGTAGTAATACTGGTTCTTTACAAATGCGAAAACTGCCCGACAATATTCAGCGCAAGCGAAAGAGATTTAAACGTGTGTTTCGTTGGGCTCATAGATTATACAGATATACTGGTAGGCTTCTGATCGCTGATCGCTGACAGATGACGGCGCGTGCTCCCGTACGCAGGCGCCGTAGTGTTGTCACACGATTGTAGTGATGTGAAAAATGTTACTATTAGTAACGTGTCTACGACAATGTGTCGTAGACACCAATTTCTAATGTATTTGATTCTCTGATACAAAGTCGGAAGACATTAAGTGGCGGTCACAACAAACTATGAAAGAATATAGCTATAAGTACTGTATTTTTAGGTACCACTATGCCTTTACACGTCTATCTATCTGCCTATCTATCCGACGTCTTTCCTTATATTGCTAAAGACCTCTAAAATGGCGAAATTGATTTCAATAAAACTTACACTCATGTACAAAGGATACTGAAACCTAAAAATAGTATATGTTACATCACAATCGGTTGAGTGGTTTTCGGTGTACAGCTTGACCTCTCCTTTGTACGTAGTCCCAAACAAAACAGGGATCATCCACAACTGGTTATATATGTGGTGCCATCTATGATCATTATGTGTCTAATTACAACATGATATTTAACCCTTTGACGGCCAAGGGACATGTGTCCCTAGCCCATAATTTGAAAATATATTAATAATTAAGAAGCCTATTAATAAAAATCAAAATTGGTAATTTTGATTTTTTTGTTTGTTATTAAACATATTATTAATATTTTTTTCATTGACGGTACAACCTAGGTAGTATGATATATTTTCTATAAAAATTGTAATATGACTGTTCGCTAAGTGCACACTTGCCCTATTTCTCAAAAGTTTTTAGGAACTTCAAAATGTTTTATATTGTTTTTTGTTGTGCTATAATCATTGCTTGGTTAGTAAATTTATATTATATTCATTAATAAAACAATTATTTATCTTTTTTATAGTTATAAGACATCATAAACATAAAGGGACACCAGTGTCCCCGTGGTCCGGAAAGGACACTATTTTTAATAAATTGTTAACTTATTCAACTGATGATTTTGTGAATTATCTTCATTTTTATTGATATTGTGGCAGATTATCTTAGCTATTTAATATCATGGATGATGTAGGTACTTGTGTAAATTTTGATGGATGATAATAGTGACAAAGAAAATGATTTAATCCTTGACGGAAAAGTTCACAGGAGTTTGATACAGGATCAAGGGGTTCCTGAAGTTTCTGTAGTGAAATTGAAGATGTGCCTGTTCAACTTCAGGAATCAATAAGTCTGGCGCCTGTACCATCGACGTCTACAACTCTTTTACCAATCACTGGAATACAAAGTAATGAAAAACCAGTTTTCAAGTGGAACTAAAATTTTCGTGATTTTTGTGATGTGAAATATAATGGCTGCAAAGTACAGATTTTTCAAATAGTTGATGTTGTTGTATTGACACTCTTTGGCATATGAAATTGTTCGAACAAATCGAAAACATCTTCCGAAAACAGCATTGACATAAGGAGAGGGACATGTACACCACAAGTTTTGGGGCATATCGTGCGTAAAGTTGATGGAAAATAAAGGAATATACTTATTGATCAACTTTCTGAAACCTTTAGACATAAACACTGGAGGACGACGCAAACCTGCATCAGCGAAAAAAACGTGAAATACCCTAAAATTGTATCACATATAACAAAAATCTGGGCGGAGTAGATTATGTACGTGTTGATCTCATAGTTGTATGAAATATATTTCTGATTGAAAATAAAATACTATCTTCGATATTTTTTTTCTCTTAGATATCTCAGTGAATAATGCGCATACTGTCTACTCAAAACTTCACGATGAAATCAAAATTAGCCTGTAGTTCAGACAAGTTCAAGTAGGAAAAACGGTTTCTCTGTCAGGCAGCATGTCGTTCCTACTTCAAAATCAAGTTCAGTTCCCAGATCTGTCAGACGAAGACAGTTTCCAACGCAACCCATTGATAACCAATTTTTGGAAAATATGTGTCATTTTATTGAAGGTGTAATTGAAATCCAAAAAAAATAGTAATTGTGTTGCAAAGTACACCTTTTCTAGACTAATGAATGGAAATGTTTCGCTGGATTCTACCTTAATAATTTAAATTTTATACCTATCGATAAACAAACAATTTTTTATAATTTTGCAATTTTGTGTATACGATACCTCAAAAACTGAAAAAAATCTCTAAAATGTATAATATAATTTACTAGTTGAAATTAAACTACAGTTTACGGATTTTATCGCGTTATATTAGTGTCACTGTTATTACATTTAAACCGAATGATCTAGAAACTACATTTTTATTACTCGCCGACGTTTCGAATTCTTTACAGGATTCATGTTCACGGCAGACTGAGGTGATATTTGTCTTTGTCTTGAATTTAAAAGTTATCTCAAAGTACCCGAACGTTTTTCAACTATTGGTGTTACTATCTACGCAGAATGTGCTCTCTGTATCTTGATGTCTTCTGGTGACCTTGTCCTTCTTGGGTTTCATTAGCCTGATAACAGGGTCCCAAGCTGGAGGAACATTCCAACCATCTTCCCTATTGAAATTAGGATGTTTTTTTATTTCAAGAGCTTCACGTATCATTCTTGGAATAAATCGGTGTTCTTTTACGAGTATCTGTGGTTTATCAAATCGCATGTAATGGTTGGTTCCTTGTTCTACATGTTCACACACAGCAGACTTCATCGAGCGTTTGTGTTTAATGTCAGCTATATGTTCCCTTATTCGAATGCCTATGCTTCTCTTGGTTTGTCCAATGTATGAGAGCCCACAGTCAATCTTGTAAACCCCGGCCTCTTGTAAGGGTAACTGACTCTTGACAGATGGTAATAATTCCTTCCTTCTTGGTTTTCATTGTCCTTCTTGGGTTTCATTACCCTGTTATCAGGCTAATGAAACCCAAGAAGGACAAAGTCACCAGAAGACATCAAGACACAGTGAGCACATTCTGTAGTTACACCAATAGTTGAAAAATCTTCGGGTACTTTGAGATAACTTTTAAATTCAAGACAAAGACAAATATCACCTCAGTCTGCCGTGAACATGAATCCTGTAAAGAATTCGAAACGTCGGCTAGTAATAAAAATGTAGTTTCTAGATCATTCGGTTTAAATGTAATAACAGTGAAACCAATATAACGCGATAAAATGCTCAAGCTGTGCGTCTGTGGAATGCTTTACCCCTGGAGATTCGAAAAGCAAACTCGTTAAATATCTTCAAAACTTTGATCAAAAATCACTATCTGATTTAATTTGATGATATTCTTGTTACATAAGCCTTATTTACTCCATCTGTATTGTCTGTCTTGACTGTCTCTTATATTTATATAATGTATGTAAGTAGGTATATTTTATATTTGTATTTTATTTTATGTAATATTTAATACTTAGTTGTATTTTATTTATGTACGTATATTTATCGAATTATAATGTATATATATGTATGTATGTATGTATATAAGATTTTCGTAGTATCTAAGATTTTCGTATTATTTTTAGCAACTACACCACCGCTCCACATTTTTGCTCATATCATTCCTGTCCACCTCAAGGTTGCCTGGAAGAGATCGCCCTAGGCGATAAGGCCGCCGATTGTACATTATCGTAGTTTTAAGTCTCTTTATAAAATATGTACTGTTTAATGCTATGTTGGTGTACAATAAAGCGTATATCTATCTATCTATCTAAAATCCGTAAGCTGTAGTTTAATTTCAATGTGTAACATTCGCGTAAACCCAAGAAAATATAATTTACAAGAACAAAAAGAACCACCAACGACCATAGGGACATATGTGTCCCGGAGAATTCCAAAAAATCGAAAACATTTTATTATAATTTAAGCTAAAATTATGTTTATTTGATGCCTAATTAACTGTTTCGTATAGTTTTTATCATAATATATAGTCCCATATCCTTATGGGGTCCTGAAAGGGTTAAGTTTGTTAGTAAAAGTATAGTTAGTTTAAATAGGTACCTTCAAAGTGTGTTATGGCTATTTACCCGACTTTAAAAAAGGAGGCGATTCTTAATTTCGTCAGTATATTTTGATGTATTCGAACATAATTATAGTTATCCTTCCGACCTATTTTCAAATAATTTTCTAGCAAAATAAATGTTTCTTGCAAAAAAGAAAATAATTATGCGTCGGGTATCTTTCTGTTACTAAAAAATTAATAGAGTATAATATTCGGCACTTTCATAAACAAAAAGTCTCAGTGTCAAAATTTATTACAATGTCCATTTAATTTAAACGGTCAATCTCATTTATTTAAATTATTATGTTTATATAATAGTTAAATAATCATTTCATTTTATTTTAAATGATAAAAACAATGACTATAGATACTTTTTCAATAAATTGTCGATTAGTCCATATTATTTTCTATCTCGGTCGGTTTGTATATGTAAACATAGATGGCGTTGAGCAAATGACGTAATTTTCTGAATGACGGTGTTAAGATTGTCCGAGGATTGATGAGGTTCTCGGTTAATTTTCTTTCGTCGTCGTTGGTTTGTAAGATCAATTGAAGATAATAATTCTTCGATCAATTAAAGACCTGAGGAAGGATATAGGATAATATTTATCGCGATATCCGACATCCACGCTCCACGCGGGCGGAGCCGCGGGCGACAGCTAGTTAGAAATAAAAAGGTCATTTTCTCCAGTTACAAAGTAACATAAATAGATACCAATTCACATAAAGTCAAGCTCATCGCGCTGTCAATCAGCCGTCAACGCACGCTGTGACGTAACACGATCGACTCAAAACCGGTAATATCTCCGCGCGACTCAACACGATTTCAGCTGAATATTCACTGTAACTGTAGATAAGTTGGTTGGCCACGGTGAAATATAAATGCAGAGATGGCTAGGCGGGCGACGGCGGTGGAAATAAATAAGCTTAGTGACGATGATAAGTTGTTGAACCACGTGCTATTCATATTATAATGAAGCATTTACTAACGTTCTCCTTTAAATCGTCAATCGTCGAATCGTTTGTGACGTATTAATTTCATAAAAAAATGCCATAGATTAAAGTTGCGGTGTGTGGATGCGGGTGGCTCGAGATCCGTCTATGTGGAGAACCTTAGGGGAGGCCTATGTCCAGCAGTGTACGTATTGCTTGCGAATGATATGATGATGACACTTCAATTTATAATTAAGTGACCTTGCAATGATAGGTAGAAGGATAACGGTTACGGACGTCGCACAATGACTAAGCTCAGCGCAGAACCAGACCATGCGATTTTTTTAAGAGGCAATACGCTCTATGCTGCCTATACTCGGCACACTGGCATGATTTTATTTTCAACTTTCCCAGAGTCCAAACCTGTAACACATAATACGTGAATAAAATGCTGCATGGGGCATGCTGTTTTTTACTTTACTTGAAGAAGAGGAATGAAGGAAGAGAAGTATTGCCCGTGCCTGGTGACTGCTTCCGAAAATGAACTTTGTGTAAAGTCGATTTGATGGTCTTTAGGAATACCATAAGAATAAATTTTATTTAAAATGAAACCATGTCGATAATAATAAATGGACACGGAAAATGCTCTGCGTTCCGCCACAATATGTGCACCTATCCTTCCGCTGCGTACGAGAATTACGTTAGTTGTAAAATAAAACCTGACGCTGAAATATTCTGTATAATTGTATTGACCAAAGAAATAAATAAATATCTGCTATTGCAAACATAAATACCCGATAGAAAGACAGTCCAAAGAAAATCCATTAGCTTAAGATGTCAATATAAATCAAATAATGTTGGTAGCATTAAACCTAAGAAGTATAACTAAGAGGAGTGCCGCTTTGCCTTTAAGACAGCGCTACAACGCTAAGTAGTTGACATATTAAAGGAGGGCCCGGCCGCTTGGCTGTATTAAGTATTGGCACCTCCCACATAAATAAAAAGCTTTAAGACCGCTATTTCTTTGTTGCAGCCTTATAGGAATACTTGCTTTTACATATCAGTAGACGCTAAGTGTATTGGAGTTGTTTACGTATATATTTTAGTTATGGAATATAAGATAAAGTACTTATTTTTGAAGTAGTAGAAACATATATTTACTGCACGGATGGCATAGTTGTTCAAGCAAGTTGGGCCTCGCTGATAAACACGAGGCAGCACAACAAAAACATTGAATAATATTTCGAATTTCTTATATTGCGTGTCTCCTACATTGTGCATACTAATAACATAGTACTATACAAGATCGACAACAACACCAAACAATCTATTCTTGGTATGGCAATTATTGGACGCAGATGCGAAGCTAAAGAGACATTTCACAGTGGAAGCGGCATGGGTTATCTATTATAGTACCTATTATATCATTATATATGGTGGATGGGAGCGCAACAACATCTTAGAGCTCCCAGCCAACCTCACCTGCCCGTGGTGCATCCTGCCGACCAGCGAACGAGGCTCTGGCAACCGACTAAGGGCGGTATAACCGTTGCAAATAGGCGTAGCTAAATATAATATATCGGCGACGGGCAGCAGCGTCACCGGTGCGAGAAGCTACGCCCTGCGATCACCAACACGCATGCCCAGCGTGGTGATTACGGGCAAAACCTCAATGGCCCACACGCTTACGCAACGGCCCCCAGTTCCCGGTCGCCCCGCTATTCCTGGCCAAGGCGGCGGACATGGTAACGGCGGGGCAGGGGGTGCGAAGAATCCCCGGGTTACGTTAGGCCGCCAACACCGACTGACCATGGCTACGTATAACGGACGCACGCTACGGCTCGACGAACATCTGGCACAACTAGAAGAGGAACTGAAGTACATAAGGTGGCATGGTTTTGGGATTATGCGAGGTCCGGAGAGAGGGAGAGGATACCGTTACCCTAGATTCAGGCCATCTTATGTACTTCAGGGGGAGGGAGACCAGCCATCCCAAGGCGGAGTTGGGTTCCTGGTCCATAAGGTCCTCTCTGACAACATTTTAGAAATTTCCAGATCAGGCTCACCAAGAAATATACTGAGAGTATATTTCTTGGTGAGTCTGATCTACTATACACCCTACTATACTAATATACTCTCAAGGTTATCCAAGTGTATGCACCGACTTCGGCATACTCGGATGATAAAGTAGAAGAAATGTACGAAGACATTTCCAGGGCCTTACACAACACCCAAAAGGCCCACTTTAATGTTGTCATGGGGGACTTCAACGCCAAAGTGGGAGTACATACTTGCGGCGAATCGGTAGTAGGACCACACGGATTTGGTAGGAGAAATCATAGCGGGCAGATGCTCGTCAACTTCTTAGAGAAGGAGGGGCTGTTCTTAATGAACTCATTCTTTAAGAAGCAGCCTCAAAGAAAGTGGACGTGGCGAAGCCCCGACGCTATGACACAAAATTAGATAGACTTCATTATGGCGGACAAAAGGCGAATATTTAGGGATGTCTCCGTGATCACTAGGTTCAACACCGGAAGTGATCACCGACTTTTACGAGGCACTCTGAATATCGATTATAAGCTTGAACGCGTTCGCCTTATGAAGTCTACGCTCCGGCTAAATTTCCTCCAATCTGTGGTTGGATCTGAAACATTCCAGCTAAAACTGGAAAACCGGTTCACTGCCTTGGAGACCGCAATAGACGCTGATACGGACCAGGAACTCGATAAAGTGGTGGAAATCCTTTGGGATGAGGGGACGAAACTCTTTAAGACGCAGCACACCGGCAGGAGATCTCAACTTTCGCGAGAATCTCTACAGCTAATAGAGACGCGACGAGAAAACCCGGCAGGCACTTCGTCAGATCTAAATAAAAAGATCTTCAAGCTGGTAAGACGTGACCTTCGTAGCTCCAATACACGCTCTATACAAGATGCGATCGAGCGAAATCGGGGGTCTAAAGTTTGTGTGGCGTCATCTTGCTCAACTGTCCACCTCTCTCCTCTGGTACAGAGCCTTTGCTAAGACTTAGAAGGACATGAGACTATTGTTGAGCACGTGCATTGCCGCCGAGCCGAGCTCTCATATTAATGATCAAGCGCAGCGTACGAACTCGTGACCACAACGGAGATCGTTCCAACGAAGCACTCGCCTCGTCAGCCCTCGAACCCCGTGAAGCGTATGACTATATAATAATATTAGCGTGTAAGTTCTTTAATAATAGAATACGTAATATGTATACTCCTTTAGTTAATAAGTAAGTATCAAATAATATGCTTAGTTTGTAGTTTACCGTAATGTGCATTATTTTATAATTCTTTATTCATTATTATATACGACTTTTAACTAAGTGGTTGTCTAGTTATTTAGTTTCCAATTCCCCAACATTACATGGCGACCCTGCCTCTGCAGTCTGGTCTGCCAAGGGGCTCTTTCAGTATTAGTACCTTGAATATATAGCATCGCAACACGTACCTACATATATGCAACATGTGTCGTTCCACGATAGAAAAAGATGATGTGTTCATCAACCAAAACGCGGCTGGTAACAATGACGCCGTGCTCAAGGACATCGGAGGCCACGTGGAGCGCCTAAGTATCGTCACCCTGGTCATCTTCGCAATATTGACTGGTTTGATAATCTACTTTCTCCTACGATTGTATAGAAGTTGCTATCGCCGCTGGATACAAGACGAAATTGGGCTCAACGCAATGCAACGTATTCGGGCATCCATCCGAGGACGAGTTGAAGGTACAACATCTGATAATATGTAGATATCCATCCAGATAACGTGAAAATGGTGGTTACGACGCGAGTGAGAATATCATATTTCATTACTCTATAAATTAAACGCGCTAGAATTGTGCACAGGCGATAGGTACAGGAGGCTTACCATGACCTCTTATTGCGATTCAGTTTACGACCTAAACTGAATAGAATCGCAATATCGTACTATGACCTCATTATAGCGGCTCAGTTTTGGTGTTTACATTTCAATACGACGCAGCTGTGAGTTGGATAGCGTTTGAACCGAAATCTTAAACCATTCGTTCCTTTCCCGTAGGAGACCGTACCATGAGTGTAACGTCAGCTCAAACTGAACCGCGTATCTGTCAGATTTAGCGATTCAATAAAAGTTACAATTTGTAGTGGATAAACTGGATAGTTAGAATTATTATTGGGTTTATAGACATTATATGTGGATTTAAATCAGTTTAAGTTAATTATAGATCGGTTTCTGTGTCAGAATTTCTATAATACTGTGTTAAATCTTACATAAACTCTGTGAAATTTGTGAATCGATGTGCCAAGGACTCTAGTTTTATTCGGTTTATTGAATGTGATAATGTATCTAGCACTTCACGTCGTAAACAAAGGCGCTAAGCTGGAGAACACTCGTATTCATACATACCAAAGAGCATTTGATGAAACCACACGATGAAACAGAATTCATCAAAAGATTTCGCCGCGCCGCTATTGGACCTAGATATTTTATGAGAAGCATTGAGACCATTGTCTATGCAGCCGGTGACGTCCACCGATCTCAATAGCTTAAGATAAGAAACATTCTGTACCAAATATGCTAATAAATTCATGAAACCATAGAATATTTTAGTGTGACTGCAGTATAGACACAATATTCTTTTAAGGTACCTACAAAGTATCTTTAACTTACAAGTCAATAGTTACTTGACTTAGAGACTTATTGATAACATATCATTACTTAATTGTTACTTTATTTGTTGTAGATAGTGACTGCACTGACATTTTCTGCTCCTGGGTGAAAATACCAAACCAAAGGAGACCAAAAACCGATTGGTGACATGCAGCTTATTCTATGGCTCAACAGACAGTGCCAGCAGATATAGCAAACTGCGGAAAGAGATTCTTCTCGAATGATAAAGAATTATTTCTGCTTGTCCAAAATATAAGAAGAGCTTACTAAAACTGAGGTAAAGTATGCTTTTGTTAAAAGTTAAAGTAATCAACAGAATTCAATAGTATTGAATAATTAATACTTATTTTTGTACTTGTTTCAGGTTTTATCAAGGTTTTCATGCATTACCTTCTAACTTGAAGAACATTTTTTATTTGTAGAAAACACTATCACTCCATAATGTCAATTTTATTGGTACAACACTTTTATATTATATGGTTTTGATAATATAAGTTTTATGTGAGCTAATAAAGTATTTATTTTTTATTTACTTACTGAACATACTTTGCACCACCCTTTCCAATTTTACTGTACCCTTACAATGTGCATTTAAATTAAGGTGTATTTCTTTCCAAATCCTGTGTTATAGTTCCCTAGCTTGTGGCGATTTACTGAATCACAGAACTATATCCCTACACTTATCTTAAAAATCCCACAAGTGCACAAGTTGGTTAGTACCTAGTTAGGTAAGTACTCTTCGACGCAAGGTTTCACTGTATACAAAAAAGAAACCACTTAAAATAACAATGCCGATTTCGTTTAGCTGCGAAATCTTTGTATGAGTGAATCTATTAATATTTCATAGTAAAGAAGAGAGATAAAGATAATAGCGATCCCAATAATTCTAATTTACATAATATCCCATTATAAGAAAGTTTTAAACTTGGGTTCAGACTTAATTAAGAATTAAGCATTAAAAGCAATAATTAATAAATATGGAAACAATACTTCTAAGAATAAAATAGGCCTTTATATTCTATTACTTGTTTTGTTAACCTTGAAATGCTAAGTTGCTAACAATCAAAACATACGTTCGTAACTTCCACCGAGTCAGTATTTGTACCGTTTTGCTAGGTATTTTTGTGAGAAAAAATAACGTAACGTAACGTATTTTAATTAACTATTCAATATTGTAGTTATTTTTAGTACAAAATAATTATATTCGCTTTGTTATAAAAGAATCTTAATTTAGTTGTAGCGTACAAGTTATAACTACATACAATATTGTAACTTGCCGAAAATGGCTGACTGAATAATAGTTTCTGAACGCAAACAAGGGAAAGAGACCGCATTATTCACGAACTGTATAGCTTGGTCTCTTTCTGTCAATGTGATTATATTGCGTCATTGCGATCCAGCGATATCATTCATTCATTCTAACAATCCAAACACGATTCACTTTAAACAAACTCATGGTACGTTTTAAAACAATTCAATTTAAGAACCTACACTGAATTGCTCCAAAACTGAATCGCTTGTTAAAAGTTCATGGTAGGCCTGCTGCATGCTAAAAATGCAACGTAGCAAAGTGTTGTATATCGTGTCGCAATAATGTTATAGAATTTATGTTAAGTTAACAATATAAGTCGTATTATTTTCAGACTATGATTGATAGTTTAATTGAATATTATAATAATTTGATAGATATTAGAAAATATTTGATAAAAAAAGGACAGAGTAGATACAAAGGACAAGTTATAGAGACTAAATTAAATTAATCCAAATATATTTTAGATAAATGTAGTCGAATATTTTCGTTATTGGAAAATAAAAAGGATAGTACATTAACATCGGCATTAGATATATTTCAAAATAGTAATACGATATATAAGGAAATTAATAGTTTATGCGTCGTCCCTGAAAGAATAGTAAAAAACCGGCCAAGTGCGTGTCGGGTCACGCGCAATGGTTCCGTAGTTGCCCATAATGACTTGCTGCAAAGGGTGTACAACAAATCCGACTGTTTATTTTGCTGAAAAAATAATTTTAATAACACTATTATAAGAACCTAAGTTTTGTTTAGAAAAATACTAGGTATGTATCCAGTTATGTATTGTAAACATAAAATGTGGTTTCCAAGATATACTACTACTATACATACGTAGTACCGGAGTACATTACATACCAAAGTACGTATATCTTTAAGATTAAGCCAGCGCGCCCAATGTAAACTCACAGAAATAGGTATTTATAAGTTAACCGACGATTACTCGAAAACTAGTAATATCTACATAGCCGTGATAGTTTTCCTTTTAAATTCGTTATATGTACTAGGTACATTTGTGATTTTTTTCACCTCTTCCAAATTAATAGTTTAGCCGGCAGAGGGGGGGGGGGGGGCGGGACACTTGAGTCTAACAATTTTTTTCACTTCAAAGCTTGATATTTGACAAACCAATCACTTGATCGAAAAATGATTTTTTTATTTTATTTATTTAAAAAAAATCAACTCTACTATATATATAGGGGAGATACCCTTAAAAAAAATATTTCCCTAAATTTTATTCTACAGTTTTGTTGCAATATCTTATGTCTATATTCATGTCAAATATCAGCTTTCTAGCACCAGGCGTCTTTGAGCTAGGCTGCGGAAGGACAGACGGACGGACATGACGAAACTATAAGGGTTCCTTGTGGACTACGGAACCCTAAAAATGGAGATTGACTTAAAAGTGGCGTGTAGTTTGATTTCAGTATTGGACGGTGTTGATGAGACGACCAAACGGCTAATAGACTCCATCGAGATGTACGCCGGTATGCTCGACTCAAAAGGTGAGGCCTTGTTAATTTCTTTTGTACTTAAAAATAGACTATCTGAAAATGCAAAGATGCGTTTATCTAGCACATACAAGACCGTTAAAGAGTTAATTACAGACTTGATACAATATCTTTTACCAAAAAAGTCTTTTATAGCGGTTCAATCCCAATTGCAAAACGCTCAACAGGGTTCAAGGACAATTGATGTGTATGGCACTGAGATCGAGAACTTGCTAACGGACTTAACTATCTCGCAAGCCGACGGTAACCCGGATAATTTTAAAGTATTAAAGCAGATTAACGAAAAGCTTGCCATAAAACGGTTTTCAGATGGTTTGCGCAGCTCGAAGCTGAGTACAATTATTTCTGACCGAAACTACTCCAACCTGAAGGATGCCATACAAGCTGCAAAGGACGAAGAGAGCACCTCCTTTCGGCCATCATCAGATAACATTTTACATGTATCTAAGCAGGGACACAGTTCGCAAAGAATGACTGATTTTCAAGGGCATCAGCGTCAAAGAGGTCATTTTCGTCGTCAATACTGTAATAATTACAATCATGGTCAATATTACAATAGTTACAATCGTGGTCAGCAGCATAATAATAGCTATAATAATGGACAATTATGGCGAAATAATAATTTTAAAGGAAATTTCCGCCCGCTGTCGGTGAACCAGCGTGGGTCCAGAGGTTCGAGATATTTTAGGAATACCAGACGTGGACAAAATGCGTTTCCTGTAGAGCAAACTGTTAGTGACAATAAACCTATTACTGAGACATGTAATAAGAACCAGTTTTTTCGAGCTTAGACATTTTATATTATCATGTGAAGGAAATGCTAAATATATCGCATTTTACATTAATCATATTAAGTACTATTGGCTCGTAGATACAGGTGCTCCATTATCTATAATTAAAAGTGATAGTTTACCAAGGAACGTTATTGTTAGAAAAAATCACACACTGATTAATGGAATAGGTCAGCAGTGTTCTCAAGGTTCTGTAAATTTAAATTTTAAACATAATAATCAAATATTTCAGCATGAATTTCCTATCTTTGATTCGTTACCACTAAAGGCAGATGGAATAATTAGTTTAGATTTCTTAAGCAAGTTTCAAGCTAATATTAATTTAAATTCAAATATTTTAACGCTTAGTAATTTAGGAAAAACATATAATTTTAATGTTGTTGATGATCAAGAAAGACTTAAGAACATTAACTATTCCAGCACGTTCAGAGTCCGTACATTTTATTTACGTTAGCAAACCAAATAGTGATGAAGTACTTGTGTCTGGACAAGAGCTTATGACGGATGTGTTTTTAGCAAATTCGATAGCAAAAGTAAAAAATAATAGGCTTCCTGTAAAAATTCTTGTGTAATGTCAGTGAAAGGGATATAACTTTACCGTCTTTTACTCCTACTTTACAATCCTTGTGTGACTATGATATTTGCCAATTTCAAGACAATAAAGTAGATGTATCGAGAGTAAATACATTATTATCTGAATCAAAGTTAAATTACCTTAATGAAGAAGAGAAGGAATGTATAGAAAAAATATGTGCTAAATATGCAGATGTTTTTTATGTAGAAGGGGATAAATTGTCAACTACTAATATTTATGAGCAATCAATAGCCGTAAAACCAAATTGTATATACACTAAACCTTACAGATTACCGCAGGCATTAAAACCAGAAATAGCTAAGCAAATAAATAAAATGTTAGAGAATGATATTATAGAAAAGTCGAACAGTGAATGGTCTAGTCCAATTTTATTAGTACCAAAGCGAAGTAGTGAAAGCACTGAAAAGAAATGGCGTTTAGTCGTGGACTACAGAAAAGTAAACGAAATGATTTGTGATGATAAATTTCCACTTCCTAACATAAATGAAATATTGGATTTTCTTTCGGTTTAGCAGTTTATTTTAGTCACCTTAGTCATCAGGTGAAATTGGAACCAGCTAGCCGTAAATTAACTGCGTTTCTACAAGTACAGGCCAATATCAAATGAAGCGCTTTCCGATTTCAGAAGTAACAGTGCCTCTTAATAAATTATGTAGGAAAAATGAAATATTTATTTGGTCAGAAGAATGTAAAAATGCATTTGAATTCCTGAAAAACGCTTTTATTTCTTCGCCAGTTCTACAATATCCTGATTTTGATGAGAGCAATGAGTTCATTTTACAAACAGACGCTTCAGGTATTGCCATTGGATCAGTATTGTGTAACAAAGATCTTAGACCACTAGCCTACGCAAGTAGACCATGAAATAAGGCAGAAAAGAACTACCCTACTATTCAGAAAGAACTTTTGGCAATTGTGTGGTCTGTTAAATATTTTAGGCCATACCTATATGGGCGAAAATTTACTATTATGGAAAATCACAAACCTTTAGTTTACCTTTTTGGATTTAAAGACCCGTCAAGTAGGCTTCTTAAATTTAGGTTAACTCTAGAAGAGTATGACTTCAAAATTGTATATGTGAAAGGGAAAGAAAATGTTGCAGTGGATGCTTTATCTAGAATTTCTTAAACTGCTAATGATCTAAAAAGTATGCATGAGCAAGTTGTAGCTGTATTGACGCGAGCTCAAAAGAAGAGATTGAACGATATGGATGAAAGTAGAAAGAATGATAAGAAAACGGATCTTAGTAAATCCCCTGACTCGGGGCCTGATCAACCGAGAGTTGTGGATTTATTAAGAAAACCGTGTGAAGCAGTGGAAATGTGTTTGATTGAAGGAAATGAATTAAAAAAATTTAGAGATAGCAATATGATAAACCAAGAGTTAGAATGTTTTGCGTTTGTTCCAAATAAGAAAACGTTATTTATAAATCTTTATTGTAAGGCGCATTTCTCGCAAGCCGAATTTGCGCATAAATTAAGATTATTTTGTGAGAAAACTGGTATCAATGAAGTGTGTATCATAAAAAATGAAGATAATATAGATTTTGTAAAGAATTTGTGTGATGAAATATCGCCTCTCACACATTAGTACGGACCACGAATTTGCATATTACGAGGAATAAAGACAATTAATGAGGACATTGAAAAGACTATTATTTTAAATGACTTCCATTTACTGCCATCCAGTGGTCATGCTGGGGTGCGCAGAATGGTGAATACTATCTAACAACGATATTATTGGCCAAGTATTGAGAAGGACGTCCAAGAATTTGTCAAAAAATGTAAACAATGTCAAAAATCTAAATACTTTAGATATACAAAAGAACCGATGGAAATAACCACAACGGCTTCATCGGCATTTGATAAAATTTACTTAGATGTAGTTGGACTTTTAGATATGGACATCGACGGTAATTGCTATATACTGACCATGCAATGTGAGCTGGCAAAGTTTGTCCAAGCTATTCCTCTTAAAAATAAGGAAACTGAGTCCATTGCAGATGCATTTGTTAGAGAGTGTGACGTCGTGCCCCTCCGTCTGAACTGTGACGTCGAACGAAGGTGGGAGCGAGCGCCTCTGTCCGCGCGCCCCGCACGCCATATGTAAGCGTGCGACGCTGTTCAATCTGCCCTCTGCTCCAGCTCACGGCCATCAGTTAAGTCTTCTTCCTATTAAGACCCTGGCCTTCAGAACACCAGTGAACACCAAATATACTTGTCGGACCACGCCCTGCATTTACTCATGTTCTCAATTAGTAAATCTTAGTTTTAAAGTAGCTGCATTGTATCTACCTATATAAATAGGCAATTATATCGTGAAGTGTACTATTCTAAAAGTGTTTTCATTTGTAAGTAAAACCTGATTTTCTTCCTTTTTTTGATCGGCGAGTGATTGAGTCTAGCTCACCACCTACAAACCAATCACCCGTGCGACATTGGCGCCCAATAGGATTTCTTTTTATAGCTAAATTGGTGTTCCGAAGGTGAGTGGTATTTTTTTCTGTATTTTTATATATTTTCGTGTATTTTTATATATTTTTATGTGTTAAATACGTCCAGGAGTAACCTATATCTTTTTCTTGTCAGCCACAAGTCGCTAAATTGTATTTTCTAACTAATTATATGTCTAATTGAACTATCTGCTAGATAAATTGCATCGCGCAATGTTATCAAACGTAATTACCTATTTTATTCTCGGCCGCTTGGCGTACGAGCGACGCCGCGCCGCGCCGGCTCCACGAAGCCACGTGTTTTATCTACCTACAATTTCAATTTCTCTTGGACGCATTTTACATTTTATTATATTCTCTTCCTACAATACGCAATTACGCACTTTATTCTCTTTCACTAGTATGGGTGTAATTTTAATGAAAATTGCAGTGTAATTCATTATAATTTTTTTGCCATTATTCTTCATGGGTTCGTTTATCTGTAATATTTTTTCTCATGCGATTGTGTCAATTAAACTATTAAAATAGCTTTAAATAAGTTTTTAAAGTCTTTACTAAACTCTTTCTTAAATAATTGCTTTATACAAATAACTTTGCTCAAAATCTCGCATCTTAATGAAGGTACATAAATAATAAATAACTAAATAATTTACTTGTAAAAGTAATAAATCAATAAATTAACCTCTAAAGTTAATTTTCTTTTTCTTTCTATTGCTGTTGGTTTGCTGAGTTGGTAGCTTTGGGAAAGGCTATTCTATTCTAGCCTCTGTTAGCCTTTGATCGGCTGTTTATTTTCTGCTGTTTTGTCCAGATAATTCTGAGTGCTTGGTAGTCCACGCGGCGTCTACTAGCCGTGTGTTGACCCTATTTGCTATGTGAAATCTTTACGGATGCTACTAAATGCGTATGGATGCTGCTAAATGCGCATGGATGCTCTTTGCTGTCGGATTCCGATGGTGATCTGTTTTGCCATTTATATAATGGTCTCCTTCTCTTGCTAAATGGGAGAAGATTGGGTGCTGTTTGCTACCTGATTCTGATGATGTATGTGCTCTGTTTTGCGTTTTCCTAATGGTACCTTTGCTCTTGCTAAACAAGAGATGAATGGTATATTTCTCTGTTCTTCTTGCTGTGATGAATGGGCATTGTCGGGTTAAAAGCGTTATGGAGCCTGTTGTTTATACCGACAACGCCTAACCTTGGAGTTCTATCGTTGAATGACCGCTGTGGTTGCGTCGATTTATCGATGATTTTTGTTGTCTTTTAGTGTTTTACCTGATATTTTTGTTGTTCTATACCTGTTTTCACTACAATACTTACGTGGTGAAGACTCGTTCTTAAAATGTTCAAGTTCTACTAACGGTTCTTGATATTTCATTTTAAACTCTCAAGTTCCGACTAAAGGTTTTTGGTGTTTAAAAGGGTTCCTAGACCCTACTTATGTTGTTGTCTATCAGGTAATAACAATAAATTGTGTGTTTTAATAAACAAAAAATGTGTGTTTAAAAAAATGCGGGTTAAGTCGTTTTATATAAGATTTTAACCCACACTTACTACCTAAATAATTTTAGCGTATGATAGTCATTCTGTCTGACCTTAGTGTATATAACAATATAATATGTGTATATATATATATTTTTTTCTTTTTGGGTCACTACTGGGGAACCCAGTATCTTTGGTCCACTGTTGGTCAACTCTTTGTGTTATAGGTATTATTCTAACGCGTTGCGCGTAATCACTAATTGCCAGGTGTCGGGCATTCGTTGTAAAATACCTACATAAACTCGTGCGATGAGTTATCGGTCATAAATAACTAATTGTTGTTTTAAAATGTTTGTTTAACATAAATAAATACATAAACTTTAATAACAAAATGATAAAATAAAATGTGTTGTTTTTGTGCATGTTACTACATCCACAATCCTTCTTATAATAGACAATGTTTATATTTATTGGCATTAATTTTAAAATCTAATGTTGAAATGAAGTGTTCTAAATGTAAATTATACGCCATTGTATACCTACGCCTCACATTGTTCATAAACTCAATTGAAGGATATTTTGGTTCTCAGTATATTGACATGGAATTCAATTCCAATATGGTGCATGAGCCATGTGAAGTTTATGCCGAATCTTTGAACTATTTTTCTTCTATTTTCGAGAAAGTACACTCAGTTCTGTTGTCGGCTCATCAACGCAATTGTTTATTTTATAGTCTTCGCCGTAAACCGGCAGAATTCTTCATAACTAAACGATATGAATAATAAACCACTTGGCGAATGGCATATAGATTTAAAGATACCTACATAAAATTACATTAAATGAAAAAAAGAATACGTATAACCTATACATTGTTTATTTTTCCAAAGGAATGTTCTCTAATTTATGTTACCGTTTGTAGTAGTGTCTACTATAAATTAATAGACACTACTACAAACGGTATATATATTTTTTTGTTGTGGGTAGCTAAAATTTTTTCTCATAAAATACACTATTTTTTAAATTGCTGCGCAGTTATGTACCCAAATGTTGTATTGAACATTGTTTTAAAAAATCTTACCATAAACTAAATATATTGTTTTTTTTTACCCTGTGGATCAGTGGTTAAAAGGTCACTGTCAGCCGAGTATACAAGTTCGATTCTCGCTTGTATTTTTTTCTGGAAGTCTATTTATTTTAATGTCTACTTTGTTGACGTATTATTTTTTTCGCTGTGCTTTGTTTTGAAGTTTTTTTTATTGTTGTTGTTCATAATTTTGAATAGATTTTATAATCGAATTGTTATTATAGGTACTTTTATAAAGCAATATTGTGTGTGATTGACCGGGCGTCGCGAACTCGGAACAGTCAAATAGTACTTATCTAATTAAAATATATCTAGTTTGTTATTGCGATGCGCACGCGCTCACTCAGTGACGCGCTGGTAGATATATACCGAACTTATGATGCATCTTTGTTTACTTTAATAGTGTGTTCATTCATCGTGGACAATCGTGGCCTTTGTAATTAAATTGAGCAAAATAATTATGTATTTTGTTGTTCTTTTGTAATTCAGTAGTCATTTTGTAGTCTGCAACTTGAATTTACTTTTGTTTAACTTTTGTATAAATTCTGTTTGTTGTACCTAACTATGACTTATTTGTTTATCTAGTGGTCAAGGTGCCGAACCCAAGAATAATAATTCGTAGGGCTAAACGTAGCTTCTTATACCTGTAACTCATTCTTAATGACGTCTCTTTTATCTCGTGTATTACCTTAAGCACTTCGCGCCTTTAGTGGTTGTCTCTCATATTCTGTTATGTTATGGTTTATTATATTAAAGTTCGGCATTCCTGGGACAATAGCAACAGATCGGGGCACTGAGTTCATCTCCTCAACCATGGAACAGGTTTGCAAAATTCTTAACATTGTTAAATTATACTACTTACTACTTACTACCTCTACAGCTTACCACCACCACTCCTACAAAGTAATAGAAGATTTAAGTAGTAATGTTAAAATAGGTAAGAATAATAAAATAAAATTAGTACATAAGTATAGGACTAGGCCGTTCTATCAATAGTGTAACATTACATGTAATATTAATGATAATCTTAGTATAATAAATATCATTGTATAACTGCAGTTCGATAGATGATTAACATATAGTAAAATAAATTAGGTATGTCGTTTTTTAAATTAGCAAATTTTAGTTATAGATTGCTCAGCTTAAAACCTTTATATGTGTGTATCAATGGTATCATTGTTCTTCGTTAAAATTAAATGATAATGTTATCATGTAGTGTAAAAAAAAAATATTTTTCGATATATATTTTTTTATATGCCCTGGGAGGTGAAGTGTATGACTGTATAATAATATTAGTGTGTAAGTTCTTTAATAATATAATACGTAATATGTATACTCCTTTAGTTAATAAGTAAGTATCAAATAATATACTTAGTTTGTAGTTTACCGTAATGTGCATTATTTTATAATTCTTTATTCATTATAATATACGACTTTTAACTAAGTGGTTGTCTAGTTATTTAGTATCCAAATCCCCAACATTACACCCGCATCACTACGGGAAGTGTTTGTCGGAAATCGCCACTGAACAGAACTGTGACCACCCATCAAATGTTCCTTCCTGCAGATGACCTGCAGGGTTCTGTTCACGGCCTCAGCTGCTTTCCTATTGGCCATCGTACGCTCATCCCATACGATCAGAGAGCAATCCTTGAGCACGTGTCCCTTATCACTGTTACGTGACATGTCCGTTTCGGCGCTCTCTAAATTGATGGGGATTCCCGACGACGCTACAGCCATTCCCGAAGACGCTACAGCAATGCCAATTATGCCTTGCCTCCTGACCTCTGCAAGTATGGCAGTAGTAACAATTAATGTTTTTCCAGGAGCTTCCAAGAAAAAAATTTACCCTGGATTTGCCCAACGCTTTCAAGGACGGTGGCATTAATTTGTTTTTGCTCTGAACAGAACAAAGTGACATGGTCATTTCGTATTGAGGTCATTTCGCCCGGATCATAAATTGTCTCAGCGTTATACTCGGTTTTGATACAGCCGATGATTGGAAAACTGGTAGCCCATATTCGACCAGTGGATTGCCGCCGATAGAAATGACCACGTCTTGAAGTGAACTAAAGCAGGTGTTCAGCACGCATTCATCAGTTACTTCGACTTCGTCGCCAGTAGCACGCCTCAAAGTTCGTAGAAAATCTTCAGACAGGTGATGGCGACACTTCTCCCACAAAGCTACCGGATTCGCGACTCCACAAAACACCAAGATGACGGCAAACAGATGACGCATGCGGCTGGGACTGACGCTCGCATCCGCGAGGGTGTCATCCCAGTTTTAATCACCGTCGAGATGGTGACGTGTTACGCAGGCTGCGCGGTAAGTGGGATACTCCACGACATCAAATGTCCTCAGAAAGGCGAAAGATGTTGCGCCTCGCACCGTGTGAAGTAACAACCGCAGAAAATAGCATTCGATGAATTTTATAAGACGTAGATGAAGCAGCTTAAAACTTATACATTTAAATACATTTTTTAATTGTCTTGTTCATCTCTGAAACGAATTAACGATACAATTTAAAAAAAATGCGCAACTCCATCTATAACTTTTAAAAACAACTATTAACCTCGCTAACATGATCAAATTTAAATTATTTATATCCAAAAAGGGCTTACATATGTAATTCGACTTGATGTTTTTAAAATCTCATAGATGGCGCTGCTTTAAAATTGTCTTGATACTACTTATATTCATTTATTTATGTTTATCGGCCTAAGTTACTTATATTGCGTGATTTGTATAGTGTGAAGCTAGCTTATAGCATGGTTAACATAATAACAACATTCAAATATGCGTCGTTAGATTACACGTTGTTAGAGAATGCCTTGAAGAAATAAAGGTTCACTGCTCGTTCCCCGTAGGTCAAAGCGTGATAATATGTAGCTTATATGTTGACCCAACTTTTTAATAATATTCGTGCCAAATTTGAAGTAAATCCATGCAGTACTTGTTGAGTTTATCCCGGATATACAGACAAACAGACAAAAATACTAAAAACTATATTTTTGGCTTCGGTATCGATTGTAGATCACACCCCAAGTGTTCTTTAAAAAAATAGTCAATGTACAGTTTTGACTTTCCTAACATTTTATTATATGTATAGATAATTTTAAAGGTACTAACTATCCCTTCCCTCATTAACCCGTAGAGGTATAAAATGGAAATTCATATCAAATGCTGAAGAAAAACCTTAAGGGTACTTCCAGTTAATATAGAATCTTAAAATTTGGCATGCAGCAACGTTTTATAGCACATAGGAAAAAATTCTAAAACCTGAAACTTTTTGTTACTTCACATATTTTTTTAAATAATTATATACAGGATGTAAAAAGACCCTTAACGAAAACTGAAACCCCGTATTGTATCAATCATCACGAACATTTTTACTTCGGCACCATGCCTGGGAAATTCCTGGTTCAGGAGATATTGAGGCACAAAATGACGACATTTTTTTTCTAATTATTCCAAAATCGTGTTTTGAATGATAAATGTAAACTTTCGTCCAAACAAAATTTTCAATATTTCTCTATAATAAAAGCCTTTAAAGTTCACTTAACGCAGTGGACGCGCTACTATCAATCAGCTGGAGGGCATTACTCTCGGCCGCGCGACCATTTAATCATAAACTGCCGCCGTTAGGGCGGTTTCAGATTAGAGTTTTATACACGCGTATAAGCTCGTTTTTGGAAGTGCATATACGCGTGTATAGACGCACCTTTTTGGCACACGCGCAACTCGGCCGAGAGTTGATGGGCTTCTAACCTCGTATAAGCTTGAGCCGTCAGAGACCATGTTGATACTGCCACGATGTCACTGCCATTTCGAGCGAACATTCCAAAATATGCCCGTATACGCGAATTCGGTTTTTTGAAGCACGTAATGTAGCGCGCGTGTAAGCGCGTATGCTGAAACGACCGTATACACGCAGAAAAATACGCTAATCTGAAACCACCCTTAGGTTGGTACCTAAGGGTGGTTTCAGATTAGCGTATTTTTCAATTTTTAAATTTTTCCAACCGACGTTCACTATGTAGGTACAGACGGCCTTTGTAGACACGATGCATTTCGCGCGCTATACATTGCGGCGTATAAAAGGTGCCTATTTTTTTAAGCTTAAAAGAAAATTTCGTTCCCCAGGTATTATTTTCGCGTAGTATAACTTGGCATGAAGTGCAGAACGAGTAGACTTCGGCTTGGTGATGAGTCTTGTGACACCCTGTATACCTACACTGCCGTGCTAACAAAAAAGGGCACAACTAAATTTTTTTTCAAAATTGAGATATATACATATTCGGAATCAGAACAAAAAGGTCTATTTGCCAAATTTTTTGTCTTTTTGCAAAAAAAGCAACAAAGTTAACAGAGATACCATAAGCTTAAAAGGAACAACTGGGCGACTTTTTTAAGACTTTTTAAAGAAAAAGGTCACATTGTGAGATATGACTAATATTAGAAGTATTGTTTCCTAGCTGTACTTCTTCATTTAACTATTTAAATAATTTTAACATATTTAAGCTAGAATGGAAAGGCACAATTGTATAAATATGTCATTTCATTGCAATATTTAACTTCTTTTCCCCCAAAATGTTAGGATGGAAAGTCACATTTGGTTAATTATGCCTTTTATACGTAATATTAATGTTTTAACTATATTTTTTATGTTAGGTTGAAAGGGAAAATGTAGATTTTTGAATAAATACAGTTAAAAAAATATAAGTAAATCATCTTATAGAATTCATGTAGATGCTACTATTTCCATTCATACATTTTCGATAACTACAATACTGTGATTTATTTTTGACAAAAACTAAGAAATATTTTAAACTCGATTCTCTCCTAATTTGCAAAATGTTAGTTGTGCCCCTTTAAATTATGTTGGCAGTACAGGTTTGTATGGAACACTCGGTGCGCGAGTCCGACTCGCACTTGTCCGGTTTATTTTCTCATTATTTTCAAAAAACACGGTAATGATTACCACAGTGTCTTTATTTGGTTTAGCCGACAGTTGACGCAATAAACTTAGATATAGAAGTCTAGAATCAATGAAACGACTACTGAACACGATTGTCTTTGACAATAAATATTGCTACAACCACCCATCACCCCATAACAATGGCATTTTGACAGGTATTAAATGATATCCAAATTATAGATATTTGCAAACTTTTAATGAAATCGTATTCTTCGAATACGTAGCTATATCTACATGAATAAAAATTAAGATTGTAAAGTGATTAAGATTGAAAACGATACTATTACAGTGTTCGTATCAAAAAGTTTATACTATTCAATAAATATTGGGTCTGTATCTATTTCTGTATTAATATTATAATGTTGGTAATATACCAGTTATATAATCTAACTAACTCACAAGTTTGGTAACTAGAAATAAGGCCAACAAAGACTTAAAAGCGAGATTTTAATCACTATTACTTAAGATAAATTAAAACAGCGAAAAGAGAAAAAGCATTTCAAATTTAAAAGTTGGGATACTTAATTTTAATATTTGAGCGTTACACTTAAACTGACGAAATATAAGTAGAGTATTATGAAAGGAAAATGTTTTAGAGATAAAATAATTTGTTGTTAGAAATTTTACGAGATAGGAATAAGATAGCCAATCCTATAACTGAATCTGAACATTCGTATGTACTTGATGTAAGAATTTATGTTTCTGCAAACTACATTTACGAAAATATATGTATTCGAAATTGCATAGATAATACTTTATCACAGACTAGCCGTTTGCCATGGTTTCACCCGCGTCCTGAGGGAACTACTTCGCGTACCCGAAAAACCCAAATATCTTACGGACCCCTCTTTTTTCTAAAATAAAATATAGCCTATGTTACTCGCAGATAATGTAGCTTTCTAATGGTGAAAGAATTTTAAAAATCGGTCCAGCAGTTTTTGAGTTTATCCATTACAAACAAACAAAAATACAATTTTTTCCTCTTTGTAATATTAGTGTAGATTGTATGTGATGAGTATATCAGATTATGTTTTATTCAATCACTGACATTCATAATGCCGGTGACACAATGAAACATATTCGAAATCACACACTTGTCTTATGCATATAAAGCATTTTGCTTGCTACAAGTATATTTCATTATAATACTGTTATTCGTATGTACAATACGTAAGAAAACCTATAATACTAAATTATAATGAGTGAATGACTTTCTTGCCTTTAATAATAAATTCTTGCCTAATTTTGACGAGTAAGTGTGTGGGCGATATATAGTAAACGATTCTATTGATTCTGATGTTATTTACGGGGCGGGACGGGAATCATTTAATGATTTTTAAATGTGTGATCCACGAATTTGTGTATTAGCATTCTATGTAATAAGTTGAGAACAGATTAAGTATAAAAAGCGCCGATAGTGACGAGAACATTAAATTGGCACGAACAGGATCTCGGATGCACCACTAACTTTTCAAACATCCGTTTTCATTTATTAATTTTAGCTTGCTCTGTGTCTCAGAGATCCGCCAGAGAGAGTATCACTTATAAGTATTGTGTAATACGCATTTCTGATTAACAATTCCCTTTATAAGTAAGAATTGCTTCGAAGAGTCGCTAGTCTATTGTACTTATTATGTTACTTACATACATCAACATAATTATTGAGTGTGACACTCATATACTCTTATGCAAAAAAGGTACATGCCTCGTATATTTATGTCGTGGAATTCCATAGTTATCCTTGTCAGTCGTTCCGTAAAGTTAGTGACCCTTAAATTGCCTGATATATCTTTCGGTTGCGCAATCAGATGGCATAAAAAAAGAATAACGAATCAAATCTAGTTAAACTGGAAGGTAGACCACGGACTTCAAGACGTTAGTTTTAGATTGCAATCGGGCAGGTCTGGATAACTTCCCCCCCGTGGGATCTCCACCTTGTCGTGGTGGGGGGGCTCAGTAACCGTGGATTGGAGCCCCACGGTGAAGCTAAGAGGGATCTCTGGAGTGGACGCTCCGCGTGGGCATGGCAGTGGGACTGCGCAGGATGCGTCCAACGGTGCGGGTGCGGGGGACAGTTCTGTCTGTCCCTCGCAGTCGGGCGTTGTCGCGGGAGGAGAGGCGTGTCGGTGTTGCGTTGCCGCGCGCCCTATCTCCCGCGACCAAATGGGGGCGCACTATTCGATGCGTCGCGGTGGGGCCGCTGAGGAAGAGGAGATGCGGTGTTGCGTTGCCGTCCTCCCTATCCTCTGCGGCCGCTGGGTGTTTTGGCGGCGGAGCCCAACACCTTCATCCGCCGCCAAGGGGGGCTTTGCTCGGGGCCCGGCTGACAATCTGGCGGGCCAATACCCGTCGGGGGGTAGCGAGGAATGCTTCGGCGATACCCGACCCTCCGACACACGGGTACATGAGGAACACGGGTTGGTTTTTAGTCAGTAAGAGTCTGTTTCGCGCTAGATTTCACGGAGTTGCGCCAAAATTCCAATGATTTATTCACTTCTTTGTCATGTATAACCATATAAAATATACTTATTTGTTTTGATATATCACGATTAGTAATATATTAGGATCTTACCATCAGTGAAATACATGAAACATTTTATTGTAGCAGCAATCTTGCCAAGTATTCTGTTGGTAACTGTTTCAAATTTCATCAAAACACAATAACTCCTGACGCATCTTTATTGAATATCTCGAATATTGAATAATATTGCATTGGAATTTGATACTTTAGCCTCTACTATAAGCAAACTTAGCCTTAGTTTGCTCCAGTGTATTTACTAGAGTTGCTGGCTTGTGGCAAAATTCATGGAAAATTCGTTCCTACGTAATCGGGCACTATTTAACTGATTTGTAAGGCGATGGTGTCTATGATCTTTACTTAAAATTAAATTTTGTTGCGCATATATATGTTGCATTCATGTTTTCTTTTTTGGAAAACCTTCATACATACTGCCCTTCCTTCGCATTTTCATTGTGATAAACTGCCAAACAAATTAAGCATTTTACGGTTGGTATTAGTAAAGCCTAATTTGCTGTGATATTTTCTTATGATTCCATCATGTACCTATGATATTATTTAGAATAGTTTGTGGTATACACTCTGACATGATTTATAAGTAGTACTAGAAAGGGGGCGTTATAGTTTATGCTACTGCTAATACATTTTGTAAATAGTCCATCAAAAGAAAGTGATTAACACAAACTTATATGGGCTTATTATAAAGCTTGGACTTAATATACTTAAAAAATTGAGTCCTAGTTCTAACCGTGTAAAGCTTTTTGTTGTTGTTTAATATCCATTATTATTACTGGATAAAAGGTTGAACGAAATTTTGGCTGAAAATTTCTGGACGAAAGATGTTGAACGGAATTAAATATACGAAGTTATTTGATTGATCGTCTAATATATTAATATATTTCTGTGTTCTGTAATAAAGTCTTTAAAGTTTTACGTATCTATAGAGTCCGAGATAAACTGCGGACAATATGACGTACTCAAAGATTTCCGTCGTTTACAATTAACCTTTAAAAAAACTAATATGATCTTTTTTTATCTTCTAAACTCACGCCTGTATAATAATAATAATATTTTATTTATTCTCCACAAAGGCAATATGACAATGTTGTGTTCTTAGATCTAGGTACACATTATAGACCTTTGTGAGAGACTTGGAGTCTGTGCTAGCATAACCCTGTGTTACAGATCTCCAGGCACTCTCACTTCAGACAGTTGAGCACAAAAATACAGTGCAACAACAATTACACATTTGGTAGAAGTTATAAATAAACAATATCTATTAATTATTAAGACTAGACTTAAAGCTATTTAGAGCTATTAGTGAAGTAAAAGTTTTCACACAGCCACAAAAGGAACTATAATATGATGTATTAGCTACTACCGCATTTTATATTCATGAATTTTTCAGTAGCGTCATAATCGAGATTATGGAGCCATTTGAACAGTACTGCTTTACATTTATACTTGCTAAGAGGATATATTGCCATAGATTTGTTAGCTTTATTGTAGATGTAACTGCCTAAGAACGAAAAGTGTCGTTGAGCTAATTGTGTATTTGTGCGCTTTACCTGACACACTCCGTGTTTCCGTCTTTTGTCTTTGAGGTAGGACGCATCATAAGATAGCATCGAATGTTGCCGTAGCATCAAGTGTCACGTAGAAATAATTGAGGGACCGATAAGACTTCACACTGTTTATAAACGTCTGTAGTTGGATGTAAAAATGGAAGAAAACGGCTGACTTTTAGCACTGCCCCATGTGCCCTTTCGACTTTGAGCATGTGAGTTTTTGCAGTGCCACTCCAAACCGTTAGACAATACGTTATTATTGACTGAGAGAGCGCAAAATAAACCATTTTTATAACACTATGCTCGACCACATCGGCGAAGGTTCTTAAAGATATTATATAACTTTCCTAATTCTAGCTGTTAGAAGAGCTGTATGTTGTTCGAAGCTGAGAGTGTTGTCGATGTTAACGCCTAAGTATTTTATTGCGGATGCATAGCTGATGGTAGCACAAGAACATAAGGAGGTGTTGGGATAAGCACATTCGTGGTCAATAATAGGAGGTAGGATACTATGTGGTATTTGAATGTTGCTTCGAGTGAAAAAGGCAAGGCATTTAGTTTTGTCCGTGTTCAGTGACAGTTTGTTTCATCTTAGCCATGAAACGACAATATTGAAGCCGAGCTGGGCTAATTCGACGAGTTCTAACCACGAGTTGCCTTGGAACAACAATGCGGTATCGTCAGCGAAGCGACGATCTTTCCATTGGGCAATTCGAGTTCGCAGAGGTCATTTATATAAGAGAGGAACAGCGTTGGTCCAAGAATACTCCCCTGCGGCACTCCGTGCACAACGGGAAGATCATCACTAACTTGGTCGCCTATCTTGACTCTCTGAAAACGATTCTCAAGATAGGTACTAAAAAGTTGCAATTGTTTATCTCTTATGCCAAGGTATTCTAACTTGTTAAGTCATCATCCTCCTAGCATTATCCCAGTTTCAATCTGGGGTCCGCTTACTAGTCTAACCGGATTTGGCTGACTTGGATTCTAACTTGTTAAGTAGTAGTGGAATTGAGACCGTATCGAAGGCCTTAGCGAGGTCCATGAAGATGACTAGTATCTTTTTGTTGTTATCTAAATAAGTCACTACAAAGTCCGTCACTTCATGGACTGCATCACTAGTTGACCTTCCTTTTCGGAAACCAAACTGAGAATGAGATAATAGTGAGTTATCTTCTAGGTATTTGATAAGACGACGGTTAATAATTTTTTCCAGGATTTTTGATATTGTTGGTAATATTGATATTGGCCTATAACTATGAAGACATGCTTTGTCACCAGTTTTGTAAATAGGAAGGACTTCTGCTAGTTTTAGTTGATCTGGAAATTGTGAATTGGTCAAGGCCAAGTTAAATATATACGTTAGAGGTGGTATTAAGTATTCCCTGTATCTCTTTAAACCACTGTGGATATGTTGTCACGTCCAACAGCACAGGCAGTTCTGGAATTTAATATCAGCCTTTCTATTTCATTTTAGTCCGTAGGCAAAATTACAAATGAGTGTGGATGTGACCGGTGTGATGCAAAATAATAAGAATCGTTATTACGTTTATATTTATTAGCAAGTGACTTACCAATGTTTATAAACTAGGAATTAATATCATTTACAGTATAAGCACTTTTACTGATTAGGTTAATCGAGTGATTTGTGTCATTTGTAGTCATATTTGTTATTGTTTTTATTGATTTCCATAATTGTTTATTACTAGTGTTTGCCGCGATTTTAATCTCATATTTATCAAAAGCCTGCTTAGTTTTTTTAAAAGATCATTACAACAATTTCTGTATCGCTTATATGTTACCACAATGTCGTTATTATTAGGATTCTGTTTAGCTTTACGGTGTAATCTATCCCTATTTCTCATACATTTGAGTAGACCAGGCGTTATCCAGCACAGATGACCCTTTTTCTGTTTGAGGTCCTGATTTGATTTATTTTTTTCAATATGATTGTATTTAATGAATTGAGGAACACTTCAGTGGCAATGTTAACATTTGTGGCATGATAAACTTCAGAAAAACTGAGGTTTTTAATATTATTATCAAGTTCAGAAAAATTTATACGTTTTATGTATTTCTGAGTAATTGCTTGCAAGACTTTGGTTTCAAGGACTATGATTGTGGCATAATGGTCTGTTACAGTTGTATCGGCAACATAGCACAATGATGGAAACCTTGTTTTGAGTATCACATGGTCTAGACATGTTTTATTGTGTGCTGGGTATGTGTGGGCCGGGAGCATCCCATGCATTGCTAGTAGGTTTAAATATGTATGCGAGTTTGCGTCATTACTGTGTTGGCAAATGTTTAAGTTTATATCACCCAATAAAATTATACTGCGAAATTGTCTAATTGTTTTGATAAACTAAAGCTGATTACAACAAAATCAATGAAAATTTGAGGCAAGTGTTACCATTAGATATGAAGGATAGGAAATGCGCGAAACTACAATTTGATATTCTTCATACAGCACTTAAGGAATCTATAAACTTATATGAACCCAAGACGACTATCCGTCAAACAACTTTTAATAAACCTTGGATTTCAAACCAAACTAAGACCCTGATAAATTCCAAAATGGCTCTGTGGAACAGATATGTGCTGACTGGACTCCCCAAACACTATAAAGACTACAGAAAAGTAAATAATCAATTAATAAATCAAACCAGACAAGCACGAATAACGCATGAAAAAAATATACTACAAGCTGGACCTAAAAAGTTTTACTCTTACATCAGACAGCTAATTACTTCAAAAGTGAGCATACCAACAAATATAACTAACAAGCAAGGCCATACCGTGACTGAGCCTAGAGAAATTGCCAAAGTATTTGCAGACCAGTTTGCGAGCGTTTTTCAAGTAGAACCACACAACCAACTACCATTATTAGATCCATCACTCCGAGTACAAGACTCCATTGAAGAAACAGTATTTACTCAGGATAAAATTCAACAAGCCATTGCAGAAATGAATACTGAGTCTTCCCCGGGACCAGATGATATGCCAGTAGTTATATTAAAGAAATGCAATCTCTCTGTCTACCTGGCAACTATAATGCAAACGTCGTATGACACTGGCACCCTACCGGATTTATGGAAAACAGCAATAGTTACCCCTATATTTAAGAAAGGCAGCAAACTCGATGCTTCCAACTACAGACCTATCAGCTTAACCAGTGTATTTTGCAAAATAATGGAAAAGATTATAGTCAAGCATATAAGAAAATTTCTCTCCAACTACGAGGTGATTCCTAAACAACAACATGGCTTCTGTCCACATCGTTCAACAGTTTCAAATTTACTGTCTTGCCTATCATCGTGAACCAAACTCTTCAATAATAGAGAGTCAATCGACGTGATCTATCTGGATTATGAAAAGGCCTTTGATAAAGTCCCTATTAGAAGACTTCTTCAAAAGTTGGAATTCGTGGGCATACGCGGAAAGTTGTTGATTTGGATTGAGAAATTTCTAAACAAAAGAACATTACAAGTGAGAATAGGCGAAACCAGGTCAGACGCAATCGAAATACTTAGCGGCGTGCCTCAGGGTTCAGGTTTTAGGTCCAATATTGTACATTATATATACATTTGATCTTCCCCACTGCATACAATGTAATGTCAGTTTTTCCGCCGATGACACCAAATTATTTGCAAATCCACTAATTGACTACGATCACCTTACCGATGATTTGAACAAAATAGCTAACTGGTCTAAGGAATGGCTCATAAATCTGAATGCCTCAAAATGTACAGTGCTGCATATAGGTAATCGCAATCCTCGTCTTACTTACAAATTGGGCGATGCACCTCTTATGGAGGTAAAAAATCAAACGGACTTAGGAGTAAAGATTACTGAAGACTTGACGTGGGCAGAGCATATCTCAACTATTACAAAGAAAGCCAAAGGCCTAATATAGTGAGGAAAGCATTTGGTGTCTTGACACCAGAAATGATGCTCAAGATCCACAAGACTTTCATTAGACCAATTCTGGAATATGCGTTTCAAATTTGGAACCCTTACTTTGTCAAAGACATTGAACTCTTGGAGAAAGTACAACGAAGTTTCACCAAAGTACCACGAATTCTTAAAGCACGACCTTATGAAGAAAGATTAGCATTTTTAAAGCTTACAACACTAAAAGCCCGCAGGGACCGCGGTGATCTGATTGAAACCTACAAGATCTTAAACGGACATAATGACATTGAGGAGTTTGATAAACTATTTGTGAGCAATGAAAATATCCACCTCAGAGGCCACCACCTTAAATTATGTACCAGTTTCTTAAACAACAACCCTCATCGACACCATATCAGTAACCGTGTAGTCAGAATGTGGAACAAGCTCCCAACAGAAGTAGTCTCAGCCCAAACTATTAATCAGTTCAAGAACAAACTGGACAAGCACCTACTTAGTACTGCAACAGGAACTAGTGGGCAATAGCAGGATATAGGCAATTATCAGTTGTATCAACTGCCTGCCTGATAATTAATAATAATAATACACACGTCAACAAAGCAACATACAGTTTTCCTTGAATTTTTATATTTGCAATTTATAGCATATTTTTGTGTTTATATTGATATTTTCGACTACATGCCGGATTTTTTTATTGGATAAATATATAATTAGTACAAGCAACCATTAAATAAATTAAGAAAAGAAATCACAAAAATATTATTGAAGATGACATCAAATGTCAAAGACAAATCAAATAAACATAAACTGGAAGTAAACAATAGTAAACAAATGCATAAATACGAGGAAATGATATCATGTTGACGAGAGCTAAGGCAGCTGCTGCACGCCTGAGACCCCCGGACTCGTCGTTCAGCTCCGCCTCACAGCCGCCGGCACCAGCACCAGCATCGCCGACGAGTGTTGAGGCGTCAAGCTCATCTAACGACGAGTATTTCTCTCCGCCGACGTCGCCACCACCTGTCCGCCGGCGAGGGAGAGGCCGGCCACCGACACACTTGGGACCCCGAGACCCACCGGTCTCGAACAGGGCCCCCGCCACCGGTACCGGTAATGTGCACCGCATGCGATGGACGACTTCTATGAATGAGAACGTCATGCGGGCATATTTTGTGGCCACAGAAGGTGGCACCAATCTCAGTGCGTACCGTGATGGAATGCTGCCTTTGTTTCAGGCGCTTGAACCAGCTGTCAACGTGTCAACGCAACGGCTATTGGATCAAGTGCGGGCCATCCAGCGGTGTCGGCTGTTGGATGATACTGTGCTTGAGAGGCTACGCTCTGACGTGCAGGGAAGTCTCCCATCACTTCTTCATCGCAAACTGGCACGGTAGATACACAATATCAACAGTTGAATCTCCCTGATGAAGAGGTAGATGATGAGACTTCTCACGTAAGTACCCAGTGCAATGATCAGTTAAGGAGTGCTTTGGAATGTGCTATTGGGGAATACCGATCCATGGACCCAAATGTTCGGCCTCGTTTGCCTCGTTTGCCCATGCATAAGAGAAACATAGCGCTAATGAGTGCCCTGGATTCGTTATTATCAAACTATTTTGATAATAGCGAAAATCTTGGTGATACACATTCAATCCTGTATTGTGCGGCTGTAGCTGTATGTCGGCTAGCGGGCGTTAATCTGTCTGAAAATAATACCGCTCCTCGACGAACCGCAACTGTGCCAGCTTGGTAGTGCAGGATTGAGCGTCGTATCGCTGAGACTAGGGCACTCATTGGAAAGCTATCCTGTTTCAGGATGGGCAATACGCGACCGAGAGTGATGCGCTTTGTGACTCGAGCCTTCGCGGGAACTGGTATCAGTTCCCAGGATTATCAGGCACGAGTTACAGAGCGCATCGACTCTCTGAAGCAAAAAGTTTATGCATGGGCAAACCGTATCAGGCGATATAAAAAAAGAGTGGATCGATATTGCCTGAATCGCACATTCCAAAGAGACGAGAGGTGGGTGTACAGAGGATGGGAGCAACCTGATTCCATGGCCGGTGAAGGTGATGGGTGTCGACCGGATGATGATGCCACTAATTCATTTTGACGCAGCATTTGGTCGACGCCTGTCAGCCATGCGGAGGGTGATTGGATCCGGGATGTTGAGCGAGTATGTGAACGAATCCCAACTATGGAACCAATATTTATAACACAAGACGATATAGCCAGTGCAGTCCGTCCAACACAAAACTGGAAAGCAGCAGGACCGGATGGACTGCACAATTTTTGGCTTAAATGGTTCCGTAGTTCACATGCTTGCTTAGCGTCTCAGTTCCAATCATCATTGGAATCGGGTTTGCTACCAGACTTTTTAACATCCGGGCACACTCACCTGCTCTATAAATCTGGTGGTACCACGGACGCCAAGAATTATAGACCGATTACTTGTCTGCCAACAATTTATAAACTTCTTACATCCATTTTGAGAATAAAATTATCAAAACATATATTTGATAATTCAATTTTATCAGTTTCTCAAAATGGATGTAGGAGTGGGGCGCGTGGTACTAAAGAACTCCTTCTGATTGACATGGCCATTAGCCAACAGGTACGCCGTAATCGAAAAAATCTATCGACATGCTGGATAGATTACAGAAAGGCTTACGACTCCGTGCCACATGCCTGGCTTTTGAGGGTGCTGGAGTTGTATAAAGTAGATACAACTCTATGCACCTTCTTAAGGTCATGTATGCGGCAATGATGAATGATGTCGATCGAGTTTGGATTGCGGTGTTCCAATAAAGATCGAGCGAGGTATATTCCAGGGCGACAGTCTGAGCCCTTTGTGGTTTTGCCTAGCACTGAACCCTCTAAGTACTTTATTGGAGGGTTCAGGGCTAGGCTATCGGTTAAGGAGAGGTGGCCATGTTATATCTCACCTACTTTTCATGGATGACCTGAAATTGTTTGCCCTCAACAATCTCCAACTGACTGCATTACTTAAGGTAACTGAAACCCTTAGTAATTCTATCAGGATGGAATTTGGTGTGGACAAATGTGCGGTCATGCATGTGAAGAAAGGTGAGATTATGGAATCTGCAGGGATACAACTCTCAGATTCCATACAACTTCGGTCCCTCTCTCTAACGGAAACTTACAAATACCTGGGTATGTCGCAGTCTTTGAATATCTCTGAGGCTGACATGAAGCAGTCGCTGCAGGCTCGTTTCTTTGGCCGCTTGAAAAAAGTACTAAATAGTCTTTTATCAGGTGGTAACAAGGTGCGAGCCTGCAACGGATGGGCCATGCCAGTCCTTATGTATTCCTTCGGCACACTCAGGTAGACTCAGACTGAACTTGACGCCCTGGACAGAAAAGTCCGTTCAATGCTGACTGCATCTCGGATGCATCATCCACGCTCGTCGGTAATGAGGCTATACATCCCGCGGAAATGTGGTGGTCGAGGATTTTTATGTCTTAAGACCCTTCATAACCGCGAGCTGTATAACCTCAGAGAATATTTTATGCAAAAAGTGTGGATATGCATCGAGATGTGGTTGCAGTGGATACTGGACTTACCCCGCTCGCTCTGGCCAAAGAGAACTGGCACAAACCTGCAGTACTTAGCATTGAGGACCGGAGAGAAGTATGGAAGGGCAAGGAGCTACATGGACGCTTCTATAAGGCCTTACACGGGTCTGATATAGATTTTAAGGCATCCGTTTCCTGGCTGCGCTTCGGTGATCTTTTCGGAGAAACCGAAGGTTTTGTCTGTGCAATTATGGATGAAGTTGTCATGACAAATAACTACCGCAAGTATATCCTGAGGGACGGTACTGTTGACATATGTCGGGCGTGTCACCAGCCCGGGGAATCTCTCAGGCATATTGTGTCCGGTTGTTCGAGTCTTGCCAATGGTCAGTATTTGCACAGACATAACCAAGTGGCTAGGATTGTCCATCAGCAACTAGCCCTTAAATATAAACTCATTGGTTCTGAGGTACCGTACTACAGATATGTGCCCGACCCAGTTCTCGAAAATGGTCGTGCACTGTTGTATTGGGATCGGTCTATCATTACAGACAGGACTATTGTAGCCAATAAGCCTGATATTGTAGTGATAGACCGAGCAGAGCGTCTCGCAATGATTGTTGATATCACCATACCACATGACGCTAATCTCGTGAAGGCGGAAAATGATAAAAAGATTAAATATTTAGATCTAGCTCACGAGATTTTCGACATGTGGGATGTAGATTCAGCAATCATTGTTCCGATTGTCGGTTCAGTGAATGGATTGATCGCTAAGAGCCTCGACCAACATCTTAAGAGGCTCGCACTGGGCAGCTGGATCAAGGCCTTGATTCAGAAGGCGGTTCTTCTCGATACGGCACGCATTGTGAGGAAATTCCTTTCTCAGGCCCTAACCACCGGTGGCTTGGTCCCTGTACCCGACACCGGTGGGTTTCCGTGGTCCCATTTTATATAGTTGAATTTATTGATATATTTAAGGTTTAATTATGTAAAATTCGATTATGTGAATACTGAATAATAAAGAGATAATAATAAAACTTATCCAGTGAAAGGATAAAATTAGAAGGATTTTTGTAGCCAGCAGGCCTGTATATGACTAGGACTGCGATACTATTGACGTATGTTATAAGTACACAATTACATTCAGATATATCAGGTTCGGCAATCGATACATAAGAATTATATTTACAGTAAACCACCACCACATTTCGGCTCAATTTTTTTTAAAGTTTTTACGTAATTGTATCCTTGAAATGATGGTATATATTGCGTATGCGGCAACCAGCATTCAGTCAATGCTACAGCATCCCATTCTATCTGTGATCGCTTTAGTATGGTTTGTAAACCAGAATAATTACGATTTATACTTCTTATATTTTGATGTATAATTTTAAGCGAACTGTTGGGTCTCGAAATAAGGCTCTCGCAATTGCCAATATCACAGATAGGAATGTGCTATGTTAAAGCAGTCCAGGTCTATCAAAATATCGTTTGCATTATTGAATGTTAAAGACAGTCACACAAACAGTATTTATCACTTGTTTTAACATGTCCTTATTAGCTGTGTAAAATAGACAGTAACTGTATAAAACTGAACGTGTTTCCCGATGGGGTAGGCAGAGGTGTAATTTTATATCCGCATTTCGCCATGTTAATAATTTGTAGGGGCCCATAGGGAGCGAGCCTATTATTTATTATTATAATAATAATAGTTATTAGTATGAGCAGACTAGAAGATCCCAGATGTTTTTTGTGAATTTTGTGGCCAACTATTAAGCCCGCTGCCCACGGTGCGTGGCTTTGTAGTAAGGCGCGCGCGGTGCCTTTGAAGTTTCCTGACCCAAGGTATAACTGCAAATCTGGGAACACCGCATCGTGGGAAATGGGCTTTACAAAACACAGCATTTGCAAAACGGGTGCCACGAAGTGGTAATTTGAGTATAGGAAAAAGAAAGAAGTCGGCTGGAGCCATATCTGGCGAATATGGTTGCTGCTCGATGGTATTTGTTGAGTGTTTGGTCAAAATGCGTTCACAAGAATAGCCTTGTGCGAGGGCGCATTATCGTGGTGCAAAATTATTTTGGCACTAGCCGAGTGGCAACATGTTTCATACCCAAATGATTAGTTATAAACCAGTCAAGTGCGAGTCGAACTCGCACACCGAGGGTTCCGTACAAACCTGTAGGTATATATAGTTATTTAAAAAAGTATGTGATGTAACAAAAAAAATTAAGGTTTTCGAAATTTTTCCTATGTGCTATAAAACGTTGCTTTATGCAAAATTGCAAGATTCTAGATCAACTGGAAGTACCCTTTAGTTTTGACTGGAGCATTTGATATGAATTTAAAGGACATTGTTCCTTGCCCATACATTGTTTGCCCCAAGGCCGTTAGTTACGGAAAAATATTTTTGATGTTCTAAATAACGTATACATTCGACTCAAATTCAATATAATTAACGGACACTTCAGAGAATCGTAAATAATACAAAAATCTTTTCACTTTTGAGGTTATAATTTTGACAGATATCTCTTGGAGATTGATCAACATATAAGGGGGAGCATTATTGTCACTCGGCGTGGTAGTATAGCGGCAAGGCGACCGCTTAAATCACTGCACCACCCGTGCAGATAAAACATAATACAAAGATTTTGAAGAGTTATTCTCAACAACAAAATCAGGGATCTTACTTACCAAACGTGGAGCATTCCATTCTTGTATGCAGTGGAGAATTTCTTCATATTGTAACATTATACAACCAGAGGCTGAGCCACAGTTGACACAAAATAAACAATCAAAATACGAATCCATGTTAGCTTATCAAATCCGTGTATGCCAAGTTGTCATTCGTAGGTCCGTAAATCACTGCCAGAGGTCAATATTTCAAGAGGTCCGCTGTTCTAGCGAAGTCGTTATTTATACAAAAACCAAAAGAAACACGGAAAATCGAAAAAACTTAGACGCAGCGACAAGCAACAACATGAATGAGATCGACGAATGATTGACATGAACATGAATGTCAAAAGAGCAATCAAGCGCTTTAACGCTACATACATTTTATTAGCATTAAACGATCGATAAACCGCAGTTTCGCTAAAGCGCTGAAAATGCTAAGAGATGATTTTGTTTTTATTTACAATGGCCAGCGGGTTTAGTAGGATACGATAACATCAACGGTCATACTATTTAAAATGTTTATGAGAATCTGAAGTGTCCGTTTTATACTGATATTTGATTATTATAGTATAAAATAAGTTAATATTTATGTTTATAAATTGCATGCCGACGGTGCTGGGGCCAAACTCTCTACGGGTTCATGAGGAACAAGGCAGGAATTATTAGAAATATTTTAATTATAATAATGATGTAGCTAAAAATTTACGGTTTTTTGCCATTTTCCCTTTATCTGTGCTATAAGACGTTGCATCGTGCCAAATTTCAAGATTCTGAGCTCAAGGGCAGTACCCTGTAGGTTTTATTTCCATTGCGAGTAGCTGCGCGTTTGAAAATATGCTTAAATTGCTGTTTCCGTAGATTGCGTTGACAAAGAAGTTAGATTTTTTTAGATTACAGCTTCACGGTGAGACCTTAGTTTTTGAAATGAATTTCAATTTAATAACTCTACGCGTTCATGAGCAAAGAGGTATTAAGTTTAAAAATTTTAAAAATGTTTTTATTATAGGTACAAGCTGCTGCCCGCGACGTTGTCTGCGTGAACGCTATACAGCACCAAAATCTGAATATATAAAATCCTTGCGTTACTGACTGACTGACAGACACGCTACAGCCGAAACTATTGGGCGCAGGAAGAAAATGAAATTTGGCATGTATGTTTGTTGGGGACCGAAGGGGTGCACTTATAAGGGATTTCTCGAAATTCCCAGGGGATCGGCCAAAACGGGTAAATAAAAAAAAATGCAGGCGTATCTGCTGGCGTCCTCTAGTATTTAATAAAACCTACGATTATACCTTTTAAAATAACATTAATTTACCCGTTTTTTCTTTACATTTTATATCTGCAGAAAGTGCAGTAACAGAGAAGGAGACTGTCTTTTGTAAAATTGACCTTCAAAAAGTGCTGTTATTCAGCCTGCTTTGAATAAATGACTTTATGGTGATTCTGCTGAATTAAGTCATAATTTGTGACTGAAGCAGATGAAGGAAATAATGATAAGGAATACAGAAAAGGGTAAGACAAGAGACATCCTTATAGGACTTCTCGATAAACAACATTAGTGCCTTGGCTCTCCGCAGCCAAAATGTAAAGAGAGTCAGGACTGGTGATGCGGGAGCAAGCGACGTACAGCTGCCTGTGTGAGAAGCAGCTCGTCCTGAGGTCGACACCCGCTGCCCTCATTGTCGGCACCTGATTGATGGTCATCGCGAAGCACACACTCACGGGGAACTGTACGCGCTTGAACGAGAACGAGAAGTTATGAGGTATGAGGGGAATGCGTGGTATAAATACTGCCTCGCCAACGCCACAACCCGTAAGAATTTCCGCCTCAGTGATGTGTCTGTGGGGCGAGATGACACAACTTCGGAGGAGATAGGTTCCGTAGAAGCATAATCGGGACACCGACCTTCAGCTTGATGGTATGCGCTGGAAGTCCACTTGCTGACAGGAAGTTCAGAAAATCCACGGGATAATGTGTGGCGTCATCTTGCTCAACTGTCCACCTCTCTCCTCTGGTACAGGGCCTTCGCCAAGACTTAGAAGGACATGGGACTATTGTTGAGTATTCTCATATTAATGATCAAGCGCAGCATACGAACTCGTGACCATAACGGAGATCGTTCCAACGAAGCACTCACCTCGTCAGCTCTCGAACCCCGCGTCACTACGGGAAGTGTTTGTCGGAAATCGCCACTGAACAGAACTGTGACCACCCATCAAATGTTCCTTCCTGCAGATGACCTGCAGGGTTCTGTTCACGGCCTCAGCTGCTTTCCTATTGGCCATCGTACGCTCATCCCATACGATCAGAGAGCAATCCTTGAGCACGTGTCCCTTATCACTGTTACGTGACATGTCCGTTTCGGCGCTCTCTAAATTGATGGGGATTCCCGACGACGCTACAGCCATTCCCGAAAACGCTACAGCAATGCCAATTATGCCTTGCCTCCTGACCTCTGCAAGTATGCCAGTAGTAACAATTAATGTTTTTCCAGGAGCTTCCAAGAAAAAATTTTACCCTGGATTTGCCCAACGCTTTCAAGGACGGTGTCATTAATTTGATTTTGCTCTGAACAGAACAAAGTGACATGGTCATTTTGTATTGAGGTCATTTCGCCCGGATCATAAATTGTCTCAGCGTTATACTCGGTTTTGATACAGCGATGATTGGAAAACTGGTAGCCCATATTCGACCAGTGGATTGCCGCCGATAGAAATGACCACGTCTTGAAGTGAACTAAAGCAGGTGTTCAGCACGCATTCATCAGTTACTTCGACTTCGTCGCCAGTAGCACGCCTCAAATTTCGTAGAAAATCTTCAGACAGGTGATGGCGACACTTCTCCCACAAAGCTACCGGATTCGCGACTCCACAAAACACCAAGATGACGGCAAACAGATGACGCATGCGGCTGGGACTGACGCTCGCATCCGCGAGGGTGTCATCCCAGTTTTAATCACCGTCGAGATGGTGACGTGCTACGCAGGCTGCGCGGTAAGTGGGATACTCCACGCCATCAAATGTCCTCAGAAGATAGATGTTGCGCCTCGCATAGTGTGAAGTAACAACCGCAGAAAATAGCATTCGATGAATTTTATAAGACATAGATGAAGCAGCTTAAAACTTATATATTTAAACACATTTTTTTAATTGTCTTGTTTATCTCTAAACGAATTAACGATACGATTTAAAAAAAATGCACAACTCTATCTATGACTTTTAAAAACAACTATTAACCTCGCCAACATGATCAAATTTAAATTATTTATATCCAAAAAGGGCTTACACATGTAATTCGACTTGATGTTTTTAAAATCTCATAGATGGCGCTGATTAAAAATTGTCTTGATACTACTTATATTCATTTATTTATGTTTATCGGCCTAAGTTACTTATATTGCGTGATTTGTATAGTGTGAAGCTAGCTTATAGCATGGTTAACATAATAACAACATTCAAATATGCGTCGTTAGATTACACGTTGTTAGAGAATGCGTTGAAGAAATAAAGGTTCACTGCTCGTTCCCCGTAGGTCATAGCTATATACAGACAAACAGACAAAAATTCTAAAAACTATATTTTTGGCTTCGGTATCGATTGTAGATCACACCCCAAGTATTACAGCACGCACGGTCGTGCTCTAATTTTGGTGGTCGGAAGTGTTTGAGGCATGCACGGTCGTGCTCAATTAAAAATCGCTCTATTGGTCGCGTTTTTTTACGTTTTGTTTTACTTAAACCAAGAAAAGAAAGTAGTAACTATTAGAATAGTTCATATTCTATGCAACTAAATCATTTTAGAAGGGTGAAGGAAACGAAACGTGCCCAAAAATATTGAAATATAATTACCTGTGTCTCAGTTGTGAAAGCGTCCGCCATTGTTGTGTTTTGTTCCGCGATCTTTATAATAAAAGTTGTCTTGTGGAAGAAATTGTTGAATCTATATATTAAAAGAATTTGTGTTTTATAATACGAGTCGGCCAGCCCGTTCTACCCAACCGATTCGCATGATTTTTTTTTAAATGAAAGCTCTTGCTGCGTAGATTTGTCATCAAGCATTAAAAATTACCTAACTGGCACATTCATCAAGTTATATGCAAAAACAGTTTTCTCCCATACATTTTTTACGTTTTCGTAGCCGTAGTCAATGACTTTCTGCTTCTATACATCTGGTTCTCATTGAGGTAGGCGTTTCGTTATAGGCCTAAAACACGCGCTGAAAAGAGCTCTTTCATTTGATGGTATGCTCATTTAAATTGGGTAAGTTTCAAGGAAGATAGGTGTGGACATTGAACTTATTTTTCAATATTTTCATATAAATTTCTTAAGATTCCATTGCTTTCTCTCTACATGGACGTTTCTTAATTCAAAAATATTTTTATGGCATCTAATAAGTTCCTTGCGGTAACTGCCAGGAAAAAACGTTATGCCTCCTTACCTGGTGATTTTGCCATACTTTCATACTTGTGAGTGTGGTGGTGTGTAAAATTATATCCCATGTTGCTCAAATTATCACTATAGTGAATTATCGCTGATGGCAGGTAATATTCCCCGAATGTTACCAGTTAACCCTTAATGTTGGGTGAACTGATTTTTCGTGTTTTAAATTACGGACTTTCTTCGGGCATCTTATTTTTCTTTTTAATGTGGAACATAATACAGCGGTTTATAGTACTATTGTCATATAATTATATTATTACAAGTGGTAGTTATGAAAGAAATTGTAGTTTTGTTAAGAATAGTAGTTTTGAGAGAAAAGGTAGGTACTTTTGACAGCACCGGCGGTTTTGGTAGAAATGGTAGTTTTGAAAAAATGGTAGATATGATAGTGTTAGTAAGAATAGTAATTTTGATAGGAATAGTATTTTCGGTAGGAATAGTAGTTTTGGTAGAAATGGTATTTTTGGCATATATTGTAGTTTCGGTAGCAATGTTACTTACGATTGCTACCAAAGCTACCATTCCTACCAAAACTACAATTTCGACCAGAACTATAAACGCCATTATTACATTTCTAAATTATGATGGATTAATCACACCCATACACAAAACAAAATAAATCGTGCTTCTCACAGACATATTTAGCTGGATAACATAAATAAAACCTATTTTCTTACTTATAAAAAAAGTTGATTTTCTATATTTTTAATTTTGATAGTAAAATATTGACATATACTTAAAGAAAAAAGTGAAGTTAGCGTAAGTTACTTAAGTTTCTGATTTAATAGCGTATTTTTTGTGAGTAGTTGTGTTTTCGATTATAATGATGGTTCTTGATAGGAAATTGAAAAATGCTCAGAGAAAGTTTGAACAAAGAATCTTGGTTAATGACAAATCGCTGTTGGAGATTTGGTACCGGATGGTCCTCCTACTGCTAAAATAATACGGGTGGTAACGGGTTCAGATTTGAATAATTCTACCATCAACAATTTTATTTTCAAGTGATTTCCATGTGATTTCCATTCTTGGCAAAGGTAATTGCTTATTCCGCACAATTTCTTATTGTTTATATAAAAGTGAGAATAAACATTATGAAATTCGTTTGGCCACTGTTGATATTATAGTCAATAAATAGGTATAAAGTAACTTCATTGTTGAGGACGAAGCATATGGCCAGACCATTACAAATGCAACAGATTATAATCGTGTGATGGGTGCCAATGGACAGTACGCAGGGCATGCTGAACTTTAGAGTGTAAGTGAGCTATATCCCGAGTGTCAATTCAGAGTTCACCTGGAAAACAGAAATACGATTACTGATTATGATATTGGCGAAATTGTTCATAACTTGCTATTTTCTGGGCACCTGGACGAAGGACATTACAGTGTCCTAATGGAAAGAATGGTACGGCAGCACAGTCATATTGAAGAACTTTCTTTCGTCAATGTTTAGTTATACATATTATATATATCCCTATTGCGCGGTAAACTATTCAGTAATGCCAAGGTGGAAATTTCACGATACCTAAGTTGCAACGCAAAGCCAATGTTGTGAGAAAAGAAGTTTTGTGATATATATATTTTTGGTTAGAATATCATCTTTTTACTTATTAGATAAGGCTACAATGTACTCATCATACCTATATGTAAGAGCTTTTTTATAATATTAAAATATGCTGTGGAGCCGCACGGGTCCTCTAGTCTATATATTAAAAGAATTTGTGTTTTATACTACGAGTCGGCCAGCCCCTTCTACCCAACCGATTCGCATGATTTTTTTTTAAAAGAAAGCTCTCGCTGCATAGATTTGTCATCAAGCATTGGAAGTTACCTTACTTGCACATTCATCAAGTTATATGCAATAACATTTTTCTCCCATACATTTTTTACGTTTTCGTAGCTGTAGTCAATGACTTTCTGCTTCTATATATCTGGTTCTACGTGAGGTAGGCGTTTCATTATAGGCCTATAACACGCGCTGAAAAGAGCTCTTTCATTTGATGGTATGTTCATTTAAATTGGGTATGTTTGAAGGAAGATAGGTGTGGACATTGAACTTATTTTTCAATATTTTCCTATAAATTTCTTAAGATTCCATTGCTTTCTCTCTACATGGACGGTTCTAAATTCAAAAATATTTTTATGACATCTAATAAGTTCCTTGCGGAAACTGCCAGGAAAAACCGATAAGCCTCCTTAAGGTGACCTTGCCTTACTTTCATACGGGTGTGAGTGTGGTGGTGTGTAAAATTATACCCGATGTTGGTAAAATTATCACTATAGTGAATTATCGCTGAGATGTTGGTAAAATTATCACTATAGTGAATTATCGCTGATCAGCCGGCAGCTGCTGGCAGGTAATATTCCTCGAATGTTACCATTCAACCCTTAATGTTGGGTGAACTGATCTCTGATGTTGAGGAACTTTTTCCCCTTTTTTTGTATCGCGATGAAATCCAGTTACGGACTGTCCCTCAAAGGGACCCTCCGCCAACTCTGTACCGAGTTTGGGGCGGGTGGAGGGGGAGTGTGTGGCTCGGCTCTCCCCCCTAGATGTTCGGGGGGCATACCCACTAAAACACCGCGATGTTCCTCTATCGACCCTCATGACGGGGTCGCGGTAACGACGTCAGTATACCCGTGACCCGAGGAATTTTCCCCAAACGTAGTGAAATTTCCGCCTAATGTTGGGAAAATCAACCCTACAGACGGGTAAATTACGTTTTATGTTAGGAAAATTTTTGTGTTTTTAAATTACGGACTTTCTTCGGGCATCTTAATTTTTTTTATGTGGAACATTTTACAGCGGTTCATAGTACTATTGTCATAAAATTATACGAGGGTCAAACTGAAAGTTCTTAGAACTGGCCACTTATAAACAATATAATAAAAAAAATATTCTAAAATTTGAAAATAGAACTCTTTGCCAATATTACTGAGTATATATTTCATTCATTTGTCATTTGTTTTACGATTTGGCGGCAAATTGAAAATTGTCTGTGTCACGTCAACATGAATTTAACACGAGAAAATTTTCGTGCAATGATTTTTTATGACTTTCGATGTCATTTAAGTCAACAAGAAAGTTATGATAGACTACGATTGGCCTTTCACGATGAAGCCCCATCTCGTGCGACTGTTTACAACTGGTTTAATGAGTTTAAACGTGGTCGCACTAATCTCACTGATGATGTACGTGAGGGACGGCCTTCTACGGCGACGACTGAAAATAACATCTGTGTTGTGCAGCGTATGATAGAGACTGACAAAAGAGTGACCTATCAGCAGATTCGGACAAGCTTAGGCATCGGTATGAGTCAAGTGCACAAAATCCTCCACGAACATTTAGCGGTCAGGAAGCTTTGCGCCCGGTGGATACCTCATAATTTGACTAAGGCTCAAAAACTCCATCGTGTGGATTGGTGCCGTAAAATGATTGAAAGATTTAACGGAGGTGACTCAAATGCTGTGTTCGACATACTAACAGGTGACGAAAGTTGGATTTACTGTTATGATCCTGAAACCAAAAGACAATCTGCTCAGTGGGTGTTTCCTTTCGAGGAGTTGCCAACTAAAGTGAAGAGAGATCGAAGTGCGGGAAAAAAAATGGTGGCCTCGTTCTTTGGAAGGATAGGTCATTTCGCAACAATTGTGTTAGAGGATCAAAAAACAGTTTCTGCAGAATGGTACACTACCAATTGTTTGCCACTTGTCTTGGAAAAAGTTCGAGAGAAACGACCTCGCAGTAGGATCCTCCTTCACCACGACAACGCCTCGTCGCACACCGCCAAGCGAATGATCGACTATTTGGCGACATCAAACGTTGAATTACTGGGTCACCCGCCGTATAGCCCCGACCTCGCGCCTTGTGATTTTTATTTATTTCCAAAAATTAAAGAAAAACTTAAAGGAAAGCGGTTTATGAATGCTGAAGAAGCGGTGACCGCGTATCGCGATGCCATTGAAGAGACCCCTAAGGACGAGTGGGCAAAGTGCTTTTCCCAGTGGTTCCATCGCATGCAGCGGTGTATTGACGTCAATGGACAATATTTTGAAAAGATATAATAAAACTAATAACTGGCTAATGTAATCAGTTTTTGATTTTCTAAGAACTTTCAGTTTGACCCTCGTATGTATTACAACTGGTAGTTATGGTACAAATCGTACCTTTGGTAAGAATAGTAGTTTTGAGAGAAAAGGTACTTTTGACAATACCGGCGGTTTTGGTAGAAATTGTAGTTTAGAAAAAAAATGTAGATATGGTACTTATAGTACGAATAGTAGTTCTGGTACAAATAGTAGTTCTCATAGGCATAGTATTTTCGGTAGGAATAGTAGTTTTGGTAGAAATGTCCTAACAGATTATCATATATCTATTATATGAAAATTACGCAATTCTAATAATATTACACACATACATATCGAATTGATATCCTCCTTTTTTGAAGTCGTTAATAAGAGCTTTATTTCAGTTATACATATTATACCTGTCCCTATTGCGCGGCAAACCATTCAGTAATGCAAAGGTGGAAATTTCACAATACCTAAGGTGCAACGCAAAGCCAATGTTGTGAGAAAATAAGTCTTGTGATGTATACATTTTTGGTAAGAATATCATCTTTTTACTTATTAGATAAGGCTACAATGTACTCATCATACCTATATGTAAAAGCTTTTTTATAATATAAAAATATGCTGTGGAGCAGCACGGGTCCTCTAGTATTTAATAAAGATACTTATATAGATTTACTCAGAAATAAATAAATATCAATTGTGAAGTGACATTATTCGTAACAAAGACAAGAAATACAGTGATAAAAGGCAAAAACTTTTTAGAAGGGCTATTTCTACTCTTGAAACTCGCTATTTTCGTAAGTGTTTTATGATAAATATTCTTTTAATAGTTATGAAAGACGTAAAAGTACCCAGATTATTTATCTGAAAACATATTTTAGCAACTAAATACTAGCATTGTTGTACATTTTCACTGCTATCGTGTTTCAAATGGTAAATAATTCACAGCCACAGTGTTCGTTACAGTAACATGGCGGCCTGGCACGGCGAACTTTTTGTTACGCGTTCGGATTATAATTTTTTTAGTGGCGTTAGATTCCTTTGTTACAAACAAATATTGTATTGTGTGAAAACCTTAAGGTATATGTGATTATCTTTTGTTTTTATGAACCAAACAAGTAATGAAATTCATTAATATGTGATGAAATGTTTGTGTGAACGAGTGAAAAAAAACAAACCTCTAAGTTTGTAAGCTTGTTTTGCCGGAAAGGTGAGTATTTAGTAGTAATTCATGTTATTATTATGATAGATGATTTTATAACCAACACAATGATATGCAATTTATGTGATATAATTATATTAAGGTGTCATATTTTTTTTTTCCGGTAACCTATGCCAATGAAAATTTGCAGCAACGTGACCTTTCGCACTTGTGGCACTTTGCCTTTAGTTTGATCGCACCTCAAGGGTTAAAAAAAATATTCAATGTACAGTTTTGACTTTCCTAACATTTTATTATATGTATAGATGATGTAACAAAATATTGTCATTTTTGTTTTTTTTTCCTTTATCTGCGACATAATAAAGAACCTGTTCAGCCTAGCAGTGTTTCTCTTAAACCCCGACGTCCTACCTGAGATCCTCCGTCTCAATTATTATTATTATATGATGTAACTACAAATTTGCCGTATTCGCATTTTTTTCTTTATCTGTGCTATAAGACGTTGGTTTGTACCAAATTTCAAGAATCTGAGTTTACGGGCAGTACGCTGTAGGTTTTGATTCCTTTGCCAGTAGTTGCGAGTTTGAAAATATGCTAAAATTGTTGTTTCCTTTGATTGCGTTGAGATAGAAGTAAGATTTTGTTACAGCTTAAACGTATTATACACCTGAGTATTTGATACATACATACATAGACTCACGCCTGTTTCCCGGAGGAGTAGGCAGAGACTACGGAACGCCATTTGCAACGATCCTGACATATCTCTCTTGCTTCATTCACTCCCATCAGATTCCTCATGCATGCTCTTCTGTTCAGGGTACTTCTCACCTGTCCTGTTTTTAGGATGTCTCCAATCTGATCAGAGAACGTCCGCCTAGGTCTTCCCCTTCGTCCAGTCCCTTCCACACTTGACTTATATATCTGCTTGGTCAGTCTTTCGTCATCCATCCTCTCCACGTGCCCAAACCATCTTAGCATACCTTTCTCGATGCTTGTCACTATATCTTCTTTTACCCCACAACACTCTCTTAACACAAAATTCTTTATTCTGTCAGTCAAAGAAACACCACACATACTTCTCAGTGCTCTCATTTCTACAGCATTTATTCTACTTTCATGACTCTTCTGCCATATCCAACTATCACTACCATAAATAAGAGTAGGTACTAACACCCCTCTATGCACAGCCAAACGTGCCTTTTTGGACACGTTTTGGCTATTCATAAACGCATTCAGAGCTCCATTCACTTTATTATCTGCATTAACTCTTCTTTCAATATCTTCTACATTCTTACCATCTCTTGTAAACAGCGTACCTAAATATACAAACTCATTCACTTGCTCCACTCGCTGTCCATTGATCATAATATTACAAGCCGTAACGCATTCCTCCTTTTCAAAAACCATAACTTTCGGTTTACTTACATTCACTTTCATTCCTTTCCTCTCTAACGCACCATGCATGATTGTTACCATCTCCTGCAACACCTCCGCTGAAGACGCAAGCATAACCTGATCATCAGCATAAAGGAGGCATTTGACAAGTAACTCATTCATCCTTAATCCACAATCACTATGTTTCAAATCTTCCAAACAACTGTCCATGAAGAGGTTGAACAGCCACGGCGACGCTACACATCCCTGTCTAACACCTGTGTTGATGGTAAACCAGTCAGTGTATGCCCCGTTTATCCTCACACAAGCTCTAGAATCCTCATAAAGGGATTTCAGAGCTCGTATGAGGCTGCTGTTCACCCCATACATCGACAGTACCGACCACATTTCATTCCTCTCCACTTTATCATAAGCCTTTTCCAAATCCCCGAATGCGCAGTAGACCTTTGGCCAAAAAATTCTCGGCTATGCATCGCAAGGAAAAGACTTGATCCGTACACCCCATACCCTTTCGGAATCCCGCTTGTACATCCCATATTTTCTTGTCGGTTACTTTCATAACTCTTTCAATCAGTACCTTCGCATACAATTTGCCAACAATGCTGAGAAGGCTAATGCCTCTATAGTTTTTGCAGTCTTGTTGCGAGCCTTTTCCTTTATAAAGAGGCACAACTACTGCTGTGGCCCAGTCATTAGGTACCCGGCCGGTGCTCCAGCACAAGTTAAATAAACGCTGCAGCTGACTAACTATGATGCCCTGTCCAGCCTTCAGCATTTCGACTGTAATCCTATCATACCCTGCAGCCTTACCTAATTTCATACTGGCCAGTGCCTTCAAAATGTCATCCACGCCAATATCGCTTTCATCATTGCTACCATTATCATTCATTTCACCTGTTGATGTCTCTGTCGTCGTTCTTTCAAATAATCCTTCAAAATACTCTTTCCATCTCTTCAGCACACACGATTCACCATTCAGGAGTATTTGATATGCATTTCAATTTAATAACTTTACGCGTTCATGAGGAAAAGGGTAGTTACCAAAAATTAATTTTTAAAAAATTATATGATCTAACCAAAAATTTACGGTTTTCGCAATTTTTCCTTTATTTGTGCTATAAGAAATTGCTTTATACCAAATTTCCAAGACTCTGAATTCACGGGAAGTACCCTGTAGGTTTTGATTCTCTTGCGAGTAGTTGCGAGAAAATATGCGGCTTAAATTGCTGTTTCTTTTTATTACGTTGACATAGAAGTTTGATTTCGTTACAGCTTAAAGGTATTATACACTTGAGTATTTGATATGAATTTAAATTTAATACCTCGACGCGTTTGATAGATTCGTTGACATATATTGTAAAGATATTCAAAAATGTATCAAAGTAAGAACGTCTAAAATATGTGTGTCCCGTTTGTAAGTACCTATTTATTATCCCAGTAAAAGCTCGGATATCAAACCGTTATAAATCTGGCTAGAATTTATATAATTGTTATTTCTACTTTAGTTTTAAGGTTATGTTACAATAAGATCGATTTTAGACTTATTCACATATGTATCTAACAAGATTTATCTATATATATTGTATCATTAACTATTTGACCATGTGGTTGACGGCATAGAATACAAGTATCACCACCCCCTATCTTCCCGTGGGTGTCGTAAGAGGCGACTAAGGGATAACACTTTGCGTAGAGACGGATAACTCGACATCAAACCCTATACGACTGCCTCGTTGGTCTCGCGGCATAAATGTGCGCGTGGGATCTGGAGGTCCCGGGTTCGATTCCTGGGTCGGGCAGTGTTATTGAGTTTTTCTGTCACGAAATTCTCAGTAGCAGCACGTAGTCTGGAAATGTGCCCGGTACGGCAATAGGCTCGCCCCTTATTACGTGGAACTAAAGTATATCTGGCGAAAAGTGGGTGTAGAAATACACCTCTTCGGGGATAAAAGGCGTGACGTTATGTATGTATGTATGCATTAACTATGTATAGCTTAGGCTATGTATAGCTTAGACATATTGTATATGAACATAAATTTATTGTATGTTTTTTTATAATGTTAGCAATTTTAAATAGATTGTTAAGTAATAATGTTCAGCTATAGCGGACTTATTAAATAAGTCCGCTATAGCTGAACATTTATTGGTAGGTGCCAAAAATAAGATTTATCGCGAGTAAGACCCGCTATATAACCTTGTATAATGTATACTAATCGCGAAAGTTTAAAATCGTGTACAATTTTATTTATTTACCTTATTTAGGGTTGGTGCTAATTACGCAAGTCCTCTAAATCTGTATGAGCGCCCATCAACTTAGACGACTATCTTAAATGGAGTCTACTATGTATGTATGGGTCACCCTTAAATTTTCCCATTTTTATGATTTTTTGTAATTTTTCCTTTATTTGTGCTGTAAGATCCTATTTTTGGCCAAATTTCGTGATTCTAGTTCAACGGAACTACCATATAGGTTTTCGACCCAAAACCTATAGAGTTTTGGTTTGATGACCTAGAAGAGAGATCTTTGGTCGGTTGACCTAGAATTGTCAATTTTGGTCAAAACCAAGGTCTTACAGCACAAGTAAAAGAAAATTCCAAAAATTAAAATTACTTGAAAATTAAGGTTAATGTTGGTACTTACAAGTTTTCGCAAAAATCTAATTTTGACCATATCTTGTTATCGGGTTGACCCTGATTTTTATACACCTAATAGGAACCATAGACCTCAGTATCTGGTATAAATTTTAATTTGCTAGGTCCACCCGTTCCTGAGAAAATCGGTGGTGATACACGGATAGACAGACAGACAGACGGACAAGAAAGTGATCATATAAGGGTTCCTTTTTTTACCTTGTGAGGTACGGAACCTTAAAAAGGAAGCAGATTATCAGTAAAACAATGATGTTTTACTGATAATCAACGCAACGATAGCCTCGTGGAGAGACCGACAGACTGCTAAGGCCAGGGTCTCGGGTTCGAATCCACGGGACACACCAATGTCTTTTCGAAGTTAAATGCGCATGAATTATAAACTATTGCTTACTTAACGAATCGAGGACAGCTTTGTCAAGTAATAATATTTTTTAAAATATTTTACACTATTATGTTAATCCATTACGACTCTAGGCCATTTGGTGTCCTAACACCAAACCACTGCTGTGCAACAATACGCCAAGAATGTTCGCATTCGATTTGCTCCAAGTACATACAAATAATCAAATAAATAAACCGTGTGTCACTTTTCTCAGATTTCAAAGTAGTGGATCAAAGAATCTACTACATTTTGAATATTTTAATGATGGATTTATAAACGGTTCTCAGCATAATAGAAAATTAAAAAAATATCATTTAATCCATTCGGTGTATGTTTACTTTCCTTTTATACTTTTCCTCTTGTTTGATATTGCGATATAGTCGGATAATAAGTAAAAGAGAAGTAAAGAAGAAAATATTTTATTTGAATAGTTTACTCGACTCGTTTCATTTGCCCGTATTCCGTGGCTAAAAGCTTGTCTAAGGATCAAGCGATGAAACTTTTTTGTTTTTTTTTACGATTTGGATAATCCCTTCGGATATCAGACTCTTGGGGAAATGAGAGCCGGAGTATGTGGTGTTACCACTAAAAACCACCTCGACTGCCAACCAAAGACATTTGCTTTTTTTTTCGCCAGCATGGCAGCAACAATTGCTGGCGGGGACAGAGCGCGTCCGATCTGGTCGACAAGGACTTTACGCTCGGACACCCATGCCGAGCAATCCTCCAACGTATGCTGGACGGAGTCTAGGTCGCCTGCACAGTGGTGCCGTTCTTTCGCGTCCGATTCGATTCAGATACTCACCGAAGCAGCCGTGGCCGGTGAGTATCTGAGTCAATCGGTAGGTGACGCAGCCGCGTTTCCGTCCAACCCACGCTTCAAAGCTTGGCAGAATGGCACCGACAGCGCGTTGGCGTGCATTCTGCGGCAATTCCATCAGCGCGCGCCATTGCTGCAGAGCCTGTTGGTGAACATTGCGCCGCATTTTGACCACGTCCTGGACATCCCCGTTCGATTCTCGGTAAACTGCGCGAGTCTGGTCATAGATTTTGTCGTTCATGTCCGCCAGGATATCGAAAGGCAGGAAACGAGCCAGAACTGTCGCCGCTTCTGATGAAATTGTGCGGTATCCTCGTACGATCCGAATGGCCGCCACCCGTTGCACGCTATTGAGTTTGGCTCTACAGCGTGAGGAGGCCGCTAGGCGTGTGGTCCATATAGGTGCTCCGTAAAGGGCGATGGATCGTACGACCGCACAATAGAGACGGCGAACTTCTTCTCAGCGGAACAAATACATATCTATCGTTTTAACCAAATGGTCCCTTCTCTGATTAACATCTTATTTATAGTGGCATTTAGTAATACGACAAAAACAATATTAGTTAGTTTATATACAGGTGTATAGAATTTCTGCTTGTATTTTCAATATTATTTTTATTGAAGACACAAAAGCATGTGTGCTTTGAGAGGACTTTGTACACACGGCTACTCATCAAGCTCGACACATTGACTTTTGTTGTACAAAACAAGTACCAAGTACGTACGTATAATATATGCATGTTTATACATTGTCTAGTACTCATAGTACAAATTCTGCTTAGTTTGGGAGTAGATGCTGTATATATATCTGTTATAATATGTACCAGGTGGTAGAATTGAATAGACTATATTTATGTTAAAACAACACGCTCATGAGTTCACGATTACAATTATTACAAAATTACATACAGACGGGTCTTCTATAGACTGCAATACACATAACTTAAAATAATTGTTTTTTTATCAGAACTACATAGTTCTGATAAAAAAACAATAATATGGTACTGACAAACTGATCTGATGATGGAGACGGAAGATATGAACTGGAACTCGACATGTATGTAACTAACTTAAGGTAACTAATTTAACCATCTTCCAAGGTTCGTAGCGTAATGAAAATTGGCAGTTGTATGTAGTTCTGATGACAATACAATAATATGGTACTGTCAAACTGATCTGATGATGGAGCTGGAAGACATAAAACTGGAACTTCATGATGGAAAATCGTATCATAGCTGTTTTGGATTAGGTTTCAAGGTCTGATGATGCAGCCGGAAGATAGGCACTGGCATTCCATGATGGAATATCGTATCATAGTCGTGTTTGCACTTGTGAGAAAGGCCATGTAATGGACTTTGAACACGATCAGGTTTCAAGGTTATAACAAACCAATTATATATTGTAGACCACGCAGTGGTGCAGTTAGGGCCCCGTACTTTTGCGGCTGGACAGGCGTATGTGGCCTTGAGAAGAGTAAAATCACTTAGTGGTCTCCTGATCGAAGAGCTAGGTTGTTATAAGCTGACAGATAAGACACCACGACTGTAATACAGATGCACAGGCGGAGATGGAGAGGATGCGGGCTCATTCGCCTACTTAAAATAAATGTATAAATGTTGAAAATATTTCATTATCAAAGACCAAAAAGTATTAAATAAATTAACATACATACATACATACATAGTCTCACGCCTATAACCCTGAAGAGGTAGGCAGAGGTGTATTTCTACACACACTTTTCGCCAGATATACTTTAGTCCCACGTAATAAGGGGCGAGCCTATTGCCGTACCGGGCACATTTCCAGACTACGTGCTGCTACTGAGAATTTCGAGACAGAAAAACCCAATAACACTGCCCGACCCAGGAATCGAACCCGGGACCTCCCGATCCCACGCGCACATTTATGCCGCGAGACCAACGAAGCAGTCGTATAGGGTTTGATGTCGAGTTTTCTGTCTCTACGCAAAGATGGTATTTGCATCGTGTTATCCCTTAGTCGCCTCTTACGACACCCACGGGAAGAAGAAGCGGTGGTGACACTTGTATTCTATGCCGTCTACAAATAAATTAATTGTTTAAAAAACACTAGAAAAACACGCTTTTTATGGATCGTTCAAGTTGTCTCTATTTCTGGGCTGAAGTGTAAACTATGTGCTTTTAATTATGATATTTGTTTGTAAAAGCGTAGGACGCTGAAACAGGTATTGCGGTTTTTATGGTGGACATGATAATCCCCCCTGTGGGATCTCCATCTTGTCGTGCTGGGGGGGCTCAGTAACCGTGGGTTGGACACCCACGGTGAAGCTCAGCGGCATCCCGGGAGTGGACGCTCCGCTGGGTGTGTTGGCGGCGGAGCCCAACACCTTCATCCACCGCCAGGGAGGTTGTGGCCTTCGGGCTATCCGCCGAGGTGCCAGAGTAGAATGCTGACGCGACCCCCTGGCACCCCAAAATGGCATGGACGTATGCGCTGTCGTTTTAGTGGGTATTACGGCCTTGCACTCCAGCCATCGAGTCCCACATGCGCCCCGCTTTTCATCGTGCGGAGGTATGCGTAAATGCATTTCCACCGCGAGAGAAAAAGAAAAAAAATCAAAATTGGCAGCTGTATGTACAGCTGCCAATTTTCTTTACGCTACGACCCTTGAAAGATGATTAAATTAGTTAGCTTAGATTCCATTACATAGTTATAAACACGACGACCGCGAAATGCGTGTTAAAAAGCCAATGGCGGGCTGTTAGCTTGCTTACAGCTACAGCGACATTGTAGACAGTGAGTGCTATGCTGCAGCTGACCATGTCGTTACCGCGCCGTGATAGTGCACCTTAACAGTTTCGAGGAGAAGAAAGTCGTGAGAACTGGCCCGTGCCCAGGAGTAAGACAGTTTATATACAGGTCTGATATCATGAGGTATACATTAATATCACAATGTTTTATATTCTTTGTAGTCCAGATTCATTGTAAACCTAAGCCTCACAGTAAGATGGTTATCTCTATAGAACAATATCGTAATAGGATTGAACTACCACATTTTATTCTGCTCGTTAACTGTGAAAGGAAAGGATGGCAAATAACTATCTCAGTCTATCTCGTCACTCATAAAAAGAGCGAGACACAAGACGCTAGTGTGTACTCAGCGTTACGAGTGCTTGAGACGACAATGTTGCTTACATTTTGGATTTGAAATCTGATCTAAGCAATTTAATGTTTGCTTCATACTTTTGTGTTGTAGTGATCGGGTCAGTCACATTACTCCTTGGTGTATACTCTATTAAAAAAATGGAATTAAAATGAATTAGCGCTGGCTTCTTGAATTTTACTAAAAATAAATATTTTGCTTTGTTCCACGTTGTGATAGTGATGTAGTGTCCTTTAAAGCACAGTTCTTAAAAACCACAACAATTTCTCACCAATTTGTCTTTAGGCATAACTGAACCGGGGAGGATTTGGCCACACACTCATTTAGCACTATCTCTTATAAGCTATCTGATGAGTAGGTACCCAAACAAATAGGCTTTTAAAATTTCAATGCACAGTGCTCTCGATAACCTTCTGAAGTTGGCAATACTCTTTTCAGCAGCGTGGACTATGTCTCAGCTCTTTGGGCTAGTATTATTTACCTACAAAACACAACACAGCACTTGACCACATCTTTCAGTCACACCTTGAGTAACAATAACCTGAACCTGGCCTTATTTCACCGAACTACGTTCAAAGTTAATAAGTAACCCGACTCTCGATTCGACGTCTCGGTCCACCGCCATCAATCAAAGTATTTTATTGATCAAATAATACTTCAGACTTATTAATAATTAATTTCCATTAAAATTTTATAAGCGCTCAGACTCGCACTAATGCGCCAAAGTGTGTTGTAAGGTTATGTTCTGGATGAGTAATTAACTATCAATATTGACAGTAGTTCAGCGGTGAATACAGAAAACTGTATCTGCAGATACATTACTGGATTCTGGACACTATCTACGTGAGCCGCAATCTGGGTGGCCCCGTCTTTATGGGACGGACCGACACCGCTGTAGTTTTAGTGGATGGGCCACGAATGCCGATTGAGAAGGTTTACACAATTCATACCCTTTCTACTTGCTCTAAGAGACGGAGAATTAATCCGTAACTATGGTCTTCTTCTTTTGCCTGCCCTGTTCCCATTTTACTTGGGGTCGGCGCAGAATGTCTTTTTCTTCCATTCTCTCCTATCAGCCGTCATCTGATCATTCACTCCCTTTTCATTCATATCGTCCTTCACACAATCCATCCATCTTTTCTTTGGTCTTCCTCTTGCCTTATATCCCTCAACTCTCATATTCATCACCTTTCTAGTCACATGTTTTTCACCCTCCTCATCACATGTCCATACCACGATAAACGATTTCCTTTCAGCTTTTCTTGCACTGGTGCAACTTTCAAACTTCCCCTAATATACTCATTTCTAATTTTATCCATCCTTGTCACCCCACACATCCATCTCAACATCATCATCTCTGCTACATGCAATCTTCTTTCATCCGTCTTCTTAACGGCCCAGCATTCCGATCCATACAGTGCGACAGGTCTTATAACGGATTTGTAGATTTTTCCCTTTAGTTTATGAGGCATCCGTGAGTCGCAAGTTGTTCCTGTGACCTGTCGCCATTTCATCCAACCTGAGTTGATCCGGTGCGTAACATCGCGGTCTATTTCTCCATCCCCTTGTATAAGTGACCCGAGGTACCGGAAGTCTGAGCAGACTGATATAGGCTCTCCAGCAAGGGATATAGACACAGGACCGGAGAGACCGCCGAAGTCGCAAAACATGTACTCAGTTTTGCTTTTACTGACTTTCAGGCCTACACTCTCCAGTATTTGCCACCAAGTTGTCAGCCTGTTCTGGACCTCAAGGCCACTCTCGGCAATCAATACAATGTCGTCGGCGAATAGCATACACCAGGGAGCCTCTTCCTGTAGGTCCACCGTAAGGGCGTCCATTATTAGCAGGAAGAGGTAAGGGCTTAGAGCCGACCCTTGGTGTAAGCCTACAGCACTACATTGAAGTCGCCGGTATTGCCCACTGTGGACCGGGCATGGGTTGTACATCTACTGTACATCGCACGAATCAACTGTACATACTTTCCAGGCACTCCTTTATTCCTAAGGGCCCACCACAAAACCTAAATCCGTAACTATGGTATCCATCGCAAATAATAAATAAAATAAAAACACGTTTAGTAGTCTTAATATTTTCCCTTCTGAACAAAGTGGCTGCTGTTATAGTTAAGTATTGTATTGTATTTATTTTCATTTAACACAATGGTACATACAGTTCTTACATTTAATTAATTCAAGTAAAATCTTAAGGTACCTGTACTAGGGTAAACCTGTGCCACAGGCGCTAAGGCCACTCACAGTATACTATTATGAACTTAGTTACGAGTTTAAATCTTAACAATATTTATTACAAACATATTTAACCAAGGTAAAATTGCTACCAGAAAAAAGTACAATATATAAATTATATACTTAATATCAACTCTACAATACTAGAGAACTATGACCATTTGACAATATTACAGTCAGCATTTCTTCGGAATCGACGATCTGGCCCGGACGACACCAGACGACACAGCAGGGGCTGTGCCGTCCGGTACATGGTCGCCACTCCAGAACCCGCCTGCCCCAACGGCCATCGGTTCTTTGCGCTATGTGCCCTGCCCATTGCCACTTCAGCCTGGCTGTTCGGAGAGCTATGTCGGTGACTTTGGTTATCCTGCGGATCTCCTCATTTCTGATTCGATCTCGCAGGGAAACTCCGTGCATAGCTCTCTCCATCGCCCTCTGAGTGACGCTGAGCTTTCCTATAACGCCCATAGTTAGCGACCACGTCTAAGCGCCGTAGATCATCACTGGCAACACACACTGGTCAAAGACTTTCGTCTTGAGACACAGCGGGATATCGGACGAAGATATGCCGTAACTTCCCGAACGCCACGCCACCCAACTGAGTTGGATTCGACGAATGACCTCTTTCTTAAAGTTGGACCTACCCAATTGACTGCACGGTTGGCGTAGTGGTTTAAGCGGCCGCCTCGCCGCTTGGTACTGCGCTGAGTGTTGTGGGTTCGATTCCCACACGAGACAACACTTTGTGTGATCCACAAATTGTTGTTTCGAGTCTGGGTGTTCATTGTGTCCGTTAGTAAAGTAAAGTATGTTTGTAAAGTCCCCCGCAACACAGGATTTATTACTAGTGCGGGAGTTGTCTTTTTAAAAATTAAAAAAAAGTGGATCGTTTGTCCCAGGTAGACGTACTTGTCGACAACTTCGAGTGTGGAGTTCCCAATCTGGATAGGAGCAGGTACGACATGCACGCTAGACATGATTTTCGTCTTGTCCATGTTCATCTTAAGACCTACTTGTTCGGAGACTCTACAGAGACCATCGAGCATTGTGCTGAGGTCTTCCATGGTCTCAGCCATGACTACAATATCATCAGCAAACCGAAGATGAGTGATGTACTCGCCGTTGATGTTGATGCCGAGTCCTTCCCAGTCCAGAAGCTTGTAAACGTCTTCCAGCGCAGCGATGAAGAGTTTCGGAGATAGTTTCGGAGTATATCTCCGAAACTCTTCATCGATCTCAACATCTCCCTGCCTCACCCCTCGCTGTAGCCGAATAGGTTTTGAGCTCTGGTCCTGGAGGCGGACTGACATAGGGGCGTTTTCGTACAAACACTTCAGCACTTCGAAATATCGATAGTCAATTTGGCACCGTTGGAGAGACTGCAGCACTGCCCAGGTTTCGATCGAATCAAAGGCTTTCTCTTAGTCCACAAAAGAAAAGCATAGAGGTTGGTTATACTCCTCGGACTTCTGTATAACCTGCCGCAGCGTATGTATGTGGTCTATGGTATAATAGCCTTTACGGAATCCGGCGTGGGCGGCTGGAAGTCGTCTAGCTTGCTCTCGAGACGATTCGTGATGACCCTAGAAAATAACTTATAAGCGTGACTCAGAAGTGAGATGGGTCTGAAGTTCTTCAAAAGGTTTTTGCCGCTCTTTTTAAGGAAAAGCACCACCCCGCTTTTGTGCCGTACCTGTGGTGTTTTGCCCTCGAGTATGACGGAATTGAATAGCTTCCTAAGCATTTCCACGGCAGGTGCGCCGCCAGCTTTCAGAAGCTCTTTCGTTATTCCGTCATCACCCGGTGCCTTTTCTTTTTAGTTGTTTTAGGGCTACAATAATCTCGTGCATGCTGACGTCCGGGATATCTTCGGTATAGTGTCGGGTCATTCCAGCTCTAGGGTCAGTGGTTGGAGTAGTAACAGGTGTTCATCCATAGAACCTTTCGATCTCCTCCAGGAGCTGAGATTTGGTCGAGATAATTCTGTCATCCTCCGTCTTCAGCTTTGTCAGCTGACTCTGCCCGATAGACAGAGCTCGTTGGAACACTTTGAAACTCTTATTCCACTCTATCGCCTCCTGAACACACTTAGTGTTATATTGGCAGAGGTCGCGAGTCAGAGACTTAGAGATCTGCCTATTGAGACGCCGATATTTTGGCATGTCGTCGGAGGAAAGCAGAAGCATCCTACGCCTTTCATCTATGAACTCGATGGTCGAACCGGAGATTTTATTGCCTCTTTTTTCGTATTGGGCTTAAAAAACTTCAAGCCCGTTGTATGGACAGCAGCCACGAACCTGTCACTGAAGTCGTTCACATCTACCCACTCTCCCAGGCATTCGAAGCAGTTTCACAGTTCAAGCTGAAAGCTCTCGGGGTCTTGGATTTGAACTGGTGCTGGTCGGAGCGTGGACTTCATCAATATCGACCGTTCGACGCTGGGACCAATACTGAATGTGCCTCTTACCATTCGGTAATCGCTGCCCGCTTGAAGCGACTTGATCACGGAGACATCATTGAATATTTGCCTCTTCGTCGACACCGTCTGGACTTATCCAGGTCCACTTGCGACATTCGCGCTTTTTGAAAAAGGAATTCATCATGAAGAGGCCTTCCTTTTCCATGCAGCTAGCCAGCAAGTGACCCCTCGTCCAATGTCCATATCCAAATTGCCCTACTCTCAGCTCATCACCGCTTCGTTTGCCCAGTTTCACGTTGAAATCTCCCATGACAACCAACGGTGTAATGGGTTTTGAAGCCATGTATAGCCCGAGATATGTCCTCATTCATAGCTTCTACCTCCTCATCGGGGTGCGTTGGAGCGTAGACCTGTATGACCTTCAACGAATATCGTTTAGATACTCTGAGTATCAGGTACACTACCCTGCTCGACACACTTGATATATTTACCACTCTGTTCACGAGAGATTTGTGGACGATGAACCCGATACCACCTTGGGACTGTTGGTCGCCCTTCCGGTAGAAGAGCAAGTTACCGGATTAGAGCACTATCAAGTCCTCACCCTGTCTTCGGACCTCAGATAGGCCTATAATATCCCATCGTAACTTGCTCAGTTCTTCTTCCACCTCGGCAATCTTCTCGTCGGTCCGCAGTGTGCGAGTGTTGAATTTTGGTCGGTGATGGTAGCCGGATCTCTACCGGAGATTCTTCGCACCCCCTGCCCCGCCGTTACCATGGCCGCTACCTGAGCCAGGAATAGCGGGGCCGCCGGGGACTAGGGGCTGTTTTTAGGTGTGTGGCTCATCTTGGGGAGACTTTGCTGTAATCGCCACGCTTGGTAGACGTATTGGCGATCGCAGTGGCGGAAGTCTTTGATACTAGACCCTGCTGCCCGTCTAGTATGTTTCCATTTACTTCCGCCTTACTTTGGATGGTTTGACCGCCATCTTCCGGTTGACTGACTGCACTGGTGGATAGTGGAGAGTGGGCGACGGGGTCGTCACATCCCGACGCCTTGAAAGAAAAGAAAGATAGTTGTGACTTTGGAAAATAAAATAAAATATGTGGCGGTCTTAGGCGCGTTAATGTATCGCGATTCTGCTATCTTTTTCGCTGGGCATTCGAGGTCTCCAGTTTAATGGGTGCCTGGTTTTTCAAAACGTAGGCATGTTGCACATTTCAGCGTTTCATTCTTCTTAGTGCAATCTTTGGCCTCTTGACCTAGTTCGCCACAATGTCCACACGTGTAGCTGATCTCGCGACAAATCTTTGCCGCATGTACATACTAAGGCGCTGTCCTTAGCGACTGTTTTGGTAAATGAGGGGGTGAAGCAGGGAGGTGAAGGGAGCTTAGTTCCGTCTACTGCGAGGCGCCCCTCTTCATTCTCATCGCGAGCGGCCGTATTCTGGCGACATCCGTATTCCAATATTTCAAAATCGCAAGCAAAACGTTTTAGCATATTGAATTGAGATACTGATATTAAAATTTATATAACATACATCAATCTGTTTGTACAATATAGGCATAGCGCAATTTTTGTTCTCAGTGCAGCCATGAGCAAAACTGGTTTACATTAGACGTTATAGGTATTAATAGTTGAAGAAAGTAGGTAAATACCTACGTGCCGTAAGATGATAAAAATAATTAAGTCAGTTCCATGTATGGAGAGGCCATTATTATTTTTGTTTTGTTTTGTATAAAAATAGTGAAGCAGTTCATAGAATACCTACATCTAATTCCATTCCTGCCAGTTTTCAAATCTGTTTTGCAATAAATTGGCTGTGACATACGGGCGGACAGATAGACAGACATGGCGAATCTATAAGGGTCCCGTTTTAATAATTTTTGGCTATGGTACCCTAAAAACCACAATACTGCCCTACTAAGCGCAAAAGCCGTATCTCAACTAAAACGAGTTACGAGATAATTGATGTTTAGTAAAACTTGATTTATTTTATTTATTTATGGATTTTTACTGTTATTATAGGTATAATTAGTATGGTAAAGGTTTCAAAATACGTCGCCGTTTTTAGGGGTTGTGACTGATTGGGGGGAGGAGGGGAGGTCTCGAAACCCCACCTCACCATTTTCACTTGCCGGAAATACTTGGTTTCCTCTGAAAAAAAAAATATCTCCAAACATCGGTGTGTATGGCACTGCCAACTTCCAAATTCATCACACTAGTTTAATAAACTAAGGTTGACGGAGCCCTGCGAAGGGCTCCTATTTTTAGATTAAGGGTCAAAGAAGAACCAAACATAACCTATTTAGTTACTTACTACAGTCGCACCTAACCCTAGGCACTCTAAAGCAATGCGCACAAATTTGACATTAGCTGTCAATATGATCATTCCAAGATGGCGGTTTTGCGTTTTGTTTCACGTTTTTCACATAAAACCTAAATATGACATTTGTAAAACTGTACTATAGTATAAAAACTACGTTCCGTTTTGCATAATTGCCGAAGTATTTATGAAATTTTGGAAATTGTTTAAAAATATTTAGACGCAACTCCGGCAGCCAAAATTACTTTTAAGGGATTAAAACGAACTCCCTTAAGCAGCCTACACTACCAATACCCTAAAATTTAGGCGACTCACCTCGAAACCCAACCCATTATTATTTTTCAAAATAGATGAAACATCAAAAATATATGTGAACATACCTTATTCATGAGATACTGCTACATATGTCGCTTAAAAAATTATAGAATTGGAATTTGAGTGACTGCTTTTTCGTTAGCTCTCCTCATACATGTTTGTATGGAAAAATATAAAAAAATTCTTTCGCTTCAAATATGTGTTGTTTCAAAAAAAAAATATTTAAAGATATTTATTTATATTCAATTATCATTTATTAACGAAATACAGAGTTTACAGCTCATCAAAAGTTAGCTGTCTGCTACAACACGGCCGGTTTTCTTTATTCTCATCGAAAGTTAAAGGCAGTGTGTGAGGTGATAAGGCTTCAAAACTTATTATTTGCTGTTGTTCACGAGGCACAGGTTCATTTACTTTCCTTTTACGGCTTGGTATAGTAGAAATTTCAAGCACTGATGAAACATTTTCCTCTCCGTGATCTCGCAATGCCATCCCTTGAGCATGACGAGAATCAACAATTTCAGGCAACTGCCAATTCATATAAAACGCCACAAGCTTTTCTTTCATTTTCTTATCCCAGAAAACATCATCCCTTTCTATAATTTCTATTTTTAGTGGTATACTTTCGCCACTCCACACAGCAAATAAACACTTTTGTTTGCGTATAACGTGGCGTTGTAAATTTCCAAAATCGTGTTTGGACCTATTAATCTCTCTCTATTAAGCTCGATTGTTACATTTTCTTGCTTCGCCATTTTTTGCAAAGCTAGTTGTTCATTTTAGACTCCATGCGCAACTGCTTTTACATTGCAAGTATTTTATTTATACAAAATAATTTTTACTAATTGAAATTAAACTACAGTTTACGGATTTTATCGCGTTATATTGGTTTCACTTGTTATTACATTTAAACCGAATGATCTGGAAACTACATTTTTATTACTAGCTAACGTTACATTTAAACCGAATGATCTAGAAACTACATTTTTATTACTAGCTAACGTTTCGAATTCTTTACAGGATTCATGTTCACGGCAGACTGAGGTGATATTTGTCTTTGTCTTGAATTTAAAAGTTATCTCAAATTATCCGAACATTTTTCAACCATTGGTGTTACTATCTACGCAGAATGTGCTCACTGTGTCTTGATGTCTTCTGGTGACTTTGTCCTTCTTGGGTTTCATTAGTCTGATAACAGGGGCCCAAGCTAGAGGAACATTTCAACCATCTTCCCTATTGAAATTAGGATGATTTTTAATTTCAATAGCTTCACGTATCATTCTTGGAATAAAGCGGTGTTCTTTTGCGAGTATCTGTGGTTTATCGAATCGCATGTAATGGTTGGTTCCTTGTTCCACATGTTCACACACAGCAGACTTCATCGAGCGTTTGTGTTTAATGTCAGCTATATGTTCCTTTAGTCGAATGCCTATGCTTCTCTTGGTTTGTCCAATGTATGAGAGCCCACACTCACAGTCTATCTTATAAACCCCGGCCTCTTGTAAGGGTAACTGCCTCTTGACAGATGGTAATAATTGGCTTATCTTCGTTGGCAGCTTGTAGAAAGTTTTGATTGAAGCTCGCTTCAAGATGTAGCCAATCTTGTCGGTCACGCCCTTGATGTATGGGAGGACAGCAGGTTGTCTCTCTACTGTGGCTGGCTTGTTCTTCGGGGATCTGTGACGTTGGCGCGGCGGTTGGAGCTTGTTGTCTTGCAGAACTTGCTTGACATGTTGAAGCTCGGCGTCCAGGTGTTTCTTGTCACAGATCCCCCGGGCTCTCTGAAACAAAGACATTCCTACGGTAGCTAACTGTTTAGGATGGTGGTGAGATTCACCGTTTAAGTATCTATTTGTATGTGTCTTTTTCCTATACACAGTGTGGCTCAAAGAGTTGTTTTTGTTCCTGATAGCAAGTACATCTAAGAAAGCTAAAGAATTGTTTGCCTCTAATTCCATTGTAAATTTTAGGAGGTTATGAATAGAATTAAGATGGTCTAGGAATACATTAACACTATCTGTTGGTAAAATTGTTAAAGTGTCATTTACATACCGCTTGTAGAACCTCGGTGTGATGGTGGCAGTCTGCAGGGCTCGCGCCTCGAAGTCCTCCATGAAGATGTCAGCAACAACAGGCGATACTGGAGAGCCCATTGCCACACCGTCTACTTGTATGTGGTATTTCTCATCCCATAACAGATAGCCAGTTGTTAAGCAGTGTTTCAATATTTCTGCATATTCCTCAGGCATGTTGTTCTCTATTAGCTTTCTTCTAGTTATTTCAATACAGTCATGTGCCGGTAAGCATGTGAATAATGACTGTACATCAAAACTAACCATAGTTTCCTTGTCAGAGATATGTAGGTGCTTTATTTCACTGACAAAATGGTAGGAATCTTTTACATGCGCTCTCGTCTTGCCTCTGAGTGGCGAGAGAATCTTTGCAATGTGTTGAGCTAATCTGTTTTTTATGTGTTGAGCTAATCTGTGATTTAAATGTAATAACAAGTGAAACCAATATAACGCGATAAAATCCGTAAACTGTAGTTTAATTTCAATGTGTAACATTCGCGTAAACCCAAGAAAATTTTTACTAAGTTGACTTTACTGCTGTTATCTCTTCTTTTTACCAGTATAACGAAATTTCAATCTGTCAACATATTCTTACGCAATTCGAACCAGTCACTGCTATCCCTCTTGTAATATTTGCTTATCACTACGGAATTTGAGTCAAATTTGTTAAAAAAGTTATTTGGCATTTCTTGGCTAGCTCTTGAACAAATCGTGTTAGAAAGGACTGCAGTCAAATGTGTGTAAGACGTTGCAGAACTGTTATATTTAACTTCACTGTAATTACAATAAAGATAATTAGTTAGGTACTTTATTATTTAAAAAATGCTATATCTTATGTTATAGCAAACAGAGAAGTCACCTTCTTACTTATAAATGATTGATTTTAGTAATTAAAAAGATATTAGATTTACTGAGACATACCTAATAGTTTATGAATAATCAAAGTTTTAGCCGATGTACCTAAATAGGTTTATGTTCACAACACAATAATACAAGATTCGTTACCGCTTGTGTGTGGATTGCGGAGCGCCATATTAGCGCTGTTAATTGTTTGCCGTGGCGGCATCATAGCGATCCAGGCGCTCTGACAAGCTAATGAATTTGCAATATAGGTACATAAAATGATTCGATTTTATGTTATTACTCTTTCAAAAATTGAAATCTGTGGCAGCTATGTATTGTGAGAATAATTTATATAATTATATGATGCATAATCGATAAAAGACCCTTATGAAAATAATTTGTGTAAAAATGTTACATATTATTTCACAATCACTTGGCCATGGATCAATTTCTGTTTTATTACGACGCTTTCTTGTACAAATCTTTCGTAGAACTTTATTTCTCTAATTGTCCATATTTTATTCTTCTAATTATATATTTATAAGCACAGAAACAATAACACATTAAACGCAACAAGAGTATAAACTTAGGTCCTAATTATTTGTGAACATAGTTACATGAAAAGCCTATTTGATTCAAAGTATTCAGTCAATAACATGAAATTACGAACTCAAATCGGCGTATTACAATAACAAACAGGTTTACGTAAAATTTCGTGCAGCGGATACGCAAGCGACATGACCTATCTCTCACAGGGCTCATAGCCGAATGATGAGGTCTGGGCGGGGCGTAAACTAGCAACTGACACTCAGTACACCGCTTATGCTATTAAGGTTTAAATTGCTGAAGCGTTTGATATTGATGGGATCTACCGAGCGTCAAAATCATAGACGTTTGGCAGATGTTATTTAATTTTACAAAATATACACGTATAATATGAAAATAAATAGGGTATTTCTTTAGTTCATTAGGTTTCCAACAATATTATGTAATAACATATGACAGCTTACGATCAAAATATTGCAAATAGTGAGACGAAAGATTATTTTCTGCCTCGATTTTGTGATTTTTTTACCGTGATTCTATTTTACATACATGAAAAATTCTTTCAAAAGTCTTTTGTTCAGACTTTTGACTTTAAGCTCTATTTTTTGCTAGTTTGTAATATATACCGTTATGGCTAGATGCGCGACGAAAAATTAGGTGTTTCACGGTTTCTGAGGTATAACAGCGCCTTAAGTCAAGAACAGGACAGGAGATCCAATTTATGAATACCCTATCCTGGTTAATGAGGGCTATCCTAATGTGGGCAGGACTTTCAATGATAAAATTGGAAGTAAGTTAATCTTTTTTACCAGATTTATGGCTTAACTTTATGCAAGATAAAAAGGACTCTCGTGACAAACTAGGTATCTTATTAACCAGGTTCTGCGCATATACTTCTTGGTCATGAAGGGCTGCCGGTACACCTATGACGATTATCCTAGGTCTTCTTTCATGCGGCTCTTCCACTTTAAAGCCAAAACTACTCAGTTTAGTCGTGCACCGCAGTTTTTCGACGTCCTCCTTTGATTCAGTGCTGATGATAACATCTCCGTTCTTAGTCTTACGCAATCCCTTTACGAGCAATTTCATCTTCTCAGGACATATTAAATATAAATTGCAATAGAACTCAAATTAGAAGGACGCAGAAAATTGGTTTTGTTGGTCTTGATCATATCAGCAAAGACACATTTTGAACTGCGGATTTAGTGCAATTCTCTAGAACAGTCTCTTTGATGGACTTTTTGAAGTCATTAAGGCATTCAGCAAGATCTTCTTATTCTCTTAAGGCTTCCAACGATGTTTTCATCAACATTGCCCTTTGCTTCAAAGACTGATAGTGCACAGCTATTTTAGAAGCACAATTTCCAACATTTCGCGCCAGAGCGCTAATGTTCAACTTCTGTTCCGTATTCAGCTTACCCTCGGCAGCAATTTTGCCCACATCGTTAAGGGCTTTCTCTATAGTGGACATATAATATTCGATGTCACTACTAGTGTGGGCTTGATACATCTCTTCGGTGGCATGTTCTTGTGGATGAGGAGTGCTGGGAGGGTTGCGACATGTCTTTGTACTCCGGTTGAAAGGGCTATTTTCCATGTTAGCCATATTCCGTAAACGCTCACTCGTAATTCATAGTTCTATACAAATTTTGCACGTAAGTAAGTTATTACTCTAATTTTAATCTAGGTCACCTAATTAATAAATGCATTTAAATATGTTAGTATAAATATTGTAAGACACGTCTGTTCAATATAAACTGCAAGATGCCGCTGTATAACAAAGTCAATATATATCATCATCGTCAGTTTTTTTTCACATCACATTGTAACCGGTATTGCCTCCATTATATATTTTTCAGTCGGAAATAAACGATGCTTATTTCATTCAATTGAAAACTTAATCGTTTATTGAGTGACGCTTCAATATTTGCCGAGTACTGTTTCGTCATAATTATTCGATATTTAAAACGACTACTGATATTTTTGGCTTTTGTTTATAAATCCGCTGTTTCTGTGTAAATAAGATTGTACAATAAGCTATCAATTTTATTGCGAAAAGGTGTCATTAAATAATTAACTGTTATATGAAATGCCTTTTTTTTTGGTTTCGGGTTGGAAAATCCTCATGGAGCCCTTCCGCCCTGGGGGAAGGGCGAAGGGGACTGTCAGACTCTTACTGACTAAAAACCAACCCGTGTCCCTCATGTACGAGTCTAACTAGATTTGACAGAATTATCTGCCGTCAGCTGCCCAAGGGGATAGCGATACATTTTATGGCTTATATCAAGTATCAATATATACAAGTGTTTTGTTTCTGTTCTGTTCTATACTACTTAATCTAAGATACTACAACTTTCGAACATCTTCATGACAGCAAGAAGAAATATAGAAATGTTTTATAAGTTTTATCACAAACCGTCTTGACCACAGAAATAAATAGTAATAGAACGGTGACATGGGCGTGGTGCGCGTGTCAAACTATTGCACTATAGTGCATGTGTTTACACATGTTGTACAACATTATTCTGCCTGACAATCAGCAATGGTCAATTTTTATATAAACAATAACATAATTTAATTTTCCACAGCTACATCACACACACACATCGATAATAATTCCTTAGTGTCCCCTCATTATCTATACGTCACTGTGGGCGGGGCTTGCTGAAATGTGGCACGCGCGAAATGTACGCGATGACGTGACATTCACCATTCTATTACTATTTATTTCTGTGGTCTTGACTGTACCGTGCATATACACACATCAACAAAGTCTAGGGATATCATAATCCTAAATTATTTACGAGTTTATAGTTTAGAACCTTGTTAGTTTCCACAAAAAGTTTATATACAGATTAAAACCTCTTTTATTCTATTTTCAAAATTTGAACATGGAAAGAAAAAAAACAAAATAATAAACAAAATATGGCGGCAAATTTGCTAGTAATTCGTTACATTAAAGAAAGTTAAAACTGTTTTATTATAATTATTAATGAAAAGGGTTTTTAATTGTTTTTCTTTTTTAATTTAACGTGACGTACGAACTTTAAAAGTCATGTCACGTCGTCATTTGAGTCGAGATGAAATGTTACGAGCCGTGGGCATGTTAGAAAATGGTGCAATTCAACGCGTCGTTGCTGAGGCCCTACATACCAGTCAAAATGTGATATCAAGGTTGTGGTCACGTTATCGCAGTACTGGAGATGTGTCCGAACAGCACACAGGTAGATATCGTGTTACTACGCAGAGACAGGATCGATTTCTCCAAATGACCGCCAGAAGACAACCCAATATCACAGCGCTGCAACTAGTGCAAAGGCTCCAGGAGGACCACCAGCTGCTGGTAAGCGACCAAACCGTGCGAAGAAGGTTACATGAAGTTGATCTTCATGCTCGAAGACCATTGCGTGTTCCAGCATTGCGACGTGGCAATCGCGGTCGGCGGCTTTCGTGGGCTCGGGAGCATTTACCATGGAGTGACGAACAATGGTCTTTGGTGCTGTTCACCGATGAGTCCCGGTTTGGGTTTCACCCGGATTCACGAAGAACACGCGTTTGGAGAGCTCCAGGGAGAGTTAGCCGTCTACGGCACCCTCAGGAGGTCCACCCATACCAAGGCGGGACAATCATGGTGTGGGCAGGAATTCGTCTTGGCGGACGAACCCAACTCGTTTGGATCCAAGGCAGCATGACTGCACAAAAATACCACGAGGAGGTAGTAGAGCCCGTTATTGTCCCACACAGAACTCAAATAGGCCATGAATTTCTACTCATGCACGATAATGCTCCTTGCCATACGGCGCGGCTGGTATCGACCGCTCTCCGAGAGCACGATATTCAAGTTTTGGATTAGCCTGCACAGTCGCCCGACTTAAATCCTATCGAGCATGCCTGGGACATGTTACAACGAAAAGCTTTGAGAGATTTTCCACCAAATTTGACGACTGAACAACAACTTTACGAACACTTGCAAAGGACATGGGACCTCATACCGCAGCAAGACATTGACAATTTAATTTTAAGTATTAACAATCGATGTCGATGTGTAATCAATGTAAGAGGTGGCAACACTGATTATTAATGATTAGATTTTACAAGATTTTTTCCATTTTTATTAAAATTAATAGTTTTTTAAGAAGAAATGTTTGTTGTTATCATACTAATTTTCCATGATGATTAAAAAAATTATTTTTTTTATTTAAAACAAAAAAAAAACACGAAATGTTTTTTATTTTTATTAAAGACCTTAAAATAATCTATGATTCTTCTATTTACTGTATCAGAAAATTCTTCATAGATTTTTAGATATTTGATGAAATATAAAATATCCCTAGACTTTGTTGATGTGTGTATGTTATGTCTTTGGTCGGTAGATCTTTAAAATGCAATCCCTCACTGTTCATACCGAAAGACAACACAAATTTAAAGAGGTGAGGTTTGATCTCATTTATGGTTGTATCGCAAGCGATGCAAGGCACATCAAACTATCGGCATATAGGCCGATTCTCCTTAATTAGTTGTGTATAAAATCAACTACATATAATAATAATGGTAGAAAATAGCATTGTAATTGCGATATAATTGTCTTGTGCGTTGAATTCGCTAAATTCGATTTATTGTGATTGTTAGAATTTGTTTATTAGATATTCGCCTGTTCTGTTGCCTGAAAGCTTTGTTATGGATTCAATTAGTTTAAGTGGTGTATAATCGTACATATAATAATGATGGATAATTATGATATTGATGTTATGTGGTTACTGGTCAGTGATCCTAACCGCTAAGCCGGAGAGCTTTTCAACGTTTGTTTATCAGTTATCTAGCTGCCATGGTACAAGCTCTGCTTAGTTTGAGATCATATGACCGTGTGTGTGTGCGTTGCCCTCAGAAATTATTAGTGGAATACCTACTTGTTCTTCGCTACAAAATATAGACCTCTTCTTAGAATGTATAATTATCGGTATTAGATACAATCGAATGAAATCGCAATTTATATTTTTAAAGAAAAATGCTCTGATAATATTACAGTTAATAATCAAAACCGAGTGTCACGGATAGCGATATTATATTTTTAAAATGAAATAAATTAAATATAGTAAATAAATTCAAATTGATTGAAATTTGAAGAGCCTAATTTCAATCTACTTAAAATGGGACTTCTGCTACACTAACTTGAATCCTGGACAAGGACACCGACTTTTCAAGAGGAATAAATTTTCAGATAGGCTAGTGAAATTATTCAATATTTCTATCAATATTCCGTTATCAAAAATAAGGAATACGACCAGAAATTTAAAACGCATTGATATTTCCCAGTGGAATGTGACAGCCGTTATCGTCAGCTTTCCTCTTTCCAGAAAGACTATCTACCTTTATTTATACTTATGTATCTGTCGAGTGCAAAATTTGTATAGAACTATGAATTACGAGTGAGCGTTTACGGAATATGGCTAACATGGAAAATAGCCTTAAGAGAAAAAGAAGACCTTGCTGAATGCCTTAATGACTTCAAAAAGTCTATCAAAGAGACTGTTCTAGAGAGTTGCACTAAATCCGCAGTTCAAAATATGTCTTTTGCTGATATGGTCAAGACCAACAAAACCAATTTTCTGCGTCCTTCTAATTTGAGTTCTATCGCAATTTATATTTAATATGTCCTGAGAAGATGAAATTGCAAGTAAAGGGATTGCGTAAGACCAAGAACGGAGATGTTATCATCAGCACTAAATCAAAGGAGGACGTCGAAAAACTGCGGATCTCGACTCAACTGAGTAGTTTTGGCTTTAAAGTGGAAGAGCCGCATGAAAGAAGACCTAGGATAGTCGTCATAGGTGTACCGGCAGCCCTTCAAGGCCAAGAAGTATATGATTGCATATATGAGCAGAACTTGGTTGATAAGATACCTAGTTTGTCACGAGAGTCCTTTTTATCTTGCATAAAGTTAAGCTATTGTGACGTATGTCCGGACCGCGTCTACGTCACAATAAATAAGACCATAAAGGAGACCAAATATGGTCATGAACGGACTCCAACTCTGATGGAGGGCCCGGTATATAAAGGGGCCGACAGAGAGGCCGGCACCGCTACTCTAACGTCGCTTCTACTACATACCTACGCGTACCTACTGACCCTACGTCTTACGTGTATCCTGATACCAGCAGCTGGGTTCCAGGTCTACCTTAAGGCTCCGGGCTACTCTACCTAGACCGCTACACTTCCTGCACCGCCTTCGGCATCACCTCTGCCGAAGAGTCTGGCCTGCTCTGCTCATCACACTCAGACCGCCGGCGCCTGCCAGCAGAACCAACGGCCTGCGAGGATCTGCCGCTTCGCGCAGCCCTTCAAGCAACTTGCACTGCACACCACCGGAGGCAACAGCGTGGGAGACTGCAGCCCTTAGTGTTCAGGCCAGTGTCGTGTTGTTGGTCGGTCATACTCGTGGCAAGGGAAGTGAGACAATACTCGGCAATAAACGCACCTAGAACCTCTACTGCGTTTTAATTCTAGAACCCGTTACAGTGGCGCCTACGTGGGTTATTGTCTCGCTTTCCGTGCTCGAGTTCTTATATAGCAGGTCTCCATTATTGTAAGCGAGGAGGTGCGGCTGCAGCGAACCAGTACGTATTGTTGTACTAATTGTCTACCTTTTAGTGTAACTACCTACTACGTAATAGTTCGCAAATTTGAATCTAACGTTTTTCTAATTAGTCCTAACGGTCGAACTTTTACGCCTAATCGTAAAGTAGGCCATTTGTAAGGGCGGAACGCTTCCGCCCTAAGTGTAGTGTGTACTTTTTACTTACGCGGTTTATTCATACACAATGGGCTCACACCCCATAAAATACTTTCTGCTTAATAAAAGTGAACTGGCATACGAGGTTGCGATTAGAGGTGAGGAGCCGGCTACCTCTGTCCTAGGTCTGCGAAAGCAGCTCCCTAAATTACTGGAAGCCATTCCAGATGATGATATTTTGGACAACGACACGTTGGCACCAGACCTAGCTTACAGTCACAAACCTAATAACCGAGCGCGTAATAATTCCTACAATAATCATCCCGTTGCCACTATAGAGGGTACAGAACAACGGACCTAGGAATCCTAAGTCTAAACCTAGCTCTGTCGCTCTAGTCACGTCCAAGTACTGTCCGCGCTGCCGTATCAATAGTCACAGTTTGAATGAGTGCAAACGCGATCGGTTTGCAATTTTCTTCAAGTGCGGCCGTAGGGATGTGACATTCCCTAACTGCCCGAACTGTAAATCTACGAAACCAAAAAACTAGTTGGTCAGGGTCGGGGCGTGTCAAAGCCTAAATTAGGTTCTACAACCTATTCAACCAATTTTGACAAAGATGATTGGAGAAATTGGCTAAACACTCTAAAAGTGTATTTCTCTAGTTATTCCGTCGCCTCGATCCTGGATAATAAACCTAAAAATGACCTACGGCCCTGTGTTAACGTAACGATTAACAGTTTACCTATTTGTGGATTGCTCGATTCCGGTTCAGCAATTCAGCGATCCGGTACAATTTTAGGTAACAACTCCCATCTGGAGGTAATTACTAAAACCGGGTTAGAAATACAACAGTGTCACAACACTAATTCCATTCGGTCCGCGGGTGGAAATATATTGTTGCCGCGCGGTTTTATCAACTTACCCACTACTTTTAATAATCAAACCCACTTATTGAAAGCTTATATTATTCCAGAAGTTATAAGTAATTTAATTTTAGGCATCGATTTCTGGAAACTATTTAAATTACTGCCTAACCATATCGGATCCGTATGCATGTCTAAAACATTGCCGTGTAGTGTGTTAAGTGAAAATAAGCCGAGTAACACGAACGTATTGCAATCTTTTAGTGAGTTGAGTGAGTCACAACAAAGAAAGGCTAAGTTAATTATAAAGCAATACGAGTCGATTTCCACTGAAAAAACCGGGTTAGGACGAAATCACTTAATAGAACATGCAATAGACACTGGCGATTCTGCGCCGATACGCCAAAGATATTATAGGTTACCGCCGGCGAAATTAAAAATAATTATTGACGAATTAGACGAAATGCTTGCATTGGGAGTGGTAGAAAAATGCGAAAGTCCTTGGTCGTCACCTATTTTACTAACGCCTAAGAAGGACGGTAAACTAAGGTTTTGTTTAGGTAGCGGAAACTTAATTCTATTACTAAAAAAGACGCGTACAAACTACCTTACGTGTCCGAAATTTTAGACAATCTTAGGAACGCTAGATATCTAAGTAGTATAGACTTATCTAAGTCCTTTTGCCAGACGCCTCTTCGCGAATGTGATCGTGATAAGACTGCGTTCTATGTGCCTACTAGAGGAACATTTAGATTTGTGACTATGCCGTTTGGTTTAACGAATGCGCCTGCGACACAACAGCGTTTGGTGGATCACTTGCTTAGGAACAGCCCTGAGTTCAAAAATTCTGTATTCGTTTTCTTAGATGATATCGTGCTTATATCGCCATCTTTTAATGCTCATGTGTCACTATTAAATAAAGTATACGAAAAATTAAAATCGGCCAACCTTACCATTAACTTAGAAAAATCTAAATTCTTCCGTGATGAATTGAAGTACTTGGGCTACGTAGTAAACTCTAAAGGATTACAAGTTGACCCATGTAATGTGGAAGCCATTCTTCAATATGCTACGCCTAAATAATAAAAAAGAAGTCAAAAGGTTCTTAGGCATTGCATCATGGTATCGGCGATTCATACCTAATTTTAGTACTATTGTCGGTCCTTTGAACAAACGTAACTCTACCGGTAAGAAAGCCGCACCATTTCAGTGGTCGGTGGAAGCTGATGACTCGTTTTGTAAACTAAAACAATTGTTAAGCTCCGCACCAATATTATCGTGTCCCGATTACGAGAAACCTTTTCAAGTTCACACAGATGCGAGTGCGAGTGGCATCTGTGGGTTGCTTACACAAGAAATAGATGGCGTGGAACTACCAATCGCTTACATGAGTAGGTCACTAAATGCACAGGAACAAAACTACAGTATAACAGAACGGGAGACATTAGCAGTTCTAACAGCCCTCGAATATTGGCGCTGTTATTTAGATAACAGGTTTAAGTTTGTTGTGTATACTGACCATTCCGCACTGAAATGGTTCCTAAACTTGAGCAACCCGACTGGTAGATTAGCTCGGTGGTCGGTTCATCTGTCAGCCTTTAACTTCGAAATAAAACATCGGCGCGGCGCAGATAATATTATAGCAGATGCGTTATCACGATCCCTACCTGTAAATATAATTAACGTGAATAAGTAATAATAATAATAACGTGAACAACCCTAATTTTGACACTGATCAATGGTATTCAGCCACCTACAATGGTTGTTTATCTTCGCCTAATGACTATCCAGACTATTCTATTAAAAATAATAAATTGTATCGTTTGATTAAATCTAGGTGTATGCTACGTAAGGAGTTCGAATGGAAAGAAGTGCTACCTTCTTCTGATCGAAATAATGCCATATTAGAGAACCATGCCTAACCCACTTCGGGGCATTTCGGTATATTTAAAACTTACAAGCGCTTAGCACTGCGTTACTATTGGCCCAAAATGCACGCTGACGTGGTAAAGTTCATAAATTCTTGCGACACTTGTATCGCGCACAAACATCAGAACCATGCACCTTTGGGAACCATGGGACGACCCAAAATGTGTTCACGACCCTTCCAAACCATTAGTGTAGATTCGGTGGGGCCATTACCCGTCACAATAAAACAAAACGCCTACATCTTTGTAGTAACTTGTTGTTTTAGTAAATACTGTCTACTTTTTCCTATCAGGCGCGCAACTGCTGAAATAATAACAAATTTTTTGGAATAAAAATATTTTTAGTTCATGGTATACCATCTACAATTATATTGAACAATGGTAAACAGTTTGTAAGTGCTACTTTAAAAGCTATGTTGCACAAGTACAAAATCCCTAAGAAGAGTCTGGCCTGCCCTGCTCATCGCACTCAGACCGCCGGCGCCTGCCAGCTGAACCAACGGCCTGCGAGGATCTGCCGCTACGCGCAGCCCTTCAAGCAACCTGCCCTGCACAGCACCGGAGGGAACAGCGTGGGAGACTGCAGCCCTTAGTGTTCAGGCCAGTGTCGTGTTATTGGTCGGTCATACTCGTGGCAAGGCAAGTGAGACAATACTCGGCAATAAACGCACCTAGAACCTCTACTGCGTTTTAATTATAGAACCCGTGACACCATAAATCTGGTAAAATTAAGAAACAGTATAGAATTCCAGTTACTTTAGCTAAAGCGTCAAAATACGTCTTGATAAATTTAATTAGTTATAAAATTACCAAAATCAGTTGGCGGGCTAGAAAGCTAACCAAACTATTTATAGACGATATAAACCAATACTGCGTTTAGAAATATATTATGTATGTCGCAGCGTCAACAACCTCAATTTATTTCCACGTAATTGACAGTTAGTCGTTCGTTTAGGAACATCAAGTAGTGAGTTGGGGATGGTTAGTGCGGAGTAATGGCAACACTGAACGAATGATCGAATAAAGTGTCGATCCGGAAGTGTGTCAAGCTTTTGACATTGACAGGTACTGACACTACTGACGGTTAAGTTGGCTAATCTGTAACGAGAGCATAGACGCTGCGTGCGAGCACTCACTTTTGATCGGACTGGCAGAGTGAATACACAACCATTACTCAGTGCTAAACTCCCCAGTCCTATATTTCTAATCAAGCTGTATCATAGGCATCCGTGTTGATTTTTGTAATCCGAGTTTAAAATCAAGTAATTAAAGCAGTATCGAAGATATTGGAAGTGTTATTTCGGATATCGCGACCCACCGATAACGAATCTCCGTCATCAGACGTGGGATTGGACGCCAGCGACCCGCGTGTATAAAATGGAGACGCCAGCGATGAAAAATGGATGCGGCTCTTGGAACTACAGAACCGGAATGTCCTGACGCTTATTCAAGCAATGAAAACTCCTTCCACGTCGTTACATGGCCTACGTTTACCAGATTTCGATCCCGAAAAACAAAATGTGGATCCACGTGCTTGGGTGACGACTACAGAGATGTGCCTGACTGATCAACACCAACAAGGCGCCCTCTTATGATCGCATTAAGCCGCGCCTTGAAGGGAGGAGCATCAACCTGGCTTTCCAGTGTCGTTTCTCGGCATGACGTGGACCAATTTTAAGCGACTCTTTATTGCAAGGTACGATACTCCCACTACTATTGCTTCGTTCTTGATTGATTTGCAAAGTAGTAGGCCTAGTGAAAATGAGTGCCTTGCTTCTTATGCTGCTGGCTTAATGACGTCGATTATGGCGAGATGGAATGGCCTTAGTACCGAACGTTTGGCCATTGCTACTATATTGGCTCACATTTTGCAATTCGATTGCCGGGTGCAACGCCTATCCTTCACGACCGATATTCAGACACGCGATGAGCTACAACAGGAGGTGCAAGCGGTTTCTTTTATGAAGAGAAAGCTACCTAGCGAGGATCGCGATGCCTCTGACAAGCGATACAAACCAAATGATACTGCGAGGTGTTTCAACTGCGGTAAGCTGGCTACCGCAAGGACATGAAGCAGGATACTCAAGCTACACCGAAGCACCACAACCATGGCAGTGGCAACGGAAGAGGTTCATCGCCATCTGTGAAGCCCCATGCATCCACGATCACCTGCTTCCGCTGCCACGCGCAAGGTCACTATGCGTCGAGCTGCCCAGGGCGCAATGAGAGAAACAGCGCTGACTACGGGACATCCAAACCTACTAAAGAAATGAGGGTTGACCTGTGCCTCCTGAACGCGCCGACTGGAACTCTAAGTCACTCTGGTGACTAATTTTCATTTTGTTACGACTCTGGTGCCGAGTGTTCCATAATTAAAGAATCTGTATCCTGTAAGTTTAAGGGAAAGCGCATTGACGAGACTGTAACTATGACAGGGATAGGGCAGACTTCCGTGAACTCTACGATGCAGATTTTAACCTTGGTTGAGATTGATGACATTGGTATTGAGATTTGTTTCCATATCTTGCCTGATCATTTTCTACGTTATGATATTATGATTGGGCGTGAGATCCTGGAACATGGTTTGACTGTTCAGATGTCTACTGACCGAATTAAAATCTTTAGGTATCCATTGATTGCTTCTTGTGAGCTAGAGTGAATTCCTTGAATTGACTGGGACACTATCGATACTGACGTACCATCGGATCGTAAGGCAGAATTAGTGAGTATCTTGCAGTCTTTCGAAAAGTCTTTCACTACAGGCATACCTACTTCCCAAGCCGACACGGAACCGATGAGGATTCGTCTGAAAGATCCGAGTAAAACTGTGAATCGCCGCCCTTATCATTTGAGTGTGGATGAGCGTAAGGTTGTGCGTGGTAAGATTGACGAACTACTTCAGGCCAGTATTATACGCCCTAGTTCATCTTCCCACGCTAGTCCTATACTCTTGGTGGAAAAAAGGACAAGTCTCTTCGACTATGCGTCGATTATCGTGAATTGAATGATAACACGATCTCTGATCTTTTCCCTTTGCCTCTTATATCGGGTCAAATCGATAGGTTGCATGGAGGATACTACTTTTCCACCATTGATTTAGCATCAAGGTTTCACCAGATCCCCATTGAAGCGGAATCTATTGAACGCACTGCCTTTGTTACCCCTGATGGTCATTTCGAGTACTTGACGATGCCTTTTGGCTTGAAAAATGCACCCACGGTTTTTCAGCGTGCTATGATACATGCTCTTGGAGATCTTGTGAATGACTATGTCGTCGTGTATATGGATGACGTCTTGGTCATTGCAAGCGACATCGACAACGCCTTAGAACATCTTCGCGTTGTCCTCAAAGTGCCGTCCGAAAAGGGTTTTACTGTCAACTTAAAGAAGTGCGCGTTTTTGAAACAAAAGGTAGAATATTTAGGGTTTGAGGTTAACCGTGGAGAAATCCGTCCTAATCTGCGTAAGATCGAAGCATTGACGGCTTTACCACCGCCTGAGACTGTGACACAGTTACGGCAATTTATCGGCTTGGCATCTTACTTTCGCCAGTTCGTGCCAGGATTCTCACAGGTGATGGCGCCGTTATATGCTCTGACTTCTGGGAATGGTAAGTTGACTTGGAAGCCAGAACACGAGGTTAGGCAAAAGATTGTACCCGCCCTCACAAACGAGCCTGTGCTCGTGATTCACGACCCCGATGCCGAAACTGAAGTCCACACAGATGCTAGTGCCATTGGCTACGGTGCGGTTTTACTTCTAAGAAAAGAAGGTAAGTTACATCCAGTGGCCTACTACAGTAAGCGAACATCTGACGCCGAATCGAGGTACCACTCATATGAACTTGAGACCCTCGCAGTGGTCAATGCTGTAAAACATTTCAGGCGTTATCTCCATGGTCGCAAGTTCAGAGTAGTCACCGATTGTAATTCCCTACAGTCCACGCGCAAAAAGTTAGACTTGACGCCACGCGTCTACCGATGGTAGGCCTTTCTGCAAGGATTTGATTTCGACATAGTCCATCGAGAAGGTAAGCACATGTGCCACGCCGACTTATTCTCCAGGAACCCATTACCGCAGCCTGAAACTTAAAATACGGTTAGTGAGAAGGTAGTACAAAAACAGGTAAACGTCGCAGAGCTTTCACAAAATTGGCTGATGATGGAACAACAACGTGACCCTGAGATTTCAAAGCTCTTGACAGAAATCGATAACAACGACGATCTGGTCTCCTGCACCGGAAAGTGCAACGAAATGGTAAGAATCGTTGGTTACCTATTGTTCCTCGTTCATTCCGCTGATCCGTGGTTAATAATGTCCACGAGGGATTAATGCATTTGGGATGGGAAAAAACGTTGGAAAAGCTTTACGACCTCTACTGGTTCGAGAACATGTCGATGTTTGTGAGGAAATTCGTAGAGAACTGTGTGACCTGTAAAATCTCAAAGACACACACAGGTAAGATCCAGTCGGAGATGCATCCGATTCCAAAGCTAGCTATACCATGGCACACAGTGCACATAGACGCCACCGGGAAGCTAAGTGGCAAAAACGACAAAAAGGAGTACGTCTTCGTTCTGATAGACGCGTTCACCAAGTTCGTTATGCTGCATCACACCCTGCACATCGATACGGCAAGCAGCGTCAAGGCGCTGAAGGATAGTGTCGCTATCTTCGGTGCTCCATCGCGCTTGATCGCCGACTAAGGACGTTGCTTCGCCAGCAAGGAGTTCAGAGAATACTGTGCCTCGGTAAATATAAAGCTACACTTGATAGCCACAGGTAGTTCTCGTGCCAACGGACGGGTTGAGCGAGTAATGTGCACGCTCAAAAACATGCTCACTGCCGTGGAGACAAGCAGTCGTTCGTGGCAGGATGCATTGCCTGATGTTCAACTTGCTCTTAACTGCACTGTAAGTAGAGTCACGAAAGCTAGTCCTCTTGAGCTGCTGATTGGTAAGGTTGCTAGACCCATTGATATTATGACGGCAAATGATGAAGAGCCTCATGTTGGCATCGTGGAGGTTAGGAAGATGGCTGTAGATAATATGGAGAGAGTTTCTGCCTATGACAAGAAACGTTTCGACTCCATAAAGGCAAATATACAACCGTTCTCCGTAGGTGACTTTGTTTTGCTACAAAATGAGGAGCGGAACCAGACTAAACTTGATCCGAAATACAGGGGACCGTTTAGGGTGATCGAGGTTCTTGATGGCAACCGCTATATTTTGAAGTCCCTTTCTTCCGCGGACGTAGAAGTACGCACATGAACAACTGTGAAAAATAACTCACATTGACGCAGACGTAAGTGACGACGACAAGACTAGCTGTGACAAAAATGATAATGATGACAAGACTGTTTGATTTAGTGAATCTAGATACTAGCAAAAATTTTATTGTAATCTGTTACGTGATAAGTTGAATAAACATGTTGAATAAACCTAGTTTAAGTTTTTTTATGATAAAGGCTCGAAATGGTTATCTGGGTGGTGTTATGTAACCGGATGGAGGTTACATGTGGAGGTGACCGGATGGAGGTTGCCTCCGGTGTTGTGTAACCGGATGGAGGTTACTTGTGGAGGTGACCTGATGGAGGTTGCCTCCGGTGTTGTGTAACCAGATGGAGGTTACTTGTGGGGGTGACCTGATGGAGGTTGCCTGTTGCGTTGTGTAACCGGATGGAGGTTAAATAGCGTAATGATGAAGACCCGATGGAGGTCAGAGTATGAGCACTGCAATATTTTAATGCGATTTGAATGAGTATGGGTGTAGTTCAACATGTCAGCTTTGAGAAAGCACTTTAGATTAGATTAGATTAGATTAAAACTCTTTATTGTACGCCAGAAAACAAAAAAGATACAAGAGTACAGTGATCATATTTACACAACTAAAACTAGTGGTACAAGGGCGGCCTTATCGCAAATTGCGATTTCTTTCAGACAAACAGGAATGGAATACAAGAATTAGTGACTGAGAGAATGGGTAGGTTGGTGTACTTCAAAGAATAGTGTATTCTGATGAGCTCGACAAAACTAATAATAATACTATGTACTTACATACTAATATTACAACATACATAAATATATACTTTATAACATACATAAATAGATACCATAAATAGATACAATATTAGTGCAAGTTTAAAAGAACTGTCATGGAATATCTCCTAAGTAGTGATTGGTGACAAGTTTTTTAAATACTGTCAAGGATTGTGCCTGTCTTATTGTCTCAGGCAACGAATTCCACAGTCGTACAGCCTGGACAGTAAAAGATTTGTCGTAGAAGACTGTAGAGTGAGCTGGCACTTTAAGTCTAAGATTCTCAGATGATCTTAAGCACTTCGTATGTGTGTCGTGAAGATATTCAAAGCGAGCTTTGAGATACAAAGGAAAAGAAGGATTGTATAAAATATTATAGAGAAGACAGAGAATGTGAGTATTCCGGCGAAGGCGGATTGGCAGCCACTTGAGCTTCATGCGAAATTCAGAGATATGATCATATTTGCGTAAACCATATATGAATCTTATGCAGAAATTTTGGAGTCGCTCAAGTTTATCAAGCTGATCATTATTGAGATCAAGATAGCTGGCATCGGCATAGTCAAGAATGGGAAGGAGAATAGATTGCACAAGTGCAATTTTAGTGGTAGTCGGAAGGAAATTACGCAGTCTTCTCAATGATGCTATGGCAGCAAAAAGACGTCGGCTGATGTATTGCAGCTGGACGGTCCACGAAAATGTTGTGTCTATGTATATCCCCAGATTCTTTACATCCTTACTAAAAGGAATAGAGACACCTGCAAAAGACACCTGGGGAAGCATTGACCAATTAATCCTAGAAATTAGTCTAGAGCTGCCGATAATTATAGCCTGGGTTTTAACAGGATTAACCTTAAAACCATACGTTTTCGTCCACTCAGATATGGCAACTAGATCCTGATTAATGTTTGCGATGCCTAAAGATAAATTTTCAAGCTTCGCTTGAGAGTAGATTTGCAGATCATCTGCATGGAGGTGGTAGGAACTTGAAATAGAATTAGATATTGAATTGATAAAAATCGAGAAGAGAAGAGGAGAAAGAACGCCGCCCTGAGGTACACCCGCAGAATTGTCGCACCAGGATGAATAAGTTTCATCCAGATGGACATGCTGCCGGCGGCTAAACAGGTAACTACGAAACCAGTCAATCACGAATGGAGATATGCTAAGAGAGCTAAGGATGGCAAGGAGCACGTCAAAGTCAACGGTGTTGAATGCATTGCTGAAATCCAACAAACAGAGAACTGTGAGCTTGCCGTCCTCCATACCTGACCTGATATTATCCGTAATTTTGACAAGGGCAGTAGTGGTACTATGACCAGCACGGAAACCTGATTGAAAAGGATTGAGGATGTTATTTTTAATGAGGAATGAGTTGAGTTGGTTATGGATAAGACGTTCAAGGACTTTGGAAAGGAAGGGTAGTATGGATATGGGTCGGAATTCTGAAAAGGATATAGGATTGGATTTTTTAGGTAGTGGGACCACATGAGCATACTTCCAAGCTGCAGGAAACACGCCACTAGAAATGGAGGAGTTAAATATGTGCGTGATAATAGGTAGGATAACATCAAGGATGGGGAGGATCATATTACGGGTGATACCGTCACAACCAACAGCGTTGGAACTAATGGATAAAATGCTCTTCTTAACATCACATGCAGTAAACTGACTAAAGACAAAAGGAGTATAATCAGGAGTTGAAAGCGATGAAAGATAATTTATTGTATTCAATTTGGTTGTCCTGTCATAATTGGACGAAGCAGAGAAGTGCTGGTTAAGCATGTTAATATCAAAATTGTAAGGATTAATATTCTGACTTTGCTTTCCAACCCCTAATGATTTGAGGAATTTCCATACTTTTGCAGGATCTCCGTTTTCTACAGAATTGTGGATATGCTGGCGTTGTGCATCCCTACACACCCTATTGCAGTGATTTCTGAGAGTTATGTATTTTAATTTATTTACCTCAGTAGGTTTGGATTATAGTTTTGATTTGGCTGCTGCTTTTTTCTGTATCAGTAGTTTTATATCCTCAGTGAGCCAGGGTGATGGCGCATGCTTTAGTTTTATAGCACGAACAGGCGCATGGACATCGAAGAGGTCAATAAGATTTCTCTCAAAAAACTCAATTTTGCTGTCTATAGTTTCAGCATCCAGTAGTAGTTTCCAGTCAATTGCCTTAGCATCATCAATAAGATCATCAGAATTCATACCACTAAAATTACGAAGCAAGAGAGTTCTAGACTTTGCCTTAGGGGGACGAATTTTATAAGACAGATAAATGAGGTCGTGATAAGAAAAAGCATCTGCACTACATTGGCCGTGTTTAGTGACATGACCAAGTGATGAGACAAGAATGAGGTCTAGAAGTGAAGGTATAGCATTAGGGAAGTGATGAGTGGCATTCAAAGGAAGTATATGCAGATTAGTGGAAACAGCAATAGAAGAGAGAGAAGAGGAACGTGAGTCGTTTTTAAGAAGACAGGTGTTAAAGTCACCCATAATTATAGTTTGACTGTAAGAAGGAGATAGATTAAGTAAGAGATTTTCAAAGGAAGAAAAGAAATCAACACGCAAAGATGGACAGTAGTAAACACCAAGGAGAATTTTTGTATGGTGCAGCTCGACTTCCAAGAAGAGATGTTCACCGGCATTGGGTGGTGGCGGCTGTGATGACATGTTTAATATTGAATAAGCAATATATGAACGGAGGTAAATGGCAACACCACCGCCACCACTCCAAGTTCGGTCATTCCTAATGAGCTGGAAGCCAGGCAGATTATACGAAGCCGAGGGAATGCAAGGCTTAAGCCAAGATTCAGAGACAAGAATAGCATGGATGTTCTTACAGTCAAAACTAGCCAGCATATCTGGGAAATGGGCGGGAATACTCTGTGCATTAATATGGACAACATTAAAGTCTCTCGAAACACCAGAGAACAAAGACTGCAAGTTGTCTACCAGAGAAGGAACACTAATATAACTATCATTGTCACTACTCGCGGAGAAGAAGTCATCACTGTCACTATCCATGCACTAATAAATAAATAAATAAATATATAATGATAATATATAAATAATACTTTATCTTGATAAATCAATACTACTATTCAACACTATTCAAATAAAGCCCACCTGCCGGTTTTATAACAATATAAATACAATACAGCTTATGGAAGTGATGTTTAAACAGAAAAAAATAAAATATGTTTAACACGTCATGATGAATACAGTTCAATATAATATGAAAAGTTAAAATTAAACATTAAATATTAAATCCCAGGTAGAAAAGGCAGTTCATTATGATTTTCATTAAAACCTATAATGATTATGATTGAGAGTGCTTTTTATTACCCGCCTATTTGGGCCAGGAATAGCCGAACGACTAGAATGAATACTGTTCGGCAATTTTCTTTCATTCCAGGTATTCCACACGACGACGTGTGATTATCAGGACGGCCGTGTCGAAGCGTCAACAACCTCAATTTATTTCCACGTAATTGACAGTTAGTCGTTCGTTTAGGAACATCAAGTAGTGAGTTGGGGATGGTTAGTGCGGAGTAATGGCAACACTGAACGAATGATCGAATAAAGTGTCGATCCGGAAGTGTGTCAAGCTTTTGACATTGACAGGTACTGACACTACTGACGGTTAAGTTGGCTAATCTGTAACGAGAGCATAGACGCCGCGTGCGAGCACTCACTTTTGAACGGACTGGCAGAGTGAATACACAACCATTACTCAGTGCTAAACTCCCCAGTCCTATATTTCTAATCAAGCTGTTTCATAGGCATCCGTGTTGATTTTTGTAATCCGAGTTTAAAATCAAGTAATTAAAGCACTATCGAATATATTTGAAGAGTTATTTCGGATGTCGCGACCCACCGATAACGAATCTCCGTCATGTAAATACAGAAATGTAACACAATTTATATAATATTAATTACAAGCAAATGTAATTAATGTTTTACTAGTTATTTAGGTAAAATTACTTTAAAATAATATTAACTGCCGGGTTTAGTTATCATTTACTCATCTAGATGGCTCTGCTCTACGTTTATGCTTCTACAATATAACAATAAGCTATTGTCAACTTCTAATAGATGGCTGCACAATCTCAGTGCGCCCATATATCCTATATCAAACTGTCTTGGCTTGTACGCCTTCTGCCATTTATTTCGCAATAGATTTTCAATAGGTGTCACAAAATAATTGAAGTGAGACCAAACTGAAGTTGAGTGGTTATACTGAAAAACAATAATTAATGACTTATTGCCTTTTTATATACTCGAAAGCCGTTCAATCGTTTACTCGCCCAGATAGGTAGGTATTGAAACAAAAGTAACAAAGTTTTTTTTTCTATTTCGAGTGTATTGTTTGCCTGATACTACTACTGATAAAATAATTAATTTTTACTTGTTTGCAATGTAGGCATGTCTGGCAAATGTCATTTCTTGCTGATGCACGCACACATTTGTTCCTGAACTGAAATGACTAGAATTTTAATCGTAGTTCTAAATATTTAATAGTCTTTGAACTTTTTTTCTATAAATTCTGTTTGACGGCCTTCTTGTTGTGTCAGTATGACGTACCCGCTGCTTGACAACCGTTGTGTGGACAGTTTGACACGGCCGTCATATTACTCGTGATCACGGGTTAAAAGGCCAAAGTTGTATAATTAAATATTTCTCAATTTGTCAGTGCTAAGTAAGATTTGACAAATGTCAAATGTTTTCAGAAACGCGAATATAGAATTGAGATGGAGTTGATCATATGTTATGTCAAATTTGAGATTTTTCAAGCACAAATACTCAAAATGTGGTCAACTATTTATTGTGCAACTGAAAATTGATTAAGTATGAGATAATTAGTATTTAAATTGATCTCAACGCGAAATTCTCAATTCAGAAACCGGCCGAAAGGATTTGTTAATTAAGTAAAACCTGAGAAACAAATAATTAATTATTTATATTGTCTGCTCACTATTGTTCAGTTGAAGGCAAAAGGAATATAATTACTTACTTAGATATAAAAATATTTAGTTATAATAAATTGCAAGTAACTCAGAATTGTCACGGGTAATTGTTTCCGGGAATAGAAAGTCATACGTTTTCAAACGTCTTCGTTTGATTATATTCAAGCATATTAAATTTCTAATTGAAGTATTTTATTGTACAATTATGAAAACGGATTAAAAATACTTTAAGTATTTTATTCACTCTTTACGGCCGGTTTCTTAATTGAGAATTTCAGCTTACATCAGTTGAAAATTTCTGAACTAGTTGAAGTCAACTTGAGTTTTTTCTGTTTCACAGGTCAGAGTGATATTTTTTCAAAGCACTTTCATTTGAGTTTTCTTCAAATCATGAAAAAATTAAACCAAACAACACTAGTACGTTCCAATACAAGTAAAAAAACCGGTACTAACCATAAATTCGTATTAATTAACATTTTACAAAGAAGCACACTTGTCAGTTAATTATTTTTATACGGAAACAAATAAAAAGTCGAAATAAAGTTGTATTTAAAATTATTTCAACGATTATTTTATTTTAATGAATAGTTTGTTGAATTTGTTCAATTCGGTATCTTAGTGAAAACGGAACGTGTATGTTATGTCAAAGTCAGTTTGTTTTATTTTTAATACAAAATATTTGTGGCCAGGTATATTTGAGGTATAATTCTATATACCTCCATGGTGGCCACCATGGAGGTATATAGAATTATACCTCCTTGGAGGCCACAGCGTAATTATTTGGATTAATTTAACACGGAAATCTTTTATTTATATTTTCTATCCCTTCGATTTGTTCCTAATAATGTTGTAATCTATTTGTTCCAAATATTGAAAAGACTTTGAACCTTTTTTTCTATAAATTCTGTTTAACGGCCTTCTTGTCGTGTAGACGTCAGTATGACGTAGCCGCTGCTTGGCAACGGTAGTGTGGACATTTTGACATACTGGCTGTCATATTACTCGTGATCACGGGTTAAAAGACCAAAGTAGTGTAATTATTTTTTTCTCAATTTATCAGTGCTAAGTGAGGTTTGACAAATGTCAAATGTTTTCAGAAACGCGAATATAGAGTTGATATGGAGTTGATCATGAATTGATCATATGTTGTGTCAAATTTAAGATTTTACAAGCACAAATACTCAAAAGGTGTGAAAACAATTTTTTGTGAAACAGAAAATTTATTAAGTGGTATATAATTAGTGTTTAAATTGTTCTCAACCCGAAATTCTCAATTCAGAAACCGGCCGTATGTTTTATAGTTTTGTGTCAATCGCCTAAGGCAGAATTTCTGACAAATGATTCTTTGAGAACGTCGTCGTACCGAAGTAAGGGCGATAATAATTCTTAGGTAGAAACATGGCAATAATGGTGTAGGTCAACACCATCTGCCGCCTTCTGATTTATGACATCTCGGGAAAAAACGCTCTCTAGCTGCCCCGGATCGTTTCTTGCTTTCCTACAAATGACGAAAAAAGATTTTAGCACATTTCAGCCCAAGTTAGCCGAGTTGACGGCTGCCCGCTACGTTTTATCATCATACTTGTTGTAATCGTAATTTATTTGCCCGAAATTGTTGAAAGGAGTGGCTGTTTTGACGATTTTAAGGGTAAAATAAACCTTAAGAGAGTATTGTTTAGGTGTGATATTGTTGTAATTTTTCTGCTTAAATTTTATTTTATTGCCTATGCATTTACTGTCTATGCATTTCTGTACTCGTGTTAAGACTGAGGAGTATCATGAACACATTTTGGCCGTTTAGATAGGTACTAATACAGAACGCGACTGTCATGCTATTGATTACTGCTAGGCTCAAGCTAGAATTGAGTCAAACAGTGACCATGTGAACTCAAATAATATAATATCACTTCTAAGAATAATGCTAACCACATGTGCTAGACCAGGTAACTAACTAATAGGAATATTATTGTTCCTGGCACCTGATTTTATCTTATATCTCCCTATGGCATAATTTTTTGCTATCACATTCAAAGTCAATGAATCTTTATTCGGAAAACGCCTTGTAACAAACTTATAAAAAAATATATCTTTTCTGCAACCAACCATAATATTATTGTAAGCAAACTTCCTTGCAAAATAACGTAACAGAACGTGTCTTCTGTTTTAAATTTTAATCAGTTATAGTGATAATATATCTTCGTTAATGAAGGCTTTATTTTGTAAACGCTGTGAGCAGCTCTACTCATTACTATAATGCATGAAAGCAGTGCAAGAAGCACAGCTTTGTTCTAATTGCAATTTGGTAGTAGCCATTTCTTTATTCATATTAAATGCAGCAGAATAGAAACTAAATGTTTGCTAGAAATGAACGTTTCGCTTACACTTTGACTATTATCTTGGTCTGGTGGCTAGTGACTCTGACTGTGGTTGTTTTTCGAGTGTCGGCGTGCAAGTTAACAATAATAATTATGTACATATTTATTTAAGACATAGACTGCCTCGGGAATCACACTATCTATTGACGAAAAAATATATAAAAATCCGTTCGATTGCTTTTTGAGTTTATCCGGTTCATACAGACGGATAGAAATAAAAGGGGACTTCATTTTATAATATATATAGACATTTAAGTAAATTTATCAGTTGTCTGATTACTATTATGGTGGAGGCTCTGTCTTATAAGGAAACCGATGCCGTGTGTGGTTTGTCTCAATGTATTACTATTATATTACGTATAATTATTTACTGTGGTAATAAATTTAAAAGTAAATAAAATTATTATACGTTTTGCATTACGATAACAACACGTCTACAAAAATTCTTACACATGAATCACCAAAGAGAATAGTAATGAATCTCAGTGCTTCGGCCTCTCATCGCACAGAAGACTCAGTCCCTATTATGCCGAAGATAATGAAATATCGGATATAATACTTTATTAAGGGATGGCTAAGGTATTAATCCAGTTATCAGGTTGTAATGCTTCGTTGAGCGGCAGATGATAACAGTATGGTCATACGATGTTGTTGTGCGCCAAGTTAAATTACATGGAAGGATTAGTTTACACTTAGCGCGTTATTGATTCATGTTCGCTACTACGTTGTGGTAGATGTTTACTTTAATTGTTTCGGTTTTGAGGTTGCGACGTAGCGTGTTAGTAGCTATTGTGGTATATTAACGTTCAAATTATTTATTTCTTGAGTCCTGTCTGTAGGCTTCATTTTTAAAAGTAGTTGTAATTCTTCGATCAGTCAATATATAGCTACTATTCAGTTTTGAATAAAAGGTTCTAATTAGTCCTACGACTATTATAAATACGACAGTTAGCGAGGACGGAACTACGGATGGTTGTTACTCTTTCACGTAAAAGCTCTTCAATGTATTTTGATGACCCCTTGCGAAAATATAGTTTATAAGCTACCTTAAATTCACGTGGCTGGACCACCGAGCAGAGGTTAGTAATATATAATTAAAATTTGCCACTGACACAATTTCATTTAATAATATTACAGAAAACACAATTTTAGTGAATTCATTATATTCTTATTGTGAACTCTATAGGTCAAACTGTTCTTCATGCTTCAAGAAAGTTTTGTAGCACCAAGCTTCATACTTTTGTCACATTATGCATTCTATAAAAAGGCATAAATATACATTCTGTAGTGTGTGAAGAGTAAAAATAAATACAAATAATTTTGTCAAAGATAGTGTTCATTTTACATGCCTTCAATTCAAACAGTCCATGTAAACATTTTCACCTCCTCCTAATCTCACTTCAACTGAACTTTGAATAAGAGATAAATTTTAGAGCGTTCTTTGGATCCATCCCAGATTCGTTCCGTCAATTTCTATGATCCATATACAGACGATGACAACCCGTCTGAATGGCTAGATCGGAATCTAGGTCAGTTCCAAGACATCAACAAATATTCCCAATAACAGGGTGAAGCACAGTTTGTAAGTCAGCTTGTCTACTAATTCTTAGTAGACATTAGAATTGAAATGCGTAGAAAATATGACCATTCAGTTAGTGGTTAACTATTGAAATTGCTAAGATGTGCTTATGAAACGTAATATCTTGTTTAGTCGTATGACGTTACTCAGTCCAATTGCCTAGATTTGTTATTAAATTGTTCATTCACAGGGTGCAGTTGGTTTTGCGGTGTTATCGTGGCCTCTTTTCGTTCACCTTCAAACCGTTGACAGTTTTTATTTTGAAATTGTGATAGTATTTTGAGAGACCGCATTTTTTATCCGTGCAACAGTTCTTCTAATTTCCTAAACATAGAAAATACTCTAACTTAAATAATTTTCTTCTCACTGTCACATAACTTAATAATTAGTTTTACCCACAGACCATACTAAGTGGTGTGTGGTTTTACTCATATTTTGATTCTAATACTATAAATATAGAAATAGTAACAACTTGAAACTTCTGCATGGGACAACAATTAAATGATTTTTATACAGAAGATCACATTTCAACAATTTTGAAAAGCCGTTCGTTCACTAAATATAATAATATAGAACAATGTGCAAAAGGCTCTCCCTAAAGTATGTGTAGCCTAAAACCTCGCATACAGATTATGATACAAATTATATTATTATGATTTAAATAATTAAAATAGAAAATAAAACGAGTTCCTTTTTTAAAAAACGTGCGGTCAAAAATCTTTGGTCAGTCTATCTGTTTCCAATATTTACGACGTAGGCTTAACAGTATAACTAACCCCGAATGGTTAGGTACACTGTTAAGCCTACGTCCACAGCACTACACTGCATAATTGACCAGGCATAAATAATTCTCAGCACCCAATCTAGTAGATTTTGAAGTGCCTTGTAAGATCGATCTTACAAGGCACTTCAAAATCCACTGGATTCTACTGGCATCGATGCCACGAATGCTTGGAGAAAAGCTTGGCCAATTAAATTTGAACCTCTGCTGTGCACCGAAACAGTCCGCTTTGGAGCGTATTACAAGAACATCTCCTAAATTTTTCTTCAGATGATGTACACTTGTACAGCATGCTCGTTTGCTGGCTCTTGGGGAGGGGAAATTGAGTCTCTGCGAACGTTCTACATAAGGCCTATGTTGGAACACCGAAAACAAAGGTAGCAAAACATATCCCATAATTATGTTATTCCTCGTTTTCGTCACTGCGGGGAGTTTGTCGACAGCCGAAGTGTGGCCGTGTGCTACGAATGCATGACTTGCAATGCAGTAGGGGCGCACGGCTTCGTACGCAGCACTGGTCGTATTTCACAGTACACTCAACGGAATTTTGATATAGAGGCTCGAAGAATCTTTTATAATTATATTACCGATTATTTTCATTACAGGTAATATAATTACATTAAATATTCTTTTTATATTGCTGTATAACTTATGTAATATTTTCTTCAATTATACTTTTGAAATTAATGTTCTGTCAACTATCTACTTACATGTAGGTACTTATAATGGAAAAAAGAAATCATTTCAGTAAGTTTTTATCAAAAATAAAAGGAAATAAAATAATAAAAACTTGACATTCTCTCGAACTAGCCTTTAGTAACAAATTTTAAGTTTAAAAATAGTGAAATTGTTTATCCGGTAAATACAAACGTTATATAAGGTCTTATGTTATTATAAAGATTGTCTCGTTGGTCTCGCGGCATAAATGTGCGCGTGGGATTGGGAGGTCTCGGGTGCGATTCCCGGCTCGGGCAAAATGTTATTGGGGTTTTCCGTTAGGAAATTCTCAGTAGCAGCACGGAGTCTGGTAATGTGCCCGGTTCGGCAATAGGCTCGTCCCCTATTACGTGGGACCTAAAAATTCATAGCGAAATGTGTGTGTAATATTACACCTCTGCCTACCCCTTCGGGGATACAGGCGTGAGTCTATAAATAAAGATTGTTAGCATAAATAGCTGTTAGGACTTTGCAATATTTAAGGTGATGATGTTGATGCTGCCAAAAACAACGAAATTTTTACAACTTCTAAACCACCTTTCAAAAGATGCCGCCAAATTATTTTTGTTGGATCCCAGTTCAATATTTTGGCGATGGTAACCAGAAAACATTATACCTAATGTATATCTATACAGTCGCCTGTTGTTATTGCAAGTCTGGACTGGGCTTTCTTGGTGTATATTGATTAAATGTTTGTTAAGTATCTCGCGATACAGCACATATTAGAAGAGCGGGAGAGGGCCTTTAAAAAATTAAGCTCACCATCTTATTGATACTGTAACGCCTACTGACGCTACAAATTATGTGCCAGGCGCACTTATATGTTAATGAAGCGCGGCAGTCGTCTTCACACACTCACGCCATTATTATAAATAGCAACTGGAAAAAGTAAATTATTTTATATTGCAATATTCCGGTATCTTTCTTTTATCGCACGTATCATCTCAAGAATACCCCTGCAATACTAAAGCCTATATTGATTTAAAAAATCAAGTATAATGTTGTTTGCCGTTTTAGCTATTTCTCAGGTATTCAATAAATAAGACAATAAGTATTCTTTATTGCTATAAATCATCGGCATAGATTTTGACTGACAGACAAGCTACAGTCAAAACTATTAGACACAAGAAGCTGTTTGTATGTATCTTCCTCAAAAACTTTAGGGCTGCACTAAGATGACTCATTATATAAAAAGTAATTTCAAAGAATTGCACTATCACAGAAGGCTTTTGCTATAAGCTAAACGTCGTTGAACAGTCAATGATTTCGTATAAAGGTTGGCCGGTAAAAATGTTTTCGTAAAAGACAATTTCGCCCAAAAACGCAGGTGAAGTTGTATTACTTTAAAGTCTATTATTGACACAAGACAACAAGGTTCACAATGAAGTGCTTGTCGCCACGTTGATGTATGGAAGTGAGAGCTGGGTATGGCAGAAAAAGCATGAAAATAGAATTAACGCAGTAGAGATGCGATCACTTCGTTATATGTGTTGTAAGACTGATTGATAGAATTCCGAATGCAACTATACGAAAGAGCAGTGGACTGAAAGAAGATGTCGTGAAAAGGATTGAGAAAGATATGCTTAGGTGGTTTGGACACGTGGAGCGAATGAGTGAAGAAAGAATGACGAATCAGATATATAAGGCAAATGTGTATGGGCAAGTCGCTCGCAGCAGACCTCGTCGCACATTCGTCGACCAAATTGGACACATCCTAAGAAACGGAAAGGTCCGAAGTACCCGAAACCAGCGAGCATGTATGAAAAGAGTAATGAGTGAAGAGGAAGCGCGTGTGGTTTGTAAGGATAGGAGCAAGTGGCGTTCTGTTGTCTCTGCCTACCCCGACGGGAAAAAGGCGTGAGTAGTATCTGTACTAGTGATGGACGGTTTAAGGCCGATGAAGTACGTATAAAATTTCCAAAATAAAAAGTTGCGGGCCGATTCTTGCAATGGCTGTAGATAAAGTTGGTTATGGTTTTTTAACATCTAATAAGAGAATACTACATTCATTCTAGTAATTTCCATAAAAATAAAATTACGAATAAAATTGGCTTAAAATTATCCAACACAAGTCATACACCAATGATTGACACCTAGTTATGGACAGTGTTCCGGTATTGGACACCTAGTAATAGACACTTGATAGGTACAAATAAATAAAAATATTGTTTGTTTAGAAACAATTTTTATTTGCTATTACGTATTCTAAAATAAAAGTGCTTATTAATCATAAAATAAAGTACTGTAAGAAAGATCTTGTTTGTAGTACCTACAGTAATGGAATGAACCAGTGATGGACACCCCAGTAATGAACACGTCTGTCCATTACTGGTAAAAAGCTTTATAAAGTCATGGAAAAAAGATATTTCATTGACTTCGAGAAATAAATCTAGAATCGACTAAAATCTTTAAAAAAATGCATTACTAGTGTAATCGACATAATGTCCATAACTAGGACATGTCATAATAACAGGTACTAGTCATGGACATAGCAAAAACAAAACAAACCATGTTGTTGTTTGCAATACATTTAATTAAGATTGTTTGGAAAAGAGGTTAGTTCAACCACAAACTTATTATTTATTCATTATTACCTTAATTGAATTGACAAAAAGACTCATCAGCAACTTACCTCGCTATCAAACTCACTTAAAAAACGATATCACTGGTGGCACGCGCTGTTTATCTTTCCACCAGTTTGAAATTGAACCACAGACATACATCAGCTGTCAATATTTTGATACTTTCATCCCTTTTCTCTGTGGTAAAGTATTGCCAGGTAACAAAAGCGTTGTAGAATCCTTATTTTTTAGGACTCAATCAATAATGTTCATAACTGGTACCTAAGACTACAGAACAAAGGGCAGACGGAGCGCGCGGAACACTTGCGTGAGGCCACTAAAGCAAATACAAAATTGAAAAGCGAATACAAACTCGGCTCAGTGCGCTGCGAAGCATCGCACAGTTCACACGCCACGATCAATCCAGCTTTTAAATTCATAAAATGCCGTCTTGCGTTTTTAAACATTGTAAAAGTTGTTTCCAAAAGCAAAAACGGGAAGATGGAATATATTTTTACAGATAACTTTGGATTATTTGACTGTTTTATAATATTATTTCGATAAAATTCGTATTTCTGCAGAAAATATGTAAGTGTTGCCAGTTTACGTCGACGCCGTTCTCCCTGAATTAGGGAAAATGCACTTGTCAATTGATTATGTAATAATGATGGTCATGTTAATGAAAAATACATTAACGTAATGTAAAATTATATTGTAGATTATCTTTCTTCTTATAAATATAATAATAGAATTTCCATTAGTAAGTATATACATTGTTTTGAGTTCGATCCCCAAACGATCCAAATATTCGTGTACACATGGCTCCTGGTCAAGCTTTATACACGTTGACCTTTGTACCGTTCTTATGGCGTAGGGAATAAGTATCAAAATCGTACTGCAACTGTTTACTTGACTTGGCGCCGTGTGTACATTAAGTACAGAAACAGAAATCATTGATTGCAGCCATTATTTATTTTTAATTGCATTTTTTTTGGTTTTGATTAAATTTACGAATCATAATATTCATAATTTATTGTGTGTTTGACAAAATGTTTATAGCTAATTAATATTTAGGACGCAAGCCTATTGCAATTAACCAAACATTTCCAGATACTATACTGAGAATATCTAAACAAAAAATAAACAACATATTCGCCGATCTAAGATCTGAACCCCATGATTGGTATTCGTAAATATATGTAGTTGGTATTATACATATAAGTATTTCTTCTGGATCGAGGGTATTAATCACAATATATAATCTATTTATTTCTCAATTTACGAATAAAATTAGTTAAAACTTAACTCAGTACCTACATTTAAGAAATGTATTTATAAAAGCATACATTAATGGTTTCTTTTATTTGAATCATTTTCACAACAGCATTACATACTAAAAGCATTAATTAAATCCATGGTAAATTCTTCAAAACCGCAAACGAATATAAAATATGTAATATTTTTATATCCGTTTGCAAAAACTATATGCAAGGTAGTGGGAGATTATTCATAATCTGGCAACTTTACACACACATAGGCGCGCGTGTCCGTACAGTGCCAGTCGCCAAATGTCACGCACACATAGCTGTCAACATGCCTCACTTAGTCGGACGAATACGCTCCATCTGAGTCTTAAATCTGTGACTGGTACACTGTCCATTACCGGTGCACTTACCTTATGTATGCATGTCTATTATTTTGACGCGCAGTGCTCCAAGTGGAAGTTCTGTTTAAGTACCTGTTCAGCAACCTATCCATACCTACGAGTATTCGTAGTCGATTTTCAAGGGTCTGACTGTTAAATTCATTATTAAATTCGCCATCGACATACTTATTGGCTCCAATACCGCGATGTTATAGTTAAGTGGTTGGAAGATTCATAGGAGAACAAATTACTTTTTTTTTAATATTGTCCTTTATTTCCGTATAATTACGTCATTTAGACCTGTTTCGTAAATGTAAGTGTATATTTCCCGAAAAATAAATAATATTTTAATTGCTTATTTTATATTTATTATATTTCAGAATTAGGGCCAATAACACGCTTACCTGACTTTTATATTTAAAGTTAGTTATGTAGAGAGACAAAAAATATTGACACGGTTTCTGGGTGCGGGTCAGTTTTATGAAGTCAACGTACACCAGTCTAGCCCCCCGACAATAAAATTGGATTACCTATTTGCTTTACTTCACTCACAGCACACCCTACATATCCATGAAGGGTGTTTCATAGAATAGCAACGTTTCATAGAAAGCTACTACGCTGACCAAGAGCGGATTGACCGACGATGTATTGTGCAGCAGATTATAAAGAACTTGTTGACATGCATACAGATTTTTCTCATGTCCCATTTAGCGAGTGGAAAGACCGACAGACTGCTACGCAAAAGGTCTCGAGTGCAAATCCACGTACACACAAATGAATTTTCGAAGGTACGTGCGTATAAATTTTTTATATTATTACCTACTAAACGGTGGAAACCCTCATGAGAAAACCTGTATGACTGAGAGTTCTTCATAATGTTCTTGAAGGACATGTGAAGTCGTCCAACTCGTACTTGGCCAGCGTGGTGAACTATGAAACGACCCTTCTCATAGTGAGAAGAGGCCAAGTCTGACAATTTTACTTTTATTGATATTTGACGGCTAGATCCGTGTTAGTATACTTCACCATAGCAGGCGTTGACCTCTATATTAAGTACTTTAGTAGTCGATACCTTATGATTTTAAATTAAATATATTCCTACTTTACATATTTTAATCTGGCGTACAGAATTACAGCATCATCATCCTCGTAGCGTTATTCCAGTTGCAACCCGGGATCCACTTACTAGTCTAACCGGATTTCACTGAATATTAGCTTATCCACAGAGTGTCTGCCTGCCTGATCTATTCAACCCAAAGAGAGCTAATAACTCAAAAAATCAATGGTACGCGCCGTGAATTCGAACTCGACCTCCCTGCTATACTTACGCTATAATCTTCGACAAAAGACGTCTACTGCTGAATATAGGCATCTCTCAAGGCGCTCTATTAAGACTCTATACAGACCGACATTGAGCCGCCAGCATCCAGCCGCTTCCCGCCATCACTACGAGATCGTCCACCTGGGGGACCTCTGCTGCGTCACCCGATGCGTGGACTCCACTTCAGAACCTACACTAACGGCCATCGGTTCTTAAAGCTATGTGACATGCCCATTGCCATGTCACTTTGACAATAAACATACTTTAATGATGATTAAAATTCATTGTATGCTTACTTTCGAGCTGCATCGTAAGATTCTTGGGGTTATAAATTACTAGCCAGAAAATACTTTACAAAATTGATTGTCTTCAATGTTTCAATATTTGAAAGCTAACCAGAATTGTTAGCAATGCATTCGACTCTGAAGATAAAGTGACAGTTCGAAAACCAGTGGCAAAATTCACTTCAGATTTGAGCTCACGACTGTCATGATTGTTGACATGGGTTAACTTTGATTTCTAAAGGATTAAAAACTGACCCAGTGGATCGTCGATCAATCCATGTCGTCAACCCGCATCGGCTAAATACTTAGTTGAAAATTAATTACTTGCGAATTTTTCGTGACCTGACAAAATGGTAATCTACAGAATGTAGTGATTTTAAACTGTCAAAACTTGACCTCTGTTCTAGAATAATGGTAACATTTTTAGGTCACGTCAATTAAAGAGGAAATCAGGGAAATTATTTGTTGTGAAGTTTAAGAACCTATTATAAGCCATTTAATGAGTCTAAAACAATCTATCTGTTTCTTATAAATTTATATTCTTCTCAGCTTTGATTAAAGGTAAAGACTTGTATTCTCATATAAGGCAGGGATAGCCAAGAAGTTACACCAATATACTACCTTGCATAGAATATCAGGTTCAAGCCTACGGGTTTGTTTTGCCTACTGAGAGCACCATTCACATTTCAAGGTGCAAATCTTAGATGTAACCGGAACAACGCTAGAAAGATGATGATGATTTGTTTACTTTAAATTAGGGAAATTACGTCAGTGGGTCATAAATAAAACACGAATGCCTTTTTAGTACTTTATTATCGTTTATTATAACAAACATTTATGTTAGGTAGTCTTCACATACGAATAGTTATATTACGACAACACTATGTAAATAATATGTTGTAATAATTACCTAAATTCATAGGTTTCCAAAAGGCTTGCTGGAGTATGACGTCATGAAGAAATTAACGATTTGCACTGTGCCGTAAGATGGTCTACATCCTATTCCTAAAATCTTTATGACATCAAACTTCAGTTTACAATATGTAATTACTTACTACTAACATCTGCAAGATTTCTTATCAGACGTACCGTTTAAATTTAGACATTTTGATTACATTAACGATTAACATATTAAAATATATCTTACATCTAAACTACGTTCAATGAGAGATTATGTAAATCAGTCGTTTGAAGAACTACATATACATACAATATGTATGGATGTATATATAGATTGTCTCGATTTTATAAAACAATACAAATGCAATGTCTGTCTTTCAGGTAGCTTTTGTCGTAGTTTTCGACAGTTGGCCAACGGTTCCATAAAATCGCGCTATGACAAAGGGTAAGAGCATCCGTTCACAAGCGTACCGAGCGGCCCGGATTTGTCGTTAGCGACAAGTCCGTAGCCAAATCCACGTGTGTATGGCACGGTTTACTAATGGCGGGGGTAACCTGGCACACCATTCTGAGCCATGCTGCGACATACAAATGCATTGTACATACGTGTATGTGCACGAATTTGGTTTTGGACCTTTTAAGGCTGTACGATGTACGATTTTGGATAATCTAATACCAGATATTATCCAATTGTCATATACACCTGTATATACACCATACATACACATACAAATACGTATATCTATAATCAATATAAATAGGAGTAGATCATTATCCATTAAGATGCAAAATGTATAAATTGGCTTAATATCAACAAGGAACATAAGATGCGAATATAGCGCTCAATTATTTGGTCGAAGCTGATTTTAGCGACAGTTAAGTGTGACATTATGATAAAAACCGACCGCCGTTTGCTGAAAATGGTGAATCTTTTTCAATTTATTTTTAATTAAAAGCGTTTAACACCGAGTGGGAGTAGAGTTCAGCCTTTCACGGACGGACGGATGTAACCGCACATTTTATTTAATTTGCTTCACAATTAATAGCGATGATTATTTTGTTTACTTTTTAAATTATACTGTGGCAGTTTCGAGGTGCAAATGAGTTTAATTTCATTTATTGTAATTGTACGAAAAGTAATTTGGACACCGCGCAAAGTTATCCACTAACGGTATTTCTAAATTATCAAAATAGCTTTAGGACGGAAGCGTAATTAATTTAAGAAGATACATACGAAACAATAGTGTTCCTGACTATGAAACAAACAGAGAGAAGACAGTCAGGGGGCTAAACCTCGAAGTGTCCTTTAATATGTTTGATATGATTCCTTACACTGCCTTTGGCGTTAATTATCCTAAATTTTAATAATAACATTTAATATTTCATATATAAAAGGAATTGGGGATTGTAAGAACAAAGTATTTTATGTTGTTACATTTACTTAGTCTAATTAAATATAAGGAGTTCACTCATATTTAAAAAGTTCAACTAAATTTTAACTGAAAACCTGTCGAGATATGGGTACTATGAGTATTGATACTACATAAGAGTACACAGAGAGTAATTCAGCTGAAGGGTTCACACTGATTTATCTATATGTCCTACCTAATGATAACATTATCACACAGCAACTTAACCTATGTTTATCATTTTAAAAATTAAAACACCTTAGGTTTGAATGTGATATAGACGTAGAATTTATAACTACTTTTTTCGAGTACTGAATCATCGTATTCTTAATGTAATGTATACTGTGCTTAATATAATACTAATGGTTTAAAATGATACATTCATATTATTATTACGTATTGGGCGTATATGCGCGTAATTACTTCCCGGCGCGTCATAATGCAGGGCAAGGTACGCAGATGCATGCCAGGCCTAATACGTAATATTTCACGCATGTGTACTTGCAATAAATGCTCCGTGTCATCGAGTAATTAAAGTACCTGAATATCTAACTGCTAACACTGTTGTTTATTAATTATGTAAGAATGCCAGAGATGAACATCATTGGCACTATAATGACTGGCGTCAGGCCGTCAAATGCAGAATGCAGAACATCCCTGGGGTTTAATTATCAACTATGTCATTAAAATTGACCTGACCTATGGCTTGCAATGGTTTGACAGTCCAGATTTTCACATAGTTTTAATAGAATTACATAAGATAGTATTATCAGTCCATCATCTCTTGCGACCCGTCTATTTTTCCGTTATGAACACCATGATTTTTTATATGATTCAAAATAAAGTACATGGTGTATGTAAAGGAAGAAATTCTAAGGTTATAAGATTCCGTTTCAAATGTTGGCACAGTGGCAATAGTGGCCGATGACGTCGTTATAAAACTTCCTTTAGGTAAATGTAGAATATTTAGTAGGTTGTGCAGTCAAATGGTCCCGTTAATTACAACGGGCAGGGCCCTCACTGTGCCTCGAGAGCGGTAACTTAGCCATAATTAATGTTTATCTAACTACCTGGTATAACTTTTAGAATTACAGGATTTTAAATTATGTCACCTAATTAAAAAAGTTTTACATACTAAACACGTAATTATAAGACCCTGATATTCATCTACTTAGTAAAATACGCCAGGCTTCTTAGAAAATTAGAAAGCAAAATATTTGATTATGATTTTACGTTTTGATGCAGTAAATGAAACTAAAGTATGGCAGACTAGCCCTGCGCTCTCTTTTACTTTTTACATTATTTTTAGTTTTGATATAATGTTACGTGACATTGTTACTGACGTGATTTCATTTATTAATGAAACATACCGACATTACTTTCTTTTCAACCAGCAATACTTCTTACGCTGAAAAAAGACGAAAGTAGCAATGTTGTTGTAGTCGTAAACTAAAGCAGGAATTGATACATCAGTTACTTTTAAAGTTTTACTTCAATATTTACATTCACAGACTAGCCGACAATCCGTGGGTTACGGTTGTAGCCTTGATGTCAACCACTTAATTACAGAAAAATTTTAATGACAACTGTCCATCGTATAGTCGGGTGGTGGTTTGCTGTAACTTGCAGCAAGCATCGTGCTTACATTTGAGAGTCGTGTAGCTTACAGCTGGTACAGGTCCATACTGCTGGACATCTGTCTGGATTGGGACGGCCGCCGAAGAGTGGCGCCTTCCCGGGCGGAAGATCACACCTGCGTGAAACTCGCGTGCAACGCCGTCTCCTCCTGGCCGATCTGGTTGGCCGGGGTGTAGTACTGGTGACAAAAAAGTAAGGTTATCTTCTACTTCAATAATCCAGTTACTATATAGTATTTAAAAGGAGTTTTTGTTAGTGTCTACCAAGACATGTCGAAAATGAGTTTACACGCCACATAATCGAAAAAAAATTGTACCTAATTTATAGTAGGTAGAGTGAGAAGTAAAGGAAATAGATTGGAAATTATTTAAGTGATCTTCAAGTTTCTGTTTCAAATACTACACATCACAGATGAGAGATACTAATTCTCTCATCTGTGCTACACATACAGAGTGGACCGCATTATTACCACGTTTACTATATTGATAGATAACAATGTGATTGGTTGTGTTTTTGATCCAGACTTATGTATGAATTATAAGTATGAGTGTACAAATCATAAACTTTATATTTAAGTTATAGCTTTATGAAACAGATTTGCCGCTGCGTTACCTATACCATAAAATTAAAATTCAATAGTTCAAAAGTAAATGTACATTTTGAAGTGCTAACATGCTGTATACGTTTCCTTAAAATGCAAAATCAATTTAAAACATAGTAAACAACATACTTTAGCTACAAGTGCATGTTATTATAAGTTAAATGCACAAGTAAATTGTATTAACCGTTTGTCGCCGTACAAACTAAAAGTAATATGGAAGACAGTGCCACAACTGATTGTAGTTGTATTTATTACACCAGCTCTGTTAGGCGAACTACACACTCGTGGTGTGAGAATGGAAGTTTATGTGTGATGCTTTTTATAGAACCTTTTGATTTTTTTTGCTAAGAGAGAGACAGTGACATTCTTCTTATCGTAAAATATAATATTTTTTAAACGCGATACTAGATCATATCGGGTTATCCCCGCCTGAAGCTATTAAAAATGCAAACAATCATGGTGCCTGGTGGTAAAACCACGTACACAAAAAAAAACACATAATAAATTCAGCTAATAGGTAGATAGCAATGATAAGAAATTGGTAATCTAGTAGCCTCAACTAATTTAGACAATAGAAATTCTTTAGATGAGATCTTTTATTTGTTCTGTTTTGGTGTGCAATATTTATGAGATTTAATAGAATATTTATTCAGATTTCTGTTATAAAAGTACTACAAATCAATAGATTCCGGCATTATATATACTTTCCAAAGCCTATAGATATTATCGCGTGCCTAATTTTGTAAACAGTAAATTAAGGATAGGAGATCGTGAAAGTTCTTAAAGTAATCTTAAGAAATTTCACATTTTCTATTTGTTTCTTTTTCTAAGGATTTCTACCTCAAGCTGCTTAGTAAACTTGTTTAACCTTTTATTATTGTGCCTATTGTGTTTACCTTTAAGTAATTGTTGCACTGTATTATAATTTTGATATATGTATTCTATGATGTGTCCAGTGAAAACAACTGTAGGTGAATCAAATAAAATGAAATAAAAATATCATGAGTATTGCCGGACGTAGGTATATTTGGTAAAAAGTTCACAGAGAATGCGGCCGGCCTTACACAGGCTTTGTAAAGGCGGGCCGCGAGCGTCGGGGCATTCATGGCAAGAAGCGTAGCCGTGTGCACTGCAATTCAACCGCACTGAGTATATTATTGTTACCATCTTATTCGATGTGTTACTAAAGTCATATTTAACTTTTGTAGTTCTATGGTTTAGCTTTTAGCTGTTAATATTATTCGTGCGAACAATTGATGATAAGGTAAGTATGTTTATAAGATGAACCTTGTTTCGATATATTTCTAAGAACAAAACCTGAGAAAGCACTTGAAAGACTTGGTTATTCTTGTGAAAACTTTAGCTGGCTGGATGAAGCTGTTGTTAATGTGGTCACTTCGTCATAACATCGCGTAAAATATTATCACGTGCCGGTAATTTTGTGATACGCATTAGTAATTTGATGGAGACAGCAGCCCTTCTCCAGTTAGTCCTGCAGTCGCTACACTCTGCCCTATGAATATCTAAGCCTCATCTGCCTAGAGAGCGATCTTCACTACGTTGGCCGTGCCATAGAAGAGGCTTACGTCCAGCAGTGGACTGGCAGCTTCATGATGACGATGATGATAAAGATGATTTTTTTTTACAAATCTAAAAGAGCTTTCTACAAAATACTTACTCCAGCGAAAGCTCCTCCATTCCAGCCAAGACGGTCGTGGTCACGTTGTGGATGACGTTGCGGTGGGGTCTTACGTTCAGCGTGGGTAGCGAGGCGAGCTTTGGCCCTCAGTGCAGCGCGTAGTGGTACATTGGCACGGGCAGCTTCAGCGCGTCCATGGCGGCAGAATTCGATCAGAGCAACTCCCAGGGCCAGAATAAGACCCCCAACCAAAACGTAGAATAATCCAGCCACCTGGCTCAAAGTTAGCTCAGAGCCACGCAATTCCTGAAAATAATTGGAGATTATAAACTTTGTTTGGATTAAAAATATAAGGTAAACAGGTAACTGTATGGCTGAACTTACAGGGTCTACCATGTCGCACTCAGTTTTGGTGAACCACTTGCGAACGAGCTTGCTCAACTCGCCTTCGTTCTTCAGGGATTGCAAGGCAAGATTAACACCATCCCTAAAAACACTTGTTAATATAATTTCACGCTGAAAACACTTCAAAAGATTTTAAAGTTACAGATTCGCAAAGCATTCGCAAGAAAACGTTAATTCTTTTTATTCGCTGAGCATGTTTCGCTAGTGCCAGATAAATTAATCAAGGGAAACCCACCGTAGCAGGGATCCCTTTGGAAATCCGACAGCGAAGTCCTTTACTCCAGTTTTTGTGATGGTAACCAACATCTCGCAAGGCTTATTCTTAGGGGCCGCAGAACGGTCCATAAGGAATGCAAGCCAACCATGTTCGTCTACAGCGGAATCTTGAGGGTAGGCAATAGTCCTCGGAGCGTCAACAGTATCCTGAACAAGAATAATGAAATTAAGTAAATATTCAACAATAAAAGTAGTAAATGATCGCTCATATTGGAAGCCTAAGTGTTTAACTCGATACGAAACAATGTTGTACAAATATTTTGATGCTGGTACGAGTACGAAAGTTACCTCTGGGCACGTAGCAAGCTTGCTGTACGATTGAGTGGGTTCGGTAATCCGAGCCAAAGTCAGATACGATGCCAAATTAGCCGTGTACGATGATATCACAATCAGAGTGAAGAACCACCACACAGAGCCAACAATCCGTCCAGACACCGACCTAAAATCGAACTCTGTGTAGAATACTTTTATAAAATTTTAATTTACCTAATGCATTCGAACATCACACTTGATAATGCACCTTTACTATATCATCGAGGCACAAATAAAATAACATAAAATATCTCGTAGCTTTACAAGCACATTGCCTTGTGGGCCAGAAAAAATACAAGTAAGACTGCAACAGCTAAAACCAAAGCACATATACAGAGTAATGACAGATTTTAATCAAATAATACAGTATTGACATTAGTATTAGTATTATTTCATGAGTCCTGTTGAAAATAAAAAGGTTTGACTTTTTGAATATTAATTTTAGATCTGAAACAAAAGAATTTCATTACGCTGTTTCATTAGCTTTCACCATCGTTGGACTGCGCTGTATTTACTTCTTTTACTTTGTATAATAGCAGCTTTTTTCTACAGATCTTACTTTCTGCATGACTATTTTTAAAGGTTATTCCTGATATCTTTTACCTAGTATATTTGCGATTGAGAGTTTGGATACCGCATTGGTATGTATGTTGAAAATAACAGTTCAGCTGTAGCATTAATAACCGTTGTTGGATTGTATGATTTCGAATAGTTGTAATTCAAATATGAATACCCATCAACAGACATTCAGATGCAGAATTCAAATAGCAGTAGCATTATGAAACAAGTTTGGTAGATACTCACCCACGATTTGTGTGAGAACCAAACTTGTCTTATTCAAATGAAATATTAAACTGGCTGCAAAATGAAAGAGTTCAAACATCTGCAAATTTGTAGGTAATACGTGATACAGCTCTCAAGCTTTATTCAGATACACGTAATTTAACTAGTTTAATGTTTTAAATGACCCGAAACAATCATTTCTGTACTGCACAATTATATATTGTATCGTGTGGTAATTGAGGCCAGGACCAGATAATTCAATCCTTTTAAAAATATTTAAACATTCAGGTCATAAAATAAAATGCAACATCCATTAAGTTACAAGTGTTAAAAACCGTAAACCGTTTGGCGACGTGGTCAGATATAGGTATGTTTAGGCAAAATTAAGTTTTTGTACTACATGTTATATTTTGTAGATTCACACTAAGACGTGGTGCACCGCTTTAAAGTTTCCATTTACTGCATCTCTCAAGTTTTATATAAATGCTACACTTATAAACACAAACATGAATGGTTGCTATTTAGTTGTGTTATATTATGGAATCTATAAAATTGTCCTCTTCTGATGTGAGTTACAATAAAATTTACAATGACGTGTTATTTTTCTAAAACGTTTTAGCCGTGCTCGGAACACTCGCTTCAGTGCTAATCGGCAAGGCGGTCGCGTGAACCACTACGTAGTCACACACAGCTATAAAAATCGGTAGCCACTGACATACATTTTCATAAATTATAGCTACGAATCAACTCTTCATGGGTTACCTGTCAAACAAAAACCTACCACGTAATCGGTTTAGAGTCACGATGACTGCAACAAATATACAGATACACGGACACATAAAATTTATAAAACGCCTCTTTTCAGATGATCTTCTTAAAACATTTAATAAGGCAATAATAATTTGAAAAATATTGTCTGACCTTGGTGTAATGTCACTGCCCTGTTGCATAAAGGATCCGAGCGAAAACCACATAGAATTCCAAAAGCTGAACTCGTTGACAACCGTGGTCTGAAACAACGCGAGCAATTTTAATAAAAGTTTGCTCACGTATTCACAAAAGTCATTTTCATTAGTGAACGCTTACGTTAATAAATGATTATTAGAATATTCTAAATATTACCTTCGTCGTAGCGACTTCAGAATGTTCCGAAGACTGAGTATCGGTGAAAGAAACGACACGCCATTCGTAAGGGGAGAACCTCGATACCAGAAATAGGACAACGCTGACTGCGAATAGACTGCATATAATGCACAGCTGAAAACAAGACACATTGAAAAATCAATTCAATCTAACATGTGATGTAGTTTAATAGAAGGAACGGAACGTTTATTGAGACTTTTGGTAAATTAGGCATTTTTAACATGCTTTGGATATAAAATGCATTTTACCCGTTCAACAAATTGCTGAAGGCTTTTCTTCCACGGATCCTCTACTTATAATATAGGGATGCTCAATTGAATTGTTTATAGATAGTGTAATTCGATTAAAATATATTAATATAATTATAGCCTACTACATATTTAGGGACAGTTACATATATTATTGTATTGACAGCTATAATGATGCCGTATTTTTATATTACTTTTTACTTTTAAATTATACTTATTACTGATAAATAAGCTTGACGTCATACCTACCACATCGCGAACGAACAATGTGTGATAGATTACGTTCAGTGGATAATACACGAGGCGACTTCCCAACTACCCCATCGGAGTAATGAGATTACACTCGTTATGAACCAGAAACCCGATATGAACTGAGATAACATATTATTAAAAGAAATATGTATAATTTAGATTTATTTAAATATGTGCTTGATTGCATGGCCGGCTAACGTTGTTCTGCGATATTAATTACTTTTAGGGTATCTTTTGATGCCAAAGCAACAAAAAGAAATATCCGCCAAAAAAAAATATCAAAGCGTTCTGGATAGGGATAGCCTAATAACATAACCTGGCGGTATCAAACATACTTTACGAACTATTTTCACATCTACCAAGTACACGAAATATCCTGAAAATCGGTCGAGCCGTTTCGTAGAACTGCTGTCACAAACACCGTGGCAGGAGATTTTTACATACTAGATAACAAGCTTGCAATTTTTCTCATCTATAGTTAAATAACCTGTTTCCGTTGTAAACAATTAAGCTAATAAGGCTTTTATTTTTTACACACTGGCTGTAAACAATACTCATTCAACCGTACATTTGAATTACGGAGATCAGTTTAATTACATTATGATGTATTTCAGTGATGTGAATATAAAAATAAAAAATAAAATAAATACAAATAGGAAAATTTTACATTGCTCTAGATTTATTAGCGACAGTCAAATTAAACTTGATACAATAATATCCGGTAACTTTGGGTGCCAGTGTATTTGTTTCAATTTCAATCAAAATACGTAATAGTTTGAAGCACGATAAACAATAAAATGGCTCATTCAATGTTAGTTTGACCTTCAAAGTTAGTCGGTTTGTCCGTTTTGTTTTACCACATTTGATATTACTACAATGCTTCATAAAAAATCTCAGTAAAGGATTAATTTGTTATTTACGAAACACGTTGCCAATAATTTAGTGGGCTATTCTAATAAATAACATACATAAATACATACATACATACATACATACATAGACTCACGCCTGTTTCCCGGAAGGGTAGGCAGAGACTACGGAACACCATTTGCAACGACCCCGACATATCTCTCTTTTGCTTCATTCACTCCCATCAAATTTCTCATGCATGCTCTTCGGTTAAGGGTACTTCTAACCTACCCATTTTTTACTATGTCTCCAATCTGGTCAGAGAACGTCCGTCGAGGTCTTCCCCTTCCTCCTGTCCCCTTCACACTTTACTTATATAACTTCTTGGTCAGTCTTTCGTCATCCGTCCTCTCCAAGTGTCCAAACAATCTTAGCATACCTCAATGGTTGTCACTACATCTTCTTTTATCCCACAACACTATCTTATCACACAATGCTTTACTCTGTCACTCTAGTATAAATATATTTTGCTTTCAAACAACATTAGGAATTCATTTTGTCGTACCCAACGCAAATAGGCGCTATTGTCACATATTTAATTTGTATTGTACTTACCCAGATCTCCTTGGACAACGGTTGAAGGAAACTGAAGATGGCGCCGGTGTCATTAGCCGAGATCTTCGATGGCTTAATGTCGAAGGACAGGAAAGGTTTACTGAAATCAATTACCGTCTCCCTTTCCAAGGTTACCGTCAATGGTGCGATCGCCAAGTCGGCTTCCTGGAAGTGTAACAAATCCTTTAGCTATTCCGTTTTTATATTACTTCCTGTACCTTTTACTGGACTGTTTATATTCGCAGGAAATATTACTTGCAAAAAGTAAGAAATCATTTATAAATCAATTATAAACATATAGAAATATAAGTTTCTAAATTATAGGTGGCAAGTTATAAAAATATTAATTTCATTGTGGTGTCACTTCGTAGCTTTGGAAAAATATTATAAGGTGGCTTATTATGTGAGTTTAACAAAAAAAATTAACTATTTACAAAAAAAGCTTATTAATTGGCATTATCTGCACCATTGATATTTGCCGTAGAAATCTAAATCTTGTAGACAAAGAGATATTCGAACAGAAAATCTATAATCACTCCGTGTACAAGAAAAATGTAAAGGTTATAAGTGAATATAAAGTGCTACAGAAATCACCGGTAGTTGTAAGCAAAACATGCGTGTTGTCGCATAATATTTCAAACGATAAACATCTATTGTTTAGTAAAACAGTTTGGTATGTAACGACTTAATTTATGCCGAGTGGTTTAAAATATGAAAAGTTCTTAAAGTAGTACTTCTCAGTGTTTAGTACTTAAGAATTTCAATCTTAAGATATTAAGAAAATGAAGGAGGAGATATGTTTTGAAATGAAATGTTATTAATATTTAATTACTAACATATTTATTATTTTTCTACAGATTTGTAATTATTAATTTATAGACCAGAACAGAAGCAGGAACAGAAGCAGCGATAGCCTAGTGGAGAGACCGACGGACGGCTACGCAGAGGTCTCAGTTTCGAATCCAAGGCGCGCATCAATGTCTGTTCGAAATTATGTGCGTATTAAATTGTAAATTATCGCTTGCTAAACGGTGCAGGAAAACATCGTGAGGAAACATACATATCTGAGAGTTCTCCATAATGTTCTCGAATGACATGTGAAGTCTGCCAACCCTCACTTGACCCGCGTGGTGGACTATGGCCTTACTCTTTTCATAATGAGAAGAAACCCGTGCCCAGCAGTGGGACAGTTTAAATGCAGAGCATATGATGATGAATTATAGTGCCATGGCAAACGGGCGCAGTTTACGAATATAATTATTGATTTGCGAAGATATACGTTTTTATCTAACTAGGCCTAGTATATTACAAGTCTGATCGATTGCAAATTGTCAGACCCTTTTGTGCAGCCGTTTTTACACAGTAGTCATTCTATGGCAATGCAAATATTCAAGTTGGATTAGAAAGAGAACGTCATTCAGCAAGGCTCAGAGTCTTGGATGATGTTGTTGGAGGTCTAAATAGATTATGTTAAGCCTTTCTATTGCGACTCAGAAAATCGCAGTTTAACTGACGTTAAAAAAGTGAGCCCAGCATGTCAAACTACGCCTACCCAATAATACTAGGCCTCAATAATACTGCCCAATAACACAATCATTTGGATTAGAATTGTATCTGGTCAATCCATAAATGAATAAGAAATCTTTCACCGCTTTCAACACATACACACACTTTATTCTACCAGCGAGTTCACACTTAATTAAACCGCGGTTAATGAAAGAGGATAGCTTGAATAAAAAATGTTAATAAAAAGTTTATCGAATAGCGTATTTTACAAATATGTATTTAATTTGGATTGAATTCGTTCAACGACAGATAGCTTATCATCTATTGTCCGTACCTACAATTTATTTATAACTAACCGATTTACTATTAGTCGTATTTAATTTAAATTGCTGCTGTCAAAATAGTCATATAGATAGACTAGTTAATTACCTAGCGATCCGTATAGTTAAGGGACGAAGTAAGTAAAGTAAGAGTGACATCATGACAGAATTGTAACACACAGTAACTAAATTAATCAGTTATGGGAATTCAAAATAAAAGTCTGCACTGCCTTCCCGCTTCACCGTAAATTAGCCAGAGAGATTAGCCTTTGGTGCGTAATGGTTTAGTATATGGGTGTATCGGTTGCCAGTATATTGAAATGACACATAAAACATTCAGTTGCCAAACAACTTCACGTAGCGATGGCGAGTAGAGGCTAAGATTTGGTTGCAAAAAGTGCACATTTTAAGGCTTGCACAGCTATCCCTACTCTCCGTGACAGTCGTCAAATATTCATCGTCGTGGTCGTCCATGATTATCAAGGTTATATATTGATACACTAGATTGATTTCCTTCTTGAACCATAGGGTCTAAAACACAGCTACCTACAATCCACGTGTTTCAGGCTTTAATCATAGTGTAAATTCGGTCATGTATATTTCACAACTGATTAATTTCTAACTTTTTATCCAATGCCCGCGAGGGTTCATAACTTTTGTTTTGATAATGACTTCGATCGACCTACTGGGTCAGATTTTAATCCAGCTGTAATCAAAGTTAGACCCTGTTGACAATCAAGACAGTTAAGAGCTCTAGTCGGAAGTCAATTATTCCATTGGATTTCGAACTGTCACTTGGTCTTTAAAGACGATTGCACCAATTCTAAGTTGAAATTTAGGTCCACTTAACTGATAAGCAAGTAAACAGAATTTAAGTTCGTTCAATATAATATTTAAGTATTTATTGCATTATAATAAGCAATTTCTTTATATAATGTACTTGTGTCTGAATTTTGTCGATTACATAACCTTAAATAACTGTTAATAAGTATTTCCACGTTTTATTCGCGAAGGAAAAATAAATATGCCGCGTCTAAAGGTATGTTGCTTCGCCGCTATTGTATTGGACGCCATAAGTTTTTTTGGAGCTGTCTAAGCACTTTATCTAAGTACCTCTTTCTGTCCTTCCTGTTAGCTTCATTTCCAGTTACTTTAGGGTTTGTACAGGAATGTAGCCAACAGCAGTATATTTGTTTTTCTTCTAGTGGCTGATATTTGACGCTTATAAAAAATTGTCTCACAAATATGGACAGAATGTTAAAATTAAAGACACGAATCCTGTTCGATGTTCATATAAGCATCCGTATGAAACAGCAACAGAACACGTTAGTCGAAATGAATTGAACTAATACCTAATAAGAATCTTTTTTTTCATTGTGTTGAGAATTATAAATTTTGAGTGCCCATAAAAATCATAAAGTCTTGCTTGTCCAGACCTGCGACTCTTTTGTAGGATTGAACCACCCCTAGTAGTAAAAATATATATTGCGGGAAGGTATATATTTATGTTAAAATAATCTCCATACTTTATATAGCTTAAGATCATTGTGCTGACGTGAAATACCATTTAGCCCAGTTCAAATGCCTTCCATTTTGCCCACGTTTTTGTTCGCTAGTTTAGCTTTGTTTCCAAATGACTCCCAAATTGGATTATCACGAAGATTTCAACGCCAAAGATACCTACGTACAGGCAATTTTACCCTCGGCAATGCGGAAAATTACTCTTTGAAAATTAGGACAAACGTATCCTTATTTTCGGTCGCAATCTTGTGGTGTGCGCACACATATTATTTTAGCAAAGCCGAAAATGTGCAAAGTATAGAGTAATTTAATTTTTTTTGCACAGCATCGATTTTTTTACAAATAGTAAAGACGATTTTCTGAGAATATTATACGACAAATATTGAAGTTCAAAGAAAATATTTAAGGAATTTAAGAGAGAAGCTAGCTTGCAAATTGGAACAAATAAATAACTAACATGCCATTTTTGACCAAGCCAGAGAGACTGTGTAAGTTTTAATGGTATAAATTATGTTGTTGTTTATCTATTTTACTTTACGTTACCTTTCTGATAAGTTCGCCAACCATGCCGTCCCAACCGCCGATGAACTTCGGATTTTCATTGCCGTATTTCCCATCTCGGACTGCCCTTATTTCATCTGACAAAGAAAAATTTAGCTTAATCTCTGTATCTTACAAATCAAACAATAACAATTGATTATGTTGTATAAAATATATTTATTTTTAAAACAAAAAAATCAAAAATACTTTTTAAAATATTCATAAAGGCTCCTTAAAACGTATGCTCGAAATGATATTAAAAATATCATACAGTGAAGAACACTATCAGACAGTGAAGTTGATACTAAATAATATGGTTACCTATTTATATCTAATATAACCATTAACGTCTCTTAAGGCACAGTGCACATCTTAATTGGCTGCAATAACGCACTAAAAGGCTAGATGACTAGACCAATCTATATTGTTTGTATAATGCACTACCGCCTTGCACAAATAGACTAAGCACATTGTTCTAAGGATACTGCACGTTACATATTTGCTTATGATACATGTACAGTTAATCAGCTTTGTCTTCGCGAATCGAGATAGGATATGATTGTAAATGGAATTAGTCAACTGCTAATAGTAGGTGATAATATTGTATTACACCTCATTATTAAGGAAACGACAATTAGATCAACGTTAATTATGTTTAGTTAATGTTGATCAGTAATATAACAGTAATATTTTTAATAGAATCGAAAAAATAGATATTTGATTTTGAATAGCGTTGGAGGCCGCGAATATTTTTTGGAATAAAAACTTGTTGTTCCGTTTGGCACTTCTGGTTGCGTCACGGAAAATATAATTAGCTCTTGTCCTATCGATAGTTCGAAACAAAAAGCAGTGCTTGTTTTCTATGATACCACAGTACCACCAGTAATTTGTTTGTTAACTAGTTATTCTTATGGTTGGTTTGGTTTAATAAAGATTTTCTACTAGGGTTCTTGGGATACAAATGTATCTATTTATATTATGTGGTTCCAGAGCCCTACGACAGACTTTTAAGTATGCAGTTTATGTTCATGAACTTCCAATTTCCTAGTCTCAATCCTTAGAACAAAAATAATGTAATGAGTTTCCGTAGTAGTAGGTACGAACGAAAATTGTAATTGTAAAAATATGTATACAAAAATGGCAGGATCATCAACAAAATATGTAAATCTCATACAAATGTATGTTTTAAACAATACAAAACAAAATGCCCGTTCTACTTACATTTGATCTCCAACTTATCAGATATCATTTTGGCGAGTTCTTCACAAAAGCCTCTGTAAGGTTCGTTAGCCCTGTATTCCGGGTTTTCGGGAGTACTTCGCATCATATACGGTGGCTCTTCTATGGTGGTCACAATGTAGGTCTTATTGCGATCGTAGGCACCTGGGGCGCTAAGAGGGGCGAGTTTTGGTATCACTGGGACGAGCCCCTTGTTGTCGTACCACGTTGCCACCTGTTTATTTAGGACAGACTACTGTGACACTCATTTGTTATTTTTTGAGCTTTGTGATTTTTGCAAGAGAAATTTATTTAGGTATCAAAAATATTTATGTAGAGAATGGCTATCCAGTGGATTGGTTTTGGAACTTGTAGATAAGGCGTTTTTTGTAATATAATCAAAATAGTAATTGAATTTGAATCAGATTGGCTAGGACCGTGTCAGGTTCTGGTCTTTTGCAGTAGTAAATACAATTTCAGGCAGGCTTGTTAAAATACTTTGCACTTAAAGAAAAATATTATTTTAAACTCAGAGGGCAGGGACAAACTACTTATTTATGACCTTCGGGAACAATGGCAGTTAAATAAGCGAAATACCTTCCAGCAAAGTTGCGAAAACTGATTTTTTATCGGATTCTGGAGTTTCATAACAAAAGTTATCCATCCGATGAAATATGTTATCATACTTTTGTTTGTATTGTGATCTCTAAATATTTGTTTTACCTTGGTCATGTCTCCGTCGACGGTGAGTTCCATGACTTGCAGAGTGAAATTCTTGCGGTGTCCTTCTTCATTGAATTTGATCAATCCTGTCAGACCGTCTATCTCCGCCTGAAGCAATCATACGTCTCTTGTGGGCCAATTTAACATCGAATTTGTAAGCTAGCTCGCATAACAATAAGTTTCAGTAGAAGAGGTCTTGTACGCAAAATACCCGCTAGGACATGGAGGTGCGGAAACAGTCCGTGCTACCACACCATACCATTCAGTAGAAAATGCTTGGGTTCTCATATTTTTCGTGTGGGACGGTCAGTTAGCAAATGCGAGGGTTAATTACGCGTCACCCAACGAAATCTAATTAATTGTCGGAGGTTACGAGTCGTCGCTCACTCGCACACACTTATTCACCGCCTGTATTCTTGTTCGCTCAATTTAAATTTGGTGCTAACATTATTACATGCTTGACCTAGCACAGTAGAACGCATAGGTATTTATTAGAAATGAATGGAAAAATTTATCAAGTAACCATTGATCACGGTGTTTTGTTTAAGGTAAGTACGACTTACGACAGTTTACGGATCCGTTTCATGAAAGGAGAGACACAAAAAAAAAATTTGCTTATACCAGTATTGCAACATTCATAATTTGGGTTCACGTAACGGAAAAGCGTCGAAGCATCTTACACACCCAGTTGACTTAGCTACTTCATTCGATTGTATTTACACTTGCGAAATATTCTCATCTATTTCAATCTAACTGATCAACAGGTCTCGAACACACAACGTAATTAAATGAGGAAATCATAATTTGGCCGCAGCTTCATTAATCAAGGAGACAGCTGCTGTGATACACACTGATTTATCGTAATGTCGGTGAATGTTGTAGTTCTTGGCTAAATACCGTTTTTTTAAAGAATCCCTGCGTTTACTTACAAATCTGAAACGTACAACATGTGACCCTGACATTTTGCGGCACGTCTCCTACTACTTTTAAACTGATTAAAATATCACTACACAAACTTCTATGATGAATATATTAGGTAGCATAATTTAATATTGTTAGCACCGCACTTACCGAGCAGTAAGTACCTAGTTCGATGGGAATTACGATATCAAATTGAATAGCGGTACCATTAGGGTGACGTAAATAACACCAGCATTTACCTTACGCTCTAATATCATTGTACAAATTTTACGTATCCGAAATGACGTCACCTACTCTCTACCCAACGCATGAATAACGAAACATTCGCTCGCAATCGTAATTGAATGTATGAATTGGCATCAATCATTCGCACGGGCAATGGGGAATGTAAAATAAGTCCTGAGAATAGATGTTTATTACAATGGTAAAAATATATACTGTATTTACATCAGTATAGAGTACATTTTGTAATAAAATTACCAGAGACCAACCTGAGCATCTAGTTTAAAGAAAACAATACTGCATAACAGACTAAGAATTTACTTACTTTTTTAATCATTCTAGATATCTTATCTCCGTGCTCGTAGGGTGTTATTTTATTCTTAGGATTGCAGTCCATTAAGCTGTTGTTTAAGTTTAAATTTGCATTGCGTCTTATGGTAGCACGGAATAAGTCTGGTTTCTTGCGAAGCAAGCGAAGGATAGCGTCGACTAGCACTTGCACCGCGTCGTACATTAGAGCAGCTTGCGCCTGTGAAATACACTCAATTATACAAAGTCCGAACTATAATAAATATTGTAATATACTCAAAAACTTGGCCATGGTCACATTTGACAGAGGTACTTTATTATATCGGTAATAAATAATGTCCACGTTATATTCTATTTAAACGCTAAGGAAATAAATTCAGTTTAGTGGATTCTACTGACCTTTTTTGGCAGTTCCCCGAATAAGGATAAAGTAATCCATTACATTTTTACGTTCCCAAACAAAATGTTTTTATTAAAAAGGTAAGATTTACCAAGTTCACTAACAGAATGTATAATTACAAATTCATTATTTGTAAGTGCTGAAGTAGAAAATCGTTGTGTCTCTAGATTAAATATTTCTATCACGTAATGCGATATCCACCGCCCGACTCGTTCGCGTGACCTCTCGTTAAATGACAAGACGCATTGATGAATGCCAAGTATTTCGCACTTTATATGATATCAAGAATTTAATGCCATTCCTTGGCATACCATTTCCATAAACATTTTCAAATAAAATAACTTTTTATAATTCTACAAAAATTACATGTTCTAAGTTAATATAAATAGTTTGTTTTCATAGCATACCGATATCGAATCCTTCCTCCAGACGTCGATAAAATCACGAACTACTTTTCTTGAAAAATCCAGAATTCTGAAGCCAGTTATGTTAATGGCGCCAAATTCTGTCACCTCTTTCTCCCAGCGATCGTCCATCACCTGGATCAACACATACATTTTCACTGTCTTAGCTCCACCTGAATATATTATTTAGTTAGACATAAATGTAACACAATTTAATGCAAGTATGTACTCAAAAATGCAAATATGAGTAAAGCTTTTAAGCAGCAATTCATTCACACTGTACTGTTTCACGGCATTTTGTTGATAAGGCAGCCAAGTAAAAATATATCTGAGTTAACATGATGATATTTCGCAACAGAATGAAGTTTGCGTTTATTTTCTATACATGGTTGCTTAGTATCGAAATCGAAGTTAGATGCCGTATAAATGCGAATGTGCTATTAACCTCGCAATTCTGAAATATTGTACAGCTGGAAAGTGCATCTCGGTTTACATCTATGAGATGTCTAGGTGTCTCCTCACAAACCTGCATAAATACCGATCGGTACTTTTATTGAATGTAATGCACTATAGGAAGTTGAGAGCTCTGTCTCGAATATACCAGAAATGAAAACGTTTAAAGTGCGTCTTTTATAGGATATCTTTGATACACGTACTTGTGAAATAAAGTGTTTTATAGCGTTTCGGGTACCTAGATAGTTTACAGGCAAGATATATGATCTACGAAATATCCAGGAGAATGTTTTGTGGGATCTCAAATCTCTCATCTCAAGTCCTCGTCGTAAATGTTCGTTTTTAAAAATAGGTCACTTTCATGTTGTGAGTTATTTTAAACTGCTGAGTACTTTTCACGTTTTTGGTACCTACTTAATAGAATATAATCTTATATTTAGTTCGGCTTGCTAAGAAATCTCATCCACCGCATATTAAAAAGAGAATAAAGAAACTAGAATTACTACCATTGTATAACTTAGAGAGAAATGGACCTATCTGTTATACTGGACATCAGATTGCTTTAATAATTATATTGCTTTTTGCTTGTTTATAATTATGAAGCAATAGGAGCTTTATAATAATTATATACGCAAAGTTTAGATCAGATATCTGTTTTGATATAATTATTGTGTAGCTAACCTAATAATGCTCTTAATCACTCTTGATATTAAATTAATAAACGTTTACATTTCAGTTATTTCGCTGAAGTAGTATTTTCTAATTTAAAACGTTGTTTCTGTGTATAATTTAGGTATTACAGCCGTAACATATCTCTAGTACAAAATTCAAACTGAATACTTCAGTTTGAAGGCAGCGATAGCCTAGTGGAGATACCAACAGACTGCCATGTAGAGGGCCGGGTCCGAATCCTAGGCGCGCACCACTGACTTTTCGGAGTTATGTGCGTATTGAATTAGTAATTATCGCTTGCCCCGTGCCTCGGAGAGCATGTTAAGCCGTCAGTCCCGGTTGTCATGAAGATCTTTGACAGTCGTTATAGGGAGTCAGTACCTATCTCTGAATAAACTGACACTAGTCTAACCATGGAATATCGCTATCCCTTTGAGTTGCGGAGGTCAGATAGGCAGTCGCTCCGTGGAAAAGCTAATATTCAGTCAAATCCGGTTAGACTAGTAAGCGGACCCCAGGTTGAAACTGGGATAACGTTAGGAGAAAGAAGAAAGACTTCAGTTTGAACAAGATATTACGTACGTTTTACTAAATGCAACGTTAAAGCGGTAATATCATATTTTATTGTACCTACACAATATAATTAAGTTATGCTGCAACAATAAACTTTCTGTCTTTTTATTTTTAGGGTTCTGTACCTAAAAGGTAAAAACGGGACCCTATTACTAAGCCTCCGCTGTCTGTCTGTCCGTCTGTCTGTCACCAAGCTGTATATCATAAACCGTGAAAGCTAGAAAGCTAATATTTTCACAAATTATGTATTTCCGTTGCCGCTAATACAACAAATACTAAAAATAAAAATATGAAAATATTAAGGGGGGTCCCCATACCGCACTGCTATTACAAGAGTGTATCAACTCAAAAAATGATGAATTTGAGATAACTCATTAATCGTTTGTAAAATTTTATTCTCTATCTGACAATAAAACCGTCGTCAAAATAGTGCAAGAGTTAATAACGAGGTGGTCTTTTAAGTCTCTGTTCCTGATTAACCAACTGTCATTACCCCCCGTGCAACAGTGTATCATCTTTAGTTTCCGTTAAAATTTTAGTGGTGAGGACGTGTCGCTTTGCATTTTTGAATTGCTGCGTTATTGCAGAATCAGGTACGTAAAAATGTAAGTATTTTTTCGACTTATTACGTTATTGTTGACTGAAACGTTCTTAATTTGAAGTAATATTTTGAATAACGACATTCTTGTTCATTCTGTTAGTAAATTTAAACTTAATACCGTTTAGTTGAAGAATTTTTGTTTAATGAGCGTTTCGTGGTAATTTATTTGAATTTCAAAAATATTTTAATGTTTCTGATAGTATTTAAAACCACACGTTCGCTCAATTAGGTTAAAGTCGAAATAAAACATTGGTCGGTGATACATTAAACGATTTTGAGTTACTACATTCTAGGTGACAACAAATAGTTTTTCTTCATAAATAAGTAGCCACATTATATTTTGTTTATTTTTAGCATGAACCGTGGAAGTCTTCTAGTAAAAGGCAACCAAAACGACGTCCATCAATGAAAATACTGCATCTGACGAAAATAAATATTACATTTCACCCATGCAAAGTGATCAAAGTGATTTTGACTCATTTTGTTCCTGGGTCTTCAAGTTATGTTCTACTTCAAGGTGCACGATACCGTTAAGTTGTTCTTCGTCAAGTAGTTGTATAACATTTTTATTATATCCCTTTTTCTTAAGAATTCGCATAGATTCATGTGTGATTTTCAGACTGATAAGATAATTGAATATTTGTAAAATGACTGATTTATTTTGCCTAAGAATATAAATAAATAAGATACTTCAATATTTAAAAAAATACATAGATTTGATTTTTTCTGTTGTAAGTGCCATATATACATACAGTATTTTGTATAATTATTTTGTGAGGTTAAATTTGTCTTTTTTGGCTGTTAATACATTGTTTGACTTCTATGTCTTCTATTTCTTTTATTTAACTATACCCTAACCTTAGTCTGAAATAATAGATCTATAATAAAACATATATTAACTCAAAATAGGCTTCCGAAAATCATTCAAATAAGAGACAAATAAAGTTGTAGAAAATCTAAATATATCAGTTATAACTACACAACTAAAAATATTTCATATATTTTTTTAAACTTTATTGAAATATATTAAACTTATATTATTATATTTTTTTAACGGTATTTTAGGAGAAGGTTAAAAAAATATATGAATTACTTTTTATTAATTATTTTAATATTTTTTTATTTTTTATTTGTGTTAACTCCAAATTTGGCAATAACTCGATAAACTGTAATCCCTCAAACTATTCATAATTATAGAAACCACTTAATTTTGTCACCAATCTTAAAATAGTGTTCGCTTTTTTACAATCATCATCAGAAAATGAGTACTCTGTTTTCCCTAATTACTGGAAAAAGCTTGCATTTGAGTTGATTCACTCTTGTGATAGCAGTGCGAATTACAATAAACGTCTTTTTTTCGTATTTTTGCTCAATATTACTAACGGTAACAGGTAGACGCTTAAAATTTTCACAGAATATATAGTTGTACTTATATTACCTTTCAAAATAAATAATTAAATAACTTACTCGATCTTTTTACTCGATTAATAAACAGGTAGAAACTTAAAAAATATTGAAGTATACATACAACAAACGTGATTTTCTTTTATAGATGATGGTACGGAACCCTTCGTGCGCGAGTCCGACTCGCACTTGTTTCTTCTTCTTCTCCAAGTGAAATATATTCAAACTTTGAAAGCTGTGTTTTATATTGTCCTAATTAACGTTTGATACGTCCCATGCTAAACTGAAGCTGGATTTCTTTAATCAAATATATTCCAATTATAAACAATTAGAGCAGTGTTATCAAAGATATCCCCGCTAACAAACTCACCTATCTACACCGCTGCCAGCAGATTGTGTAACAATAATTGTACGGGCACTTTCATTTAAGTAAACGCAGAGAGACGCAGTTATATAGGGAGCTACTAATGACATTGACAATCCGCCTATTGTTACACAAACTTACAAAGTCGAGCTCTTGAAATTCCGCAATTAGCTTTCTAACAAGGAGCCATGGGATTACTCACCAGTCCGCTTAAGAAGTAATGGTAGTTGCGCCGACCGAGTTGCACGTCGCGAACGTGCAAAATTAGCGCGTCCTTTGCCAGTTGTGTTGCTGAGTCAAGCACTACGTATTTGTTGCTCCAACGGTCCAGACGTTCTATTGCTCGGAGGTACTCCACCACTTCGGACGCGTTCGTGACCCGCTTCACGTTCGAAATGCGAAACGTCGCGTTGCCTGGCTGCAGGCTCTGGTACAACTGCTGCAGTCGCAGTAACCCTGCAAATTGGAGGCAATTACGGTCCGAGTCTTTCGGGATTCTTATGTTAGGATTTTGTGAATATTTTAAAGCAGTACCGAAATTTTACCAGCGATAAATCCATAATTGAAGAAAATTTACCAAGTATTCAATGAATGGGGTATAGTTACTGCCTTCTTAGAAACTTCTGTGCGTCTGTTAAATAGGGTATCAAACTTAACAACTAGAAACAGAAAATATAATCTTATTTCAATTAATGAACAGCACTCCAAAAGAATAAATGTTATATAATATATAATACTCTTTATCTATTAAGATTTATATTCTAAAATAAATAACAATAATTGTATGATAGCTGTGGTAGTGTAAAAAACGCTGCATTTCTGTATATTATACTGTGTCACCTATACTATTACTGTATACTTAAACGGTGAGTGTGACAACCTAAGCAGAGGACACCTTGCCTACGCAATCCATTTGATTAAGTATTCCTACGTATATCATCAAAGGTAGCTCAAAATTTACCACCTGTATAAATTAGCTATACCTAATAAATCTACATATGCATATAAATATACTAGTATTAGCGAGCTGGTCGAAATCAATCGTTATTTTAATTAATAATATAATTATTTTTTTATATCGTTACTAGGCCCACCCTACACGTGTCCTCCGGGTGGTGCACAACGAGCAACAACGCCGAGTCACGGGCGGCGGTTAAGTAACCCGTTCAATGGTCTCCATGAGCCAAGAGGAAGTAAATAATCCTCTCAAAAATTGGCCACAGTACTCTAGGTAGGTGCTGTGAGATTATTACCCAAACCCCCTTTTTTAATATGGAAATGTCTAGTAACGAGAGTGAGATTTTGTCATGCGATCCGGCTAACACCCGGCGCCTCCCGGTATCCGGGCCGGAGGGTGAGAAATTGGTTACCGAAGACTCCATGTAAGTAGGCGACCAGGCTTCTGTGGTAGTGAATGCATCTGGAAGCAAAAATATGTACAGCAAGCTTTTCACCCAAGTTTGTTTTTATCTCGGCCCAGAAGTAACTCCTTAGGCTGCAAACCTTCAACAAGTGTGCCGTGTAAAGGTACAGGAGATGTCACTGAAAAAAAAGAACTCGATTCTCCGAAAACAGCCCCCTAACCAAAAGAACTGCTGTCAGTTAGTGCATACCACAACACCTGCCCTCCTGAATGGCAAAGAGTCCCAACTGTCAGATACAGAAGGCGTAAGAAACTAGCACAAACACCATCACCAGAGGCAGTCAAAACTTCAAATAAATTTAGCGGTTTACAAATAGATCTGACTGAAGATGAGAATGACACTAAACAACGACGCCCAAGCCACCACCGATCATAATATACGGCATTGAAGACGTCAACAAATTGTCTGAGCTATTAAACACCGTTGCCAATAAAGAGGAATTCTTATTCAAGATCGTCAACCGAAACCAACTAAGAGTCAATAGTTCAGATGTCGACGCCTACAAAATAATTATCAGCCTAATACGTGAAAAGGGTCTCATCGGACATACGTTTAACAGAAAAGACCAACGATGCTACCGATTAGTAATAAAAAACCTACATCATACAACGCCCCACAGCGCTATAGTTGAAGAGATCGAAAAAACCGAAAACAAGGTGTATGGTGAAATAATAAATGTCAAGTTCGGACTAGAAAAGAAGCCCACATCCACATTTTTTGTAAACTTAGTCTCTAGTCCAAATAACATTGCAGTTAAAACTATAAAATCTATATACCATCAAACTGTAGTGATTGAAGAACCTAAAAGAAAGAACACTATTCCACAGTGTCAGCGATGCCAACAATACGGACATTCCAAAAATTACTGTATAAGGCCATACCGTTGCGTGAAATGCGCTTAACCCCACAAAACCTCAGATTGTCCTAAAAAAGACCGCAATAAACCAGCTAAGTGTGCACTATGTGAAGGCTCACATCCTGCGAACTACAAAGGATGTGCTGTTTACAGAGAAATTCTTCTCAGAAAAACGGGTAATAAACCAACCCCACAAGTTCTCTTCCAAGCCCAATCAAAAATATCATCCCCAAAACAGCAGCATAGACCACAAGGTACTGAAACACAGCCAAACCAGCACAATGATGATAAAAATAGACCATCATACGCAGAAGTTACTAAAAGTGAAACAAAACTAGAAACATTACTCTCACAACAAGCTGAAAAGCTAGATAAACTACTGGATCAAATGTCGACAATGATGACTCTACTCACAACAATCATCAACAAACTTGTCCAATAAGATGACCACAATCAGAGTTGCGACCTGGAACGTAAATGGATTCATTAGACACAAACACGATGTAGAGATATTTCTTACACACAATGACATTGATATACTTCTAATTTCCGAAGCTCATTTAACACCCACCCATGTATGTTCAATAAAAAACTATTGCATTTACTCGACATATCACCCTGACGGAACTGCACATGCTGGGATAGCTATCATCATAAAAAAGCACATCAAACATGTGGTACTTAAAGAATATATAACAGAACAAATTCAAACTACCTCAGTAATGGTTCAAGAAAAAGAGAACTCATTAACCCTGTCAGCCATATATTGTCCACCTAAGCATACCATAAAAGAAAATAGCTTTACTATATTTTTTAAAACTCTTGGCCAAAGATTTATATGTGGTGGGGACTGGAATGCTAAAAACACATACTGGGGCTCACGACTGACGCTACCTAGAGGGAAAGAACTAAAAAACAGCCTAGACAAAAATAAGTTACGTATTCTGAGTACAGGCGAACCCACATACTGGCCAACGGACGCTAATAAACTGCCGGACTTATTAGTCTTTTTCGCGTACAAAGGCTTCTCCAATATGCACTTATGTGCAAAAAGCTGCTTAGACAGCAGCTCTGACCACACACCACTGATAGCCACAGTAAGCACTACACTTCTACACAAAACACCGAAAGAAAAGCTGTACAATAATAAAACAGACTGGCGAGCCTTAAGAGAGTACATCGAGGCAAACTTGAATCTAAAAATAGCACTTAAGACCAATAATGACATTGATGAAGCTGCTCTAAATATTACCAATCTCATACAGACTGCTACATGGTTGTGTACACCAGCACCTGAAGAGTCAACGAAGAAACATATTCCAAAAGAGTTAAGAAGTATGGTTCTTGAAAAAAGGAGATTAAGAAGAGTGTGGCATAGCAGTCGTCATCCTTATGATAAACGAGACTTTAACAGAGCAGCTGCAGACCTTAAGCGATACATAAAAGAAATAGAAAATAAGACCCTAAAGAATACACTTGAAAATTTAGATGCGACAGCAAGAAATGAATACTCGCTTTGGAATGCCGTAAAGTCAAGAAAAACAGCGCCGCAGATAGCACACTACCCTCTTAAAGTGGGTAATAAATGGGCTAGAAAGGACGAAGAACGCGCTGAAGCCTTTGGCGCCTTCCTAGCCGAGGTGTTCACTCCTAACTTGGGAGACTCATCAACCCATACCGAAGTACTCAACTATTTGGAGACAGAACTACAACTTAGTTTTCCATTGCGGTGTTGTTCACCTAAAGAGATTTGGGGTATGATAAAGTGCCTTGAACTACATAAATCTCCTGGATGTTGTCTAATAACGGCTGAAATCCTACGTCAACTACCTAGAAAAGGCATAATTTTCATTACACAACTCTTCAATGGAATTCTGAGGATTGGTCATTATCCTAGTATATGGAAGATATCGGAAATCATCATGATCCCTAAGCCAGGCAAATCACCACATTTAGTATCTTCTTATAGACCAATAAGCTTACTGCCCCTTATGTCAAAGCTATTTAAAAAAGTCTTCTCATGTAGACTAAATACTTTACTCAAAGACGGCAACATCATCCCACAACACCAATTTGGATTCAGAGTAGGTCATTCACCTGTAGAACAGGTACATAGAGTAGTAAATAAGATACGAGAGGCATTAGAAAGTAAGGAATACTGCTCCGCTGCATTTCTAGACGTACAGCAGGCATTCGAGAAAGTCTGGCACCAGGGCTTGCTATATAAGCTGAAAAAACTACTTCCACATAGCATGTATGTCCTATTGAAGTCATACATAGAGGACAGAATATTTCGTGTGAAAATAAACAACTCCTTCTCTAAATTCCACGACATACATGCTGGAGTACCCCAAGGCTCTGACCTAGGACCAACTCTCTATCTGATCTACACATCTGATCTACCGATTACAGAAGAAGTACTTTGTGCCACCTTCGCTGACAATACAGCTATCTTGTGCAATAACAAAGATCCTCTTAGAGCCTCGCTAACATTACAGAGTCATCTCGATGAAGTGCACAAATGGATGAATGATTGGAAAATAAAGGCTAGCGCCAGCAAGTCGTTGCATGTGACATTCTCTCTGAGAAAAGATGACTGTGCACCAGTTACTTTTGGAAGCGACACACTTCCACATAGTGTATCAGCTAAGTACCTCGGCATACACCTAGACAGAAAACAAACGTGGAGGCAACATATAGAGAAGAAACGCGATGAACTAAATACAGTATTCCGAAAACTTAATTGGCTCCTAGGAGGCACTTCACATGTATCACTCGACAACAAAATACTTATATACAAAGCCATTTTAAAACCAGTCTGGACGTACGGTGTCGAGCTATGGGGCACTGCTAAAAATTCAAATAAAGAAATCTTACAGAGATTCCAAAATAAAGTTTTCATAACCATCACAAATGCTCCATGGTTTATCAAAACTGCAGAATTACATGAGCATCTACATATGAAAACTGTCAAAGAAGAAATAGAGCACAGAATAAAATCTTACCAAAACCGAATACAGGCACATAACAACAGTTTGGCCTCGGCCTTAAGCAAATCACCAGAAAAGAAACGACTCAAACGCCACCATATTTGGGACTTTGCGATAACAAAATAAATTCCTTGTCAGGAGAGGCAGATTCTTCGCTGGAAGAATGAACCTCACAAACGACATCTCCTGCAACCAATCTGCTAATGGTTGACAAAACCGATTGCAAGATGTACCTAAGAAAAAAAATATATATATATCGTTAATGCTCGTCTATATCTACAATAATCAAATGAAGAAAAACGGTTAAACAGTATTTTTATACCACGGACGTAATACTATTTTTGTTCTATGTTAAGGTTTTTATTTAACATAAAATTGACATTCATTTCTTTAAATTAATCTACACACGAAACAATTTGAATATTTAGGACGCCGTAAATGAAAACATAAACTGCTAATTGGCAATGTAACTTTTGGTTTAGAGGCCATTAGCTAACAAACTAGTTTATTAAATTAATAAATGTGGCAATAAATAATTTTGTTACGAAATATGAAATTACATTTGAACTTAAAATTAGCCAATAATTATGATCCATAGGTAAAATGTGTATTAAATTTGTCATATTTATAGGTAAAACGAAAAAGCTAATATGGATGATTCATTATTTTATGTTGGTGAGTATTGTATTTTTGTATTAGGGGATACCCGCAACAAGGCCCGCACATTTCTTTGTAACTATTTCTGCCCGATCCAGAGGGAGTTTCGGGAAATCCCTTCTTAGTGCACCCGTACAGTCTCCAAGGAACATACCTACATACCAAATTTCAGTTTCTTGTGTTTAATATTTTTTGCTAAAGCTTGTCTGTCAGTCAGTCAGCAACGCAAGAATTTTATATATAAAAGGTAAATGTTGTGTTAACAAGTAAAGAAGGAAAATTTGAAGCACGTTTCTGTTTGAACATTATACGAACTCGCGGACGTTTTAGTGAAGTTATAACCTTTGTTATAGTACGCATCAAATTTTTTTATAGCCTACTATCCTTTCTAATATTGGTGGAATCGTATACTTTAATATTTTCTCTACGTTCATTACAGATTTATTGTGAGTATTAGCATAAATAATATTAGCACAACAAAGCATGTTTTTAGTAGTAATAGAACTAAGATTTATTAAAGTTTACATCTAAAAAATATGATGAAGGCACCAGAATGTGCGACAGTAGTTTTTTTTACCATGTCCTTATGTATTTCTGGTCCTCAGTATTTTTTATTTTCATTTTATTTTATTTATCACATCCTTACATACAACTATCATAACAGGATAAGCCATTGCTATAGTGTAGCAACACACAAAACTAAAACAATATACAATGACTATAGCATACCCATAACTAAAAACTTAAATTAGAAAGGTGACAAAAAGCGGCCCGTGTGAGTTCAGTGAGCACGAAAACAAATCTACTACGTGCACTAAGCGTCCGCATTGCCCTCGTGAGCGGTGCGCGCTGCAGCAGGTTGGTGCGCGCACGCGCCACCGACAACAGCGCCGGTCGTCGCCGCCGCTCCGCGTACCCATCCGGAACACACAGCCCGATTGTACGCAAAACGCCTGGGTTGTGCACTTTGCCACGTATTTTTTTAAATAGATAGGTAGTAAGAGCTACCTCTCTTCTTACCTCCAGTTTGTGGTATCCTACCATGCCTAACACAAAACAGTGTCGGGTACAAAACTGGATATCGTCGCCTTAGACTGAAAACCTCGGGAATGCATTTTTGCTCAAATTTATTTTATTGCGTTTCTAGGAAGAAACCCTCGGGACGCACATGCTGATCTAACTAATTTGTTCATTCGGTAGTTGTAGTAGTGCCATCTATGAGAGAAAATGCGAACATCGTAAACACTCGCATCTGTCAGTTTGGCGTGAATACCTTGCAACGAACGTGTCTTTTCTTGTTTAAAAATTGATTACTTGAGTTTATCCTGCTATAGCTGTATAATTTTGTGTTTTTCGAAAGAAGGTAAGTACCTACTGTTCATTTTTAAAACGTATTTTTATAAAGATATAACAAAAAATTTAAAAGTTTTGGGTAGTTTTCTACTTAGCAACCTCGTACAGACACATAAATAAGTTTTCAACGCTCGTAAAGTCATATACGAGGTTTTCCCTTAACTTAAATTGAGACAGAATACCACGTTTGTACTTTTACAAGGTATTCATTTTGTGTTACGTCTAGAAGAAAAAGTACGTAAGGATCATTACGGGGTCTTCGTACAAGTAAATAGATCAGTAAAGCGGATTACAAATCATATAATAAGGCATTTATATTATTTTAATTTACCCTTTGCTAACCGGTCCCGTAGGAATTTCGAGAAATCCCTTCTTAGTGCACCCCCACGTTCCCCAAGGAATATACATGCCAAATTTCAGCTTCCTACGTCTAATAGTTATAGCTGTAGCTTGTCTGTGAGTCAGTCAGTAACCCAAGGATTTTATATATACAGATAAAAAATATAATAATATTACTAAATCGTTTTTTATATAATTCATTAAGCACTTACGAGGATTTCATTTTTATAATTTTGTACGAATACCTCGTAAACGTACATACGGCCTGCCTTTCATTTAGTGTTCACTAGCCTTTACTAGGTTTTCATTATTATTATTTTTGTATGGATCCCTCGTAAAAGTACACACAAGACTTTCATTTTATGTTCACTAGCCATTACTAAGTTTTCAGTGTTTAATCGTTAATATTTAATCAGTTATTAATAAATCAACTACTATTGTTTTAGTTCATCATGACGTCAGATTTTAGCGACGGTAGATACTCTCCAGAGATTGTAATAAACTATTATTAATTGCGTAGCGGGAAAAAGTTACGTAAATTAAGTGAAAATGCAAAGGCGGTAATTAATCCATCACAAGAATTTAAGACAATTTTTGAAGAGGAAGATATTTCTACAAGCGCACACCCCATCCAATCTTGTGATCAAACTAGCAAACCGTCATCTCCAATAAAAGTCAATGATCCGATTGATAGTTGCTTACAGATAGATAACCCCGACTCGCTTGCTGAGTTACGTCGGCATGTGATAAATAGTACGGAGAGCCTAATTTCCAAAAATGAAGAACCTATTGAAGCAGTCAAGATTCCCGTAAAAAAGTAACACTGCTCCCATGCGTTCAAAAAATCTGAATGATAATCATATCAGTGACTCCATACATGCCACAATTGAGGGAAAGCTTAAAAATCGTGAGATTTATTCACCAGCACAGTACGTCGACATTTGTAGAACTGCTAGACTGACAAAACCGTACAACGTCGACTATTTACAGCATACTTTCTTCCACAAGTTTAGCTCCATGTCATACCTCAACTCCATTAGGCCTGGAAAGAAAACTGGTGAGGCAACTGTCTTTGATTTGCGCTGTATCGAATACCGCAGTGATGGGACAATTAAAAAAAAAAAATCATGACGAAGATTTTGCACAATTAACAAGAAGGATTAAAATGCCAGGTCTCTCCGATTCTGTGCTGCTGTTATATGATAGTAGACTCCCAATCACACGAAGCAAGTTTATCCATCTACAAGAATTAAAGGCTGTGTTGCCTACTGATGTACACTCATTCTACGACCAACTTCAACCAACTTTATTCTTTTGATTACCTATATCGTGGGTATAATGGAAGAACTAAATTACTCAAAATTTCAAGTTTCGAGATAATCGCGATTTACTGTTTTTTTGACACTTTTTTTTACATCACTAAGAAATGGAGAACAATTTTAACGTCGGCGATTTTATACGCTTTAAGTATGTTTGCTGTCGATTCTATGCTTGATAAAACTAGCTTTTATCATGAACCAAAAAAATATTAAAAATAAAAAACCAAGTTATCCAATTTTGCCACACCAAGATATTGCAAACATACCGTAGTTAGCTAAATCTATAATGTAGTTATTCAGTTTTCCCACACATTAAATAGAATATAATAAAAGTGAATACATGAATTTGGGTCAACTAAGTACACTTATTGAGTTTTGAACCTAAAGAAATATTTAAACACGAAAGTTAGGCATTCTTCGTGAAAGTTTATTTGTTAAATTTTATCACTGATTATTGATCTCACATGAAATAAAAACCTGGATTGGAAGTAGTAACATTGTATATATAAAAAATAAACGTAAAATAACAATACAAAAAATTTACAGAATTAGGTATGACAAAAAAATATTATAATTATGTAATAAAATCAACTAAATGACTTATTATAAATCTTCAAAAATCAACTAAAACAAAAATAACTTGCCTTTGCATTAAAACATACTAGGGTGGTCTGAAAAGTTTCCGACCTCAACCTGAAGGAAGCAGCACTCGTCAAAAAAGTGTTGTGGATGTAATTTTACTTCTTGTGGCAGTTAACCACCAACATTTCAGCTATTTTGTAGCGGTAGTTGCTATTTGACAGCCATACGATTAAGTCGATGTGAGTGTGTTTTGTGAAAATGGGAAATGTTGTATCGACCTGGCATTAAATTCTTGTTTTTAAAAGGCACTCCGCCGACGCCATTCAAGTTTGAAGAAGAGTCCCCATAAACAGAGTTTTAACTCTGTTTATGGGGACTCTCTGCTCCATCATGATCACGCTAGCCTTATCCTGGTTGCATCCAAGACTTACACGTCTTAGAGCCCGAGGTCCGCTTATTGATCTAATCAGGTATGACAGAATATCAACTTTTCCATAGAGCGACAACCGTTTGATCTCCGCAACCCAAAGGGATAGCGATATTCTATGGTTTAGACCAGTATCAGTTGCTCCAAGGCACGGGGTAAGCGATAATTAACAATTTAATACGCACTTAACTTTGGAAAGTCATTAGTGCGTGCCGTGGATTCGAACCCGATACCCCCTGCATTGACAACTACTAGTGCCTCCACTAGGCTATCGCTGCCTCACTGCTCCATCATTTACTACAATGAAATTTGGGGCAGCTGAATTTAAACCTGGTCGTAACAGCTAGGAAGCTAAGATCCGGGACGTCCAAACACTGCAACCACTGAAGATAACCTGGCAAAATTTCACCAAACGGTGCTAGACGACCGCTGAATTAGTTAGAGATATAGCAGAGGGTATGAAAATGACCAACAAATGAATTAGTTACATATTAAATGAAGATTTAAGCATGAGCAAGCTCCCAGCGCGATGGGTGCTGCGTTTGCTCACGTTAAGACCAAAACCGCGTTGACCCGTCGAATGAACATTTTTTTAAAGCTTTGTTTGCGTAGTTAAGGCCTAATAAATCCAAGTTTTGGTCCAAATAAAGACTGTAGATGAAACGTGGATACACCATTATACGCCCAAATAAATAATACATTCCAAACAGTAAATTGCTAAGGACGAACCGACTCTAAAGGACAAAGGCCGTTTATTCTGCTGGGAAAGTGATGCTAACTGCTTTTTGAGATGTTCATGGAGAGAGATCGAATGGGATAACTATTACTGCAGCATACTATGCTTAATTACTAGACAAATTGAAGGAAGAAGTTGAGCAAAAAGGTCCACATTTGTAGAAAAGACTATATTACTGACATAAATCTTCGCATATTTTATATTTATTTTGTCACTGATTGCCTCCATGGCACAGTAAATAACCGATACGTCTGTTTATAGAGCGGTCTTGGGTTCGATTCCCGGGTTAGGCAAGAGTGTAGGTAACTGATTTTTCTGAATTCTATGTAGTAGAACGAAATCTGGCAATGTGCCCGGCAACGTCAATAGACCCCCTTTTTACGTAGGACCTAAAAATGCATGATATGGCCAAATGTGGGTGTAATAATTACAACTTCTGTCTACCTTTTCGGAGTATCAGTTTGCCACGTCACGCCTTGCTCGCTATCTCGCGACGTATTTGCTCACCTTTAGGCTTTCATAATGGGAAGGGGGCGTATAATGGTCAAACAAGTATATTAACTACTTCTTCTCATTTAGCTCATTTCATCAGCCTAAAGGTGGACCTCCCTAGGGTATGCCACAAGACCCATTCTGGTGGCCAACATTACGCTTGCTGAGGCGTGGCCTTTGTTTAAGAACCTGCTTTTTAAACGACTGGCCATAAGTTCCCCCATTCAATTTGCTATAACTCTGATCTATATCAGTTTCTTTGGTCTTCTGCCGGATAATTTCGTTCTGGAAATTATCCATCAGCGAAATCCTATTATTCTTTATCCATTGTCCTTTTCATAGCTTTCTAAGAGACATGTAGTGTAGGCAGTGCATTGCAGTTCCAATGAGGTAAGAGGCATTTTCGTAATCCACAAAAGTCAGCCACAGCGGCCGGGTTTAATCTTCGGATTTCTAGATAACCTATGAAAATTATGTTCTGTGTGGATTTGGCCCACGGTACTAAAGCCTTTAAGAAACCTAGCCTGCACCGGTGGCTGGAAGACATTAAATCTTGATGTCAGAAAAAAGTAGGGAGGGGTGTCCACACCGCCCAGTCTTAAAGAGCTGCTCTCGAGCTCTCTGCACGAGGCAAGCCATAATTAACAATTTAAAAACATTACTTCGAAGATTTACTGCCTAGAATTCTAACCCGAGCCCTGTGAATGGCAGTCTGTTGATATCTCCACTAGGCTATCACTTCCAACCTTAGGAACATAACATGTCTAATAATAGTATATCTGTTTATAATATATCTAATTATCCGATTGTAATAAAACGCCGGTAAAAACATAGCATATTGTACGTACACTTTAAGTTGCAGTGAGTTTAGAATCTAAATCGATAATTTTGCTGTATTCTGCTACCTAGTGATTTAGTTATATTTAAGTAATTTTATTTTAATTGGTGCAAAGTTTTCGTGGAGCCTTTAGAGATGCTTCGTGGAGCCCTGGCGCTCCGCGCAGCACACTTTGAGAATGGTTGGTCTATAGGTTTACATTATTTCGCGCTAAATTGTACTACTGAATTGCACGATAACTTTGCTTACGTGCGTATACTATAAATAGAAATATTAAATAACTTCACCTATTCACATTTGTTTGATTGGAATCTCTTATAAATTTACATTTTCTCGAAGAAGAAATAAATAAAAATACTTATTTAAAAACCGAATGAATGCTCATTAATGCCCGAATTAAATAACTGAAGTTGTTTAGTTTTCTTCAACTTGACTAGTTTCATTAAAATATTTTCATGCGCGGAAGAACTAAATAACTCAATTTAGCTAATTTATTTCATACTCAAGTGATCAGAAGTCACAGTTGTTCATTTATTTATAGAGTTAGTCATTTTTTCTACTAACATTTAATGTTCATTTATACTTATCTATTTCTATAATTGAAACACAAAAATGGCTTTATTTTTGGACTGGGTTAAGATATAAGAAAATCTTTAAAAAGAAAATCTTTAATGCTCTCTATAGAGCGAGCGCAAAGAGCCCTGCTTAAAGTGGCCACCCGCCGACCTTACCGATTCTCTACAAGCCTTCTATATGAATCATGCAAAGTGCTAACGGTTCGTCAACTGTTTATATTGTACACTGTACTAAAACAGCATACTGCGCTTACGTACAACGCCGACCTTACTAACACCAAGAGACGGAAAGATATTGTCTGTAGTTCAAGGTCTGAATCAAGGTTTGTCTTTACTAATAGATTCTTTTCATTTCTGGGTCCCTATCTTTATAACAAAATAAACAAAGAAACATCTATTTATGACCTAAGTTATGTAAGATCGAAACAACGCGTCTATCAGTATTTACAAACATTGAAATATGATCAGACCGAAGAACTGCTGACTGTGGTCAAATAATTATACATTTCATATTAGTTTTAAAATAATTCTAAGTAGGCATATTTTTATTTAGAAACATTACGTTTAATATGTTGATGATAAATATTGTAATTACTTCATAACTCAGATCAAAATCACTTACTGTAAGTGCCTTTAATGCCTGTGGCACAGGTTTACCCTAGTACAGGCACCTCATTATTCTACCTAAATTACCTTTTAAGAACTTTATGTATATTTTTGTGATGTATGAAAATTAATAAATTTTATTATTATTGTTATGTTTCTCTTTTTCACGGCTATTCTTCTAACATTTGGTGTTAGAAGAATAACCGGTCCTTTGGGAGGCTTACCCGGGGATATGGATCCAACGTGCAGAGGCCCGTAGAGAGTTTAAATCTAAAATGGGATGGGACACATGCCGTGGAGCCTCCACAACTGCACTACTGAGTACAGCTATGGACTAGCCGCATCACGTGTAGGGCTATTGTTTTTAGTGGATCTAATGAATACGGGTTATGGGGATGGGTGTTTAGTCAACTGGTCATTAATGCTATGGATGAAAAACGGCACCTGCCAGTGATACTCCTATAGCATCCGTCCGCGTGGCAGGTGGTGACTCGCCAACTCACTAGATGGGCCCTCTCTAAACAGCCGCCCAAAGCAAACAAACTCTGCCATAAAGGCAGCCAGAGGGCAACACCGGTGCGAGTGGCTAGGGGTGTCGAGCGGTGCGGCACCGGTTTCGCCATCGCGGGCCTCGTGACAACGGAGGCCCGGAGCGGGTTTCCCCGTAGTTACGCCCTTGAGAATGACACTTCCACCCCCGAGCTAATAGCTCTTGCGGCTTCCCTCTGGCCGGCCGACCAAGGCAAGCCAGAGTTGAGAGTCCTGCGGGCACTCTTGCAAATCTACTCCGGCCAGCCAACAAAGGCAAGCCGGAGACGAGGCCCTGACCGACTCTCTGAAGCATTCGGGACCGCAGTGTCGCCACACACATTCAGCTCGCCACAAAGCTGCCCTGCGGTTGTAAGCTTTCTTTTCATCTTGTAATACATTTTTTGTTTATATTACACGATGAAGGTGATGTTTGAAAGATGTTACTCTGCCCTCTGAGATTGCGTTAGTCTCATGATGAGATAACGGCTGCCCCAGAGGGGTATAATTCTAAGTAGGCATATTTTTATTTAGAAACATTACGTTTAATATGTTGATGATAAATATTGTAATTACTTCATAACTCAGATCAAAATCACTTACTGTAAGTGCCTTTATTAAGTAAGTAAAGTAAGTATTATCTTATAATAATAATAATAATATTTATTATTCATTTATTTATCACTTCTCAAATTTAAATTACATTTTTAAATATATCACTTATAAAAATAAATACATTTAAAAATATAAAAAAACCGTGGGATCCCACCAGCAACGGGCACAGGGTCCAAGCTGCCGGTGGTAAGGGCTACAGAGACAGGAACTTCCTCACAATACGTGCCGTGTCGAGAAGAACTGCCTTTTGCATCAGACCCTTGACCCAAGCACCCAACGCGAGCCTCTTAAGGTGACGATCGAGGCTCTTGGCTATTAGGCCATTAACCGTTACAACTATCGGCACAATAATTGCCGAGTCCACCTCCCACATGTCGACAATCTCGTGAGCCAAGTCCAGATATTTAATCTGTTTGTCTTTCTCGGCTTTCACGAGATTCTCGTCATGGGGAATAGTGACATCAACAATTATTGCGAGGCGCTCTGATCGATCTATCACCACAATATCAGGTTTGTTGGCTACAACAGTCCTGTCCGTGACGATAGATCGATCCCAGTACAATGTGGCATGGCCATTTTCGAGAACTGGCTCTGCCACATACCTGTAGTACGGTACCTCGATGTCTACAAGTTTGTATTTCAGAGCAAGTTGCTGGTGAATGATTCTGGCTACTTGGTTATGTCTGTGCAAGTACTCACCGTTAGCAAGACGTGAACAACCGGAAACAATATGCCTGAGGGATTCACCGGGCTGGTGACACGCACGGCAAATATCGGTAGTGCCATCCCTCAGGATATATTTCCGGTAATTATTCGTCTTGATAACTTCGTCAGCAATTGCACAAACAAACCCTTCGGTTTCCCCAAAGAGGTCGCCGAAGCGTAGCCAGTTCACCGAGGCTAATAGGTCTACATCGGGTCCATACAGGGCCCGATGGAACCTGCCATGAAGCTCCTTGCTCTGCCATACACGCTTGCGATCATCAGTACTGAGTACTACAGGTATGCGCCAGTTCTCCTTAGCCAACTTGAGCGGGGTGAGTCCATTGTCCACTGCGACAACATCTCGATGCATGTCCACGTTCGCCCGGAGAAAATATTCTCTGAGATTGCACACCTCGCGGTTGTGTAAGGTCTTGATATTCAGAAAACCACGACCCCCACACTTCCGCGGGATGTACAACCTCATCACGGATGAACGTGGATGATGCATACGATATGCCGTCAACAATGTGCGGACTCTTCTGTCCAGGGCGTCCAATTCAGACTGAGTCCACTTGAGTATGCCAAAGGAGTATACAAGAAGTGGCATGACCCAACCGTTGCAAGCCCGAACCTTGTTGCCACCTGATAAAAGACTTTTCAGTACTTTATTCAGGCGGCCAAAGAAACGCTCTTGCAACGATTGCTTCATGACGGCTTCATTGATACTTAAAGCCTGTGACATACCCAAGTACTTATAGGTATCAGTTAAGAGAAGCGTTCTTAGGTTAATGGAATCTGAGAGTTGGATCCCCTCAGATTCCACCATCCTTCCCTGCTTCACATGAATGACAGCACATTTATCTACACCGAACTCCATATTGATTGACTTACTAAAGTTTTGGGTTACTTTTAGTAAATCTATCAATTGGGCATCAGAGTGGGCAAATAACTTCAGGTCATCCATGAACAACAGGTGAGATATGACCTGACCACTTCTCTGTAACCTGTAGCCTAACCTTGAACCCTCCAGTAATGTGCTGAGAGGGTTCATGGCTAAGCAAAACCAAAGGGGACTCAGACTGTCGCCCTGAAAAATCCCTCGCTCAATTTTAATATGTTCGCCGTCCTCCTGGATCCCTCGGCATCCTGGATAGCTAAGAGTCGTATTCCATTGCCCCATACATGACTTTAAAAAGGTGCGTAGAGTAGTATTTACTTTATACAACTCTAGCACCCTCAAAAGCCATGTATGTGGCACGGAGTCATACGCTTTCTTATAATCTATCCAACATGCCGCCAGATCCTTTCGGTTACGGCGAACTTGTTGGCTAATGGCCATGTCAATGAGGAGGAGCTCCTTAGTACCACGAGCCCCCTTCCTACATCCATTCTGAGAGGCTGACATAATTGAGTTGTCTTCGACATGTTTAGCTATTTTAGCTCTCAGAATAGATGTAAGAAGTTTATAGACCGATGGTAAACACGTTATCGGTCTATAATTGCCGGGCTCGCTAGTACTGCCAGTCTTATGGAGCAGGTGGGTAATTCCAGTCGTCATAAAGGTTGGCAACGACCCAGATTCCAAGGCTGATTGGAATTGAGATGCCAAACGTTCATGCGAACTACGTAGCCATTTCAGCCAGAAATTGTGCAGTCCGTCCAATCCTGGAGATTTCCAATTAGATAATGGACGGACTGCTTGTGTAACGTCCTGGCTAGAAATGGCCACGCATTCCATTTCGGGAATATGTTCGCATGCACGTTCGATATCTCGCATCCAATCACCTTCGCTATGACCAATGGGCATCGACCAGATGCTACGCCAGAACATGACTGTGGCGTCCGCATCTGGCCGCTGCACATTAGTCACACATTGATCTGGTCGTTCCCAACTTCTATATACCTTTGGTCCCTCTGGAATGTACTATTAATGACGTACCGGTCCACACGTTTTTTAAACCTACGAATTCGGTTTGCCCATGCATAGACTTTCTGTTTTAGGTAGTCAATGCGCTCTGTGACCCGGGCTATATAATCTTGAGGACTAATGTTAGTCCCCGAAAACGCCCGTTTCACAAAGCGCATTACCCTAGGGCGTGTATTCCCCTCCCTAAAACAGATCAGCTTGCCAATAAGTGCCCTTGCCTCGGCAATACGCCGCTCAATCCTGCACTGCCACGCAGGTACAACAGACCTTTGTCGTACAACGGCATCAGTTTCTGGAAACTTAACACCAGCTATACGACAAGCTGCCACGGCGGTACAGTACAAGATTGAATGGGTATCACCGAGATCCTCGCTATTATCTAAATAATTTGATAATAACGAGTCAAGAGCACTTATCAGCGCTATATTTCGCCTATGCATAGGCAACCTCGGTAGACGAGGCCTGATACCTAGTGGTGTGTACCGGTAGTCTCTAATAGCACATTCCAAAGCGTCCTTTACCTCTTCATTGCACTGGGTACTTACATTATCAGCCATGTCATCCTCCTCCCTGACGGCACTGTCGCCTATTGGCGGTGCGGTCAGTGCAGATGTCTGTGTAGGCTGGACGGGGGTGGCATGGCTCGCAGGTAAGTACTCTAAGCGCATCCTATCAAGCACGGCATTATCCAACTTGCCACTGCGCTGGATAACCCGTACCTGATCCGATAGTCGTTGAGCCGTGACGTTGATGCTTGGTTCCAAGGCCTGAAACAAAGACAGCATGCGACTACGGTACGCAGTGAGGTTAGTGCCTCCCTCTGTCGCCCCAAAATATGCGCGCATGACATGTTCGTTTATTGATGTCGTCCACTTCATGCGCTGCACATTACCACCGGCAGCGGGGACCCTGTTTGGGGCCGGTGGGCCCCGAGGTCCCAAGCACGCAGGTGGCCGGCCTCTCCCACGCCGCCGCGCAGGTGACGGTGTCGACGGCGGAGAGAAATACTCGTTGCTGGAGCTCGACGCAACTGCAGCCGTCGGTGTTGTCGGCGCAGGTGCCGACGGCTGCGAGGCGGAGCTCAGCGACGAGCCCGGAGGTGTTGGTCGTGCTCTCTTGTTCCTGGCTCTCATCAACATACTAGAGTGCTAATAATTTCATTTTTATTCTCGTAAATATTGTTATTGATATTGGTGTCATATTTGTTGTGACGGCTGTCATCTCTTCACTTTTTCTTTATTTGTGGCGGATTTTACCAAATATTTCCTTCCTTTGATTGAGTTTTATATACTAATTTCAGATGCGATATATTATTACAATTTATAAGGTGAAATTCGTGAAATATTAATATTTAAAATTCTTTGATGAAAAAAGCACGTTGACATTGGTGGTGTTGCCAGATGATATTTATTATTATTATTATTATAAGAATGTTTGTTAGACCACAAGATGCGGCACATTTTGGGGTTTACGAAAATGGTAAAAGGTCAATTTGGCCAAAATCTGAGTTATTTAGTTGTTCCATTATACCCACGATATAAAAATCCACTGGCACTTTAATTCATAAGTATTTGTGTAGCGTTGACCATAAGGCATTGGCTGTTAATTTTTTTACTTAAGAGATTTGGGAAAGACCATACTTATCGATGCAGAGTCGGCTTGAACTGATCACAAACACTTTATTGTCGCTTAGACATTATCACGTCTCGCGACTTAACACCATTACCCCTTTTTTATTTATTTGACTTAAACGTATAGTTTTTCTGACGTCTTAAGTTTATTCTGTGTCGGTAAGTATTTTCACTGCTTTTATAAGTTAACAATTTTATACTAAGAGTATCATAAAAAATCATAGAGTTTAGTTAGCCAAATTAAACTCGATTATTTAAGACTAACATTACTTATAATAAGAGTTATATTTTGTTAGCTAATGTGCATCTTTAAGTTTTGTACTGAAGTTATATTTTTCATTATACTTGTTATAATATTTCAAAGAATTGTATGATTAATCGTGGATGTCAAACTAGAAGTAAGGGTTACGGTTACAGAATATTTATTTCTCAACAAGAATATACAATTCACTTATGGAGTAAAAAAAATTATTATACATACATTTGTTAGCAAGCGCAGCTTCTCTGACACAATAAGCTTATAACACAATGTTAACAATCCATTATAAACACATATTTACACTTACACATCCACAAACTTGTTGCAACTATTCACAAAATATTTTTTTAGAAAACAATTATTTGTTTATAAAATTGAGAAGGTAGCTGCATACTGGAACGTTATTGAGCGAGGCCCGTAGGTACGGGCGGCGCGGGCGCACGAACTTGTTTACTAAGGCCAATACCACATTAAGCGTCAAACAGCGAGATTACTCATCCCCGATATAAGCATCATTTTTATAATACATTTAGTTCTTTTTCTTTTATTTACGATCTTTTTGTGTAGAATGCTTTTTAACATTTATTATTTTATTTTTTATAATCTTTTTAAACAAATTTGTATGTTTACATAAATCTAAATGTATACTAATATCATAAAGGAACATGATGAAACCTGAACCGATTTTAAGCTATTTTATTTTATGCACAGATAATAATAATTAAATTATAGTCCATGTTTTTCTAATCTCTATTTCGAATTTCGAATAGTTAAATTTATATATTATGTTCATAAGTAGGTACATATAATCATTTTATGATCTCATGATAATAGCGTTGTATATTTTAGTATATGGTGTTTTAATGCCTTTTTAAATGTGAGTAGTGATTTTATTTCTTTGATTTATTTGGGCAATTTGTTGTATAGCTTTGCGACCTCAAAAAATAAATTGCTTGTCCCTTTGCCCTTCCCATAGTTTGTCCTAGGTTTAATCAAACAGATATTGTTTGCTTGTCTTGTTACTATTTTTTGACACTATATTTTTTTGTTAAAGTTAACTGCGAGTGTATGTCTTTGGTTAAGATTTTACGGATGAGAATACATATATTATACTTGTATGTTTGGGCAATATTCACTAACTTTGTTTCTGTGTAAACCTTTACAGTAGGGGTTAAGTAGTGGTACTAGAATAGTGTTTTTATTATTTTATTTGATGTTTTTATATGAGTTTTAGCGGCTGTTCCCCAAACCTCAATCAAGTAATCTATTTGTGACTTTACTAAGGAATTTTAAATGGTATAACGCACATGCCTTGGAAGACATCGCACCACACCGCGGAGTGCACCCCATAATGACGTTAGTTTATTTAGTATAGATTCTATATGGGGTTTCCACGTTAGTTGGTTATCTAATGTTAATCCAAGATATTTTTCTTTATGGACTTTATGTATTATTTGACCATCGATAGTTAAGTTTTATATTTGCCATTTTTTTTTATTTTTTGCACAAAATATGATAAAGTTCGTTTTATTTACATTTATAGTAAGTAAATTGGATTTCAGCCAGATATACAATAAATCTAAATCCTTTTGGGTTTGTTCTATTATAGTATTTATGGAACTACCAGAGTAAAAAAGACTTGTATCGTCAGCGTAAAGTGCTATATCTCCCGTTAAGTGCTCGGCCACAGTGAAAGGCGGGCGCGGGTGCGAGCGCGACGCGGGAAACTCAAACATATGGAGCTCTATAGAAGTGTCCGTAGTGGACGAGCGGGGCGGCGAGCGGTGCAGCGCGGAGAGCACGCGGGCAACTCAAACCATAGGACTTTCATACAAGTGTCCGTAGTGAATGCGCGGGCGGCAAGCGGGAAACAATGCGGAGCGTGCGGATCTCAAACTTTTATGAGCAATAATATTATGAGTAATTATGAAATCAAATGCGAGTTGAACTCGCTCATCAAGGTTAACCTAGTAGAGGGATTCACTTAACATAAGCATAACGTAGCCCCCAGCCTATTATCACTATCAATTTTTGGCCAGCAAAAATAACTTTGGTTTCTGTAGTGTTTGTGTATCGATATTGTTTATTGATATTGAGTACCAATAGAATAGAATACATACATACATAGAATCACGCCTGTTTCCCGGAGGGGTAGGCCGAGACTACGGAACGCCATTTGCAACGATCCTGACATACCTCTCTTGCTTCATCCACTCCCATCATGTTTCTCATGCATGCTCTTCTGTTTATGGTACTTGTGACCTGTCCTTTTTTTAAGATGTCTCCAATGTGGTCAGAGAACGTCCGCCTAGGTCTTCCCCTTCGTCCTGTCCCATTCACACTTGCCTTATATATCTTCTTTGTCAGTCTTTCGTCATCCATCCTCTCCATGTGCCCAAACCATCTTAACATGCCTTTCTCGATGCTTGTCACTACATCTTCTTTTACCCCACGCCACTCTCGTATCACACAATTCTTTACTCTGTCGGTCAAAGACACACCACACATACTTCTCAGTGCTCTCATTTCTACAGCATTTATTCTACTTTCAAGTCTCTTCTGCCATACCCAACTTTCACTACCATACATAAGGGTAGGCACTAACACCCCTCTATGTTTTGGACACGTTCTGACTGTTCATAAACGCCTTCAGAGCTCCATTCACACTTACCTGCATTAACTCTTCTTTCAATATATTTTTCATTCTTACCATCTCTTGTAAGCAACGTACCTAAGTAAACAAACTCATTCACTTGTTCCACTCGCTGTCCATCGATCAAAACATTACAAGCCGTAAAGCATTCCTCCTTTTCAAAAACCATAACTTTCGTTTTTCTTACATTCACTTTCATTCCTTTCCTCTCTAACGCACCATGCATGATTGTTACCATCTCCTGCAACTCCTCCGCTGAAGATGCAAGTATTACCTGATCATCAGCATAAAGGAGGCATTCGACGAGTAACCCATTCATTCTTAATCCGCAGTCACTATGTTTTAAATCTGGTTGTTACTCGAATTTTCCAATTTTTATTCAAAATATTATTTTTATTTTTAATATTTGCACAATATATATAAAGATTTTCCAAATAATATCATAAAAACCAAAGTTATTATAACAGTTATGAATGTGATTTGAACCCACGCCCTCAGACCGTGAGGCGGTTGTATTATCCGCACGGCTACAGCCTTGTTATCAGTTAGTTGCGAATTTGGTGAACAATTGACATAGTGTTGCTATGGTGAGTGTTAACGTCATCTAACTGAAAATTCATATTAATCTAGCCGCGATCCTAAATTTGACAAACACTGTACACCGCACCCGCAAACGCGCCACTACGGACACATGAAGACGCGCGCGGCGACGCGCGCGGCCCGCGCGCGGGCTGCCCGCGCTACTACGGCCAAGCACTAGCCTATTTCGTTAATGTTGTTTATATAGATTAAGAAAAGTAATGGTCCAAGAATTGAGCCCTGAGGAACACCGTAACTTATTTATTGAGGTTTGCTTTGCAGGTCACCTATCTTCACAACTTGATAGCGGTTTGTAAGATAAGACTGAAATATTTTATAAACTGTACCTGTGATGCCGATTTGTACTAATTTCGCCAAAAGTATGTCATGGCTAACTGTATCAAAAGCTTTTCTCAAATCTATAAATATGCCTAATATTATTTTATTATTGAGCGCTAGAATAAGATTTGTCGATAATTATATACCAAGATCACTAGTGTTCCTACCTGCCTACCAATTTTTTCTTGAATATCTTATTGATTAATGATTTGGGTAAGATTTTATGTTGTGATTAGTGTCACATTTAGTTCAGTGAACGTATTATTTTTAATACTGTTACTTAGACAGAAATACACCGCTCAGTAATCGTGGTCAACGTTGTAGGTCTTTTAAAGACGTTTATCTCAAAATCGTGATTTTTGACAAACCAAATGTAACGAAAAAATTTAAATTATTAAATAAAATAAACGATTTTGATTCTCTTCCTATCTGTGAAACCCTAGTATTTGCATGCTTTTTGACGAGTTTTTCGTACGAATACCTCGTAAGTAGGATTTTATGCATTTCGGACCATCTTAAAGTATCGAACAGTTCTGGATGTAAAAGCGTGGATATATAAAAATTTCATAAAAAACATAAAACTCGCCGTACAAAAATTTTACAGCACGCAGTTTTCTCCCTACTGTATAATTACTTCTTTTACACTTACGTGGTTTTCACTCTAAGGCGTCGATATCCTGGATACACCTCATACTATTTAGAATATAAAAATCTAATAAATTTATTTTGAATGCGTTCTAACATTAAAGAATATTTTGCTTCGTAATTTGACCATATTGCAGAATTATGTTCTAAATAGCTATTAACCAGTGCCTCGTACAGCGCTCTCAGTGCCCCAGCGTTTGTAAACTGGTTAGCTTGGCGTAGTACTAACCCCAAATTGCGAAATGCTTTGCGAAATGTGCAACAAATGCTTTTTGAAGCTAAGATCTGCAAAGAAGTACACGCCTAAGTCCCTAACCTCTGTGACGCGTTGTAGCGCCATACCTTCCATTTGAGATTGATAGTGGCTTGGGGTGTGTGAGCGACTGAAAGTTATCACAGAGCATTTAGTGACGTTAAAGTATTACTTATTTGCTAGGCTCCACTCTACTATCTTATCTATATCTTGCTGCAGATTATCATGATCCTCGTTTTTATTAATTTCCCGTACTAATTTAAGGTCATCAGCAAACAACAAAGGTGTTGATCTAAGTACTACATCAGGTAAATCATTTATAGTTAAAATAGGCAATATAGTATGTTAGGATAGTGAAGGCATTTTGAGACTTCTTCTGTACTCGGATAAATATTTGTACCCCAGAGTAGTCTTAAAACATACAAACAAGATACAAGGCTTTTTTAGCTCACACAAGATGGGGTATCGTTTGAGAATCGATTCCACGACATGCACACCCTGGTGATGACAATCGATGTTACTACTTAAACCACTGCGCCATACCTGCAGTACAATAAAAGTAACCATGAAAGTCAAAGTACGTCTTCAAAACAAACAATGCAACGTGTGTCCCATTGCATTTAAATACACCGTTAACTCTTTCAATTAGTTTAATACACTTATAAGCTGATCTTAGAGCCGAGCTTATTGCTTCAATTATTAGTTTTGCTTAGATTTTGGCAGTTACACGAAATTGTCTCTTATTTCAAGGGACTTAGGGTTACAAGAACTGTGACAAATGCAAACTTTAATCCAAAACTATTTCTTAGAAATATTAGTACACATACCGGTTTCTATTTGATAGTAGTCAATAGATTGCTCTTTCATTCTGTTATGTGTTAAGAAAGACATGTTTTTGAAAGTGAAGTGGAAACGCGATTCTCCGGCGGAGCACGAAACAGCCAACAGCAATGCCAGAATTAAATAATCAAATAGTGAAAGATTCATGAAAGCGCTTGGGGAAGATCAGTGCCACCTAGTACTTATATTTTGAGAGTAAGTATTTTAAGACTTAGCATCTAGAAGAATATTTTGTCGAAATTATATAACTAACAATATTTGAAAGTCACACTATATCTTTAGACTGACAAACAATCGTTAATCACTCTAAAGAGTCATCTTAGTGTGAATAATGAAGTAACAACACTGCAATAGACAATCGCTACTCGTAACACGTAACACGACACAACACCAACGCTCGCGTATCGTGAAGACAATGAGTAAAGTCTCATCGGTCTGCTAACTTCGACATGCTAGTCTTGTTCATGTAGCCATTCAAGTTTGAACTCGCGTGCTATTGATTGATTAGGTACAAAATTGAAACGTGTACAGAGGCTTTAAGCAGTTATGTGTCATTTATCAATGTTCTCGCCAATAATACGTAATTATTACCACATTTGCGCAAATAATTAACGTTACGTGAATATCTGTGATATATTATGTTAATAAATTTGCTTACAGCCTTTGTCAACTCGTGGCGATAAAAATTTAATTGCTCGTGATGTAGTAAAATGCCTTATAGCAGCAACTGCAGTAAGTCAGTGGAGAAAAAAAATATGCTCAAGAAAGGGTTTGTCTCGACATCATTAGTCTCACTACGATGTTATGGTTAGCACTAAACTTTTAAGTATAGTTATTGAAATAAAAATAAAAAATGACCTTTTTAATATAAAGTCCTAAAATAAGTTATTGCACCTAATCCACTCTACCCACCAAAAGCTCGAAAAGGCTGCAACGGCCAAACAGTGAGATAAAATATGTCCTACTATTGGGCATTAAACTACTATAGGATACTGGAAAACTATGGAACTGTACATTACGCGTAGTACGTGGTACACGCGCTTACTGGTTTTTATATCCTACAACTACAATAAAAGTGGCAGTTTTTGGGGATGAACGGGTCGGTCGATGTTTTCTACTGTTTCACGCAAAATGTTCTGATCGGATTTTGATGAAATTAGGCATTAATATAGGTATGTCTGCATCTGAATAGCAAATACTACCTTTTGTTGCAATAGTCGACAACCAAACAGACTGAGCCGTGGGCAAAAGCTGCTTTAGTATGTATTTTCACCGGTAATGTAAGTAAACATAACCGTCAGATCTCAAGCCATTCTGATCACTCTTTACATACTCCGTCGCATTACCGTTTTATGATTCGATTCTATGTCATACTTAGTAAAAGAATTTAGAAAACTGCCAGCTCTTATGGTTCAAAACACGCTGGTAAAAATATAAGTACGATACTAAGAGTATAGGACTTCTGTTTATACCAGCGTGGTATTAATTTGGAATTCATAAATAGTTTAGAACATCATCAAAGTATCCAAGCCCCTAACACATACCAATATGTACAATTAGATTTACATCAAAGTCGCTTTCTATTTTGTAAAGCGTTGATAGTTTGGTTTCCATTCTGATCGGCGATGAAAGAAAAACAGTCAGCTGCTTATGTTGTGACGCCATGTAAGTCAACTGCTATCGGCAACTTGGAAACGGAATATTAAATCACTGTTATATTTTAAATTGTGGTCCAGGATTTTAGGAGATCAATTATTCTTTATTCTCATCTTCAGATTTTTCTATTTCTTCGAGTTTTGGTTCAGGATCTTAGAGCCGAAATGCACTTTCCATACTAACTAGTTTTGTTAGAATATTTCCAAAAAGTGTACTCAAAATTGAGAGTACCAAATCATCCTAAAGATGACAGCTGCGATCTAACTTTACCTCCTTCCTCCTTGTTCCTCAAGACACGAAGCAAAGAAGAATTAACAGATTGACGAATGGATCTTTCAAAATGGATTGACTTGAAGCGCCTTATGCATTTTAAAAAGGTTAAAAAGAAACAAAAGCGCTAGCTGGCATCTAGACTAATATTTTGATTAAAATGTCAATGGAAGATGAAACACACCATTCATCACTGGCCGGGATTCATTATGCAGCTCCCGATCTGGCGCTTTTGTCATAATTTAAGGGTAATATCCGCGAAAAGATTGAAGCGGTGACGAAGACGCAGCGAGAAGAGGGTTGACGTGTGGGTAATGAAGGCGTTATCGTAGGATTTGTAGAGAGTCGCCAACCCCGCGAAGGCGAGCCTCATTGCAATTTCATATTGCGTCACAACGCTCTTTTCTCTATTTAATATCTTAAATTTTCTAGATGATGCGATGCGATGTACTCTCTTTGTTGTGCGCTAATTAGATTCGAAATGAGTACCTTTACCATCGTAAGTTGTGCCCATAAGCAAAGTTTTACACAAATTTCCATTTCTTGATAATCAATACGAATATCATAAAGATAAATATGTAAATTTGTTTCTTGAATGCAGTACATTCGCGCGCAATAGACATACCCTGTGCATGTCTAACTTAAAAAACATAACATTAAAAAAATCTGCCTGTAATTTACAAGATTCTCGTGCGTCTCCCTTGTTTGACCGAAAGGAATTTGACAAATTTTCACTTCCCAAAAATTTTTTCGCGTAATTTCATTTGCCAAATTATTACTTAGCAAAAAATCTATTCACTAAAAATTGTAACGCAAACTTAATGTTTGAGAAATTAACGTTTAAACTATAACTTGTTTACCCACTAGTACTTTTAACATTTTTTATTTAGTCAAATATTTCAGTTGGCATAACAGTTTTTACGCAAAATCAATAACTATCCTAAACTAAATAGTTCAGTTCCGGGTAACCTACTAAAAAAACTCTTTTTTATATTAATGCAAGTCGTTTCTGGCACTCGCCGGCCGCTACCGCGGCACCGCTCGCTTCGGTCGCTCGGCTCGTGCGTAGGAGGTCACAGTTCTAACCTAACCTAACCTTACCATATTTTTAATAATTAACCTACTCTAACTACTTCCATAAATAAACTTATATCACGTTTATTGTCTGAAGATTGTTTGCTGTGATAAATCATTTGATTAAAGACCAAATGCCATAATGACATTATACTTGGTAATATTTTGCCAAGTAAAAATTTGACCAAATAAAAATATGCGTACTAAAATCATTCGAAATATTGCAATGGTATAAAAAAAGGTTGCTAAAATTTGTTTGGGTAATGAAATGCTGTCAAAATCTTTTCGGCAATACGGCAGGATCCCGATTCTCGTATCTGGTTTGACTTTAAAGCAATTGATTGACGGTGTGTTGTTTTCTTAGTAAGCATGAAGTTTATGTATGGCTGGATGTGGTTTCTCTAATGTATTCCTTAGTTGATTGCCGTCTTAATACCAATTTTTTTTATCTTACTCGTTTTACATTAAGATAATTATGCCCAAAGTTCGTTCGAAATATGTGCCATCAAATCATAAAATTGCAAGGCTGCTGATTCGTCGGGCAATGCCTCAACTCAAAATAAAAAGAAAGCTGAACAAAAGTATGTAAACAAAGTGCACTTTATTTGAGAGTCTGATCATTGAGAGCTATGTAAAGTTTTGTTGTTTGGAGTCACCGTGGACCGGGCATTCGCGTACATCGCGAACTGCACTAACTTCTCAAACGTCTTTTTGTACCATCTGCCGAATTCGAATCGAAAAGTTTTTCTTTATCTTTAAAAGTCCAGCTTAGTAACGAGTCCAGCTTATCTGCCCGGTATCAAGTCTAACTTTCTGAATCGATGGAGTTACGGATATGTTCAATGGATTCCAGTCTATGTAGTTTAATGAAGTAATAATATGTTTGTGAAATCTCGTTACGGCAAAACTTCTCTTTACTTAGGTGTTTTTTGTGTAAGGGATACGATTTGGAATTTACTTCGTTGGCATAATAACGCGAACTAGTGATCCTTTAGAATTCGAGATACGTTCGTAATATTAGCTTCGTACAAACTTTAACAGTGTCAAATTGCTCACTCCTCTCTGTGCACTGTGCATAATGTTTCCTCGACATATTAAAATATTTAACTACACATACTACATAGAAACGTATGTCCATTTAATGTCCCGAATATTCAATTGTAGACTAGTAAGAAAATTCCATGTAAAAGCAAACTGAATAGCAAAGATTAAGAACTTTATCCAACCAGATCAATGACGCTCTAACGAAAGGCCAAATTAAGAACTGTCAAACTTACATATCGAGTGCAATGAGTTTAAAGCAAAGGAATGACACGACCAGAGCAAAAAAAAACTGATTGAAGTCAAAGTCAAAGTCAAAATCATTTATTCATCTAGGCCTCAAAGTGACGCTTATGAACGTCAAAATTTAAGTTAATTACTTAATGATTCTACATTTAAATTTACTGCCACGTTCGCAATGCAATAGGTAGAACCACGAGAAAGAACGGGCAATAAAACTCATGGCCACTCTTTTCAAACAAATAATAATGGTTGTACATTTTATTTTTGTAAAGAGCTGCAACTGTTTCACATTGTAGACATCTACTAGGTAGTAAAATTTTTAGTAACTATTGATATCATACTCAAGCAGTAAATGATGTTCATATGGTAAGCCTTCCAAAGTAAATATGGTGAAACAGGAGCATCCACTTACGTCTTTTTTAATGTAGGCAACTCGCGAACATGGTCAGAACTATGGTGGAAGTGAAAGAAGCAGAAAGTAACGGTATATGAAACCAAAGCAATTGACAACCTATTAGTTAGCCCATGACCACGAGTTACTCACATTTTACAAATCCGCAAAGTTATAATGAAAGTGTGGAACGTGAATGCAAATTATAGTATGAAATGAGAATATGGTAATTAACTACACTATAAAATAAAACTACTAACTATTGACCTAGTCAAAAGCGAACAACTACTTCCAAGCGCACCTGTCATCAAAATGATCCTTCAAACTGTAATATGCCTTATTTTATAAGATTATTTTTAACTTCTGCCTGAAACGAACTTAACGGTAAGTCTAAAATATGAGTTGGTATTTTATTGTATATGCGAATACTGAGCCCAATAAAAGAGCTATGCGTTTTGTGCAAACAAAAATACGGAACACATAATTTATGTCTATTTCTAGTATTGATATTGTGTAGGCCACTATTCATTCTATAATAATTTATATTTAGTCTTACATGCATAACACTGACATAAATATATTGTGACGCTACAGTAAGAATACCAATAGTTTTAAATTTTTCTTTGAGTGAGACTCTTGTCTTTAACTGGTAAATGGCCCTAACTGCCCGTTTCTGCAATATAAAAATATTTTGGATATCAGCAGCTCTACCCCATAACAATATGCCATATGACATAACACTATATGAAAATAACTAAAATAAACCAATCTAGCCGTATCGACATCGGTCAACCTACGAACCTTCTTACTGGCATAAGCAGCTGAGCTAAGTTTCCCTGAGAGATATGTAACATGCGCACCCCATTGTTACTTCGAATCAAGTGTTAATCCTAGAAATAATGTGGATTCAGTTGTTTCGAGTACATCGTCATTTAAAACTATATTAGGGCCAAGGTTTCTGACATTAGACAGAGCAAACTTAACACATTTTGTTTTTTGGCGTTCAGTACTAGATTGTTTACATTAAACCATTCAGTCACTTGAATGAGTGACATTTACATGGCTGGTGCATTTCGTATTTATTATAAACTTAGTTAAAGTTTAAGACGGTAAAGGGATGATCGGAGAGAAAATTTATAGAAAATAGTTACGAAAATCCCCTTCGTTTACACTCATACAAGCTAACTAGCTTCATCATCATCAGCCCTGTATATAAACTGTCCCACTGCTGGAAACGGGCCTCTTCTTACTATGAGAAGGGTAAGGCCTTAGTCCACCACGCTGGCCAAGTGCAGGTTGGCAGGATTCACATATCTGTCGAGAAAATTATGGAGAACTCTCAGACATGCAGGTTTCCTCACGATGTTTTCCATCACCGTTTAGAAAGCGAAAATTAACAATTTAATACGCACATAACTTCGAAAAGTCATTAGTGCGCGCCTCGGATTCGAACCTGAGAACCTCTGCGTTGCAGTCCGTCGGTCTCTCCACTAGGCTATCGCTGCTAAGTATTTTATGTGAGTGTATTTTTACACTGACTGTGTCAATCATATTAACTCTGGTACGTGTGGATATGTGTTGACGTAAATCCTATAAACGCCAACAAAAGTTTATTTATAAATACGTTCCAATGCATTAGAATCATACACCACAAAGTATGGTTAGAATTATTAGAATTCCATTTCTGAGTAACCTTTTCTGAGTATCGTGTATCACGATAATTTCTCCTTCTATTTTTAATATTTTCAAGTCTCAACTGTGTTAAGCTTCACTATAATTTTATTCCGAAGACCACATAATCGTTTCGTTACAAAGAACAGCTAGAACGAAATGGTTGGAGATTGCCTAAGATAATAACATGGTATAAGCTGAAGGATTACGCTTACACCTTAATGATAGAAATTGGCTGAAGAAGAAAGATAATAATTATTTGGTTCTATAAGACTCCCTCTTTGAATTCCATTTTTTTATCACTTAGAATTAGTGCATTAGCACATTTGACGACCGGTTGGAGCAGCGGTAGTGTAAGCGACTGCTACGCCGAAGGTCGCGGGTGAACATGGATGTTTGTTTTGGTCCAGACCAAGACAAACACCCAGGTGTTTGTATGTAAAATATGTATGTATATACAAAAAATAGAATATACCTATGTATGTTTATCCATTATCTAGTACCCATAGTACAAGCTCTGCTTAGTTTGGGACTAGATCGTGATGTGTGTATGTGGTAGAGTATTATATTATATTATTTTATAGACGATATCAATAACGTCCCAAACAGCCAACATCACTATTATATTCTACGTAGCAAGTTTAATATTAGAAGCAATTTCCAGTTACATAACGTCGAAATCCTCAAACTTCGTAAGTTAGTTCTTAAATTAACAATCTATCCTCATTAGCACTAAAAACTCTTTGTGGAATAGACTGACGCGCAAATTGATAGTTATGGTAGTCTTCGTAAACGTGTATTAATATGCCTGTATATTTCATGGCTGCGTAGGAAAATTACGTAAATTATTGATGAAACTTTATTATCAATATATTTATGAAAACCATTTTGTAAATAAGGAATCTACAAATGTAAACAAATTATATCATGTGAAATTTCAGTTACTCTATTATTATAATTTGCCAGGGCTTATATTTTTATTCATTTGCCAATCTGCTAATAAAATGATTGCATATTTCCTATAAGCTTTCCTGCCTTTGTGTTGAAAAGAAATGGGAAGTATATTTTCAACGATAAAATGGACGTTAATAGCTGCTTTAGTCAAGTTGCAGCAGTTAAGTTGTACTACAAATGTTGTACCACAGCTAGAAGTATTATAACTGTGTATTAGTAAACCGTAATTCGAACATGAGCTCGTTAGCACTATTTAGTTATTTTGAATTTGTAAATTAGATAATTTTTATATGAAGTTTACTTTTGGTGCGATTTATTTTGTAAGAATATCACGTTGTTTCAGAAAATTCGGTACTTATAGTAGTTTTTGTAAATTCCAAACGTAACCTTCCCAATAGTTTCAATAACGTGACAAATCGGAAAAAGTGATAAATTGCTTCGGGCCTAATTTTAGAAAAACCGTAAGCAAGAAATCCGTTTCTTTTTGTAAAGAAAATTATCTTCGGCGAGCACTGGAGGGATGTCGGGCCAGACGGAATTCCGGCGTTGTCGCTCGTTCGACGTGATTCCTCTGTAGACATGATTACGTCTTTTCTTATATTGTGCGAGATGAATGGAGGCTCCGGGGCTGGCCAAGAAGTCAATTGCTCACGGTTCGTGACTTAGGGCGAATGGCCTCACTGTCGATCTTAGTCTTTACTTAAACTTACTCAACGCCGATAAACTGTCCGTCAGTGAATGGAGTCAGCTCATAATTACATTGTACTCTTTTAAATGTATTTGTTTGTAGGAAACACTGAACTAAGATAAAATGTGATCTTTGCTGTTGCTACGGTATCGAGAATACGATTTTATCGTATTGTTTCTGACTTTCAAGAACCATATTTTAAATTACGTACCATTACAGTATATTACAATATGGTTTATTGCGAGTATCATGCTGAAGTATCAATTTCGAAGGAGTCTGGATCACAATATGAACCTATATAACATACATAGAATAGATATCCTTACACGAATATTATAAACGTTTACGAATAACAACGTAATATACGCCAGCATACATAACATGTATAGAAAAGACGTTTCCCAATATTATAGGGTTTCGGGTTATTTTTATTGTATTAGTATAACACGATATTGTTTAGTCCCTCCGAGCAATGCTCGACCTACCCTTTTTAGAACTTTACGGAACATATACTCGTACATATTATATAGAAACAACAAAAGTATTATTTGAATTTTTTGTCATTGTATTTTTAAAAGAGAACTGTTCTGAATGGCTTTTTGTAACTTCTTTATAGAGGATTGAAGATATGGCATTCAAGCACAGACCATTCAAGTGACGACTACGATATGTAGTAATTGGTTTTATTTGTTCTTTGTATTTATAATTCTTCTTTATGCACTGATATCTACTGCACGATAGTTTTATTTAAACACGGACAGTGTTTATTGATGTGATTTCTATCGTCTGACCCGCGCAACCCATATTATTATTATTAAAACTCTAGTTTATGTCCCACTGCTGCACTTGTGGCGATAACACGCGAGCTCCTGCCAATCCTTCCGAAAATCGTCCAATTTATCCCGCCATCTCCTCATAGGCCTTCTCCGTTGCCGTTTTCTGCTATTGGGCATCTACTACCCGCCCATAGCGATTTTGGTATACGGCTAACGTGGAATTCCCAGTTCCATTTTAATTCCCGCAACCCATAGGGATAGCGATATTCTATGGTATCTTCTTGGGTTTACGTGAATGTTACACATTGAAATTAAACTACAGTTTACGGATTTTATCTTAATATATTTTAATTTATTTTCGGTGAAAAATGTAGCTTTTAGATCATTCGGTTTAAATGTAATAAATTCGTGAAACCAATACATCGCGATAAATGCCGTAAACTGTAGTTTAATTTCGATATTCTATGGTTTAGATTAGACAACTGTAACTGGCAATTTATTCAAGAGTGCTGACGCCGCATACTGACTAACAAAGATCTAATACAACAGGGACCGATAGTTTAACGTGCTCCTCGCTTAAAGCAACGGGCAAGCTAGAATTACCAGCACATAACTAAGAAAAGTCAGTCCGTCAGATGAAATAAATTACCTTTTTTTAAGTAGGTTGCAAAATACAACTGACTGATATCATTCTTAACACTTTAGGCACGTTCTCAATAATTAATTTCAAAATATTCTTCCACTAAACAATACTTACTTTCTTATCTGTATAAGAAATAACAACATCTATTTTTATCCAATAATATTTGGTTCAGCCACAAGGTCTTCTATTTCTTGGTTCTTTCGGATCCTCCAATTCCCATCCTCTTTTCTAATTAGGAAGCCAAGACTCCACGCCATCACAAATTAATGAATTTTTACAAAATTAAAATGTAGATACATCCTGGCGGAGTCGCAGAAAAGAATGGTAATCGCGATTTGCGTGGCCCGCGCCAGTGCGGAAAGACGACCGTCACCGCGGTTTTAGTAAGCGCCAAAAGAGGAGACACTCACATTTCTACCTGCCCAAGTAGCTGAGGATTGGACCGAAATATGGGTTTTTATGTCATACATGCAGAAATAAAGAATCAACAAACAAATAGACAAAACAAAACAATGTTTAGTGGTCAGAACCCGAGTTCTGATTGCAGGGATGGCGTAGTGGTTTAGGTGATCCTTAACTGCTGTACCAAGTGTCGCGAGTTTAAGGGGCGGAACATATCTGACCGAAGATGCGTCGAACGTATCTTCGGTCGCGTCTATTCCGTCAAATGAATCGGTACACATCTGACGGAAAATGCGTCGAGTGTATCTGCACACATTCGCTGAAAGCGTGGCTGTTATGCACACATATAAGTTTGTTCGTGCAGGGTCGTACTCAGGGCAGCTCAATATTTTACTGTCATATTCTTTTACCTAATCATTTTTCGTGATCCCTGATGTTATGTAGTCACTGAAGTCCTGTAGTTATTTATATTGCAATTCGAGTTTGACTATTAAAAATATGTCGGACTTCGAAGATTTTTTATCGTAGCCAACAAGCGTTATTTGAATATATATCCTATTTAGATATGGAGGTTCAAAAATAAAAGACGATAATACGATTTGGTTACGGTTTTTCACAAAACTTATACAAATGATAAAGAAGGGGTTACAGACTACAATTGCAGAGCAAGACACAAAATGTTTTCTATATAGGTATGTATGGAAATTGTTCCCGTGGACCTTTAGCACCACATACCCAAAAGTTGGCCCTCGATCCAAGCTAGCAAATATGCGTACGCTCATAGCACATACTAACACTACATTATTCTACACATTTCGTTTCTAAAAAAATAAGTAAGGTCTGGCGGCCCTGGAATCTTACGATCTTAAAATCACCGATCTGGGAATGACATGGATATGGTATGTCCAATACCTACGAATTTAGCGTGCACACCTACGAAATTAGCGTGCACACCTACGAAACGTTGGGCAAATAAAATGGCTGCCATTTGGGTTGTTCTTCAGAATGTAATCGATATCGATATGGAGCCGGTTATAGGAGAATAATACATTTTTGTAGTAAAGTTACCTTTGTTAGTTTAAATCTTTTGCCAGATTAGTTTATTCCATAATGCAAATGTGGGCGAACATGGCAAAGCGAAAGACGACCCTTGTATGAAACAAGTAACAAAATATTCTCTGAGAGCCAATATCGGTTTTTTAGACATATTTATGCACAAAAACAAAATTATTATGTTCGTTAGACAACTATTTCACAGCAGATGTACCACAAACCTTGGCGAAAAATATGGCGATAGTGGCACGAATGACATTTCTAATAAAATATCGTCATGATTAATTTATTCAGTAAACTATGGTTATCTCTTTTTCCTGACAGAGATATCCCTAAGATAAAACGAGACAACACTATGTTTGGTGGTTTTATGTCGATTTCGTATATATGTGTATAAAAAAAATCATGGCGAAATGTGGGTGTAATATTACACCTCTGCCTACCCCTCCGGGGATATAGCCGTGAGTCTATAAAAATATAAAATATAATAATATATGTGAATAATGTAATTTTCTATATGTACCTACTATTTGCCCTCTCCATTTATATTCCTTACTCAAAGGTCAAAATTCACGTGGTGCGTGGTGCGCGCGACGTCGACGGATAATCCGTTAGTACGCTCGACGTACTAACGGATTATCGGTCAGGTGTGAATGGTTGAACGTTTTTCTATACATTTGTATGTATTGGCGTTAAGCGACCGATAAAACGCGACGGATCTTCCGTCAGATATGTTCCGGCCCTAATTCACACACAAGACAACTTTAATATGTGATACCACAAATAGTTATTTCTAGTTCAGATACTATTTGCGTCCGTTGATAAAATGTTGTTAGTCCTCCGCGACACAGGATACAAGTTTGAAAGATGTCTTAAAAAAAGGTCATCTTTTTACAACTTTATCTTTTTTAACTTTATAGTAGATAAAAAAATAATTGGAAAGAGATCATTAGTAGGTAGTAATAAGAAATATTCCTTTTGCTTTACATTTGATAATCTTAGGACAAAAAATATAGTAGGTACTCAAAATAGAAGATAATATTAAGTAGGTACCAAATAAGAATTGTTATAAAGTTAATAATATTTCGTAGTATTTCTGATTGAAAGAGAGTTAATTACATAATCATCTCTCAAGGATCTAACTGACACAGATTAAATCGTCTCGGAAATCAATTCGTTGTCGCCCTAGCGTTATCCCTAGCGTTATGCATCCAAGACTAACTCCTTTGAGCCCGGGGTCCACTTACTGGTCTAACCAGATATGACAGATTATCAACTTTTCCACAGAGCGACTGCCGTCCGACCTCCGCAACCCAAAGGGCTAGCGATATTCCATGGTTTAGACCAGTTTCAGTTTATTTGAGGGTACTGACTCCCCGTAACGACTGTCAAAGATCTTCATGACAGCCGGGACCGACGGTTTAACGTGCTCTCCGAGGCACGGGGACAGCAATAATTAACACTTTAATACGCACTTAACTTCGAAAAGTCATTGGTGCGCGCCGTGGATTTGAACCCGATATCCTCTGCATGACAGTCCGTTGGTATCTCAAGATCCGAAGATACCATAGAAATCAATTAAAATGTTACAAAGTCGACAGCAATCTACCTACTCATATAAAATCATGACCAATTATTGCGTATTATTTATTATGACATAACTTACAAAAAAGGCAAGCTTCATTCCGTAAGGCACTTTCTACTCTTTTATTCCGTACCACTTTAAACAGTAATATAGAAGTCTAAACACTGTCCGTGTTTAAATAAAATCGCGAAAGATCCGAACTAATCGGTTAGATTTAGGGTTTATTGATTGAATAATGTAGAGTTACTAAAAATCATCATCATGGTCCTAGCTTTATCCCGGTTGTATCCAAGACTTAAACGCTTTGGGGCCAAGGTACGCTTACTAGTTTAACTAGATATGACAGAATATCAACTTATGCTAAAAGTAAACAAAACAAATATTGGATACTGGAACTTCTATGTGGATAAGTAGAATGATGAGTAACATAAGTAAGGGATCACAACGTTCCACGCTAAAATACAAATAAAATCATCGATATATGGACCCATTAAATTCTGACCACTAAACATTGTTTTGTTTTGTCTATTTGTTTGTTGATTCTTTATTTCTGCATGTATGACATAAAAACCCATATTTCGGTCCAATCCTCAGCTACTTGGGCAGGTAGAAATATGAGTGTCTCCTCTTTTGGCGCTTACTAAAACCGCGGTGACGGTCGTCTTTCCGCACTGGCGCGGGCCACGCAAATCGCGATTACCATACTTTTCTGCGACTCCGCCAGGATGTATCTACATTTTAATTTTGTAAAAATTCATTAATTTGTGATGGCGTGGAGTCTTGGCTTCCTAATTAGAAAAGAGGATGGGAATTGGAGGATCCGAAAGAACCAAGAAATAGAAGACCTTGTGGCTGAACCAAATATTATTGGATAAAAATAGATGTTGTTATTTCTTATACAGATAAGAAAGTAAGTATTGTTTAGTGGAAGAATATTTTGAAATTAATTATTGAGAACGTGCCTAAAGTGTTAAGAATGATATCAGTCAGTTGTATTTTGCAACCTACTTAAAAAAAGGTAATTTATTTCATCTGACGGACTGACTTTTCTTAGTTATGTGCTGGTAATTCTAGCTTGCCCGTTGCTTTAAGCGAGGAGCACGTTAAACTATCGGTCCCTGTTGTATTAGATCTTTGTTAGTCAGTATGCGGCGTCAGCACTCTTGAATAAATTGCCAGTTACAGTTGTCTAATCTAAACCATAGAATATCGAAATTAAACTACAGTTTACGGCATTTATCGCGATGTATTGGTTTCACGAAGTTATTACATTTAAACCGAATGATCTAAAAGCTACATTTTTCACCGAAAATAAATTAAAATATATTAAGATAAAATCCGTAAACTGTAGTTTAATTTCAATGTGTAACATTCACGTAAACCCAAGAAGATACCATAGAATATCGCTATCCCTATGGGTTGCGGGAATTAAAATGGAACTGGGAATTCCACGTTAGCCGTATACCAAAATCGCTATGGGCGGGTAGTAGATGCCCAATAGCAGAAAACGGCAACGGAGAAGGCCTATGAGGAGATGGCGGGATAAATTGGACGATTTTCGGAAGGATTGGCAGGAGCTCGCGTGTTATCGCCACAAGTGCAGCAGTGGGACATAAACTAGAGTTTTAATAATAATAATATGGGTTGCGCGGGTCAGACGATAGAAATCAGTGTATCTATGGAAATGCTAATATTCTTTTCATATCCTGTTAGACTAGTAAGCGGACCTCAGGCTACAAAACCAAAAGTCTTGGATGCAACCGGGATAACGCTAGGATGATCTGTATAGCAATATTATCATTATCATCAGATAATTATAATATTGCTATACAGAGGGACGAACCTCTACCCAGTTTAATTAAGAATACATCTCCTGAACGGTAGCTGCAACCCAAGCGTCTGGTACAGTGATATACAAACATCTATGTGTATATTATAATAGGCCCATTAAATACCGCGATATGCGGCAACCATTAAGTGACCAGCCTGCACTACACTATAATTAAGTTATTTGCGTATCAGGTCTGTTGAGAGCATCCACGTAATATCGGCCATAAAATATATAGGTTAATATAGCATTGTACCTATAGAACTCTTGAAGTGCAAATATTTACAGCAAGGTAAGGTCAATTTCGTTTGAATTGAACCTCATATTTTGCTACGAAAAATTTGAATAAAAAGTGCATATGACATATGCAAAAGTATTCACAGAATATACTAAGTAGTTAGTCCATTGAAAAGTTACATTTAGCATTCATTTATCAGAGGACGCAATTTTATTTTACAGATGTGTAACGGCCCGGCCACGGCGCACAGCGGCAGCGGCAGCGGCGAGCTCTTTCGATGTACATGGCGCGTTTACTCTAACGCGACATCGGTCGCGGCGGCGGAGTAAAGCGCGCGATGTACATCGAAAACGTTCGCCGCTGCCGCCGCCGCTGTGCGCCGTGGCCGGGCCGTAAGGAGGGCAAAGGCAACGATAGCCGAGTAAAAGGCAGCGATAGCCGAGTAGAGATACCAACAGACTGCCATGCAGAGGGTATCGGGTTCGATTCCACGGCGCGCACCAATGACTTTTCGGAGTTATCTGCGTATTGAATTATTAATTATCGCTTGTCCCGTGCCTCGGAGAGCACGTTTAGCTGTCGGTCCCGGTTGTCATGAAGATCTTTGACAGACGTTACAGGGCGTCAGTACCTTCTTAATCAACTGACACTAGTCTAAGACATGGAATATCGCTATCCCTTCAGGTTGCGGAGGTCAGATAGGCAGTCGCTCTGTGTGAAAGCTAATATTCAGCCAAATCCGGTTAGACTAGTAAGCGGACCCCAGATTGAAACTGGGATAACGCTAAGAGGATGATGATGATGTAAAGAAGGCTAGTGTTACGCTTGATCCAAATTTGTGGGGTCGTACCTCATGCCTCTCGGCCACCATCTTAGAAAGAGTGCTGATGCACATGGTTATTCTTGATTATCTGGTAAACTATTGGCCGCACAATGAATATGTGAAAGAGTAGTTTGTTGCAATTTAAATTCTTTACAATTTTGGTCCTGAAACTTACGTCATAAGGCCAAAAATAAAAAGTCATATCTTATAATTGTTATATTTTGGCAATTGTAACGTTTTGCCGTTATATCTGTGTCCCCAGTCTTAGTGATGACCCAGGCGTTGGCACAGGGTTTGATCAAGCGCCAGTATTAAATTTTTGAAGAAGCAGCGGCGATGCCCAGTGATGTACGTAACGGACTGCCGAGACGATAGTCTCGGGTTCTATCCCCAGTTACCCCGGGCACACACCTTTAACTTTTCGAAGTTATGTGTGTATTAAAATGTAAATTCTCGCTCGCTTAACAATGTGCCCGGTAGATGGCAATCGGCTCGCCCCCTATTACATTGGGAGCGAACATAACTGGCGAAGTGTGGGCGTGCAATACACCTCTGCCTGCCTTCGGGGAAAAAAGGCGTGAAGTTATGTTATGTAATGTTTATGTAACTTTAGAGGAAAGTAGTGATTTTGTCAGTAATTCATAATTTTCCTCAATGAATGTTGATATCTCTACTAATGTTCCTGCAGGTGGTCCCAGAACATTTATGCACTGCAGAAAATATTGTAGTATCCTTTGGCTGGGCAAACTATCATCTTCAGATGACCAGGGATGGAGTTTGTCTTTTTTTTTCAACTCCAATTTTCAGGGTCGTTGTTATGAGTGAAAATTAGACCTTATGGCACTGCAGAGTCTCAAGTTGGGAGACTGGGGTCTTGTTTTGGAAGAAATAAAGACAAATGAAATGTTTTTATATATTGCTAACGTCTAAAAAATCATAACACATTGAAAAGAAAAGTTGTTGCAAATTTCATTCGATTTTCGTTTGTAACTTTGCTATCTTTCATTTTACGTCTAAATGCTACAGAATCAAAGTTGTAGACAATTTAATTTGCAACAAAACATGTTTTGACGTTTTGCTGTACGGCCAATAGTTTGCTAGATAAACTAGAAAACCCATTTGTACCACTCTTTTCAAGATGGCGGCCGCAGGACAAAAGCTGCGACCCCACAAACTTGGATTTAACATGATACTGACCTCCTCTAGACATCTATAAAATAAAATTGCGTCCTCTGAAAAAGGCACGCTAAGCCCGAAAAAATGTAACATTTCAATGGACTAAGTGGCCATTCGGTGAGATGATTATTAAATTTGTTTTTCTGGTCTACAATTTAGGCGATAAAAAGTTTTGGTCAAGCCGAGAAAATAATATTTTCAAATAATATTTATATAATGATTTGGCGCGTATGATTCGAGACGTGTTCCATATGTCATTTGATTGATTTTGTTTGAATGTGTCCAAAGTATCCACCAACACAGTTATTAAAAGTGCGTCTCTTTAATTAAAAATAAAAAAGCCAACCTATAAATTCCAGCTTTAACTTGCGTTTGAAACTTAGGCTAGTAAGTGACAAACTAAAAGGCGAACGTTTTCCCGATTGAAAGAAAGTTGAAAGCGCATCGCACTAGTGCAATAAAGGTTTGTAAGAGACGTACGTGAGTAATTACAGCAAATAAACTGCAAGCAACAGGGTTCAATGACATCTTTGAAAAGTTCCAAGTCACAGCTTTTTGAAGTCAGGCAGGTATACTCAGATCTTATACTCAAAGTGCGGTAGAAAATTTGATCAGGTTCTAGTATCGCAATAAAATTATGGACAGAGTACCTTTTACCAGACATAGGTACCTTTAATTTTCTGCATCAGTCACATTTGGAACAAATTTTAGAATTTGATACAGTTTTATTCCATTACTTACATCTAGCAGCGGCTAGGTCATCGATTCTTGTTATTTTTCTAAAATTTTAGAAATTATGACATGGTTCCTAAAATTTTTCATCAGTTATGCCACAAGCTCTCCGTGACAAAGTATAACAAGAGTGTAGTGAAAAGTAATTGGAAGAATCAAAGGAAATCAACGGTAACGCTTGCCAAGTGAGGCCAGATTCCTTCAGCTGGTATTACATGCGATATCGGCCAACTGTATCGAGGCAACCGTCGCTACCTAGTGGAGATACCAACAGATTGACAAGCAGGGGGAATTGACTTGAGACCCACGTCGTGTACCACAGACCTTAGGTAGTTATGTGTGTTTCATACTGTTAATTATCATTTGCCCCGTACTGCCGAAAACACAGTGTTGTTCTAACAGTTGTCTAAACCATGGCATAATGCTATCTTTTTGAGTTCGGTAAGTCAGAGTGCAGTCACTGTGTTTAAATTCTGTTAAATCCAGCCAGACTACAAAGTATGCCACGGGCTACAAGACTACTCCACAATGCCTTAGTTGCGACGCTAGGATGAAGATCACGATTGGCTAGCTATAGGTATCAGATGTTCTATTCATTTGATTTTACCTAGTTTGGCCTCAATATATTAGGTAGTTCAGATATTAAGGGTAACTATATAACATGTAATTTCTATTTGAAATTGCTACATGACTAATCCTCTTTACAGCATTCATCGCACATCGTTAACAAAGCCTAACAATTTCCAATTATGATTTTGAGCGCTATTAAACAGTTCTTCGAACGGTCATTTAATGTTTGTATGATATGTGCAAATGACATATTTCCGAATATAATAATTATATGCATACGCTTTACACTTTAGTTCCAATAATGGCACATGTGTAACGACAAAATAGCCAGCCCAATAGCAGCCCGGCCACAGCCTACAGTGGCCGTGGCGGCAGAGGCGAGCGTTTTCTATGTACGTGGCGCGATTTGCTACGCCGCGGCGGACGATATCGCGTCAAAGTAAACGCGCCATGTACAACATCGAAATCGCTCGCTGCTGCCGCCACCGCTGTAGGCTGAGGCCGAGCGGTAATGTATATTGTGTGACTGGCAATATTACATGGATGGCGCAGTGGTTTAATCTGATCTTTTGCCGTTTGGCTTTGTCGAGTGTGGTGGGTTGAATCCAAAAAGATGAACAAGTGATCGTTTCGAGTCAGGGAATTCTTTGTATCAGTTGATATAATGTTTTGAAAGTCCTCCGCGACACACGACATTTTTTTTTTTGATTTTTATTTCTGCCGAACAAATTGACTCCATGCTGCCTGATGTTAAGCAGTCAGTGAAGTCCCATAGTGATGGCCATCATACTAGCAGCCAGCATGGCATTATGGCATGATGGCATGGCATGAGTTTTGACATTAGATTTTATTAATATTATTGTTTGACTTTACCTCTAATACTATTTGACATCATATTATTGTTATTATTTTTGTGATATCTCATTGGTGTTTCTTAAATCATTAAATGTTAATTATTCTGAAATTCCAATTAAGTCAAGTGAAATGTAATAATTAATGAATTGATAACACTGAATCTTGCATGCCTAATGGTGGAATGTAGAGAACATAAATGTTTTAGCCATAAGATCTGCAAATGTACCCATACCAAATTCGCAAATGAATAAATGAATTATGAATTATGGCCCTCACCTTGACGGCCTTGAGAAAAGTGGGATCATAAGTGGAGGGAACCACGTGGGCTGGTAAAGAGTTCCACATCTTAATGGTACGACAGAGATAAGAGGCGCCGAACCATTTGGTGCGTGACGGTTTCTGTTCTACCGTGTAAGAGTGGCACCTTAACCCAGCACGACGGTCGTGTCGTTCGGGATAGGAAAGGAGAGTATTCCTAGTCTGGGTAAAGTCTGTAATAATAAACAACTGGCCAAGTGCATGTCAAGCCACGCACACTGTAAGGCTCCTGTCTACCCGGTCTTTACTAGGGAGGATTCGATCACAATATTCATATAATCGTTTAGAAAAAATAAAGTTCAGAAAGTTTCAGAATGTCGCACAATACTACGCAATATAAATAAAGATGTTTTAAAATCAAACCGGAGTTATTTGCTTTAAATCATAAAATATTTTTAGGCCCCAACATAATTATTGCCATTACTTACCTTTAAAACCAAATTATATAGATTGTAAAAAAGACTAAATATCGTTAGTACTACGACGCTTGTTTCTAGTAGTCAAAATAAAGTTGTCTATTTACTCCGCATACACATTTATGTAAATTTGAATTACAACTCTGCATAATGTAATGTAATGAAGACATTAACCCGCACCGCTTTACTCATTGCCATAAAAATATTAATTAAACGTCGATACTATTATCATTTTTACCATCACACGTATATAATTACATATACCTAAAGGTATTTTTTCTAAAGGACACGGTTTTATAGATAGGTATATTTAACAAAGGGTTATGAATTTGTCGTCAAAAATTCAAATGGAATTTTCTCTCGGAAAATTATGCATGTAGCTAATAATATATAAGCCCGCCTACTCGAAAAAATATATTCGATCCTCATTTTTTTAGGGTGCTGGTGAAAGGCGACATGAAACCTTTAAGTAGTCTAGGCCGTAGCGATATTGAGCGTTGTCTATACTTAGGTCTTTCCTTGTAGACAAATGACGTTTATGAAGTTCGCTGACTTGCAAATCATATAATAAGTAAGTACTTTCAACTTACAACAAAAAGAAAAATCCTAAAAACTAAAAGTTACAGATTTGAAGAACATTTGTGTTCGTCTAATTTGGTTTTAAATTTGGTCAGTTAATGTTTATGCCAGCAGCTAATAATACACCTGATTTCTCAATAATTAGGAAAAAGGAACGCACAAATACGTTTAGGAAAAGTTTCACATTGTTTTGGATATGACGCTTGTCAAAACTGTTCTTTACATAAGCTATGTCTGTTAAAGAATCGATCCTTATGCTACCTGCTCATGAATTGTTACGCAATCGCCAGGACAGGGAAGCAAATAAGTTGTTTGATGAAACGACATCGCATAATACATTCGTACGTACGTAACACAAATACAAGAATAAATATTACCTATGCATTGCAGTTTTCGTTAGCCTAGTATATTTTTTTATATCCACATGACAAAGTAATTTTCCTAATCGCAGTAGTTACAGAAAGACCACATTATCTTCAAAAGAGAAAATACGGTAAAATCCTAACCATTTATGTGAATCCGCTATCGGGGTTCAAAGTATCAAAGGGAAAGCTCCTTATCTCATGACATCGTAAGAAAATCAGGAGCGGTGTATCTACGGAGGTTCCTAATTTCAAATGCCATTATTTATATATGAAAACACTAGCTCTGTTTATTTTCGTTTGAAAAGAAAACGAGTATTTTCCCTACATAATAAGGAAATTTTAAAGAGGTAAATTTGGAAAAAAGGCCGTTTACATTGTATGTACATAGGTAGTCATCATGTTTTTGAAACTACACCTATTGTACCGGTATGCTTGGCTTAAATTAATTTCAGTATAATTTAGTGTCAATATAAATTTTACGTGTCAGATAGTTTCGATCATCAATATGAAATTTAATTGTGCGATAACTAACCAGAAACGTTATAATGCAAGAGTAATAAAATTCATTATAGCTTCAGCAAGAAACAGGGCCGGGGCGCGGTTAAAAGCGGAAAATCCGTGGGTTTTATACATTAAACTCGCTGAATAAATTGGAAGTCGATAGGACATTCCTATCTAGAATCCACATTGAACCTGGTAGCTATTCTAAAATATCTATGCATAAAATTTTATTCGGCTCTGTGTTATTGCAAATTGATAGCTGAGAACCGCTGAAATATCATTTGCAAATGAACTCTATATAATTTATACTTGTTTCAACTTCCGAATGTAGTTAGTGTAATGATTTTCTGCTGTATTTCTTACATACACACTTGTGTAAGTTACTGCAAGCGTATTACTTCTAAGAAGATTGCATGAAGATAAATGTGAGGAAGCAAAGCTCATAAAGTTGTTAATTAGCATTATATTCAAAGCTGTGAGGAGCACAAAGCGATGAACTACACTAAACAAATTATAATGAAGTCGTACCGAGCTATTACTAAACAGAGGCTCAAAAGTTTCTTTGCATTTGGCCCGCAAGCGCTCATGCAATGTGATTACAAAGGCATTTACTCGGTTGAGTCGAGATGCTAGCTTGTTTTATTCAGGGTTTTGGTAAATCCTTCCTATTCTGTAGCGACAATACGTCGGGATCACGTCTCTATTGTTGCTTGTATCGAGTTGACGATTAGGGAGTTTCAATAACAGACCGCGACGTTCCCGTAATCTATCGCTGTCATAAAGTCTCATAATACAGTCACTCGCGTCTACCGAGGCTTATTGAGTACGAGTCGATTACATAAATTTTAATGTTAAACGCCTCGTTCGTGATTTAGCTGTTTTCATTCTGATGAATACCAAATATAAGATTATGTAGTAAGTACATGTATAAGATTATGTAAAACATTATCAAGATAGTAACATATTATAGAGACAGAGTGTACAGCAGCTGGTTTTGTAGAACTGTATTCATTGAAGAACATTTTCTGTACGTAAGTAAAAATATATAATATGAGTATGCTTCGGCATTGCATTCAAAGGGTTCCGTATCGTCTCAAAATACTTTTGTAAAAGTAACAATTTATATGGTGACTGCCTCGAAATTCTTTTTGTTATTTAAATTTTCGTATATTGAATTGTTATTTATGTCTTTCTTATCATGGGTATTTTCGTAACAATTATATTTATTTCGTAATAATGATAATATTAGGAAATTACTTATTATTAGGTTCAACGCCTGTGAGAGTTTTAATCTAGAATATAATGAGAGAGGTCTTCAAAGACATCACAGTTTAAACCAATCAGAGATAAGCCGCGATATGAATTAGACAATTTGTATGGAAATTTAATATTCTAGGATCGGGCAGGATGTTGAATTGAATTTGTTCCTATAGTGACCATAGAAATACACTCTTTCATTATACTCTTTGTTGCATGATAGACGTTTGGAAAGTGGCATCTCAGCAGTGTATAATCTATGACCTTAGCACTTCTGGCAAACATTCGGTGCGGATCCCTAAAAATAAAAATAGAGCCGAAGCAACCACCATTACTGACGGGAGCACACGATAAATAGGCAAGGAGGCATTGAGCCTGCAGGGAGATGGCGTTATTGCCTACTGAGGGGGATATTGTTGCGACTCGAGCCGCGTCCTGCTTTACATTCGACTACCGCAAATGACAGAATATGATTTCATAAAATTATTATATAAGCGAACAATGCAGATAACTAATGCCTAATGTGTAACATAAATCGACACGTATACCAATAGGTAATATTGCCACTGAGTAGAAAATATATGTGCCAAATTATCAACCGTCAATAGAGTGAATTTTAAAAGAGCCGACGATTGATATTCGGCTGAACACCGTAATCGTCACCGATAATGACGCAGGTAAACGATCGCTCTGCATTTCCAATAGTAATATAATAAACGCCTAAATGTAATTTATTTTAAGAATATACATTTAGCTGTTGACTTCCAAAGCAAATAGTGAATAACAGACATGAGATGTAAACATTGCTGCCGCGCCCACCACTCCAATACGCTAGCAATTTATTTATATTATACGTAACTTCGGAACTTTCGTGAAAATATTCGACGCTTATTCGAAATATTTTACACTGAGACCCCTCTGTTGACGTCTTTCATGTGCCAGCTTGGCTCAATGACACTTCAGAAAAACTGAAAAAGTTTTATAAACTAAACTACCTCTCGGGCAGGAGTAGGTATTTTAGATTATAACTTTTCATAGACATGCTTCGCAAGCTTATTTCGGTGAGACTCTTCTTGGCTTCACAGTGTTACTTTGATACGTAAGGCGCGTTGAATTTGTGTATTGCGTACCAGATAAATGAGAACGAATGGCTGATCTCGCCTGACTTATACTTTCAATAAGATACTTCGAGAATAATTTTGTTACTAATTTACAATCCACTCGCGTCCAATATAGAATAAGATTAACTTGAAATTGTTGTTAATATTGATGCGGTTACTTATTATTCTACAATTTTAATTTATATACAATCAAATGTATTTGAAATGGACTCGAAATTAATTTGTAGGTAGGTCTCAGACGGTATTCTATGAGAATATTAAGCAAGCTTGTTTGAAAGCTAATATTTGTACCGTGGGTTGACTTATTACTGAAGCGATAGATACTCCGTTCACTTTCATAATGCGTTTCGAATCAATAATTGTTAGTGAGTTATTGTTAGATTGGCTCTCAAGTAGTGAAATATTCAAAAGGAATTTTATTAGATGGGCAAATAGAATCTAATATTTTATATACGTAAAAACTATGATTTAAGTTCAAGTTATGTGAACAAATGAAGACGTAAGGCTATAATATAATAAAATATACTTACAATAATTATTTTGCCCATTATTCTTTTGCTTCTCGTCCACCCAGCTGAGTCTGTTTTTTTTTCGAAAAGCTTTGTTGCTAGAATTGAGCACCAAGTATGACAGGAATAACCTAACCTTACGTAAATTAGAAAGGGCTAAGGCTCTTTCTAATTTAGAAATCAAATGCCATTTCTAGCACCAGACTATTTTATTCCCCTGTTCGCCTGCTTAGGCTTACCAAAGCAGGCGACCTGGGGAATAAAATCAGCTGTACTAGACAAACCATTGCAGAAATGGCATTTGATGTCGGCAAAAAATAACTAATTAACTTATTCTTAAATGTAAAAGTGGACCGAGGTCAATAAGGAAATCAAGGACTGCAGCAAATCAATCGATGATAATTACTTGTGTGATTATATAAGAGTGGGTATTCAAATTAGTGTCGCACATGGATCGACTTTGATGTGACAGGCGTTGTGATGAGGGTGTTATTTGGATATCGAACCGATCGGTGTTCCGTTTACGTTGCGAATCAGATCTCGCGTTTATGTCCGTTCTTTTTCAGATGTCATTCTATGCGGCTTCTTAAACCTTATCCTCTTTTTATTATAGTCTCTTTAGTACTGTGCTTTCTTTTGTGCAGTAAAATATCTGGTTTTTATATCGTACCTCTTTAGCATCTGCACGGCATCCGGTGCCCGCGACGCCGGGTTCTGCCACGACATCCGCACTTGCTTTTAAAGTCCTTTTAATTTTTTTTACAGTCAGTAGACGGTTCGTTGTAAGGTGAACTTTAGTTATTACAAGTTTTATTTGTATTAGCATGATGCGTCCGTAGTCTCCTAGTGCGCGTATAAACATTTATCTATATACTTACCTAGTTTGCAACCCCATTTTATATGTAAATGGGCTTTTCCGTTTGCAAAGTGCTCCTTTCTCGGAGGTGATCCTGTGACTGCGACATAAAATGAATTTTACGTCGCATCAGATCCGTGACTAGGCGCCTCAAAAAATCCTATTTATATCCATGTTTATATGACTCTATTGACATGACGTGGCTGATATACTTTTTTATTTGTAAAATCATGTTTATGCTCCTTATATTTATTAGGTCAGGTAAATCGGAAGCAAGTTGAGTTGAAGTATTGGTTATTGGTTTTTCTATTTGCTTTTATTTTTTATTTATTTAACTTTTTGCACAACACAAATAATGTGGTACATAGGTGGATTAATTCCTTAGGCATTCTCTACCAGTCAACCTAAGGTGGTGCAGAGATAATTGATGGTAGGTGCATGATCATTATATTTTCATTATTTGAACAGTAATTACTATATTACATAATTACTACTTAAACTACTGATATATATTTAAATATATACATATATGTTTACATGTATTAAGTATATATATATATATATATATATATATATATATATATATATATATATATATATATATATATATATATATATATATATGTGTGTGTGTGTGTGTGTGTGTGTGTGTGTGTGTGTGTGTGTAGTAGTCAATATGTGTTTATTCTGCCATTTTGCTCCGTAAAAATGTCGAGCCTTTAGTTTAAAAGTGAACCGATTGTTAGCCATCCTGATATCGATGTTTTTTATTTTTTGCTTTTATTACATACAAGCTGGTAGAGATGACTTCGTTCGCGTAGAATTTTAATGTATGCGGGCGAATGCAATTCCCGGACTAGATGGAAAATTTATTAAGGTTGCCGGTGAGAAAAAAGCCGCAGGTACTCCTTATATAGGCAGGTACCTGGTAGTAAAATATTATCAAAATCATTACAGCAATAGAATACCCGGAAAAAACAGGCTTGCTTGTTTTGAGGCAGTGGTATCGTGCAAATAGCCGCGTGAGTATTAAACGTACTCTCCAAGTTACGGGGCAAGCGATCAGTATCAATTTTATGAGCCCATATCCATAGCTTCGAAAGTCACACACAATAGTCACTCTACATTAACATAATAAAAATATATATTTGGCACTTGTCTGATATTGTCTACAAATCGTTACCTCAATATTAATGGTTATTTTTTATAAAAACTATTTTCGTTTCTCAAAATTGTAAATTGTATTCCTAGCTGTTTGTGTTGTATTTATTGTATTGTGCGTTGTATTTGGTGTGTCAATAAATGATTTACTTATTACTTACTTACAAAGAAAATACGCATAATTATATCATGAAAATTACCATAGTTTTAATTTACTTTTACTAGTTATTTACTTTTTGTCTCAAACTCATGCCTCCTCCTGTGCCTTAAATTCTGTAGTTATAAATTTGTTTGGTGGTAGATAAAAATATGTGTGTTTGCCGAAATATTTATATCTTATGGACTAGATATATGGATACTTTTGAAGTAGTTAGATATATTATTATACACATTGTTTCTTGTCTATTCAACTACTACACATGTTATAATATCTTACCTACGTATGTTAATTGAAACTTAATGTCTTTTTCTGCGTTGGATAAAATATTTGTCAACAAAACTAAATTTAAGAGATCTTGATTACGTAACTTCATTTTGTTGTAAAATAACTTCATAACATTTATTACAACCCTTTCTTTTCTAATAACCTAAGTTTAAGAGGCAGATGTTGGACACTTTTATTGGAATTACAGTGTACGTTGTGCGCTCCAATTTCAAAACTAGTGGTGTATGAAATTAAAAAAACCTTGTCTTATATGTTATGAGAAATAATGGTTATAAGGAGCGCCGACTCGAGAGCCGTATCACTTTATCAACTCAATGAAAACTTCGTATTTTAACATTTTTGTTGGTGTATTTTGTGCATATTCTAGAAGGACCTCTACAGTATCTACCCATATACATAAGTTGATTAATTTTCTTTGAAATAAAAACCTATTACATGGCTGTAATTAAATATACAGTCTTGTTGTTTAAACTTTTAAAATTGCATATTAAGTTACGTTATTTTATAATACTTGATATGTCCACACAGTGGAAATGTACCAATGTTAGTACCTACTATAACTTGCTCACAATGATATTTAAACATAATTATTTATGTTTACGAACAGTGAAAGGAAAGATAATAACAAAAAAGTCAATTTTTGACATAAAAATATATTAATTGTTCATCTCTCTGTCATCGATTATTCGAGATATAACAATTCCTTCGTGAAAATTGCCACTTATTTACTCTCACTTAGTTACAAATTTGATGTTACAAAAACTCCAACCAGAAAATGGTTGGAGTTTCTCTGTACTTTACTTTAGTGTATAGGTGACAATCTAATGTCATCTATAAAAGTAAAAGAGATAGCGTATGACTAAATTAGCTATTCGTGCTATGAATACAAAATCTACTCATTATTGTAAATACTGCACTCATTATTCGAAGAAGAGAGTTGAAAATATTTTACCCCTCACTCTGAATTAAAATTCCGGACGCGACCACTTTAAAAATTCGCCTTCTTTCTTTCTGAAATAAAGGCGTAACATTTACCCGTTTTAATACTTTCCACAGTCGAGAATATTAATAAGGACACAATATCTCTATAAATAAAACATTGAATAAACAAATACCTGCCGCTGTGTGCTATCGATAATTAAATTATTAATTTATTGCTCATTTACAACTTTCGGCGCCAGTTTGCATTTTAAAGTAGTGGATTGTGCAATCAAGTAGACTTGATTGGACAATCCGCATTTTGTAATGGGAAGAAAACATTTTAAAATACTTCGTACAATAGTTGCTTCCTTCGTAAATGTTATGAACTTAAAATAAAATTTCTGAGTATTATAAACTAAAAGATCGTATTAAGCTTTTCTTTGAAACACGACTTTTTGTGTTTCAGAGAAACGTTTTTCTAGTTGTAAATCATTATAATTTTAATATAAAAAATATTCTTAAGTGGCTTGACAGCTATTGGAATAAGTTTATTACGGGTAAATGTAATGAACTTAAAATAAAATTTCTGAGCCACTTTCTTTTTTTTTTTCATTTTTAGAAAGGGTTATATTTATTAACGACCATAAAATTAAATTAATTTTAAGATAAAACAATTATAACTAATTATTTACTACTTACTACTAAAATTAAATTAAAATATTAAAATATAGGTACAATACAAAAAAAAAGAAAAATGAAAAAAAAAATCAAAGGGTGTCGTGAAAGTCCTCCACATCGCCGTCTATTGGGAACGTGCCCAGAAGACTGGCAGCATTGCCACGCTGCATGGCAATGCTAATTTTTTGAGCTAGATACATACCAGCCTTCTGGTCACGCGAGGTGTCGACAAGTCTCTTCGCAAGTATATAGAGATCTAGCACTTGGGCCCCATGAACCCAACGTTTCAACTCCAAACGGCTCAAATACGTAATCCCCTACAAGATTTACGTATTCGCGCCGTTTTAGTCTCTCTCTAAATTTCTGAGTATTTTAAACTAAAAGATCGTATTCAGCTTTTCTCTGAAACACGACTTTTTGTGTTTCAGAGAAACGTTTTTCTAGTTGTAAATTATTATAATTTTAATATAACAATTATAATGAAGTGGGTTGACAGCTATTGGAATAGGCATATTTTTTGCCTAGAGAATTTACATACTCAAACTCTGAGTTGTTTTAAACCAATATCAAAAAGTTTACCTTTATACATTTTCTGAAGTTATAGGCCTTTTTACAGTTTTATTATTGTGGCCCAGAGGAAACATATCTCTAAGTGAATGCTGTTAAAATGCTTATTTTATAACTCCTTATTAAAACTAGTTAAGTATAAATTATTATTTTTGTTTTTATCAAATACGTCGTTCTTAATTCGAATCGGATCAAGTCTTTGCTTTCCAACCGATCGCTATGAAATTTTGCACATACACACGCTGTTAGTGATCAAAAAATGTAGTGCAAAGTGTAACGCGGGCCTAGGCAGAATCTAGCATGAAATATTAGACATCTTGGTTCATAATATAGTTGCGTTGTGATTATATTTTCATAGGAATGGGTTGTTATATTTTTACGCATTCTATTATTTATTTAAAGGACTCAAGTAAATAAGTTTTCTTAAAGGTACTAAACAAATTGTATTCCTCTCCTACTGTGGCCAATTTCATTATAAAACACTTTGAGCTATATGACCATAGGATCTTCATATGTGAAATGTTGTTCAAGTACTTACCATCATGAGAGTCGTAGATGTAGATGACGTTCTTCCAGCCGTAATGAGTGACAGTGTCGATGACAGCACGGTGATAGTCAGGGCGCAAGCTTACTGCGTAGTCGATCAGGCCTGAAGATGGCGGGATCACCTGTTAGACAAAGAGCTACATTAGCAAAAATTCCATCGCGCTATTACTATCACTATTAGTAACAAAATACCATCTAGCTACTATTGTAAACGCGAAGGTTGATGCAGATGAACGTATTGATTAATGTTTTGATACTCTTTTAAACAAATAACTAAACGGCTTTTGAGCTTATAAATCATAATTGCGGGAGAACCACAGTCGCATACAAAGCTCTCCGAATAGCTTGAGAGAAGGGGCAGTGGCGGAGAACATAGCTAGAAAGACCGATGGCTGTTGTAGCATATGGTTTTGGAGTCACGGTCACGCACCGGACGTATAGCAGAGATAGGACTCCCGCAAGGTGGACCGATGATCTTATTGGGATCGCGGGCGACGGATAGATGCGGGCGGCCCTAGGATGGTCTATCAGAAGAGCTTTGGGGCAGGCCTATTGGCTACGATGGTGATGATGTCAGAATAGCACATGTATTACAACATAACACACTTGTACCTTCCCGAGGCTTTTGAACCAATGCTTTGTAATAATAAGTAGTACTTATCTAGTAATATTGCTAGTATTGTTTTTAGGACAAGGCTATTGCCATCTACCGGGCACGCTGCCAGACTTCACACAATAGAATATTGGCGGAATTAGCTCTGAATTTTGCATATTTATTCAATCTATCTGTAGTGGTTCTATATAATTATTAAAAACATACATTTATAGTAAAAATAATTTCAGTACTTTTTTTAGTTTTCCGTAGCGTTAATGACTGATAATTTCTACAGCCTGGCATATTTTTGTAATCCTTCTTAGATTTATCATTTCTAAAATAGGGAAAAGTTACGTCTACAGTTAGGGTTTATTTAAATTGGTATAGTTTAAAAACTTTGGTATGATGTACATACAGGTATCACATTCCAAAGTTTTCATTATAAATTTGTAAGTATTATACATTATATCACATTCCAAAGTATTTGTTACAAATTTGTATTGTACTTTTTTTCCTAGATTAAACTATTTTCTACGCGAATATGCATATTACGCATGACAGAATACAATATCTATGATGAGACTCTACATCATCATCACTTGTGTCTGTTTACAATTCTGCAACTGTTGTTGTTTCCGAGCTACTACTGAGAAATGCCCTAATACATAGAATACCGAGTAACACTTTGCTTTGATCAAGGATTAACTTGACAACTCATAGTGGCTCTGGGTCAACTCAAGCTACGAGACAAAGCAGACATTCAGTGAATACGCACCATTGGCACTATTAACATGATTAGTATAGTAATATATATATGTATATTAACAATTAGTCTACTTCCGGGTCATCTCACGATTCCTCTAGGGGAACCGGGGGGAAACTGATACAGGTGCTGTCCTGTCTCAATGGTGTCAGCCGCCGCCTGCAACTGCAGACGGGTCACGGGGGTGTGGTCCTTGCCACTGGCGTCGTATCCGGGCGTCTTGTCCGGGTGTACTTCACGCCGCTAGCGAGACCTGACCCCACCGGCAGTATTCCCAAGAGGGGAACGTCCGGTGAGCGATCTACGAGCCAGCGGCGGCTTGTTCGGTGGGGGCTACGCTTACGTTGGCGAGGTCGAGCTTGCCGGAGGAGGCTCCCGACAAGCGCCCGTCAGCTGACGTGAGCGAGCTGGAGTCAATCCGGTGTGACTGCTGCGGGGATCAAGTCCCGCGGCAGTGGTCGGTCCGGTGGGCGCCGATGGTATGGCGCCAGCTCCCGCAGGTGGCGGAAGGATGACCCGTCAGCGCGAGCGAACATGTTGGCGCTCAGGCGACCGATGAAGTCGTCGAGGCTCTCCATGCGTAGGTCCCTGGAGATGACGTCGTTCCTCACGTAGCGAGGGGCGTCTACAACGGCGCGTAGGGCGAGCGACTGCTGCGCACGCAGCCGTTTGCGGAGGGTCTCCGCAGCCAGCGCGTACCACGCTGGGGAGGCATAGGTGAGGCGGGTGCGGATGTATGCCTTGTAGACAGCCAGCTTCGCACGGAGGGGAAGTCCGGACGCCAAGACAGGACGCAGGAGAGCTCGAGCGGTTCGCGCTTGGCCAACAACGTTCTTCACGTGTGGGGCCATCGTGAGACGACGGTCTATGGTCACACCGAGGTATTTCACCGTCGGGGACCAGTCGACGTGGTGTCCGAGCATGGTGAGAGGCGGGGGCAGTCTCCGTCCACCCATGGAGATTGCCTGGGTCTTCGCCACGTTGACCGTCAGTCTCCAGTCTTCCAGCCAGGGCGGGAGTGCATTCAGTGCGCGCTGCATCTTAACCGCCGCGTGAACGGGGTTAAGGGAGGTGGTGATGTAGGCAGCGTCGTCTGCGTACAGCGCCAGCATGGCGCCTCCAGCGACGGGGATGTCGTCCGTGTACCTGCTGTAGCACACGGGCGAGAGGCAACTCCCTTGAGGTACGCCGGCTCAGATGGGCCGCTCTGTTGACAGGACGCCGTCAACTGTCACTTGAAAGCGCCTGTCCTGAAGAAAGGTGGCCACAGTCTTGACTACTCGGCGGGGAGTAGTAGACGTGGACAGCAACCAGGCCGGCGTGCCAGACGCGATCGAACGCCTTCTCCATATCGAGAAGTACTGCAACAGCGCTCTCCCTCTTGTTGAGGGCCACCGTCATGTGGTGCAGTACTCTCGCGAGCTGGTGCGTCGTGGAGTGTTCGGCTCGGAATCCGAACTGTTCGTCGCGTGGCTGGATGTGCGGTACAAGATGCAGCAGTAGAAGCTTCTCGAAGACTTTCGAGAGTGTCGACAGCAGCGTGATGGGCCGATAGCTTTCGGGCTTCAGTATGTTCTTCCCGGGCTTGGGCAGCATTATGACTCGGCCGAGTCTCCATGCTGCGGGAAAGTGACTTGTGCGGAGGATGCCGTTGAACAGCTGCGTCAGCGTTGCGATTGCTCGCGGAGGTAGGTGACGCAGGGCTTCGTTGGTGATCCGGTCGGGACCTGGGGCTTTCCGCAGTTTGGTGCGGCGAATCATTCGCTGCACCTGACCCGGGGAAAAGACTACTGGGTCTTCCGTGGGGGCTATCGGCGATTGGAAGTAAGACTCCAGACGCTGCTGGATAGCTTCTACATGCTGCATGTCAGAAGCTGGATTCGGCTGGAACTGGGTCTCCAAGTGGTCGGCAAAGATCTCCGCTCGGTCCTCGGGGCGGTAACGTGGGGTACCGTCACCAGCCAGAAGGGGCCTAATCGGAGGTTGCTTCCCAGAGAGTTGGCGGCACAGGCGGTGGAGGCCTGACCAGTCTTCACCTGATCGCTCGATGGTGCGGTGCCAGGACTCGGTGGCGACTGTCTCCAGTGCACTCGAGATCTTCGCAGCCAGAGCGTTGAGCTGGGACTTCATAGTCGGGCATCGGGTGCGTTGCCATTGGCGTCTCAGCTTCCTCTTCCTCTCGATCATCGCCATGATGTGGGCCGGGAGTTGGGGAGGCCGGTGTGTCGACGCAGCGTCCAGACGCGAGACTCGAAGCGCTGTGTTGATCACAGCGCTGAGGTGCTCAGCGAGTGTGTCGACGTCTGCGTGGGTCTCGATCCGGCGATAGGGCGCGTGCTTCGCCATGTAATCGGGGAATGCTTGCCAATCCTGGCGGTGTCGAGAGGGTGGTGTCACTGTTCGGGCCGGAGAACTCGACAGTGTGAGTAGTACGGGTTGGTGGTCCGAGAGGAGGTGGTCGTCCAGGACGTCGATCAATGGTGCGGTTGGCAGGCCGCGGATGACCGTCACGTCGATGACGTCTGGTGTGAGGGCTGCCTGGTACGGATAGTGCGTCGGGACTTCTGGCCCCAGCACGTCGTAGCCGTTGCGGTCTGCATCGTCCAGTAGACGGCGGCCGTCAGGGCAGGTGGTGGTTGAGTTCCAAGCCGTGTGTTTAGCGTTGAAGTCGCCCGCGACTATGGTCGCGTTCGGCGAGTCCAGCAGGGTGTGAACATCAGCCGTCGCTAGTCTGTTGTTGGGCGGCTTGTAGAAAGCAAACACACGGATGGGGCGGCTATCTATGCAGACTTCTACGCCAAGGGCGTACGACGACTGCAGCGTTGGCACAGGCAGCGGTTGGTGAACGATCCTTCTCTTCACTAGGACTGCTAATCCCCTATACGCAGTCCCAGCTGGAGAGATATGGTCCTCTCGGTACACGTGGTATCCTGGCATCTTGAATGAAAGGCTGGCCTTAAGGTGCGTCTCGTTGACGAGGGCGATGTCAACCTGCCGCTGGGAGAGCAGCAACCTTAGGAGCCTGGTCTTCTCGGGGGACACTCCGTCGGCGTTCAAATAGACAATGCGTATGCTCCTAGCGGCCATAAGCGCATAGTTCGCCTACGCATTTGAGGATGAGTGGGACCGGATCCCGCCCGTCCTGTAGGGCCTGTAACACGGCGTTGAGCGCGCCGATGGCCACGGTAATCACCGGGTCTACTCGTGCCGGCGCCGGCGTGGTGGTCACCGGCGCTGGCGCTACAGCCTGCTTCGGCTTCGTCCTCTCTGAGGGGGCAGCGACCACAGGTGCAGTAGACTGCTCCTTCTTCTTGGTCTGCTGCATGGATGTCGCAGCAGACTTACTCCGGGGTCTCCTTCGCCTCCTCCTCCTCCTGCCAGCTGGCGCCTGGGCAGAGTTGGCAGCGGCCATGAGAGAGCCGGGGGCGTTTTCTTCGGCAGCAACGGTGGGTGGTTTTGTTACGGCTGCAGAGGTACGAGCCACTGTGCCGGCTCGTTTGTTCCGCGCCTCCTTGCGGAACACCGGGCAGGCAATGTTGTTGGCCGTATGTGCACCTCCGCAGTTCGCGCAGGTGGGTGGCGATTCAAGCGGCCGTGGGCAGTCCTTCGCGGCGTGCTCCTCTCCGCAGCGCACACAGGCTGGGGGCCTGTGGCAGTTGTGTGACGAGTGCCGGAACAACTGGCATCTATGGCACTGTGCGGGGCCTTTCTTGCCGCGCCATGCCTCTATTTTGACGCCGGGCATACAGAGTAACTCTGTGACGTCAAATATGCCCGGCGTGATGTCTGGGGTCCGCTGCAGCTGCGCGTGGAATAGGCAGCCGGGACGACCGGTGCGCGCCCGTATGGCGCGGACGTACTCCGGGATGTATCCGAGCTCCCGGAGTTCCCTCTCGATGTCCCCGGGGTCGGTATTGGAAGGCAGGCCTCGTATTGCTACCTTCACACTCTGCTCGGCTGGGAGGGAGTAACAATACCAGGATATCCTGGTATCCTTCTCCAGCTGTGTGAGGTAGCGCTGGATGGTTCGGTATTCAGCCTCCGACTTCGGCATGAAGCGGATGCCTTTCCCGTATGCGCGGCTGTTCGGCGCGTACCCTAGCCGCTTCTTGAGCTCCTTGAGGTGCGTCGGCCAGTCCGGTAGTACCTCGACCACGAGTGGCGGGTACCTGGTCTTAGCAGGAGCGGTTGTGGTGGTTGTCGTCGCAGTGGCGGTGGTGGTGGTAGCCACTGGAGTAGGTAGCGGTGCTGCGGTGGTGGTGGCAGCAGTAGGTGCGGCAGAGGTAGACGCACCCACTGCGGTCGCGGTGGCAACGGCGGCGTAGGACGGCCCAGTCTCCATGGGGGAGACTGAGGTCGTGCTGTGTAGGTTGAAGGGCGGCGTCGTAAATATCGCCTGCCTCTTCTCGGCCATCTGGGGGGGTGAGGGGAACCTCTCTGGTGAGATGGTCACCGGTGGCGCCGTGTATCGCGGCGCGCAGTGTGGCTGGTCCAGCCTGTCCGGTGATGGTGCATTGGGTGCACTCTGCGACAGTGGCCTCTTCTCTCGCCGCTGCTGAGGCGCCATCTGCAGGAGGGCAGCTGACGTCGCCAGTGGGACGAGGTGCGGGGGCAAGGCCGCGATGCGTTGGTCGGGCGTGATGCCGGCCGGTGGGGCAGTGTTGGCAGCGGCAGTGAGTGCCGGAGCGGCGCCGGATGAGGGCACGGTGCCGGACGGCTGCATGGCACCGGTCGGTGGCGCGGCATTGGTGCTCACCTGCGGCCACACAAACGGGTGCGCGGCGCGGGTGGGCTGCGCGGGTCGCGGGGAATCGGCGGCCGGGGTGACACCTATCGGTGGCATCGATGGCGCCGAGAGTCTGGGTGGTGCCGGTGACGACCTTGGGGACGTCCTCGGCGTTGCCGTTGGTGTCGGCGTTACGGGCAGTGGACTGCCCGCAAAGTACTCCTCACCCCCAAGGCCGGGTGTTATGTTGAGGGGAGGTGGGGTGGTGCGGGGCGCTCGGCTGACCTGCTGGTCGCTGATCAGGCGCTCAACGCCCGCCTGGATGGCGGCGAGCGGGGCGACACGTGAACGCCATATGCTCCGTCTCGGCGGAGGCGGACGGGTTGCCTTTCTTGCAGGCGGGTACTGTTGTTGTGGCGGCGGCATACTTCAACGCCACATCCTTGTCGCGGCGAAAAATAAATAAACGCCGCGGTCCAGACGCGGCGGTTGAAACGCCGAGCTGCGTTAACTGCGCGGTGCGGTTGCGGCGCGGCGCGGCGCGGTGATGCCGCGGCGCGTTAGCTCGTCGCGGTCAGCCACGCGACGCGGAGGCGACACGCGGACGGCACGCGACGGTCGAACGCGACGCGGTTATGCACGCGGCGCGGTAGTACACGTGGAGCGGTTGGGGGGGCTGTCCAGCGCGGTCTCTTCCGACCTCCTCGGCACAGGACCCCCACTGAAACGGCCCCCGGGGCTTGCCGCTGGTGGCAGACCGAGGACCGAAAACAGTAGTGAGCCGTGTGATTATCCTCAGAAGTCGGTAGGTGCACTATTATATTATTAAGGCGTCCCCGCGTGAGCGTGTTGTGATGCACACGGAATTTATGATTCGCGAGACCCGAGCGCTGCGAGAATCGACGTCCTCTCGCTACGACGGCCGGCGGGCTACGACGGCCGGCGGGCTAAAACGGCCGGCGGGCTAACAATTAGTGCTTGATCCTACGGAGGTCTTTAACCTTTGGAGAATCTTAACATCGACTTTTAATTTATGACGTCAATTGATCAGAGCCATCTAGTTCAAAACACAGGAACTTGTTGAAATAGATGAATGATTACATCATTAACGTTGTGATCCATCGTTAAACTAAGTTGATTAGTAATTAATGGGCCGGTGCATAGATGGCGTAAGTAGTATATTGATGCTATTTCTTATTAGGTGTGTTACATTAATCATTTTTCTTTTTTACGATGACTCTGAAATAAATATAGCACAAAACAAAACCTTAAACAATTTAAACAGATAGGTCAACAAATAGCTGTGCTTGCAAGTGACTGACATTGTTGACACGAATTTACATACCTAATGCCATGTGCTAGTCTGGTCCATGAGTTTATATAGCTAATTTAATCACAAAAATGTACCAACTGCTATAGATTTTAAACACGGCCTAATTCGAGCCATGTTTTATTTCTAATAACATACGAATACAAATCAAATTTCAGATTTGCTAAGAAGCTTTTTACGAGTATGCCTGTCAATATCAATGTGGTTTCTGTACTTCTTTTAAAAAAATCTCTGAATATTTAGAACGTGCCCATTAATAAGTCTTTGCAACATACCTATGTTATCTGCTATCTATCAGAATGTAATTGGCAATCAAAATAACTAATTTCACCGGCGAAGGCAAGAACAGTCTTGAAGTCAGAAAAGGTCTAAGAAAGCTAAAAAAATAATCCTCATAAACTTTATGCATGAAGGAAGGCCGATCACGGGACGGTATTCTACTGGATTAATTATTAGTCTAATTCGATAAGAAATTCAAGTAGACATGAGCTCACTCCGCTAAGATAAAAGTACTGTGTCACTACGATAGCGTAGCCACACTTCCACTGGCGGTGACGCGACCAATTTTCATAAGTCCATTTGGGTAACTGGGTTCTTGCAACTTTTATACTTAGTTATGACAACATGCTATTTTAAAATAAACACATACTAAAATGTTTTAAAGAAGTGATTTTCGCATGCCAAAATATTTATCATAAAGAGTTTCACACGCGTTTCACATTGGCAGAAATATTGATGGAGTGTATAGGTTTATAAACTTGCAAATAAAAACCTTAAAATCTATAATATTAAGGTGCTGCAACCAATTGCTTTCTCATAGAAACACAAAGAACACTAAAGTCTTGTAATCCGAGCTAACATACACGATATCTGGCAAAGTCGATGACAAAAATGCAGTCACATAATGATTAATTAACTAATACTTTAGTGACTAAGGTTTGATGTCACCCATATCGCTTAAACAAATATTATGTATAATTTCCTACATAGATGACCCGAACCGACTGCCAAGTCAAAGGTCAAGGGTTCGATTCCGACTCAAGTCAAACATTTAAGTGCTTGTGACCATGGATATCTTGGTCTGGGTATTTCTATAATAAAAATATATATTTTTTGATTTTGTGAATAAATAATTTACAAAAACAAAATACATAATGCATTTTATCCATTGGCTAGTTAAGTATATACTATGGGTGGGCATAGTATATAGACAAGCTATGCTAAGTTTCGGACTAGATGGAGTTGTGTGTATGTGGTAGAATATCAATATACATAATTATATATATTATTATACTAATCATGTTAATAGTGCCAATGGTGCGTATTCACTGAATGTCTGCTTTGTCTCGTAGCTTGAGTTGACCCAGAGCCACTATGAGTTCTCAAGTTAATCCTTGATCAAAGCAAAGTGTTACTCGGTATTCTATGTATTAGGGCATTTCTCAGTAGTAGCTCGGAAACAACAACAGCTGCAGAATTGTAAACAGACACAAGTGATGATGATGTAGTCTCATCATAGATATTGTATTCTGTCATGCGTAATATGCATATTCACGTAGAAAATAGTTTAATCTAGGAAAAAAAGTGCAATACAAATTTATAACAAAAACTCTGGAATGTGATATAATGTATAATACAAATTTATAATGAAAACTTTGGAATGAGGTACCTGTATGTACATCATACCAAAGTTTTTAAACTAACTGTAGACGTAACTTTTCCCTATTTTAGAAATGATAAATCTAAGAAGGATTACAAAAATATGCCAGGCTGTAGAAATTATCAGTCATCAACGCTACGGAAAACTAAAAAAGTACTGAAATTATTTTTACTATAAATGTATGTTTTTAATAATTATATAGAACCACTACAGATAGATTGAATAAATATGCAAAATTCAGAGCTAATTCCGCCAATATTCTATTGTGTGAAGTCTGGCATCGTGCCCGGTAGATGGCAATAGCCTTGTCCTAAAAACAATACTAGCAATATTACTAGATAAGTACTATGTATTATTACAAAGCATTGGTTCAAAAGCCTCGGGAAGGTACAAGTGTGTTATGTTGTAATACATGTGCTATTCTGACTTCATCACCATCGTAGCCAATAGGCCTGCCCCAAAGCTCTTCTGATAGACCATCCTTGGGCCGCCTGCATCTATCCGTCGCCCGCGATCCCAATAAGATCATCGGTCCACCTTGCGGGAGTCCTATCTATGCTATACGTGCAGTGCGTGACCGTGACTCCAAAACCACTACAACAGCCATCGGTCTTTCTAGCTATGTTCTCCGCCACTGCCCCTTCTCTCAATCGTGAGAAGACCCGGATGTGTAATTGTTAATCTATCTCAGGTTGCATTCGATAGCTACGTCCTACTTGAAATAGTATATAAATAGTTATTCGGGACTTCTTGAGCGTAGATACTCTTTACGCGATTTCCTCCCCTTTCGTCCTATTTGGTCTAAGGGTGCAAAGTCGATTGAGTACTAATATAATTATATTGTACACATTCGTACAATAAACGCCATACAAATCTACCTGCCGTCTTTTCTTGCTGATTCCCTGCATCCCGGCGAACCCCAGCTACAATAAGTCTTTACTGTTATTTGTAGTGTGTCTGGTTCAAGTTAAATATAATTTATTAGGACGCATATTTTTGGTGAATAAGACGTTGTTTATTGCTAATAATTAATACAGCAACCTGATTGTTTAATATTTAATTATAACCTATTAAAGATAAACCAGGATTTTCAAGTGGAACTGCACTGGAGAGAATACATATGCCAGTGATAGCCGGCGCGGCGGCGTCTGAATCCAGGAAGTGTATCGTTATTCTAAAATTTCATTTATGCTACCATCATCACGAATTTATTACACTTAGTACAACTGACTACTACAGTAAAAAGTTTAATTAGTTATTTTTATGGAACTATTAACAAAAACAGAGCACTGAGCTACGTTGTATACACAAACTTAGCTAAGCCTTTGACAAAGTGCGTCGTAAAATCTTAATTTCGAAATTACGTGACTACGGCATAGCTCGTTCTTTGTTTGAATGGGTGACATCGTAATAATTGGATAGAGTTTTCTTTGTTGTAGATTTGTCCATGGCTATCAGTGAACTTTTGAACAATCCGACGGATTTCCCCAAGGCTTATACTTGGGCCTGACATTTCTATTACAATTATTTACTTTTTAAAACATTGCCATTTACAATTCTCAGTGTCTTTGCTCTCATTTCGTGTACATGGATTATTCATTGTTTGGAAACTTGATCATTCTAGAGAAGCCTAGTGGAGAGACTAATACAAAGAGACAGCAGATCTAGAGATAAAACGAATGGCTAGCACCACTGTACTTACGAAGTTATATGCGTACTAAATTATAAAAATTTGTTAGTCCAACGATTGAGGATAACATCGTGAGGACACGTGCATGAATGTGAGTTCTCAAAAGACGTGAAGTCTGCCAACGCTTACTTGAAAAGAGTGGTGAACTTTGACCTAAAACTTATTATAATGAGTCTTAGGGGCTGATGATGATGAATATTGATATTTATTTTGGACAACATGTTTATTTCTATCTAAAACCTTAGTACTTTTCCATTTCAAATCTGTATCGTGCAAAAATGAATATAATTAAATGTTTTTCTTATATATATTGAGAATCTTGGGATCTTTACTCTTTTATATAAAATATAGTTATCATATTATACGAGTACTATCATAGTATTGAATTTCATGGCACGATAAAATATTATTTGGGTACAAATATTAGAAGTATAGAAAATATTGACAATGAATAATTTTAATATTTCCACTCACACAGACTTCAAAGCATGTCGCTGTAATCTCAAGGTAGAGAATTGATTGAAATTTCTTACCTCAATTTGAAATAAGACATACACAAGCAACTAGATTTTTTATATGATATATTATGTTCTGTTGTATCTAAAAGAACAGTGACCGGTATGCATATACCTATAAGTACATTTTAATCGTTCATAAGATCCATTTATAATTACTATAAATCCTATAAAGTCCTAACATCCCAGCATCCCGACAAATTTTCAGGTTTATAGGCATGATAACACGCTTGTCACTCTTTTAGGCAAAACTACTTAACTAATTTTCATGAAGCTTTACAGTAATACAGATTATACATCAGAATATTACATATGTTTCCTTCAATTTCGATAATTGACGCGCACACGGTTTGAAGCCATAAGCTAGTATGTTAATAACATAATTATTATGATATTAGCCATCATTGTCAGAAACTATTAACGTAATGGCATCTTATTAAACTTGAAGTAAGATATGATGGGGTAAACCTGAAAATCTAAAAGGCAGTGTTGCTTAAGTGTTCGACGACTGAAGTTTTAGAGCACTTGAACCATTTACCTGTTTAAGTACCCAGAGTGATCGCATGTGACACTTAAGTGTGTCAAGCTCGCGCGGAGGAGACTGGCTTGTGATTTAGTATTGTAAATAAAAGTGCGATCTGTTGATAGAAGAGTCTTGACTGCTCAAATGGTGCCGTGTTTTCAGCAGTCCGATGTTTATAGCTTAGTAATATTACAGCAGTCGGCAAGTCAAGTGTCGAGAGTTCAATTTCCACAAGAGACAAAACTTTATGTAATGAACAAAATACACAACCCTACATAGGGATGCAAGAGACTAACTAGCTTCTAACAATAAGCCCGATCAGTTGATAAAGATTGAGCTATAATTTGTCTATAACTGATTAAGAAACTTAAAATCTATATAACGGCATGAGAAAGTTAACTTTAGAGAATCGCTCAACGCTGATTTAAAAGCACAACAAAAACGCAATTTATTTAGAGTCAGTGCGTGTCTAACGATGTCTAATTATTTAGTTACCGTAGAATAACCAGACCTTTTTATATTTTAGAAATTACACGATTTATGAGTATTATATTATTATTAATATACGTACTTAGGAATATGAGTGATTATTTAGGCAGATTAAAGTATGATCATCATCATGATCCACCACCGGACTACAAAAGGCTATTCTTTTATAGTCCGCTGGTGGAAAAAGACCTTCCCGAATTTGAGTCACAATAGCATTGTGAGGCAATAGGGAGATTTGGCTAACTATGCCACTCTGGCCAGACGGGCTGGCATAGAGTTTGAAGTCGAGTTTGTCGTCTCTTCCGTAAAATAATATTTGCTTCCAGTATTTTCCTTTCTTACAACACCGACGGAAAGAAATGGGGTTGTATCACTTTATATTCTTAATCCGTCACCACACAGAAAATAAGTATATAGAATTTTAATCGGTTTTGAGATAAGACAAAAGTTTTATTTTTTTGCAGAGGAGTAATATTACACCCACGTTTCGCCATAAATTTTTAGGTCCCACATAATAAAGGGCGAGCCTATTGCCGCTACCGAGCACATCACCAGACTCCGTGCTGCTACTGAAAATTGGTAAAAACCCAGTAACACTGCTGCCCGACCCGGGAATCGAACCCGGGACCTCCGATCAGCAGACGCATATGCTATCCACTGGACCACGGAGACAGTCATCAGATAAGACAGTTCATTACAGTATATTCAGAAGCTAGACATGATTTAATTCATGTGTAAGTTTGAAAGCGGCAGTTAATAGTTAATTTTAATACTGCAAGGAAGAGCCGGTGAAAAGCGGCATTTGATGATCCTGTTCGCGTCAACAGGCAAGCTTAATAAATGTAACACTGATTTCGACATGCACGTTAAATTGCGTGGAATTTAGTAAAGCTTAGAGCAATTACATGGAAATGAATTAGAGATGATGGTGGCTCCGATTCAACTAAGCACGTTAGTGGTTGTAAGTGAAGACCAACACTATAAAGAGCTCTACTCTGGGGTGTTCAAGTAATAGAGAATGAACGGAGTTTTTTTGTCTCTTACATATATACATGTCTGACAGAGCAATAAACTAAATAGTACTATTAACAGATTTTAATTTTCATTAAATTAGAAGCACTTGGTCTGTATGTATTTCTTTCTTTTATCTGTGTATTAGATACGTAACTCATTACATACGAGTAGATACTACCTTACCCGTCAAGAATAGTACTGACATTTGACCAAAATAATTTCAATTTAATAAAAATCATTTCGTCTGGCTGATTGATTTCCTTTTGTTTCGAAAATATTGAAAGAGTTACACGATGTCGAGTTTGACAAAAGTAATTAATCTAATATAGATTATAAATACAATTTGTGATTTTATTAATTTTGCAGTGAAATTAAACAAGAAAAGATGACAGATATGTCTGTGAGCCCTATTGATAAAATTGGAATGGATGAAATTTTTAAAGCGTTAAAAGGTATGAGGTCAGGCAAGTGCTGGGTGTGATAGAGAGACGCCTGAGATGTTGAAGGCTGGCGACGGACTCATAGTTAAATAAATAAAAAAAAATACATTTTTTACCAAAAGAATAATATACAAATTGCGCAATGTCCTGTGGCCCCACACTAGGCAAGCCTGTCCTGTGGGTACCTTAAGTTAACCTGCTGCATCGCCTTTATAATTGATGCTGGAAACAGGGTCAAGTGCCAGATGACGGACGAAGGCAGTGCTTGTCCCAATTTATAAAGGCAAAGGTTCGGTCCAAATTAACGCGGAATCAGTCTTCTTAGTGTTGTAGGAAAAATGTATGCCAGAAATTTGATTGACAGAGTAGAAAATGTGACGAATGACAAGATATGGGACGTGCAAGCGGCATTTCGGAAGGGAATGGGATGTACGGATCAAGTCTTTTCCTTGCGCTTCGTCACGGAAAAATGTCTGGCAAAAAAACAGAAGGTGTATTGCGCGTTCCTAGACTTGGAAAAGGCTTATGATAGGGTGAATAGAAAGGACTTATGGAACGTGTTATCCATGTATGGGGTGGACAGCTTTAAAATAAGGGCTCTGAAATCCCTGTATAGGGGTTCTAGGGCCTATGTCCGAGTTAATGGTATGTATACGGACTAGTATGACATCTCCAAAGGTGTCAGACAAGGGTGTCCAGGATCGCCCTGGTTGTTCAACTTAAACATGGATAGCTGCATGAATGTTAAGAGAGAAACTGAATGTGGGATTGATATGGTAGGATTGCATGTCATGGGCCTGGTGTACGCCGATGATCAAGTCATCTTTGCATCATCGGCGAATGAGTTGCAAGAAATGATGGACTGCATGAACGAGAGCTTTAAAGCTAAAGATATGAAAATTAATGCAAGAACGACGAAAGTGATGGTATTTGTAAAATATGAAAGTTTGACCGAATGTAATATTGCGATTGAAGATGAAAAAGTAGAGAAAGTAAAAGAATTTGTATATATGGGTAGCGTGCTTACAAGAAACTGAAGATGTGAAGAAGATATTGAAAGGAGAGTGACTGCAGGCAATCGTGTAAATGGAACACTGTTTGCCTTTATGAACGGCCAGACTGTGCCAAAAGAGGCACGATTCATCATCAGCCTTTAACAGTCCACTGCTGGACTAGGCCTCTCCTTTGAAAGGAGGAATTGGCCTAATATACCACGCTGGCCAAACGGGTTGGTATAGGGTTTGTATCAAGTTTTCCTTCTCTTACAGTGCTGTTCTCTGCGTTATATGCTCCCTCTGTCGGCTCTTACGGCACCCATGGGATGATATGAGGTGGTGACTCCGTATTCTTAATCCGTCACCACACGGACAGTACTACAGTCATACAACCTTATTTACATAAAATATTTCATTACACGATTCGATAAAGTTCCCTAGCTAAGCCTGCTTAAGCTACTAGATTTCAAATAAAATACAAGAAACTGAAGATGTGAAGAAGATATTGAAAGGAGAGTGACTGCAGGCAATCGTGTAAATGGAACACTGTTTGCCTTTATGAACGGCCAGACTGTGCCAAAAGAGGCACGATTGGCGGTTCATAATGGAGTGCTTCTCCCCACGTTATGTATGGAAGTGAGAGTTGGGTATGGCAGAAAAAGCATGAAAGCAGAATTACCGCAGTTGAGATGCGATCACTGCGTAGTATGTGTGGGGTGAGACTGACTGATATAATTCCGAATGTAGCTATACGAGAGAACAGTGGTCTGAAAGAAGATGTCGTGACTAGGATTGAGAAAGGAATGTTAAAGTGGTTTGGACACGTGGAGCGAATGAGTGAAGAAAGAATGACGAATAAGATCTATAAGGTCAGACATCGTTGGACATTTCTCGACCAATTTGGGACGTCCTAAAAAACGGCAAGGTCCGAAGTACCCGAAACCGGTGAGCATGTATGAAAAGAGTAATGAGTGTAGAGGAAGCGCGTGAGGTTTGTAAGGATAGAAGTCTGTTCTGTTGTCTCTGCCTGCCCCAACGGGAAAAAGGCGTGAGTATATGTATGTATGTAACAATTTTGTAATCATTTAATAACTTACTTTATACGAATATGCAGCAATAACAACAACCACGTCCATACTATCAAGATACATTGTTCACGTTTTCTTTCTTAGTAGAAGAGTTAACAGTCTCACTACTTAGTGTAACTTCATTTTTGAATTTTATATCAGTTGCGAAGCGAAAGAAACTAGAAGTACTTTCGTGAAGTCTGCGAACGTGTCTTTACCCAACTATGGCAAAGGAAAAAAGTACATGTTACTATACTGCCTTAGCTAGTCATGCGATTACGATGAAAGAGGTGTAAATCAAATTGCTAGTAGTCGTAGTCCGCTTTTATATTTTTAGTTGTTATTTTTCCTAACTCTGTTACTGTTAAACTTTAAAGACCGCGATTTCACCCCCTTTACTTAGAGCTACTGCTTCGTACTCGCGGCTCACAGAGTTAAGTTAAATGCTACCTACACTAGGAATATATCCTACGTCGCGACAGAATTACCAAATATTCAATCAACGGATACAGAGTACACATAGACTCGAAACAAAAATTTGTGAATTACACAAACTGTTCTCTCGTGTGAGGATCAAAATTATAACATTAAATTCACTACATTATAAACGGCGAGATATCTTCTTGAACCACACCGCCATACGCACAGCCAAAATATTTATGAACTATCTGGCTCAGCAAAAAAAGTGTTACTATGTCATATTTCTCTAAAATTTCAGGCAATAATCGTCTTGATATTTTATTGTGACTGGTACGGGCCGTGGCTACTTACAAAAGATTTTGTTCGGTAACTTCTATTGAATCAGGTAATCATTAGATATTGCGTGGCCCTGGCCTTAGGTCAAATGAACAAGATTATGTAGGTGGAAAATTTATAATACTATTATGAAAAGTAAGGGATTCAGAAACGTTCTTCTGCTCTAGAAACCTCTATATTAATATACATATATTTCATTTGTTACCAAGGTGACCTTATTTAAGTTGGTACATTCAATTTTAAGTAAACGCGCATAAATGTTGTCTTTTAAACACCTTTTAAGTAATTTATATGTTAAGGACTTTGTAATCATCTCATATACATATATTAGAACAATAACAGAGATTCGGCAAGACAAAGTACCTAGACTAACTGCAAGTAAGGTTATCCTGCTTCTACGGACGCCGAGGACACTGTGGTGTTTTCAGAGTCCCTAAATTGATTATTAGACAATCTGTTGAATTTCACGATGAAAATTCGAGCAAATGAAATAAAAGAGAATACTATGCTTATTGTATAAGAAACAAATTTACAGTAGCAACAGGATATGTTCGGTTTTGTCATAAAGGACAAGGTTACTTACAAATTACTCGATAAAAGCATTGTATCTCTACCTAAGCCTCGAGGTATATAAAGGATGGATGCTTCATATACTTTTATTTCAATTTAAGTATATAACTTTCCTTCATTTGCTACAACGAGTATACGTCCATTACATTTGAGTCCATTTGGACATTGTCTATGTAACATTTTAGAGTAGTTGGCATGTATTTATTTACAAACTTTATGAAAAGGTTAAGCAACATCAAAGAATACAACGAGAAAGTTGTCATTTTTTGCCGAGCGTTTTATTTTGTTCGTTTCATATTTCACAAGGGAAGGTAAGTGTCTTGGAGTGTTGACGGCTTGCGTGGGGAGAGTATTTAGTGAATTATTAATACGGTTCACAACAGGACCGTATACTAAATGTGAAAGTACATTGGTAGGGTACTTGTGTAACTTTCGTGAAATTTTCATTTTATGAAAAGGCAACTATTATTTGTTAGACCATTGGCGCTCATTGATTTAAACTGTTATGTTGGGACTTTCTTATTTTCTACTGTGTCATTTGACTATGGTGTAATCGAATGGAAGTTTTTAGGTTACTTTTGCTTTTAGTACGGCAGTATCAGTAGCGTAAATTAATGGTGTACTGTCATCGTCACGGCTACTAACTTTTATACAGTTTATTTTCTAGTTTATTTCTACAGGGGTTTAATGTTTATGTTGTTTTTACTGGTTATTTGGCTAAGAAACACCGTCGTACCGAAACTGCTTGCTGTCGAGAAATGCATCGAGTTGAATGACATATAAAACATGATCTGGTGATTTACGTACCTTCTCAGGGAACCACGGAGTAACGAACGGCATTTGGAAGGTATTGGTATAAGAGTGAAGCGTGTCGAACGAATCCGGAGTTACGGCGCCAAGCATGGCAACCACACTGCGAGCGAACTGGTTGCAAACTGGAACAAAAGAAAACAATGTTATTTTATTATATTTATGTATTCATATTTTTGTACTCGTCGTATTATGCTTCTGAATATTTAGGACGAAACACAATATTTTAGAAGTTAATTTTATGTAGCTTTGAAAACACTGTACCTAAAATAAAAAAAGTTGGAAATTAACTTTGAAATATGATAGTCAACATTTTCCTAAAAGATTATAATAATTGTCTTTTAACAGTACGCTGAGAGGCTTATGAAATAGTCAAATGATTAAACTTCATAATACTGGTATTACGTGGCGATTCATACACAAATGTAATAATCCGTTCACAAACTAACACTACAATGCAAACCATTTGATTCGTACAGTAGCTCGTTAGACAGTCATAAATGCCAAGTGAAGTTTGCAAGCTATATGGCAAACTGCAGCCTCAACGTGTTACAAAATTAATAGAGAAGACATCAAATAATATATGTAGTTGAGATATTGTATTCTCTTTAGTAAGTTAAGTAAGCTTCTAGCTTTCATACAATTTAGATTTTAGATATTAGCCTAGGTAGGGTCTAGTAATCCTACTTAGGATTTCATTAATTAGGCCTTTACCAACTTTCGTTAAGCGATGTGGCAACTATAAGCTTAGCTTTTAAAGTAAATAAAATGTGATTATATTTCGTCCAATACTTAAGAGAGTAAACAAAATACAATTGCAGGTACATTTATTTGCAATTTGTATTAACGAGATGCAGTAACTAGTCATAACTTATACTAATATTACATCTCCAAATGCGATGCAATTGACGGACATATTATGGTATTTTATTTATCTATACTTTAATGAAAATATCGACGACCATTTAACTGTTCCCTTTTGTTACCTGTGGGGCTTTTAAATAAGTGCATGAATCCGTGAGCGATATAATCGATTACAATGGAATCGACTTCAATCGGCTGACAATAACAATCTATTATTTTAGTTTTTCAAAGTTTAGGAGAGCCATTGGAATTTTCCTTTATTTTTATCCGCAAATTTTGGGACAGTGAACAAAAGAATTGTGAATAAAAGTCAGTTTAACCGCCCAGTATGACAAACATTTTTAACCATAGAAAGCATAATCGATATCTAGGTGTTGGCGATAAATAAGTGTTAACTGTAGCCATATAATAGTTGAAATAAAAAAATATAGTGACTTTTTAAAATCAAATAAATCGTTTAAAGTTTCACTGAATAAAAATGTATTGGTTATCGAACAAACATAGGAATCTTGTAACATTGTAGTTAACTCAAGAATACTATATGCATCGGCGATGGTACCGCACATTCAATGTTTCGATTTTTATCTTTTGTATGGCTGGCAGTTTTACAATTAACTTTTTACTGCGGGAAATAAAATCATACAATAGGTGGATTGTTCCTTCTTGGTTCTATAGTTGCCAGCATTTTTTTGACGACAGTTGATAGCGAATTTCGTAAGGGTTTGGTGCGATAGTAGGGTTTTTGCGATGGCTGCATTGAGAACGATATCGAATCGGTACTGATGTAGTAAAAAACTGAAATGTGTGAATGGGATGAAAGGGAAGGAAAGCGCTTGGCGTTCTTCAAATAAAATATGCCGCCGAAAATGTTTGACAGCTTGTCAATAACTATGAGAGAAACTTTAAGCAATATTTATATCTTTTTACATACATACATACATATCGTCACGCCTTTTATCCCCGAAGGGGTAGGCAGAGGTGTATTTCTACACCCACTTTTCGCCAGATATACTTTAGTCCCACGTAATAAGCGGCGAGCCTATTGCCGTACCGGGCACATTTCCAGACTCCGTGCTGCTACTGAGAATTTCGTGACAGAAAAACCCAATAACACTGCCCGACCCAGGAATTAAACCCGGGACCTCCCAATCCCACGCGCACATTTATGCCGCAAGACCAACGAGGCAGTCGTATAGGGTTTGATGTCGAGTTTTCCGTCTCTACGCAAAGATGGTATTTGCATCGTGTTATCCCTTAGTCGCCTCTTACGACACCCACGGGAAGATAGGGGGTGGTGACACTTGTATTCTATGCCGTCAACCACACGGCCTATATCTTTTTATTTTATGTTTTATGCTTGAGAGTAGGTAATTGAGTATTTATAGGTAATACATTAGTTATTTAGGAACGCGATAGGAGACCTCCTAAATAAATTAATAAGAAGATTTAGAGTTTTGGAATAGGTAGATAGATAAAAATATTTTCTTCAGGTATTGACTTACGAATAGTCAGTTTCCATTGCTTAATTTATTATTTATTACCATGCATGATTATTTTTTATCTTGGCAAGATTTTGACTTAAATATGATAACATGATCCGATTCCTCATTAAATTTTTGTTATTATGTGTTTAGACACACATGTTAGAAACTAACACATGAGTGCTAATAAAATTAATTATTTTCTACAACACGTCCGTACCAGGCAAGTGGGGTATAGAGAATCAAAGGATTTCCTTTGTTTCGAGTTGTGTGCAACATAATTTTATTCGGATTGTATACAGCCGTTTTGCATACGGATATAATTTAATAATTAAATCATGTTAAGGCCAAACCGAATCTCTTCGTGTAATTTCGAACAATTTAGGCGTTGAAAGGCTTAACCATATGGTAAATGAGGAAGTAGTAATATATGTCTACCTGTGGTAAATTCATCTACGTTTAAACTATTCAACCGTTGTCAAACAATTACGAAAAAAAATTACGGTAGTTTTCTCCTTAAGGAAAAAGTATAAAAGTACACAAGTGGACCTGCACGTCTATTTAGCTATAAATAAATGTAATAATTATTCTACATATTTACTGGATATATAAAGAGAGAAAGGTAAATTGGCTAATACTAGCGATCATGTTAAAATTAATACTTATAACTATTGCTTGCACAGCAACATTTGTTTATATTCATAATGTAATCGTAACTTGTATATTATTAGCTATTGTTGTTTGGATTAGTCTAACAAGGACTGCACGGCATACTAATGTGACAATTGGAGTTGAATATTTAGTGGGGCATAGTTGTGGAATACAAGCCCGCAGATAATAAACCGTTATTAGCACAACGTTCATGATTTATTCGCGGCGCTCCTTAATGCATACAGATACTATGTTCAACTTTTAATCGACTATCACTCCAAATGTAAACAAGTTGTTACAAAAAAATGAGATAAACAACACTTCGGTAAATACACAATAGACAAATAATATTTCCTTTTTTTCTAAACCGCTTAATACCGTAAGGATGCCCGAACATTACGATGTAATCAGCTATGTTTTTAAATCGAACGTATCGCCAGAGGGCGCTGTTAACTATTCAATTGTGGCTGCCCTGTGTACGTAGAGAATATCGAATAGAATGTGATATCATTTTTCCTGCCACGCACGCATTAGTGCTCTCAGTACTTCCAAATATTGTTGGGGGTATTCGTGTTGAAATATGGATGCGGTAATAAAAAAAAGCAAATATCGCTCGGTCTGCCCGCGGGGACAGGCCGGTATGCGGATCACGTCTACCGGCATCACACTGTGACTTATACACTCGCAGGCAACTTCTCTCTAAACTGTTAGTACTTTACTTCTGTTTTCGCGTTCATCCCTACCTTAGCATTTTATTTGGTCAACTTTAAATTTGCTGGATTCCGAAGTCGTTTGAGACACTAGGAGCAAACTTATTTTGCTTGAATACGTTTAGTTTTAAACGTTTATATGCTTATATGCTAATATACATAATAACATAAATAATAATAATTTCTAAATTTAATTTTAATTTATTTTTCGTATTGTATATATTAAATAGGCTTATTTTAATTTTAGGACATAATTAAGTTGCTTTTTATGTAATAGTTGATTTTGTTTGGAAAATAAATATAATCACAGTATACTTTACATGTGTCGAAGCATGCAACAAAAATAAATCTACTTGGTGTTTAATTTCATTTTTCTGAGATATGGGTAATCTGTACTGTTTGGAAAAATTGGAACTGTATTAGGTTTTACTGAAATAGTATGCTTATGTATGTCTGTAGTAGTTAATCTATCTCCAGGTAAATAAAATATATCTGCGTATTTGGCACAAATACTTTCACTTATATGCTTATATTTGGTCTTTGAATGTTTATCATACGAATATCAAATACATAATTTTAAACTTTCCCGACCTGTATACTTAATGAGATATTCAACATATACTCTTCATTTATTTAACTTATTACCACGTCAGGGGTAAAATAGCATTAAGTTATGCCTTTAAGATATCGCCATAAAACTCGTTGACGAATATCGTATTAGGAAAAGTAAAAAACAACTTTGAGGAGAAATATTCGTGATCTTATTATAAATATTGTTTCTTGAAATGTACATCGTATTAATAGACGTTCATTTGAAATGAGTGGGACGCCCGAGTTACAAACTTTGCGTTGTGTAATGAATGCTTTTGTTGCTCTACAGATTTCAAGTATATTTGAATAATTATTATTGCAAACTCTTACGACAATTCGTAATATTATATCCGAGGCAGTTTTTAATGCTCAGGTACCTAAGTATGTGGTTTTATTAATTTTATTACTAAGTATATAATTATATGTTTTGTTTGAGTTTTCTCAAAGAACTGTGAATATATATAAAAATACCTATACAGCATTTACAGCATTGCAGTAATAAGTTTAGTATTGGTACTTAGTTTGTATGCTGCCAACTCTAGTGTCGGACATTACAGGCCGCCCGAAAGCCTCAGACATGACCTAGCGATTCTTATCCTGAGACGAGAGCTGGGACCGACTGCTTTACGTATCTTCCAAAGCACGGCAGCGCTTTGATGTAATTGCCAGAACAAGCCGTTACCCATCCATGTGCTGAACTATGCAAACGTTGTATACAGAACTGCAACTCGCGCTCGCTGTTTCTGTATAAAACATCGACATCAAAGCACAGTAAAACCGTCAGATATGTTCAAAAAGAATCTTTAAATTAATTATTCCCTACTTAATTAATTTAAAATTATCGATCAAGTGTAATATAGGATAATATTAAACTTGATGTCTCTGAAAATATTTTAATTCACATTCATGGCCACATCACAGGGACATAAACGATTGGATCTCAATATATTATCCAGTAAAAACAATATTGATGCAATAAGAAGTTTATACAGACGATAAATTATTTATGAAGTATTCTTCGTGCAGATATTTTACGAGCTAAAAAAGAACTGTTTAAAGTATGCGAATGACGTCAATTAAAGATTTTCAATGGAATGCATGGTTATTTGTATTTCATGAAGACTAAGTAATTAATTAAAGTACTGTTATCATGCAAAAGCGCTGAAATGTATGTAGGCACCTGTTTATGATAAAACTGACAAAATCAATCTTGGCTAAAATTCAGACCTATGTCTAAATGGCATTTATTTTAATTTTAACCAAGCTTAACCTAAGATGGGAAAAATATATTTTGATGTAAGTATACCATGCAAAAAAAGAAATCGACCAAATAGATAAAATATCCAAAACAGTGCTTACCTATTCTAAAATAAAAGATATTTTCAGTAGAGTTTTGGTTTATTATTCACATCAAAGTTGATGTTTATACGTATTATATGCAATGTGTCGTTATTCGTATTCATTTAACATGACAAAATTGTCAATTAAGTAGTTTTTGATAACTTGAAACTTTCGTTCACTTATTTTAGTATTTATTTATTAGCACAGCGCATACTGTTTAGATCTTTTTATCAATATCAACTTTGTTTTAACTTTCAATATTTGTCAAACTAATCAAGTGCATTATGTATACATACTTGCTCCCTCCTAGCACTAAGGTAATGCTCATGCAGACTTTAATCTTCCCTATTATCGACTATGGTGATGTGTGCTATTTTGACCTGAATGCAGACCTTCTTAACAAACTAGACCGGCTTCTCAATAACTGCATTCGATTTGTTTACAACCTTCGAAAATACGACCATGTCTCTGAATACCGCTCCCAACTCAAATGGCTAACTATTCGTCAACGCCGTAGTTTGCGTGTTCTTACTACTCTTTTCTCTTCATCATCATCATGGTCATCTAATGATCGTCTTCTTTTGTGTCCCTCTCATACTTCTGGATTCGTCAACTCTTCCCATATATATGTAGTAATTATTATCTAATACCAAATAATAATTTTATAATAATCACGCACCTACTATCAACTATCTCTGCATCACCCTAGGTTAACTGGTAGAGAATGCCTAAGGCATTAAGTCCGCCTATGTACCACATATTTTTGTGTTGTGCAAAAAGTTAAATAAATAAATAAAATAAATAAATATATCTGAATTGAACACATCATTAAAAAATATATTCTAATATTTCAAGTCACTAGGTGTTTAAAAAACGTAACCCTTACAAAATCATTATTTTAATATTTTTTTTGAAATATTTATTTTAAACGTAAAGTTCAGGTGTAATTTTACGCTTTTAACCCTACGATATAATATATCTTAATATGATTTTTTTCAACAAACACTTTCAGCACGTACTTAAATTAAACAGCATTACCTAATATTAATTAATTACATTACTATGTAGTTTAAGATCATACGCCTATCTGTGATACTTTTCAAAATATACTTAGAATTTCAATTTTGCCGTTGGTCATACTACTGAGCGAGCGTAACTCCACCGTACACAAAATGCTAGAAAATTCTACAAGTTAAAACAAGTTTTGCATCTCCATGCCTGGCTTAAAAAAACACGCCCTAGAATAACATGGGAGCTATTTTTAACTTAAGAGCTACCTGTATATAGCTTGCTACGGTAGGTACCTACTTCTACCAATCCCGGAGTAATTTATTTATTAAGTGCTATTCAAATTTGATGGGTGTATGAAATATTTGTGTGATGAACACGATTATTTGTTCTATATCTGGGTGTAATTTATAATACGTAAGTATTTAAGAATGTATAATTATTTATTATATTAAATATGTGGTCACCATACCACAGGCTCTGCTAAGTTTGGCATTAGATGTGTGAGTCGTCCTATGATATTTTACTATTTCTAGAGGGCATATGGGTATTTTCAAAGTATAAGTCTTTAAAGGCGTATTTTGCGCTATCAGCAGAATTTTTAGTTGCGGATGATAAAATATAGTGATTTGTATACTACCGACTTCCTATTTCACTCAGTTCTTCCGTGAGTGTATAACATACTGGGATCCTGTACAGGAAATTCTTGCACCTGTGTTAGCATTTTATCGATTTCAGATTACGTGAGTCTAAAGTATAGCCTGGAATTACAGCGCATCGGCGAGTCATCTTTGGTTCGCTCACGTATCTATTTTATGCTAGTATGCATCTTACAAATGCACCAATCCAAATTATCTGGTTCAGCGTTTTGAACCCATTTACAATAAGAACACTCCGACGTATCTAAATGTAACATCGTTGTTGTGTTCACATATTAATTAGATTTCTTATTGGAGTAAGTTTAATTTTATACTTGGCCAGCTTGGTGGACTACTATCTTACCCTTCACATAGTGAGAAGAGGCGCGTGCCCAGCAGTGGGCGAGTATATAGGTAGATATAGACTGATGATAAAGATGATGGTTAAAGCCGCGTCCACATTTCTCTAAAGCGATCTGTCGTGACGCGACTGAGAGCAATCGGTTTCATACATTTTATATGAGAGCGTGAACATTTATCTGATGCAATCTGTCATGACGGCGCGGCGTCTGTTGTGTCGCGACAGATGATATCCCGGTCTGCAACAGATAGGGTGGTACAGCGCGCGACACGACACGCAGCGTTGCCAATTCTACCAACTTATCGGTAGGTCTACCGATTTCGCGCTCAATATACTGATCTACTGCCACGAGACATAAAATTACCTATTTTATAAACAAGCAAGAATCATGATCATCATAGTTGCATTCTGCATGACTTGAGGCCGAGTCTTCTTTAAAACTCTTCAGTTGCCTGTGTATCGGCACTTTTCTTACGAGATTAATGTCGTTATTGACACTACAGAATGTACTGTTAATTTGTACAGTACAGTATAAACACTTCCCATTACAGAAAAAAATGGTGCACCAAAAAGTTTTCGCAACATATCGCTTCTCTAAAAGAAGTTACTGTTATTATTAATTATCAAAAATTGAGAGGTCATTTTATACCATTGTCATTTTGGAACCTCACAAAGTAATAGGCTGTAAACAGGCAGCCTATAAGGATTGCTACGTACATTACAACACGAACTTGCAGTACCGAATCACCTTATCGCCCTACTGCGTACCCCATATGGCTCAAGTCAGGGAGTCGTAAGAGTTGATAGTTCAAACTCAGAACCCTTCAACTTCCACGGAGGAGTGTGCCAGGGTTGCATTCTCTTACCTATACTGTTCAATGCCTATGGAGAGTACATCATGAGACGTACTTGCGAGAATTGGGAGGGAGGCATCATAGTTGGTGGCGTAAAAATTACCAACTTGCGCTACGCCGATGACACTACTCTTTTTGCGGCAAATGAGTCGGAATTGAATGATGGAGCGAGTTAGTGAGGAGATGGGACTCTCTGTAAATAGGTCCAAAACGAAAGTCACGGTAGTGGATAGAACCGGGAAAATGGGTCTCACTGGCGCTTTAGACCTGGAAACGGTGGAAAACTTCATCTATCTAGGTCCCAACATCAGCAACGATGGATCGTGCGAGAAGAAAGTTCACAGGAAAATTGGCATGGCTAAGAGCGCCACGACCCAGCTTAAAAAAATCTGGAGGGACCGTAACATCTCCATAAAAACCAAGACCAACCTGGTACGGACTCTAGTCTTCTCGATCTTTTCGTATGGCGCTGAGACATGGACGTTAAAAGCCGCAGATTGTAAGCGCATTGACACCTTTGAGATGTGGTGCTGGAGAAAGATGCTCCGTATCCCCTGGACAGTATTTCGGACCAACGTCTCCATATTGCGGGAACTCAACATCTACTCGCGGTTGTCGTCTGTGTGTCTACGCAAATTTCCAGAATACTTCGGTCACATTGCAAGAAAAGACGGTGGTAACCTTGAGAAACTCATTGTGGCTAGCAAAGTAGAGGGAAAAAGACCTCGTGGACGCAGCCCAATACACTGTTCCGACCAGATCCGCACCACTCTTGACTGCACAGTCCATGACACCCTTCACACCGCCAGAGAGAGGATTAAATTGAGGAAAATCGTTCGTGAGAAAGTGATGAAGAAGGGAGGTCACGACCCTCAGCACTGAGGAATACGACGCAAGGAGGAGGAGGACGTTCATAACGAATAATAGTCAGCCCAATTCCGAGTGTATTGAACTCTTTTATACTAATAAAAAAAATATTTAAAGAAAAACAAAAAACCCGACTGCGTAAAAAAATTAAAAAAAATACGTGAAAAAATTAACTTAAATAATAACTAAAAAGAAAGAAACAAGGCCAGTAGTTTAGAATTCTAATGCAGAACAGAACGACTCTCAGTCGGGGCCCATTCAAATTTTACCAATCAAATGTGCCCAAGGGGCCCCGACTGTGAGTCGTTCTGTTATGCATTAGAATTCTAAACTACTGGCCTTGTTTCTTTCTTTTTAGTTATTATTTAAGTTAATTTTTTCACGTATTTTTTTTTATTTTTTTACGCAGTCAGGTTTTTTGTTTTTCTTTAAATATTTTTTTTATTTTATACTTTTTAGTTATTCACTGTTTTTTTGTTTCCTTATCGTTTTTACTTGAAGTAAAAACTTAAATCAATAAGTAACAACATTAGCGAGAATGATTGTTTTGTTAAACAACTTTAAATCGTTATATATCCTAAACTATTATTTAAAATGAAAAATGATAAAAGGAACCAAGATGATTTTAAAATACCTATTCAACGACACCTCATTTGACATAGTTCATCGACATATTTTTTTTTTCATTTTGACAATATGGCGTCTGGTTGCCGCTGTGGTGAACTTTGATTACTGTCATGTCTTTAGTGACACTCGCAAGCTTAAGACGAATCGATTGACGTAAGAATCATCAAAATCGGCCTACGCATTTGGTCTCTAGAACGCCACATAGAAACAAACATACATACATACATACATACATACATACATATATAGACTGATAAACACATTACCCTCCTTTGCGTCGCGCAGTCGGGTAAAAATAGGTACAAAATACAATAGTAAAACACAATAGTAATAACAGGATTTTATACGCATTTTAATTTTGGTCGCTAGATCTACCGATTTTGTGTGTAACATTCTACAAACTTCTACCGATTGTCAGCTCATAATCTACGAAATTTCAAAAATTTGGGTTGGCAACACAAAATTGCGTCAGATCGCAACAGACGGCGGCAGACAAATGTGAACGTTATTGTTTTTTTTTTACAACAAAAGAGGCCTTAGGTTTTTCAAAACTTAATGCTGAGTGTCGTTAAGACAGGATAATTTAATAGACGCGAATTTAAAATAGTTTTATTAACATGTATTATATGGTCGAATTTTTTTAATATACGATATGATAATAATGTGCGATTTTGATTTGAAAATAATTTTTAACCAGTATAGTACTTAAGACTGCAAATCTACAAAACTAAAATCTTCAGTACCTACTCATGTCTAACAAAAGTATTTCACTAAATGTGAAAAAGCTAACAAACAAAAATACTTGCAATTAGATTTATTAATAAACTTGCATAAAGTTTGTAATCTCTATATAGATATAGTTTCATCAAAGTTTGATTTAAATTTAAACTTTATAATTATAATTTTGCAAGTTTGGCATCTTTTCTAATATGGCTTTTTTTAATTTTGTAAAATTAGTTTGAGAGATTAATATTAGTTGAAAAGTTTTAATTATTGTTGAGTACATCTATGCTACATTAATTATAAATAATAATAATATTTGATACTGTAGTTTTTATTTAATACAATTAGTTGGTAGCATCAAAAGTATACAAAAAAGTCTGATAGTGATGACCTTTCAAAGGTTACCATTTCGACAGTTATATTATTATGACCTGAATCTATAATGGCCTCATAACGACATATTCGAACATTTGATGTCTTCGATATTTTTTTTATTTTTAGCGACGCATGTTTCAGTTGGATCTGCTATCCTGATTGGGCCAGTACCATCTCACGGAATAGACATGAAAGAGTAGTTCTTCTGGTTGCTATTCGTTCGGTGAGGGAGGGCGCTGGCGATCGATTTCATTCCTTTCTCATAAAGCGAGTCAAAAAGTAAGAGAGAAGGTTCACAATGTTGGTATGTAATTCGTGCAATTTTTATTTTCAATAGTATCAAGAAAATAAAAAGATAGCTTTCAAGCTATTATTATATTTGCTTCTGAAGCACTGGCAAAGGTTATGAATAAGTAGTTGGTATTCGTTGGCGTCCTATTTAACATGAACCCGTCTCTTTTATATCGAGGATTACTCAATTCCTAATCGTATATACATATGTGTGACTTTTAGTTTGAATTCCTAGTAACGAGAAATACATCTCATATTTAGCTAACATTTTATAGCAAGATGCCACTACCACGTCATGAAACTAATTTAATTAATAAGATCGACTTTTGAGAAACGTATAAAGGAACTAATATAAAGCTAAATGCTGAGTGGTTTACACTGCCGTGGAAAGGCAAAGGAATATTTTGAATCTACAACTTGAAGTCTAAATAAACAACGATGTAGTTATTAATATGGGAGCTAACCTCATACATTCGCATTTCGCTGGCTTTCGGCTAGGCCAGACGAATATTCGAAATAAAAAGCACAAAAACGTCATTCTCCATATTGGGAGGATGAATATATGCTGCCCACATGGTGAGTGCAGCCGCCTCGCTTCTATCTACATGTATTAAAATTTACAGTATAAACATCTTGCCTATTTTATGACTACGGTCTGCGGTAAGGTTAAAATGATTACATACTTTAATCCTTTTGCTTGAGTCTGGGTAGCGATAACTTTATACAGAACTCAGTGTTGTCGAAGTATTATGACAAAACTTATGATAATTACCAATCAGATGGGAATAATACCGAACGAATAGTACATATAGTACAAAGATACGCGTACGAATAGAGATACACACGTACAAATAGATATGAACCGAACGTGTTATTTTGTAATGGTTTGCACTAAAGTTCCGATTGCATACTAATGTGCACAAGCAATCACGATAAACGCCTTTATTGCTCCTTATCTTTTAGGGTTATATTTTTATGTAAATCATATTCTTTGAGTAATAAAATCAATAGCTTTTATTATTTCTTATACGTAAGCTTATTACAACAAAATAGTACATTCGATTGACTTTTTCAATAATGTTATCTACCAAAACCTTTCCCACACTAACATCTTAAAGTCGGACCTATTAATGGTTGGTTCTATAGTTAAAATTCTTGAAAACATGTGATAGGTCCAATTCGCGGCAGTATTATGCTGCTGGTTCAATTCGCGATAAGTACTAATTAGTAGGCGTACTAAATTGTCAGTCCAATACTCCAATATTAAGTTTCATTGCTGAGTAACTATATTAGATTAGCTTGATACAATAGTTTAAAGTAGGAAGGTAACATTTTATTTTTCTAATACAATTTTCTATTACAATTTTTTATTGTCATTTGGTAAAAGGCAAAGGGCAACTTCTTCTGCATAGTTATTGTTCTTGAAAGACAAGTTAACTTGCGAAGTCTGCCAACCCACACTTGGTTGAAAGGTGAAATACTTATGGCTTCACTCTCCTTACAATGAGAAGAGGTCAATATCCAGCAGTGGGACAGATTACAAACAAAGCCAATCATGATTACAATTAAATTTAAGAGCGATCGCTTCATTTCTCATCATAACAATTACTTGCATATTACATACAACAATTTTTCAACATCCCGAAATACACAAAAAATATGTCGCGGTATAAAATCTACTTTCAATTCTAAAGCCGCGGTTTTGTTTTTCACGGTTTTACCTAAAAAAGCGCTACGGTCACCTGTAGCACAGGATAAGCCACAGGCTTTTAGACTTACTGCTACACTTTATTATTGCTTTTTGCTGTGTGCGATATCATAGATAAACTCACATTTTTTTACAATAATAACACAAACATAGACGGTAGTCTGTGTTAGGATGGAATATTAAAAATCTTTGCGTTAGATAACTGTCGACGTGAAAAACCTTTTCATATTTATACTATACTCTTTTACAGTTACACAAGATATACAGTGAAATTCATATCTATATTAATAATTTCGTCAAGGGGTACGGTAGACTCGATCGAAACTTTACCTGAATAATAAAACATAAAAAATAAAGAATTCGAGTCGACAACATATATCCGCAAAATTCGTATTGTCGGGTATTTTGTAAAATTCTAATGGTCCTGACAAACAAATCGCAATCGCCATATTGCCCATTCTAACAAAATATGTCGAGGAGTATTATGTAGTTTGTATGTGTAAATACTTCTTGCAGTTATATTTCATATTGGTATAAACAGTTAAAATGACAACTAGAGAACCCGTGCTGCTCCACAGCAATTTTAATATTATAAAAAGCTCTTAAATATAGGTGTGATGAGTACATATACCTTACCAAAAATATATATATCACAAAACTTCTTTTCTCACAACATTGGCTTTGCGTCGCACCTTAGGTATCGTGAAATTTCCACCTTGGCATTACTGAATGATTTGCCGCGCAATAGGGATGTATATAATATGTATAACTGAAATAAAGCTCTCATTAACGATTATTAACGACTTATAGGTAGTAGAGCCTTTCTGATTTCAGCATGAATGGGCCGGCTCGACCGGGGAAGTACTACCCTCTCACAGAAAATCGTCGTAAAGTAACAGTACTTAAACTGATGCGTTTCGTTCGGGGAGTGAGAGTGCCGGAGGCCCTATCCCCTATTCCTTTTCCCTCATCCCACTCCTCATCCCATCTCTTTTCTCAACCCCAAGGGGCGGCAACGCACTTGTGACTCCTTTGGTGTTGCTTGTGTCCATGGGCGGCGGTACTTGCTTACCATCAGGCAATCCGTCTGCTTGTTTGTCGCCTATTATTATAAAAAAAGGAGTATATCAATTCGATATGTATGTATGTAATATTATTGGAATTGCGTAATCTATATATATAAAATTCTCATGTCACAGTGTTAGTTAAAATACTCCTCTGAAACGGCTGGGCCGATTTGTATGAAATTTTGCATGTATATTCGGTAGGCCTGAGAATCGGTCGTAATCTATTTTTCGAATCCCTAAAACATAAATGTGGCCATCCCAAAATTTGTTTTTTTTTATTTTTCGGCATTATTTGTAATTTTAATTTTTTTTAGCGTGCATAGGGTTCCCACCAAGAACTTAGGGTCCTAAGCCAACCTCACCTGCAAATGGTCTACCTGCCGATCAACGGACGAGGCTCTGGCAAACAAAATATCCCGATAAGCGCAATAGGCTCGCCACCTATTACGTGGGATCAAAACGCTGGCGAAAAGTGGGCGTTTAATATGTCTCTGCCTACCCCTTCGGGGAAACAGGCGTGAGTCTATGTATGTATGTTAATTTTTTTTATGATGTTGAATAAAAAATACATACAACTCTTAATTTTCAGCCTTTTAGCACCAACCCTTATTTTTTAATATCCATATTAGTAATTTAATCATACACATCACTACATCAGTCTGTTGTCGTATCATCGTGTTAACGGAAACGGCGGCGATATCCCACTGGCATACGTAACGGACTGCTGAAACGATGAACTCAGGTTCGATCCCTATGTACCCCGGGCACACACCTCTCACTTTCCGAAGTTATGTGTGCATTATAAATGTTAATTATCGCTCGCTTAGTAATGTGCCCGGTAGATGGCAATGGGCTCGCCCCCTATTACTTTGGGACCGAAACATAACTGGCGAAGCCGAGCCCCCCCCTTCCACCTGCCCCAAACTCGGTACAGAGTTGGCAGAGGGGTCCCTTTGAGGGACTGTCCGTAACTGGATTTCATCGCGATACAAAAAAGGGGGACAATTCCTCAACATCAGAGATCAGTTCACCCAACATTAAGGATTAACTGGTAACATTCGGGGAATATTACCTGCCATCAGCGATAATTCACTATAGTGACAATTTTACCAACATCGGGTATAATTTTACACAGCACTACACTCACACCCGTATGAAAGTAAGACAAGGTCACCTTAAGGAGGCATAACGGTTTTTCCTGGCAGTTACCGCAAGGATCTTATTAGATGCCATAAAAATATTTTTGAATTTAGAACCGTCCATGTAGAGACAAAGCAATGGAATCTTAACACAAGAAAACAAGTTCAATGTCCACACCTATCTTCCTTCAAATTTACCCAATTTAAATGAGCATAGCATCAAATGAAAGAGCTCTTTTCAGCGCGTGTTATATGCCTATAACGAAACGCCCACCTCAATCTGATATATAGAAGCAGAAAGTCATTGACTACGGCTACGAAAACGTAAAAAATGTATGGGAGAAAACTGTTTTTGCATATAACTTGATGAATGTGCAAGTTAGGCAATTTCTAATGCTTGATGACAAACCTATGCAGCGAGAGCTTTCATTTAAAAAAAAACATGTGAATAGAACGGGCTGGCCGACTCGTATTATAAAACACAAATTCTTTTAATATATAGATTATTATTGAAGTATCCGTCTATTAAAGGAGATTTGTGTTACTCCGAAACTACGCGAGCGAAGCCGCGGCCAAAAGCTCGTTATATTATAAACATGGCACGCAAATTATTATTGAAGTATCCGTCTATTAAAGGAGATTTGTGTTACTCCGAAACTACGCGAGCGAAGCCGCGTCCAAAAGCTCGTTATGTTATAAACATGCCACGCAAATTATGCAGATCCAAAATTACACGCAGGCTGTTTTGATTTTATTTATTCAATAACATCATATCACAATTTTATCTCGTCGGTCGTATATTTTTTACATCTCAGCCAAACATAATTCCAGATATATTTATTTTAGCTTCTGAGAAATAGTCTATAACGGGAGTACAATACGCATTACTTATCATGATTACTCCATCGTATTCACTTTGAGTTCATGAGATGGTTTCAATCTTATATCCCTATTCGGAATGACATCCCATGCAAGGAGATTGTGGTGACTATAAGGCCTTGGTCGCGTCGCCTATCCTAATTCAATCTCGATAGCGTTCGAGAATAGCTTCGGCCACTAATCACTATACATTACCGTTTCCATCTCCCCTGCAGTCTAGTATAAACTCTTAGAGAAACCTTTTAGAGATTACTTTGGAGAACAGAGAAGTAAGTTCGTTATAAAGGAAGTGCTAGGATGTGGCGTAGATCTTACGTATAACTTTGTCGACATATTTTTGAACTAAAATTAAAAAGCATAAGTTTGCTACATAATTGGTTCGGTATTAATAGAATTAGGCTATGATTAACCTAATATCAGATAGGTTCAAGTCTTTAAAAACACATAAAAAAAATTGTTGTATTTCTTATAGTGCCTAATGAATTAAACAATATGTTTTACTGACTTTTAAACAATAGTAATATGGCAGTGTACTAGCATTATCAATAGAAAAATAACGATACTCACGACTAACTTGTGAAGAGGCTTTTAAGGTATCCTATTCATAGGTAGAAAATGAGGCGAGTTTTTTTGTTATAACAAGATAATTGAGTTGTTTCAAAATATCGTTTAAATTGTCCTAATTTAGTCTCCCTGATTTTATGCCCCTATTAACACATTATAATATTTGGCATATGATTGTATAATTATTTAAACAGATAATAGAGAAGGTGTTTAAGCTAAGGATCAACGAGTTTGTAGATTTTGTACAGCAAAACCGCTATCTTAGCTTGTCTAGGGGTGATTCTTTGAGCAAGGCATTATTTGGTGATTTGCGTGGCAATTTTTAAATGTAATATTTTTTTTCAATCGACATTAGTTTCTTAAAATATACGTAAAAGTAATATTTTTTATAGAAGAGGCACCTCAAAGAGCAATATACTTACAGAGATAATCGAGGTAAAAAAATTGGAGGCCACGCAAATCACAAAACAACCCACGAAAATGTTTTTTTTTATTTAACTTTCTCAAATCACTTATTAAGTTATCAGGTAAAAGAATAAGTAAGTAACTAACACAGAAATAGTTTTTTTAAAGCTTTTATTTATAGTAGAATCAGTCAACATTATTTATTTTGAATTTTCGGTACTTATATAAGATTTTCATGAAGACAACGCTTAGCTTGATTTTTTTTCTTCAAGTTATATTTCTGGGAACTTATTTGACTTTTCTCTCGTCTAGGTTTTTGTTTGCGGCGTTTCAAGTCATAAATGCAATTTTTGTTTTCCTTCTGCTTTTCTTTTTAATATCTTGCTAGGTTTATGGCCTTGATCTCTTTATTATTTTTAAGCCTCTCTCTTCTTCTTTCAGATAACTTCCTTCTTTCTAATTTTTCCTCTCTTGTTAATGGCATTTTGGTCTAAAAAATAATTCATTACAATTTTAGCTAATCAGACACTATTTTTATTATTATTAGGTACTTATAAAGTCATTTTAAGTTTGATTTAACCGAATTTACATATAAATAAAGTAATAAAACATATTATCATACACTACTATTACAAAACTCAAAGTTATTTCATTTGCATGGCCAATAATTGATTTGCGTGGGTCAAAACTACCACGTAAACCACGCAAATCACGACCACGAAAATCAAAATAAACCCTTTATTCTAAAAATATGTATATAAAAACTCTTTAAGCAAATAGACTCTGTTTTGAATGTAAGTTGCGTTATCTTATATTTGTTCGCTATAATATTTTATTCAATAAACAAATTTACAGACACCGGAGAAAATTGTCCCACGCAAATCAAAGTTTTGAGAAACCATACCCACGAAACGAAGTTCTTACCTTAATTTTTCGGAAACTCGACGCGTCGTCACACAAGCACTCTGCCCAGCTGTCGGAGCGCGACTAGTTGTAATGTGAATTAGGATGACGCAACATTGGGCCGCGAAATTAGAGATGTGCAAGTGAATTTACAATGGTCCACGCAAATCAGTAACTACTCCGGGACAGTTACATTTTAATTTTTTTTACATAATGTAATTCTTTTAGAACTATGATCTAATTTTTCATAGCATTGTCAACTTCTTAGGACTTAATGTTTTTTTTTGGTAAGCATGTACCGTTTAGTTTAAAATATATAAATTACTAAGTGACTAGATCGGGGTTAAGGACACTCCACGAAAATCAAAGAATGGGGGTGTTATATTTTTTTATGATATTAAATATATAGAAAATTGAATAATAATCAATAACCCAGATAAAAGAGGATTAAAGGTTTGCCCGAAAAAAAAAGTGGCTTGCTAACTTTTCGATTTCTATTTTTTTAAGGTGATGCCGCTTAAAAAACGTGTCTCGAAGAATGACCCCTAGAACAAAGTAGCATTAAAGGGCAAAACTCGCAATTCATAGGCCTTGCAATTCGTAGCTCGAGGTATCGTAGATATTAATAGATTCAGGGTGATATAAGCTCAATCTAGTCTTCATTCTGGCGTGGAGAATAAACATACACATAGACTCACGCCATTTGCTACGATCCTGACATATCTCGAGACTATAGAGCATGGAATAGTCCATAACCGACTTCTCTTTATCTTGGATCTACTTTAATCAGTATACATACTGACAAATCAAGCTATACTGAAGCTATTTACTTATATGACTGCAGTACGATTCTAGTACTTATTCTTTACGCCACGAAAACGGCATGAAAGTCAATGTCCCTGGCTTGACGTAAATTTTTGTGTGTACCTCGGGACGACTCTTTCATGCTGTAACAGCGTAATTCTGAAACTCTAAACTAAAATTCTTCCAAAAAGATGCAATTAATATGAACCTTAGAAAATCGCATCAAATGTCCAAGATACTGAATGTCGTTGTAAAGAGGCTACTCAAAGATGTGGATAAGTACATTTACTTAGGACTGGACACGATTTAGCAAGTCCACTTTAAAGAATGAGGTCAGTTTAAGAATCCACAGCGAATGGGCGCTGCTTTCTTGTTACAAATGTATAATAATATATCATTGTGTTCAAAGGAAATTTGCTACCTCTCGTGTAATACTTTCGCAATTGAACTGCTTTTGAATATGATACGTTTTCAATTAAGAGTAAAGGTCAGCTTCACCGCTGCCTGATGAGATCTTGATAAATCTATTTGTCAGATGACACATAAGTACTACGTTACAATTAGGAATTTATCTGGAAGATAAGGACTACCTAAAGTATTCAGAGGTGGTGAAACGAAGCTTTAATTTCACTGCGGGAAACTGCAGTATTCGTATTTGAAACGAACTATTCTCACAAGTCGAATGCGACGTTGTATACTTATATCCTTATAATTTCACAAAACAACCCGATGTTTGTCCAAAAATTCCGATTAGAGTATGACACATACTTGTTCTCTATGCGATGTAGAAGACTCGCATTTACAACCACTTAAACGATGAAGGTATTTAATGTACGGATTAAACTAGTATAAGAGGATACAAATATCGAAATAATATTATTTTCTCGCGCGGCCGCGTGGTGTAGATTAAATTTACTATCCACCAATAAAATTCATACCTCAATACCGATGAATGAAAGCAATTAAAATTTATTTATGATACCATTCAATAATGACCAACACACAAAAAGTAAATAATGAATTCAAGCACATTATGAAGTCAATATTTGAATGGGTAATTAATGTCAGATGTTTGCCAATCCTAAAGTAATGTCATAAAGTAAAGTCTTAGACAAACTTGGTCTACCATTTAATTAGACACCCGCTGAGTGATTACGCGTTTTCCGCATCCAGCCTTATACTGCTATACAGTTTTTGTAATAAAGTTAGACCAGTGGTACAATATTTTATTTCATTTTACTTATTATTTTTACGTGGCCAGAAAATACGATACACAAAACTACTGCTATAAAGACTAGTCATATAAAAATAATGCCCTAAGGCAAGATTTTATTGACTTTTTTAACTTTTGAAATGTTAGCTAAGTTACATGAGCCACGAAAAAAAATTAATACCTGTATATCGGCAACATTTTTAGTGAACAATGTATTTTATAAAAATACATCCATATTTTTTATTCTAATACTGACCTTAACTTTGTGGGCAGCTCATTTTTGGCAAATTTTTAACATGTTTTGTTATGAAATACTTTCATATCCATTAAACAGATGGGTGAAGGTCGCTCTTCCACGGATTCTCTACTATGTTGTAATAGTCATTACAAATATGCGTATAAGGGAATACCTGTTTGTCATCAGATTAGATAGAGCCTAGACTAACTTTGTTTGCCACTTTCCACGTTCCTAACCAAGAGATAGTAAATGCGAGAATTCATATCCGATGGCTGAATTTAAGTTCATAGGTACGAAAGCTGGTGACGACAACTGACTTTATAATATTGTTGTAAATGATGACTTTGACACAGTTTGCATGAATAGAGCTTCAATTCTTTATTACAGTAATAACTTTGGCATTATCTTCATATATTTAGGTAAGGCCGTTACCTGAGAAGTACATATCTGTGAGTTCGGCCGATCTTGATGATTGTGTAATGTTTTAATTAATAGGACATTTATTTTATAAGAAAACTAGCAAGTGCCCGCTGCTACGCTCGCAATTATATTCTACTACGTTAGTCAATGATCAGGCAGAAACGGTTCAACCGTTTCTGCCTGATCTCGAGAGAATTTCGAGAAATCCCTTCATAGTGCACGATTACGAGCCCAAGGAACTCACATGCCAAATTTTAGCTTCTTGCGCCCAGTTCTTTTGGCTAGGCGTTGTCTGTTAGTCATTCAGTAACGCAAGAATTTTATACATATGTCACCGGAAAATAATAAGAACCGTAAATTAATAAATTTCCTAGGAAATGTATAAACTTTCGTAGGATTATAAACGAGAGATAAATTGTATTATTTTAAACCCAGATTTTCGGAAATTGATAAACTAACCGAACTCACTCGTAAAATAATACGTAAGCAATAACCAAATGCCATGTCCGCTCTGATTGGTTGAATAAGTCACGTATTCCATTGGCGTCCTCTATACCGTCATTGTTCGCCACTTTAACGAATAAACCGGCACTTTAGCGATTTTTATAAGGCCAAGTTGACGGAGCCCTGCTTTGCAGGGTACTATTTTTGTGTTCAGGGTCACAAGAAAACCTAACATAACCTATTAAATTGAACTGATGCCGACCTTCATTATCACCAACATACCAATCAGAGAACAGTCAGTTATTTGCCGTATCTCATAGAAGCGTAAAATTAAAAGCTCGCCTGTGATTGGTCGAACCATTTATTATCTTACGAATGGATTGCCGTAAATTTATAAATTTACGACGAGACGTCGCAAACTGATAAATTTGCGAAAATGTTCGCGTAAAATAATACAATTTATCTCCCGTTTATAATCCTACGAAAGTTTATAAATTTTCTAGGTAATTTATAAATTTACGGTTCTTATAAATTCCGGTGACATATGTAGATCTTTTGAAAAGCCAACGGCGTAGTCTGATGTGGTTATTATATAACCTGTACAATATCATTGACAATAATTATAGCAACAGTTAGATTTATTATCCCCGTATCAAATGGTAGTATTTATTTGATAATAAATATAAATGTTGTTAAAACTAACTATATACTAATTTATCCCCGTTATTAGAAGGAGTAATAATATATGACAACCGCATTTTAATCCTGAACATTAAATATCAAAAGTACCATTGAGTAGGTGAGAGGTTGTAAGAGGTTCAGATTTACATTTATTGACATAATGATGCACCTATAATGTAAGCATATACTGAGGTACAGCTAGCAGGCTATTTATATACTTACATAAGTCGTACTTTTTTTTAAATTAACTAAAGATAGCTCGTTGAAAACATGCCTTTAATTTTTGGTGTCATAAGATAAACGTAAAAAAAAGGTTCACTCCGATGGTTTATGTCCATTAACATTTTAATACCATGATCCTTATAAGCTTAAGTAACTCAACAAGTTGTGATACGGTTTTCTCCATTGTATAGGCAGTTTATTTTAGACAGTTTTAGTACCAGCGAGGGAAGCGGCTTATACCAAGTTTCAATACTAGTTTCAAATTCTCACTTCAAGCGCGTTAAACCTCAGTACTTGAGCAAGCTTGAATGTTATGCTGGACTATATTTAGAGTGCAATGAGTATAGATATGTCTAGGATTACTTTGTAGGCACAACTTGTGGTGTGCTAGAATTAGAGCGTATTTTTCACAATGTGTAAAAGCCTAATATTATAATTTAGTCTTCCAAGCCGCACTTGGCTAGCATTGTGGACATATGACTCTTTTTAGAGCCCTATGGGACAGATTATCAGCAAGGCTGAAGATGATAGCTTATAGGTACTAAGTACCTATAAATTGAATATGTTTGTAGGACAATGTTCACATGCGTGTATGTGATTCCAAGTAGTCAGTTCATGATTATGCTTGCCTAAAAATTGCTATCAGACTAAAGTATCGCCTACTTTAGTCTGATAGCAATTTTTTGGTACTAACAAATCTTTCGCTGCGAATATAATTATATTATTTACATAGTGCGCGCTCTGATTAGATGCTTTAGCATTTGCAGGCATAGAACTATTCCAAATAGTCCTGCTTAGAGTTCCGTACTGCATCAGTTGAGTGGAACCTTTGTAAGTCTCTTTTTGTGGATCGTCTATCAATACTCTTTTCTCAAGTACAGACTGTGATGTAAAGTTGGAATTTATAAAAAACATTAAGGACCAGGATCTTTTAAAGTTACTAATAAAAACTAGTCGGGCCACTAAGACACGTTAACAAAACATTTTTTGAAGCCATTGCTCGTTGAATTCAGACAGATTCATTTGCCAAGAGGTTGTGTTTAACTTTTACACCCCGAAAATAGCAGAAGCTTTATTTTTTGAGACGGATCTTATTAATAAAAAATAATGTCAGCATGTCGTTCCATACACCCATGATTTTACTCGACAATTTAAAACAATATGATTTATTCATGTAGACTACGCCTCCAAAACTGTGGAATAAAATAATATGAAAAATATATTTTATGAACGTTGCTCTTATTTGTAAATGCGAGCGTGATTTTTTAATCGCCACACAGGATAATACAGTATAAATATATTTTTTTTTTCCTCCTATGGCTATAGAAACTATTGAAGCTTTTATTTAATTTAATTTCGGAACCGTAAATGGTATTCATCCGGATCGTAATCTTAATATATAAAATCCTTGCGTTACTGACTGACTGACGGACACGCTACAGCCGAAACTATTGGGCCCAAGAAGCTAAAATTTGGCATGTATGTTCCTTGGGGACCGTAGGGATGCACTGAGAAGGGATTTCCCGAAATTCCCACGGGATCGGCCAAAACGGGTAAATTTAAAGAAAATGCAGGCGTAGCTGCTGGCGTCTTCTAGTGTAATATAAGATTGATATACCAATCTTGAACACAGAGATCTTTCTTTCAGTGTCAAATCTAGCTTTAGCCCCACAAAAGTCAAGTATCTGCCGCAGTATAACCTACTTAAAACGATTACAGCTCTGATTTAAAAGCGCGAAGATTAATTTCGTGCGTACCCAACAATGGGACAATTTCTTGTCATGCGTCCTCCGTATTGTGAGAAGGTGGCTGCATTGTGACACGCTACCCGTCTACTTCGGTTTTATATCGCCCGGACGCGTGCTCTAAACCTTCTTGCTGACCCGAATAACTGTGCCCGCCTGTGGTACTACTTTCTTAATAACTATGCATTGCAACCGAGATTCCTTTCCGCACCATTAGTTGAATTTCCAATGAGAGCTACGTCGCGTGCGTTTGAGTAGAAATAATTGAAATAAAGAAAGCGATATTGATTTTTATATATTGAATATTATCATAATAATGTGAGTAACCAATATTATCATAATTTATATAGAAAACACACATTTAGATAAGAATATGTAGAAAATAACACTAATACGGATTACGGTTACAGTATAAAAGAAATAGGCTGAAACACCTACAAGATTTTCTCGACAAACAATATGAGAGACGTGTAGTATCAAAGGGTGATGATACCGAATATTTAACACCAGACTGAAAAAGACCCAGAAAAAAGACAACAATATTTATAAGTAAAACAACAATAAACAAGATAAATTCTTGTATTATTTAGGCATCTTGTTGACATTTACATCACGTTCCATATAATGAACGCTTTTAAGTGTCTATTCTTCTATAAATTGGCGTTTGCTTGGCAACGAAAGCCAAAGTCTCACCCTTATTATTATTTGGTGCAAGGAATATCAATGCTTAAGCTAGAAAAGAAAATACCGTTCAATTTTGTATCTGCAAATATCACACTGAAGAGGGTTTAGGTAGAAATTATTTTAGCACCGTGGGAATTTTGGGTATCGATATATTTTGTGGATCTTTTGGCCCGCTGCAGCCGTTTGGTTGATTAGAAATTACGCAAAAGAGTGACCTGATATTGGAAAGCCGTTCGGCAAGTGGAATATTGTTATGCGCTATCACAAATTTAAGAATTTGGTTATGGAATTGAGGATTGGGCTGTTGCAAATTAGGTAATATCGGAAAATTATCCGTTCTACGAAACGATGTGAATCGGATACTAAAAATAGAAAACGCTAACTTTTTAATGCTTTGGATATAAATATAAACCCAAAAATCACTTGAAAACCCTTATTTTTCTTATTCTCCAACACTTTTTCATTAGGGAGAATGTCAACATCGAGAAGATGAGAAGATGGGGTTGTACCTGTACCGCATAAGCTTAGCACAACGTTAGGAACATTGCTACTTACCATTGATTTTGTTCGGCAGAATGGTAGTACCATAATCCGGCAAGCCATTAAGAGTTATAATAAGAGTGGCTATTATAGTACAGAATTATTCAGATTATTATTATTTTATTTCAGTGACTTTAAAGAAATTACACACATAAATTATCCATTAGAAATAATTTTCAAAGACCTTGCAGCTATTTTATTACTACTTTATTTTCATTAAGAAGAAAGTTAGCAACTAATTGAAATTGACATCTCAAATTGTAGGTCCATGTTAAGGTACGTCTACCTTAAAACTTAATGAAAAATTGCTGAAAAGTGTCAAGCAAACCTTTTTATAATTAGATTTTTTCAGATGAGCTTAAGATTTAGATATGGAAGCGTGCACGGAGTAAAACACTTTGTTACTACATGGTGCGTTAATTGACTTGCTGTTAGTGATAGATCGGCAAAGACAAGTAACCTTAAATATATCGCCACTTGGATGGACAACCGCGTGTAGCATTGAGGTCAGAGCGCTACCGTGCTTCGGAGGGTAAGTAAAGCTGTAGGTCCCGGATCTTATCCCAGGACTAAAATGTCAGGCCATGTCGGAGGCCTTCGATCGGTCTGAAAACTCCGACATCAGAGTTGGTCACACACTCACTCAAAAAACGAACAACTGTATGATTGGGTATAACACAGTACTCTGCGGCACGGCACTGCATTAGGGTGCTATAGAGACACTATCACACCCTACACAAAAGATAAACGAGCCAAATTACTATATGACTATAATCTTTTCCACACACATCTTTCCATTTACGATATTAGGCTAATGTGCTTCGTCATTGCCGAACCTATTATTTACTGGCCACACTTACAATTCTGGACTGTACGCGTGTATAAAGGATGTTAAATATTCTGTATCAGACAGATGCGCTGCGGCAGGTTATACAGAAGTCAAAGGAGTATAACCAGCCTCTATGCTTGGCGTTTGTGGACTATGAGAAAGCCTTCGATTCGATTGAAACCTGGGCGGTGCCAACGGTGCCGGATTGACTACTACTATGTCAGTTCGCCTCCAGGTCCAGAGTTCAAAACCTATTCAACTCCAGCGATGGTTGAGACAGGGGGATGTCATATCCCCGAAACTGTTTACCACTGCGCTGGAAGATGTTTGCAAGCTTTTGGACTGGAATGGTCTCGGCATCAACATCAACGGCGAGTACATCACTCACCTGCGATTCGCATACGATATCGTAGTCATGGCTGAGACCATGGAAGACCTAGGCACAATGCTCGATGGCCTCTGTAGAGTCTCCCAACAAGTAGGTCTTAAGATGAACATAGACAAGACGAAAATCATGTCGAACGTCCATGTTGTACCTGCTCCTATTCAGGTTGCGAACTCTACGCTCGAAGTTGTCGACAAGTATATCTACCTGGGACAAGTAGTCCAATTAGGTAGGTCCAACTTCGAGAAGGAGGTCAATCGTCAAATCCAACTCGGTTGGGCAGCGTTCGGGAAGCTACGACATATCTTCTCGTCCGATATCCCGCAGTGTCTCAAGACGAAAGTCTTTGACCAGTGTGTGTTCCCAGTGATGACTTACGGATCAGAGACGTGGTCGCTCACTATGGGTCTTATCAGAAGGCTCAAGGTCACTCAGAGGGCAATGGAGAGAGCTTTGTTTGGAGTTTCCCTGCGAGATCGAATCAGAAACGAGGACATCCGCATAGCTCTCCGGATAGCCAAGCTGAAGTGGCAGTGGGCAGGACACATAACTCAAAGAACCTATGGCCGTTGGGGCAGAAAGTTTCTGGAGTGGCGGCCACGTACCGGACGACGCAGCTGAGGTAAGCCTCCCGCAAGGTGGACCGACGATCTCGTCAAGATCGCGGGTGGCGGTTGGATGCGGGCGGCTCAAGACCGGTCTGTGTGGAGAACCTTGGGGGAGGCCTATGTCCAGCAGTGGACGTCGTTCGGCTGATATGATGATAATCGGACAGGTGATGAAATGGGCAATTTCTTAGAACTATATCGGTAGGTATAAGACATGGCTTTCTTTAGTCAGCTCAATTGTTGTTTGTTGTGGTATTGGGTTTTCATTTGATGTCAATGTTCATATCACATATATTGACTTAAATTTGCGTATACATGATATGTACTTAGCTGTCGAGAAAATGAAAACCGGCCAACTACATATCGAGCCACGCACAATGTGGGTTCCGAAGTACCCTTACGCAGTGACCTAAGGATTGCAGGATTCAAGAACATTGTTAATTTCGCTCTATCGCTCGCAAGTTCAAATTGAAGTAAAATTTATATTACTTGTTAAATAGTGAAGTTAAATAAGTCATTATAATTTACATTTAAAGTTCATTTTAAATGTCACTATTTAACATAGTTTACACACACTTGAACCTTAAGCCTGAGAATAAGCAGAACCAAGACAGTGTATATGTTCTGTGACTTTGGCGGTCTCCTATACCGGTTACACTCGGCGTTACACCTCTACCAGTATGCTACGATTTTCGCTACCTAGGTTCACTCCTGCAAGATGACGGCGAAATTGATCGGGATGTTAGGCAACGAATTAACGCAGGATGGATGAAATGGCGACAGGTCTCAGGCACAATATCATCCTCCTAGCGTTATCCCAGTTTCAATCTGGGGTCCGCTTCCTAGTCTAACCGAATTTGGCTGAATATTAGCTTTTCCACAGAGCGACTGCCTGTCTGACCTCTGCAACCCGAAGGGATAGCAATATTCCATGGTTTAGACTAGTGTCAGTTTATTTAGAAGGTAGGTACTGACGTCCTATAACGACTGTCAAAGATCTACATGACAATCGGGACCGACGGCTTAACGTGCTCTCCGAGGCACGGCACAAGCGATAATTGACAATTTGATACGCACATAACTCCGAAAAGTCATTGGTGCGTGCCGTGGATTCGAACCCTCGACACCCTCTGCATGGCAGTCTGTTGGTATATCCACTAGGCTATCTCTGCCTAGTGGATATACCAACAGACACAATATGCACTTTGTGGTCTCAGGCACAATATGCGATCACAAAATGCCTGTGAAGTTAAAAGGCCGCATGTATAAGGCGGTTATAAGGCCTGTCGTACTATATGGAGCTGAGTGTTGGGCTACAAAGAAGATGGATGAGAAACGGTTGCATCTTGCTGAGATGAGAATGTTACGATGGATGTGTGGAGGGACAAGAATGGACAGAATTAGGAATGATTACATTCGAGGTAGTATGAAAGTGGCGCCCATTGATGAAAAGGTAAAGGGAGTCGATTGGCCTGGCATGGACATGTTATGCGACGAGATGAGATGTACGTAGGTAAGAAAGTGATGAAAATGCATGTAGAAGGACGAAAATGGAGAGGGTGGCCAAGGAAAAGATGGATGGACTGTGTGAGGACGGATATGAAAGAGAAAGGGATATACGATCGGATGACTGGTGACAGAAAAATATGGAAGCGAAGGACATACTGCGCCGACCCCAAATAAATTGGGACTAGGGCAAGACAATGATGACACATACTTGAACACTAAGGTTTAGAAGATAGTGAGGGGAGGGGGGAGCCACATAGCAAATGGTGGCTTTTCCTAAATATATCGCAAACGAATTTCTAAATATAAAGCAGTACAATTAAATTCCTAGAAATTTTTCTTAGAGACGCCGGCCCAGATGCAGACAGTAAAAAATTGTAGTAGTTATTATTTAGTTTAGATAAAAGAGTGTTAAACTAGAATTTTTAGATTGATTAGAGGTCCGCCACATTCATAATTTAATAACAAGACGTACTTTTATAAGCTCAATAAATATTAGGTGTGTACATACCTTTGCTAGGATAGTTAAAGTATTTCGTTGTTTTGAGTAGAAAGGAATGAGTTAATCGTTTGGTAAGGATAGAAATCCGAAAGAAAAAGCCACAAGTCGTAAAAGACATCCAAAAACATAAAAAAAAAAACATTTACAATGCACAAGTAAATAACAAACATAATAAAATAAATTGACTATGACATTACAGACATTTACTAACAGTCAAAAAAGTGTTGCCATTTTGCAGTTTTAAATGATATTGATTCATCGGTATAGATTTCGGACAAGGTTATCAATCTATATAATTTTGGTTCAAAATCGAAGTTCTTTGTAGTTAATCACATAATTACCTTAAAAATACACACGTCAAAAATGTTTAAGGACCAAGTAAGGATTTCCAAGTCACTAAAATCATTTTGAGTAGGAAAAATATCAAATCGATTAAGAAGTAATAATAATAAAATGATAATGGATTTAATATTATGATTTCTCTATTGGCAACTTCTGATCTATTACGTTTTGGCAATTTAGACGCTAACAGATCTTTTTAAACATCTTTATTGAATATTTTTCTCGGCACACTTTTAGTAAGGCCTATAAATTAAGTTATAAATACATATAATTATTCAACAACAAATTGAAACTCTATTGTGCTGGTCATGAGTTCCTAACTGGGCCAGAAATTGGCATTGTTCTTTCAGCTCTCTAGTGCTCATAGTTTTTTCGTAAATCCGCGGACGAACAGACTGGCATGGCGGAACTATAAGGGCTCCTCCATAATTCAAAGTTTAAAAAGAAAATATCTTACCCATGCAATCTAACATGATCTGATAATGTAGTCTGAAAACAAAATCAAATATTTCGACATTGTAGCATTGTAAGATAAAGCTGCATAATTCATGTTTTATTCTCTCAACCCGTTTGCCTAAAGGCGTTAATAGGGTTAACGCATTGTATACCGCCCAACACGTTGTATTCAATATTCCAACATATTTGTTTCATAATTTTTTTTCATCGAGCGAATATATTAACCTTATATATGAACAAATAACAAAATCAATTACTTGTGCTATTGTAAGGGCAGAGTTTGGATATTTTGGCAAACTTTATAAAAATACACCAACTAAGCTAAATTTACTTAGGTTTTATTCACAACATTGAAAACTAGAAGTAGGATAATATTAAAAAAAAACTTTACAAATACAGATTAATTACTATGAAATTCTAGATCATTTGAAAGCCTACGAGACCTTTTAAGAAATTGTTACGTTCTAGCTTTTTGCGTCTCTTGCCCTAATGAATTAAAATAAAAACCTACTTAGGCAAACCCAGCCAGTATGATTAATGATATCGAAGTTAACTGAGAGATATTTATATGTTTTATTATATGATATCTATATGTGTAACATTGCTATTTCCATCTTCCATTATAACATATTAAATACTTCTGAAATCTGAATATGTACGATACTTATATATGTATGTTCGAAATGTAAGAGCGTTGCTACGCGCTAAATTTTGTTGACGTCATTGAAACGTGTCTCTGGGAAATCTTTGACGGGCCGCGCTTCACGTGTATACTCTAAAGATTTGCGATCTTCTATGTTACACGAAATTTCATATATAAAATTTTAATATAATGTGTTACATGATACATGACGCTTACGCGCTCGATATACGACGATATACAATTGTGTTTGATTTCGAGCCTATATTTTCCTGGATGATGACTTTATATTGAAGAGGGTTTTCACTCCGATGAATAGGAACATCGACTGATACACTTTTGGAAAACAATTTTGAAAACATTTATGTAGTGTTATACTTAGGTACCTACTACAGTACTTGCCCCAATAAATCATAATTTTATTTTATTTATTTTATTATATTTGGAAAACAAACAGTTTACTAGTCTTATAATACAACAACAGTATAAATCTTGATACCATTTACATGTTTTCACATAAACATAACTAAATACGCTGTTTATTCTAGTCTAAACATAACTTAAAAATAACAAAGGAAAACTAGTTTCTAATACCAGTAATTATTAATATTAAAAGTATTTTACAAGTAAAAGGATCCAGGAACTTCGTAACAGAAGGTTTATAGACAAGGTGAAGTTATACACATGTTATTTACGTATATAAGTAAATAGATATGCTTTAACCCAAGGTTAGAGAACCGAGTCGAACCATTGTTTAGAAAGAACACGCTTAGTAGTAGCTATACTTGTATTAAATAAATCAAAATATAATAAAACAAGCTCAGGATAGTCGGTCAGTCTATTGACACAGTTTGCTGTTCTTGGAAAGAAAGAATTTTGCCTATTTTTTGTCGCACTATAGCATGCATGCAGAGGGTGATAACGCCGCACTGATCGTGTTGGGACCTGAAGGTTTATCTTAGACGGTAAGTAGGGGGAGTCAACTTTTGATTGCGCTATTTTTGATAATAGGGCGATATCAGCTATTTTTCTTCTTTCCTTTAATGGAAGAATATGGTGTCTCTTACATCTAGCCGAGTAACAGTCATCAAAAAAGTTTCACTTGTATTGTAATTGTAATGAATGAATCTCATAAATGTGCGCTGTATAACTTGTAATCTATTTATATGCACTTCATATTGTGGATTCCAAACTTGACAACAATACTCTAAGATACTGCGAACAAATGTACAATACAGAATTTTTAATATTTTTACACTTTTAAAATGCGAACATGTTCTCTTTACAAAGCCTAAAGCTTTATTAGCCTTTTTGGCAATGGTGTCAATATGTGACTCATATGTTAGTTTGGCGTCGTGAATAACACCGAGATCCGGACCTCGTCGTAATGCACATTATCAATTGAAAATATAATCCCAAGACTATAATGGTTCTGTCAAAAATCTCTCTCAGCTTTGTAGATATTTTCTATACCTTTACCACAGTTAAACTGTTAGTTTCGATGAAAAATTGTGGCAACTATTCATAAGTATACATTAACACATTTGCGAGCTTATTGTACCAATATTCGTTACAAACTAAATAAGAGATACTATAAACAGTTCCTCACTTTAAAGACCTAAAACAGTCAATTTAAAAAGGTTAAGAACATGAGCATCGACTCCGGTAAACAGATTACCATGACATTTGTCACTCGTTGGCTGCAAAGTGACTTTTACTGCACGTTTCAATCTTTAAACTCAATTTGTAGTGCTGAGCACATAGTAGGAGAGACTGTGCCCTCAGACGCGTTAGGTTACAATTTTAACGGTAATCTCGGCGACTATGTGCCTACTGTACTGAACATTTAAAGCCAACGTGTTAATCTTTTTCTTTTTTATTTACTTTTTATAATGATGTATCATTTTATGAACTCTTTTTTCATACAAGGTTATTCTAGATAAGTCGTACCTAATTAACTTTACTATCTAAGCGAGTTAAAAATGTCACATTATCACCTAGATAGGCCTGCACACTTTACTCCAAGACATCAGTTAAACCTCAAATCGTCAGTAACATGGGAATGGCTATTCTTTACATTATTGTTATCATTATCCCTGGAGAGTATTATGGTTATTACTGATTACCACGCCAGTGACTTCGCAGACTTGGCTAATCCTTAAATAAACAGTGCGGTCGATAATAGTAATGAAAAGAGCTTCGATGGCTAGGCGACATATTCAATGTTTTATGTGAAAAAGTATGTAATGCATTAATTGCTTCAGTGAAGAAAGGATAAAACAAACTGTTCCATAATATTCAAGCACCAATTTATGTATCCTGGTTTAAAAACTGTGATCGCGACAGTTGTAAGTTACCCTTTGTCCACAAAGAGCACGTTGTTTCAAGGCTGCTGGACATAATAGACTTTAAAGCAATATCCTGTAATCTATGTAATGAAGTCCATTAAATGAATTAAAAGGTAAGGCTAGTCTGCTAGATAAAATCTCGAGATATTTACGAAGAAAATATTCAAAGAAATAACAAAAAGGCATAGCACATTAATTTGCTACTTTACATTGCTTTGTAATTAGTGTGTATTGTGATAAACTTAATTAACTATTGCTACGGGCTGTCAAAGGAGGATTATCCAGAACAAAAACTTACCAGAAGCAAAAAGCTCAATGTATTTAATGACATTGAAAGTAGGTTTAACGTTTCGTTTTCTAGCATTGGATTATAACTATGCATAAAAAGGGACTAATTTTCTAAAATGGCCTTAAGCTTTGGTGTTATTTCACTAATGCTTCAATATCGATATCTTACGCGTTCAGTGTCATGAACGTTCGTACTCGTAAGTTTTCAGTGTCATAAACGTTCGGTCTCATGATCTTTCGATGTAATTCGATTTTATGTTTCAGTGTGAGGCTTTCTATCTATGTAGCGTACCCGACTACATTGCCATTACTTTATAATTTCAGTTAAAATGTCCTTTGTAGTAATAAAAATACTGACTACACACGAATATAATATGTTTGTATAAATTAGACATAATTTTGGCAAATAGAAGATGCTCCATGTTGATTTTGCCAAAATTACTGTCGGTTCAGTGGCGGTAATGGCCAGTTGCCACAATTTTTGTTGACATTCATATGTAAGATCGCCACTTGAAAGTATGATTTCTTGACGTAGACTTTACATCAGAGCTTCCGTGCTTCAGAAGGCTCGTAATTCCGTCGGTTCTGGTACTTGTCACTAGACAAAATATTATTGGGACATTTCTGAGGTCTTAGGGCGTTCTATAAACTTTAACACCAGAATTGTTAGAGACTTCGACACCAGAGTCAAAACTGATGTCGAAGTTTCTAAAAAAAAGAAGAAGAACAACATAATGCTAAAATTTTTCTCGTTTGTAGGCATGATAGTCCAAGTCCCAAGTTGAACATAGACGGACGGTGAGGGCCGTAAAACCGTATTAAACAAAAGGCCAAAGCGTCACTTACTTTCATACACTATTCAGTTCTAGCCGTGACGACATTTATATTCATTTATATAACACTATTATGACAATTACTGTGGTAATGAAGTTCCCTTATGAATATTGTATATATTTTAACATTTTACACAATTTAATTGTACCAAATAGTGGTCAGTTATTTTAAACTGTTTTACGGAGAATCGTGCGAGTGAGGAAATACTTACAAAAAAAAATTGGTTGCCTGTAAAGTCGGTATACGGGCGAAAGTTTTACGTGACAACGACTTTGAGTGGTAAAATAATTTTAATGTGAATATTCATTCGTATAGTAGGAAGAAGGATGAAAGACGCGTGCCTTTCACTTTTTATGTCTGTCTCTCTCGCTCTTAGGCGGGACGCGTGCCTCTCACTCGCTCTCATTGTGAGCGCATAACGTGAGCGGAGCGTAACGCAGTTTCTTGAAGTGTCACCCGGCAAACCAATTTATAAGACGTTGTCACGTCAAAATTTACGTGTATGTTGTGGTGTATTCCTAAATTAAATAACAGTTGATGCTGTTTACCGAGGCTTAGTAAATATGAAAACGCTAGAAATAATGATTTTGCATTTGATTTTTCTTAAACTTTTACATATTTTCTAAATGTACACAAGTATTACTTTATATTTCTATTTTGTGATCAAGAAGCCAAAAGTCCCAGAAATGAACGTTCCTTAAAGCCTATGCACGGTCATTTAGATAGTCGACAATAATGATGCAAAACTGAAATTACTATTAACCCAATATTAAACAAGCAGCTACGGTAGAATCTTCGTCATTATGAATTACTTATACATAAAACCAACACAGTGTCATTATTGCTAAACACACACACACACATACACACGCATGCACATTTTCAACGGTGAGGGTGCAAAATAGCTTAAATCACTAATTTACGTGCTGTTTTATTGTTTTCTGCCTTATTCATTTTTCTGCCCTACGTGCCACGTATGTTATTATCAGTCAACTATTATAAGCATAAATGTGATGGAAAATTGAAAAAAGAACCATAATTATTTCAGAAATTGATAGAAAATTTTGTTAGGATATCTACTCCTGGTTGCGGAGGGATGCTAGCAAAGTGTATTGTCTGCAGTTCAGGTAACCTCGCCGCTACAGGAAGACGAAAGACACCGGTCCTTTGTAGTATATACCCAGGGAAGTCCACACAAACCCTTCGTCTGCTCCTTTATGACGGTGAATGAGCCAGTAAAGACATGTTTAGGAAAATAGATGTTAAGATAGCCAACAAAAGTACTTGAAGCCAAGAATACTGAGCAACGAACGATATTAGAGATAATACTTGATCTGACAATTTATATTCCTTTAAAATAAAACTGGGACAAAAACGTGCGCACACCACAAAATAATGTAAAATATATAATTTTATATTTATAAAACTTAAATGATCACAATAATTCTTATGCAAAAAAATTATCAACATTAAAATTGCATTAACGTTTTTGAGTAATGTATTGATTACATTGTTTAAATTATTTCCAGTATTAAAAGCTGTGGCAGAGGCTAATGAATCATTAATTGTATTCAATTATATTGATAATGTGGTTGGTTTTATTTTAAGTGAACGATAAAACTTGTTTTTTATGAGTGTAAATTCTACTCGTCTCATCATCCTCTTGACGCAACCCTGTTGCAACCCCGAAGACCGCTTACTATTCTATTGCTTCCACGATAAAAATATGAGAGCTTGACAAATAAAACGGTGGGAGAAGTAAAATTTGTGAAATTTTAACATCGTCACCCTATCAAATCAAATCAAAATCATTTATTCATCTAGGTCACAATGTGACGCTTATGAACGTCAATTTTAAAATTAAATTACTTAATGCTTCTTCATTTACATTTACTGCCTCGTTCGCAAAGCAATAGGTAGAGCCACGAGAAAGAACGGGCAATAAAACTCGAGGCCACTCTTTTAAATCGCCAATATTATGGTACATATTTTCATTTTTGTAAGGAGCTGCAACTGTTACACATTGTACTAAATTACTTGTAAATAGTAATTAGTTACGGACATAACACTTAAGCAATTAATGTAGTTACTAAATTATGTGTTTTAGTTAGCCTTCCAATGCGAATATTGTGTAACAGGAGCATCCACTTACGACTTATAATGTATACAACTCGTGACCATGTTCAGAACTATGGTGGAAATGTATGTTACAGAAGTGACGGTATATGAATACACAAAATTACAAAAACTTTAGTTCACAGACCATGATAACGAGTTATCTTCATCTTACAGTACAGTAAAGTGTTAAAAAAATAGTGGAACAACAATGCAAATGTAAATGTAGTAAGTAGAATGACCTAATTATGATAAACGAATAATAATTTAAAAGAACTAGAAATGTTATATAATGATAAACTGAAAAATGCTAAGTATCTATATAAATTCTAAATAAGTAGTAGATCATGAGTTGTCTAGTGTAAGTGACCATCTATCCTTGTCACTGAAATAATCATTAATAGTGTAATAACCTTTCTTAATTAGGCAGTCTTTTATTTTAGCTTTAAATGTACTAAATGGTAATTCTAAAAGACTAATACGAATACCTAGCCCTACAAAAGAATTATTAACTTCATGTAAACGATGATAAGGGGCATATAACCTATGCTTGTTTCGAGTATTTATATTATGTATATCGCTTTTTGTGGTAAATAAACTTATATTTTGCCTAATGTACAAAATATTAGCAATGCGAGGCTACTGTAAGAATTCCTATAGACTTAAAGCGTTCCCTAAGAGTATCTTTTGCACCCAACATGTATATTGCTCGTACCGCTCGTTTCTGTAGAACGAAGATATTCTGAATATCCGCTGCTTTGCCCCATATCAAAATACCGTAGGACATAACACTGTGAAAATAGCTAAAATATACTAAACGAGCCGTGTCGATGTCAGTAAGTTGCCTAACTTTTCTGACGGCATACGCAGCAGAGCTGAGCTTTCCTGCTAGACATGCTATATGTGCACCCCATTGTAACTTATTATCTAATGTAATACCTAGGAACACTGTAGAGTCTACTGTGACAAGTTCCTCCCTATCTAGCATAATATTAGGTCCCAGTTGTCTAACGTTAGGTAAAGCAAATTTAACGCATTTAGTTTTTCTAGAATTAAGTACTAGGTTGTTTGCTGTAAACCATCGTGTAACTTGTAATAGTGCATTATTTACATCATCAAATTGATTTCTATTCCTATCTACTTTAAAAATAAGTGACGTATCATCTGCAAAAGGAACGACATCACAGATGTTTTTAAATAAAAAGGTAAGTCATTAATATATACTAGAAATAGAAAAGGACCTAAAATTGAGCCTTGTGGAACGCCTAGCTGTATAGGTAATTTAGAGGATGTAGTCCCATTTACATCGACACACTGAAATCTTTGCCGCAGGTACGAATCGACAACACTGAGTGCGGTTTTCTCTACGCCGTAGTGGCGGAGCTTACGCAGTAGTGTGTCGTGCTGAACGCAGTCAAATGCTTTAGATAGGTCACAAAACACTCCAATAGCATTCATTGATGACTCCCAAGCACTATAAACGTGTTTTATGAGAGCAACACCCGCATCAGTAGTGGATCTACCTTTAGTAAACCCGTATTGATCTTTGTGAAGCAGACTATTTAAATTGAAGTGGCTGCTTTAAAAGAATCTTTTCAAATATTTTACTAAATGCTGGCAAGATAGATATGGGCCTAAAATTATTAATTTCATTTTTACTGCCAGATTTGAATAAGTGTATAATTTTACTTAATTTCATCAAATCCGGAAATACGCCTAGGTCAAAGCATTGATTAAAAATTATAGATAGGTAAGGTGCAACAGTCTCAACTATAGTACCTAAAATTTTAATTGAAATGCCCCAAAAGTCGCCGGTATTTTTAATATTAATTTAATTATATGCGATCAATATATCTCGCGGGGTAACGTGCTCGAATCTAAACACGCTCTTGCATTCAGGTACACTGCTAAGCAAAAAATTTCCAGCGTCTAAAGATGATGATTGTAAAGAGCTAGTAGTTGTTAAAGGTATGCTCGCAAAGAAACTATTGAACATATGCGCTACTTGAGTTTTGTTAGTGACTAATAAATTGTTTTCTTTTAGTTCAAATTGGTTTTCCCGTCTCTTCCTGTTTCATTATTTATAATGCTCCAAGTTTCTTTAATTATATTTGTTTAATGCTTAATTTTACTACTAATAAATTTAGATTTTGCCATAATACAAACTTGTTTAAAAATTTTTGAGTACTTTTTTACATAATCTCGAAAAGGTGTGTCAAATCTATTTTGTTTCATACCATATAATTCAAATAACTTGGCTCTACTTTTGTATATACCTATAGTGGCCCACTGGTTAAAAGATCCCATAGTACTCTTTAGTGTGACAGTTTTACTCTTAAAAGTATTTTGAAATTCATTATTTACTAGTCCAAAAAGTGAGACTTGAGGTATTGAGTTTAGCAATAATATTGTTTTTGAAACGTATTAGACGATTGGTAGTCTGAGCCCTACATTCTACTATACGTGATTTATCATATGTCGAACAGGGAAAACTAGCTATCTGTCCACGGTGATCAGAAGGGAGAGAACTAATTACTACTGGGTTTGTGGCAGCACAAGAACTAAATATGTTATCCAAACAAGTAGAAGATGTTGCAGATACTCTAGTAGGTTCACAGAATAGGTTACTTAAATTAAATGACTTGAAAAGATTCAGAAATCTAATACACTGTGAAGAATTCTCTAAAATATTAATATTAAAATCGCCACATACTATAATATTCTTATTACTACATTTAATTTCATTGATAGCATCTTCCATAACAGTCTCAAATATTATTTAGATTATAGTCACCAGAAGGAGGTCGATATACACAAATTACTATATATAGGTCTAGTTCCACACAGGATAACTCAATAGTGCGCTCAATAGATAAATTAACAATATCTTTACGTTTCTTACATTTTAATAAATTTGAAGTTATTATGAGAGAACCGCCTCTAATAGCCTGCATTCTTATATACGAACTCTGCATTGTATAATATTCATTTATAACAATAAGCTCATGTTTCTTTAACCAATGTTCAGTTAAGCACAAAACCTTAACATCATATTTTTCTAGAAATAAACTTAACTCTAATTCTTTGCCAGATAGGCCCTGCATGTTTTGGTGTACTATATTCAAATACTGCAGCCTAACTGTTGTCCTATCTTGGAGTTTAAATCACAAGACGTGTCAATAAAAACGTTGTTAGTACAAGTACTAACCCTATCAAATAAATTGTAAACACAAGGGTCTTTTCCTTGCTGTAAATTGTATGCTAATAGTTTAGCAATCTGTCGCTTAATATAAAATGGCAGATACATTGTATCTTTTGTTAAAGTAAATTTACTAATAAATTTATTAGCGTCAAAAAACAATATTGCGTCACTATGACGACAAGTTATATTATATAATAACATATTTAATTTGTGTATTGCACATACACAAATTAAATATGTGTAAAATATGTTTTGTGTATGTGTTAAGTCATTTGAGTATGGCAAAGCACATAAAATAAATTTACAACTAAATCTGGAATTAAGGTCTAATAACATTTCAATACATTCTATGATATGCTGTCTTTTTATAGTTAAACTGTTACCAAACAACAATATGGCCGTACTACTCTCATCTAAGGGGTGCAACTTAATCTGATTAACTAAACTACTGTAACTATCCCCTGGCCTACAATCTTAATATATAAAATCCTTGCGTTACTGACTGACTGACAGACACGCTACAGTCGAAACTATTAGGCGCAGGAAGCTGAAATTTGGCATGTATGTTCCTTGGGGACCGTAGGGGTGCACTAAGAAGGGATTTCCCGAAATTCCCACGGGATCGGCCAAAACGGGTAAATTAAAAAAAAATGCAGGCGTAGCTGCTGGCGTCCTCTAGTAATTTATAACACACTGGTTCGTATACTCACAGAGAAGACTACCAAAATTATGATGATCAGAAAAAATGTATGTTTTGTTAGTTGATGTTGGAAACCTAGATTTAATCATATTTGATTGTGAAGAGGATTGGTTTTATGGATTATCAGAAAAATTCTCAGGTAGTATGGTACTCAATGGCTCTGCTGGGGTTGGAGTGTGAGTGTGAGCACAAGGACATAAGAGCTTATTGGTCAGAGACTCATACATTTCTGCATTACATCTCACCAAGTCTACTAGCTCGCCTGCCTCTACTATACGCTTGCTCAGCTCTTGTTGAAAAGCTTGATATTTGTAAAATAGTTCATTTAAGGTGCTCTCCCTAAGTACTAGTTCTTCCCTCAAGCGATGAGTATCAGTATCATACACTACCCTACTATGTTCTATAGAATTGTTGCTGATGAATATCATGTCATCATCATTTTCATCATCCTCTTAGCGTTATCCCAGTTTCAATCTGGGGTCCGCTTAATAGTCTAACAGGATTGAGCTGAATATTAGCTTTTTCTCAGAGCGACTGCCTGTCTGAAGTGTCTGACCTCTGCAACCCAAAGGCATAGCGATATTCCATGATTTAGACTAGTGTCAGTTGATTCAGAGGTACTGACTGAACAACGACTGTACTAGTACTTTGTACATAGACCTTTTTAACAGCTAGGACCGACTGCTTAACTTGATAATTAACAATAAAATACGCACACAACTCCGAAAAGTCGCACGCCGTGGAATAGCACCCGATACTATCTGCATGACAGTCTATTGGTATCTCCAATAGGCTATCGCTGCCTATTCAACTCTTAGGTGCCTGTCTTATCTCTTTCATGATTACGAAATCAATACACATATATGTATATTATAATGAACTAAAATTCTCGCGTTACGGACAGACTGACAATACTGCCTCCCTAGAAATGATGTAAAATGTATATAATAATATATTTAAAGTTTCACGAATTGTATCTATTACAGAGAGCTCAACAAGTCGTATCCTCTAAAATAACTTTAACATTTATAACATTACGTCAGCGAACCAAAGGGAGAGCCGATTATTTCTCGACTTCATAACTAACATAGAATATGGTATTAAAAAGAACTCGCGATTCTTTTGGCTAAGTCTAAACGTCAGTCTAATCAATATCCAGCAGTGATGCAATTTGGTGAGCATTCTACTAGCGATGGTAAACAAATATGTGTCATGTTCAACGAATATTTCTTTTCGAATTTTGTATTATGCTCGCATGCCTCTCATGACAGATCTCATCTGTACGAAGAGTTCGTTGAACATTGAACACGTCACCCAGATTATTACATCTATCCAAGTTAGCAAATATAAACTTTGGAATGCATTTAAATATGTGGATATTAACAAGTCAGGTGAGCCGGATGATATTTCGCCGATATTGACTAAGGGTTGTGCACATAGTCTCGTCATACCTATCTCTACATATTTTATATCAGCGGTCTCTTGACATCGGTGTGGTACCCGCAATCTGGAAGTCGGTGTACATAACACCGATACATAAAAAAGGTCCTAAAAACTTGATCGAAAACTATAGACCGATCTCAAAGCTGTGTGTGTTCGCCAAGATTTTAGAAAAAAATGTATATAGGCAAGTTTATGCCGCCCTAAAGCTAAGTTTTAGTGAATACTAACATGGCTTTTTAAGAGGCCGGTCCACCACATCTAATCTTATCGTCTTTTGTGACTTTATATCTGAACTAGCCCTTTCCAGCGGTTTCACCCGCGCCCTGAAGGAACTACTTCACGTACCTGTAAAACCCAAATATCTTACGGACCCCATATTTTTTCTAAAATAAAATACAGCCTGTGTTACTCGCAGATAATGTAGCTTTCTAATGGTGAAAGAATTTTTAAAATCGGTCCAGTATTTTTGAGTTTATCCATTACAAACAAACAAACAAACAAAAATACAATTTTTTCCTCTTTATAACATTAGTGTAGATTCATGCTAAAAGGGTCCCAAGTCGATGTTATATACACCGATTTCAGCAAATGTTTCGATATAATAGATCATACAATTTAATGCATAAACTTTTGAGAATGGGTGTTGGCGGCAATTTGTTCCGGTGGTTTACCTCATATGTAGAAAATAGATGTCAAACTGTTGTCCCCTAGATGTATGGTTATACATCTAGGGGAACACTAACGAGTATTCCTTCAGGCGTCCCTCAAGGTTCATTGTTGGGACCTTTATTATTTAATATATTTGTCAATGACATAGACAAATGCTTCATATCATCCAAGATCATTCTCTATGCTGATGGTTTGAAAGTCATGAAGCAAATAAATTCCGCTCGAAACGCTGAACTTCTACAGGAAGACCTCAATAGACTACAGGATTATAGCAGAACAAACAAACTGGATTTGAATGTAGATAAATGTTACGTGTGCTCCTTTATTATTTAATTTATTCGTCAATAATAAATAACACGTAAACCCACCCAAATATCGAACGTTTATGCTTTGCTAGATACCCCATTGACAAGGGTCAATAACATTAAAGACCTAGGTGTTACATTTGACTCGAAACTTTTGTTTGTCACACACATTGATAATATTGTTTGCAAAGCCTCTAAAGTACTCGGGTTCATATTTCGAACCTCGGTAGACTTTCAAAACATTAAAACAATAAAAATACTTTACTGTTCCTTCGTTCGCAGTCACTTGGAGTACTGTTCACAAGTTTGGAATCCCCAGTATAATATCTACATTGACCGAATAGAGCGCATTCAGAAAAGGTTTTTAAAATATGTATAATATCGTTCTCGTTGCTATTTACCTAATTACATAAGTCGGTGTCAAAAATTTCATATTCTTCCACTCGTTGAGAGAAGAAAAATAGCGGATTTGTCATTTTTATTTGGCATCATGCGAGGAGCGATCGACTTATCAGAACGAGTTAGCAAAATGAGTTTGAAAGTACCGTCAGCACATCTTCGACGATTTAACTTGTTACATGTCCTACCTGCCGTCGATTCTAACTACAGATAAAACTCATACCTTATCAGAGCGAATCGTAATGATAATGCAGTTTGCCGGAGTGTTAATATTGACATTTTCTTTACTAATGTCACTAAACTAAAACACAACTGACCAATGTTTTCTTCAACCAAGTGCCAACAGACTAGCTATACTTAAATTATATATAAATGTCTACTTTGATTTCATCTGACCATGTTCAGTGTCATTCATGTACTCTAAATACTATCAGTGAAAACTTTTAATTGGTCTTCATTTTCTATTTTTATATAATTTGGTTTTTAGCTGTAAGTTTTCCTTAAATGCGGAAATAGAAAATAAAAAATAAAAACAATTTAGTGTAAATTTTTAGTAAAGTTTTTATCACTGCCCCATTGACTGCTGTATGAAAGTAAATTTGTTGGGAAACAAAATAACATAAACTATGCAACAATGCAACGTATGTTAAGCCTATCAACAAAAATGTTAAAAGCTTTAGAGTGTGAATCAAATTAGCTATTGAATATAAAACAGATAGATGTTCGTATTCCTCATTGTTAGGCTTTATGTGGTGGCAGAAAAACATGTAATCCAACACCCAAACCATATGTAGAATGATGGTTGAGGGATTAGTACCCAATCCAACGGTCACAGTTTTCAGTTCTTACTGTCTAAAGTCAACAACTGGGACTGACGGCTTAACATGCCCGCAAAGCTCAGAAAACATTGGCGTCCGTACGTTACTAAGCGATCTTTCATTTAAACTGTCCACAAGAGATCTGCGAGGCATTTGACTAGCGAGTGGAACATACGCTCAGCTATTATAGTTACTACGCTGAGCAAACCTAGGCAAGTGATGCTATAGATGTATTACATCTTTTCATAGCAACGTTCAGCTTACACACACATCTTAGATGGACACGCAACTTTTGCGGACTACCCGCACTCTAACGTCACTGGAACGGCTAAAAAAGGCCAATAATTTTATACCACTCATCATCATCCTAGCGCTGTCCAGGTTGCGTTTCAAAACCTACGCCTTGGAGCCCGGAGTCCGCTTTGCGGCTGTGTCTCCTCCACTTCGCATGGTCTTCAGCATCTCTGGTGGTTACTTAGTTGTCCACCCCCGACACGGTAGCCCTTGCTCACTTGCCACAAAAGTCGTGCGAGGCTCCTGCGTACCGTTTTGCGGCGGTGCCCTACCCGTAATACTTATGTGCCTTGTGCCTTCCATTTTTTTAGGTATGGCTGTTTTGCCTTTACGGGAGCGACTGCCGTCTGACCTCTCAACCCCTAGGGAAGGCTTGCGCCAGAGCCTCGTCCGTCATTCAGCAGGTGCACCGACTCGCAGGGGAGGTTGGGTTAGGCCCCGAAGAACTTTTTAGGGCCCCATGCACCCAATAATTTTATACCACTATTGACATAAAATTGTGATTCAAATGCCTACATAGTACAACTGGATAAGTAAATATTTGAAACTTTATGGATTAACTGGTATTCTTTAACATTATAGTAAATTTATGTTACTTTCTACTTAATACATTGTAATTAGGTACTAATTTCTTGAAAAGCTTCTAATAATGCATAAAAAATATTTTTACGATTATTTATAAAATGGACCAATAAATAGGGGACAAAGTAAAATAAATAATCCAATTGATCCATTCAATTTATCTAAACTGACAGTCATTGAATCAAACAATAAACTCCAAATATTATCACGAAATATGAGACCAAAAATTCATAGTTAAAAAGCTTTTTACCGTCTATGTTTTTTCGTTCTCTCCGAGTGTCGGCTTTCCTGCGCAAGCAACGCAACATTACCTCTGATTGATGACCACGGTGATAAACGTCTCAAAACACCAAAGCCAAAGTGATGGAGTAGTCGCGTATATAAAATAGAATCTATTAAAAATATCCTGTCTTTCAAACAGCCGGTAACTTATCAGACAATCTTTTTGACCTTTAAATTTTCATGTAAAGAGATATATGTCTGGATCGTTGCAAATGGCGATCCATAGTCTCTGCCTACCCCTCCGGGAAACAGGCGTGAGTTTATGTATGTATGTAAATTTTTATGCCTATAAATGATTTTGTAACGTTCCTATGTATGACTTACTACTACTACATATTAAACCTTTAATTAGATTGATTTGTATTATCTTAAGATCTTTGATCTGGGTCATTGCACAAATAAAAAATGATCTCAGCTGAAAAAGTGACTTTTTATTTATTCTACTGCAACCGGTTTCTTTAAATGTATGAGAAAACCACACCGGTACACAGGTATAGTTAAATAAAAGTTAATCGGGCGTTTGTAGCATCAAATACAAATGCAATATGTTTTGCTGGTAGAAGTGCAAAATTATTAATAAGGGCAGTAAAGCGAAAAATACTATGAAATCCACTCTCCCATGTGTTAAGCTCATATCTTTTCCAAACGCATGACATATTTGGCTAGATAAGGTAATATTTTTCGTAAAATGGTCAAAATACCTACATGTTAAAACCGAAAATATACGAAATAGTCCTTTAATTTAACACAGTTGCTTTCGACTTTATGTAATCATTATGCCTCTTTACAAGAAGTTGCATCTGATACCATTTCAATAATATCTGTTATTATCTCAGATCATCAATCATTTATACTAGATGTATATATGGGCGCAAATTTATATAGAATGATTATATTGATACAAAAATGTTAATAATATTTAAGATTGATATTTAAATAACTATTTGTGAACACAGAACTGAGAACTTCACTACTTTACAATATTAGACACTGTATTGGCTGCTTAACCGTTTTATAAAGGTTGGGTATTTAATTTATCGCTTAATTATTAAGATAACTCCAGAAACTTTCAAAGTAAAATCAATTAGTATTAAATAACATGATTCTGACACTTATTATTATGTTTTCGGTAATAAATAACATACGATTATACTTACATCCTGTTGATAGCGCCATCTGTTGACAATGTTGTAAAGCAGCGTTTGGTTAATTAAATAAATTTGTTATTCGTGTAAAATAAATCATTTGGTGTTGTGCAAAATTCATTACAATATTAATGTCGAATTTTGATTAGTTTATAAGTAATTAATTGCATAGTCGGCAATAGGCTCGCCACGGCAATAGGCTCGCCACCTATTACGTGGGATCAAAACACTGGCGAAAAGTGGGCGTTTAATATGCCTCTGCCTACCCCTTCGGGGAAACAGGCGTGAGTCTATGTATGTATGTAATTGCATAGTAATTTCAATTATATGTTGTAAAGGAAGTGGCAGTTGTTAAACATTAAGTGTAGGTAGACGGTTATTGTATAAAAAGGACTGTAGGTCACATTTTATTTCAATTCTGTGCTAGAAATCGTCTAAAATAAACCAAGTAATATTACGTGAGTGTTTTTATTATGGAGTCTGGACACCATAACCCTGGCGTATCGCCGACAGCAGCGGTGGGATGAACGCCCCCTAAGAGACTTCGGGATCTACGGTCTCTTGGCTTGGCCGCCATTACCAATGATGACCTGAAGACTGATGCGACAAGCGCTTGGAAGTCTTGTTTGGCGCTAGTCAACCCTGATCGGAGACCACACGGTGTGTCGGAATTATGGCGAGTACGTCTACACTTCACGTGAGGCCACGTGCGAGCGACAGAGCGACTACGAGCGACGGGGTGCACGCACCGGGGTGTGCGCGTGAACGCTGTTCTGCTCTGAGTGCTACCAGAGGTTGCTGATGCGGGTTGTTGATGCACTGACCACAGTATTTATATATATATATATATATGGTATTTATCCAGAACTGATTTGATTAGAGTTTTTGAGAAACATCCTTATTTTATAAATTATGGTGCTTACACGATTACCTACTGTCCTCGTAAGGATTACCAGATAAAAATTATACAGTCAAAATTACGAACGTTACACCCCAAATAGAACTTATAGGTAACTGTTGTTTATCCACGTTTGGTACATAGCAGTGCTACCGTGCTTATAGTCATGTTATGCCTTCGGCTGGGGCTCTTGTCTCATGTCTGTTTATTAATCGTTAGGCCATGTCGGAAACTTTCTGTAAAACTTACTTATCTACACAAGAAAGAGAAAATAAGTAGCTTTGTTGTTATGTGGTTCTACTAATGTAATTATTAGTAAAGAACGGTATAACTGCCCTTTTCAAATTGAAGGTCTGATATAGATGCATTGTATAAATTACCTGATTTTCTTTCAGTTTAAATAAGCTAATTGATGTGCTGAAGATGCATTCAATTGGTAGTCAATAGGTTATCTCAATACTAAAACATTAAAGGAATCAAAACATTATTATAGCCCTTGGTTACACATTACATAAGGTTAACTAACTGCATTACTAATGGCTAGTGCTCACGGCGCGATTATATGAAGCCTCTCTTGATAAATGACTATCCACCACAAAAATAATTATTTGCATAGCACCAGTAGTTTCACAGATAAGTGCATTCGGCACAGCAAATTTCAGTTTAACTATATTGGTACAGATATATGTTCGGAAGGTGGATGTAAAAATGAATTTGTGATACACATTTTAAAGATAATATTTGTAGGGTTACAAAATAGGTTTTATTATATATTTGTGGACTCTGTGAGTGCCTACATGATTTCATTTTGACATTGTGTTGAAATTGTTACATTCATGTCAACTTGCAGCTCAAGTTAAGGTTATATAATAAGACAAGGGAACCCAACATATCTTAATATTTGTCGCCTTATTTTATACCTGTATAGAATGATTTGTTCCGACCATGATAAGTCCTTGCTTAACCCGAACTACTGAAGCTAGAAACATGAGATCTGGACAGTAGATATCTTTATGGACATATGCACTCACTTAGGTTTTATAAAAGTCCATCTCTAAGCATTTTAGGTTGAAAGTCTTGAGGCAGGTGACTGCTGATCTTTTATAAATGCCGGGCCTTAGTGTTATACTTGGTAAATGCAATTTGTTTTGCTTGTGGGTTCATTTGCAAAGTTGGTTGCATCTATATTCGGGATGACAACCAGTGATAAACCAATAAAATTTGGTGCCGACCTTATTGCTTAGCTCTTGTATGATGCAGGACAGTTCGGAGTATGGTTTTTAGGATAATGATAGGTGGGTTTGGGGAACATGATGTGAAATCCATATTATCTCTTTTCCCATTTAGCAGTATTTATTCTTGGCAAATAAAAGTAGTTGTGTGGACTGCTCATGCTTTATTTCTAAGTCAGTTGTGATTGGTCAGTTTAAGTTTATTTATTCGGATAAACAATTATTAATTGTGTATGAATTGATAAGAATTACATTGGCACCACATGTTAACAGTTCAAGATAAATATTAACATTATTTAGAAAATTCCCATCGATATAAAGTCAAATAAAACTATTGATATAAACTCACCACCATATTAACTATACAAACTGAGTGGAATCATTTTTAGAAATAAGACTGCACTACTCTTGCTTTGTAATATTGGTAGCTTGTAAAGTTCTCTTTTATGGCTCAGTTGTCAAACAGTTCAACAATTTCACAGCTTCCACTATGCCTAAAAATATTCAATATTGGATTAAACATGCTCTTACTAGAGTCATAATTATAGCACTAGTATTTTCGAAATCCTTGGATCTGCATGGTTTGAAATCATTTCATATTTATCGTCAACGGTCCGACTGTTCACGGCTGAACATAGGCCTCGCTTTGTCCTTGCCATTTTGTTTTCCTGTTCGATGTGGATAAAACTTATTTTGAATATATTAACTTTTAACTATTTTATCAAAACTGCAAAATATGGGTATCCTGATAACTTTATATTTGATTATCTAAAATGGCACTGTTGGACAGAACCTGAGAAAATTCAGATTGTCTTTTGTATTTTACCTTATGCGTAAAATATGGGCTCCAACACTGTTGTAGCTAAGATAACTATAGGTTGAACATGCCTGATATATAGATATAGCTTAAATAGACCGGACCACTTTGTAAGAGTAGAATTTTATTTCATCTACAGTTACGAAGGTTCATGGAACTAATATTTGGGTGGGAAATGTTGCCCACCACCTGTCTTTTGAGTGTTGCAGGTTGATGATGACATCCTAGCAGATGACCTGACCTTAGTGTGAAGAGAGGATGGACGAGCGGTCCTTTACTGATTGGTTTGTATGGATGACGGTGGCCCGCCCTTTTGACGTCGGTGGTTTTGTGTGTGGGCTGCGCGCACACGTGCTGCATGGGTGCTGTACTGAACTGGAGTCAAGCATTGTTTGTTAACCTTTGTTGCTGATCAACAACTGTATGAGCAACTTGACCGTATGGGTGGAGGATTCGTCAGATACCGATTTACGTGGGGGGTCCTCTACCTCCTCCACTGTCGTTCTTGGACCTATTTAATTGCATTGTATTGATATAACTGATCATGACGGACGATGATGATTATTTTATGTATATGCATTGATGTGTTTATGAGGCAAATTTTGCATTTATGTGTTTGAGTGAAATATTATTTTTCCTATCCAACATCCTTCCCTAAACGCTGGCTGGCCACCATGCGTATCCTTGATCCTGGTCTTGTTGGCTAGATCCCGTGATGGGTGATGCCTTGTGTTGGCTAGATCCCGTGATAGGTGATGCCTTGTGTTGGCTAGAGCCCAGGATGGGTGATGCCTTGTGGTGGCTAGAGCCCAGGATGGGTGATGCCTTATGGGTTGGCTAGATCTCGTAATGAGTGATGCCTTATGTGTTGGCTAGATCTCGGAATGAGTGATGCCTTATGGGTTGGCTAGATCTCGTAATGAGTGATGCCTTATGTGCGCTGGATCCCGTAATCGGTGATGCCACGAGTTGGCTTAGCCATGGGTGAAGCATTGTTTGTTAGATTAGTTAATTCTGTATGATAAACGCTTATTTATGTTATTTTTATATCCATTCTTTTTGTTATGCTGTTTATTCTGTAACCGTTAAATAAACAGCAGCACAGGGGACGCGCTGGAGTCAGTGTGGCCGTATGGACGCAAATTTATATAGAATGATTATATTGATACAAAAATGTTAATAATATTTAAGATTGATATTTAAATAACTATTTGTGAACACAGAACTGAGAACTTCACTACTTTACAATATTAGACACTGTATTGGCTGCTTAACCGTTTTATAAAGGTTGGGTATTTAATTTATCGCTTAATTATTAAGATAACTCCAGAAACTTTCAAAGTAAAATCAATTAGTATTAAATAACATGATTCTGACACTTATTATTATGTTTTCGGTAATAAATAACATACGATTATATTTACATCCTGTTGATAGCGCCATCTGTTGACAATGTTGTAAAGCAGCGTTTGGTTAATTAAATAAATTTGTTATTCGTGTAAAATAAATCATTTGGTGTTGTGCAAAATTCATTACAATATTAATGTCGAATTTTGATTAGTTTATAAGTAATTAATTGTATAGTAATTTCAATTATATGTTGTAAAGGAAGTGGCAGTTGTTAAACATTAACAGTGTTATTAATAAAAATTGCTTATTCTTCTCTTACTCCAAAGTAATACCGAGAGTACACAATAATAAAATTACAAAATCAGATACTAGTAAGTACTCTAACGAACACCAAACAAATGTGAAAATATATTTGGGTTATGTATATAAATCTCAATGAAAGTTGAAAACACAATATAAATCTACGAGCTTTTACCCGCGGCTTCGCTCGCGTAAATTCGAAGTAACACAATTCTCTCATAATAGACGGATACTTTAATAATCATTGTCGTTTAAACAAACTGTTTATACCGATAAGAAATAGATATAACTACAAGAAGTATTTACACATGGCATACAAACTACATAGTAGGTACTCAACATGACTGTTTTTCGGTGACAGTGACTTTTCTGTCTTTTTTATTATTATAATTTCTAATACTGTCAGAAGCATTAGAAATTAACAAAATACTCGACAATCCGAATTCTGCGGATATATGTTGTCGACTCGAAATCTTTATTTTTTATGTTTTAGCATTCAGGTAAAGTTTCGATCTAGTCTACCGCACCCCGTGACAAAATTATTAATATAGAATGCTTACTCCTTGCTTACTCCAGCGTTAAACCATGGGTCTCCGCGGAGTAACTTTTACTCCCGGGGTAAATTATGAATAGTTAACTCCGTCCTTACTCCTAGTCTATTAATACCATAATTGCCTAATCTTTGCCTAAGTCTTGGAGTAAAGTTGTTCTGGCGCTAATCCTAGTTTATTAATTAGACTGTTAAGTGTAGGTAGACGGTTATTGTATAAAAAGGACTGTAGGTCACATTTTATTTCAATTCTGTGCTAGAAATCGTCTGAAAATAAACCAAGTAATATTACCTGAGTGTTTTTATTATGGAGTCTGGACACCATAACCCTGGCGTATCGCCGACATATACTAATAGTGTATTTAATTGCACGATAAAGACTTATCAATCTATCTTCTGCTGCCGTAAAAACGGCAGTTCTACCTATACTCTTTTCAAAGTGATACTCTTTTGTAACTCTTTTGTATATATTTTCATCAATTGTGTATGCATACTCAAGAAGTCATTTGGAAAGTTTTTATCCCATGTTCAAGATAAGATACATTTGTCGTATTTTAAGGTATCACATATGATAATTATCTGGTATTTAAAAAACGTTATCCATTACGCAGAAAAGTGAGAAAAAGATATTATTCAACAGTAGATCTGTTGAATAATTTTTATTTTGGTGGCATGGCAGCTCGTAGCTCATCTGATGTTAACGATAAAGGTATACGAAGCGATAACTTAATACCTACGAATCACTTAAGTTCACATACATCTTGATTCATAGTTGCGTAAAATTCTGCAAAAGATCATCCCATTTTTGCTTGTTGTAAGAACATTTAACCTTGACATTAATGAACACACAAGACAATGCACGATATGTTTATTATGTCTTGTATGCTACTGAAAACTAATAGCCGAAGTTGGGCACAGCGAAGTTCCCTGAACACTTGTGTACGGTAAGCCTTAACGAGCGAGTCACTCAAGGTTTTAGGCGGGTTCTGATTTATTTACCACTAGCGCCATCTGTTACATGACACGAGTGTCTAAATGATACTTTGAAGTTGTCAAATTATCGCGTACTTACTTCGGAAGATTGGGATTGCGTTGTAAGTTTCACTCGCAAATTACTCCCCGCCCTTTGGCCTTGCTCGCACCGCATTATACACACACAAGTTTAGCTCAAAATTGTCTTAGATATTAATTAAGGCTATTAATCTAATACACGAAGGTATTAAAACCGTAATCAGTCAGCAGAAGTTACTATGAAACACAAACGCGTAACCGGTATCTAAACTTTAGTTTCAAATATTCAATTTTATCAAAAGTTACCTTCGTAAAAACAAACATAAAAACGCAATGTAAAACGCCAAAGAAACATGTGGCTTTAGTACTAACTCGCAGAATTTGATTAAATACCAAATGACGCACGATAACGAGGCTCCCTGTTGTAAAAGAGCTGATGAAAAAAGTTGGGACAGCTAATATTTCATATACTGCGTGTCGCGGCGAAACTGCAAAGTGCGTTCGGGATTTATTAATTCATTATACCGGTGTGAACTTGGAAGATGTTCAGCGAAGTGCACACGATAAGGATTTAATTCCATGAGTAGGTCGAGGAGTCACGAGCATATAGCGGCGCGTGGCCTCGGCTCGCCCAGAAGTGACCACAACGGAACGTTCAGTACAAAGATTAAATTGAATCTGGCAACTTGCCAGATCCGTTGTACCTAAAATTACAAAATATTATGCTGACTTTATAGCTTGACTAAAAGACTACTTATACTCAAATGGACGGTGGTATTATTATGCAAAAACTTCATTGTAATTTTTGTTGCTTACCTAGCAAACCACTATTTTTATGTAATCATACTCCCATAGTTGAAAACGAGTTACATAGTTATGGAAGTGTTAGCATGTCGTGCCTCAAGACATTAGAGAAAATATATAAGGCTAATAACAGAAGTAGGTAGGCATTTACATAATAGTGCACTCTTTTTTATTGCGGAACAATAGCGAACCATGGTATGTTATTGAAAAACCGATTTGTGCTTGCTTTTAATAATGGTTTGCAATTTGTTCAGCATTTCAGATATTGAAAATATTCTGTAACATTCATTGAATACTTCTGTTTAAAACTCAGCGTATACGGGACCTAATGTTTCGGATGAAATATTCGCTGTTAATATTTTCTTATCCGGGCACTGGAAATATATTTCGGTATATTCTGACGGGTGGCGAGATGAAAACGCACACTCGGGATTCACTTTCTGTGACACACGCGCAAGATTGGCAGAACGGTAGACGTATTGACGCAGAGCACCACCGGTTATTTCATACATTATAAATGTAAGTTCACGGAAACGTGCTCAAAATATACGTCTAGTTGGATATGTTCTACGAAGCGTAACATTTGTATTTTTCTCATTTATAGCAACAATATGAAATTTTTGTAAGCTTTGCCAACCGTATATAACGTGATAAACATGATAACATCTACAGCGCGGCGAATCAGATATTTTACTAGAATGTATTCGAGATTTCGAACGAAGAGCGCGCCGCCACTCGGATAAAAAATCTTGATGACACTCATTTGTTTTCACAATCTGGTATACGCATTCGTTTTTCAACCTTTTGTCGTAATTGAAAATTTAAACAACGCTGACAACAGCCATTTTTATATCGAATCGATAACAGTTCGTATTTATTTATAAAGGGGTGCTGTCTGGCATTTAATTGTTTTGTTACCATCAACTTTATGTTCCATTATTGAATATCTTATATGCTTATCACAATATGGTGTGGAACTGTGAATCTCAATATGTAACGTATGAATTTAACAAAAGTTGACGGGACAAACTGACATCTTCTAATACAAAAGCTTAAAAAGTGATTTACTGTTTAACATTAGCAACTTACCTACAGAATTAGCTATCCTAATTACGTATTGAACACGTTGTTATTGTTGCAATGTGTCATTACAGAATGTTTGCGAAAGTTTTTATGTTCGTTTTTTTATTGCCCGGTTAGGCAAGTTTAACAGAAGTGTTGTTAAAATTTAGCAATAATAATACAGTCAATTATGGACAAGAACATCTTGTTAACAACACCAAACAAAAGTTATGATTGTTAGCAATATCTTTGAATTGCGCTAAAGCTTTCTTTTTATTTTAATAACACTAAAAGAAGGGAAAGCTAAACACATAAAATCGCTTTGGTAGCTACGCCATTTGGACGTTTAAACTTTTTATAGCGGCTTTTAGAGTGAAAATTCAACGGATTTCTGTGAACAAATAGTAGTCCCTGAAGAACGGAAACTGCCATAAAAATTCGCGTCGTCGTTATTAGTCTCAGACGTGTTTTGATCAGGGGCCGTACTATGAAGTGTTAGAGCTATCATTGTTGCGAAAAGAAGACGACGCCATTCGTTTTGTATAGTAGCATCCTGCTCTCTCACACAGGATAATAACCCCAATGACACTTTGTAGTAAGGCACCAGGACGCAGGCCCGCCTCTTTTTATCTTCGACTCACAATTTTAAATGAGGCCCCGTGAATAAACTCTGGCTTAGAAAGTGCTCGATTCTAAATCCCTGAGGAGAAAGGATTCCTTTTCGTGTCAGTTACAATGGGTAACTAGGTGGACGAGGGATACGATCACAGCGTTTGATTGGAGACGTATAAAAAGGAAATGAAATATTATTTACCTTGAAAAGTGCCGAATTAATGTGCTGCTGTCAGAAGTAACGGCTCTGATGTACTGTTTGCGATATCGATAAGGAAAAATTCGATTGTTCTAATAAAAGGCTTTTTTTTATTACGAGTAGAGCAATAACATACAATAGAAATATTTTCATTAGTGTTATTTTCACGAAGAGTCTCGTAATAACGAAACTTGACTAAGACAGAATACGAAGTCCTCTTTTTTGCAATACTGTACAAGCAGTCGGCAAATAAAAACAATCTTTGTTGAGGGACAGACACAGTAAGATATTTTTAACAATAAGCTCGATTAAACATAACAAATATGTACCATGCACAGTCTGTTTTTTCGGCTAAATTTTAGTAAAATACCTTTGATAGAACATGTTTTTGTGTTGTCATGGATCCTATTGCAAAAGTGAAAATTTCCTTTAATTTGTCTTAATATTTCTTAGATCGATGTTAAACCTGTGTATTACTACCGTCTTAAATAAAATATTTTGGGCACTGGGTCTTCAAGGGTCAACTTGTGTCAGCCTAATGTAAAAGGAGTTCTTTGTAATTTTCTGCTTGCTCTGTGATTTTCTTCTCATCACCTCAGTCTGGATACATCCACTGCTGGTTATGAGCCTGCCCCAGGACTCTCCACACAAACCGATCTTAAGTCCACCGTCCAAGTCGTTTAAAATTATTTTTCAATAGTTCATGTTTCTCGAATTACTATCCCTATAAGCGGCGAGGTTGGACTGTCGGACAGCGATGAGTCTTTTTTTGAGAGAATTATAAGTTGCGACCTTGCTCGCATTGTATACTGCCAATTGAAACTGCCATCCTTCTTCGTGTATCGAGTTACAAGACGACGGAGAAATTGTGGAAGTAATAATTTCTGAAATAATTTCGGATCTATGTTGCTCAAGCCATATTATTTATTTATTGGACGCTATGCTAAAATAAATATTTCTTATTTTCCACAAAAATATATTATTTAATTAAATAAATACATTGAATTTATGTAAACTTTTTGTATTAAAATACTATAGCAGTAGAATACGGCAATAGGCTCGCCCCCTATTACGTGGGACCTAAAAATTCATGGCGAAATGTGGGTGTAATATTACACCTCTGCCCAAGGGGTCTTCGGGGATACAGGCGTGAGTCTATAAAAAAATAATAATAAAAAAAGCAGTAGAATAATAACTGTGGGTCAATTCAAATTTAATCGTATTTCATTCAAAATACAGTGTCGATGTCAGATAAAATACAAATATTGGTTTCAGATATAAAACCTCAAAAGTATCCTTCTCCGTTATAAACGAAAATTTGTTGGAAATTATAGCAATATGGTATTAATAAAAGTTTGAACGTTCGTAATACTAAAAACTATGAGATTGAATAAATATTTTAAGCCACAGCCTCTATTTATAACCTTTAAAAATAAATATATTTTTACATATTTTTCCGCAAAACTTTATCAACTGTTAAAAAAATAATATGATAAATGATTTTGTACGCTAGGTGCATGACTGCTCCCACCCGTAGGATCTCCACCTTGTCGTGGTGGGGGGGCTCAGTAACCGTGGATTGGATACCCGCGGTGAAGCTAAGAGAGATCCCAGGAGTGGACGCTCCGCGTGGGCTCAGAGGGCCTGCGCAGGATGCGTCCAACGGTGCGGGTGCGGGGGACAGTTCTGTCTGTTCCTCGTAGTCGGGCGCGGTCGCGGGAGGAGAGGCGTGTCGGTGTTGCGTTGTCGCGCGCCCTATCTCCCGCGACCAAATGGGGGCGCACCATACGATGCGTCGCGGTGGGGCCGCAGAGGAAGAGGAGATGCGGTGTTGCGTTGCCGTCCTCCCTATCCTCTGCGGCCGCTGGGTGTTTTGGCGGAGGAGCCCAACACCTTATTCCGCCGCCAAGGGGGTTTTGTTCGGGGTAGCGACGAATGCTTATGCGATTACCTACCCTCCGACACACGGGTACATGAGAAAGTCGAGGTGGTTTTTAGTGGTTACACCACATACTCCAGCTCTCATTTCCCCAAGAGTCGGAAATCCGAAGGGATTTTCCACCTCATATACCTTCAACAGCCAAAAGATAGCTGAAGACCTTCAAGCTGCTGTAGATTTCTTGAATGTAACACTTGACGCATCTACATCAAAATCGTTTTCTCTCGTAAGGAACTAAGATGCCACATACTAACAGACAATTCATTTGTTCCTCACACGAACAAAGTCCTTTCAGAGCAATTTTTTTTAATCCGTGTGGATTTTGTAACATGTCTATGAAGTGTGTGTGAAATGGTCGAACGATTTTCTAGACCTTTACGTAATACATTGCGACTTGAGCCGCCACTAAGCACCCTACTCAGTGTTACATGCAATAGCTTTCAAGTAGGATTTAATGAAATGAACACAGAGTCACCGACTAAAAAATGAGTTGAAACTTGATTAATGCACTTTATGTTTATAAATGTTAACTTAATTTGATTGGAGTCACACTATAGCAGTGTTGTTTGGAGTCCCACCCTTATACTAAGCACATAATTTGTTTTTTATTTCTTGTTAAAAAGGGGTATAAAAAGGAAAGTGCTATCGCTAACAGCTTTCTGTAATCGTGTCACAACATAGATACCTAAAATAAAAGTATATTCAACTGATATTACTTGCGTAAACTAAAATATTTAAAGTTTGTTCAAATATTATTATAACTAGTAATTCACTGAACACAACCGATGAAAAAACGTTGCAGAAAAATTCGTCTAGTAGTCTATTTAATCATATTATTGTAAATATTTTTAGTAAAATTACGAAGAATTCAGTTTGATCAAATATTAACACATGGCACAGAGGCTTTTTAATGTTTGTCGTATGCTCTTGGTTCTACGATTTTTTTGTTGAATAACAACGGGTGGCGCAAAAGTAATGACCCTATTTGGTTCAGCTTCAACTTCGTTTCTAAATTAGAAAACTGGAATTAGTTTTTTAAATACATATATTTGTGCCACGAAATTTAGTTGCATTATGATTTAATATGATATCTATTAAATGTTGACCTCCAGTGTTGAAGCACATTTGAGCCCTATTTATGACATTTTCCATAACTAGCCGTAATACTGCCTGCGATATGATTCTTATTTCTTGGTGTATGTTTTCTTTTAAACCTGCGAGAGTGTGTGGTTTGTTCACATATACCCGAGATTTCTAATAACGCCAAAGTAAGAAGTCTGGACTGGTGAGATCGGGTGATCTAGCAGGCCAAAACATCTTCAATTCTTTGACCAAAATACCATGCAGAGAGAGGAGATCCCCAATTGCGTGGCACGTCGCCACGTTGATGTTTCTTGACACTCTTCCACATTTTCGCGCATAGCTTCAATATTTTCATCCAATATTTTTACATTGACATGATTATTCCACTTTCTTGGGGAGTAAAGCGGTCCATGATTATTTTTAGTGAATTTTACGTTTGATTACTACAAAATGTTCAATATCAGAATAACAGGAGATGTCATAAAAATATATAAGGAATTTCTATAGGGTCATTACTTATGCCTTTATTATTAGCCAGCCTGTATTAATGAATTTATTATTCTATCGGAATATGAAAAAAAAACATCTATAAAAATACAGTAATGATATTTGTTCACGTCAGGTTTAATGCAAACGTTTTTATTTTAGGTTAAGATCCGTAATAGATGGACCGTAAGTTTGCATGTTTCATGGATGTAAAGTATTTCATTTACCCGTGTATTTCATGGATGAAAAGTATTTCATTTAAAATTAAGCATGTAGATTTGCGATACACTTTTTTCATGCTAAAATTGATATAAAATACTTTATATCCATTTCATAGATGGGTGAAGGTTATTCGTTTACGTATTTCTACTATTAATTTGTGTCAGAGTGCGTCTGAAATGAAGTATCTTTCGTAAATTAAACTATTTTTACATTTACTGCTCTCAATAGAAGTAACATAAAATTAAAATGCTGTAGTTTAATAATTATGCGTCATTAAGTGGAAGTATTACAGTCCTCCTTATCGACTTGAATTACGGCCACTCTTGGAGAAATTACTTCCTGTTTGCGATAAACGCGCTTATCTAATAAGCGCGTTTATCGGCGTGTTAGAAAGAAATACTAGGATAACCCAAAATAATAATAAGAATTTATGAGTTTCAGAATTATTTGTTATTTGAGCAAGAGAATCTTTTGAATATTACTGATTTTTAGGGTTCCGTACCTAAAAGGTAAAAAACGGAACCCTATTACTAAGCCTCCGCTGTCTGTCTGTCTGTCTGTCTGTCCGTCTGTCTATCTGTCACCAGGCTGTATCTCATAAACCGTGATAGCTAGAAAGCTGAAATTTTCACAAATTATGTATTTGGGTTGCCGCTATAACAACAAATACTAAAAATAAAAAAATGCAAATATGAAGGTGAGGTCCCATACAAAAAACGTGTTTTTTTTCGTATTTTTTGCTCAAAATTACTAACTGTAACAGGTAGATGCTTTAAATTTTCACAGAATAGCTAGTTGTATATTACCTTTCGAAATAAATAATGAAATTAAGAAATAATAATAATAAAGAGGGGCTCCCATACAACAAACGTAATTTTTAAGCAATTTGTAACTCGATCTTAATAAACAGGTAGAAACTTCAAAAGTATTTAAGTATACATAAAACGAACGTGATTTTGTTTGATAGATGATGGTACGGAACCCTTCGTGCGCGAGTCCGATTCGCACTTGCCCAATTTTTTATTGTTATAATGTTAACTTGCCGCAAAAAAAATAAAACGCTTAATGTTAATTGTAAACTGACACTTGCATTTTTTACAGTAGCCGTGATGACACTGAGACTGGTCTATTAGTAGTCTTAAGACAAGTTACATTTCAACAATAATTATTTGAACAGAAAAAATACTTTATTGTCTGTATATACATATGTATGGCCTAGTGGCAGCTGACTTACATACTGAGGGTGTCGAGTTTAAGCCACGGTGCACATCACTGACTTTTTGAAACTATGTGTGAATTATATTGTTAATTTTAGTGTCTCTTATCCTGGTGTTTTGGAGAGAGCGCATAAAGTAGTCGGTCGCGGCTGTCATCAAGATCTTTGAGTATGCTTATGGCAGACTTATCTTATACTAATATATAAAGCTGAAGAGTTTGTTTGTTTGTTTATCTGGTTGAACGCGCTAAGAAACTACTGGTGCAATTTTAAAAATTCTTTCAGTGTTAGTTAGACTATTTATCGGGAAAGGCCTATACAATATAAGAGTACGCTATGAGCCACGGGAGCGGAGCAGTTGCCTTAAATAAGGCGGGTGTAACCGCGGGCTCATCTAGTCCTTGAATATTCAGACCCTCACTTATCCTTGGATATACAGACACTTTTTTTTAGGTAACATGCTACCGCAATGATCATAAAGTTGAGATTGTCTACGTAGCAAGCGTTGCCCTTAGAGAGCGTGTCTGCCTTTGAATTTAATTTATATCGTTTACCGAAACAATGTAACTTGATGTGCGAGTGTCATGCCTTTGTTATTGGTTAACACCATACAATACTCGGTCTGTAAGGCCTCACGGCTGCACTGACCTACCGCAATCAAATCTGGTACCCTCACAGCCCGGCCACGTTTTGTTTTTCAAAACGGCGTCCATTATTCACGCGCATTTGAATGGTTTCCACTAGCTCTGTTTATTTTAAATTGCATGTACTGTGAAGATTTAAACTAAAAAGCTTTGTCTAGTCGTCAGCTGTAGTTTTAAGTGGACAAAATGCAGTGTTTTCTTGTTCCAGGAAATATAACATAACGAATATCTTATTTATTCTAAAGTTTCTATAACGATTATAATATGCCACCACTTATTATTAGAATTGTATTATAATTATGTAACGTCACGTATGATATACTCCAGTCATAATTCAGACTATCTAGTTATATTAATAAAAATATTAATCCTTATTTAAATATGTATATTGAATACACCAATATTAAATTATGTAACTAAGAACAGATTTATTATATAAAATAATAACTCAAACACCAAATATTACCTAATTCATTTACGCGAATTTTAAGTAATGTATATCACAAGTTTATTCGTTGAATTATAAATGTACAGGAAAACATGTGTGATAGTATAAATATATGTTTTAATTATAACAAAGACAAATGCAGTATGCCACTTGTTGTGACATTACCCGCGTGACTATATTTCAGAGCGCGTGTTTCAAGCACATGTGCGGCTGCTAACAGAGTGTTAGGTTTCTGAGTCTCATCGCGTCTCATCAACGTTCAAGTATGCTAAAGTGACGTTTTATTGTCGACAGTAAAGTGTATTTTTAGGGTGCCGTACCTCGAAAGGAAAAAACGGAACTCTTATATATACTCTTTGTTGTCCGTCCGTCTGTCAAAACCCTTTTTCTCAGGAACGCGTGGAGGTATATCAAACTGAAATTTATATCAAATAGTCAAGTCTAGCTTTGAAGCTGTGAAAAAATCAAACTTCTAAATTAACGCAATCAAAAGAAACAGCCGTTTATGCTGCAAATTGCCGCAAATTTTCGAAACTCGCAAGGGTATCAAAACCTACAGGGTACTTCCCGTGAAATCAGAATCTTGAAATTTGGTACAAAGCAATGTCTTGTAGCACAAATAAAGGAAAAATTGCGAAAACCGTAATTTTTTTGTTCCATTATATCATAAAAATATTTTTAATAATTTTAAAGTTATAACCATTTTCTCATGAACGCGTAGAAGTATTAAATTGAAATTCATATCAAATGCTTGGGTGTATAATACCTTTAAGCTGTAACAAAATCAAACTTCTATCTCAACGCAATCAAAAGAAACAGCAATTTTACTATATTTTCAAACTCGCAACTTCTGGCAAGGGGATCAAAACCTACAGGGTACTTCCCCTAAACTCAGAGTCTTGAAATTTGGTACGAACCAATCTCTTATAGCACAAATAAAGAAAAATTGCGAAAACCGTAAATTTTTAGTTACATCATAATTGAAATTAAAAAAAATATTATAGTTTCTAGCCCTTTCCTTATGAACGCGTAGAGATATGAAATTGAAATTTATATTAAATGCTCAAGTGAAAACTAAACTACTTCCAGTCGATCTAATATCTTGAAATTTGGCATAAAGCAGCGTTTTATAGCACATAAGAAAAATTTGTAAAACTTTAATTTTTTTGTTACATCGCGGGATCGTACAGGTTTGTACGGAACCCTCGGTGCGCGAGTCCCACTCGCACTTGACGGATTTATTTTTATTCTTAGTGTATCCTTTTGAAACAAATAAGTATAGTAGTCTGTTTATTTTTAACCAAGAGTTTCAATGTTAGAAAGAAACGTGTGGCTAGCTGGCAATCTGTTAGCAATTCGTTTAGAAAGGAGAATGAGCAACGTACTATGGCACTTGGTTGCGCAACTTTTGACACAGTAAAGTAGTGAAAATTAACCACCAAAAAGGGTTAGTGCCATACTTTAAAACAAGGTTAAATTCAAAATTAAATATTGTGAGGTTTTGAAAAAAAAAACATAAATTGAGTACCTGTTGAGGTTATGTTACATTTCAAAACGATTGGATTTGAAACCAATAGAGTTTCAAAACTAACACATATTTAACATTATTTGGTACAAAATAATTGAGTGTTACTTATGTACCGTACCTCTCAGAAAAAACACATTTCTAACAATTTATCTGTCAAGTGTAAATCAACAACACAACTTACTCTTTAAAAAACACGTAAACAGAAAACAAAATTTTGTAATGTTTGACATTTGATCCAATAGTGTTGTGACCAAACAATAGATTACGGAGTCATAATCGTAACACTATAGATTATATCTTAATTGTTTTATTTTTTAGAAATGGCTTTTTAACGAAAGAAATAGTAACATAATCGAAGAATAATAATAATGACAACTCTAAATACTTTTTAGTTGCGAATGTAGATTATTTTGTTGTACCACGGTTTATGTTAAGGTTTAATCAATCGATTATAATTGAAAAAGGAGTCGCTTCACTATTATGCAACAAATGACCTATTTATTTTATTATATACCTATTAAAATTAAAATAGAAACCCCAAAAACGTTTTCAATGAATTTTGGTACAAAAACATTAAAAATAATATCATGAATTATACATTTACTCCAATGGCTATACGCGTCAAAAAGTGAAACTATAAATGCCCAATATCCTTTGGCTTTGTGAATCTACTTCATCGTGACAATGCTATGCTAAATTAAATGATATGCACATATAATGTCTATATGTTTAGTTGTCGGTCCATAACGGCAGTTGCTTAACATTGAATTCCCTGGCAGGTCTATATCTAAGTACATGTATATAACGCGTGCATATAAAGATATGATGTTCGGCCTGTAATCTTCGTTAGTAGTTATATTTGGTTTAATTTTAGTACACATTTTTTGGAGTTACTCTACAGTTAGAAATCACATACACATAGGCTTTATTTGTTGGTACGGATTATGGTCAATTGGAATATCAATATTAGTTCTCGGTGAAATTACGTAAGCGGAAGGCCAAACTTAGTTCAGCGCAGCGCCATTATACAAATACATTACCTATCTACAAAAACTTCAAATTTCACCTAACCATATTTATGTAAGTGATTTAATTACATACTTGTATACAATGTATCATGTCATTATATAGAGAAAACCGACGCAGTCGCTTAAATTAGTGCCAATAGACTATGTAAAATCGGGGATACCACACGTGTGGTGGAGGAAGATCCGCAAAGAGGGCATTCCATCACACAAATAAAAAAAAATGTGTAGACATCAAATTTGTTTCAGAATCTCGGCGAAGTTTATAAAAAATGATTTTACATACATACATACATACATAGACTCACGCCTGTTTCCCGGAGGGGTAGGCAGAGACTACGGAACGCCATTTGCAACGATCCTGACATACCTCACTTGCTTCACTCACTCCCATCAAGTTTCTCATGCATGCTCTTCTGTTAAGGGTACTTCTGACTTGTCCTTTTTTCAGGATGTCTCCAATCTGGTCAGAGATCTGGTCCAATCTGGTAGGCACTAACACACCTCTATGTACAGCCAAACGTGCCTTTTTGGACACATTTGGCTGTACATAGAGGTGTGTTATAAATAAAATGATTTTATTTTGTCGCATGCTGCTTAAACACTGAATAAAAAGTTGAGAAAATCTAAATGCGGAAAAAATGGTGCAGTTATGAGACTTCAAAGACTCCCAAGTGACATCAACAGATATTTAATTTTATGCTGAACGGTCGTACTCGCACGTCGTGGAAAGTATAAATATTATTCAGAGATTTTATGGCAGCAAAACATTGCTTTTTATGCGAATGGATCTGATAGCATCGCGTTTATGAAATAGTAGAGTAAGCTAATAGCAAATATTTGGGTTTGTTTATTTATTTATATTAAATTGTGTTACCTAAGTCACTGAAACTTTAATTTTAATTTTGCAACTATATTACCATTTTATTACCTTTTAACAATTTGGGATTGAAATCTACTTTTATATTTTGATGGTGTCCTTATAAAGCCATTTTTATGTTATTTAATAACACTCAAGATGCTTGTAATTTTGAAATTCTGTTTCCTATATACACCGTCTTAGGAAGTAAAGTGCATATTAAATTGCTTGCTAAACGGTGAAGGAACCGTGAGGTAACCTGAGAGTTCCCTATAGAGTTTGTTTTAAGTTTATTTTTGTTCAGCAAGGCGGGCTATGCACAGCCAATATTTAGAGGAATCATAAAGGCGAAGTTTTAGTAATACGGTACCCAAAACTAACCCTTCATATATGCAAATACAAATATTGATTGTGACTTGCAGTTTGTACAACGTTTTGATTGCAGTTGGCTGCTGCATAATTTAATCTGTTCTTATAAAACTTTATCTATTTCTCGATAGTTCTTTGTGCATAAAAACTTGGAAAAAGCTATTAAAATTTATTTGCACTAGCAATTGATTAGCACTCTGCAATATTTGAATGACTAAGTGCTACGGAATCAAACGCTTTTGCTAAGATTAAATTCTAGGAAATAAAGCATTGGATGGCAATTTGACTTAGAGCCATTTAAAGGATTAAAAAGAATTGCTGTTATAACATAAAGGCACCTATTTATAATGTAGAATTATATTACTTCGGATGAATTCTAATTAGATTTATATTGTCTATTTAGTGGGAGGAAGTATTAATACCCAATTTATTTTTTCACCTTGCCTCTGTGGTCCAGTGGATAGCGCATGCGTCTGCTGATCGGATTCGCAGGTTCGATTTTCTGGTCGTAAATTAGTTGGTCAAAATGCATGCTACAGATAGTGCAGGTATATAAAATAAATTGCAAAAACGTTTGTTTATAGCCCATGATCACGAGTTATCTTCATCTTCCAGTGCAGTAACATGTTATTGTAGTAAGTTGAATGACCTAGTAAGGTTTAAACATATTTTTGCCATTATAATTATGAATTTAGTGACAAGTAAGTCTCAAGTTAGTGGCAAGATTATTGTTTTTCTCTATTTATGGATTCCTAGCATATCACCCACAGTTACCTTTGCGATCCATGGGATATCATCCATACCAGGTTTGGATTTATGCTCTCCAGTAATATTTACCCTCTATATCACCCGTAAGACAGCGAGGCCAATGAATCGTCTTAGAGTAGCTTAAACACGATTTCCGTAAAAAAATTCGTCAGCCAAATTCAGGGTTATCATAATTATAAACTTCTCTTCATGGCAAATTTCATTAAAATTGCCTTTGCGGTGTAGGCGTAGAAGCGTAACAGAGAGATATACATTTCACATTTATTTTTAACTTTAATATGAATTATGGTCTTCGTTTTATAATACTGCTATTTGCTACATCATCATCATCAGCCTGCCGTAGTCCACTGCTGGATATAGGCCTCTCCAATGGCACGCCACTGAGCCCGATTTTCGGCTCTTCGTGTCCAGCCGCTGCCAGCCACTTTGCGTATATCGTCACTCCACCTAGCCGGAGGGCGTCCTACACTACGTTTGCCAAGGCGCGGTCTCCTCTCTAGAACACGGCTACTCCATCGGTTATCGGTTCTGCGACAGATGTGACCAGCCCACTGCCACTTCAACGTGCTAATTCTCTGAGCTATGTCGATTACCTTGGTTCTCTGTCGGATCACTTCATTACGAATTCGATCCTTCAGAGAAACTCCAGCTTAGCCCTCTCCATAGCTCGCTGAGCGACCTTAAATTGGTGGACTAGTCGCACCGTCAGTGTCCACGTCTCGGCACCGTAAGTCATAACGGGTAGGACGCACTCATTGAAGACTTCTGTCTTAAGGCTTTGCGGTAGGGATGACGAAAAGACTCGACGCAGTTTCCTATATGCCGCCCAGCCAAGCTGTATTCTTCTGTAAGCCTCCCTCTCGAAGTTGTTTCTACCCAACTGCAAGGTTTGCCCAAGGTAGACGTACTCCTGAACAACCCTAGCGATGTGCCGAGTACGGTTTGACTTGAGTCAGACTCGATTCCTGCTTAGAACTCGCCTACTCGAATACCAATTTATTTTGATTCGAGTACGCCGGACTCGATCCCGGTACTCGAGTCGGGAAGAATCAATTCGTACTCGCTAACTCGATTCTATTTATGCGAGTCCAACTGACTCGAGTCTCGTATTCGAGTTTAGTTAACTCGCTCGTACTCGCAATCTGTTTACTTAAGCAATGAAGTGGCGCGTGACTAATAATACAAACGAGTTTGAACCTGCATATTTTGTATTGATTTCTTTATTTTGTGTCAGTTAGCAATTATTGTGAGTACTTAGTTCTACTGAGTGAATTTATTTAATTGTTTATTAATACCGGAAGTGAAGTGACTAGATTGTAATTAACTTTATTTTAGAATGGCACCGAAAAAAACCTCAGGTTTATGGAAATTTTTTGAGAAAGTGGACAGCGGTAAAATAAAGTGCAAAAACTGTGACTCCGTATTTAAAGATTTCAAAAACACAACTAATTTGTTAAAGCACCTAAAAAAATGTCATCGTATTATTTATCCGACTCAGATTAATAATTCTTCAACTACCTAACCTACACGCTGTTTGAAGTTGTTCTTAAATCGAACTCTAGTTCTGGACTAGAATTTTCAGACTCGAATTCTGAACTCGAATTTCTAGACTCGAGTCCAGCTGGACTCGAGTCAATATTCGAATACCAAACATAGAAGTCGAGTACTGGTCTCGAATCAGGGAATCGAGTCATGATTCGAATACCGGATAAACTGACTCGAGTCGACGCGATCCACCAAAACAGCGACTCGGCACATCAGTAAGGGACCCCGTTTAGGATAATCGGTTCCGGAGAGACATGTTCATTGAACATTAATTTGGTTTTATTCAAGTTCATCCGGAGACCGATGCGAGCAGAAGAATCAGGTAGGCTGCTCAGCATATACTGCTAGTCTTGCACGGTTTCAGCCACGATAACAAATCTTAAGTGTGAGAGGTACTCGCCGTTTATGATAATACCGCGTCCTTTCCAGTGCAGCGTCTTGAACATATCCTCCATTGCATTTGTGAACAATTTGGGGGAGATAACATTAACATAGTGTCGGGGCTTCGCCACGTCCACTTTCTTTGAGGCTGCTTCTTAAAGAATGAGTTCATTAAGAACAGCCCCTCCTGATCTAAGAAGTTGACGAGCATCTGCCCCCTATGATTTCTCCTACCAAATCACACGGATTTGGTAGGATAAATCATAGGGGGTCCTACTACCGATTCGCCGCAAGTATGTACTCCCACTTTGGCGTTGAAGTCCCCCATGACAACATTAAAGTGGGCCTTTTGGGTGTTGTGTAAGGCCCTGGAAATGTCTTCGTACATTTCTTCTACTTCATCATCCGAGTATGCCGAAGTCGGTGCATACACTTGGATAACCTTGAGAGTATATCGGTGACTCTGATCACAAGGTATGCTACCCTTGTCGACAAACTGGAGATTTCTAAAATGTTGTCAGAGAGGACCTTATGAACCAGAAACCCAACCCCGCCTTGGGACGGCTGGTCTCCCCCCCTGAAGTACATAAGATGGCCTGAATCTAGGGTAACGGTATTCTCTCCCTCTCTCCGGACCTCGCATAATCCCAAAACATGCCACCTTATGTACTTCAGTTCCTCTTCGAGTTGTGCCAGATGTTCGTCGAGCCGTAGCGTACGTCCGTTATACGTAGCCATGGTCAGTTGGTGTTGGCGGCCTCCCGTAACCCGGGGATTCTTCGCACCCCCTGCCCCGCCGTTACCATGTCCGCCGCCTTGGCCAGGAATAGCGGGGCGACCGGAAACTGGGGGCCGTTGCGTAAGCGTGTGTGCCATTGAGGTTTTGCCCGTAATCACCACGCTGGGCATGCGTGTTGGTGATCGCAGGGCGTAGCTTCTAGCAACGGTGACATTGCTGCCCGTCACCGATCTATTATATTTAGCTACGCCTATTTGCAACGGTTATACCGCCGTTAGTCGGTCGCCAGAGCTTCGTTCGCTGGTCGGCAGGATGCACCAGGCACCGGGCAGGTGAGGTTGGCTGGGAGCTCTAAGTTGTTGTTGCGCTCCCATGCATCCCTTTTTGCTACAAAATAAATATATCTCCGATAGTATTACTTGTACCATAAAACCAACATAGATAAAAGTAAAAAGTCAGTGCAAACATAACAAGACGGTATTCGTATATGTAAATTAATCGGAATACAATTCACATTCTGATGTCTAACAACGCGCAGGATATGGGCGTACATGTGTATAGAAGCTGATCGAAAATCAATTAAGTGCTTAAACTCTATCACTTCAATTCGATTGTAAGCAAATGCCGAATCAGATCGGGTCATCACATTTCGATTACTATCTATTTCGAAAAGAGGCGGAAAGCATACAAAAATACTGACCTTTGTGTACCCGTATTATAATCGTTTGTATTTCTATTATTTCTGCGCCTTTATGAAATGGCTGGCTTGGCGTGTGTTTGTGAGCGCTGCCATTCATTCGTTTTTCTATATTGTTTCTACATTCCGTCTGTTCGTGTACACCAATGAGTTTGACTTCTAAGCGTACCGCTAACTACGGTTACTACAGTTAACTACTTATTTATTTTCTACTGTTGTTGTTGCTATTCTTATACTTTTGGGGAATGTAATCTCATACTTATATAAAATACTTGTCGTGGCTGACTTATCATCCCAAACTACTCAAGCCAGGAAAATGAAATTTGGACAGCAAGTTACTTTTATGACGTAGGCAACCACTTACGAAGACGTTTTAAAATAAAGTTTGAAAGTTGGAGCAGTCGAAATCACGGAGGACTATATATGTGACTGGGTTTAAAGCAAATCTACTGTTTTGTATTGACTAGTTTGTTGTTTTAAATTTAATAAAAAGTGACACTGACTGTTATTTTGGAGCCGATTATCACCAATCATCCTACCTTTGTGCTCCCCTACACTGTTCAAGGAAAATGCATGCCAAATGAAAGATTCTTGCATCCAGTAGTTTCGGTCGTGCGTCATCTATTAGTCAGCCAGTAACGCATAAATTTTATATAAATTGATGTAATAGACAATCATAAAATGATGAGAATATTTATCTTGGTTATGAAAAAACTAAGAGCGACTCACATTTTTCTGCCAACCCATAGCACTGAATCAAAATGCGATTGTGTTCATTTCCTATTGTGACCAATGGAATTGTGTCCCTATACGGTATCGATCAAAACCCAACCCATTGCAATATTGCCGAAGCTGAGTAGAGTGACCTCTTCAAATAAAGTAACTATACACATTATTTTGCTAAGGCGTTGTTGTTACTGTGGATGACGAAGCTTTTCTTTCCCTAAACAATAGAGAACTAAGTCAGTTGCGTCTCTATATACATAATTACGTTTTCTGTGCGAACGTTTGTCATCGTCCTGACTTGTCTTAAACGGCTGGAAATTTAGATGCAATTTTGTGTGTAAATTTCAATGGCTTAAACGTTTACTGAAAAAATGAAGAGAAGTAACTGCAGCGTTCTCACGTCTCAAATATGTGTCGAGTGTTGTGGGTGCGATTCCCACTCGTTAGTAGGTACATATATATCGATGGTGTGATCCATAAATTGTTGTTTCGAGTCTGGGTGTTCATTGTGTCCGTTGGCTGTATGTTTTTAAAGACCCCCACGACACAAGGGGTTTTCCCAGTGCGGGATTCGTCAAAAAAAACAAGGAACTCAAAGTGTTTTCTCGCAGATTGAACTTACGACACTCAGTACCGTGTAAAACAGCGAAAACCACTATGCCATCCGTGCAGTCTGATGTAGCGCTAACTCATTATGAATAATTTACTATACTATTATTAATGAGTAATAAGATTGATATGCAGGCAATATCAACTCTCATGATCCGTGGAGTGATAATTGTGTCCTAGATTATGGTCAGGTTTCTAGAAAACACATTGGAGATAGTTCCATCAAAGTCTGAGTACGGGTTTTTGCGTGGTAGTATAACCAACAAACAAACATAATTGTTTTGGGTTTAACATTTGATAATACAATACTCTCTCATTGAAATTTCAGCGAAATATATATATATATATATAATTCACGTAATACATTCCTTAAACCGCATAATTGTATCTTGCTCGTTGCAGTAATTTAATAGATGTAATGAAATTGCCTCGACACCTAGGTATGTTAATTATGTCTTCATGTCATAAACTAGACAGACTTAAGTGTGACGGAAAATATTTTATGAAAATATTAGCTGTTGGCAGAATTTTCATAGTGCCTGGCTTCAAGTATATTGTGTTTGGAAACAAACTTTCAGCGCCATTATCCATATACATATGTTAATAGCTTCACCGTGTGGTGACGGAGTAAGAATACGATAGGTCACCACCCCACTCTGTCCCGAGTTGTTTGCAACGGTGAATGTTTGTGGAGGAATGGACAGTAAGATCGATGAATTATGTGAGATTCGCGTCGTCACGGCAAGCTGATCACAACACTTTTGAGCCCCGGCTGCGGTGCGAATTTTCTCAACAAACGTTTGTACAAAACTTTAAGCATTACTGCTAAAATCAAAATTTTGTCCTTAATACAATAGTCGCCGTTCTAAGCACGTTAAACCGTGGATATCTGCTGTCATGAACCTTTATGGCAGTCGTTATTGGGAAGTCAGTGCCCTCAAATATCCGGGCAACTGGTCTGCCCTTAAAATGATGTTCATCCTTTTTGGTTGCGAAGAGCCGACGGTAATTGCTTCTTAGAAAAAGTGCTATTCATTTATATATCTTTACTTACCATATCCTAGGCTAGAAAATCAAGACGGCATTGTGCTTGGACCATGGTGAGAATTATTTCCACTTTATATAACATATGTAGATTAAACACAGTCGTACATATAAGATGATATCAATATCGTAGGTACCTATCCGCAAAAGCTCTTCAAATAATGTCACGTAAAAGCTCCTGATAAATTATGTCAGCGAGGTACCTGCTAGTGAAAATGGTTCTTTAATAAAGTGTTAAGTAGATACCTGTTTAAAATTATGCGAATACATTATTTTGGGTCCAAGAAGTACGTAAGTCCAGGGTAGTTGTACGCTTTGACTGAGGACGGTTTCTAAGAGCAAATTAAAGTATTTCTTTGTTATGAAATAAAGGCAATTTTTATTAAATGATGATTCGTCATCATATAGGCAGCGATAGCCGAGTGGATATACCAACAGACTGCCATGCAGAGGGTATCAGGTTCGAATCCACGGCGCGCACCAATGACTTTTCGGAGTTATGTGCGTATTGAATTGTTAATTATCGCTTGTCCCGTGCCTCGGAGAGCACGTTAAGCCGTCGGTCCCGGTTGTCATGAAGATCTTTGACAGTCGTTACAGGGCGTCAGTACCTTCTAAAACAAACTGACACTAGTCTAAACCATGGAATATCGCTATCCCTTCGGGTTGCGGAGGTCAGACAGGCAGTCGCTCCGTGGAAAAGCTAATATTCAGCCAAATCCGGTTAGACTAGAAAGCGGACCCCAGACTGAAACTGGGATAACGCTAAGAGAAAGAAGAAGATTCGTCATCATCTATATAAAATAACTTCTCCTGATTAATATAGTATCGCAGAGAGCAAGCTACTGAAGCTATCTATCTATCTATCTAAACGTTACGCCTGTCTCCCATTGGGGTAGGCAGAGACTATAGAACGCCAAATGCTCCGGTTCAAACATACCTCTTTCGCTTCTTCGACATTCATTAACCTCCTCATGCATGCTCGTCGGTTACGGGTACTTTTGATTTGGTCCTTCCGCAGTACGTCACCAATTTGGTCGGCGTAAGTCCGTCTTGGGCGTCCTCTACGGATATCTCCATTAATTTTTACTACACATACATATCTTTCGTAAATTTCCTTGCATCCATCCGTTCCAAATGTCCAAACCATCGCAACATACCTTTCTCAATCTTTGACACTACATCTTCTTTCAAACCACACCTTTCTCGAATAACACTATTTCTCACTTTATCTGCCATTCTTACTCCGCACATACTCCTCAAAGCTCTCATCTCCACAGCATTAATTCTACTTTCATGCTTCTTCTGCCATACCCACTATTGACTTCCATACATCAGTGTTGGCGCCAAAAATCCTTGCAGTATAGCAAGGCGAGCCTTACTCGGTATAATTTTACTGCTAAAAATGATCTCCTTTCAATATCTCCCTCACATTTTCCATCTCTTGTAAACAATGACCCTAAATAGACAAACTCATTCACTTGTTCCACTTTTTCATCTCCTATCATTATGTTACATTCAGTTACACTATTTTTCCTCTCTATGACCATGACCTTAGTCTTGCTTATATTCACTTTCATGCCCTTCTTCTTATACGCCTCATTCATTACGGTGACCATTTGCTGTAAATCAGACGCTGACGACGCAAAAAGAACCTGATCGTCAGCGTATAGCAGGGTCTTAAACACAGATTCACCCACTCTTAAACCACATTCAGACTCTTTCAAATCAGTCAAACAACTATCCATGAATAGATTGGACAGCCAAGGAGACGCTACATATCCCTGTCTAACACCACGATCAATGTTAAACCAGTCCGTGTAGGCCCCGTTTATCCTGAGGAACATGATAGTGAAAATAATATAAGTATGGAAGAGATGAGGTATGCATTGAAAAGTATGAAAGCGGATAAAGCTGCGGGATATGACAGGATATCTGCTGAAATGCTCAAGGTAGGCGAAGGCATCACGACAAGCCTGCTGTACCTGTTTTTTAACAAACGTTGGCGGTTCGGTCGTGTCCCAGGTGAATGGAACAAGACAGTAATTGTGCCACTTTACAAGGACAAAGGGTCTCAGCAGGAATGCAAAAACTACCGCGGTATAAGCCTCCTGAGTGTTGTTGGCAAAGTATATGCAAAGATATATATATATCGAAAGAATGATTTCTGAAACGGATAGTAAGATTTGGGATGTACAAGCGGGATTTAGAAAGGGCATGGGATGTACGGATCAAGTCTTTTCCTTAAGGTGCATTGCAAAGAAAATCTTAATGAAACATCAGAAGGTTTTCTGCGCTTTTATTGACTTGGAAAAGGCTTACGATCGAGTGGTGAGGGATGAACTTTGGTCAACACTTTCCGTGTATGGAGTGAGCAGCAGTCTGAGACGGGCACTTACATCTTTATATAGGGATTCAAGTGCCCGTGTCAGGATAAACGGGGCCTACACGGACTGGTTTAACATTGATCGTAGTGTTAGACAGGGATATGTAGCGTCTCCTTGGCTGTCCAATCTATTCATGGATAGTTGTTTGACTGATTTTAAAGAGTCTGAATATGGTTTAAGAATGGGTGAATCTGTGTTTAAGACCCTGCTATACGCTGACGATCAGGTTCTTTTTGCGTCGTCAGCGTCTGATTTACAGCAAATGGTCACCGTTATGAATGAGGCGTATAAGAAGAAGGGCATGAAAGTGAATGTAAGCAAGACTAAGGTCATGGTCATAGAGAGGAAAGATAGTGTAACTGAATGTAACATAATGATAGGAGATGAAAAAGTGGAACAAGTGAATGAGTTTGTCTATTTAGGGTCATTGTTTACAAGAGATGGAAAATGTGAGGGAGATATTGAAAGGAGATCATTTTTAGCAGTAAAATTATACCGAGTAAGGCTCGCCTTGCTATACTGCAAGGATTTTTGGCGCCAACACTGATGTATGGAAGTCAATAGTGGGTATGGCAGAAGAAGCATGAAAGTAGAATTAATGCTGTGGAGATGAGAGCTTTGAGGAGTATGTGCGGAGTAAGAATGGCAGATAAAGTGAGAAATAGTGTTATTCGAGAAAGGTGTGGTTTGAAAGAAGATGTAGTGTCAAAGATTGAGAAAGGTATGTTGCGATGGTTTGGACATTTGGAACGGATGGATGCAAGGAAATTTACGAAAGATGTGTATGTGTAGTAAAAATGAATGGAGATATCCGTAGAGGACGCCCAAGACGGACTTACACCGACCAAATTGGTGACGTACTGCGGAAGGGCCAAATCAAAAGTACCCGTAACCAACGAGCATGCATGAGGAGGTTAATGAATGTCGAAGAAGCGAAAGAGGTATTTTTGAACCGGAGCATTTGGCGTTCTATAGTCTCTGCCTACCCCAATGGGACACAGGCGTGACGTTTAGATAGATAGATAGATAGCTTCAGTAGCTTGCTCTCTGCGATAGTATATTAATCAGGAGAAGTTATTTTATATAGATGATGGCGAATCATCATTTAATAAAAATTGCCTTTATTTCATAACAAAGAAATACTTGAATTTGCTCTTAGAAACCATCCTCAGTCAAAGCGTACAACTACCCTGGACTTACGTACTTCTTGGACCCAAAATAATGTATGCGCATAATTTTAAACAGGTATCTACTTAACACTTTATTAAAGAACCATTTTCACTAGCAGGTACCTCGCTGACATAATTTATCAGGAGCTTTTACGTGACATTATTTGAAGAGCTTTTGCGGATAGGTACCTACAATATTGATATCATCTTATATGTACGACTATGTTTAATCTATGTTATATAAAGTGGAAATAATTCTCACCATGGTCCAAGCACAATGCCGTCTTGATTTTCTAGCCTAGGATATGGTAAGTAAAGATATATAAATGAATAGCACTTTTTCTAAGAAGCAATTACCGTCGGCTCTTCGCAACCAAAAAGGATAAACATCATTTTAAGGGCAGACCAGTTGCCCGGATATTTGAGGGCACTGACTTCCCAATAACGACTGCCATAAAGCTTCATGACAGCAGATACCCACGGTTTAACGTGCTTAGAACGGCGACTATTGTATTAAGGACAACATTTAGATTTTAGCAGTAATGCTTAAAGTTTTGTACAAACGTTTGTTGAAAAAATTCGCACCGCAGCCGGGGCTCAAAAGTGTTGTGATCAGCCTGCCGTGACGACGCGAAATAAAAAGAGCCGGAGGTCTTGCATTCAAATGAGAGCGCGGTGTCAAGAGGACACCACGAAATACAAACTTAATTTAGTTGACCTCCAAAGAAACTTATAATTATATATATTGTTATCTATTCTAGCTGTGGGTTAGTTACGCTTTCTTGTTCTTGAATTAATTTTGTTTACATTTTGAGTAAGTTGGTGACTTTTTTCCAAACTGCTTATGCAATGGTGTTAAATTCATGATTTATTTCATAACAGGTTGCGAAGGGAAGTACCGTATAGAGTCATATAGTTTAATCAACTATTTGGTACTAGACGGTATTTATGTACAAGTCCATTATATAGTATAATTAATTTTAAACTATAGAAAACATACACGGAGTATTTTTTGAAGCTTTGTAATACTGAGAGATATTATTTTAATTCCATCAAATCACAACGCTTGCAGACAAGAAAAAACATTGGTATACCCAACAAAAACATTTCTCTTAATAGGTTATAACGTGCATTGACAGTTCGAGCAGTTGTTTTCAACTAACTTCGAAACTTTTACAAGTCTAATAAAAGCAGAGTGGTTTTCTACGAAAAATTCAATTATTGCACTCTCAAAAACTTGTACCTTGCCTTTATACGTTCAGAACAGAGTACTGTTTAGAGTACACTCTAGACGACTGAGACTAATATTGTTAATGATGTGGGGGCAATATGCTGCAGTAATACTCTCATTTTGAAGTTGGGTGTCTGAGGTGAAACTTTCTCAGAAGATCTGTGCTTACTCACTCATTTTTACCCGACTACGGCGAAGCCAAAAGGAAGGGATAATGTTTTTGGCAGTCTATGTATATATGTTTGTATGTTCCACTGTACCGCCTAAACTACTGAACCGATTTTAATAAATGGGGTATCAATAGATTTGTAATAATGGCGCGAGTGACATAGACTAGGTATATAAATTATGTCAAAATTTTCTATTTCGGAATTAATACCTCAGATTCCAACCTCAAAAAATATCAAATTGAGATAATCATTACGTGTTTGGTATCAAAAGAAAGGTATTGGTGAGCACATTACAAATATGTACATATATTATACTGCTTGAGTCAAAATATAAGTTTAAAATGCGGTTGTACCTACAATTCGCATGGTTCAGACGCTTTGCGTTACCTATTTTGCTTTCTTACTTTCTTTCAATAGGCATTATTTACGTAGTCGGGTAATAGTTTTTAAACTTAAAGCTTATATCGAAGATACTCGCTACGAGCTATACTGACTTTAATACTTTAATATAGGCAACTTTATGATAATGACCGTAAAATTTATAATGTCAGTTTTACTAAATCTTCACATACTAAAATGCCTACAAATGCCTTTGATATGATCGTACTAAGAGATAGGCAGATGTATTCCGTCGTATCCCATGTTCTCGTGTCAGTATTAGGTTTGAATTTGATAGATGGCCACCATATGGCCATTCATCGCTCACTCTTTCGTTCCGAAAGAAAATTGAGAATTTTATCATGTAATCGATTTGTGAACGAATTTCATGGTATTTTAGATAGTAGGTACCGTGATACGTGTTATGTTTAAGAGGTCAAAGAAAATGTATTCTGTCTTTTTAAAACAATGAGGTTTTATATCAACTAGGTACAGCGCTTGTACACGCTAAGAAAATTCACCGTTTCTACTTCAGATCAGACCGAATCATCATAAAGACGACAAGAATTTTTCTTTTTCAGCGCCTATGTAGTATGCTATGTGCACACTACATCGGCGCTGAAATAGAAAAAAACTTTTTGGGTCGTGTGAAGAGCCAACACTAATTCTTGCAAAGGTCCTGCCGCTATCCTTAGCGTGTAAAAGCGGTCTTATTAGTTACTGGTACATACTCAGTCTCGAAAGCTTGAAGGCGTCAGCAGTGTTTATGATATCCACGTACAGTTGGAAATCCAGTCGGCTGCGGTTCGGGTTCGAGTGTTGTAGCATCGCGAATTTGAAAGCATCTTGTATCTCGTCGCTATTCTGATCGAAAATTACACCTGCAACAAAGATAAATAAACATTAGGACACATAATTACTTAAATGCAATTATAGTGGAATAATATCTCATTTGATATCAATTAAATATTTCATATTTTCTTAGTGAAATTAGCATAGCAAGTTATTTAAATAAAATTAATATTCTCTGACGATTTAATAGTAATTTCTATCACTTAAGTACACATGTATATTATCACTTATTTTGACAGATAATGTGTTTGGACAGAAACATAGCTGCCAAAATGAGTGATAGCGTTTAAAACGGCTGATCTTTAGACGTCCTAAAAAATCTTGTATGTGGGTCGTACGTAAGGCGAGGTTGCAGTACTTTTTAAGATTTTTGAACGTCTGAAAGTCCCATGAACTATGATATTTTTAATGAATAAAAATTAAAGTATAAAAGTTGAACATATCTTCTAGTAAATCGTAAAGATAGAAACACGATTTGGAATGATTGGTTCGATAAAAAAAAATGTCAAACATGGCACTAAATCACAACTTTAAACGTGTACTGCTTAGAGATTCCATAATGAATTTATATGAAAGTATTATCAATAGAAACAGCTCTTTATTTTAAAATAAATGGTAAAAACAGATTTCGTAATTTCGTTATCATTTTTCTCCAAGACAAAAAAATAGTCAAAATGTTGGCATTATATCGCTCACCGGCCGTTCATCAGTGCCTGTCTAGGCGTGATTGAGGGCGGACGTACGTCGTTGCTCCGCAAAATCCCCCTCCACCCCCGCATGTACGTTTTCGCAAAAGTACAAAGTAATTCGTATTCCAAACTCAATCGTTCAAACCATAGACATACTAGTAAGAAACCGTAGACAGGTTACTGACAAGGTAACATGACGGAGCTTACGAGTGGCACGCATCGCGAAAAGCGTACGCACACTAATATGAATATGTCAAAACGACACACTAAGAGTTAGATAACAAGTGTAAGTGAGATAGCACATCTAATCGCAAGCGCGAAATAGAGATAAACATATATTCTCTGGACCGAAGCGCATTGTGACATCATGCTGACCTTCACAAACAATAATTTGACTCAGATGCGACATGATCACTTTGTATGTCTTGAGTAAATTCAATTCGCCTCAAAGTAAATTTGATTCATTCATTTAAGGTAGGGAAATAAAAAGTCGATGTGATTTATTTATAAGATTTATTAAAAAAGTACATTTTATTCAATGGAAACCTAAAACAGTACGTTAATATAAAAACTGTGCGCTGCGGACCCACCGTAGCCCTGGCAATACCCCTGGGGTATGGTGGGTCTTTTAAAGCTTAACCGTACTCCTGGCTGAAATGCTCGTAGTGTTATACCAACGTGCTACGTGGACATTAAACTGAACAGTGTTATCTCTCGTATGATAATGACTTACTACTTACGTTTTTGTATTTTTAGACAAGCGAAAACAAGCGCTAGTACGATGATATAGTGCAACAAGGAGTTATATTAGAGAATAAAACGTTTAGGTATTACTGCTAATGGTTATAATTACTTTGTATATTATAGGTATAATCTGTGGTGCTGTTGAAGACCCATCATCATCATCATCCTTGCGCTGTCGACTCATTCCCACTAGTTCTATTGAACAGTTCTATGATAGAACTAGTGATACTTTTTTTCCTACTAGTTCTATTAGCACAACTTGATGAGAAGAATAGAACTAATGGGAAACAGTTATAGGAAATTTACCACTAGTTCTATGTATGTTTTACAAGGGTAGTGTCACAACATCGCGCTCACAAATCCGAATAAATATGTATTTATAAAAATCTGTTAAACGAATGAAGGTCTACAAAACAATTGAACGTCTACAAAACAAATGAACGTCTACAAAACAAATGAACGTCTACAAAACAAATGAACGTCTACAAAACAAATGACTACCAGAAAGTGATCAGCTATCGATAGTGATTGCAAAAAACAGGTGCATGCGATTTTGGACCTTATTGACAATTCATGACAAACTTTTTTTTTGTTTTTCTCGCTTTCTGGCAATATTAGGGTTATAAAATTATAAATTCTGACTAATGTCAATTAGGTTGAAAATCGCATGCACCTGTTTTCTGCAATCACTATCGATAGCTGATCACTTTCTGTAAGTCATTTGTTTTGTAGACGTTCATTTGTTTTGTAGGCGTTCATTTGTTTTGTAGACGTTCATTTGTTTTGTAGGCGTTCATTTGTTTTGTAGACGTTCATTTGTTTTACACATTAAACAAATGAACGTCAACAAAACATATTTATTCGGATATATGAGCGCGATGTCGTGACACTACGGATCATTCCCAGTAGTTCTATTGAATACCCTTGTAAAAACATACATAGAACTAGACTGGGACATTTCCTATTACTTATCCCATTAGTTCTGTTCTCCTCATCAAGTTGTGCCAATAGAATTAGGACAGTTCTATCACAGAATTGTTCAATACTACTACTATACTGGGAATGATCACACAAAATAGTAGAACTTGAAATTAACGAACTGAAATTAATAAACTAATTACACAACAATATTATCTGGGAGTACGGTTAAGCTTTGAAAGACCCACCATACCCCCAGAGGTACTGCCAGGGTACGGTGGGTCGGCAGCGAAAACTGTGCAGTACAATCTACTTAGTTAATACTAAAAGGAGAACAACAAGAACAAGTGAATGGACTCTGATCATCCGTCAATATTTGTAACTTACGTATGATTTTGTATTTCTATAATAATAATATATTGTGTTGATTCAGCCTCAAATCACTTTTATTACTTGACAAAAACACACATCAGTGTTTTATTATTACGAATCTCCCATCTGGATACTTTGTTTTTTAGTCTTTAAACACGCACAATACTGCTTCTCTTTTACACTCGCTAAATGCCAATTTTTTATTCACTCTATTATTTGTGATACTGAATTTATTCTAAATTGAAAATAAAACGTTGTAATATAATAAACGTTGTAATGTAATACTCATGAATGAGAAGTGATTCCATAACTTTTAGTCATTTTCCTACTATAGTTTAACTACTTTAGCAAAATCTCATTACACACGACGGCATTTTCAAATGTAACGTACACACACGCGAGAAAAAGAGCGAGCGCTTCCGACCGCAGCGCGTACGCGACTAAAGCCAAATGAGACATTTAGAAAAAATAAGTTTGTCATGAATTTGTCAGTTTTTAATGTGCCACTTTTGAAGTTCGCATAACTCATCTACAGTTTTTTTACGCTGCGCTGTGGCACACGCACACACGAACCCCCCCCCCCTTCCCGCTCCCGCTCACTCGCTGACGCCACCGCCGTGTTTTTGTTTTTGCGGGGGGTGAGGTCGAGCTACGCACCGTACTGCAACCTCGCCTTAAGCTGATCTTTGAGATAAAAAAAGGGTATTAGGATTGAAAAAGACGTAGTATCTATAACATTTGTGTGTGTGAATATGAATGTTTGTTTTTGTATGGGTGTTTCTATGTAGGTATATTTATTATGTATCTACATAATAAGTATTCATGTATGTATACCCATTGTCTAGTACCCATAGAACAAGCTCTGCTTAGTTTGGGAGTAGATGGTGTTGTATGTATGCATGTAGTATATTATTTATATCCAGAAAACTAATTTTTAGGATTATTTAATGCTATACTGTCACTAGTAGCAAATCAGATAGTTCTTGCTTGTATAGGTACTTTTCAAATCTAGGTTATAATTCTAGAATCACTATTCTAAGACGATTTGTTGATAACAAATATAATAAAATATGTATTTACGAATTAAATAAATTATTTTGAATGTAAACAGTTAATTTATAACTGTTTAAAAATATTCGACGATAAGCAGAATATTCCAGAATTAATAAACCCTTTGTATAATTTTATTTTTGATTATAGTCTAAGATCTGTCGAAGAGCGACCGTCACCAATCTGGTTATTGGGTGAAAAGTATTTTATATAAAAAAATTACATGTTAAAAATATAACGCGAATGGGTTGGTAAAAAAATCCGGTACAGATTAGGAAAAGTAGAAAAAAAATGTATTTGGCTTTTCATTTAACATTGCATACTTATAAGCGTTTAATGAATAAATTTAGTACATACCGAATGTATGAACCCTAAAGGTTACGTAAACATTGGGTTGTCAATATTTCCTGGCGTATTTGTAGGGTTGCCAGGTATAAACACTACGACTGATAAGTTGATACTTCATAGTTATATTTAACAATTTGTTTATTAGACGAATCATATTTAAATGACCGCTACATCACTGCTAATACGATGATATTGGGTTGTCTACGAAAAACCTGTCAAAAAAGCGGTTGGCAATTTTTTTAGCCTGGAACGGATTTTTTACCAACCCATTCGCAATATAATTCTTAACATGCAAAATTAGATATAAAATACTTTTCATCAAATAACCAGATCGGTGAAGGTCGCTCTTCTAAGGATCTCTCACTAGTAATATCTGAAGGTATAGACGCGCGCGCGCTCGTGAGTTTCACACTCGCTAGTTGACGAATAAGTCGATTTGACGTTATATAAGCGTTTGCCACATAGTGTCTTCCGCTTGACCTAAGCCCAAAACAATAGCGATATTCCATCGCTTAGGGAGTGACGAATGTCAAATATCTTTATGACAGTCTGTGTGTAAAATACATAACGCCAAAGATTATTGACGAATAATATTATGAAATTGAATAGAAAATCTCTAGTTTCTTGTGCACAACGTTAATGGTATTCAGTAATCTAAACCTAGGAAATAAGCCATAACGACAAATTTTTGATACAATGTATTTTTATAAACAAATTTACACTTTTGCGTCTTATATACAACGCGATGAAGACCATTAATCAATATGATATATATTTCATTTAATTAAATACATGTATACTTTACGTAATACATTAAATATTTATAAGAAAATGTTAAAGTATGTATACTCGTATTTTTACATTTAGTCAGATTAATTGTGCTAATGTTTACATTAGCACAATTAAGTATTTGTCGCAATAGTCCAGATTACTGAAGGCTTTAGCCTTCAGTAATCTGGACTATTGCGACAAATACTCTGGAACTGATTGTCAAAATTATCATCTCATGTATTATATACGCTCTTAATTTATCGGTTCCTGACTGCAGCCGAATGCTGGATTTTCTGCTTTAACTACCAGTGAAAATTTCCATTGAACATTTTTTCTATATCACAAAAATGTCAAATATTTTTATCACTCCGAATCAAAGTCGTTCTTGGTGCTTGTATGGGAAGTTTTGTGTTCAAATCGTAACCTAAGGTAATATAATATTTCAATTGTATATTACAATCAAATGCATATGACAAAAGCATAGGCAACCTCATTTGTCTGGTTAGCATTTGCTCTGATCTGTTGTGAATCGAACTTTCTTTTTGTTCTTCTTTTCATACTTTCCTTTTGACTGAGCTGAATATTGAGCTCGGTGAACCAGATCGATCGCAAATACGTTCAAATGCCGTACAATTTAACTATAAGTTTTAAATGCGAAAGTTTGTAAGAATAGATGGCCTGATGGATGTTTGTTACCCTTCCACGCAAAAACTGCTGAACGATTGTTTATGAAGCAGTAAAGCTCAAACAACAGAAGAGCAGGTATCTGTTGTCGTGATAACCAATATCCAAGCGTCTAAAATAGCGGGAAGAAGCTAGTCAACCACATAGGCCACCAATACACATCTTAAAAATAATGTGCTTCATACTACAGACAAAATATTACTACAGAGACTAAATCATATTTTTAAAACGTAGTATTCCTTTATGTCAGCACAAACTAATAAAACGAAGTTGCCATGCAGCACAGTCATTCACATTGTGTACACACGTACCCCTTGTCTAACAAGATGTTTTATGCTTAATTTAAAAAGTATAAGAGTTAAATTCATACTCTATATTCACATTTTGTCTGTAGGTGTAAAGGCGTTTCAACATAGGTGGGCAAGACACGTTTGGACTTTAGAATTGTAATAGTTCAAAAAGTGCAGATGAGCTACTTGGCTATTAGTCACGAACATAATGTTTACCTTGTCATATCAACAGTAACTTGTTTCGTCTTCGGAGATATTCACTTAAGCGCTAAGCGCTTCAAAAAGTTGTTTAAAAGTTTTATATTTATTATACTTTGAAAAGGTATTCTTAAATACGAAGCTTTACGTGCTTGTCTTTTTTCAAAACATTAAAGCCTCCAACTTTTAATTTGAATTAAATAAATGGGATGGAAAATACGCAGCAACTTTTGTGGTTTTCAGTGTGGTATCTCGTTTTATACCTACAAGCTATCAAACACAAACATTTTTTCCTTTTGAGAAGCATATACCTATTTTAAAAATATGATTGCAACAAACGTAGACAAATTTTGAAACAGACTGGAGTTTTCACTGCACTAGACACATGAGAATCTAGACTAGAGTATAGAGAATCTGATTTTGCTTGCAGCCGAAATCAAGCTCTCTCAGCATGCGTAATACAATGTCTTGGACATGTCTATACACACATATTGACAGAACACATGCGGTACGATACTCGCAGACATTCGCTTTCCAGATGCAACCGCACCCAGAACGTTAATAACAGTGTTCTGTTTCATGTACCTGCCAGTAAAAAGCAAGTATTTCATATTGAAACATTGATCGTAGTTGATTAAATTGATACGGAGACAAATAATCCTGATATCGAATTCTACGATAACAATTTCGTTGTATAACTAACTAATGAAACTCTGAAAATACCCGTCAGATCATTTATTATTTTATAATTCCAGGAATTTGTCGTTGGATTTTAGTATTCATGATATCAACAATATCCAAGAGAGATAGTGGTAGAAATGCGAAGAGATACTCATCTTACTAAAGATTTTATAAGCTTTTTGGACTATAGCGATGCTTATTCGCCTGCCTTATTATCTGTTTAAACATTTAACTGTATGGAACGTAGCAAACGCATACATTATGGGTTATTAAAGTTTAATCCATATCAGCACGGACATAAAACTATAATTATATTCGACGCAATGATTATATAACCTCTGGTTATTCATTGGTTTATGAATATGCCTAGAGTGTGCGGCGGGCATTCGCAATTTATTGTTTTGCAAGCATACGCGTGGGCATAGTATTCCGGTATGAAATTTATAGCCCTAGCCAGGCTCGAGAAAAATATGGATTTATTGGTCAAGCTTTGCAACAAATCGTTATTGCTTTTAGAGATCTGATATTCCATAGTCGTTAAATATAAATGTAAAATTTCAATTGCTTTGATCTGTAAATAGCAAAATCACTGTTTTATTTAGGTGTTCTGTGACTCTAGTTGTTTGATTGATGTTCGTTGAACTTGCTTAGTTTTTGACTCTCTTTTTCACTTTTAGGTATTTGGTATTGACAAAAATGAAACTACTAGGTACAAACAGCTATGTACAGTCATGTGAATAATACTCCAAAACACTTCATGACCCATGCAAGCTTTCCAAAACGGTGAAAACAGGGATAGGTATTGAATAACTTATTTAACGCGAAATAAACTTGTATGATGTATACAAACGGCGAAAGTTTAAAATCGTTTATGCCCAAAATATTGATGAAAACAAGAAAAGTTTGGTTGGTAATCCCTAAGCCACTTATTCAACTTAGTGCACGCTTTTGATCTGTAATGTTGTAGCTATTTGATTATAGCTATAATTGTACTCATAAAGAGCTGCAAAACCACAATATATTTTATGTATTGTACGAATATGTGCCAATATCACATCATCATCAGCCCTGTATATATATAATATACTGTCCCACTGCTGGGCACGGGCCTCTTCTCACTATGAGAAGGGTAAGGCTATAGTCCACCACGCTGGTCAAGTGCGGGTTGGCAGGCTTCACATGTCTTTCAAGAACATTATGGAGAACCCTCAGACATGCAGGTGTCCTCACGATGTTTTCCTTCACCGTTTATCAAGCGATAATTAACAATTTAACATACACACTACATAAAAATATAGATATACTTATGTCTATCTATCTATGTTATTGCAGGTATGAACACTTCAACTCATTTGAATTTCCTATGTGATTGATGCATTTCGTAAGCTCAACTATACAAAATTGTAGTCAAGTCAAGACTAGTCAAATTCATTTATTCATCTAGGCCACAAAGTGACTCTTATGAACGTCAAAATTTAAGTTAATTTCTTAATGATTCTACATTTACTGCCACGTTCGCAATGCAATAGGTAGAACCACGAGAAAGAACGGGCAATAAAACTCATGACCACTCTTTTCAATCAAATATAATGGTTGTACTTCTTTTTTTGTAAGGAGCTGCAACTGTTTCACATTGTAAGTTATCTACTAGTAAAATTTTTAGTAACTATTGATCATACTCAAGCAGTAAATGATGTTCATTTGGTAAGTCTCCCAAAGCAAATATGGTGAAATAGGAGCATCCATTTACGTCTTTTTAATGTACGCAACTAGCGAACATGGTCAGAATTATGGTGGAAGTGAATGTAGCAGAAAGTAACGGTAAATGAAACCAAAGCAATTGATAATCTATTAGTTAGCCCATGACCACGAATTACCCACATTTTACAAATCCGCAAAGTTATAATAAAATTGTGGAACATGAATGCAAAATATAGTATGAAATGAGAATATGGTAATTAACTACACTATACAATAAAACTACTTAATTATTGACCTAGCCAAAAGCGAACAACTACTTCCAAGCGCACCTGTCATCAAAATAATCCTTTAAACTATAATATGCCTTATTTATAAGATTATTTTTAATTTCTGCCTGAAACAAACAAGGTAAGTCTAAAATATACGTCGGTATTTTATTGTATATGCGTATACTGAGCCCAATAAAAGAGCTATGCGTTTTGTGCAAACGAAAATACGGAACACATAATTTATGTCTATTTCTAGTTTTGATATTGTGTTTGTTACTATTCAATTTATAAGAATTTATATTTAGTCTTACATTCATAACACTGGCATAAATATACTGTGACGGTACAGTAAGAATACCAATAGTTTTAAATTTTTCTTTGAGTGAGACTCTTGTCTTTAACTGGTAAATGGCCCTAACTGCCCGTTTTTGCAATATAAAAATATTTTCATAACACTACGAAAATAACAAAAATAAACCAATCTAGCCGCACCGACATCGGTCAACCTACGAACCTTCTTAACGGCATAAGCAACTGAGCTAAGTTTCCCTGAGAGATATGTAACGTGCGCACCCCACTGTAACTTCGAATCAAGTGTTAATCCTAGAAATAATGTGGATTCAGTTGTTTCGAGTACATCGTCATTTAAACCTATGTTAGGACCAAGGTTTCTGAATGTATGGAAAAGTAAAAAGAATAAAATCATAATGAATTCTAGGCTGTTAATAAAAACATAGAAATAAAATAGAAAGAAATGACCAATACGGTAGGTACACCATTTTAGAGCTTACTCCATTATATTTTACAAAGTAATGGATTAAAAACGTCTTTTCAATATTACGGAAGGGTTGATGTTGTAAATTCAACAGCTTGCCTTCATCGCTACAGTAATTATTTTACGAACAGAGATTAGCTGATCAGTCTGTCATAACTGATAAATAGATCAACTAATCTGTGATTCGGTCTCCGGCATTCTCTCGCACCAAAGATATCTTACCGACACAAATATTGCCAATTTTCGGCAAAATTCTGTAACAGCGAAACGCTCTACTTTTATAATATTAAAGTCAGAAAAAAGAAACAGTTCATGAGGAAGGATGGATAGATGTTTGCTACTCTTTCACACAGTAACTACTGGATAGATTTTGATGTAAATAAATTTGAATAGCACATACACTTCTTTTTGTCACGATAACCGATGCGGGTGACGTCAATAGCAGAGGTAAGTCATTTATATCGTCACCATAAAAGTCGCCGAAGTACATATGTAATATAAAAAATAAAAATAAAAAACATTTAGAACTCCCATTTCCAAACTAGAATGCACTAAGAATATAGAATTTTAGTAAATCGTAAACCCAAATAGATTTTAGTTTAAAGCATGAAATAAAAATGCTAAGAAAGGACCCATTTTTTAAAGATACGTTTCAAATCTCACGGGACGCATTTCGGATATCAAGTAATTTATTTTACGGCTCCATAACCTACCGAAATAATTTTATGCAATCTTATAATATATGCGAATTTGACTTTATTTTTGGTGACAGATATTGCATCAAAGTTATAATGATATTGCTTGCTTAAGAATAGGTTCACTGCAGGCCTACAGAATATAACATCCCCAAGAAACTTAAATTATCCTACCCAGTAAGTTATAAAAACTGAGGTGCAAAGCAACCATTTAAAAATCGGTTTGCTTAAATAGAATGTAACAGATTCTTTGCTTTGTTCTTAAATCATTTTTTTACCAGTAAAGCGAACGTTAAGTAAAAAATAACGCTGTCGAAATTTTAATTACAACGTAACAAGATAACTTTTGACATTAATTCTTTTTAAGTGCCAATTATTGAAAACGCGTAACGGAGGCTGGGTTCCGCACTAAAAGGTTTCCAGAGAATAAAAAATATTTTTGCTGTTTGATCCACGAGGCGTCAATAAGTATTTTAGGTCGAACTTGTAAGGAAGATATCAATGAAATACCTACTTTTAATACGTATGTTTGCATAATAATATTAGGAAAACTATTAGAGTTGAGTGTTATAAAAATATGTTCTGCTTTTTTTCACAGTGGAGACCCAAATAACTCCTTCTACAGATATTGGGGGCCTATTCATCAAAACCACCGCGGTGGCCGTCGACGACTCAAGCAGTGATGACATGTGGATCGCTGTTATCGTAAAGATTATAGTAGTCAATTTAGTGAAATCTTTTTAAATATCAACAGACAAGTCTGTCACGTAGATGTGTTTAACCACTACGTCAGGCAAGAAAATTTTCAATTTATCAAAATAGTAAGCATTCTCATAGTGTATATGTCCTAATGTTCTCTTTCAATACTTCCATGAGACTGTTGTGATGTAGTCAAAGGTGACTCGATGAGCTCAGTGCTACTGTGCTGCTAATTTGCTAATACACAGCTTGTTGTATTGCACTGCCACAGCTATGAATGAGCCATTCAATCAGCATTCGGCGCACAGATTGGCTGGCTTCGAGTTCTACAATAAACTTGTATTAAACTGAAGCACAATGCGCAAAGCCGTTTTGAGTACCAGCTCTGCGTCGCGTACAGCTTTGAATAGGGTCTTATCATAGGAATATAGCGATTCTGATCAATGTGTGTGACCACGGCTAGTGTACCTCACGCCGAAACGCCGATTCCAAATAAGAGGTATGTTACCTTTATCTTTAATAAATCACACAATGTAAACTCTTTTCATATAAGCTGCTCAATATTACCAGTAAGAAATCCACATTGTAGTAGTACAAATCTGTAAACTTTGGCCTGGTGTAAAGTGCCACCTAGCCTTAGAACACCCAACCTCTACTCACTATACGCGTCACTTCGGTCCTAACATCTAAAATTAAATTTAGTTAGTCCTTTTTCTCTTTACAGGGTTTAAGTTACCCTTTTATATCTTCGGGTTGTATGCAATTTACAGTCGGGACACCTGAGCCTTAATTCTCATTGATACGTACCCGTATTGGTGCGTAGTTCGACCTTGACTGAATTGATTCTCCAGTAATGTGGCTTCATTTTTGAAATGATTACAAAAACACGTTTCGCTCGGTAATTAAGTAAATAGTGAAAATATGTTCAGCAATTTTTCACAGATTGTTTCATTTCGATGTCAATTATAGTTCGATAATGTTTTTTTCCTACCACTTAACACGACTCGATGTTCATTATTATGCATACAGGAGTATAAATATGCACCTGTATGCATAATTACAAACTTTGAGATGTCTTTAACTTTTTAAGCTGCAATATGAAGATGAACATTAGGAAAAAGTTGCGCCGACAAACACTTAAAAGTAATAATGTTAACCTTATTATTTGTGCTTCTATCTGTCCATTGCCATTTATGAAATGTTCATCCTGCCTTAAATTACTGCCTAGAATTTACCTATGGTACCGTGTATAATCGATGCTCAAAATCAAAATAATTCATTCTTTTAAAAATGCTAACTAACGCTCACGGCGTTAGTATTTTTAAAGAATGAATTATTTTTTATTTTTTTAAATAAAATAATACTCTTATATCATTACTTCAAAACATACTAACAAACGCAACACGATTTGTACATTTGCAGTTAATAATTTTGAAAGCCGAAGCACGGATATGATGTCGGTTGAAAACACTGCTTACACAGTAACATGTGTGAAACGAGTTGCGACACACATTCAATTCAACCGCATGTGTGGAAATTTTTATTCATCATAGTTAGTTTCCTCAAAGCGGTCACGTAAAGGATAGTTTGAAACGAGTCCTCGTAGAATACCAACAGTGATACTTCAAACATAAACGTTTTTAAAATCAGCTAACTTATACTCGGCTTTGCGAAATAAGCCTTGAACTCAGGGGTTACATGTTTCGACTTTTATATCAGACTGTAAAAGGTTTTGACGAAGAAAATATGACGGCTTAGTTTTTATTACGACGTGAATGGGCACGGGTCAAAGGGAACTTTCTTTTACGTTGTACCGACAGATGTCTTTAATGTACGGGTACAGTTTATAACCTTTGGCAAATTAGTGCTAATGTTACAATTGTATCTAAACGTTTATTTTTCTCTTGCGAGGAAAAAATGTGTAGCAGAATTAAAACTCTTTTTCGGGTTCAAATAATCGAAAAGGAAATGTTTATTTTAAAGTATATGTTCAAATAGGATGTAAAGAGGGTTTGTGAAACGAGATGCCTTTCGTAAATACAGTAGGCATTCTGTTACTTCGATATTTGATCTAATCAGAATTGTTTCTAGAATACGAAACAATACAATTGTATCAAACAACTAAAATAAATAATACGTTTCAAAAGATATTTCTCACCAGATAGGTCTTCAAACACGACCGAGGCGGTTTGATTTATGGTCTCGCCGTATAACACGCCAACCGTTTGTGATTGCTGTTGACTAACCAAAGCTAAATTGATCATGTAGGTATTCCTATTTACTTTATAGCTTTATTTTAAATAAACCGCAGTCTGAATTGGATTATAGACGGTGGATATTGCTCATTTTAATATAGAGTTTTATAAAATTATAATCACTGTGAAAATCATGGTGGATTTGTAATAGACTGAATTTAGACCGCGACTTTGCCCGCGTGAATGTCTATTATTGCGACAAGAGGTAGTCTATGTGTGATTCTAATATTTAAGCTATACTACTGAAAAGTCAAAATCCGTTCTTGATTTTTTTATATGATTTAAAAAATGATTGAAATAGAAACAAACATCCATACATCCAGCCTCAGAAACATTTTTATTCTCAACAGTAGTAATATTAATAATAAATAACCTTAAATATTAAATCTCAATCGATCAATAGAGGCACAAACAATATTCCACAGGATAATTAAGAGTTATTTGCCCGTTCTCATCACAGCCTTATATAATAATTAGGGGAATGGAATGAAGCCATTTTATTGCTAAAGGGAATAAATTAATCAGAGTTCAAAGACAGCGATGAAATATTGAGCACAACTAAAACAAGTATTTCCAAATTTGTTTCCTTTACATAATATCGTAAACATATTAGGCACCCCATAACCTGGCAATAAGTTTGTGGGAAACAACGGTGAAACTTTTGATTGATAAGTCTATAAATCTGAATACCGAATTCTCTTAGGAAAGAACAATATGAAGGAATTCGGGTTTTCTAAATAATTATCTCATCAGTGGTGAAGTAATATGATGTATATTTTTGTAAACGAACTTTTGCTGTTGTCTTAATAAATATGATGGAGTGGTATGTTACAGAATATCGTTCCAAGCTTTTAAGATATTTTGTGTCAATATTTGTTTCCTAAAATGTAGTATGAGAGCCATAATTATAACGGCTCTCCGGCGTACATAATATGACTGCAATTTATTGCCGCCTCACAGCGACAGACATCGATGCGGTTTCCCACGTTAGCGCACTTTTGTAAGAAACTGCAAGAGCATCCGTCTAACGTAGTTTCAGGCTTTAGCTTGTACTATCAATGCTTCCTTGCCTCATTTTTAGGGTTCCGTACCTAAAAGGTAAAAAACGGGACCCTATTACTAAGCCTTCGCTGTCTGTCTGTCTGTCCGCCTGTCTGTCTGTCACCAGGCTGTATCTCATAAACTGTGATAGCTAGAAAGCTGAAATTTTCACAAATTATGTATTTCGGTTGCCGCTATAATAGCAAATACTAAAAAAAAAATTAAAACATTAAGGGGGGTCCCATTCAAAAAACGTGCTTTTTTCGTATTTTTTGCTCAAAATTACTAACTGTAACAGGTAGACGCTTTAAATTTTCACAGAATATGTAGTTGTATATTACCTTTCAAAGTAAATTTAAAAAAATATAAGTTAATAATAAAGCGGGGCTCCCATACAACAAACGTAATTTTTAAGCAATTTGTTACTCGATCTTAAAAAACAGGTAGAAACTTAAAAAGTATTTAAGTATACATACAACGAACGTAATTTTCTTTTATAGATGATGGCATGGAACCCTTCGTGCGCGAGTCCGACTCGTACTTGCCCAATTTTTTTTATTGTTTAACTTATTTCTTTACTCTTTTGTTCTGTATTGTACACCAATATAATATTTTTAAATGTAGGTAAAAATAAGATTTTTTCTATAAAAGTAGAAAATTTTAAGCAAGAAAACGATTTATATCAGACAAATGAACTTAAACAGGTCCATTTCGTCATATTTGCTTATTTTAGGTAATATTGATTCTATTTGCCCTTAATATGATCTCGCAATACCCAGATATCTGTCAGATATCAAGTAACTAATGTCTGATAGTCTGTTGGGGTTACACAAGTCTTTGAGTTTTATTGCCCGTTCTTTCTCATGGTTCTACCTATTGCTTTGCGATCTTGGCAGTAAATGTAAATGTAGAAGCATACAGTAATAATGTTTTAAATTTGAGTATAAGTAATTATTTTATAAATTTATTATTTTGACGTTCATAAGCGTCACATTGTGACCCAAATGAATAAAGGATTTTGAATTTGAATTTCCATTGATAACACCTTTATATTTTGTATTGTCTACGTCTATATTAATAGAAAATAAGTATTATACTTAGTATGTACTTGTGTAATTTTTATTGTTAATAAATATTATAAACTGGTTTTCCTCTCTCGTAATACAATATGAGATAAAACATCGAGGAATTCTTATTTATCATAATATTAATCTTATAAACTTCCATGGAAGTGTTTTCAGTTTTTGTTTAACGTGACCAAATTCCAATTTATCTTGACCGTGCGGATACATAAGAAGCAGCGGATCTAGGGTTTTTAAATACTCCTATCAACTATCTTAGTATATTATCCAAAATACAATAAAATCCCCACTCATATTATTTATGCGAATTAAGGAGTACTGAAGAGTTCTTTGTCTACTCAGCTTTGATGTCAAAAATAATATTATGTATATTTACTTAGAGTACATTAAACCACAAAAAATATTATATAGTAAAAGCTTACTTTGTATATGACTATCATGAGGGATTTTCTACATAATTTTATTTTTTCACTTTGGTTTCGTTCTTATTTGATCGTAGATACGTAATGATCCATCAGATGCTTTTTGGATCAATAATATATCGAGCATATACTTATATGCTTCAGTGTCACGATAGGAAATCAACAGTGATTCTCCGTAATAATATTGCTTATTATTATTTGTCCAAAAAACATAGATAACCATTTAATTGATAATAATGAACCAATATTGGTTAATTACTTTCTTGGCCGGCCGTTGGATTATGTTTGCTTATTAATTGGTATAACAGATTAGGTATTGGTATCGACAAGTATCAATGACAACTAAATTATCGATATCTTCGATCATGTTCTCTGTTAACATCGCTAGTCTCTCACCCGCTAATATTATTTCCCTTTTTCTTATTACTAGCCTTTACAATATATCTGTATTCGTACCAATATTTGCTTTCTTTAGTAAGTGCCTGTTTTAGTTCTTCGTTTACATTACCTACTTCTTATCATTTACTCACTTAATTTGTGTACGTGTATAAAACCAACACCTCCAGTTTTCGTATGAACGAATTCTACTAATATATTTTCCTTCATTAAATAACTTTGCAGGCATGTCTGGCATGTTTGAGACCATATTTTTCCATCATACGCATAACTAAAAAAAAATGTTCACGTAAAAGCTTCCTAACAATCCTTAAATAATACCAAACTTAAACGATACCTGCTCGCCCGGGAATACAATGGAGCAATACATACACACGCAAGTAGGTACCTGCTCAAACATCATTACAGGGTATTTAAAATGTATCTTCCACAGAGCTTAAGAAGAACAGATTAGTATGGCGTGCTAAAATCTACATTGTAAGGCCGGTAAAACATAGTAGGTACTTGTGTAACAAAGCGTACATTTAGATAAGTGATCATTAGGTGTTGATTAGAGGAGCGAGGCGAGGCTCGGCGAGTCGTAGCGCCAGATCCATCGCACTGTTTTGTATAGCGATATGATTGAGAATGGCTGGGTCGCGCAGTGGATATGTGTCGGATGACGTGGTATTAATCTGTGTCGTGTAAATAAATGTGGGGTGTATGTCAGCTCTGTGGCGGCGTCGAGGCGGGGCCCGTCGTCCGGAAGCGCCCGGTCTCAACAGATTGGAGTATATACTTATGTACGCCGCGTAACGCTTGCCAAATTATTCTTTACCTCTAAAACAGGAACAAAGCCTTCATCTTCTCGTGTAATAGATGCCAGTAAAACCTTGAAAATTGAAAATTATGCGACGAGCCGTGTACTATGCGACGTATCGCTAGGTATGAAGTCTTTTAAGCAATTTTATGGTGTTATTACGCACAAGGGTACGTATTCCTTCGTACATTATTTAGGAAAACGTGTACCTTTACATAGTGAATAGCCTGAATGATTCTATACACAATTACACATAGTTGTATATACTCGTATAATAATTATATGTATGTGTTAATCACGCGATTGAGACCCGTTGCATGAATATTAATTATAATATATAGAGACCGCAGAACTTTGAAAGCATTCATATCAGTAATACTAAAACAAGACTAACAAAAACCATTGATTATTTTGATGGCACAGGGAGAGGTTTATAATAGACAAGTAAATTTATGTACATAGACATAGATAATTAGGGTTAAATTCGCTGTCCAATTTAAATTATAATTTTCTGTTATGACGTGGGGTTTGTTTCCGCCGTGACGCATGTGTGTGAGGCTCTCTGTCTGAAGTCATCATTGCAAGTTATTAAATTTTAGCTTTGATGTTGGCTAGCAAACATAATTATTAAAAGCGAGGTTCGTTGATAGAAATTTCTGTATTGCCTAAATACGGACACGATCCGCATAATTTTTTTAAGATATTTTAACAAGTTACAAAGTCCTTTATCATAAGTACAACAAATCCCAGATATTTTTAATTTCTGCATAATGATGTCACTTTAAAGAAAATCACGTATTGTTTTCTTTGAATTTCACATAAATATGCATACAAAAGTATGCCACATTTATTTATTACCTATGAGTATTGGAAAGAGTTATATAAACAATAAAATTTACCTTTAATAGGTCATGACCAGTTATCACAGCAATTACGAAAAATAATATTATATTGTTATTTAATTTAATATTGTAATTATTGACATAAGTACCCACCGGTGGTGGTGTACGTAACGGAATGCCGAAACGATGGTCTCGGGTTCGATCCCCAGGTACCTCGGGCGCACACACCTCTGACTTTTCGAATTTATGTGTGTATTAAAAATGTTAATTATCGCTCGCTTAATAATGTGCCCGGTAGATGGCAATAGGCTCGCCCTCTGTTATATTTGCACCGAAACATAACTGACGAAGTGTGGGTGTGTAATACACTCTGCCTACCCCTTCGGGGATAAAAGGCGTGACAAAAATAATTTTTAAATACAACGTGTGAGAAGCGTCCAGGTTCCCATAAATTCACATTGTAATATATATAATCAATCGTTGTCAATGCAGCAAGCGTTTATTTAACGCATTAAAGGGGTTATTCTGTGCTATCAGCCGGTAATGTTATCACATATGTTGCCCCAGTCTGCTCTTGCATAACGAAAATTTAAAATTGGTTATACAAATGGCTCTTCCAACGCTTGTATTCCATACCAAAAGCGACAACTACACGAGCTATGTTGATGCCTTATCAAACATACATACTCATTTCTAATTTAAATGCGTAGAAGTAACATGACTCGCCTGCGCTCCCGAAGCATATCTTCAAAGATTTGTCAGAACGTTATTCCTAGACACGCCTTTGTTACATCATACCGTTTATAGCTTGTAAACATAAAATTTCTATTACCTTATTTGGACGGTCATAAAAATATCGCCAAAAATATTGCTGCTGACCGGTCCCAAAGCTGCACGAAAGCTTTTTTGGCATATGTCAAATAAATGTATGGAGTTTAGTGAAAATTACTGGATACTCGTAAAGTAAGAGTGACGTAAATATGGTACCTACGTGACAGATGTGTCGACCGTACTTTACATTTCGATATAAAAGTTGTCGGCATGGACAAACCGTTCAAAATAGTGCCAAGCGTATGTGAAACAGATGGTTGCTTCGCGTTAGGTCTTGAGTCCAGTGACGACAAAGAATGTTCTGACGACAAATAATAAACCGGTCAAGTGCGAGTCGGACTCGCGCACCGAGGGTTCCGTACAAACCTATGGGTATATATAATTATTTAAAAAAATATGAGATGTAACAAAAAATTTAAGGTTTTCGAAATTTTTCCTATGTGCTATAAAACGTTGCCTTATGCCAATTTTCAAGATTCTAGATCGACTGGAAGTAACCTTTAGGTTTGACTTGAGCATTTGATATGAATTTAAATTTTATACCTCTACGGGTTTATGAGGAAAGGGGTAGTTAGTACCTTTAAAAATAATTTAATTATATGATGTAACCAAAAATTAACGTTTTTTGCCATTTTTCCTTTATCTGTGCTATAAGTCGTTGCTACGTGCCAAATTTTATGGTTCTGAGTTTAGGGGAAGTACCCTGTAGGTTTTGATTCCCTTGCAAGTAGTTGCAAGTTTGAAAATATGCTTAAATTGCTGTTTCTGTTGATTGCGTTGACATAGAAGTTTTATTTAATTACAGCTTAACGGTGTTATAGACATGAGTATTTGGTATGAATTTCAATTTAATAACTCTACGCGTTTGTCAGATTCAAGAAAGCTCCCTAGTGTAGAGACAGTTTTGATAAATAAAAGAGACAACTACCAAATCATACTTTCATTTATTCGGTTTGGCACAAGGATACATCTTTATATTACGTCGTGCTTCTATATTTACATTTAGAGCTGAGTTCGCAAAGCAAAGGCATACAAACAAAGAGAAAGAACGGGCAATAAAACTCTTGGCCATTCTTTTCAATAAATAATAATTTACTAATAGTGGTACAGCCAATTTATATCAAATATCAATGTTGTGGGTAGTTTTATATTACTAGAAAGGTCTGTCTTACAACATAACATAATAAGCATTATTTAGCATCAACACAATTTACCACAGGTATAATATATTATTCTATCCTATATTACAATCTTTAATATCTCACAAACGATCAAACTACCCACAATCAATAAGATAACGATTACACTATCCTACATTGTTTCCTAGATGATGAATCAAAAAAACAAGCAACACAGAATATTGAAACACAGTGGCAGTTAAATAGTCAGAACCATATCGTACCTGAGCCGTCGTCGAAGGACAATAGGACGAACTAACAGAACTTGTCGACTTATATAGCTAGATTAAACCTTATTTACACGTTTGACAGTTTAGCTGTCAAACGTCATGCCAGTGTCAATTAACTGTCACTATCCTCTTACATATTATGTGTAAATACTTGGATATTAGTAATAGGGAATAGGCATGATGTTTTTGTTGTTGCTATCGTTTATTTATGTTAATATGATACCGTAAAAAAATATTAGTAGTGAAGAAGTTAACATTTATTTGAAATTAAATGTTGAAAATTGCAATGACATAACGCTAGTTTAAACACCCCCATTTTAGTGCGCTTTGTGGTGACGTCAGCGTTCTCAACGTTTGAGTTGTTAACTGTCAACTCTGTCAAATATTTGGTACTATTTTGACACTTTTGACATATCCTCTGCGAACCGTGTCGTCACGTTCTGCCGTCCTTACGAAAAGTGCAATAACTCGAGTTTTGCCGGATTGAGATAAGTACATATTCGGAATCAGCAGAACGAGATCTATACATTATTTTAAGACACTTTTTACGTATCTATGACGCAGCCGGTTTTAATACTAAGCCTAACTGCAATATCTAGGTCGATGCTTTATGATTTACATATCAAGACCGAAATAACTATAGATAGGAATAATTTACATAGGCTATTAAGAATTTTTACTAACTATATCTGCAATAAGTATAGTTACTATACAATATAATTAGCACAGTTCGTAATTTGTAATATTATTTTACTAGTTAAAAGTGCAATATGTTTGAGTTATTGCAGATATGATACGGATCCTTATTTGCAGTATTAAATAATGTACTAATTATTTCTGCAATAAGTAGAGTTACTGCATTTATAACTACCATATTTCGTTACTTGTGATTCTCATTTACTAGTTATAAGTGCAATAAGCTTGAGTTATTGCAGTTATCTTAAGGGACCTTATTAATAATTATGGGAAGGATACTAAAATTGATTTAGTAAGTAAATATATATTGCATTTATTTCAAGGAAGATTAAATGAATACAGTATACTTACGCGATATCAATTGCAATACAACCATTTATTGCGATTATAACTAGCACCAGGAGGTTAGGGTGTACGAGGGAAGTAAAAAATGTAGTGCAAAATATAAAACAACCTTAAAACGACTTTGTCACTATACATTCAGTCAAAAAAGTATCGAGGATGGATTTTTTGTTTATGTTTCCAAAGTATTTTTTTGTTTTTTTTTGTTGTTGTTCGATTCGCGCAACTGTTTTCCATTTTGGCGCGGAGTTTGAGTTGCATCTGTTAGTTATATTGAATACAGTGCTGTTTTTAGTTATATCATACCTAGTGTGTATTGCGACATTCATAATGGACATCAACATCGAAAAAAGAGTTTGTCTTAAATTTTGCATTACCAATAGAATTTCGTGTTCGGAGTCAATGAAAATGTTAAAGGCTTACGGTGAATCGACTTTATCAAAAACTCGTGCTTATGAGTGGTACAAAGCAGTCGAGATGTGATGGAAGATTTGCCTGGCTCTGGTAGGCCATCAACGTCTGCAACTGATGTTAACATCGCAAAAGTGAAGGTAGCAGTGGCTGAAAATCCGCATTCAACTTTGAGAGAGATAGCCGCCAAACTTTCTGTATCTCACAATTCGATCCGTATCATTTTAACTAATCATTTGAGTATGAAACATATTGCCGCTCGGCTAGTCCCAAAAGACCTGGATTTTCTCCAAAAACTCAATCGCATGAGAGTCGCAGAGGCCATGCTAGATCGAGTCAATTCCGATTCATGAAACGCATTGTTACTGGTGACGAGACGTGGGTTTATGAGTTTGACATGCAAACTAGTCAACAAGCTTCGAAGTGACGCCTTCCAACTGAACCGAAAAATCAACGCCAAAGTCTTTTCTTTGACTATCGCGGTGTTATGCACTTGGAATTCTTGCTGGAAGATCGAACGGTAAATAAATAATAATTATTATTTGAACATTATGCGACGTTTAAGAGACGAAAAGGGCAGATAGATTTGTGGAGAGAAAATTCTTGGATTTTGCACCACGATAATGTGCCTTCGCACAAGACCATCATTCTGAACGAAGTTTTGACCCAACACTCAACAAATACCATCGAGCAACCACCACATTCACCAGATATGGCCCCTCTCTTTCTTTTTCCTAAACTCAAATTACCACTTCGTGGCACCCGTGTTCAATCGGTAGACATAAAGGAGAATTCGCGGCGAGAACTGAAATCAATTCCGGAAACAGCGTTTCAAAAATTTTTGATGATTGGATTATTCGTTGGCGTAAGTGTGTTGATCTTATCCCAGCACTTTCTTGACAGAGTATTAGTAACCGTTGAACTTTATATACTGGATAATAAACCAGAATTAATAAGTAAGATAGCAAAGTCATTCCTATTGTAATTGTACTTTTTTAGTTGAAAAAAAAAATATTATATTATTTTTTTTGTTCATAAAGTTACAACCAATTTCACATTATTTTAAAAACACGTCTAAACGCTGATATGATGAGTAGACTTGGCTTTACCGAAAACAGTTTCATACTAAATCGGTGAGAGGAAAAATAATGTTGTTGTTGCAAACTTCTGTTTATTCATAGGTATTTGACAGAAAAATGTAACATCTCAGTTTTTCTAATAGTAACAAGTTAAAACTTTGGCATTTTACTAATGAAAACCGTAATAAATAAGAAACTTAATGCACATTTGGTTAGGAAGCAGTTAAAAAAAATGAATTGCTACTCAAAAATGCATCATGTTGGTTTCCTAACCATTAGTGCAATAAATAGGTTACTTATTGCGGTTATGACTAGTTAACATTCTTTCTACATAGTAATAACACTTAACATTATTGTATTTATTGGTTTTTATATCGGAAACAAATGCGGGAACAAACATTAAGTATCACATAATATTCTCTACATTGTTATACATCATGTAGTAAAAGTTTCCATCCGATACCTTGTATAGTGATGGAGATACAAACTAAACAAAAATAAAATCTTTACCCGCCTTTTTCTCAAAATCTGGTTTGACTTAGTTATTGCACTTTTAGTAAGGACGGCAGCGTTGGTCTCAGGCAATAGCGTTGTGTTTCGACATTTTAAATTTCGCGCGTAAATTTTCCACATTTTATTAATTAATATTCGCTATGTTTAAATTTAAAATAATATTAGAGGTGTCTTTCTTAACCGACAAATAATGTCATAAAAATATATTCGCGTATATCTGAATCACACGCATATTCCCTATTTTAGCCCACGGCCTAAATCTGTGATCACTATCATTACATATCTCTCACATTCTTCCTCCCGAAAAGAGGTAGTAACTTGAAATTTAAAAAAACGTTTTTATTATATGCTGTAACTAAAAATTAACATTTTTGAATTTTTTTCCCTAATTTGTGCTATAAGAAATTGCCTTGTACCAAATTATTTGATTTTAAGTTCACGGGAAGTACCCAGTAGGTTTTGATTCCCTTGTGAGTTTCGAAAATTTGCGGCATAAACAGCTGTAGCTTTTGATTGCGTTGGCTTAGAATTTTGATTTTGTTACAGCTTAAAGATATTATAGAAGCTGTGCCCGCGGCTTCGGCCGCATGGAAGTCGGTATCCTTTAAGTATCCCTTTATGTGGCCTTGATAATGTAAAATAACATAATGATCGTTTGATGAAACTCACACTCATATTTAAGTTTCTTACTTACTGTATTAGAAAAGTAGTAACTTGTACCTGCCACCTAAATTAATTTTTATCTCTTTCGTTTAATGAATACTATCAGGCCGAATTACAAATAATAATAATAATAAAACAGCAATAAAAAACATCAATAACGATCACAGTACAATACAACTACAAACCTAATTTGACAGAAAACAACGAATTTAGCGAATAGGACTTTGTTTTGGTATTTACATTGCTCTCGGAGAATCATAACAGCGACTTTTAAAACATGACGTCATTTAGTCAATGACGTCTATTAGCAATCATCGAAAGCAGATTTTACGTGGTTTATATTATTAACGCTAGATGGCAGTGACCAAATGAAGTCATTTTTTAAAAGTCTATGTTAGATTTTCCACAAACAGTATAAATATTGCGAACAATAGGATTCTATGAATTTTTGTCATATAATCAAACCTTTTTTTGTCCGTGTGGTGACGGATTAAGAATACGAAATGTCACCACCCCATATCATCCCATGGGTGTCGTAAGAACCGACAGAAGGAGCATATTATGCAGAGAACAACACTGCAAGAGAAGGAAAACTTGATACAAACCCTATACCAACCCGTTTGGCCAGCGTGGTATAGTAGGCCAATTCCTCCTTTCAAAGGAGAGGCCTAGTCCAGCAGTGGACTATTAAGGCTGATGTGATGAATCAAACCTTTTTATGACCTTGGGTCTTATTAAAGTTATATTACAGTATTTTTTATCTCTTCGTCATGTACTGGTGCATTATGTGTCCGAATAGTCATATAAATTTTTGTCGTATAATAATGTCATATAAACGTTCTTTCGACTTATTTTTACAACCGTCCTATAATTGCATCTACGACAACGTCTGTAAAACTTACTTATATAACTTTTTGTCGTGTAAACGTTTTTGTAGTATAAACATCATAATACTGTCAAATTTGTCATATAATTACCTTTTAAACATCTGCTATACGGATAATAATTGTTTACACGTAGTATTTGTAACCATTATATATAAGTCGAATAAGTGTTACGAGTGCAACCTGTATACATCTTCAAGTATCACAAACACGATAATACGACCGCTATTTAATTCATAATTATATTAAAAGTTTATAATAACCTTGTATACAACTTCTACCATTTGAAATAAAATTTATCATAGGTATTTATTTACTGTTTGTTACAACATGGCTCGAAAAAACTATTAAAGTGTTAAAATTGTTCTTAAAATATAAATTCATTGAACTAAGTTAGCTAGTCGTTTATTATTTTATTATTGATCCCTAAATCAACTGTCATGGCGTACACCTTTACAATGTACACGTAGTTTATAGGTCGGGAAGTTATATAGTTGTCATATAACGCAGTTACTTAATAAATTTATTCATAAAATATGTAAAAACATTAGAATTTTAAAAGCGCATAAAAATTTTGTTCCGTACTTTCCTAACATTTATCAGTAAGCTTGATTGCACAATGCTTTACAACTGAGGAAAGAGTTTTATCACTTCAAATTACAAATTAAAATATTAACTCAGTTGTCAAAAACACTGCCATATTAAATTAAGGTGATATAATGTGTCATAATATTGACACAACAATTTCAATAAATAAAAGTCATATTGTGGGACATTAAGTCGAATACACGCCGCGATAGCTATTATTACATGACATGTAGTGAAATCGCCGACGTGTATATGACGACTATGCGACTAATTAGGTAATTATATGACAGTTACACGAAACTCTTAGCGCCTTAAGTTGAATAAAGTGGGCCCTTTTGCCGTCGAGTAAACTTCCTCATAACGTTTATACGATTATACTAAATAACATTAAGTTGCCACCAAAACGTCTACTCAACGTCATAAATGTTTGTTGGTGATGATTTGCCAGGAAATGGTAGATCAGTTTTGTTACCTGAATTTTTACAAAGGTTTAACAGACAGAGCTTACTTAGCTACTGTATGATATCACATTAAATTATATGTTTATTATTAGTATCTCTTACATGCAAAAACTACTGAATGGCAACTGATCGAATTGTTGGTTAAAATTAGCAGTAATATGTAATTCAGAATATGCAACACATAGGCACAACATAAAAATATCGTGTGTTTTAATCCAGCTAGTTCTTGTTGTAAGCAAGTTGGCAAAAGAACCGCTAAAATAATCATTTTAATTATACCCTAGCTGGCACCACTGGCAAAACTAAAAGTCGCTGTTAAGATGCAGCGCTGACAATATAAATATTAGAAAAGAAGTTAAAGCAGACCTTTGCCCAAATTGAGTACGAATCACTTGATAATCTATGCGGATATATGTATATTTTAAATTGCGATAACTTTTTATAGAATAAACGGATTTTGGTAAACTAAAGACTAAATGTTAACCAAAGAACTATCTCGATACAAACAATTTAGAGTGTTGCTCGAATTCAAGTCTATTAAATTTATTGAATGACACTGCTAGGCTCGCATAGGTGATAGTGTGATGATTGTTGTCCAAGATTGTAATCGGGTCTTCATTGATGAAAACCGCATCAAAATCCGTTCAATGGTTATTGCATGATGATCGAACAAACGTACAGACAGACAATAATTCCAAAAAAAATTGTTTTGTGTTCTATATCGATAACATGTCACAATCTATTTTAAATTTCGCAAAAATATTCAATGTACAGACAAAGTGCTCTTTGAGTTTTATTATAGTATAGACAAATTTATTATAGTATTTGATATGAATTCCAAATTAATACCTCTACGCGTTCATAAGGGAAGTGATAGTGCCTTAAAAGTGATTAATTATTTTTTTATTACATAATGTAACTAAAATTTACGGTTTTCGTAATTTTTCCTTTATCTGTGCTATAAGACATTGCTTCGTACCAAATTTCAAGATTCTGAGTTCACGGGACGGTACCGTGTAGGTTTTGATTCCCTTGCGAGTTTTCAAATATGCGGAAAGAACAATGGTCACTTTGGCCTTTAGCACGTCTGATAATGAGTCCTATACCAAAAAAAAGTATTTTTTTTTATTATTTTGATCAAAGCAAATACACATTTTTAGGACTTGGGAGAAAGAAATAATGTATTTACAGTTTATTTTTTAAACTGTACCCCTAAACAAAAATAAAATGTTATGAACGCAGTCATAACTTTATTGTCAAAATATGCGTTTCATTATACGATGTGATAAATAAGAATTATTTATGTTATTAATATAATAATTATAAATTTTTTAATGAAAGATCTAAGACTTGATGTGAATGACAATGACGTGAAATGGAACGAATACGCCATTTCTGTATCTGTCACTGTTATACCCGGTACATCAACGTCATTCGTTTCCTTGCTTGCTGTGAATTGAGTGTTTAAGTTTGTTTGTTAGAAGAACATGTTTTTCTACACACATGTATTAGGTACCAAAATTGTTTAATTTACATATTTTTACGAATAAACTAAATAAAAAGACAATTTAGTTCATAACCTCAAACATACTTTATAAAGAATAAAAAGGAATTCCCAAGTTTTTAAAATTCATATCTATACTAAAGTTTAATAAAGTAACATAAAAATATTGATAAATAACTCCACAGCAATAAACGTGAAAAAAAAAATTCTGGTCCACCTTTGTATGGGAACCGACCATTGTTCTTTGCAGCATAAACGGCTGTATCTTTTGATTGCGTTGGCTTAGAAGTTTGATTTTTTCACAGCTTCAAGAAACAGTAGACTTGGCTATTTGATATAAATTTCAGTTTGATATCTTTACGTGTTTCTGAAAAAAAGCTCTTGACAGACGGACAGACAACAAAGTGATCCTATAAGGGTTCCGTTTTTTAATTTCGAGGTACGGATCCCTAAAAAGCATTGTACTTAATAGTATGAGGATGAAATTTTCCTTTAGCATCCTTCAAAATGCCTAAGCACCATTTGTGTACTCGGAATTATCATGTCAACTTCCATCGTATAATAATAATATTCAGTTATATTTTTCTTTACGTTAAATTCCTTTGCAGTGCCGTGATATTAATCGGAGCCCGCGTATAATGCTCCCTGTACTGCAAGAGTGTGAGACAGCCGCGTCTGTGTGCCGCAAATAATTAAGCCGTTCCTCCCGCCTTTGCGTACTACCATGCAACTGAGAGATTTATTCGCATCGTCACTGGTTTTAAGCCACAAATAAGTTGTAAGGGAATGTAAAATGAAGTTTCACAGATGAGTAAAATTGCATAACCAAATGAGAAGGATTTTATTTAAAAATAAGCCAAATAGGACGTCCCTCAGTTTTTGTTACAGTTGACTCTAATGGATACGAATAAAATAAGAGAATGACAAAATACGATATTTAGGATTAGGATCCTGATTCTCTTGAACATATTATTAAGTTCAAGAGAATTAACTGTGTAAAGGATTGAAATGGAAATGTACCTACACAATATAAAACAGAACTCACGACCGGCCAGGAATCATATCGTCACATTACTTATTGAGCTATTCATAAATAAAAAGAGATCTGTAACAAAGAGCTCTTCCGGCACAAATATATATGAAATCACTTTAATCAATACCTATTATGTAATTTTGAATCAGTCCAAATTTTACTGTTGATTGAATTGATTTTAGCGCTGATCCTAAGTACCTATTTTCTTTTATTCAAGGGGAGGTCCCTTGAATAAAAGAAAATACTTAGCTTTGTTCGTACAAAGTACAATATATCGTATCCCTATTCGTACGTCGACGTCATAAAATGCCAAGATCACATTGTATGATAATACAAAATTATCAATGCATAAAGACGTAGGATGGAGACCCCAAATCCTTATGAAATTATGTCTCCTTCGGGAATCGAATTCAGAACCACGATGTAGGAGATACTTCATATTCATATGGCTACATATTTCTTTCATCGCGTATCTCTTTATTACGCCGGGAGAAATATGGTTGTATTTATTTGATAATGTTACAGCTCTATAACACCCCTTACTGTGAAGGAGTCTAGGGTTGTTGTGTACATGAAAATATTATAATTAACTTTTAGCTATACAAAGAAGTAATAAAATAGAAAATATTTTGTGGATTGCATGCCCACCCTGGGACACTTTGAATGATCAACAGATTATTTTTTGGAGTCTGGTTTTTTGTGTCTGTTGGTTGAGTGTAGGTAAAGTCACCCACAACACTAGTCATTTCCAGAGCGGGCGTTGTCTATTTATAAAAAACTAGAAGACGCCAGCAGCTACGCCTGCATTTTTTTTAAATTTACCCGTTTTGGCCGATCCCGTGGGAATTTCGGGAAATCCCTTCTTAGTGCACCCCTACGGTCCCCAAGGAACATACATGCCAAATTTCAGCTTCCTGCGCCTAATAGTTTCGGCTGTAGCGTGTCTGTCAGTCAGTCAGTTACGCAAGGATTTTATATATTAAGATAGTTATTATTATTTACAAAATATATTTTACCGTTTTATTAACCTGGCCATTCATCTGACTAAGGTAATTGGCATTCCATAACATCTTGTACATGTAGAACAGTACAATTAGTACTCAAGTTAATCTATTAACATTAGTTTAAGGTGTTGACAGGTAAACGAAATTAAGGTCCGTATTCAGGTATACGGTTGTATATTGATAAGTTGACATTAAACTCCTTAAAGCATGAGCGCTGTCCACTTTAAAGAGTGTAAAAGAAATTGAGGATCAATTTAAGAAACGTTCTAACTTTAGAAATAAATTGCTTACGATACCTTTTGTCTGACAACAGACACTTCTTTGAGCGCTGTTATTTACTTCAATAACTTTACTCCCTAGAAGTTAATACTACAACATTATATTTTCGTCTAAGAATTTCTTGTACCGAAAATATATCTATATTGTTGAAATGAAGAGTCTTCTTCAAATACATTTATATACGAGCACGCTTTGTTAGAATTTTAATACCACCGATAAAATGTTGCCTTACAAAATTGTGTCACCGCAGAAAAATATAAGAGGGATATTTATTTCATAATGTAACAGCTTCCTAATGCAATGTCGGTAGGGTTGCCGCGTGTGGGGAACCCGAGCTCCGCAGTGTGACGCATAAACTCACAGTTTATTGTAGCTTATTCAGCCGAAGTTGGGTAAATGCACAGCGCAATAATACTTCGACATGTCTCTTATTATCACAGCATGTATGCTGTTGTGTTTATGTCGATAGTTGTGTAAGACATGCACGTGCTGCAGAGGTTTAAATTATTATAGACTAATATGGTCAGTAAATAAAAAATACTCATATGTTGTATTCTTTTAAGTCATAATATTGTTTAACAAGACATTTTCTCTAACCCATAGAAGTCCGTTTCATATGTTCATATTTCAGTTTTTATGTTTTTAAAGAACTTTCTGGTGTAGTTGACAAATAACTTAGGCCTCAAATTTAGGCCTGAAATTTCGATAGTCATTGCCTTATAAAGCTTTACATCACCAATATATATATATATATATATATATATATATATATATATATATATATATATATATATATATATATATATATATCATCAAACTTGAAGTCATAAATAGTCATTAAGTATCAGCGTTGTTTATAATTTAGCAGATTTCAAATGTCTATAGAAACCTCCTTTTCTGGCAAGTAGGCAAAATTAAAAGAAACGATTTTGTTTTCGTCTCTGGCATGGTCTATTGGTACACCAAACATCGTGTACTAACGTATAACAAAGCATTGTAGCTGAATGTTTAGGAATTGTGTTTGGAAAATGGCCAGCGAAACATTTGTAGCCATTTAACGTTTCCCTACAATCACGAATTAGCCTGGCAAGCTTGTAGATAATGCCACACGCTCGGAAGGTAGATCTGTAGTTTATATAGTAATTGGTTTTAAACAAGGGGTTAGTATTGTATGAACACTGCACGCTGAGTTTCGGATATAGTGAAATATTTTTAGGTCAAACCCTCATTAACACTTATAGTCATTGTGACGTACCTTAACCGCACCTTAATTTGTTATTGTTTCTGTATCTATTTGTCAATGGTAATAGTTTAGAGACAAGAAAATACAAAATACTCAATTTTGAAAAATTGAGTATGTTCGAATATTCATATATTAAGATATCTTCTACTTTGTTGAAGAGAAAGAAAATCAGCTTGTATTTTTTCACTAATATTGGTAGCGCCATCTATATTTTCCATTGCTAGTTAATTATGTTAACACCTAGCTAATAAACTCCTTTGCGTACCACAGTGTCAAACGAGCGATCTTTTATCCCTTTCCATCCCATTCCCACCCAAAGGCACGCCTCGCTCTAATTGGTCGCAGAATTCAAAGACGCTGCGACGAAGTCGAAAATCAACCGTCCCGCTGACCGGCTGCGTCCTGGTGCAGCTCCGCACCGCGACGAATACATGCAGCACCGCAATATTTTACCGCTATTTTATACTATAAACGAGAACTAAACCGCCCGCGGGTGTAGCGGAGTGATCCGTGAAGCTTCGGGCTGGATCCAGGTGGAGTGATCAGCTTGTGGCCCGACTCTCGGAAGACGCCGACAAGCCGCCATTTTATCAAGGTAAGGCGTGTTCTGCTCCCATACCTCCGCCTCCTATTCCTCCCTATAACTCACTCTACTGGGCGATTTACCAGTCATTCTTAATACAGTCCACTATATTAATAATTTTTCCATATCACCAAATCGCCTAGTACATACTTTCGGTGCAACGCCAAACCATTTTTTGGTCCGTACGAAGCCGGATTCATTTGCGTTTATACGTAACGCGTATAGGTATCTTCTAGAAGTACCTACCTAGGTAGTTATAGCACCTAGCTATACTCCTAGTCCATTTACAAACCTATTACGTGGTTATTTCCACACGCTTCTCGCGATATTTTTACAAATTTTTGTTACAAATGACCTCAAATATAACCGCCCTTAGAGAATTGGTCGAATAACCAAAAACCCTGTATGTAAGGATCTCATTGTTGTCCCGGGTGTGCATAGAATCCAATATCCACAATATTCAATTCAAAATTTTGGGAAGCTACGACATATCTTCTCTTCCGATATCCCGCAGTGTCTCAAGACGAAAGTCTTTGACCAGTGTTTGTTGCCAGTGATGACTTACGGATCAGAGACGTGGTCGTTCACTATGGGCCTTATCAGAAGGCTCAAGTTCACTCAGAGGGCGATGGAGAGAGCTATGCTTGGAGTTTCACTGCGAGATCGAATCAGAAATGAGGAGATCCGCAGTAGAACCAAAGTCGCCGACATAGCTCTCCGGATAGCCAAGCTGAAGTGGTAGTGGGCAGGGCACATAGCTCGAAGAACCGATGGCCATTGGGGCAGAAAGGTTCTGGAGTGGCGGCCACGTACCGGACGACGCAGCAGAGGTAGGCCCCCGAAAGGTGGACCGACGATCTAGTCAAGATCTCGGGAGGCGGTTGGATGCGGGCGGCTCAAGATCGGTCTGTGTGGAGAACCTTGGGGGAGGCCTACGTCTAGCAGTGGACGTCGTTTGGCTGATATGATGATCAATTCAAAATTGGACGGTGAGGTACAGTTAAGTAGTATTTAAAAGTGTAGGTACTGTCGTAAATCAATAAAGTTTTAAGGTATTGTTTCATCAGTGTCTACGCTATAGGATACAAAAAGACAGTCTCTTATTAATGAAGATATTTAATAGAAAATAGTTTCAACAATAACAGAGAGACGCAACAGCATCAATATCCGCTTCGTCATTGCCCATTCTTGGCCTTTGAGAGCGCAGTTTCAAATGGCGCCAAGTATTTTATCAAAAATAGTTTTGCCGGTGCAAGAATCTCTTAGACAGGCAAAATTCATAATAGAAATTAGGTTTAAAATTTGATTAGCTTTTTAATAACTATTTAATTACTGACAGCGCTTAGTAGAATAGCTCTACAGTGCAATTTTAAAATAGCAGCGTAAATACTTGTGGTGCTTCCTTACCTATAAACGTTTATAAAGCTCATGTAAAAATGATAAATTACATTAGATAAGTAGATATCATCTACAAAAGAAAAATGCGTGTTATTTATGCGGGCCTTAAGTGAAAACTCATATTCTTATTGAAATCAACCCTCTTGGATTCATTTAAACTACGTGTCCCTCGCCGTGTACCTAGGCGTGACTTAGTTAATGTAGGACTTTTAGACCAGCCATTTGCCAGAACCAATTTAAAGCAATTTTCGCCCGTAAATCGGTTATCCAAAGCATACAATGCCATATCGGGTAAAGTTGATTTATTTGCGGACAAGCTCTCCACATTTAAAACAACACTGCTAAGATTATTAAGATTAATTTAAGTTTATTATTAAAATTGTCTAATTGTCTTTTTTCATTTCTTTTCTCATTGTGTTGTCCAATTTAGTTTTTAGTTACTTAATATTTAATTGTCTGTTTTTCTTTTATACTTATACATAAATGTTACCTTTTGGTGCTTGTTGTGACACCTTAGAATGTTGTACATTTAGTTTTTTTTATCTTATTAATTCTGTATTTTATCATTAATTACAATGAAGCAACTACTGGTTGTCCTAAATAAATAAATAAATAAATCTGAATGAAAATGCCCACTCTATTTCACTCTCCTGGTCTACGACGCTTGAAATGAGTTGTCTTTTGAGGATGACAACTTTGTAATTAAATATCGCTGCATATTGCTCCGTGCAATAAAAATAATTTCATGTATCTAAATATCTGTGGCGATTTTATTTTTAATCTGATACTGCAAGCGAGCAGACGGATCGCCTTATGTTAAGCGATTACCGCCGCAAATGGACACCCGCAACAGCAGAGGAGTCACAAGTGTGTTGCCGGCCTTTTAAAAAGGAATACGCTTTTTTCTTGAAGGTTTGAAGGTCAAATGGGCACATATCGCCACGTGGTGGACACCGGAAGGTCATCGTCGTCTGAGTACACCTAGGAAGCATTGGCGAGATGAGCTGGATGCCTTGGAGCTTTGGAGAGGTGTATGGGAGACCTTTGCCCAACAATGGGACAGTATTAGATTTAAAAAAAATTAAAACCTTCTCGATGTGTTAGAAAAAAGGGTCTATAATATGAAATTATATAATAGATGAGCAAATTCACAGTTTGTTGTATGACTTTATGAGGGATTTGATGAAGTTTCTTCAGAGATCAATTTTCGTAGCTATAATAAAGACGCAAAGATGACTAGGCTCAAGCACATATACAACTGCCAAGACAATCATCGGAAGGGAAAATTATTAGTTAGTAACTAGTTAAGTAACAAAAAATGTCTACGTTTTCAACAATTTCGTATAAAAAAAAGAAAAATTATAGTACTTCGTAACGAGAAAGTAAAAGTAACCGTTTTCGTAACTGTTGTCAGGCATTTTAGGCTATTATTTTTTGATTAGATAAACATTTTATTCTCATACCTGGTTTTCAAACTATTGTTAAACCCTTTACATTTAAAGCTGGTCTAGACGACGCAGACAATACGCAGACAAAGGTAAGGGATACTGTATGGAAACCTGATCAACCTTCAGTATCAAGCTCACAACGTCAAACAAAACAATACAGTGCCTTTGAAGGTATTTTGTTTTACCTCTAACTCAAGCATATCAAATCAGTAGTACCTACCTTTCTGCTTTCTCAATGGCACCTATATATGTGAGTTCAGGACATATAATGCGCTTTTCAGATTAAGTTTTGACTTTAGTATCTCTATATTAGTTCATTTAACATTAATATTATTACTTCATTGTCATATGAAATTAAATTATAGTGAGTGTGGTATATTTGTTTTCCGAACAATGAAAGCAACCATTTACACTACTGTTTGAAAAGTATGTTTTTTATTCATAAGTTTCGTTTTGCATTGTTATTAACTACCAAGATTCAAGTTGGTGTTTGTAGTAAACAGAGACTTGATATAAGAGGGCCAAATCTCGTATTTTATATGACATTGAAATTATATTTTGAAGGAAATGATATTATATTTTGAATTGACTTTGAATTGTCGTTGATACATATTTTGACACTTGTTTCAGTTTATTATCTAGATACAATATCATTCAAATATCAGTTAATTTAGGATAATACCATTTGTTTGTGACGTATTTTGAACAAATTTATTTAGGAGAGTTGGGCCTAAGATGTTAAATATTGTTGATGGTTTGAAACTTGATCAATATTTGTCAATAAAAATCAAGTATAAGGTAAATTGCACTACCAAAACTCACAACAGACTTTGAACTTGTCAAAACAATTTCAGCTTACAACTGTTCAAACAATTACAACTGAAATCCATAAGAAACAGTATAACAGTTTCAGAGTAACTGAACATTATGCTTGAAATATGGCAAGTCGTCGAATAAGAATACAAAGGCTTTCAGTGTGCCGACGTGGTATAAAAACGTCGTACTAAACGAGGTGAATCCTGCATCCGTGTTCGTTCATTTCAGCATTCAGTCCCGCATTCTCATAGGTCTAGCGAGACCTCTTCATTTCACCTTTATGCTATCTGCTGAAGGATCAACACAAAGATATGTATGCGATACCAATGAGGGTCTTCTGAAATGACGCTCACTATGCGGCAGCACTGAGGCATTAGGTCCAGAAATCTGTCAAAACTGTCAAAGCCCCTATATTTTCATACGTCTGTGTTTGTTTGTATAATGTGTGTGTACGCGTCAAGTCATACGCCGTCTGGTGGTAGAAGAAATATCAAACACCCTCATTGCATTAAACGTCTGCGGCACAAAGGGACGACTATTGTCTTGAGCCTGTGTATGATCTCTCATATGAAATGCGTATATACGAGTACATAACATGAAATCAAAATTATGGTGAACTTAGCTTGACGTTCCCAACATTTCTTATATTCATTTTAATATAATATAAGTATCACAAATACGTATTGTTCATTTTGATATGATTTAAACAGTATTAAATTAATTCAAAAGACTTCAATAGGGTAAGAATTTTATGTGGCTAGGCTTACACTAATTTTCTTTTCAAGTACCAACTTTTGTGGCACAGCCTACACCTATTTTTCACATTTCACTTGCAATTGTCATTCTTGGCACATTGTATACATTGAATGAGTGCACTGCAACTCTTGAGAATAAAACTGAATGGTGGTGATATCCGATAAGTTTTAGTAGCTTGTTTGTTTGATGTTCTCCAAACCGAATACAGTGAGGACGGATATCTCATATACCTAAAGCCAAAAATGCAAGCTAATTCCTAAAGACTTGTACTTATTTCGCCTTTTACATTTTATTCCCTTGCGGCCATACTTACCGGATTCACCATCTCTCAACGTTGCCGCGTTGGTAAAATTCGCCCGGAATGGAAAAATACTTTAGGAAGTCGGTCCTCGAAGTCACGCCGCTCATATATCAGCTTGTTTTATGAAGCACGCTGTAGCAAAAATATCGCTAATACGTTACACTCGGCACATAATGCTCTCAATATCCCAAGGCGTTCAACTAAGCAATCTAAATTGAGTTCCATTGGATACATGGGATATACAAGTTTGGACAACGCAATAAACTTGCTCTACCGTACCCGTTTTTGATTAATATCGCTATCAAATTAGTTCACTTCGTATACGTGTATAAATTGTTTCTGGATAATTTATTTGGTAATTGATGTTTTTAGTCCCAATTCCCTCTAGTCGCTACCCCCGTATACGTTGGAGGTAGGTAATTTAAATAATTTTAGTTCAAGGTAGATGATTACACAAAATTGTAGAAATAAGTCATCATATTTCGTTCTTAATGTTATTTGACTTTATACGTAGGCCGTAGCTCTGATGAATATTTATGATAATTATGTTACTGTTTAGGTTTTACTAGGATGACCTTTTAATGTGTAAAGCATTATTGATGTTGATTTTTCTTATGGCATAGGTATAGAGTTTATTTATAATGATGCATTACTGTGACTGAACAGATATTTAGTTTTTTCGTTTGAATGCGCTTGCGTTAGTACTTATTTCTGCGACGTAAAAAATGCGTTTGTCTTATTACAAGTGGAAAATTGAGGAAAACTTTGTCAGTAAACCAGTATGCTAAATAAAGCGGAGGAGCAATGGCCATAAATTTCAACAAGTCATCATATACGAATACATCCTACTTTTCCTCTGTGCTTCTTGCATGTACCTACATATGTTGTGGTTTGGATACTATATTGTCTTGACATTTAAAAATGGCATAGCAATGTCTATAATTTAGTACCGACGGTCACCACCATTTTAAGCTCTGAAAAGATCGACAAATATACAATGCAAGTGCGTATTAAAATGATTAAGAGTGAGCAGTACTATCTGCTATATTATTATATCGCTTTTCGTTTAAAATTCTAGTACTGTTTGAATCGTACAGACGTCTCATCAAAACTTTAACATTTCACTAGTCAAAATATATAGCTCCACTGCACCTAGAACCTCCCAACTTTCTTTGGGATCAAAGACTTTCTTGTAGCTCGCGAACGCTACACATAAAGGTATCATTAAAAGAAAAACTTTGAAACCACGTTAAGTGAAAAGCAACCAAAGTCATTAACTGGTTTGGAAATAATTATGCACGGCCTTCCATGTCTACCGAAAAATTGGTTATTTTAGAGAATGGTCATAAAATATCAAAGGACTACTCATATACGGTCATCTTATTGCTAATTAAACAACGCCAAGAGCTTGGTTAAATATAATACATGCATATTACAGGTTGATAGCTGTTTCCCGCGGTTTCACCCGCGTCCTAAGGGAACCACTTCGCGCACCCGGTAATTTATAGCCTAAGTTACTCCTTGGTAAATCATCTATCCGCCAGTGAACGTCTCGTCAAAATCGGTCCAGCCGTTCCAGAGATTAGCGAGAACAAACAGACAGACAGACAAACATTTAAAAAAATGTCATTTCGGTATAATTATGTACCGTATATACAATCATATGCATTTAGTAAAAAGCGGTTATTTTAATTTTAAAAACAGACTCTTCAATTTTATTCATGTGTAGATTGATAATTTACAGGACAATCATGCTCGTTACAGAAAGCCATGTCCAGACTCAAAAGAATGATAATGAAATCTTGAAAAGTAAGACCCTGTAGTGATCTTTGGTAAGATAGGAGGACTCTCGGCCATATAGACTGGTAACTGGTGAGTAATTGGCAAGAATTATTGTTGAACGAACAAGAAGTGTTTGCTAAATTGGACGTAGACCGTGAATTTCATTCATTCCCTTCGTTTTTAAGAGCCCGTGGCAGTAGCAATTTGCATTTTATTAAATATTCGAGGCCTATAAATGTACAAAAATTCGATTAAACGACGGGAATATTCGACGCCACTTCGCGGCCGTTTCAGCCAATAACCCATCTCAGAGAGCCTGCTTCCTGCACAATCTCAGCTCTTCGGATGCCTTATATTGAGAAAATTGTTTCTAGCGTGTTGCCTGTGATTACATGCGACATTTGAAAATCGACTTGCTCCGCCATTCGCGGTCGGTGGAAGCTCGAAGATGACTAGCTTGTCCGATCGGCTTCTTCCTAGCGCTTTTCTAGCGCCGGATTTAAGTAGATAGATACCCAACATGCTATCTAGTTTTATTGGGAGAAAGAACAATAATGGGTTTTCATACTTCAACTTATGTTAGAAGCAAGTGCTGTCGAGGCTGTGTCGTAAAATGAGATATGTTAATATATTCTCACTGAGATAGGACAGTAAACTTGAATATATGATATTTTTCTATCACGGCTATGAAAATTATATTATAAAATTTTTGTGATATCCTATGCAATGAAATATTTTGCGAGAACAAAAGGTGGGGTTAAAAGTATTTGTTGTGTTCATTTAAGTTATTAATAACTATCTGTCTGCATAGTTAAATTAAAATCTGTTTAGTAATCTTTGAGAGATTGGGTGACAAACATCAATAGGTACTCGTATATATATAAAAAGTCCAGCAACATTTTACTTAGTGCCGTAAATATACTGAACATGCATGCCGATATAGAAAATAAAATTATATCAGACGTAGTTAGCCTGAATGAAAACACTGACCGACATATGCAAGCGAGTTTGTCAAACGCAGACCAAAGTAACAAAGTTAGTGTGACGGATGCCAGGAATTGAACCTTAGCTGGTCCGCCACAGTGCGCTGGTGGTGTGTGACTGGCGAGTGTTCCTTCGACGACGTGTGTTCTATGCGTGTGTGGACTGTACGGCTTCGATCTATTCGGGGCTTCAGAAATGAAACATCTTCACACGTTGAGAGCGATGCTGTTCAGGTGTTCGGTGCTGGATGGCTACATAATATGGTTACTTGGTTAAAAGATAGTGGTTGGGACGCCAACGAACTGGCCGAAAATATGGTCGCTTAGCTACTTCAAAACTTTACCTTAACGACGACCACCGCACCGAACATTTGCACAACAAATCTTTATTTGTAATTAGGTACATACATGTAATTAACTTAGATACTATGTTACATGCATATATGATCTATACATAAGTAGATAGGTCTCAAAAAGTTCTATCTACTGGTATACAATACCTAAACCTAACTGTTTGCGTCACTAAGTTATTAAAGAAAAACTATCGAAAAATGTCGTCACACAAGGATCCGCCCACTATATTTTCTATAAAAAAACTATGAAATACTATAGTTATGTATGTAATTTTGGTAGACCGTTGTGTGCAACTAAATGGAGCATCTAATAAAACAAACGCCATGAAAATATCTTTATTCAATTCTAAGTTATTACAGGAAAACCTACGATGCATAAGTAAACATACAAACTTTCTTAAGTAAACATTATCGTACATAAACAAAGTTTATGATAAACATGCAAATGTTTGTTATTACGATTATTTCGACTATATAACTAGCGATAAGAAACTATTTAGACATGATTTCAAGCCTATACAAACCTAAAAAATACATATAAACTATAAAACTACTATGTAAACAAAACAGCTGTTTATTAACTATTAGTTCTTATCTATTACAACTGATAACACTATTTATGGTCGATATCTAAGTCCCTACGGTTAGCACAAGTATTCGTTTGATGTTTATACACTACACGGCACTTCTTGTTAACGATTTACGAATTTTCACTATTTTAGCGTTATTTCATCACTTTGACGCGTCCGGGAACCGAACCCGGTGTACCGCATGATTGGATAGCACTATTTTTATACGATTTTCACTCGCGATTTCGAATGCACTATTCACTACTACAGTGTTTAATGTCTGTCGCGAACAGTCAGTAAGTAGTTTAGCTCAATTCGTTTGAAAAATGGTTGGTATAAACGCGAGTGCTGGCTAACAGCTTGAAGCTTTTTTATATTTTTTAATTTACTGCGTAATTGAATCCGTTCACCATAATTAAAATCTCCTTGATAGCATTGGGTAGGTTTGTATCCGTACGAAGAAGGCTTATGATATAGCGTCGTATTATCTTTACGCTCTGATTCCTGTAAGACGTGGCTTTTGAATTCAGAATCAGTAAGCAATGTGCTAGCTATGACCTATAAGAGCTTCGGGCTACAATGTAATAACAAACCGTATGTAGTAGATAAGTGCGATGACTGACAGAATAATTGCAATGTTTAATATTAATTATTATATCAATACAGTGCTTCACGGGAGTGTCAAAAATAAAATTAAACTGATACTCACTGACAGTAACGCTAAATTAAAGTTTCGTTGTATTTGCTCCAGTACTATTATAATGATTATGCCAAATTCAGTATCTAGAATATATTTTTTGTTAATTAATTATTAACCTGTACGCTAAACATTGACAGGCAGTTTTAATACAACTGGGATTTAGTTAGTTTATTCTAGACTGCTACTAATGTTCTTTTGAGGCAACAAACAAAGCAAAAATAGTACCAGAATAATTATTTGTATCTGTTTTGCTATCGACAGACCTGTTGAAAATTATTTAACTACAGAAACACGAAAAGCTTAATATTGACCCATCTAACCTATCGTTACATTTCTGACGGAATTTTGTGATTGAAATCCGTTGACCGAAAGAAGCCGTCTTTACATAGCAGTGGGATACATTTTATAAGCTTTTATGTGCCCCGTGATGATCTATTTACAGTTAAAATATACCCTATTACCTGTGTATATAAAAATGTTAACACAATTATTTATCTGTAACTATACAGCAACAAGTCTGTCTTGCTATTCTGTCATATAAATAAATATTTCTCGTGATTGTTTTCGGAAGTTCTAATGTGTTCTTGCCGCCTTATGTATTTTAACGAATGTAGTGCTCATGTGAAATTTGAGCACTATTTCACAGCAGCGATCGCTTGCCAAGTGTGTGTACTTACAGTTGGCAGGCAGTTGTCGAAGATATAAATAAACGCCTGTATGCTAGTGCTTAAAGGAAATGGTGACAAGTATTTGTAGTTAAGAGTAACTTTAGAAATTTAGACGATGAAATAACAGGTAAGTGGATTTTTTAAACGCAATATGCTCAGTTTATTTCAAAATTAGTTTGATATTGAATGCAAAAATGTAATTTGTCTTCATGCCTAAGTCGTAAATCGCGAATGATCAGTTCTAAGCAAATATTGTAAGCATTTTCATATAAGGTCGAGAGTAAACTTAGCTGCAGCTGTTATAATATATTGTGATAAAACTGGTATTTATTTCGTAGCGCGCTTGATACCGGCTTTCTATTCCCCTTCAGAGAATTGTACCATTTAAATGCAACAGTACTGTCCGATAAAAATCGACAACGCCCGATCGGACAGCCACCAATGTATGTGAACATTATACAGTGTTACATAGATATTTTATACTACACGTACCTACATGTTACCTATTCTATACTTTGATTACCTACTAAGCTTGCGCATAATATTTTATTTTGTTTTGTTTATAATATTTTCTTCAGCAAATTTTTTTGTGTTTGTTTCTGATTGTCGTATACCACAATATGTGATTGAAATTTCATGTCCGTTGAAAGAATTATATTATTCACTGAACAAAATAGCGGAATGTAAGTAAATGGCACTACTATAAATATGATCTGGAAAAGAACAGTTTTCTTCTCCTCCAATTTACTCTCACTAGCAAAGTCGGTATTTGGATTATGTGGTATTCATTTTTATCATGGATTCTGAAACGCTACATCTACAAGCTTTAAGTCAGTGTTACGATTTTGTCTGAGCCACTGATCTATCTTCAGTCTTACGACTGCCTCATACTTATTTTCCTTACGATACTCATAAAAAGAATGTGTATACGTTTTTTCATCTTCGTGGGAGCTTCTTAATAGCTACATTGATGTATGTATACATATTATTACCGCGTATGTCTGTATTATGGTGGAATATACGTTGCTTCCATTTTTCTTTAACGTTTTTTACTCCACCATTTAAAATATTATTTGATACAAGTTTGCTCTATTAGAAATGCGTTGATGGCTTTAAAAATTAATATTGTTTTGTTAGCACCATAAAAATACTTGCGATGGCCGTAGAATATTATTTAAAAAGAGATCAATTGATTGCACAGGAAGATTTAGACCAACAATAAAGAAGGCCAATATAATATTATCAGGAACTATAAAAATGGAAATTCAGGGAGATTAAACATCTCTCCAAAATGCGAACATAAATTGTGGAAATCATTTTGAAGAAATTCTGTTTTGTATTTTTAGCATCCCCGGAGTGCACTGCAAATGTTTTATAAGGGTTACCCAACACAGTGTAAAAAAAAGATTTTAAAAGCCGATCTCGGTTATGGCCATATATTGTTTTATGTTATCTGGATCAACATGATAGGTTGCTTACTATATTGAAGTCCGGCCTTCTGGAAATATTTGGGCAATTGAGATTATGGTTATATAATTGTTGAAACCTGTTTATATTTTAGTATTTTAAAACGATTTACTTTGGCCTTCGCTTAACGACAAATTCTACACGCGGTGAGGTACAAAATAAAGGCATTTCATTTTTATTGTGAATTCACATATTTGTTCGAGGGTTGACCTTGAAACGTACATATATGCGGAATGGTATGGGCGGTATGTGAAAGGGACTCGTCATTTACGCAGCAATACGCCGCGCGGCCTAGGATGTGGTGACCTTAGTGCCTTATTCTAATATTCGTATTCTACATAGATGTGTGAGGTGAGTGAGCGGTGTAAGTATCCATCAATAGTATCACTTTATTTTCTATGTCTCGTATCAAGTAAGAGATACTTTGCGTGAATATTTTCCAAACCTACACAGCTACGATAAGATAACCGCCGGCGAGACAACTGCTATACTGCCGTGCTTCAGAACGTGTATCAAAGAAACTGCATCAAGTAGCTACTAACCCGTCACATAAGGTGTATCACGAGTGACAGTTCGAATGATACGTTAATGTTATTATCGGTTTGTGGCAGATCGACTAATAATACCACATCATTTTCCTAGCCTCGTTCCAGGCCAATGATATACAAATAGCCATATTTAAATTATTCTCACCCATAATTGATTCAGATTACGCAGATTGATCTATATACTCTAAAATATAGGCAAGTGGTGGGAAGGCAGTTGAGAATAAAAAATATTGCTCACTATTAATTCACTGAATGAATAGCCAACTTGAACTCGCATCAAAGGAACTGCTTTGACTAATGCATCTTATAATGTGTAATGTTAATTCGAATTCCACTTCAGGTACACGTTTGTTTAAAGTCTGCGGCAACTCACGCCTAGACTTAGTTTCAGGTTGCTTGGCTTTATACTGCTCATGCAGGTCATATGTTGTGAGATTAACACTTACAGTTATTGTTTTACTATTGGCTGCTCTGACGGCTATTGATGCTCGATTATAATATTTAAGTTTGCAAATAAATGAAGGGCATATTTAATAAAAAAGAAATCACACAACACAATTTTAATGTATTACTCTTTATCTTTTAGCCACTGCTTTGCACGTGAACCTATGTATATTATAAAGTTTATGTATATTTGCCAATAACAGTCACGCCAATAATAGAAATAATGACTTTGCCCGTAACGTATATGTGCTTTTTGTTACGATATAAATGGCCAATGCTAAGAACGGTAACATCTTAGCATAAGTAAATATTATTATTTGCTTTAGTGTGCACTAGCTCAAACCAGGCTCTAAACACGAGGAGGTGCAATACTTGTGTCTAATGAGTAGATTAATCTGCAAATAGCCTATGCATAATATAGGTATTCATTACCCATTTGACATACTCCATGAAACATGTCTCGTACTGAATTATTTAGATCGGTGTTTCTAAATTTACCTTGGGAAATTTATAAAAAGTATGGTATTATGTGATAGAATGACGCCTAAAGATGGAAAGCTTCTTTGTTTCTTATTTTTTTATAAAGTCGTTTTCAAGCCTTAAGTATTCGTCAATGTAGAGTTGCGTACTTAGTATTGAAGCAACCTAGTATTATAAATATCTCAAGCACAGGCTCGATCAATTTAACAAGTTATCCAAACCAGTAAATTCTGTCGTTTGATGGGATAAAGTATAATATAACATTACATACATATCAGAGAATATTGCTTTCAAATTTTGGCAGAGGTTTCTTCGAAGCAATAATCAAACACCACTTTACCTACGTGATAGTAAATTAGATTATATTGCCAAAGTAAGTTTTAATTAAAGCGTCAAATATATTGACTTTATCGAAATTATTCCACAATACTATGCAGATTTGTGGTTTCATCGCGCTGCTGCAAATTTAAGTGGGCAGGGAATGAGCATATTTTCGTTTGGGTCCCCACTTATACGAATGTTTCACAGAGTGGTGAGTCTATGTGCTACCACATATGCTAGAAAGAGTATTTAAATTGAAACACCGTCCAGTTTTGTTTTGTAACCTTTTTATTACTCGCATCTTATTCTAAATCAGTTAAACGACACATTTTCTACGTATTATTAGTTACCTATTTCAATATTGTATAGAAATATAAATATTTTTAATATACAGCTGTTTCTAAGGATTAAATGTATTTAACACGTTTGCGCGCGTTAACTTGACTGATCATTACACAAAAAAGCACTAAAAATTTCCATACATTTTAGGGGCACTGTTATAACCGTACTGTCGTAACACAAAATAAAAAAGGTATTCCTGAAAGTAGTACGGATATAACCGCGCGGCACTGACTCGCACGTCGAAGTAACACACGTACAATCACAACGGTGATAGCCGTAGTGCAGCTGTGTGCACACTATTACCACTGTCTTAAATCGACCAGAACAAAATTTGCCCTAGTACATTCCATTTTGACAGTAGAATTGTCACAGTCATTGAGCTGCTTGGACCGTACTGATTATACAAAGTGTTTGAAAGTTTACGGCAATAACCGTACTGGCGATATTTAAAATCGAAAAAAACGACTATAGCCGTTACCGCGCGCGAACGGGTTAAACGACGCGCTCTCGATTTTGAGACTATGACCACAATTTACAAAGAACACTAAACAATTATTAGAATAGCATAGTCATGCGACTGCTATAAATTAACTGTGAAAATTTTATCGAAATAAAATTGTTTAATAGATTTATCGACTTGTAACTTTGGCACTACACCAAACAATTCCACTGACGCAACGAGTCAACTGAGCGTAATAAAACTTGACTACATAGACAAATAACCCGACTGGGTGTACCATTTAGCTAGATATATATTTGATTATAAAGGCTAGGTATGAAGTAATGGTAAAGCCGACGCGCCAAAATTCGGGCTCAGTGGCGTGCCATTGGAGCGGCCTATATCCAGAGTAGACTGCGGTAGGCTGATGATGATGATGATGAAGTAATGCTACGATATCGAAATATAATTACGGCGTATGCTCCACCGATAAGAAAAAAGTTCTTAAATTGAAAAGAAGAGAAGAAAAAGAATGAAAGTAAATGATTATTATTATTAACAGTGTGTAAATAAATTCTATTATAAAATTTACGTGATAATTAATATGATTTTTTAGCAACAGCGGTTGCATAAAAAGTTCCTTCAATTAATTCACATAAATTATGTGATGAGTTTATTCATCAAACCGTTATTTACCTACACATATTCGGTCAATTAATGACCATCATGAGCCACAAATTTACACATATAACATAAATAGCCACAACTGGCAGTCTATCCGTGGCGAAAGTGCGAAACATTAGGTAAAACGCATTTGTCACCGTCAGGGCTATAAATGAGATATTTCAGATTTCTTGTGAAATGAATTAGCTGTAATAGGAAAAGCACTTGTAGTGAAAACACTACCGTTCTAGGTAAAGCTGTTGGTCCAAGTTTTAGCCTTATACCAAAATGTCATGGCCATGAAACCTTCGGGTGTAGGCAACAGTCACGAAAAGAAGATATAGACAAAATATTTATTATTAAATTAAGTAAATATTTTACCTATATGAATTTATTTTTATACCTACTATTTCGTTTACTAACTACTAACGGTGCCTTGTCACATCAAACGATTTGATAATTTATAGTAAAGTACCTCTCCTTGTCATACAGGCACAAGGCTGTCTATGTATGTGTTTGAAACCACACTCGATACAGTAAGGATTAGTGTGTACGCCTCAAATCCAGCCCGTATTTTAAACTACGGATAAGTGGATGCAACTTTTAGAACCTAACTTTTAGCTTAGTCGTGCATTTAATTCATTTACAGATTTAGTTTAAGCGGTAGTGAAATATCCTGTGCAACATAAATAGGTGTTGGCATGTTCATGTAGACTTGTAGAGAATATTTTTATTTATTGGCTTTCTGTTTGAGAGGTATTAATTCTCATGGAGTAGCGGTACTTTTTTGTATTGGTAAGAAACCAATAAACCAACATAAAACGATAGAAAGAAAACAAATAATGATGGTGGCTAATTATATACACAGAGATGATGGTCAAAAAAAATAGAAGCATTTTACCCATAATTTGTCACTAATTATTCGCTATACATCAACAGTCTACGCTATATCGACAGTAAGCTTACGCACAAAAGTGATTGATACGCTGCTGATATAATTAATTACGTAGTCATTTCTGTTTGATAGTAACACGTAATACGGCGACAATACGCCATATGTTATAGCTTATACTTGCCTCTATGCCCCGGTACCCATTACTCGGGCCTGCGGTTACATTCCATTTAACTTTGGGCCTTAGGCCGGCTTTACAGGCACACGACTGAATTGAACCAACCAGCAGCCATCAGCTTATATTATTTAGAAATTCGCTATACTTGCTTTGTCTGCTATGGGGTCCTAACCATTCAATCAGCGAGAGAGCCATCCACTGCTTTTAACCATCTGGCTAATAAGCTTACTCCGAATGCGCAGAGCACATCATGACGATATAACGCAGCTAATTTCTCTTCACCGTTTGCATTGGTTATTGGACGTTTTGGTCCTGATAACCACACAGTGCTAAAGCGATAGCCATGAAGATTATCCGCCACTGATATTTGCCACAAAATCGATAGTCATTGCGTTGAATGTTCATTGAGTACGTTTGAGCAAACGATCCGTAACTTATTTCCGCACACATCATTACGTCAATCGAGAGAGGATCCCTCATTAATTGTCATAACAAAAGTCAGACCGTTTTCATATCGCGCGTTTATGTGCCGTCGTAAGTCTGTTGTGTTAACACTGTGTTAAGTGAGAATAATGTTACTCGTACAGTGATTCTTCAAGCTTCAATGCTCTTTAAACATCGTAAGCCATACGAGGCTACGGTCTATAGAAACTTTTAACAGGATACGTCCACATTGAAATAAACAGTCGACGAGTGGTGCGGGTTCACTTAACTGTATAAGCAGCCTTAGGGCACTAACTCCCAAAAGCGTCACCCACACATCTTTATACCTAAACGAGGGTGCTTATGAATTTAATTAATCCTCCTCGCGATGATTTAAGCAAGTTATTACTACGCCTTTATTGCATTTGGAGTGATTGTAAGAGACGCTTAACAAAAATCTCGTTTTAATAATATTACTGGCAGTAAAATGTGACACGTACCTTTTGCGGCTTTATTTAGTAAATATACTAACACACTACATGACTATGTTTCATGAATACTTTATAAATATAAGAGGGTTGTATTCTCGGGATTACATTAACGCTTTCAGTCTTAATCCTAATGTATACTCTATCGAAATGAGTACAAAAACTAGTTCGTAACAAAATTAGGAGCTTCATACGTTATATTATACGGTTATGTTATCACTTTATTATACGGTACGAGGCGAGACTGTGTTGAATAGCCTCACTAAATTGTGTAGTCATAAGTGACAATAGTTCATTGCTGATTCTACGAAAGATTTACGTCTAAAGAGTTTTAGAAAACTCTTGAAACCTACGGTGATATTAATAAACTTTCGGCATATACACGCACATGAGATAGTTTCCTTAATTAATACTTAGGGAAAATGGGTTGCCTACTAGATCAGTTAGGGACGAACGGATGACACGCCGGGACTTTGTGAAGCATTAACATCAGCTACGGTTAATTATACTTAGTATGAGAGTTATAATAGAAAGATTAATATACTGGCCGAAAGGATTAGTGAGACTGGACAAATAATACGAAGGCTTTCACAACGAGACGATGTGATTGAAATATTTATTTTATTTATTAGTCAAGTGTTTAAATTGTAATATAAATTCTTGCCGCTTAAATAAATTGGACAATTTATTTAAGCGTGTTAACTATAAAATGAAGTTATTTGATTTGTGCGATATTGTAATGAAAGCTTATTATAATAATTAATTGTACAAAGGTCAGCCGTGGTGAATGTATATGATATTTTTAATGACATCAATTCGCTGCCTGTAATTGAAAGTTATTGCAGTCATAATTAATTTCAAGTGCATTGTTAATATTATGTTATGCACGAGATTACCGTTATTGTAAATCTAAATTGACATTTAATAATTAATTAATTTGTAATACTTATTTAAGGTATAATATTTTCCTGTTGTGGTCTGTTATTATTTGGTTAGATTTTGTATGATACGTAGCAATGACTGAGTTGATGACATTAATCCGTGTAATCAGGCAAAGATTTTAAGGTATATTACGACTATCTTATAAGATTGGTAAAATTTACATAAAATAGTCAATTTTAAAAGATTCTTATTAAAAGGATAAATTATATAGGTATTTACTAGAATATTTTATTAACCGATTTCGTCCGACTCCCGTTTTCAAAAACTTGCCTATGCCAGCGAACAAATACTTCGTGGCATGCTTGTCATACTATACAGTCGACTAACATATAGTACAATACAGTCGACATAGAAGTTGATGACAAGCCTATAGTGCCATTCACCATGTGTAAAAACTAATCATCCATCGTATATAATCTTCTTTTTGTTTTCATGAGTTTTTAGGCACTGGGATATTATATTTTTTTATTTGAATAATTATAAGTGAGGATGTATGACACAACTAGGCTGGCTATGCTTGCTCTTTACAATAATAAATGAGTAACAATTTTCCGTCTAGTTTTGACGACACAGTAACCATAACTATTCTAATACGATATTCTGCATTACTGTCGACTAAATGCACTATAACCTCGTAAACATGGTATTGTCTTTCTGAGGAAGCTTTCTTGGGTTACAGACTTTTTACTTTTAGTTGGATGGCAGATTAGTGTTTCCTTAGAACACGGCAACTAGCCGACTAAATGTATTTAGCGGCTCTTTTGCCTGAAACTGTCTTTTAGAGGACGCGCCGTCGTAGTTACTAGTTAAGTTTACAAGGTATACATAACTTATACACTGTAGGGGCAGGGCAAACTTAAGACCAAAAGGAACCCAAAGTACATTTAATAAATTTGTAAACTAGTTGAATAGATGAAATCCTTATTTTAGTCATTTCTTTTTCGTATGACTATGTTACTTTAGTTTATCGATCACCGAAAACTATATGAAATTACCTGAACGTACTTGCACTGAGTCAAAAATTGGGCCTTCAGCTTTACGGATCTTATAACCACGGTAGCGCTCAGACTTTAAATGACACAAATGCGGTCCGCCTTCTGAGTGGTGACCTCGATAAACGTTGCTTTTCTTTAGCGATCTATTTTGAACGGCCAGTCAAGTCCTGCTATGAACACTACAATTTTTCACAAAGACTTTAAATTTTAGCTACAGAGCTACTTATTGCATGATTTGTCGTACTTAAATTTTTCGTGTATATGCCAAGTGTCACAACAAGACCTACTCCTATAAGCTATAACGTATAGAAGGCATATTCCGGTTATCTACGGATTAATCTGCATCTACTGCATATTTAAGCTTTTCCGAGAGAATACGCTTGTGTTACATTGAATATGTTAGCAGATATGTAAAATAAGGTCAACAGATTTGAGGATTTTTAAATTTACAATGGTTACTGGAGCAATATAGGAGTCATATTGCCAGCATCTGTTACGATATTTATGTTACGTTTCGTGTTTTCATTAAAACTCACATCGTTTAGATTAGCTATATAGATTACCTTATGGTCATAAAAACGTGATAAACCGTTAATTGAAACAATAATGTTACGGTATATTTCAATATTTGTCAGTTAATTGGAGTGTAAATTGTTTTAATATATAATATATATATTTATTTTTATTAAATTAATTGTATATTTGTAAGACTATTAAATGCTTTCTAGTCACTGTGGTCTGTGAAATACTAAGTACTATTTAGTGTTAAGAAAGTCTTGGCTACAGGAAAGTAGCAGCGATCTTTTAGCTGACTTTAATTATAATAATAGTAGGGGAGCCCACGATGTTAAATTGAGATTTACTCGAGCGTCATGGAGACCTATTGGGTTGCAAAGCTTAGATGATGAAAAGATAAAATGTAAATGTAAATAATGTATATTTTTTAATCGGTGGGGGGAGCGGCTATAGACTTTCAAAATTTAAAACTCGCAAATATACCTCTAACTAAAGTCAGACCGTATTGTACGCTGTAAGAAATTTCATATACTACCATTATTTGAAAGAAGGCGCATAGCAGATCTTGTTTATCTATTTAATATTGCTAATTGTTCGATTGACTGCCCTGAACTACTAAGTAAGTTGGGATTAATAACACGCACCGCGTATCTACGTCAGCCTAGGTTACTCTATATACCGCCAGTAAAAACCACGTATAGACAAAACTCGTTCCTGATAAGGGCGTGTAGATCGTTTAACCATAGTAGAAAAAAAAAATTACTATGGTTTAACGAAGTATCTCGACATGTTGATTTAGGCCCACTTGCACAACGGTTCGTAAATTGAATTAAGATGTGTTTAACGAGAAAAAAAATATTAAACACCACTAGCGTCTTGTACAACGAAGCCAAAATTGGCTACGTACCCGTTCAACCCACAAATTTCGACCCCATCGACAAATTTTACCCTCTCAACCCACTTTTACCATCTCGACCCAAAAACTTGAATTTTGCCTAAACCTAAAGTGCCCTTTCGACCCTCTACCTAACACCGTGTGCCCGTTCGACCTCATTTCTACATCTTCGTATAAAACGCTAAAGTACAATCGTGTATAAAAGTGACACTTTAATTAAAATAAAACAATACGATTAATCAATACTTTCAATGAAACATATAAAATCAACAATGTTCTATTTCGACTAAAATGATCTATTCCCAGCAGATCACGTGTGTTACATAGTATACATGCATGTAATATTAATTCAGGATTCTAATATCTTAAGTGTTTACACTAAGATATTAGAATACTGAATTAATATTAATTTAAGCAAGGAACTCAGAGATATCCTAAAATTAAAGCGATAACAACTGAATTTAAGAGCATATTTGTTAAAATAAATTAAAAGAGATATGAATCAGAGATATATATGTATATCTGAGATTTATATCTCTTTTACTTTACTTTAACAAATATGATGAATTACTTTAACTTCGTATGCGAAGTTGCATTAATGCAAAATACGGTCATACTTACTAATAATGTTGGAATTTTGATTAAGTTTGTAAATATAAGATAACTTTGTATTTTTAATCAGTACAAAATATCACAATCTTGTTTGTAAATATAAAATAAACAATTTTAAGAGTAAAGTTGTATCTATATTATGCCGACTAGTTGAAGCTACAGGTTCCATTTGAGACATTTTTACCAGCAATTATTTTTCTTTGATCTGAAATAAGCCGATATAATATTATATTTCTTTCCAAAAAAGTAATAAGTAATTCTAACTTGAGGTAAAATTTTATATATTCAGTAAACTAAAGCTTAACAATCCAAGGTAATATTAGCTAACTTCTGAAGAAGATTCATTTAATAAGTTGACATAGAAGACCAATATTATATAATTTTTAATAACTTATTTTAATTATAATCATTGTCTAAATAATGTTAAGATAAATTTTACACCGGGTAGAAATGAATGAATTAATTATTATCAATTTGGTGGAATGTTACATTCCGACAATATTAGACTTAAATTAAGTACTTTAAATTAATTTTACAATTTAACAGTATTTCAAATAGTAAATTATTTATTAGAGACCAATCCATCCCTTAACTATTACGACAAAATTACTAAAAGAAGAAAAACATTTTAATAATAAACGACAAATAAAAAATCAGTAAACAAAAAATAAATTATTTAAAACTTACCAGTTTGTACACTTTCACCGCACGGATTATTTTTTGGCACACTTATCAACAACTTGACTACAACTTATTGTAAACTAATGCAAAACGTTACTGTTTTTTTCTGCTGGCCTGCGATCCCTATTTTCTTTGCCCCGCACCGCACCCCTCTCGAACTACTCACACCTGCACCCTGGAGCGCGGGGAAAGGCCGATCTTAGACGCGAGTTTGCCTTGCGTATGAACAAAAGAATTATGATTCACTTTAGACTATATTTTTAAGTCAAAAAACCTATTACATTACATATTATTTACCTTGTATACTATTACGGTATACTACCTTATACCTAAGAGCTTATGGAGGTTGCCGAATTATTATTATTATAATATAATTATACATCAAAACAATCCAAACTTCCAATGTGAAGAACGAGTACTATTTGTCACTAGTGTGCCTGTACTTCCTTAAGCTTCAACAAATGTATTGCAGTTAACACTTTTCAACATATCTGTACTTTTTTAAACGAAATTACATTAAAACAGTACTAAATAAACAAATATTTTTTGTGGGTCGAACGGGCACTAAAAAAAGAGGTCGAACGGGCTCTTTTTAATGGGTTTTTTTTTTGGGTCCAGTGGGTACTAAAAAAGAGGTCGACCGGGCACATAAATTATTATATTTTGAAGAGGGTTGAACGGGTACTAAAAATGAGGTCAAACGGGCACTTTTGTAATTGGGTCGAAATTTGAGGGTTGAACGGGTACGTAGCCGAAAAAGAAAAATTGGTCTACTGATATGATTTAAGAACTGTCAAAATTAATTACCGAAAATCGGCTGTTTAGTGGCTAATTTCGTTTATGAACTGTCACATTGACGTTGGCAACTTGTCATTAGCGATGAGAATTAACTATAATTATATAACTGCACCGGACGACGCATCAGGGGTAGGCCTCCCACAAGGTGGACCGAAGATCTGGTTAAGAGGCTGACATGATGATGATGATGATATAACTGATAACAATGTACCTACCTACTTGTGTTATTGTTAACCCTAGAAACCTACACTATCTGGCGCACATATTATTGCTACACTGGGGTGCTGGAACATCCCATACTAAAATGACTGTAATTCTTAAAATAAATATAACAATTAATAAAAATACGTTTAATAATAAATAATCAGTAACTTGAGATCACAAATCAACCTTATTACATAAATTTAAACTTAGTTTGAGTACTTTGCACAAACTTGTACCTGATGCTCCAAACAAATAGGTATTTTGCACCTCTGACACATAGTCCTGGTTTTTCCGTCTTTGGATGTTGGACAAAAGCCACACCGTCCTTGTTTTGCACGATAAGGAACAGCACTTGTAGGATCTCGTAGTTTTTTGAGGATCGCTGCAATGGACTCTTCTATATCCCGCCTCAAAGTTGGCATCCGGTACCGGTCCTCCAAATATTCATGTATCAGTTCCAATTGTGCTAATTGTTTCAAAAATGTTCGCCGAAACTTTATATTTGGCTTATTATTTGATCTTGAACACAACCCAGGAATTACAACTAATCCCAACTTCTATTTCTTCGTCGCCACATTCGTGGTCTAGAATGGAGTTTATTACCTCGTCATTCAAACCTCTGACAACCACCTGACACACTATAAATAGACTTCATTGAATTTCACCTACATAACATCTAAAAATATCAGTATTTAATTCATATAAGAGAATTGTTTTAATAAACAATCAAATTCAATAACATATTACATACAAATCCATCAATCGTAATAAATAAAGTAACTTACGATTTTACTACACTGGGGTATTGGCGTACCCCACAGCACTTATACAGGCAACCACATAACGCAGCTGTCGTCACGTTATTGGCGTAACGCAAGAGGTTGACACCAAACTAAAGTACTCTGACGGGCGAATGCGTGGATATTAAATAAATTGAGATATCTATAAAACAAATCAGTGTGGGGTGCACCTGCACCCCTTGTAGGGTTCTAGGGATAATGCTCAAAACTTTCTAGTTATTATTTGTCAATTGTCATTTCGTTGCTAGGCGACGACAATGCGTTTTGTTTTATGAATATATATATAGTCTAAGGTTTTATACAAAAGCATACGCATAACATCGTTAAAATTGTAAAAACATCTCATCATGCCATGAAACAAAACGTAGAAACTACTTTACCGACCTCATAAAATGTTTAACTAAATCTAAGCGTTGTTGTCGTTGTGCAAGAGGACGCTAAATACTTTTAAGTTAAATTATTTTATGCTGTTAATTCTGTTCAAGAAATTTAAATAAAGGAGTGACTTAAATCAAACGTTACGCAAGTGGCCCTTAGATTTGTTCAATACCAATGTTTCCCGACTAAAAATGTTACTTGTTGATAAATTTTTCTCCTAGCTATTATACATGATAAGTAAGCCTCATTCATTTAATTTCTTGTTCTTTGCAATTAACTTCGTGTCTCTGCCGACTTTTATTGATTTTTTTTATGTTTACTTGTGAAAACTTGTCAGCTTCATAAAATAGTTAATTTTATGTATTTGTTAGCTGTAAGTTTTCCGAAAAGATTAAAATAAAATAAAATAAAATACAAAATGAAATGAAATGAAATGAAATGCAATTAAATGAAATGAAATTAAATGAAATGAAATGAAACAAAATGAAATGAAATGAAACAAAATGAAATGAAATGACATGAAATGAAATGAAATTAAATTAAATAATAAAATAAAATAAAATAAAATAAAATAAAATAAAATAAAATAAAATGAAATAAAAATGAAATGAAATGAAATGAAATGAAATGAAATGAAATGAAATGAAATGAAATGAAATGAAATGAAATGAAATGAAATGAAATGAAATGAAATGAAATGAAATGAAATGAAATGAAATGAAATGAAATGAAATGAAATGAAATAAAATGAAATGAAGTGTTTTTGAAATTAATCCCTCCAGATAAAAAGAAAAAGGCAAAACAGCCATATCAAAAAAAATGGAAGGCACAAGTAACATAAGTGTTATGGGTAGGGCACCGCCGCAAAACGGTGCGCAGGAGCCTCGCCCGCCTCTTGTGGCAAGTGGGCAAGGGCTACCGTGTCGGGGGTGGACACGGCCGAAGACGTTAGCCCCAAGCCAGAAGATTCGCTTTGCATCGTGGAACATTGGCACGCAACTGAACGCGTGACAGAGCTGGCCGATGTACTCTCCAGGCAGAGTGTGGCCGTGGCGTTTCTTCAAGAGACTCTGTGGCAAGGCAGCAGATCCCGGTCCATTGGGAGTGGCTATAAGCTAATCCATACGGGTGGAACCAGCGGGGAGAGCGGAGTAGCAGTTGAGCTCGCCAAGGAGTTTCAGGACGGGGTCTTGGAGGTGAAGCGTTACAGCGACCGGCTTATGGCTGTAGGGATGATTATTGAAAGGGTTGTGACTCATTTGATAAGTGCCTATGCACCACAGGCAGGTTGCAGCTACACCGTCAAGATGGCGTTCTGGAATTAACTAGGCGAAGTTCTTCGTGAAATCCTGCTCTCATCATCATCAGCCTTTTAACAGTCCACTGCTGTGAAAGGAGGAATTGGCCTACTATACCGCGCTGGCCAAACGGGTTGGTATAGGGTTTGTATCAAGTTTTCCTTCTCATACAGTGCTGTTCTCTGCAATAATAATATGCTCCCTTTGTCGGCTCTTACGACACCCATGGGATGATATGGGGTGGTGACATTCCGTATTCTTAATCCGTCACCATACGGACAGTCCCGCTCTCACAGGAAATCCTTTTGGGTGGTGACCTGAACGGTCATATGAGTGAGGGGTGTGAGGAATTTAAGCGTGTTCACGGTGGTTTTGGCTACGATGGCCGTAACGAGGGAGGATAGTATATCCTCCGAACTTGTGTGGCTGCCAACCTTGCTATTGTGAACATGTACTTCAAAAAGAAAGCCTTGTCCCCTACAAGAGCGGGAGGCACGCGACCCAGATTGTTTTCCTACTTACCACGAGTCACCATATCAGCAAAGTAGCCAACTACAAGGTCATACCCGGTGAGAGTCTCACGGCACAACAACGCCTCCTTGTCATGGACCTCCGTGTGAATCCCAAAGGCAAACTCGCCAATTGCTGTCAACGTCAAATTTGGTGGTAGCTGCTCAAGGATGCCGAATCCCTGGAGTTTGCCTCAGCTATCGGCGACAAGTGCGCTGCTACTGAAGGCGAATCAACACAGAGCCACTGGGATAGAATCCAGGCGGTCATCACTGGAGTGGGGAAGGTAGTGCTGGGCATGTCTAACGGCGGACGCAAGGAAACTTGGTGAAGGAACGACACAGTCCAGAGGGAGACAAGGGTGATGAAAGCCCTCTTTAAAGCGTGGCAACCGTCCAAATCTCCTGAAGACCGCGACGCATACAGGGCTGCCAAACGTGCCACTAAGAGGGCTGTAGCCAGAGCCAGACGAGACCACTTGGAACCGTTTTATACCAAGCTGGAATCATCTGAGGGGCAGAAGCTCTTATACAAGTTGGCACGTTCCAGTGTCAAAGCGGCACAAGACATTACCAAGTGTCGCTGTGTTAAAGACCGTGGGGGCAATCTATGATGCACGTCACGCGCAGTGGAGGAGTGATGGCGCTCGTACTTCTTCGAGCTGCTTAACAAGCAGCATAAAGAGCTGCAGCCACCGGAAGTCCCTCCGAACCAAGAACTAGTGCCGCCGCCACTTGCAGAATCGGAAAGCTGTCGGAATTGAGGCCTGGAAGGCAATGTGCTTGCAGGGTGTGGGCACCCTTACTAATCTATTTTACTGCATACTTCTTACCGGAAAAATCCCGAACCAATGGAGACTAAGTGTCATCATTCCAGTCTTCAAAGGCATGGGGTCGGGAGGTAATCGGTACAGGAGTGTAGTAGCTTCCGCGGTATTAGGGTGATCCCATACCCTAAAGCTCTTTGAGCGAATAATCGAATCCCGGCTCCGACAGGAGACTACAGTCTCGAAATGTCAATATGGGTTTCGGCCTGGTCACGGAACCATGGACCCAATTTTCACCGTCAGGATCGTCATGGAGCGGTACAGGTCGAAGAACACGCCTCTGCATCTACTGTTTCTAGACATGCAGAAGGCCTTTGACTGTGTGTCGCGACAGATGATTTGGTGGGCTCTTAGATGCAAAGGAGTACCAGAAGCATATATTGACATCATCCGAGACATGTACTCAAATTCCGATTCCGTAATTCGAACTGCTATTGACGACACAAAAACCTTTCCCATCACCGTCGTGGTCCACCTGGGTTTTGTCCTCAGTCCGTGTTCAGTGTGATATTAGACGTATTGTCAGACAGCATCAGAGACTCACATTAGCAGCCCTCGTGGCTGCTCATGTATGCTGATGATATCGCGCTGGCGGATGCGGACAGCGGACGCTTGGTGTGGCGTGTGAATGCGTGAAAGGAGTCGCTTGAGAACGGCGGTCTGAAAATAAACGTGGCGAAGACCAAGTACTCGTACTTGACCTGCAACTGACGCGCTTGAGTATTTCAAAACGGCGAATTCACTCATTCACATTTGCAACTTTCTTATAATGGGCACGAGTTTGCGTGATACCTAAATCGTCAGATTATTCAATGAGAGCCTTTTTTTAGGTTCACTTAACATCCCCATAGAAAATCTGACACGTACGAATTTTTTTATTTTTTTTACATGTTGAAATCTTACCTCCACTATGCAAACGATCAAATTAACATTCCTAATTTATTAAAAATACGTAGGACATGGATGCTATCAATATCTGACGCGCTCGAGTATATCCTCCCTTACTATAAAGGGATATACTTACATACTTTTGCCTTTTTTATTTAGTCAGAAATCTCTATAACATTTAAAATCTGGATACGTATAGAAAATAGCTTTCTTATAGAATGAGTTCGCTCTCAATATGTCTCATTAATTGATATTTAGTCAAACGATGTCCTACGGGTCAGTTACGTAATATTATAGGATGTTAAGTGTCAAGACACAAGCGTCACAGTATATACATTATGCAGGTATAACCTGGTCAGGTGCATTGGGGGATCGATGTCGGTCACACATCAAGGCGGCGGTCGCGTGTAACCTCACATGACAGCTTACATGCCTCATATAATATCTTAGTATGAATCCTAACTACTAATCATTTGGTGGCTGGATAAGATTGAAAAGGTTTTTATCGACATCATAAAAAGTCAAATATTCCCCTTTTTATTGTGATTGTTAACATGTCAGGTTGTTGTTTTGTTGTCTCTGCCTATCCAGTGCAAAAAGGCGTGAGTATAGTTATACTGTATATAGCTATACTGTAAAGTTACTATACTGTAGCTTGGGCGACTGACCCGCCGCACTAACTCCCACATGGATCAAAACGTACATGTACAGTGTACAGGTATAATTAGTTTCCCCCCCGTAGGATCTCCACCTTGTCTTGGTGGGGGGGCTTAGTAACTGTGGCTTGGACACCCGCGGTGAAACTAAGAGGGATCCCAGGAGTGGACGCTCCGCGTGGGCTTGGAGGGGGCCTGCGCAGGATGCGTCCAAAGGTACGGGTGCGGGGGACAGTTCTGTCTGTCCCTCGCAGTCGGGCGCGGTCGCGGGAGGAGAGGCGTGTCGGTGTTGTTGCTTTGCCGCGCGCCCTATCTCCCGCGACCAAATGGGGGCGCACCATTGCTGCGGTGGGGCCGCAGAGGAAGAGTAGATGCAGTGTTGTCAGATTGCCGTCCTCCCTATCCTCTGTGGCCACTGGGTGTTTTGGAGTCCGAGTCCAACACCTTCATCCGCCGCCAAGGAGGTTGTGGCCTTCGGGCTATCCGCTGGGGTGTCAGGGTAGAATGCTAACGCGACCCCCTGGCGCCCCCAAAATGGCGTTGAAGTATGCGCTGTGGTTTTAGTGGGTATTACGGCCTTGCACTCCAGCCGTCGAGTCCCACACATACGTGCGTAAATGCAACAAATAAAAGAAAGGTTTTATTAGTTTAATAATTAAATTTCCGGTTGAGCCAGCAATTCATTTTAGAAGTTACTAAGCTGCTACTACATTAGGGATGTTTTACTACATTACTACATTAGGGATGTTTGTAGTTTTCATTGCATGGAACAAACATTCTATCTGCTATGATGGTTGCTTAGTTATTTGGTCAGCAACGCGACATTCTGCAACTAGCTCACCCTTCCCTGAAAAATTGGTCTCGAATGTTTAATGTTTCGAAGTTCAAGTAAAAATTTATGAAATTATTTTCACGTAGTAAAATTTTTTCTTACATCTCTGTATAAAGGGTAGAGCTGTGAGACATTCTAAGAAGATACTCAAAGTACTCGTCAACCGCTTTTAAATACCTGGAGATATCTAAACATCTCTCTTATGCTATGTGCATATACCTAGTTCGAGTATGTATCTGTATTTAAAGCTAGAAAATAAAAACGAAGGAAAGATAAAATAATTTTAAAATGCTTTATTTTTCCTTTGGTTTTTTTGCGCTGGTCGCCAAACATTAAAATAATGTCTATTAAATTTGTTTCTTATTTCAGAAGTTTCTGTTATATATTATCCGTGTGCCAAATTACTTAAAACTGATCGGATAGTATTGCGTGCTCGAATACGGTGACAATTAAACTATTCTTTACTTTAGGTTCATCATTTTAAGCTAACAAGAAGTAAATAATTTGAAAATAATAGGAGTTTTTATAAACAAATGTTACAAAATCAAATCTTAATTACGTACGTCGCAATTCATCGGCAATTCTTTATCCGATCACTTGTAAAGGAAATCGTAAAATTACAAACTTACTCAGATTTTCGTACTTAGGTACATAAAATAGCATTAACCTACTCAACTCCCTTATTCACCTAATTTTCCCTCTACTCTAAATGTTCTATTGAAATAAAGAGGAAAACATTTTGAGGGAAACTAAAATTTAGTTCGTTTGAAAAATTAAAGGTATTCAACACGTATAATAAACATAAATTACGAAGTTCAAACGTCTGAAAGTTTCAAATCGTCTAAATAACGCGCATTAGTACAAAACGACAAACTCAGAAAAAATATGCATAACACTTGAGCGTGTAACAAAGCTATTGCAATCAAAAATAAAATAACGACAGTTCCAACCTAGCAACACAGCGAGTGAACAACATTAATGTTTTTCAAAAAGTTATAAAACGAGGATAAGTCCCATTGCCGCAACAATACCACGCGAAACACTTTGAGATGAACTCGTAATTTATTTCGCTTTGTGATTTTTCATCGCGTGTCTCGGCCGCGCCATTTGTATAGTCACATTTCAGCCGATCCAGGCGTCACTTTTCACCGGGCGGTGCGATGATCTCGCTAACGTCACGCGTCCCCCGCCCGCGCCCCGCACACCTCCCTCTCTCACCTCGCAGCATGCTTATCTTCAGCATTACTCGTTAATTTGATGTCACCCGCATCGTATCCATGCTTCGGCCCACAAATTGGTTAAGCTAGTATTTGTCAATCTGTAACGTGAATTTTATCCGACGGCAATTTGTACAGCTGCGAAACGATGCAAGCAACTTAATCGTACAGACCTTGATAAATGTATTGAGCTCCAGTTGGATACAATAAAAGTAAGTACCCACTACTCACGTGGCAGTAATATTACTACAGAGGAGCTGGCAAGCGGTCGTAATATTTTATGAAGATGTCTCAGTATTCGAATCTGAAAAAATATTTTCCTTATTTCTGTTCCCTTGAAAAACTACTTTCGGTTTATGAGATTGTATCAACCGTGAGGCGTTAAAATAACTTCATAGGGTTGAAGGCATTGTGCGTGCAGCTATTCACTGATAGTATTGAATTATGTCTTTTGCCATAGCATCATGAGCACATAAAAATGCCGTTGCTATAAATTCAGAGGTTTTATTTCAAATTGTATGAAAAGGAAGCTGGTGAAAGCGAAGGCCAATCAACTACATAGTTTTTATACAGAAGTTGGAGTTTTGCGTTTATGGTATGTGTATTATGCTACATTTGTATCAAAACTAACCCTAACCCTATTTAGTTAGCAAAGGGGAACACAAGACTTGAGTACCAGGTATTCTAGGTTTAAATGAACGCATATCTCTCAGACTCCTGAAATCCAATCTTACGTAACATTACTACGTGAGTTAAATCAGTATTACTGATCCCCTTAAAAGCCTATTGACATATGAGGATCCATGTTCTGGAATTTCGTGAACTTAATTTGACAAGCTCAAACCAAATTGATAATGAAACTTCACGAAGACGATGTGTGATAAATTCAAATTGTCAGAACATCGCTGTACGAATATTGTGTTTGTGATACCACGAAAAACACGGGTTATAAGGAAAATGTGTTTAATATTATATTGCACAAGTATGTACTTAGTATAAACTAAGCATTTTTGATGTATTATTAAATCTTTGTATTATATTATTGTGTTGGCATAGCGTTCGCATCGTGACATGTCTTGCCTTTGGATGGATGACCAAACCGACTATTAGATAGTTGTCGAGGACATGTAAAGCCACTTTCGTCTAATACCTTCGAGCAGCCCAATCAATTACCAATGAATCAGACCGGCTCAGTGGCATATTGTCACCTAAACAACATATAATAGCCAAGTTGAATGATAATATTTACAAAAAATGGGCAATCATCTGTTATTCGAATTTATTACATAGTTACAGTTATCTAATAAAAGCGTATTAAAAAGTATGAAGTATGCTCAAAACACAAGACGATATTAGAATTAAAAGATAATAAGTATTTTAAACTTCTACATTAATCAAACTACGACAAGTTATTCAAACAGCAAAAATCTTGCCTGTTCAATTTATATATTCACCAAACGTCCAAATTAACCGCAAAATAAAAATATATGCGAACGAAACTCAAGATGAAAAGGTAATTTAAAATTAAATTATACCTTACAAGCCTTATTATTCCCTAGCACATTGGGGTATGTTTTTAGTAGGAGTGGGCGATATAAATCGTATATAGATATTGAATCTATATATCGATGCAATATCGTAAATCGGATATCGGCCAAATCTGAAACTATATATTTCACGAAACACTATACTGTCATATATCTAGCGATACGCGTATCACATCGAACAAATGGAATCGTATACGAGCGGTTATACCTATTTTGCTTGCCGGCCGACGACGCCACTACAAAGTGAGAGCGCGAATAATAAATAAGACTGAAATGGTTGTAAACGGACACAGATACTAATACATACTACGATTCTAAGCGTTACGTTCTAGGCGTAAATATTATATTGGCATGCTTTAAGTGTAGCATTTTATTTTGGTAAAATGATTGTTTCATTTTAAACTCCGACCTTACGAGCAAGTAAATAATACAATTTGCTGAAACTTGAACTGTAGTAATATATATAAAATTAACATAAAATATTGTTACATTAATATTGCAACTGAATAGGTAGATAAAATATATAGTATGAAGGACGGTTCATTTAAATGTTGATACTATATCACATCATTGATACAAAATTAAATATCACATTAGGTATGAAAACCATAAAAGATATTCGTTGCAATATATCAGAAATACAGCGCATCCGTTGTATCTGACAGTATCCATCAATATATAGATTCAAAAATATAGTGTTTCAAAATCCGATATTGAATATCGATATATAGATACGATTTGATATTCATAAAAAGTGATATTACCCACTCCTAGTTTTTAGTCCAATTAGATACGGCGTAATGTCAGTGTTACCACGAGCCGGCTGCCATCTAGCTACCTCACTCGAGGGGAATATTAATAAATTAATTATTGAAATATTTTAAGGTCAGACCAATAGTCGGTACTTCTCGGAGTTTATACATCGTTTTATCACAGTCGGGATCCATATATAGATTTTGTGGAATAGGCTAGAACTGAATCTTCCATATTATTATATTGAGGAGTACCCTGTGCCCAGGAATTGTAAGGCATATACAGGATATTGTTATTATAACAGTGTGACGTCTAAAGTTTATTATAGAGTATAACATACTATGCAAAGGATCAAGCTGCAAAATTTTACCTGCAAAGCAGTCAAATATGATAACTCATTAACTACATACCTAAAATATACAATTTTTTCATAGAAACTATTAAATTAAAGCATCAGGAATGCCTAATATTGCTACATGAATAAATAAAATACGTGATATTTACTGCTCGTGCGATGACATCGTGAGACGTAAATCTATTTTACTTATAAATCATGACTATAAATACCAAAAAGCGCCATGTGAGCCTAAAATATTCCTTTCAAAATTCGTCCCTTAAATGTATTTTGTGGTTGTCAAGGGAAAATAGTCTACTCACAATAGCCAGCTGACTTAATTGAATTGCTCTTTTACTTTCTCAATTTCCTGGAAGTAGGAATGTTAATGGGCGTTAATTGAACCGAAAATGAGCGTAAGTTTATATTTAAATGTCTATGTACTTAGCCTCTTGCTTTGACCCAGTTTAAAGTCTTGTTTAGTTACACTGATATACTGTTGTGACCATTTGGACAGAATGCAAACAAAGCAAATGTATTGTATAAATGGAAGAGCAAAGTAACATTTCAATTGAATAACAAAATAATTACTAGTAATAATAAAAATTGCTGATTTTTATTATTTACTGATCCTACTATATACTATTTATATTAGTTGTGTCTAAATATTTAGACACAATCTCGATGTATTGTTTTATTTACTCATTCCACTAAAATAAAACGCTCTTACTTACGTGACTTTGTTGGATAATAAACCCAAAATACTTATATTTGTGCTATTTTTTGTCAACACCACAGAACATAATATATCTATGGTCAACACTAACTAAATTTTTTTTATTTACTGGAAAAGACGTGATCTCGTGACATAATAACAAAGAGTTTGGACGTGCCTTAGGTTATATTTCTTTGCATAATAATATTGATGTTTGACAAAAAGTAAAACTAGAATTCTTGGTACCTATTCATTATTTAGTAAGTAACTTTAATAAATAAGAAGAAATTACAATGTAGATTGTTAATACATTATTTTGGTAATCTTAACAATTATAAAGACACTATGAGGTTGAGAGCTGTACTGACATACACACATCAACAAAGTCTAGGAATATTTTATATTTCATCAAATATCTAAAAATCTATGAAGAATTTTCTGATACAGTAAATAGAAGAATCATAGATTATTTTAAGGTCTTTAATAAAAATAAAAAACATTTCGTGTTTTTTTTTGTTTTAAATAAAAAAAATATTTTTTTTAATCATCATGGAAAATTAGTATGATAACAACAAACATTTCTTCTTAAAAAACTATTAATTTTAATAAAAATGGAAAAAATCTTGTAAAATCTAATCATTAATAATCAGTGTTGCCACCTCTTACATTGATTACACATCGACATCGATTGTTAATACTTAAAATTAAATTGTCAATGTCTTGCTGCGGTATGAGGTCCCATGTCCTTTGCAAGTGTTCGTAAAGTTGTTGTTCAGTCGTCAAATTTGGTGGAAAATCTCTCAAAGCTTTTCGTTGTAACATGTCCCAGGCATGCTCGATAGGATTTAAGTCGGGCGACTGTGCAGGCCAATCCAAAACTTGAATATCGTGCTCTCGGAGAGCTGTCGATACCAGCCGCGCCGTATGGCAAGGAGCATTATCGTGCATGAGTAGAAATTCATGGCCTATTTGAGTTCTGTGTGGGACAATAACGGGCTCTACTACCTCCTTGTGGTATTTTTGTGCAGTCATGCTGCCTTGGATCCAAACGAGTTGGGTTCGTCCGCCAAGACGAATTCCTGCCCACACCATGATTGTCCCGCCTTGGTATGGGTGGACCTCCTGAGGGTGCCGTAGACGGCTAACTCTCCCTGGAGCTCTCCAAACGCGTGTTCTTCGTGAATCCGGGTGAAACCCAAACCGGGACTCATCGGTGAACAGCACCAAAGACCATTGTTCGTCACTCCATGGTTAATGCTCCCGAGCCCACGAAAGCCGCCGACCGCGATTGCCACTTCGCAATGCTGGAACACGCAATGGTCTTCGAGCATGAAGATCAACTTCATGTAACCTTCTTCGCACGGTTTGGTCGCTTACCAGCAGCTGGTGGTCCTCCTGGAGCCTTTGCTCTAGTTGCAGCGCTGTGATATTGGGTTGTCTTCTGGCGGTCATTTGGAGAAATCGATCCTGTCTCTGCGTAGTGTTAGAATTAGGCATAATCATACATTTGTACACTCCTATTTTCTACTATATATACTACTATACTACTACAATAATTAGAGTGGTAACCCTATAACGAAAGGCTTGGTCCTAGACGTAGGGAGACATGTAAAAGTATCTAATTTGACAAATTAATGAATCTAAAATATATATTATATAACTTTATTGTAACAATAGCTTAATATTCTAAGAAGAATATTTAACTGAATATGAGAACGTATTTTTAGTTGACTTTGTTTTGTTAAATAAAAAGTACCTACTGATAATGAATTGTAATGAAAACAAGGGAAGACACCGCATGGCGGGAAAAAGGGAGAGGACTGGTTTTTGAATGTAGCTACATATCTGGGCTGAAAATATATTGAACTACTTATTTACCAATATTTTGTTTAATTTGCCACCCTGATTTTTATATCAGAAGTGGGTTTTGAACTAAAATGTGTAACGCTGATAGTTTACAGTACGATCGATGTTCGCGAAGCGTTGCAAAATCATCATCAATCATCATAAGCGACGCCATCAGGCTATCGGCGCAGTACGACGCCGACAGTGCCAGCTTCACGATCAGAAGCAGATTCGTGGTTCGTGGTCGTGGGACGACGAGCCATGGGAAGAGAAAGCGACAGGAGTCGTAATGGAAGGCACCATCGACGCAGCTCGAGGATGAGGAGCGGTGCTTCTAAGTCAAGGGGTACGCAACCTCTCGAAGATGGCAGTAAAGATTGTAACTCGGAGGGTCGACGATTTGGTATAGCAGGCAAGTAAAACTATTACTGTTTGCTTTTCTATATAAATATTTTTGATTGCTTTTCTTTTCTCCCTTGACGAATATGATGTACTTACTGAGTAATATAATGTACTTACTTATGTTGCCGTAAAATTCGACAACGGCAAAAACTGCAACAAAAATTACATACAACAAAAGCGTTGTACTTATTGGTACATATATGTATAATACATAGGCATTATAACGACTAGGTACTATTGTGAATACCTTGACTATGATATGAAGGCAATGTTTAGTCAAATTAATAGGATGATGAGTGTTCAATTGTTGATAAATATAGTATTTTTTTATATTCAACTGATTAACGGTGGGTCCTTTTTTCTCAAATGAGGTATGCAAATTATGCTTTTACATGCGAGTTCAACTTGCATTTGCATTTTCTTTTTATATTTCCTTTTGATTCTACCCAGATGGTTTCAATAAATACAAGAAGCTTTTGGACACTTGTTTGTTTACTTTTGCATCTGTAATAGGTATGACTATCCAGCGTATACCAAGTTAAAATTACCTTTATGAACTCCATGTTATGACATTGACTGCAAATTAATTTTATTTATAATACTTGATTTATTATATATTTATACACATTGGAATTCCTAATTGTCTAGAAACATACACTATGTCACAAGTATTATTTGAATACTTAGTATACTGAATAAATCTAGTAATGTAACATCTTCTTTCTTCTTAGAGTTCCTATTATTTAATGACTATTGTAGCCCCGTACCTGTTGAATATTCTTTTATTTTGCATATATGTATCGCACTGATGAAACATTGCAGGAGACGAATAAACAAATAAGATTACAAGCACGGGCTGGACAGATGAATTCACCCTTGCAGCAAGGATATACTTAGCAGTGCAGAGGTGCCCCGGCAGCCACCAGCTGTGAAGGAGTTGGACTCTACCACAAATTCTATGAAACTTTGGCATACCTAGGGTTGCACTGATGGCACATTAGTGAGACCAGTGGCTATGGTGAGACCCAAGGATATTGAGGTACTTTTGCAGGAAGGGATATCATGCTAGAAATGTACAATTGATAATTGATGCTGACCTAAATATTCTACATGTATATAGCTCATGTAGAGTTGCATCACATGATATATTTATACTTAATCAGTCCATAATAATAAATCATTTGTAACAACATAAGCTAGAGAAAGTGTATTTATTGGGTGATTACATATTATCACAGATTACATTATGTGCATAATAAATACATTGATTGATGTGGAGCATACATCACAATTTTATTACTAAAGCGTTTGTTGTGAAAGTGTTATAGATACACAAATGTTTCAATATTAGTATGGATTACCTGCGGGTTCATATAACATTGCTATCGCCAACATGCATTTCTACCATGGTTCTGATCATGTTAACAAGTTGCTTGTATAAAATCCTCCTTACAAATATAAAATCTTTACACATTACACAAAATTGTAAGTTAGTGATTTAAGAGTAATAATAAGGTTTAGTGCTCATTCTTGGGTCATGGATACATGCACTAAATGTAAAGCTAGAATCAGTAAGTAAAAGACTTGTAAATAAGATGTCCATGAGCATCACATTGCAACCTAAGTGAAGAAATTTAATGGCTGACTTTATTTATTTCTGACTGTATGTACAATAAGTTTAAACCCAATCAGTTTTATACACAGTTAATCAATTACATTATTTATAACTATACATTAATAATGATTAAAAAAAAAAAGAGCAAATGTTCCTATATGTTTTCTGGTTTCTCTTGGGCATCAACAATTTAAAACAAGAACTAAAAATTAAACAACAAATTATGTAGGTATTAATCAAGTTCTTCATGAATGCCTACAATAACTGGCGACTTATAGTATTCAGATGGACAATATGTGGCAATAACATCACTTGTTTCAATCTGAAACATTAACAATTTATATTTTACTGAATAACTTCATATTCCTTATTGTAGGGCATTACTTAAAATTACCTAGGTTGTTTCTAAAGCATTAATGATTGGTCTTTCCTGCTCCATGGGTTTACTGATATCCCCTGCAGCAAAGGAAATAAAAATAAAATCATAATAAATGAGTTGCTATTAACTTACCATTACAAATATAATATGTATAGGTACCATACTTAAAAATGGATTAATTCTTAAGGGAATTTCTCCTGTGGAAATATTTTGACCATCTGTTAATGTCAATATAAGTTTGATTCGATGAAGATCTAGGTATATTATAGAAATGAAGTCATGGAAGGTCATCAATGTGAGAAAGCTCTATGACTTCAGCACATTAATGGCATCACCACCAGTCAAGTTGTATTGGCTTCTTCTTGCCTGAAAAGAGAATAATAATAAAACATATTACATATTGATGATTATCATCAATATCACAATAAATAAGGAGATACAACTCTGATGAAATGTAATAAGTACCTTAATCCATTTATGAGTTGTCTTTACTGCTTCACCATATATACTGTTAGGCTGCAAGGCAACTTGTGCCCAGTCACTTGGAGTTTTTTTTTATTTGACTGCCTTCGTTTTATGAAGCTTTTAGCTATAATGGACCTACTCTCAAAGAAAGCAAGTAGGGCCTCTACTTGAGCAGTCGATAGGTGTAAAACTCTACAAATGTGCAAATAAATGAGTTAAGTAATAATATGTAGTGTAGCTCTTTTTCAAAACATTAGATGTAACACTAGGTATTATTTACGTACCTTGCTATTGTAGAATTATGATGAAAGAAATCCACAAAACTTTACGCATCATTACTTACTCAACAAGAGATACCGAGCTTATGAAACTTTAAAAACAAAGATAACGTTACCGTTTTACAAGGGCTTTTGAATAACCAATCAGACTATATAATACTGGAGATGTAACCAATAGTTCGCAGGGAGCCCCTTGAAAACCACATTTAGGCACTTAAATTAAAATATCACCGCTGATGGATTTATTTTTATTATTTACACAAATACAAAAACAAACCAAAATCAAAGTTTGACGTTTAATTAATGAAGCAAAGGAAACGCGACATACAGCCTAAGGAATTATAACAAGTAAAATAATTATTATTCTCCGCCTGCTCTAAAAAGATAAAAAGAAAACCCTTTCAAATATTTGATTATATTATACCTTTTCCAAAATTTTGTTCTACCTTTAAAAGCTAAATTTATTCTTTGAATTTTATAAACTGAGTAGTGAGTAAACTTTGACGGCCTGTTGGCGTAGGTAGCAGGAGTGTAAGAGACTGCCACACCGAAGGGAGCTGGTTCGATTCTCGTAAAAGTCAAACATTTGTATGCGTGAAGATGAATATTTGACTTGGTCTGGGTGTTTCTATGCGTAATATGTATGTAATAAAAAAAAAAAAAAAAGAAGGTATATATATTTATGTTTATCCCATAGTACAAGTCTTCTGCTTAGTTTGGGAGTAGATAGTGTTGTGTGAATGTGGTAGAATATTGTATAAATATTGTATAGGTTTAATAGGGTTTATTTTCAATAGTCAAATCAAACTTGAATAAAACACTTTTATTGAAATGTCAAAACGAATTTTACTACATACGGCTTTTGTATGAAAGACGAATATAGTGACGTCATAGTTTTTTTTTACTGTCAAGTAGAATACTTATTATCAACTAGATGATGCCCGCGGTTACACCCGCGTTATTTAAGGCTACTGCTCCGCTCCCGTGGCTCATAACGTGAAATTATATAGCCTATAGCCTTCCTCGATTAATGACCTACCTAACACTGAAAGAATTTTTCACGGACCGGTACTTCCTGAGATTAGTGCGTTCAACCAAACAAACAAACAAACTCTTCAGCTTTATACATAAATATTAATATAAGGCATAAGCTAAATAAAAAAAAAAGTATAATGAAGTTTAAACATTACTTAATTGATGAATATAACTACTATTATTGTGAATAAGAATAAGAATATTTATTTGCTCGAAACATGGTTAAAGTTTTTACAGGATAGTATGTTGTTAATAATAGGTATATCATGTTTCACCAGAATTCGGCATGCAAAATTACAGAGGAGCAACAATCATAATTGATTAAACTACCCATTCATTATAATTATATACCACAAATTTAATTATTATAATAATTTCATCACATTATATAATGATATTAATTACCCTTCAAGATGTATTTTCATAATCATGTCAGAAAAATAGACAATAATCAATAATTAAAATTAAATCCATTAATTACATTTCAACACAATATAAAAATTAAGTATAATAAACAGGTAGGTATTGAATTTGTTACAAACGTTACATAGAATTTAATAAAACAGTGCATAATAAATTGGTTCAGTTGCAGTTACAAATGTCAGATACAATAATAAAAAAAAAAATACAAGGTATAAATAGGATGTCAGTAGTAATCAGTAGTTACATTATCTTATCTTTATGTGCAAAATATTCTTGTTAATTATAAAAACATTTCTCAATTAGCCATTTTATTTCAGAGAGCTTTTGATTTGCATAAGCGGTAGCTCTCTTACAGCTCTTGATATCTTATTATAAACCACTGTAACATGTTTTACTAAAAAAAAAAAAAAAGACTTTTATAATTTATTCTACTAGCAGGAAACTTCCATATTGGATTAGTTGGCCTTGATATTGTCAATGCGAAGTTTCAGAATACCGTGAGAACTTTTAGTGAATCCGCATAACGATGTTGTCATTTTCGGAATCGCTTTGCTGATCTCAAATGGGTTGCACCCAAAATGGCTCGATTACATCTGTGTACATTAAATCACGATTAGATTGGTAACTATAGTGTTGACAAAACACTTGACAAAATTAGAAAGGGCTTTTGGTGTACAAAAATGAAACGTTTTGTACGAAAATAAGTAAAATTTGGAATGTGCAATGTAAAGGATCAACTGGACCGAAGACAGGCCTCTGCATCCGATCCATAAGCTTGACAAGCCCTTTGACACAGTTCACGTCGATCATTTGGGTTCCTCTGTTAAAAGTGCTAACGGTAATGCTTTTAAACTACATTCTCCATGCAGTAGCCTCTCCTCATGCCAACGCACAGGTGGAGAGATACAAAATGACTGGGTTAGATGCGCTTACAGCTTATGCTGACAAATTGCTTGAAAAATATTGAGACCGATCGATAGGTAAGTTCCAACAGGATTTAAATAATACAAACAACAAAGGAATAGTACTAATAATATGACGTTCATAAGTGTTGCTTTTGTAACATACATACATACATATCGTCACGCCTTTTATCCCCGAAGGGGTAGGCAGAGGTGTATTTCTACACCTTCTTTTCGCCAGATATACTTTAGTCCCACGTAATAAGGGGCGAGCCTATTGCCGTACCGGGCACATTTCCAGACTCCGTGCTGCTACTGAGAATTTCGTGACAGAAAAACCCAATAACACTGCCCGACCCAGGAATCGAACCCGGGACCTCCCGATCCCACGCGCACATTTATGCCGCGAGACCAACGAGGCAGTCGTATAGGGTTTGATGTCGAGTTTTCCGTCTCTACGCAAAGATGGTATTTGCATCGTGTTATCCCTTAGTCGCCTCTTACGACACCCACGGGAAGATAGGGGGTGGTGACACTTGTATTCTATGCCGTCAACCACACGGCTTTTGTAACATATGAATAAATTATTTTGAATTTGAATAATAAAAAAAGGCACCGGCTGAGGCACTAATTTCTATTTCAATGGTAAGCAGAAGTGGTTGGTAACATATTATTCAATGGTAACCTTTAGTTCTATTTTGAATGAAACACGGCATCAAGGTAAAGTAGAAGAAATAAGACAACACATAAGTGAACATGTAACTAAAAACCAACAAGTTCAGAAAAGTAGATAAGATAAAATAAAAATTAAAGCTAGACTGTACAAAGTAGGCGATATTAAAACCTAGCCCTATATATCGACGGCGATAGTAAGAAATTACTAAGTACCAAAATTCACGGCATTCTTTCGAATAACGTTATTTTTTTTAAAACTATAGTTACCTACGAAGTGTCGAGCATACCCGGTACAAGTGTAACGCAAGTACAAAATATATAAAAGAGTTATTGTAATGTTTGGGCGGCCGATGGCATAAAGCCTTGGATATCCATTTAGTTTGTTATGACGAGATGAATTATATAGATAGATAATACTTCTAGTGACATCAGATTCACAGTAATTCAGTAGATGGAATAAAATAAGAAAGGAGGCGACTATAATAGCAAATGTATGAAATGAGTTGTGATAATATGTATTAACTTAATAGTATGTAATGTACCTATGTATTATAATATTTACATACAGGCGATGTTTGTCCAGCAGGGACTATCATGGTATGTAAGTAATAATATAAGATAAATCCATGGGAAATTTTCAATCTTTTCATGGTTATTATGTACCTCAAATGTACGGCAATGCATTTAAAATGATTGATTTGGATAGTAATGTAGGTTGAAAGTATTGAGTAACCATGTTGATGGATCCATGGGTACTTTCAACTGCAAAAACACTAGTGTCCTGTTGATGAATCCAGGGGTGTTTTTGGTCGAATTTGGTTAGTAATGTAGGTTGAAAATATTGAGTGACCATGTTGATAGATCCATGGGTATTTTCAACTGCAAAAACACTAGTGTCCTGTTGATGAATCCAGGGGTGTTTTTGGTATTCGATGAATTTGGTTAGTAATGTAGGTTGAAAATATTGAGTGACCATGTTGATAGATCCATGGGTATTTTCAACCGCAAAAACACTAGTGTCCTGTTGATGTATCCAGGGGTGTTTTTGGTATTCGATGAATTTGGTTAGTAATGTAGGTTGAAAATATTGAGTGACCATGTTGATAGATCCATGGGTATTTTCGACCGCAAAAGCACTAGTGTCCTGTTGATGGATCCAGGGGTGCTTTTGGTATTCGATGAATTTGGTTAGTAATGTAGGTTGAAAATATTGAGTGACCATGTTGATAGATCCATGGGTATTTTCAACCGCAAAAACACTAGTGTCCTGTTGATGAATCCAGGGGTGTTTTTGGTATTCGATGAATTTGGTTAGTAATGTAGGTTGAAAATATTGAGTGACCATGTTGATAGATCCATGGGTATTTTCAACCGCAAAAACACTAGTGTCCTGTTGATGTATCCAGGGGTGTTTTTGATATTCGATGAATTTGGATGGTATGATCCATGGGTGTTTTCAACCGAAACAATGCCAAGGGGAGGAGCGGGAAAACGCGACGAGTGGCGTCGTATTGTGAAGCAGGCCACAGCTGTAGATGTGACGACTACGACCACTCTGCCAAGAGAGTAACGCCTAAGAAGAAGTATGAATACATTTATAGAGACACAACTGTGGTTAAGTTTGAGGACAAACTTATTGTCAGGAAAGGCCGAATGTTAGAATTAGGCATAATCATACATTTGTACACTCCTATTTTCTACTATATATACTACTATACTACTACAATAATTAGAGTGGTAACCCTATAACGAAAGGCTTGGTCCTAGACGTAGGGAGACATGTAAAAGTATCTAATTTGACAAATTAATGAATCTAAAATATATATTATATAACTTTATTGTAACAATAGCTTAATATTCTAAGAAGAATATTTAACTGAATATGAGAACGTATTTTTAGTTGACTTTGTTTTGTTAAATAAAAAGTACCTACTGATAATGAATTGTAATGAAAACAAGGGAAGACACCGCATGGCGGGAAAAAGGGAGAGGACTGGTTTTTGAATGTAGCTACATATCTGGGCTGAAAATATATTGAACTACTTATTTACCAATATTTTGTTTAATTTGCCACCCTGATTTTTATAGTAGTAACACGATATCTACCTGTGTGCTGTTCGGCCACATCTCCAGTACTGCGATAACGTGACCACAACCTTGATATCACATTTTGACTGGTATGTAGGGCCTCAGCAACGACGCGTTGAATTGCACCATTTTCTGCTGATGCCCACGGCTCGTAACATTTCATCTCGACTCAAATGACGACGTGACATGACTTTTAAAGTTCGTACATCACGTTAAATTAAAAAAGAAAAACAATTAAAAACCCTTTTCATTAATAATTATAATAAAACAGTTTTAACGTTCTTTAATGTAACGAATTACTAGCAAATTTGCCGCCATATTTTGTTTATTATTTTGTTTTTTTTCTTTCCATGTTCAAATTTTGAAAATAGAATAAAAGAGGTTTTAATCTGTATATAAACTTTTTGTGGAAACTAACAAGGTTCTAAACTATAAACTCGTAAATAATTTAAGATTAAGATATCCCTAGACTTTGTTGATGTGTTTAGGTTATGAAAGTAGCCAGTGCCAAAGATATCAAGTTTTTATTTTTGCTACCACATACACACATCACCATCTAGTCCCAAACTAAGCAGAGCTTGTACCTACTATGGGTACTAGATAATGGATAAACATACATACATACTTTTTTTGTAAATACATACATACCTACTACACATAGAATTTATTAGTAATATGGCACAATAAATCGTAAGGTTATTGTTATCTGTCGTCTTATTTATTAATAGAATTGGCATTACGGGCGATTAGAGGAAATATTTTTGAAATACGATACTTCGTACCTCGGTCAATTAATAGGATTGGATATTTTTTCGTGAGGTGTTAATTGTTTGTTTTGTTTTATAGTACGAGGTGTTAGTTGTTGTTTTTTTTTACCACATATTAAGTTTCTTCTAATTATTTTTTTTTGTTTATCAGTATCTGGCAAACGCCAGTGTCGGTGTTTATAGACCGCCTGAAGATTGAGGCCGACAGCTCTGAAGCGGGCACCCATCCAAGTGGCGACATCTGTGACCTTTTTACCACTATTCCGATCTATAACGATTAGCAATTCAAGTCACGCTATGAGCGCTACGTCTCTTTTTGTGTCTACATATAGATCTATATATAGTTCTGAATGTCCAAAACTAAATATTCTCTTTAATAATGGAATGTATATTACTAAACAATAGTTTTTGAGCACGATTGGCGTAGTGGCTTATTAATTACATTGATATTACCATTTTATATGTGTACCGCTATAAGTGCTGTGGGTTCCATTCTCACTCGGGGCCTTGTGTGTTTCTTTCTTATTACGAGTTAGGGTGTTATTTGTGTCCGTTGTATGAATATTTGTAAATCCCGCTGCGATACAAGGTTGATTTCTAGTGCGGGAAATGTTTTATGCAAATAAGAATATATCCGTAATAATTGAATATTTTATAGAATTAAAACAAAACCACGAAGGCTTTGATGATGAATTTTACACAAAATTTTTAAACCTTATTACAAGATTCGCAGATATTGACAGAGTAACATTATAGTTACAGCGTTATACCTATTGCTAATATTTATCATTTAGATAGGTATTTTAACATGCGTACTTATTATTGATCAAGGAAAACGTTATATACAATTTAGAAAGTCTCTACGTCACTGTGAAATGACATACGAGTGAAATGATGCGAGGTTGTAATGAAGAATTATTAGAAGATTCGGTGTTACGTGAAGCGAACAAAATTGAAATAAACAGTTCAGCTAAACCTCGAAGAGTTATTTCAGATAAGAAAGTTTAGTTAGGCCACGAGGAAAAGTGCGCACTCGGCGGAACGCTTGAAAATCTCTTAATATTTTCGTCGAATATCTTAAAAGGACGTTAATATTTTTAAACGTTACTTGACGATAAATCATCTTTGCATGAAAACCATTAAGTGAATCTTTTGGAAATTCGTTTATTTCTGTTTAAGAATTTAATTTGTTGGTTGAATTGAGAAGCATTGCTAAGAATTCACGGCGTTCGTTTATTCCTTCGTATCGTAATTGATATATAAAAAATAAAATACTGTTACAATATTTTACCTTTTGAATTATTGTGAGTTCGCAAATGAGGCGCTGTGCTGTAAAACAAGATGAAGTCAAGTGCCGTGACTTAGGAACAAAGTGCCTACTCTAATGTGCAAAATGCTAAAGTGAGTGTGAACGTTACAAAATGTGCTTCTCACGTGGATAATGTTCCTACCTATACGTACCTACTCGTCGATTTAAAATGTTTGTATCTAGCTGTATGCCTCAAATAAAACATTTTTAATTTGAAATTAAACAATCTATTCTTTACGAATTTCATTGCAATACATTGGTTTGATTGAGAGTATACTTACACCAAATGATCTAGAAACTACATTATTCGTTATTTCGGCTAATTTAAAGGAAGCGTGGTCACGGAAGATATTTCGACAGTTTCTTATGGTGCATCCACAAGAGTAACTTTTGTTGAGCAACAGAATGCTAGAGCAGAAAATTCTGTAATAAAGTAGTCGAGTAAGTAAAATGTACCCATAGATTATAGTAAAAAGTTATAAACTAATTCTAAATATTGCCGTGTTACTAAATATTGCCATACAAAAAATAACTACAATGTGAGTAATTGAAGACAAAATCACTTGGCTAATACCGTCATACAAGTTTTGTATCAATTTTGAATTTATGTGGCAGATAATATCTATCTAGACCTGAGAAAATAAATAACATTGGTGAATATTGTTATAACAATGTTATTTACCTAAACAATATTAATAAACTATTTTATTTATGTTTTCTGTGTCTTAATAATAAATTTTGAATTATAACAAACCATCATTTTATTACGATATTATTATACTATGAATTAAACTGTTGTGTAATAATTATTATACTATGAATATAAACGTGAATTTAAACCCTGTTATTTAAATACAAATTTATAATTTAAATGGTAGTACAAAATATCGGTAGTAGTAGAAGCGTCAATCATACTGTCTCAAGTGTTTTTTCGTATAACGTATTTGTAGTCTACCATCAAAGATACACTTTTGAATCGAATCACTCCAGATTAAAGCACTTTCTGGTCCACGGAACGATACGACGAGTATTAAAAATGTAATAAAATGTATGTTGTATCATAATAAAATCAGTATGTTTTAAAATGTCAGTGGCTACTGTCATGCGCGACCACTGTAGGATTAATATATAATTTGCTGTTGCGCACGCTCTTTTGTATGTATAACAAAAATGTAGGCGGACATCTACAGACCATCTGGACTGTAGTGAAAGGGTTTTAAAGCAATTCATTGAACTGATAGCCTAGTAGCTGTGACAGCGTGCAGTACAGATATCTCGCTCGCTTCTCAAATTCTTTTTTAATATGTTTTTTTATTATTAGGGGTTAAAGTATGAAATTGCCGATTTGTACTGAAAATCAAAATTGTTTATTTTTTAATTTTTTACATATTTATTTAATCAAAATAGTTACCATTATTATCTATACATTGTTGCCATCTAATAGGAAGTTCATTTATGCCTTTGCGATAGAACTCTGAGGATCTAGACTGTACAAACTGTGTGAAAGCATTTTGTACTGCCTGCTGGGAAGAAAACTTCTTGTCACATAGATAATTGTCCAAATCACGAAAATAATTGTGGTCCGTTGGAGCAAGGTCTGGCGAATACGGAGGATGACGAATGGTTTCTAACTGCAGTTCCTGAAGGGTCAAAACGGTTTCTTGTACTGTATGAGGTCTCGCGTTGTCATGGAGCAATAATGGTGAAGATCGATTCATGTGTCGGGGCTGTTTTACTGCTAGTTTTGCCAACATTGTTCGCAGTTCGCAACAATAGACATCTGCCGTTATTGCTTGACCAGATCGGAGAAAACTATAGTGAATAACACCATGCTGAGACCACCAAACAGTTACCATTACCTTTTTATTGGTAAGCTTTGCTTTAGGCTTTAGGACACTGTTGTGGCGTTTGACCTGGGGTCAGCCATTGCATTTTTCTTTTACGGTTATCATAAAGAATCCACTTTTCATCACATGTCACAATTCAACCCAATATTTCTGTACCGATTCAACGATTCAACACAAGTTTCAACACGCGTTTCTTTCTGCAGATCAGTCCAATCATGAGGCACCCATTTTTTGTATTTTTTTATTTTATTGATTTGACGCAGATGAGTCAATATTGTGGGTAAGGTAACGTTAAATCATGCCGCTAATTCCTGGGTAGTTTGACCAGGAACGACTTCCACCATCTCTCTTAATTCATCTTTATTCACCTGTGTGAAAGCCAAAAAGTCTTCCTCGTGGCTCGTTCTTCAAGTCGAAGTTTCCATCGGGAAAGCGTTTAAACCAAAATCACACGGTGCGTTCATTAGCAGACCCCTCTCCAAACGCAAAATTGATATTGCGGGCTGTTTCTGCCGCGTTACTTCCGCGTCGGAACTCGTATTCAAAAATCCCTCGAATTTTCGCAGTATCCATCTTTCTTGTCTAAGTTGAATACCAAAAACAATTGAAAGTCGATATTCAAATGTTTCACATTTTTAAAAGAAGAACATCATAAAAACTATGTGAAAAAAGTTTCATTCAAAAACATCAAACCATGAAGATTCTATGTCAATTCAAATTATTACAATAAAACGACAATTTCATACTTTAACCCCTTTTATTATTCGAAGCGCCGTACAATGTTTACACACCACTTCTTTATTCGGTTGTTTGCCGGATGTTCGGCATCGGTCACCATGAAACATTGTTCGCGTGACAAGAATAATTAACACTACAGATACTGCTCATGTCACGATGATGGTGTCCAAAGAGTTAAATGTTTGAATTTGAACGCACCTTTATGTAATTTGTTTATGTTCTTGATTATGTTTTATTAACAAATGATTAATTCGGTATATTAAAATAACGTGTATACTGGTTGCAAATTCATTGTTTATGCGAATCTCTTATTCGCTTCCATTACACTCTATTAAAAGTTTAGCTGAAAGATTAGCATGCAATAAAATATGTTTTCCCTTCCTCTACAAAAAAATCTTAGCTACTAGTTGAGCCGTAAAATTGATTTCATCATAACTTTTTGCCCGCGATAAGAAATTAATGAATATTATTCGAATTTCCATCAATTTATCAAGCGCCCTTTTCCTCATTGGAGGATGGTTTTGATGTTTAATGATTTAGATATTTTGTAGATTTGGTAACAACAAGGTCAACGTATTAGACGTACACTAAGTTTGAAATTAAGTTCTTCAAAATAAATGTGATATATACTTGATGATTACATAAATAAGTTAACATTTCAATTTTTTGTGCCTAGAATATTTGAGGTTGTTTCCACTTTGATGGTTCGACGAATTATTATGCCTATTTATCACAGGTTTACATAGTTTCTCAAAACTCTAACTGCATTTGATTCTGTAGAATTGTAACTTATAAGGACTCTGGCTCACTTCGTGCATGGGCTCTTCTGCTACTTTAGCTACAGAACTGTAGTAAAAAGCTACCAAAGCGGTATGTGTCGTGACTTATTCAATAATTGTGGCCACGTAAAATATGCAGATGAGCTGATTATGCCTATTTAAAACTTTTATAACTCTGTTTATAACTCTCTTTCAAAGAATCGAACTGTTTTCAACATTCGTCCATAAAACGAACTGCGGAAATTAAAATTCTACTTAAGAAGTTAAGTTTATTTCAGCGACAGCTTCCATGACTATTATTTATTTTATAGTATGAAGTGATTGGTGTTTGCGAAATATGAACATTATAAACGTTCAAGGAAATACGCTGTATTGTAATAAAGACATTGAAATTGACAATTCAGAATAAATTCAGAATAAGTCAGATAGTCGACTAACATTTGTCTGCAGTATCTTGAAAGTTTGTACTAATTATGAACGAAAACTGAATTCATGATGCGACTGACAAACATAAACTGACTAGACCAAATATCACGGCTGTGAAAGTCATTACCCCTTACTAATGTTTACTTTGCGAACATGGGTAACTAATATTAAGATAAACGAAATAATTTCAGTTGATTTAGAATCAATAAAATTGTCAAAATCTTCATATGAGATTAATTCATTAAAATATGACGTTATTAGAGAATTGTATATTAGATATAATGGGTGGCATTTTATATATACAGATGGGTCAAAGAGCGTAGAAGGTCTTGGATCGGCATTCTATGTTCCCAACGTAATAATGAATGTTCAGGATAATTGTTTTAAAACATTATGTAAATCGACCTCCATTATGACCTTGGAACTGATTGCAATCTCAGAAGCGTTAACCTACGTTAGCAATAACGGTAATATTAAAAAGGTTGTAGTTTGTACAGACAGCAAAAGTGCATTACAGCATATAGCTCGATGCGCCTCTGGACACAGAGGTACACCGATAGCATATGGCATTCTGTCTAAAATAGATGAAATTACCTTAAAAGACGTCCAACTGAGATTGCAATGGGTTCCATCACATATTGAGGTAAAGGGCAATGAGGAGGCTGACATGTTGGCTAAATATGCTGCTAAGAACGGAAATGAAATTAATATTGCACTAGATTACTCGGAATATTTACCGATATTTAAAAATATATGCTACGGTCTCTGGAAAGAACATTTTGATAAAAGGTCATTAGAGAAGGGAATATGGTATAAAACCATACAGTGTCAGCCTCCTCGTGTTCCCTGGTTTCTGGATACTACTCTAAATAGGAAGTTAGTTGTTATTGCTCACAGACTCAGGTCTGGACACATTCCATGCCGAAAATTTGCTTTCTTGATGAAGAAGGTCACATCGCCCAATTGTGAGGTATGTGACGTTACTGAAGACTTGCATCATTTATTAACGGAATGCACCCGTTATGAAACGAGTCGAAATAATTTAATTAAGACCTTAAATTTGAACAGGACTGATATAGGTATATTTCACAAATTTTTGTCTCAACCAAATGGTGCCGAAGCTGAAGCCCTGTTCAGATTTATGGCCGAAATCTAATAGACATAAGTGAAATGTAATTAAGATTAGGGTACGATGGGACTGACATACGCTATGCGTTACAGAAGTCCCAAAAAAAAAAAGAATAAAAAAAAAAAAAAAAAAAAAAGTCGTAGTACTTTTAACAGACAATCCACATTGTCTGTAAATTCTAAATATTCTAATGTTATTTTATTCGAAGGCTAAGTCTAATTTGGTATTACTACCAGGAGCTAAGGGCAGCTATTTAATTTACGTAATATAATAAAGTAAATGATAACACTTAGAATACAAACGATAGCACAATGAAGCAGATAAACCACAGAATGAGAGGCATGATAGATTTACTCACTGTAAATTTATTGGGTGTAATTTGCGACAGTGCTCTGTCGTAAGCCCTGAAATAGTGGCGCCTTTTTTGTTTACCAATTGCATGGTATATTTTTTGTAAAAACACAATTCGAAGTAACGTATTTAACTTCGAATTGTATGAATGATTTCGTATGTATTTTTTTGTTATATTATTGAAGATACATTATTGGATTTATGTAATTCTGACATCTGAAAATATTATATATGTTCAGATAGCAGAATTGCTACATAATATAATTGAGGCAAATAAAGGTATGTTTTTGGTTACAAGTAGGCCATTTAAATAAAATAAATAGTGTATGTAACTCGTTTTCAACAACAGTTATTTGCCGCATACTTGGTATATTTTTGTTAACTTTTCTACATAATATATTAATACTACAAAACAAGTTAAAGATTGGTCCATATCTGGGGGCACGGCAGTACCCTCACCAAGTCGAGCAAAAAAGCGGCACGGCCGTACCATCCTTTTCTCGAAGCAATTCAGGCCATTTTCGACCCCCTATAACTTCGTTGTGGATAAAGCTAGAAGCCTGATAGTTTAGTAACCATGCAGGCACTGTATAAAGATGGTGTATTTCAAATTTCATTCAATTTGAACCAGTAGTTTAAGAATTATAACGAGCAAATATAGAAGCTTCAAATTTAGGAAACAATTAGTGTTTAGTGTATGATATAAGGAAAAACTAAAATATATTTCAATTTCGGTCTAGTTTTCGAGATACATCAATTGCATAAATAACATTGTAATCCCATATGAATATAAAGGATTACAAAATTACATTTGCAGTTAGAGCTTTAATTAAGAAAATTCGTTGTTCGTTCACAGAAGGTACCGAAAAAGACAAAAGTAAGACAATCTACAACAAAAAAATGAGATCCCATAAAAACAATACTTGTCAAAAATACCAAGTCGCGACCGTAAAAAGTTGTGAGGTCCATGTAATACCAAGTCAGTTAATTAAAAATCTATAATGTTTTAAATAAATATAATGACTTGGCAATCGCATTGAACAATCTAATTAATATATGTATTACTTTTGTGTTTCCATGTGATGGCCGAGTCAATATATTTTTTTAAAACATTAAAGATTTTTAATTAACCGACTTGGTATTACATGGATCTCACAACTTTTTACGGTCGCGAGACTTGGTATTTTTGACAAGTATTGTTTTTATGGGATTATACATTATTGAAAATAAGCAAACATTTGAAATTAAGGAAGAGAAGGGAATATTCGTTTAAGTATCTCACAACGTTTTACGGTCGCGAGACTTGGTATTTTTGACAAGTATTGTTTTTATGGGATTATACATTATTGAAAATAAGCAAACATTTGACATTAGGGAAGAGAAGGGAATATTCGTTTAAGTCGGTAATATTAAGCTATTGGAAACTTCCCTAAAACTGGGGCAAGGTTAACTAAGACAAATCCCTTCCACTTGGCAACTAGACATTTCTAACAATAATTGAAAAAAACAAGGCCTGTTTCTATACTCGGATTTATTTAATGATACCCTTTCAATTATAACACAAGGATAACGACTATTTGGAGTGTGACTATTGTAAGACAGAGATCTTTGAACATTGCGGATTTATTTTGTAGTAGGCATTATTATTTACTTACTTTCAATTTTACTAATAATAAAACAGATTGGGTATAAGATATTAAGATTAAAACATTTTTTTTAAAGAAGACTGTTATTAATTTAATTCAACATTTCTTCCAAAGAATGTATAGAGTCAGATGCTTCACAAATACGAAGCAATAACCTTGTGTGCATAATAACTATAAAATAGCTGAGGAAAAGACTGAACTTCAAAATATATTAAATTTAAAGGTTGTTTTGTAAATAGGCCCAACTCCTAAACCTACGGAATTAAAATGTTTCTTAAACAACAACAAAAAGTATCTAAGATCAAAACTATAACCAATGGGTAAGAAGAAAATGTGATCCGCAGCTTAGAAAAGGGGTCATCACACATATAAGCGCTTGCTAAAGATTGATTAATAGACATATTTGCGGGTCCCATTCTGAAGGATGGTGAGTCGTGATTTTCGGTTCCTGACTGGCGCCAACATCCGAAGCAATTACTAAGCACTTTTATTTATTGCCACCCATATTTCAACACTGCTAGTGCGAGATTAGATCAGATGAAAGGTGATTTTTTAATTGTTACGGGTTCCGATTCTGTGTACCTCTTTTTAGGTTATTGTTTCTCGTAAAATATTTAGGGCAATATTTTTAACTGAATGGTTTTTGTGTGCCGCTCACAGAATTAAATTCGGTAGTGACATTTCGTATTCTTCCGTCTTGTCGTATAATGAGCCAGCACACATAGTAGACGAAGACGATTAACTAAAATACAAGAAGTAAATAGTAAATTTTATGAGACGGATATTTTTTAACAAAAGTCGAACTCTATACCAACGCGTCTCCTCAGCCTGACTATATTATTCTATTGACTCTTAATGTTATCGTAACTATAATTAGAAGAGGGACATAGAGCAGTAGTGAACTATGAAACGTTGTATGATGGTGATAAATTTCAGCTCAAGATCCTTTGAGTCGTAGATCTTGTGTACGAAGACGGTTGGACAGGAGTAATAGTATCCTTTCACAGGCGATCAACGTAGATGATTATCAGTAGGTACTTCTATAATTTTTTGTTGAGCAAGTGGGAGGACCAATCCTTTCTTTCCATCGCATCTTACTTTTAATACGGGAACAAGAGTAAGTACGAGAATAAGATTGAGACGTGGAGTGCGGACATAGCGTCGTTATCGTTTGTCTTATGTAAGAATAAGCGCGAGTTATATTTAAGAGTGGCGATTGGTAGCTAATAAACATAGTGCAAACTATACCTAGCTCGTTAGCAAAACAAAAGGTTAAAGACTTGCAAGTTTGGCAATGTGTAATTTCTGAAAAGAAACGCCTCATATTTGAATGAATTGTGTCATATTTCATTTTAATTAACTTTTATCTCATTAACGAGACATTTGATTACAGTATTTACATTTCCTTACAAATTAAAATCAAAATCAGGATAAACAGAAATCGTGAGAGATAATTATAGAAACTTGAAACGTAGGCTTCTCCAATATTTTCGTATTTTGTTGACGATTTCAGAGCCTTGTAACATAATTGGAAACTTTGATCATCGGCATGACAAAGAATGCTGCATAATTTGATATCATTTGCCGGAGCGCAGGTGCTTGTGAGATACAACCACCTTTATTGAACAATAATAATATCAAAGCCATACTATTCACTAGCTTTAAGTTCAATGATACAAACAAAGACGATACAAACAAAGTTAAAATTCCATCCGACTCGAAATAAAACAAATTTAATCGATTTTTCAAGGAACGCAGAGATCGGAGGATAGTGTGAAATCTTCTAGTCTATTCCAGTAGCTGACTTGTAGAGCACTAAGTTTGAAGTAGCCGCTGATTATAAACAAATATTTTACTTCTCAAGACAGCTTCTCTGTGGACTAGTGAGTATTCTTTATTATTGCAGTAGTTTCGTATTTATTGCTTTTAAAACTTAACAACTATCGAGACTGTGTTTAAAGTTTGTACTGTTGCAAATTTTGAAAACTTGATCAATTATTTCTCTAGACTATTTGGGTTAGCATCACAATATTACTTATGAAAATTAAAGCATTCCGATACTGAATAATTCAATTTCTAAGCCTATAAGGTATGTGTATGGTAATCGGTTCAAAAGTATATCCTATTTGAACTAAAATACTGCTAATGCAATTTCTTCTTTATTCTTAACTAGATGTTTAAGATAATTCTAGTAATAAGATAGAAGGACGATACTTAAAGCTTTGGAAGCCGGTCATAAAATTATACCCACTGCCAAAACCTTAAGTAATTTCTTAGGACCGACTCGTAAAGTTGCAGTAAAACAATTGGGAAAACTCTAGATGAAGAATAAGAAATAAAACGTTCGTTACAGTTAGTAAGCTCGATTAAGTTGGATAAGTCTCGAGGTAAAAGGCGAATGTAAGAAAAATCATCTTATAGCAAATAAATTTTATTCTGCTTGCCTTTAGATAGATACCTGCTTGATATTTTAGTATTCTGAATGCTTGAAATTACACAATGTAAATTGCAAGTAATCAGTTATCTATGAGTTGTAAACAAATTCTTTGTTTCACTTCACAAACAAGGAGCACTTTTATTTAAGAGGCATTGTATTGTGCAACATTGTCTCTTAACAAGAAACATTTTTAAAGATTCCTGTTACACTATTGTTGCATAAAGCGATCAATAAGAAAAATGAGTATCACGTGAAAGGATGTTTAGAGCATGCTTGAAATTTCTGTAATTTTTATCTCGTATCAAGTCTCAGTTTGTTCTCAGTTGTAGTGCGAGTAACTCGATATGGCTCGTGGCGTGACAGTTTTTCTTTTGTTATCCGTACTCCTTCATATACTATCGGTGAGTAGAGATTATAATGTTCTCAATAAGTTATCTGAAGGGTTGTTGCTAGCTTTACGGAATAATGTATTTATAAGCAATTTATGTTTTTGTTTTGATTATGCAAACACGCAAAAGCTTGTGAGTGCAATGCCGCCCGACTGTTGTTTTCACAGGCCCCTCCCCCTCCCCGGCTCTAATGCTCACCGCGACCTTATTTTACTGAGTAACAGTTTAAGGAAATTTTCATTCGATAATATTCTTTGCGACGTTTTTCTATAAAGCACAGTTTTGTCTTTTTTGTTTTTTATATGAAGTATGAGACTATCCTTTTCTTTGATCAGAGGATTCCACGTAATAAAGTTATTAAACTTCTATTGTCCGTTGGAGATAAAAAATGGGTAGCGGTGTTGATAGTTGACAGAACTAGTAGATTCTGTTCACTGTATTTTTGAGATAGACTTTTTACTGACTGGCCAGTCTAGTCTTTATACTTCAGACGAAGTATGTCGCGGTGCGTTAACTGAGTAGGCCACGTTTGCCTTTAGGGGAGAGTGCATCTTCTGCGCTTCCTCAAACTCGAAACACACAGAGACTTAGCCAATGACTCCATAAAGAAAGCTGTAACCGCAACAGCAAAATAATATGGCTACTGGCCAATATTTTTAAGCCTTAGGGCGTGGGTCTGATTAAAACCCAGAGTAAAATCATTAAGTATATGATAAGCACAACGATTTGTTATGGGTCTGAATTATTTATTAATGATAAGTCTTTGTATTTAAAAAACATAATTATATTTTATCACACCGCGACATAAAAATCAACAAATAAGGAATATAATAAAAATACATTTTCACCACAGCAGCTCAAACATGCTGCTTTTGCTGCGAGACAACAGTGAACAAAACGCGATTTTGATTCGAGCGTGAGGCAAAGTAGCTTTTTAATTTTTCAATCTTCAGTGCCACGAATTGACATTGTTCAGCCACAAACTTGAAGCATTCGAATTTTACTGTGCTCTGTCTCTTTCACATGCATATAAAAAAGCGAGTGAAAAAAACAAACTCCTTCGAAATTCGATTTTGGAATTCGACCTCAAAGAAAACACGCTCGGAAACGCGTTATAGATACCCTAAATGTTATTGTTTATATGTTTAATATATTATTGGATTTTAATAAAAATAAGTCTAATTAATAGTATAAAATTGGTATTTAACCAATACATTTGAATTTGGAATTTAAACAATGATACATTTGAAAAATAAACATCAGGGACGCGGTATCAAAACGCCATTTAAAAAAAATGCGGGAATAATGTAAACATTTCGCTGATGCTGATAGCGTAGGGGAACACGGGGGAATCGGAGCCACGGGGTAATGAGAACTACTTTAGTTTACGTATATCTGAACGATTTAGATCCTATTTTATTATTACATAGCATAGAAGGGCGCGGGAGGGGTACGAGTGACTCGCCATATCGTCACTTATTCGACTTTTAGTGTGTAAGCGGACCGCACATCGCTTTTTTAGCCAATTGATGTAATATTTTACGATTTTCAAGGACAAATTGTGAGTATTCAAATTATTTTATTATAAGTATGGCTTGTTTTTACTTGTAGCTTTATCATTATTAAATTAGATAAAAATATGAATTTACGGTAATAATAAACTGCATTTTGTGAATTAGGATGAAAACTTAAAAATGAGCATTTGGGGTAATTGTAGTCGGATGGCTCCCGTTACCCCGTTTCATTATTGTTGTTCTCTTTTCTCAGATGCCACGAAAACGTGATAGAATTACGGAGAAATGCCAATGGAGTCTGGATGAACTAGATCGTGCTATCAAGAGAGTCAATGCTGATGGTATTTCTCTACATAAAGCATTCCAAGAGTACAAAATGCCGTATAGTACTTTGCAAAAAAGATATCGGAAATCAGAACAAGCAAATCCTCGTCTTGGAAAAATAACAGTATTTTCTCCTGCTCAAGAAAGAATTCTAGCTGATCACCTAAAAAACCTACTAACAAAGCAAATGAAAAGGCCAAAAAAATCCTATTTAAAGACGATATCAGCTCATCAGATGAATCAGCCAATTACCAGAATATCTGTGATGATAATAGTAGTGACTATGTCGATGAAGATTCCAATATGTGTATGATATGTTGTGAGTCTGGAAAATCTAACGAAATGTGGTACAGGTGCAGGTCTTGTGGTGACTGGTCACATGCTCAATGTTCAGGAAGTGATTCTGCCAAAGATTATGTTTCTGATTTTTGTATTAGGCAATAAGTTATCGTTTTTTAAATTATAAGACGGTGATTTTGCATGTATAGAATAAGTTTAAGTTATAAGCTAGTACTTAAAATATTATAAATGTATATTTTTGTTACATTTTCTTATACTGGTTACCATTGCCCCGGTGGATCTCATTACCCCTTTCTCTGGTTCTAATTACCCCGTACTCTTGGGTAATGGGAGCCAATGTTATTTTTGTTTTAAATTAGTTTAAATGTCTTTGTATCGTTAATTTTTTTATTTTTGTATTGGTAATATAAACCTGATTAGTGGTCCTATAAAAATAACCAAAAACGTTATTAAAAAGTGATGTTTGTTAAAAGTTAAAGCAGTTTTTCCTTATGTGGCGCCAATTCCCCCGTATTCCCCTATAGCGTAACGTGTTAAATTATATTAATATAAATACTTAATCTAAAAAGATGACTGAAACTAGCGATGATGACTGAACTTGAACACCAGAAGAGTTAAAACAACAAGTGATTAATGCAGAATTTTGTTTTCAATTTATTCCTGTTAATTTTTATGTCTCCAAGTAATATGTGTTCTCACTGCTGAGGTGAAAAGTTATGTGTGCTACACGAGAGCAAAGATTTTTGCATCTCGTGCTGTTGAGTCCCTCACTACGCTCAGGATTCTAACTTTGATTCACTCGCTACGCTCGTGAATCAATCATAGAATCCTTCGCTTGCTCGGGACTCAAAATCTGCACTCGAAACAAAAAACAACTTTGCTCTCTTGTTGCACAAATAACTATTTATAAACGGTTTCATTTAAGTCGCATATCTTTATTATTTTAGGTCAGTGGATCAACCTTTGATAAAAAAACAATTGATGGAATGATCTTAAAAACACTATGGACAAAAGCATACAAAGGATTTGAAGCATCAGCGAAAGAAGAGGCGATAAAGAAATTAAAGACCACAGGCGAATACGACAAACTCATACAACATCTAGTAAAAGTGAAAAAGGAAAAAGTGCAAAAACTGCTAAATTTATTTGCTGACATAATTTTAGTTTATATGTCGAATTAAATTTTATTTTATGTTTTCATGTCTATATTATTCATTGTTACCAAAATAGGTTTTGGGTTATATTATTATGTAATACCCTTTTAATCCCGTGACCGAGTAAACGGTAAATGGTGACGGTAACTACTCATAATACATTGTTTGTGGGGTTAACATGACGCAATTTGTGAAATGAGGTACACGGTTTGCAACTTATGGAGATTGGAACTAACGTTGTAACCGAAATGCAAAGATTTGGATGTCAGTTTTACAGGTATGAAGGTTTCTTACCATAGTATAATTTTATAACAGGACACTCAGCACGAAAATTATAGTGGCTGACAAATAGGCTCCATGAAGAGCAAGGGTATAAACAAGCTATTGGAATAATAGATCGACAGTCTTAAGGATAAGTTGATCACTGGTAACACTGACTAGCTATTAGAATTTGATTTCCATGAACTGTACTGAAATATTAGCCGTGTACTACAGGATTAGGAATACAACGTGTCCTTACCCCATTTCATTACGTGGGTGTCGTAAGAGGCGGCTAAGGTACATAGAGCATACAATGTCTTTGTGAAGAGCCATTTTCCCTTTGCTAGCAAGTCTGGCCAGTATGCTGATCCTCCTATGGAGTCACAAAGTCATCGTCGTTTCTCCGAATTGAAGTCATACTTAAATTCGGAGAAACGACGAAAAGTGAGATTACGTAAACTGAACTGAGCAGCCATAGCGTGGAGAGAAATAGACTTTTTCACAGATGGTCCAAAGCTAATACGCATAAATAAGGGCGAATTTAATTTTTAATTGCTGCTTGATCAATAGCTTGCATATCACGTCAAAGCGTCGGTCTCCGCAGTCATGAAAATCTTTGTTAGTTATTACAAGGAGTCAGTACTTTAAAAAATCCATGCACTATTCTAAGTCACGAGTGATAGCATTCTTTATTGTGTCGCTGGTCAGGGAGTAGTGGTTATGTAGAGTGCTGATATTCTCTCAAATCTGGTTAGACTATTAAACGAAACGCAGGTTTTAATGCGAAACTCTTGAATGAAACCAAGTTACCTCCAGGATTTTTCAAGATATTTATTTCCGTCAAAGTATCTTAGTTATTTCTAAATGCATGTTTAAAATGACGTCAAAATAAAGTGACTAAACATTGTACGAGCCATCAAAACCTAAAACAACTTATAAACATCAAAATAAATAATATTTTCTCCAAGTCTTTTCGTAAGCCAAGTTTATTCAAGGTTTGCATACGATACGATAGAAGAGGCTCGGCGGTTTTATCTGTAACGTCCTGTTCTGCAAACGTATAAATGAATAATAATATACTTTTTAAGTCACATGGCTCGTTGGAGAGAGGACTTTAATTTAAATGGCTAAATATGTATGCGGGCGGTCCGACAACATAAATGGCGCGATGTCCACATATAAATACAATTCCAGTCGTCATTTAACATTTAAACTGTGTTCAGAGCCATTAATGAGCCGTATTTGATTATATAAACTAAAGTGATATTTCACAAGCACGAATTGAATTTAATTGCTAATCTCAATGATAGAATGGCAAAGATAATCTTTTAGGTCACAATAAATAAGTAATTATATTAAGCTGAAATGAAAAATTAATAAAATATTGATATTTTTGTGAGATAATTATTGCGTAGTATAGAATAGTATAAGACAATTGCTTTCACATAAAGTGCTGATATTGTATCGATCTAATTAGCTGCAGTTTGTATTTTTCAATATAATTTTTGGGCTTTTACTGACGCTTTCTCTGTCAAGATTGGTCTAGAACCAGTCTATAGTATTTGTTATATGTCCAATGCTTACAAATTAACCGTGCAACAATATCTATATAGCCTTTGGTCATCTTTAGGATTAAAACTGTCATATAACCCCTTGCGTAATTGCTTCTACGTTCATTTGAATTCGTCTTTGATCATATGGATACCGATTCTTCCACGGATGCGGAAACATGTATCCGGTCAAAATGAGTACATAAAGTAGGTGGTTTGGCTCAGTTTGGCTGGTTTCACCACCAAACCACATATTTTGTGTACTCATCTAACCGTAGACTTCTGTGTACATTTACTACATGAAAATTTAATAGATTCTAGATTTTGACTGGTGCTGAGTAAGAAAAGACTTATCACTTTGACTTCACACTTCATTATATATGCTTGTCACACTTGGACATGTAGGTACCTCAATGACAAAAATATATACTCATTTATATTAATGTTGGCAGTAATATAATTCTAGATAATTCTGTGTAAATTGGTTACTAAATCAATTACTTGAGCAACGGTCTGAAGTAAACTGAATAATTATGGTGTATACAAAAACAGCATCAAACCACAAATGAAAACCGTGTATCTATTTTACCTGTAGCTATGTGTTATATAATATTAATACAAGCTTCTTTACGGTATCGTATCAACATAAAAATAAATATTTCGTTGGCAGAAGACACGTATTTCTTTGATTTAGCGTATCCCGAAGAATGTATACCTAACTTAGTTATGATACAACGCACTGTAAGTAACTATTAATCTTAAATAGGGGGTATAAGTAAACACACATACAATAAAAATAGCGGTGAGGCATTCGAGTGGCCGTAGTTACGGGCCTATGTGCCCCTAAGGGCTACAAATCACTATCTAACTACACTAACTCACATGATGAGGTTTTGTAATGAATGTATCTCGTGTTAGCCCACTGGTGTAAACATAACGTTACGTCGATATTGTGTTTTGGACGTGAGTATTCCGGTTTGTCGAGGATACTGGCTAATACTAATACATTTGTTAAGGGTAAGATCTAAGATTACCATTAGTTGAGGAAGAAAATCTTCTTCGTGTTTATTAATCTCCAGCTTATTAGGGTTGGCTTCTAAGCTAATGAAATACGTTTGGCTATCAACTTTAATTATATAAAATTGTATTTAATGAAACTGTTGTATGCCTATTTGGTTACAAAATAAATCTGTCAAGAAAATAGGTAGATTTCAGAATTACAAAAGTTCTATCTGCGAAAATGTGTAATATTATAATTATGAGTTCTATAATGAGAGTAGCACTATGTCCCGTTTTCTTGCATTTTAGAATTGTTTCGTCATCTTTAAATTATTGTTAATCTTTCCGGATTGGTATAATGTTTGCGCTTCCATTAAAAAATATCTAGAATAACCCGGAACTAGTTAGTGAAATTATTACAATAAACTCTTACACATCCACACCATTCTGTTACTATACATATATACACATAGACGCGGTCAAAAATATACCAATTGTGAGTCACAATGGTGGGTTTAAAAAACAGAGCACAGTGAAAACGCGCTATAAGTGATGTAGGGTGGGTCCAAATTGGGTTCAAGTGGACGCCTCTCACTGAATAAATACGGATACGTTTGCCGTCAAAACACTCACATACATAATAAATAGCTATATGACAAAAAGTATCGAATGACGCCCTTCTCCGTAAAGTCTTATATGTCCTTGTGTCATCGCAAAACTTCGCTATACTAACGATATATAAGGCCTAGTAAATCGTATCTTTTCGGTTGACATTGATGTGACTTCGGCTTTTCTATTTTATTTTGACTGAGCTTTGATTTTATTTCGTGACTATTATTTTGTGCTCTTTTTAAATATATTAGGTAGATACTGTGGTAGATATCTTACTTGATACTTACTTGTAAGCACAGTTCAGTACGTGTTTATAAATAGAATAATAAGAGAACGAAAGAGTCCTGTCAATCTCACCAAAATCTTAAATCACGTCGTATCAGTTCGTAATGCCAATTAGCATGCAAGTGTGCATCACCTAGGTCATATCACATTTTTAAATGTTGATGTAATAGCCTTTATGAGAATGTAATGCAGTATACCTACACCAATTAATAATTTAGCACACTGCATCATTTCCTCATAACTGCAGATCGAATGTCCTATTAGTTTCAATAATTTGCGCAACTGATTTATTATAAGCAAAGGCATGATTCAAAGCGTTTCTATAATATGGCACTCATTTTTTAACCAGCAACGTTTATGGTATTGCAAATAAGAGATGAATAAAAATAAGCAGTAGCTAAATTAAGATAGAACTTTCATGACGCCCTTTGAATATATATTTTCTTTTTTATTTGTATTGTATCTTAATATTTAAAATAAAAATATTAAAAAAGAAAATATTAAGTATAACATGCATAATTATGGTGTGCTGATGAGAAGCAGTTAGTAACTCTTTGCGTTTTACTAGTATTCCTGCGCTATGTTTTTTTCTAGTAATTAAGTGGGCATCGGCAGTCTCTATCAGATCGTAATTATATGCTCGTTCATAGACTGTGAGGATTTTAGAAGGTTTTAAGTACTAAAGTAGGATATATTAAAATCTGGCTATAGTATTAGAGTACATTAAAAAAATTGAGACGGGGTGATATGTGATATATCGATTAACATCGTAACTATAACTGCTAGTATCACGGGACAAAGCAACAGGTATTTTGATATATCAGCGACATATATCCCATGACGTTGCATTTATTGAAATCGGTTATTACGCGACGCCTATCACCTGGCATTTTAACAGACAGCTGAATCCAGATAAAACTATAACAAATAAACAAATGCAACTCTATCCCAATTCACTGCAACACAACACATGCAATTTTGTAATTATATTTTATTGAACACAGAGTTTTTGTGTTCAATTGATAATGTTTTGAAATATTATATATATAGTGTGTCAAATTGAATTTGGTTAGGTTGGTGAACTATAGTCCTGATACAAAGGCGAAGCGATAGCCTTCCATTAAGATTATGCATTGGGTGTAACCGTTCAACGTACCTCACAACCTCTCAAGCACGGTAGCGTCAATTTTAACCTGTGTCTAGAAGTCACCTGTCCAAATCCACTGCAAATACAGTTTATCTCACGATTAAAATTATCGCTAACCTTGGTCATCAGTCATCACTCATAGTGAGTGAACGTCAATCGTCATTTATTTATTTACTTCGCTATCAAAAATTCTGACATGCCCATATGCTTAAGAATGAGAAACGCTGCAAGGCTAGCATTAGAAGTGATTTTCATTGATATAATAGAAATTAAAATATACCAGGTGTGTTGTCTGGATTCTATCGAGCTAATGTTCCCTTATACTGTAACCTAAACACAAAAAATGCCGCAGGCAAAGTGCTCTTTTCCTGCCAATCGCATCAATGTGTGTTGAAACTATAAAGGCTTTACGGATTTTTTATTTTTAATACGCTGCACTTGCCGCTAGAAGCAACCAAATATTTTCGGTGCACACACATTTAAAAACAGGTTGACATAATAAAGCGTAAAGGGACGCTTGCATAGATACCTACTACAGAAAAAAAATACGTATCTCGAAGGCAAAATGAATGTACATCAATGGAACTTTGATTAAATCTTTATCTTGGCACTGGAAATAAGAATCTGCTGAGTCCTTCTAAAGTTTCGGATCGTATTTTTCAGTATCTTTTAAAACGCCAACAGTAATCAAAATGTAAACAGAGTACAGATAATCATCACCAGATACAGAACTAATAATAAACAAGATTTGCCTGCTTAGAAGAAAATTGCTTAAGACTTGTAGATACCGTTCAAGAACTATGATTGCACGTGGTAAAACGGATATCTACCATTTCTTCACATGCACCGGGTAGTGTGAAGAATATTATATTTGTCCAGTGGAAACACTTAAAAAATTATCAGCCACCAAAGTACGAAGCCGTTATGCTTAGAATAGCGATCTCTTCAAACAGATATAAATGGGATCATTTCTGGCACATTCCTTTCAAATGATATGATAAAGTATTATTATGCAGTTGATATACTCGATGTTTCCTATTTACAAGATATGAACGAGAAAAAAGCGTCAAGAAGGAAATGAAGCTTATTGAATACGTACACCGAAGGAAGTGTATTTTGAAAATAAATGATCTCGAGTTTCCTTAACTTTCTTTTTGGCGAAGCAATTTTTCTGACAATATTTCGTGGCGTTAAATGTCTTGAATATACGTTTACTTTAAATGCACGAGTGACGTTATGGTTATAGAGGTCCACCTTACTGTTATTTTTCTTTTTGCAGCGGGTTTGTGCTACATAAGCTATAACAAAAATATAATTGGTGAGACACAAATAGTTGTTCCTAATTTGGGTGTAACTCTGTTCACTATTTCAACTTTTCAGTGTTCCGTAACTAAAGAGCAGCAAAACGGAACCCTTATAAGATGACTTTGTTGTCTGACTGTCTGTCATAAGATTTTATGTCTGGAACGAATATATATGGAGCTGAAATTAAAAACATATAGGTGCACAGGTTAAGGTCCCATGAAACTGTGAAAAATGGAAGCTTCTACATTTATGTAAAAACATGGCCATTCATGCTCTGCATATATGTGCGTCAGCTTTTTTTTAACCGATTTCAATTAATTATTTTGACAAATCAGCCAACAAGTAGCAATACTTAAACGAGGAGACTATCAATGTCGTGACGAGGAACTCCCTACCCTCAAATCTCGATACACCAGTCAACTACAGAATAGCTATTTGAGATGCGGGCTGTGCTGGTCCGACGGAGATCACTCAAGGGAAATTTTTGGCAGCCGAAAATGATAAAAAGGAATAAGGCAAATATAATGCCAGTGAAATTAATATATAGACAACATATATTCTACCTTTTATAACACTGCTTTCATTTGTCAAGAGGAATGTACTTATGTACAGATTCATCCAAGCATTGTAATAAAACAACCAATAGCTCTGTTTTATCCACTTTATTACACGTGTGATATAGAATACTTACAATGTCACATTACAGTTAGGCTAAGAAGTTCGGCGGTTGCGGACAAGCGTGTTAATGGTTAGACCCCTCTAATTTGCCAATTAGCTACAAGTAATCACATTCTTCGTCTAAATGTAATAAGATGTAGAACTTTGAGAATGTGTTGATACATTTTCCTTTATAGGTAAGTGTGACTGCATGAATGTTACAAGTGAGAAATTATTAAAGTGTTGCGATGGGTTTAGTTTTTGTATTCGAAGCACTTTATGTGATCTAGAAATTGATTACTATGTAAAGTTACCAAGGTACAGAGAAAGCACACAATTCTTTAAGAGATAATAAAGTTTGCCCAATATTAAACGTTTTGGTACCTACTGAGTTTGAGCTACAAAGATATTTCAATAGACTGCACCCATGTCCATAAAATTAAGTTTTACGCATATTTAAGAAACATTTACTTTATTATCCTACGCTTGGTGCACTACCTTGTTTGTATACTCTAGCGAACGTAAAGTGCTGAATTTTATCCTCGCTATTGTTTTATATTATCCCCATTCTCTTTACGAAAGAATTCTTACGCTGTAATGTAAACCTGTAACTCATATTCACGTGAAAGTAGGATAACAAGAAGTGGTACGTGCGATCACAAAGGAAACACGTCCGATGAGACCATTTTACAAAATAATATATTTTCAAAGTCGCCTGCCCACCTTTGTGTGTGAAAATTCATTATTAACGTTGTACAACTCATTTACACGCCATGCCTTTTATACATATGTATCCTTTTTTATAACGCGAAATGTATAGAGTTGAAAACCTTTTACGTTGTTTAAAATATGTTTAAAATATTTGTACTTTTTTGTAATACGAAATGAGTACAGTTGACAGTACACTTGTTAGTTTTAATGATAGGAGTTGGTCTCGGCGTTGCTACTTTGCAATTAGCCCTGTAGGTAATGAATTAGGTGTTTCATATTTTATTTTAACTTTATAAAGTAGTGCAATTATATGGCACAGTTGAGTTGTCTTTTTAAGGTAGCTACAATAAATACTACATTATTATTATTATACTAGAGCATGTCGCCAGTGGCTTCGTACGCGTCAAGTATACCTACATATAAACCTTTCTTTTGAATCATTCTATCTATAAAAAAAACGCATTAAAATCCGTTGCGTAGGTTTTAAGATTTAAGCATGTATATGGACAGATAGAATACAGACTTTGTTTTATACTATGTCACTACATAGTAGAGCGATTTAGGTATCAACAATTCTGAAAATTTTCTCAAATGTTTGATGAATGAACTGAATTAGAGCCGGAAATCACTTATATCTTGAACTTTTGGACGATCCAGATGATGATGGTAAATTATCTCATAGTTATACTGCTAATCGGACGTTGACGGTCTCAGTGTTGGTTTTAGAGGTAGGTCCCAAATGCCTATAGTGAAAAGTAACATATATCCTCTCTGTCTGCCCTAAGAGGGGCGTAATTTGGGGTTCTACTGTGAATACAAAATTAACGGAATATATTGGTATACTTTTACAACACTATAATCTTTGAGATAAAAATCTTATGATGATTTATTTCTTATGGCACAAATACAGCCCGTATTAATCTATTCCCGTATATATTATATTTACCAAAGATATTTCTTTTGCCCATCTGAAGCCTGAAATAATAACAAATTGCGAAAACTTAAGCTCAATCTACATTCAGCCTAAATAGTTTAATGCCTCACCTCGTTCCGTTAAATAAATAAAAATAGCTATTACATAATACCTATCTCACTTAAAAAATAATAGATTTCTCGTAGTAACATACACTTTCTTATTCTATATTTTTGAGTTCTATTCTCACAACATATGACGGCATACGAGTAGGTCCGTCTCCGAGATCTTAGTTATTCCGGTGTCCCAAGAATCATAACAGCCTTTTAATTTGCATGGTTGTTTGCTCCCGTGTGCTGGCCAGGCACTCATGCGTGTTGCGGGCGCTCACAGATCAGATATTTTAGCCCCATCGCAGTATTATGCGTGCCGCCAAGAAGAGAACTCATCACCATCAAAATGAATGTAAAGAAAGTAATGCGTGCGACCCACTTGGCAATAAAAACAACAATGACTGTCTAGGTTCGACACACGCAGTAGTGGACACTAGGTTCGGCAGGCATCATTGTAACCCAAACGCGACTCGTCCATGCGACGCATGCGTGTGACGCGCATGAAAATAAAAAAAACATGTATGATCCAATTGCGGGCATCTCGCATGCGTGCCTTGCCTGTACGCGGGCACAAACACGCAAGACAATAAAAAGAATACATAACAATTGGTTTAATCGGCGCGTACTTATAGTATTCGTAGATATAACTACCTAACTGTTTTAAAAAAGGAGGAGGTTCTCAATTTAACGCCATTTTTTATATGCATTAGGTACCTCAGAACTGTTTACTTGGTGAATCATATTTGATAATTATTTATTTCATTCAAACACTGATCGCTAGTAGGTAGTCAATCCCATTTATATTGGATCAAGATCTGATGAGTTGTTTCTGAGTTAGCTATGTACTTAACTATTTAGTTTATATAATTTGGTGAGCTTTTGAAATCGTTTCTTTGGCTAGTAATGAGTTTGCAGTTATCAGAAATGTAAATGCATATTCTATTGGGTACTGTGTAATTATAATTCTCATTCGCTGTTACTACACATAGAACAAAGGCTTCCGACACAATGACTTGGATATTGCCCGACCAAGTGTGCTATCCTAACTGTTAGTTTACTTCCGATTTCGTCGGACTCTCGGTAATAACATACACGTCTATATAGAATAGAATAGAACACTAAGATAGAAAAGAACATAAATTGAAGCAGATGATTCCATTTTCTAATGATAAATTATTATTATTATGCACACTATTGTGATGTTCAAAGATTACATTTATTTAGTTTTATATAAAATTTTAAGTAGGTAAAGAAATGTTATATCAATAAGAATCTAAATATGAATATGGTTGTAAAGACGAAATAGTTATTTTTTTCATCTTTAAAACCATACGCGAGACAAGGAACTAGTCGAAAATCTTATTACCGCTAACAAGAGCCCCTTAATTTCCATTCGACAAACTCAAGCGATGCGCAGTGGGCCCCTTTATTTTCAAACACACGACCGCTTTACTTTCAACTAAACCATACTTACCTTGATAATGTATTTAGACATTGATATTTTAAAACATTAGTGTACTTCGGTTGGCTTCATATGGCTATTGTTATATATATCTTTATTTAAAAATGAGTCATTGCAGATCTCTCTAACAGACGTGAATTTGGCTGCTAGAGATACATATTTGACATAATATATTGTGTGGATCTTATGTCAAATATGTATCTCCAGGAGCCAAATCCATGGATAGATCGAATATTGAAACGTTACAAATTTCAAAACCAAGTTCATATCGTAACATATAAACATAAATTTTTCTTTGTGATATTGCACTGCACGGAAGCCTTTAATAATAAGCTTAACTTCGATTTTGAGTTATCAACAATTACATTTCAATTTGAACCATCGCTTGCTTCTAAATGTGATTTAGATATTTGAGCTTTGTGAACTATGTTTCGGAATAAATTGGTCAGTTCCGCTACCAATATTGGAGATTCGACTGTCCTTGTCTGTAGTTTCAAGCGCTTTTTTAAATTAAAATCAGAGATCGACAAAGCATTGCTTGACGCAAGTATTGTCATACTTCCTGATTCACTATAATAGACAAAGAGGTTCTTACATCAAACATTCAGTTCGTTCCGTCAGTCAGAATTAGAAGTGTATTCTGCCACATACTCGCACGAAAAGAAGTTTTTTCGCGTGAGTGTGTGGTCCACTCTGATGTCTACGTTTATAGTTGACCCGAAGACCTCCGGCATAGCCAAAGAATTTTTTGGGACAAGAACGGGGCTCGCTGGCTTGACGTGCTTTCCGAAGCTCGATAGCACTCTGATGTAAATGTCACAGCTGGCGATCAGGTGATCAAGTCTTCTGCAAATGTTGAGATCTATTATGAACAGCAAATCAAGCTATGAACGTTACTTCTGCGTTTAATAAAGAAATACCTGCGTATTCTCAATAACAACCGATAATTGCTACGTTTGTTGCGAGATTTTCCAAACGAAAAATTCTTTTAAAACGTTTTACGATACGGTAAAACGTATTTTAAAATTCCTGCTGTTCATAGGTATGTAGGTGTACGATGCTACACGACCATGTAACAGGATTTAAATGCTAAAACAGATTGTATACTTGTATCTCTTGAATGTTTCGTCGATCCAGGGGCATAATTGTGAGCGCTTGCATAATTTCTGGCGTTAGATCCCCGTTAGGCCGCGGGCTAGGATAATTTATGCATTGACTGGTATATCAACCAGTTGACAGCATATACGTCTACTACAAGTCATCAATCAAGAGCAATTATGAAATTCCAGTTTCAATTTTAACTATATATAAATATTACTATATCTAAATATAGTTTACTGCGTTGGATTATGTAACTTCATATTTTTATAGTTTAGATGTTTTAGGTTCCTTATAGTATCTATTTTATAAACGTTCAGTAAGGTTATTATTATAACTGCGTTAAAGTATCATAATTATCATTATTATTGCAAAAGTGTGTTTCTTTTTTAGTCTCATTCCTTGCCGTTAAAACGATGGAACAAAATTTGGAGTTATATGATATACAAAGAGGGAACCTCTTGTTATTCAGCAGCCGTGACTATTCACCGTTGAAGTCGGCTCTGATTCAGAAAACCAATCCCGACCTGCCACCTGCTCTAACTAGTATATCAGTACATCTGTCGAGCTAGCTAGCAGGCTTGACGCTTAAGACTAGAAAAATGGCTGGCAATTTGAAACGTATGGCGCTTAATTACAGTGCAGCTCACATGCAAATATCAGTGGGCAGTCTGCAAAATTATTAACTCTAACTCTTGGATATTTGTCAGCGCACCGTTGGACTAGACTCATTTGTACCCCGTGCATCCGAGTCAACGGGTTCGTAATTTAGGCAACATGTAACAACTTGCGAAAGACCGAATAATTTGTCAATGTTAATACTATAATTGAGGTGAAAGCAAGATGTAGTCAAATAACTATACTTTAATTCATGATAGTACATTTTTGGATAGGGATACCAATTGAAATAATATTTAGCAATTTCGTATGGCACGGACAGAGATAGCCTTGTTAAGATATTAGCAGACTTCTGCGCAGAAAGTATATTTTTTTTGAAGTGCAGTGTATATTTATTTTTTGTTATCGCTTGAAGACAGTCTCATTTTTGGAAAATTGATAATTTCTCTAGACAATAACCTATGAGTAGAAACCATCCCGCGCTAAACTGTGTAAGATATTTTATTGTTTTTTTTTTTAGTAAATATAGGTTCGCGTTTGACCACTATCTTGCCTGATGGCAAGCAATGATGCGATCTAGGATGTAGCACGCTTACCTAGAAGATGCCTATTCACTCGCGTCTTGAAGACACCCAAATTGAACTTATCGGGAAACACAGATTCTGGCAGGGAGTTCCATTGTTTTGCAGCGCGCATGATGAACGAGGAAGCAAACCGTTTTGTACGTATGGTTGGAATATCGACCATGTAACGATGGCGCTGGGCAGTGCGTCTGGTTGTCCGATAGTGGAAAGGGGATGAGGGGATTAAATCGTGCAGTTCCGCTGCACACTCTCCGAAATGTATACGGTAAAATACCGATAAAGCAGCAACTCGTCGTCGGTGTTCGAGGCTTTGAAGTTTTGAGGTAACTTTTTCATCACCAATGAGCCCCCTGGCTTATAGAGTGAACTGTCAATAGCGTGCTAATATTCTCTCCACTATATTCGTATGCAGCTCTTATGTGTAATGCATCGCCTCCCACTACAGCGGGGGGTTGTTCCTCACGTATAGTTTGATAGCCATCCATCTGCGTCTCGGTAAATATACCAAATACGCTACAGCATTGCGGTAAGCGCAATAATGTTCTACTGTTAACATTCTATATATGCTGCATTGGATCCACCATTGCAGAACCTTGATTTTACATACATTATTTGTTTACCTAATCTAATTTGAAATCGATTTAATTCTCAACGTAATAGGGCATTGGCACGGAATAGCGAGTACAAGTGTATACACTATAATATCTATATATATAAAATTCTCGTGTCACAGTTTTCGTTCCCATACTCCTCCGAAACGGCTTGACCGATTTTGATGAAATTTTTTGTGCTTATCCGGTATCTATGAGAATCGGCCAACATCTATTTTACAAAAAAAATAAAATTTTTTTGCGAAACAACGTTTACCGGGTCAGCTAGTATGAGTTTCATATGAGACTGGTCACCGTGGCCAAGGCTCGGTCTATATGACATTAATATTATTATTATATTGATATAAATTAAATGGTTGAACAAGAATACAGCATCAACAATTTTAGTACGTGAAATAAAATACAAACAAGTAATCAGTGCATTAAGATTCTAGTCATATTTCACTTTTCATCGCATTGTTACTAATCATTTAGATACTACAGTAATGACCATTAGCTGTAATTAAGTGAGTAATACAAATCTAAATGAACATTGGTATATATCGAAAATAACACTCTTAATCCTATAGAAGACAAAATTCCAAGTACTTTAAAAACGTCCTTTGAGATGGAAAAAGCAAAGTCGGCTTTGCCGAGCCATCTCCAGAGACTCACAAGACGCAAGGGTTGGCAAGCTAATACAAGAGCAAACACTTTGAACGCAAGGGTACACCAGACTAATCAACATGGAAAATACATCGTTACGAGGGACACCCGAGCTTTAACCTAGAAAATATAGCCTCATACCTTCTTATTACCATCTAAAAATAATGCTTACGCTTTTCTATAATTATTAAATTTGCTAAATTCAAAGAAAATTGAACGTCGAACTATGACTTTGTCAGTTGACGCGCAGAGGAATGCTTATATAAATCAGCAACTCGCTTATGCTTTCTAATAAAAGCGATGGAACAAAATACATTATTCATCGATTTAATTAATGTTTTAATAAATAAGTCAGCTGGATTTTTACTTCCACTTCTTACATAACAATGTTCGCTACACATAATTCCGACAATTTGTTATTGAGGGAAGAAATAATTTCAGGCGATAAATTTTTGCTTTCTCGTTACGCTGATATTAAAAAAATTCTGCGACGATTAAAATCCTTTAAATCAAATTCAATAGCAATTCACGAGCTTACCCTTAGGGTCGCAGGAAAAAATAATGAAGAAAACAGACCGTTTTAAGAAAATAAGTTTGTGCCATGCTAACACAAGAATTAAAATGTGAAATTATTATTATTCTCAGGAAAGGTATGGTCTACGTCTATTGAGTAAAAGAATTCAATGTAAGTCCTGTTTCAATGTGGCCGCATTGTCCTAGAAAGGCGAAATATTTTAAAAAGGAACATCATAGGTACCAAAGAGAAAGAAAAGAAGAATAGGCAAATAAAATGAATATTTACCAACGTTTACGCTTCGGTTCCATATAACGGGACAAATTCTTTTTCTAACATTTGTTGTAGGTATTTCAGTTGAAAATTTTGTGTGCTCGTTGCCCTTGTAGCTATGTTGAAATCTGACTGGAATTCGCACAGCGCCAAAGGTTGAAACAAAACGGGCTTATACCACGGTTGACCAGTGTAAAATGTCTCTTTTGATATAAATACAAGACATGTATTTATCACATCGTACGTTTTTGATATAGTTTGAAGATGACGCGGCTTGTGGTTAAACTACGACATATTTAGATTAGTATACAATTTGAAGAAATTTCATACAGCTGTAATAGTTCCATATCATTATTATTTCCTTTATCATCAGCATTTATTCCTCTTTTACTTATTTATATTTTCTGTGATAACGATTATAATAAGTTGCTAGTTGCGGTACTTGGTAAGTTAATATTAGTGCTAAAATTGAATAGAAATAAAATTTTTTGACCCCTTTCTTTTAATTCAATACTTATTTAAATGAGGCTCCGCAAGCTTCTATGCCAAATAAAAAAAATTTAAATGCCTAAGTTAAGTATTATATTTAACATTTAAGTAAGGAGTAACAATGTGAAGTGGTTTTATATTTCAAATAAGACCTCTTTTCAAGTTTTAAAAGGAGAAATGTAGGCTTTACTTCTTGGTCTAGAAACATTGTTTACAACAGTAACAGATCTAAAGTGCATGGCATCGCTATCAAGAATACTGCTTGTGAACTACTTTAAGCAATCTTCAGTCAAATTAAAACTAAATTATGCTTTTCCATTTTGATAAAAAAATATAAACTACGACTGGAGTCTATTCTTAGAAAGCCAGACACTCCCTCAAGCTGATAACGGAGAAAGTAGAGACGGTGAAGAATTGTTAATAATATTGTCACGAGTTATTAGTAAAATATCAATCAAATGTAACTGTATTGCAGAAAGCTGAAGCAAAATTTTGTATAATTTATTTTTAGTTAATAATACGAGTTTTCAGATCTTGGTCCTACTTATAGCACGTATATAAAAATATCTGAAAGCGTGATACATAGATCAGCTCTGCCTGTGGCATGATATAACATGATTTAAAGAATTAAATAAACCGCAATTTACCGACAATTTAATTCTAACATTCAGTATAATACAAATCCATCTGACCATCAAAATGTTTATCACTAAACAAGACAAAAATACAACTGGGACATCAATTTACATCGAAAATTGTCGGTCGTTAAGTAAAAATAAACGAGTCCGCTTAATTAAAGAAACGCTTTGGCTTGAGAATGAATTTTCTCACGCCTCCTTTTGCTCTCAATTTGGCTGAGAGACTGTGGGGACCATAAAAGAGCAATAAAAACATCGATTTTGCATAAGAATCCCGCCGCTGCGGTTGCCGCTCGGCCGATCAGGAACAACAAGAAGGCCGGGGCTGCAAGGGATGCGAACGCCGATTAAGCTCCTCCAATATTGAAATATTTTTATTGTTTTTAGTGTACGATTTATATTCAATCTCGATAAAGGAGATAATACAACACAAACATCAAATACAAACCTGTATATAAATAAGAACCATACCTTCGAAATCTTTCAAAAGATGCTTAATTTTAATCAAGATAACATTTGTTCTTAATAAACATCTATTGAAAAGTTGAAGAGCACTTGATTTCAGCTTTACTCGCATCCAGCTAAATTATAATAAGAAGCAAAAAACATTTTATAATTTTATGCTAGCAAGTACAAAGTCTCAGATCTTTCGCCAAATTAATTAAACACTCTTAAATACAAGTCTGTATTTAAGGACAAACGGATTTGCAACTACAGAGGAGAACTGGCAAAGCAACTAAAAAAGATTTCTCAGACGATTACGTCCAGAGGCGGTATACGTTAGGAATATGTTCTAGGTGATAAAGCTTGTTTTTCATGTATGGAGCAGACTTGCATCTAAATTAATATGTACACCATGCTGGAACTAGCACGCTGAAATCTCTCTCAAGAGAAACTAGAAAAGGCTTTGTTCTGCTTAAATTGTATGTATCAATTACTTCAAAATCTTGTGTTTAACTTGTGTTTAAAATGTTTGGCTAGCATTCATATTCTCATAAAAATGTTTCAAACACGAATGTTTTTTCACACAATTTATTTGATAAAAGCTACAGACAGCAGCGGAAAAGCTGAATTTGAATATAACTATGAAAAATGTTGCTATGATTTCTGAATACCAATTGAGTACTCCTTTCGTACCAGTTGTAGTAATTTGGAACAAACAATAGATCTATATTCTTCTTCGAGGAAATTACGGGATCACTACCTATCAGGAAGGGTCCTTAAAATCAAGCGTGAGCTTCTTAACCAATCTCATTAGCCCTGTATATAAACTTACCCACTGTTGGGCACTGGGTCCTATCAGAATGGGTCTTGAAGATGGTTGGATAGGCCACCATGCTGGCCAAAAACGGGTTGGCAGACTTCGTATGTCATGACTTTCGAGAAAATTATGGAGCACTCTCAAATGCAGGATTCCTTACTATATTCTCTTCACCGTTTCGCAGGCAATATTTGGTTATATAATATGCCCATAATTCCGAAAATAATGCCAAAATGTCAGTGGTGCGCACCGTGGATTTGAATTCAAGACCCTCTGCGTAGCAGTCTAATAGCCTCTCCACTAGGTTGTTGCTGTATTAGCTTAGTGCCTTGGTAAAATGGAATAATACGAGCATCATCCTTCAAACGTACCGAGGCGTCTAGATTTAGTATTCTAGTGTTATAGACATTCAGTAAAAGCATTGCTGTTCTTCTCCTAGTACTTCTACATGTTTAGAAAAACGTAGTAAAGTAATTTTCAGTGACAACTAGTCAATATAGTGAATGGCTTATAGTATTGTAGTAAGTTGGAAAAACAAGTGATACCTATATTATATTTAAAATTAAGCTAATATAGTATGCGTGATTGTCCTAATAATTATTTTAATTGGTATTATGTCCCTTTTGCTATTTTGGGCAGATAACTAGTCTAATGACAAATTAAAACTATTTCAATTTATACAAAATTATAACAAGCAGAACCACCATCTATTTTTATACGACGAGATCAAAGTACGAAGATAATTTTATTATTGAAGTATTTGCTTTGGGACCCTGGCAGTACCTTTCACTCACACTCGCAAATTGTCGCAAAATAGGTAGCAGTTGACTAAGCCCTAGGCTATCGTCACTCCTTATAAATGAATGGACCGTTTGAACATTATTATGAAGTTTTCCATGTGAACTTATATTTACTGAACACTTTCTCGTAATAGTAAGAACTGGTGAACATTAGTGGAGATCGATAGTGCGGTGGCCGCCAAGCCGGCGTGAACCTAATGGACCGTACTCAACGTTTAAAACGTCCATATGTACAACCTACATGCTTGTTACGATTACATTTTTGTACCATAGTAACATATATAGAAACGTGCCGTCGGATTATTATATTGTAGATAATCTCATGTTTTTATAGCCTAAGTAACATCTTTATATGCTGAGGGACGGACCGAAAAGTATACCCGCAAGCAAGCAATTTTTCTATTTCCAGAGGCTGCCGCTACTGAGAATTGCCTGGAAATCGAAATTAGAGGCATATGCCTAACATCATGCCATGGGTCCACCGAGGTGCAGGTACATAATATGTAGGTACACAATATGACATATTATGTTATATATCTAATTTCAGCTTATGGAAAGATAATTAGATTTCTATTGCACAGGCATAATATAAATCAGACCGTGCCTAAATCTTGATGCAACTTGTGCTAACCTACTATTGGCGCATTAATTCCAAACGGGTATACATACAATAACTTAAAATTATTTATCCCTATAAAAACGTTACCTAGCTACCGAACTTGACAACATTTCATACAAAAAATATTACATCATTTTTATATCTAGAATCCCTCTTGAAACGCGCCGTTAAGTACATCCGCATCTTATGTCGAAAGAAAACACTCGAAATGGGATAGACCTTGCGGGAGGTTGAGTTTAACTGTCTTTAACTTTTGCGAGGGTCGAAAACAGCTCTTCGGGTCGGTGAGACCGTTTGGTAATAAATCTAACCGTAGACAGTAACAATGTCTAACTGGCCTGTCTTCGGCTTCGAGCAAACCCACACTAAAAACTGTCACAGACTTTATGTAATGGATTTTGTTGACACGATAATCTGGCAACACGCGCTAATAAATATTTATGTAGTCAACAGCAAGAACTCGAAATATACTAATAGTTCATTCTGGAGATGTTTTTGTGCTTTCACGGACTACAACATAAAATAATTCAGATATTACAAAGCTCCTTGCTCCATATGCGAATGAGTTTTTTTGAAATTTTATTCGTCTGTTTTGCGCATTTGATAAGTATTCGAGTTATGCTAATCTTTTATACCTATTAGCTCACATTTTATGCTTACCTACTTTTAAAAGTGGTAGATAAAATAATTATTAATCGAGAGGTTTGATTATATGTGTGATTTAGCACAATATAAAAATAGCTACCTAAGGTTATAGACTGTTTAATCATTAAACGACTAATGAGATGTTGGCTACTTAATGATTTTAAATATCAAATTATGATTTACTTTTGTACCAAGAGGCAATAGGAAATGGTTGCTGGTTTCAAATCAAACGCCCAGGTCTACCGTAGCTTTTGATCTGAAGTGTGAGTGTGCCAAATATCCAGTACAGAATTTGATAATTTATTTTATTAAATACATATTTTCTTTGAATATGTAACATGCAAGACCACGAAAATACTTATTGATCTTCTTGAAATAATTCATGTTTTAATAAGCGTACATCAGAATACTATTAAGTGTTGCGAAAAATTATTATTTCTTGACGCCTACAACCACTAGAAATTATCTCAAGAGTGATTTTTTTTTCAGCAAAAGCTCAAGCGTTGTCATAGTCTAATTCTATTTCGTTATAGACACTTCCATGCGTGAAATTGGGCAATGAATTGATATTATCGAAAAAAGTATCGCAATAAAGTCTAAAAGTTAATATATAGACATTTCGGATAAATTGTTTAGATAAAACATGATCGTTTAGAAAACTAGCACAAACCGAGGGCATTTTGCTGGTTCGCTATTTATCATAAATGTTCCAAAGGCGGCGACATTCAGTATTTATCTGTAAGCTCATTTATAAACGCAGACATACGGTGGATAAGAAAACAAAGAGAGCATATTTTTTTCAAGCGGAACAAGTGACCCGTTATGTCTATAAAATTTTGCTGCTACACTTTACTTATACATATGCAGACAGGACTTAAAAGTTTCCCTTGAGGAAATATGTGTATATAACAAGAAGTGTTTTTAGGTTCTAATCTACAGCAGATTAAAAAGAATAAGCTTGAAAATAGACAAGTTTCCATAGCTCTTCAATGAACAATACTAGATTTCTAGATTAAACAATAATTATGTCTATAGATATACGTCCAACGTAGTAAAACTCGCTAGTGAAACATTTCAAATTTTATTTACCTAAGCTTAAATAAACATCCATGTTCTAGTGTCGATTTGTGTTGTTTAAATAAAATTTCCACCGTCGTTAAACTTCGTTAAAAAATAATCCAAGCCTAAATAACTCTATTTTTCCATTAAATGTTTATGCATAATTTGTTAAAAGGCTCTAAAAATTTGTAAAATATAACAAATATATTTCACAAGACTTTACACCGTAATAAGCAGAGCGTATCTTCAACTTGTGCAATATTTTACTTAGTTTAAAGTTATTTTATCAGGAACATTATTTCGTATTAAAGTTAAGGAGCCGACCGTTGCCGTTTTCGGCTACAATAAGTTTGTAGTTACAATAAATCTTCATAAATGCAGATGACACTACGAAGAACAGTGAGAGCGTAATGCATAATTATTACTGCTTCAAGCTGGCTTACGAAGAAAATTGTATCCGACAATAGTAATAATACTCGCGAGGGCTTATTTTTTATTATCTCATAACATTACGATGTTCTTTACTGTGTCGGGTATAAAAAGCGTTATAACATAACTTATTTGCCGTACTCGAATACACTTGCGTATGATAGCTCGGGTTTATGTGCACTACTTTGTTCAATCACGTCGAATGTAAAAGCATTCTGTAGCAACAATACTACCGCTAGACTTATCTAACCAGGCAATATTTTCACGAAGCTCTTATGTAACTGAGAAACCATTTTGATATCTTGTCATAATAAATTCAAGAGTCTAGAAATCATATATAGAATTTGTCGTCGCCCGGTAAGGTAAGTAATACCTCTAAATGCTTTATTAAAATATTCATATGCTAAGGGAGTTCTATAGTGAGCTCTCACTGGATATAATATGATACGTAAGGTAAGATTCACCATAATAGAGCCTGTTTTTTAATGCGTTCCACTGTAACTATATACAGACCTCATCTCACGATGAGAACGGTTACAACAAAGGCCACATCGTGGGACAGGTATGGGTTGCTAAACTCCTCATATCTTTCGAAAACATAATAGAAAACTCTCAGACATGCTAATTTCCTCATGAGTCAACTTTTGATTGTCGCTTGCAGGTGAAGTTAAGATCATATATACAAAATAAGTGAATTTCCTTTACGAAAAATTCAGTTAACAGCTTTTAGATTGCTGATCACCTTATCTTTTAAAAGTCATTGACCCAGTGTAAGTGCAAACCCATAACAGTCAAAGGTACAGTCATATTATTGACTAGAGAAGTACCAGAAACCGGCTCTACAATATAAAAAGGTAGCGAAGTAGGTTAGTACTGTTATGAAGTCGGGCAAGAATATATTTCCCTGATCCATCATCGGCAACTTTGATATACCGCAGACTTCACCCTTTAAATGCCATATCATAATTATGTCGTCGTACATGTTAATCTATACCTAGAGGCTAAAGTTGAATCAAACGTACTAGAAGCAAACGCTCAGTCAATAATAATAAGCGAACTAATAACCGACGAATGCTTGAAACGGTAAATGGAACTCAACTGTGACTATCATTTGCGAAAAATTTAATCCCACCAAGAATAGATGTTTCATATGGACCTATATAATAATGATGCCCGTTCGAAAATCTTTGATCAATATTTAATTAAATAATTAATATTAATTTATAATAATTAATTAATAATAATTAATATTAATAATAATGTATTTATTTATCTTTCTACAATAATAGTACTTATATATAATTCTAAGGTAAATAAGAACTAGATTATAATGGGTGCCTGTACTAGGTTGGACCTGTGCCACAGGCGGTAAGAGCACGATCATATGTTTATTATGTTTACTACTAATTAAAATGTATGTACCAATACTTATTACTGCCTACACTTTTTATAAAGTTACATAATAACATGAACACCTACAATTTTCAAGGTAGTAGAGCCTTGCTGATTTCAGCATGAATGGGCCGCCTCGACCGGGGAAGTACTACCCTCTCACAGAAAATCGACGTAAATTAACAGTACCTAAACTGTTGCGTTTCGTTCGGTGACTGAGAGTGCCGGAGGCCCTATCCCCTATTCCTTCTCCCTGATCCCACTCCTGATCCTATCCCTTTTCCCAACCCCAAGGGGCGGCAACGCACGTGTGACTCCTGTGGTGTTGCTTGTGTCCATGGGCGGCGGTAATTGCTTACCATCAGACAATCCGTCCGATCGTTTGCCGCCTATTACCATAAAAAAAAATGACCAATGCATAGTTCAGAGTAATTTTTATAATATAATATGCAATAATAATGTCAAGACAAAGGTACAATTTATTTTAGCACTGCTAGCAAATCTTCGGTCTGCTTATAATCCAAAGATTGTAAATATTTATACACTAATTGCTTACAGGTGAAATAATTTACGTCATATATAAACAGTATTTTGTTTAGTTTGTTATATATAAAAGGCCCCAAGAAAGCATAAAACCTGTTTGTGAAGACGAATTTAGATTTGGAAAGTGCAGTACATACAATATCTTTACGCCTCTTATTGTTAGTGAGATTAGTGTCATAAGTTAGCGTGGTGTGCTGTTTTAGGACAATATACATTACGAAAAGCTGTCGTACAGTTAGTACATTACATAGTTCATATAGGCGGTGCGTGGGAAAGTGCAAAGGCCTACAGGTTGCCACTTTTAGAAGTGCTCTTTGGGCCGGTTCAATCGGCAACATTATGGATTATGGAGCCCCGAGCCGTGATGTGATACAATACTGTATTATAGACTGACATAGGGCCTGGTATACACGTATGATAAGATTGATAAGCTTATTATCTGCTATATGACGGAGCTTTTAAAACACGAAGAAAAGTTTACGTATCCTAGAAGTTAGGGCCGCTATATGTTGCTTAAAAGAGAGGCAATCGTTCAGTATTATTCCTAAGTATTTAATCATCATATCAGCCAAACGACGTCCTCTGCTGGACATAGGCCGCCCCCAAGGTTCTCCACACAGACCGGTCTTGAGCCGCCCACATCCAACCGCCTCCCGCGATCTTGACTAGATCGTCGGTCCACCTTGCGGGGGGCCTACCTCTGCGCGTCGTCCGGTACGTGGCCGCCACTCCAGAATCTTTCTGCCCCAATGGCCATCGGTTTTTCGAGCTATGTGCCCTGCCCACTGCCACTTCAGCTTGGCTATCCGGAGAGCTATGTCGGCGACTTTGGTTCTACTGCGAATCTCCTCATTTCTGATTCGATCTCGCAGTGAAACTCCAAGCATAGCTCTCTCCATCGCCCTCTGAGTTACCTTGAGCCTTCTGATAAGGTCTATAGTGAGCGACCATGTCTCTGATCCGTAAGTCATCACTGGCAACACACACTGGTCAAAGACTTTCGTCTTGAGACACTGCGGGATATCGGACGAGAAGATATGTCGTAGCTTCCCAAACGCTGCCCAACCGAGTTGGATTCGACGAAGTATTTAATGTTAGTGGTATAATGGATAACAGGGCAAGTGCAAAGGTTAAGCGACCAGTCATTACAGTTATGAGCATATAAAGTGTTATTACTTAACTGAGTTGGTGGCTTCCGCATAGAGAATTTAAGGAATTTAGTTTTATCTGTGTTTAGCGTTAAAAGATTATATTTTAGCCAATTGTTTACGATGTTAAATCCGCGTTGAGCAAGATCGTGTACCTTCTCGGCCGTGTCAGCGGCAAAAAATCGCTGTATCATCTGCGTATGTAATAATTTTGCCATGATCTAAGGTTTGATTACAAAGGTGGTTAATATAGACTAGGAAAAGGGTAGATGCGGGGATACTTTCTTGTGGAATGCCATATTGAGGTATTTTTAATTCTGTGCTAAAAAACTCGCCGATTGAACACTTTGGTACCTGTCCTTTAAATAGAAAAGAATTTTAATTGTGTTCCTCTTATGCCAATGGCTTCCAGCTTTTTCAGAAGTTTAGGTACAGACACCATGTCATAGGCCTTAGCTAAATCAACGAAAATTCCAATGACATGCTTTCTCTTCCCCAATTCTTCTGTCACATAGTTCGTTAATTGATGTACCGTGTCTGCTGTAGACAGCTTAGGTCTAAAACCGAACTGGGAAGTGGATAGCAGAGCGTTACCTACTTAGTAGGAGTATGCCATTAATCTACGGCTGACTATTTTCTCTAAGACTTTAGCTATTGATGGTAATAGCGAAATTGGCCTGTAGTTTGTTACCTGTAGTGTGCTTTTATAAATTGGGACTACCACTGCCTTTTTAAGATATGTGGAAAAGACGCGCCCTTCTCACCATGAGAAGGGTAAGGCCATAGTCCACCACGCTGGCCAAGTGTGGGTTGGCAGACTTCACATGTCTTTCAAGAACATTATGGATAACTCTCAGACATGCAGGTTTCCTCACGATGTTTTCCTTCACAGATAAGCAAGCGATAATTAACAATTTAATACTGAGAAGAGTAAGGCCATAGTCCACCACGCTGGCCAAGTGTGGTTTGGCAGACTTCACATGTCTTTCAAGAACATTATGGAGAACTCTCAGACATGCAGGTTTCCTCACGATGTTTTCCTTCACCGATAAGCAAGCGATAATTAACAATTTAATACGCACTTAACTTCGAAAAGTTATTGGTGCGTGCCGTGGATTCGAACCCGAGAGCCTCTGCGTAGCAGTCCGTCGGTCTCTCCACTAGGCTATCGCCGCTAGTTTCTTTTACTGACTGTATAAATAGTAGAATTTTTAAAATTTCTGCTTTGTACTGTATAACATAGGCTAATGAATTATTTGCATCAGCCCTATTAAAATTGGGCTGAAGTCAATGTTGCTCAACGTATGTTCTAAACCACTCATGTTTATTTTAGTTTTTACTTGCGGTCGTCTATGTCGTTATGTTCTATGTCTGCGCTAAATCCAATATGATAAGGAAAGCGCAATGGTCAGTTATGGATGAGTTATTGATAAGTGTTATTGACGGAAACCTAGCTTTGACGTGATCTAAGCAGGAGCCGCGCTGGTGTGTAGGGAAAGCGTGAGAAGAGAAAAGGCCATGATATGCACATAGGTTTAGGTAGTCTTGGGTGCCGGCGTCACAGGTATCAGTATTTAAATTTATGTTTAGATCACCGGTTAATATAAAATTTTTATAATGAGATAGACTTTGTAATATGCAATTTAAAGCGCCATTGAAATGGTCTAGGTTTCTAAAACATGGAGGTCTATAAATAGCAAGAATGGCAATATCGTTACCGATATAAATTTCTAGACGGTTGTGTTGACTTTTTTGCATATATTACCACGCCGTCGTTTTGATTTAAAGATACTGTGCTTTGAAACCTGTTGTACCCTGTCAATGCTGGTAGTTTATCGTCTCTGTTAGCTAGCCAACATTCTGTAAGAATGATGGCGTCGCTTTCAGCTTTTAACCTATGTAAAAATATGCTTAAAATATCAATATTCTTATAAATACTGTGGATGTTCTGGGTTAGTAAAGTTAATGGTTTGTTAAAGTTCGATATGTATTGACTGCAACTTTCCGTATCACACATTTTCGAAGAATGTACAGAGTTATTGTCTAACTCACTAATAACTTCGTCAATCATAGTATTTACGAAAACTAGGGTGTTACTTAATCTAATAAAACTGAAAAACTTATAAACAGAAACGGCGCTCTTAGGCGCCCTCACTATAATCTACAGAGTTAATGTACCTTGTCTCTGCCATTTTTTCGCTGGACACATGGGGTCGCCTGTTTTGTGGTCTCTCGGCTTTTTGAAGCGGAAGCACGTCGCACATTTAGTTGTAATCTCTTTTGTTAGTGCATTCATTTGCTTGATGACCTATCTCACCACAATGTCCACACGTGTCTACAGTCTCTCGGCAAGTTTTGGCAGCATGACCATACTGCTGGCATTTAAAACATCTGGTCACTAGCGTAAAATCTCTAGTTGGGCAAGATGTCCAGTTGATGAAGACTCGTCCTTGTGTCAAAAGTGCTCGTCGAATACTTGCAGAAACTTCAAGTATGAAGTGTTAAGTAGGGGCATCTCTTTTGCCGGATTTGTGGCTAAGTTTGATGGTCGACTGGAACGATTCTCGGGACAGGTTGGGCAGCTTGTCGGCTAGATTTTGCTCGAATATACAGCCATAAACCTCTTGTTCTCGCAAACCCGCTGGTACTCCGATAACTACGACACGTGGTCTTCGTTTTGGTGGCTCCTTCACCTTCAGCCCCGAGCTACTAAGCTGTGTCACTTGTCTAAGCTTTTCAATATCGTCCTTGATTTCTGTGCTTATAATCACACCTCCGTTTTTTGTCTTGCGTAGCCCTCGCACCTGTAATTTCATTTGTTCTGGGCAAATGATTTTCTGGACGAGAGATTTTGTTTCATCGCTAGATTTTTTCTTATCACTTGGATAAGTAGCGATAGAGCTCATATTTTTGAGGCACATGTAGGTAATTTTGTTAGTTTTAACCATATCAGCAAAGGACTTTACCGAATCTGGTTTAGCGCAACTTTCTTCTATGGTTTCCGTAATAGATTGTTTGAAATCTTTTAGATATTCAAAAAGGTCTTGTTTTTTCCTTAAGAGCTTCCAGTTTCGCAGTTACCAAAATGTTCTGTTGCTTAAGTGCTTGATAATGTGAGTCATGTGCTCCGCGCCACCGCTTATTTTGCTAGCGATGTAGTTAAATATTAACTTTTGTTCCGAATTTAACTTTCCTTCGGCTGCGATCTGGCATATTTCATTTAGGCAAACTTCTATTGAAGATATCCAAGATTTGATTCCACTGGAGGTCAGGACTTCAAATGACTCCTCAGCAGCATGTTGCTGTGGCTGCAGGGTGCTGGGAGGGCTACGCTGCGTCATCGTTCTCCGATTAAATAGACTATTTTGTAGATTAGCCATCTCTAAACTCATATGACTAACATAATTCACGAACACACTGACTCAGCGTATAAGCATATAACGCGGTAAGTAGGTCACAGATTTTCTTAAATTGCGATAAACATGTAATTATTTAAATATTGGTACAAAGGCACGTCTGCTTGCTTTGGATGCACTCAATACTACAATATGATCTTATTAAGGGGTGCATAGGGTTCCCACCAAGAACTTAGGGTCCCAAGCCAACCTCACCTGCAAGTGGTGCACCTGCCGATCAACGGACGAGGCTCTGGCAAACAAAATATCGCGATAAGCGGCAATAGACTGGCCATGTAAATGTATCAAAATTGTTGATCGTACTTTTTTCAGTATCTAGAGCGTGAAAAATACTCAACCAGTGAACATTTTACACGTTAGTGGGTACAAGTCAACGGCCAAGTCACATAACATTAAAAATAATAATAAAGAAATTGCAGTAAGAAACCTCAAACTTGGCTCAACTGTATCTAGAGATTTCATTACTTTTTAGAGATAAACAAGCAACTCCATCGAGATTTGGCAATTTTTCTACAGAATGTTTTTGGGGGGTTATATTTTCTATCTGACCATTGCTTTAAAACAGAGTTATCGATTATTTATCTAAGATGGTCATCACGTCATCTATGGGTCTCAAAGCCTACACAACACTGGATTAATTCCTATTTAAAAACAAGGAATATATCATGTGTCAAGGAATAAATATGACGTGGGTGGAATCAAAACACCACCTGGACTTGGATTTACAAAGTATTAGTATATAGATTGTGGATCTTACAAAGTATAGTACTGTCACCATCATCGTCTTAGCGTTGTATCCGTTACAACCAAGACTTTCACCCTGGATAGACTCCGAGGTCGCGTCTTATAAGATTTGATAGAATATAGCTTATTCACAGAGCGACTGCCGTCTGATCTCCGCAACCCAGAGGTAAAGCGTCATTCCCATAACTGTCAAAGACGTTTGATCTCGTGAACCTGTTCACCCTTTTGGTATGTCAATTCTCAATATATATATAATACCGTGGTATTTTTAGAGAAAACAAAATTGTTTCATGTAGTACTCAAGAAAGGCACTCAAATAATACTAGGCTACCACTGAGTAGGTATAGCATATAGGTACTGAGATGAAATCAGATTAGATTATGATTTCAATGTTCATCCATATGTTACAGCCAATGTAATAAATCCAGATATTATATATACTATCTAGGAATATAATCTTAATATATAAAATCTTTGCGTTACTGACTGACTGACAGACACGCTGCAGCCGAAACTATTGGGCGCAGGAAGCTGAAATTTGGCATGTATGTTCCTTGGGGACCGTAGGGGTGCACTAAGAAGGGATTTCCCGAAATTCCCACGGGATCGGCCAAAACGGGTAAATTTAAAAAAAATATGCAAGCGTAGCTGCTGGCGTCCTCTAGTGATATATAATATCTACTCAATTTGGACAAAGTAATAATTAACTCCGAATTAATCACATTAACTAGCTACATATTTTATATAAGACCTTAGTACTCTTGGATGAAGCAATATAATAAGTGAAGGGAAGCTTGTAAATATTTTCTTTAATCAGTTCCGTACTGGACACCGATGTGTTAACTGGCCGATTAACCAGGAGAACCATTTAAATAGGTTACGTTAGGTTTTCTTGTGACCCTGCACCTAAAAATAAGAGCCCTGCGAAGCAGGTCTCTTTCAACTAAGCTTATTAAATATCATCTTCTGACTTCACATTTCAATACAGAATGGCTTGGTCACCAAGCTACGCTATAATGAAATGTGAAATCAGAGGATGATATTTAATAATATCACAGTTTTCCTAGCTTTGATATTTTTCCCTCTATGTGAGCGTTAAACTCTAGGTCAGTGGGAAGTACTAGTTCTATTTTGATGATCCATGAGTCAGTGTGTCAGTGTCGAAAATGCGAAACTTTACTTTCGCTCGGATTCGCAACTAACTTATCTACCAACTTGAAATTTTGGATTTCAAGTGTGTGATTATAGTTTACTAGATGACGTAAATTTCAGCTTTTTAGTCCCATTCAGACGTTCTCAAATAGGGACCTGAAAATGCGGTGAAATGTAACCTGAAAAGGATGGTACAGCAGTGTTGCTTCGCGCTCGACTTGGCGAGGGCACTACCGTGCCCCCAGATAATTTTCATATTAAGTCAAATAAAAAGCGGAATGTGAAGTCCAAGCTTCTGCCTTGGATGCCATTGGGACCTATGTCCCCGCTGCATCCAAGACAATAATGGGATTAATGGTGTTTTATTTTATTCAATCGTTTAACAGTATCAGTAAATATATGAAAATTACTTTTATTTAAATACAGCGACCGTATTATTAATAAATCTTGTGTCGCAGGAGACTTAATAAACCTCTAACCAACGGATACAAAGTACACACTAACACGAAATAATAATTGTTGAGTCATACAAAGTGTCATTGTGTGGATATTGAACATCATGTGTAGTTTTAACCGGCTACGTGTCCGCTTAAAACCTTACGCCTACGCGAGGTCAAAAAAATTATAAAGGCGTTTCAATTAACAACTTTAATTAAATGCAGTGCATTACGCTCTAAACATATCACGATTATGCTTACAGTTTTAGTAAATGCTAACATTTTCTGCAGAGAAAAAAGTACAATGTATGCAGACGAAACACTACGTGCGCTATTGTAGAAACAGACGTAGCATTTGACGGAACCTGCACCCTTCAATCGACCTGTCTACACCACGTACTGTACAGGCAACGATAGCAACAGGCTTTTGGTGATATAAAATGCGCGGGTATCTCAAAAGCCTTGCACAAACGTGTTAATACTCAGTCGACTGCAACACAAGCGTGGCGCAACTAAACGTCAACCCTGTCTGTTATCAATTAGTTACCATGTTGGATTCACAGATCTTAGTGTCCATCAGCTTGATAGGTGTAATCTCACGCTAACCCACAAAACCCAACATAGACACAACTACCTATAAAAATTACAAAGCACTTAGCATTTACACTAATAACCAGCATATTTCAAGCAAAACTTCTAACGGCTATAAAACCGAGTGATATACGCACACAAATATGTAAATTTATTCGTTTTACGTTTGTTTCATTTCAATAATAGTAGGCTGTTTTGACATAAATAATAATTTTCAACAGTTTAGCATCGTGATAAAAACATAGCGAAGTTTTATTTCATAACTATAAATTGTTTTAACAGTATAAATTAGGCATCTAGACTAATTTATATGCCATAATTATTGGAGTGAATATAGCGGTTTTAGTTACTTTTATTTTATTTTAGAAGTCGTTGCTTGGGTTTATCGTATTTTCGTTTCTATTCGCATTAATGTATTGAGTTACAAGGCAAAATCTTCGATGATTACTTTTACTTATACGAACCTACTTACAAAGGACGACAAACAACTAAAGCTAATCTTGACATTTGGCTTTAAGAGTAGGTAGATACAGATTTGTTTTTATATTGAAAGAAGTTTTGAGTTACAATATTTTTTTATATTATCATTGCAAAACATATAATATGTAAAATTATGGCACTACAGTTTATTCTTTACATATCTTAACACTACGAACTCAAAACTATAACCTCAAAATATAAACTTCCCAGCATACATTTACTAAATTATTGGACATGTACTCGTACCTATATCGAAGGGACTTAATAGCTATGAAAAAGCACATTCAATTAAACAATGTTAGATTTTCTTTATTTCATTTCAATAGAACGTGTCTCCAGGAGCAATAAAACTGTAATTAGTTGCAATTAAATAGATTCACTGCAGTATTAAAAATATTACTTCTACCGAGCGTAGTTTACCACTAACTCAAGAAGCTTTTACAAGAGAGTTTGCGATATTATGAACTTCTAATACTGGGATATTCATTTATTAATTTATTAGATATAAGGTTTGATAAATAAATATATTAATGTATAAATTTTTAAAGCAGTAAGACAAGCCCTGAGCCCACCTTGTAAGCAGCAACTGCCGCCACTAGAGTTTGGGCGTTTCAGACACAGATAAGCCACTGCCTACCCTGAGACGTAAACTTATAAGTCTCCAGTTATTTTCTTAGCTTATAGCACATTTACTTAATGTCATAATAATGCATTTTTGCATGACGAATCGTTTCTTTTCGGCTAAATATTATTTGGGCTAGATGCGGCTGGTGAGGAAAAAGGTTTATTATTATCATTATCATAAGGAATATAATACACAAAATAAACTAGTTATAGTTTTAAAGCATATCTAGATATCGTACTTAAAGTTGGCGAAACGGAGTACAACATTCTTACTTTACCAATGATGACCGATTTGTAATTCTACTCTTTGTTAAAATATTATTTTAGTCAGAAATCCGTAGAAGAGTGACCATCACCGATCTGTTTATTGAAAGAAAAGTCTTTTATATCAAATTGCATTGCATGTTAAAAATATATCGCGATTGGTTGGTAAAAATCCGGTCCAAGCTAAAAAAAAAATATTTTAATTACCAACAGCTTTTCCTGACTGGTTTTTCGTAGACCACCTAATATCATCGTGTTCGCAGTGAAGTAGCGGTCACTTTAATTTAAGATTTGTCTATTAATGAACGTAGAGAAGATATTCAAGTATACGATTCCCCTAATATTAGAAAGGATAGTAGACTAGAAAAAAATTGATGCGTACTATAACAAAGGATATAACTCCACTAAAACGTCCGCGAGTTCTTATAATGTTCAAACAGAAACGTGCCTCAAATTTTCCTTCTTTACTTTTTTACGTAACATTTACCTTTATATATAAAATTCTTGCGTTGCTGACTGACTCACAAACAAGCTATAGCAAAAACTATTAAACGCGAGAAGCTTATATTTGACATGTAGGAATGGTTCTTGGGGACTGTAGGGTGGGTGTCCAAGCCACGGTTACTGAGCTCCCCCACCACGACAAGCTGGAGATCCCACAGGAAGGATACCCGGTAACATTTAGCGTTCATACATTCGGTTAGTACTAGAGAAAAATTACCAAAACTGGGCTATTTTGTTGCATGTTTGCTTCTAAACCATTCATACGTGGAAAATATTTCTTTATTTTATAATTTTATATAATTATATTAATGTTATGTTTAAGCGAATGGGGGATTTTTAGTTCTAAAATATAAGTATCTGCATTGTTCCGAAGTAAGTGACATCGGGATTTGCCATTCCTATTCAAACCTAATTTTACATATTTCGGAAAATGTTTACAGGTTTTGCAGTCTCCTTTTTAAAGGGGAAAATACAGTTATAGTGCAAACAGTGTGACATAATGTAAGTTCTTATAACCAAAATAACACCGATACCTATTGACGTGGTATATGTGATAAAATATTTTCTGGTAATAATATTTATATCCTTCTTGCAACATATTATCTACGAAATAATATTTTATATTTATCGAAAATATGGAAACATATTTTTATTACACTAGCATCCATAATATCTTACGTCAGTTATTTTGACATGAAAACAGTCAAGTTACTTTTTCACCTATGAACGTTGCGTTTGTGTTTCGATCATTATTTTGGAAAATAAGTCATTTACTGTCGTTTAGATACATTGAGTTGAGTAATCCTTTGTAATCCAAACAAGTTTATTGTATGTTGTTAAGACTAGAGTGTTGACCAGATTTCGAGACAGGACTCTATTGGTAATATTAGTATGTCGTCTAGCCGTAGTTCAAATAACCATGATGAGGATCGCCGTTGTGTTAATTGTATCTTTGCGGTATCTCGACAGCAACACCTCCATTATTTGGATGAGCTGTCTCATTTAGCACTCAGTATTTTGACATCATGGATAGCGTCAGTCTATGTAAGTGTTGTTTACTTTTCATCAAAATTCTTACAATTTTCTCGTGCTATGCTCTCAACCGAATATTCAGACATACTTTAACTTCTTTGTTTCAGGTATTGTATGTTTAGAATGCTACACATTAATTGAAGCTGTTGTAACTTCTGACCTGCACCAAAAGCACCAAAATATGGTATACTTACACGATTTACAGGTTCCTGCTTATTTTTATAAGATTTCTTTGAAGAAGATTTATAGATTAGATTAGATTAGATAAATCTTAATTGTACACCACATAAGAAAAACATACATCGAAGGAGCACAAACAAGAAATGCACAATAGGGTATTTGACTTAAAAAAAATGAATTAGTCCGTCAGTTAGATTATCGAAAAATATTAGATACTTATTTTTTGTTTTATCAAATCAGTAAAAAAATACGAAGATAAAACGCATCAAAGATGGAGAAACGCCTAAGAGTGGGGGCTTGTAACGTCACTTGCCAGTAATAAGTGTACTGGCAAGTGACGACACACGAGTTTTCAGCGAAGTTTGTCGTCTTCATTTTTTGTTTACGTGACTAAAGAAAATATACGTGTCCAATATTTTTCGATAATCTAACTGACGGCCTAATTCGATTTTTTTAGTCAAATACCCTATTGGCGGCCTTATCGCATACAGCAATTTCTTCCAGGCAACCATTAGGAATGGACTCATGACTGTAGAAGGAGCCAAAAGTATTTGATGGTGTAGTTTTGAAATTTTTGATAAATATATTTTTAGCATAGTATACACATTAAATAAATACCTACTAGGTACGTTGACAGACATATATAATATATTATGTATATACTACATATAGGCAATACATATATATACAAATGTATATAAATATAATAAGATACATAATATTATAGTCTAATAAAAAGTTATGGACAATAATACAATGACCTTGTCAAATAGAGCTGTTTTTACATGTTTGTAAAGATGTTCAGTGATTTGTTCGTCTTATCTCAACTGGCAGCGCATTCCACAAACGTACAGCCTGAACTGAAAAGGATTTATCAAGGAAGTTTGTGGAATGCATTGGCATCTGCAATCGCAGATCCTCTGACGACCTCAGGCACTTTGTATGTGTGTCATGAAGGAACTTGAACCGTTCTTTGAGATACAGGGGAGTGTTAGAATTGAACAATACATTATATAGTAATATTAGAATATGAGTATTCCTGCAAAAGCGAATTGGGAGCCACTTAAGCCTGCTACGAAATTCAGATACGTGATCATATTTGCGTAAACCAAATATAAATCTAATACAAAAGTTATAATAACAAATAAAATAAAACATAACATAATAACCATGTTTTATTTACCTATTACCTAAGCATAAAACGGTACTTATAGTTTTAATGCCTTTATAACAAGGTCCAAAGGAATGAGCTTCTCTTTTGCCACATGGTATTGAGAATTCTATGGCAGTGGCATCGAGAGCGTAGTGGAGATACCAACAGTATACCATACGGAGGGTTCGAATACTTACACGGTGCACCACTGACTTTTCGAAGTAATCAGTCAATTATGCCGAGGCACAGGGCCTCGAAAAGTCACCAAGATCTTTGACAATCGTTATAGGTAGTCAGTCCCTGTGAACAAACTGGCACTATCCCTTTGGGTTGCGGATGTCAGACAGGCAGTCGCTCTATGGAAAAGCTAATATTCAGTCAAATCCGGTTAGACTAGAAAGCGGACCACGGATTTTGTACTGGAATAACGTTAGGAGGATTAAAATGAGTGTTTTGAAAATTCTCAGTAAGAAATATTATATCAGACTGAAAAAGCCAAAAAGTAATATAATGTACAGGCGTTTTAATGTAAGAATGTAGCTTTGCTCGTAGCTCCACTTCTTGTTATAACTATTTTCTGTATGTACATATATATACACTAGAGGCTTAAATTCCGGTTATTACCGGAATTTAAGCCTCTAGTGTTTACTGTGTGTTAGTTATATGATTTAATCATATTTGATTAAATCATATAACTATTACAGAACTTAATCTCGAAATATTTGGAATATCTTCCCGGCTTCATTCTAATTCGGAATGATCGAGTCGGCAGGAGAGGGTGTGGTGTCGCAATGTATATCTGCAGTGCCATTCCTTACAGAATTCTGGCTTCATCACCGGCATCTTCACCTGCAGAATATTTGTTCCTCGAGACTGACGTCAAAGGGGCCAAGGCCACTGTTGGCGTCGTCTATTGCCCACCAGCCCTTGATTATTTCTCCAGTATCGAGCCGATACTGGAATCTTTAGGGTCAGAGTATGAGCATCTCATTGTCATGGGCGATTTCAACACCAACCTTCTTTCTCACCAATCCAGTCGTTCCCGTAAACTCCGTGATGTCATTGAGTCAGCCAGCCTCCACATCTTGCCACTGCAACCCACTCACCATAACAATGATGGAGAGGATACCTGGCTCGACTTAATCATCACGTCTTCTCCTACCCTAGCCTCTTTCCATGGTCAACATCCTGCTCCTGGTTTTTCCCGTCACGACCTTATTTTCCTTTCATACCGCCTTAAACCTCCCAAATCCTCACCTAAAGTTCTGCACAGACGTTGTTTTGGTCACATGGATTTAAACAAACTTCAGGAAGATGCGGCTTTAATCGACTGGGAACCCATGGAATCTGCGACCAGGATTGATGATAAAGTTCTTTTGTTTAACACTACCATCTGTAAATTGTATGACGTCCATGCACCTACAAGGAAAATAAAATTAAAGCGTTCACCGGCACCCTGGATTACGAGAGGCGTGCGTATGGCGATGCGTAGGGACCGGGCTTTTCGTAATTATAAAAAGGACCGCTGTGAAGAGAACTGGAGTCTGTTCAAGTCTGCAAGAAATCGGTGTAATCAGATGGTACGCAACGCAAAACGCCAACACATATTTCATAACATTTCATCCTCATCCCCTGCCGATGTCTGGAAGTTCCTCGGAACCTTAGGCATCGGCAAGCAGCGTCGTGTTGATTGCCTTGGGGCGCTTAGTTTGGATGATATCAATAAACATTTCACAACTACCACACCACTGGATCACCAAACTAAGAGCCTCACGGTGAACTACTTAGCTGGTTTAACCCAACCCGATATCGAATCCTTCCACTTTTCTCCACTGACATCGAATGAGATCAAAAAGGCAATCCTTTCCATCAAATCCAATGCTATTGGAAGTGACAACATCAGTCGACGAATGATCACCACTATCCTGGATCAAGTCCTCCCAGCCATCACTCATATCATAAATTTTTCCCTTGTTTCTGGCACTTTCCCATCCCTATGGCGTAAAGCATACGTTATTCCTTTGCCAAAAATCCAAAATCCTTCTCTCCCGTCGCATTTTCGTCCCATATCCATTCTTCCTTTCCTATCCAAAGTTCTCGAGTCCTGTGTGCAACAGCAACTGTCCAGGTTTGTATACATCAACAACCTATTGAGTCCTTGCCAGTCTGGTTTCAGGCCTGGACATAGCACTTCTACCGCACTCCTTAAAGTGACTGGCGATATTAGGGAGGGCGTGGAAAACACCAAGGTCACAGTGTTGACTTTGGTTGATTTTTCAAATGCCTTTAATACCGTCAGTCACGACATCCTAATTTCCCTCCTCTCCCATCTTAAGGTCTCATCCGATGCTTTGGATTGGTTCTCAAGTTATCTTCGGGGTCGCCAGCAGTCTGTCTGCCACGATGAGTCATCATCGAACTGGCGTGACAACAACTCTGGTGTTCCTCAAGGCGGTATTATTTCTCCTTTGTTATTTTCTATGTTTATTAATCTCTTAACACAAAATCTTCAGTGTGCTTATCATTTGTATGCCGATGACTTGCAGATTTACTCTCAGGCAACTGTTGAGGATGTTTCGGTAGCAATTCACAAGGTTAACAGGGATTTACTTGCAATTAAAACTTGGTCAGACAAGTTTGGCTTGTCTGTAAACCCCAACAAATGCCAAGCCATTATTATTGGTAACCAATGGTCAATCACAAGATTAGACATAACAACTCTGCCTACGCTAATGTACGATAAGACCGCTATATATTTCTGTCCAGTGGTCAAGAACCTTGGCTTACACATGGATTGCACTTTGAGTTGGCGAAACCAAGTAAATCAAGTCAGTCAGAAAATTACCGGTGCTCTAAATCGCTTAAGGAACTTCCTTCCACCCAAGACCAAGACTATGCTTGTGCAAACTTTGGTTTTCCCGTTGATCGACTATGGTGATGTATGCTACTATGACCTGAATGCAGAACTTCTCAACAAACTGGATCGTCTTCTTAATAACTGCATTCGATTTATTTTTAATCTTCGCAAGTATGATCATGTATCTACTTATCGTTCTCAGTTGAAGTGGCTTCCTATTCGTCAAAAACGCAGTATGCGTGCCCTCACTACTCTTTACTCTATCCTTATGTCTCCCAATTCCCCAAAATACCTTAGTTCTTATTTTCAATACTTGTGTTCCAACCATGATCGAGACCTTCGTTCTTCCCATAATCTCCTCTTACTTTGTCCTTCCCATACTTCCGCTTTAATTCACTCTTCCTTTCCCATTCAGGCAATCCTTCTTTGGAATGCCCTTCCTCTAGAAATCAGGATGTCTACTACAAAAGATAGCTTTAAATTAAGAGTAAAACAGCTGTTATTGGATAAGTTGGCAGAAGAATCTCAATAATTTGTATATGTATATAAATATATAGATATTTATGTATATAATTATATATTTAATATTGTTATTCTTAGATATGTATAGTTTAGATATAATTATTATTTATTTTATATAATTATTTTATAATCTTGTAGTATCAAATGTATGTATGTATTTTAAACTATGTATATGTGTACTAGATCTATGCTTAAAAGATCCTTCTTAACATAATTCTGGAATACACCTACTATTAATCTCTGCACCACTCTAAGGTAGACTGGGAGAGAATGCCTACGGCATTAAGTCCGCCTTTATACGCTCCGTGTATATAAAGTTTTAAAATAAATAAAAAAATAAATATTAATTGTCCAATATCTAATAACTGCCGCCGAAATTCGAATTATTTTTTTCCTTATTTAATGACGACTATATTCTCTATATCATCATCATCAGCCTTTAACACTCCACTGCTGGACAGGCCCCTCCTTTGAAAGGAGGAATTGGCCTACTATACCACGCTGGCCAAACGGGTTGGTATAGGGTTTGCATCAAGTTTTTCTTCTCTTACAGTGCTGTTCTCTGCATAATATGCTCCCTCTGTCGGCTCTTACGACACACTTGGGATGATATGAGGTGGTGACATTCCGTATTCTTAATCCGTTACCACACGGAAGATTATATTATTGGTCAAACCATCAAGAAGCAAAATTAGCCCAACTTCCATACAAATTTGCTCATTCTCCTTTATTCATTAAACGCGTAGGTATATGCAATATTAAATGAAAAGCTAATTTTTTTTTTTCTACTTTTCCTAATCTGAATAGGATTTTTTTTGCGAACCCATTCGCAATATATATATATATATATATATATATTGACATGCAAAATTTGATATAAAATACTTCTCATCCAATAACTAGATCGTTGCAGGTCGCTCATCACGCTCCTCTACGGATATAAGACTATATGTACAGAAAGCTAATATGTGAAGTACAGAGTCAATATCACGTCATCGTGCCTATATCACTGAAATGGTGTACAACATTCGCATTACAACAAATTCGACTGATGTAAGTTTACGAGTGATTACATTGACAGTTTCTATAAAACCTCTCTCCCGTGTGAAATGCTTCTGCGTGTGAAATGTTTCGTTTGTTATTAACGCAACAGCTGAATTGAATAGACCGGCAATCAGTCAACACCCGTTAACTTAAATTATATCACACAACCGAACTTTATTATTCCGCGTATGAGTTTGTACTATATGAAGCTAATTTACCTCTGAGCAAAACTCTAATTTTAAAACTTGTGTAATTTGACTGTGAGAAATTGTAACAGTATTTCTTTAATATACTTTATAGAAGTTAATCATGCAACAAACGAATACTACGTACTACGTAAATGTTTGGATTGAAATTTTCAGATGACACGCGAAACGGCAACTTAAATAAATTATTTTATTTGTCGAAGCAAAACCGCATTTTCAGTCTTGCAATAATAGCTTTTGATTCGCATACATACATAGTTATATAGATTTTGTATTCTGCTGTTGTTTATCAATGATTCATTGAGAAAATTAATTATAGATATATTATGAGTTGTCAATCCCAGCCTAGGAAACAAAACGCACTCTATAATATTAATTCGGTTGTGGTGTGGTTTTACAACATATCGATTAAATTGTTAATATTACACATTGCCGTAATGATTAATAAATTGGAAGAACGTAATTATATATTATATAAATAGAAATATTAATGGAATTTAACTACTAAAAATTAAGTTAGCAGCTTATTTTTAAACTGTATATTTCAATTTATAGTTAAAATTTAATTAATTAAATTGGAAAATAAATTCAATTTTATCATTAACAGTGATATACCTCTATTTTGGTTTAAATTAAAAATGTTAGTAGATTTATTCGCCTAAACTTTCCTCAGACACATACACACACTATCTATCAGTGAAAGCCGTACAAAAATCAGAACAGTAGGTACATAGTTTTTGAGTTATTTTTATAATATGTATAGATTTCAAATCATGATATGTATAGATTTGCTCCTAATTTTTTGGGTCTGAATTGGTTATGCTTACTATAATATATAAACAAACGAGCTTTATCGCGTTTTCCTATAATTTTACTGTGGGGTTCAACATCATCAAATATTTTTAATCACAAACAAACTGTTTTTAGGTGACGGCAATGGGTAAACGTATTGTTAGAGAAAAAGTTTGCTCGTACTTAGTGATTCGGTTCGAAGTAAGTTCCATTATTATAAATAAACTATCGTATACACCTAAAAATAACAATGCGTTAATAAACTAATATGGACCCTAAGCTGTTCTGTTACGGTTTAGAATCAATATGTTATTATTAAATAACAATATCGTAACCGATGACTACAGTAATTGATCTAGGATATCAATCATTACTTACGGCTGTTGTCCCAGCGGTGGCGATTAGGCAGGAGTGAGATGAGCTAGATACTAATCTAGTTTCTAGATAGTACACTCACCATTGTATAGTATGTAGAGTAGTTTAGTTATTGGCCTATGACGGAGTTTGAGTGCCGGTAACTCGCTCCGTGCGCCTATATGCATATCGTACCAAGAGAATATTGATCGACAAGAGTTTTGACTGGATGAGTTTGGTTTAGCGTGTAACTAGTGAAACGAGATTTCATATAATATTCTCTTTGAAAATGGTTGGAGGAGCCCTTAAGGGAAAATAGTGTTACAGGTTTTTCTTCTCGCTATGAGAAGGGTTAGACTAAACGCCATTTGAATATATGCTAGCTAAGTATGGATGTACAGTGTCACATATCTTTCAAGACACTATGGATATCTCTAAGCTTCAGGACCGATTTCCTGGCGATATTTTTCTTCGCCGTTTCGCGAATGATAACTGCATTTTTTTTTTATTTGCCGTAGTCTCTGACACGTTACCTTCTGAATAGCAGTCTGTTGGTCTTTCCACTAGGCTATCGATATTTTAAGTGAAAACCTATAATCACTCATTATTCTAAGTACACAAATTCCTATAATATTTACAGACATTTTAAGCTGGGAAATAATCAACTGTGATTGTTTTCTACCTGTTATGACTTAAATTTTTCAATAACAGCATAATCTCTTCTATAAGGATATAATGTTGTTATTTAATAAGACATCACAAAAAATCCTATAAAGATAACAATGGGTACGAAATTCACCAAAACACAGAACGTTATCATTATATACGGATTAGAGTTTATTTTTACCTCTTACGCATATTTATCCCACATTATTTCACGTTGTGGCATTGTCAAGGTGTTTATTTATATTTTAATTCATAGCGTGTTGTGCGTTCTTGAAATGAATCTGCCACACTTACACTGTTCAAACATTAACACGCCATAACGTGGAAATTTGAAAAAGTTTCTTACTTATATAACTTAGAAGTCTCTAGAAGGGAATGTACTAAAAAGTTCCTTGAAGTTATTTATTAACTTTGTTTTGACTGTTCTTGTTTATAAGCATTTCGAATATAGAATTATGATTTTGCACATTTTGAGAGCAGCCCTAACATAATAGCTTTTAGCTGTGTTTTGAACTGACGGTTGTGGGCGCGAGTTGTAACTACACCATAATTGTACTACTTTTAGTAGCAGAATTTGGATGTTGTTCCTATTTTAACTATTTATTTGTGTATTTTACAACACAGTTCTTTTGAAATAACTTTATAAGCGTACCCCTAATATCTTACTATCGTAATATACCTATCCAATAATAAAATTCTATACTATTCACAAAACGAAACAAAATTAACAGATTAGTATTGTTACGTTCCATGTATTGTCCAAGGGGCAAGAACACTTCAATGCTAAACACAATATGTTTTGGTGCGCTTGGATGCCTCCCTCAATGCTTCACTCAATAGTTGATTGGTATGTTGCTATAACTATATGAGGGACTGAGGCATGTTTTCACAAGAGATGTGCGAATTTGCTAAGCTATGGGGCAACATGTACTTACAGTGCAATCGTGACGAGCTAAGCTTTGAGAGTAAAGTGAATTTGTTCGCAGGAGTTTTCTTCACACAGCTTAGCTATCTCTCGCTCATCTCGCAGCCTAGCACAGGCTTCAGCATTGTAGCAAAACACACGTTCATTTAATCAGGATTGTGGTACGCGGTGTCAGTTGACTTTTTAACGCGTTACAATTTGATGCTCATTAGATTCTCGCATTTAATTCGACAGTGATTTTTTTATTGCTATTCACGGCGTTTATGGTATAGCCGTATATTTAACGGTACATTATCATTTTTTGTTGTTGATATAAATAATATTTGGCATATCAGGTGGAAATGAGAAATGTCCAAATATTTAAAACGCAGAAGGTTTTACACCCGCACGTTTTTACGCTTACTTCGCCTACAGCTTGTAACATGTTTTGATACAACTTTTATTATTAGTACAAAATTTTGTCAAAGTGTTCATTTTAATACATGTACGTGTATATTGTTTATTATAATTCATATTTGCAGTAAATTCCACTGCAATTTCAGGTTAATTATTAAGAAATTCATTAAATTTTCATCCTTGTCTTATTGTTGTTTGAAATCGGCTTAAATTACTTTAAAACATCGAGACTAGCTAACATATTTATAAGTCGTTTTGGCTAGAGTTTGATTGGTTGTTTAACTAAGATAGAACGCAGTAATAAATAAGTCAATGGATAGAGCAGGTACAGTATATATTGTACAGTCGAACAACTTCCCTCTAGGCCACCATAACGGCGAGAATCGCTTAGCAAGACATCGTCGCTTCCAGTGCTACTTAACGCACATGAACACTCGTATACAAAACCAGTTTCTAGTGTGCCTCGATTCTATGAGCCAGACAAAGGAATTTTTCAAACTGGTCTAGCGCCAACTTGTTTGATTGTACATTTACTACAAACAGATTAGCTTCAGATATTGATATTGCATAATTGCTGGGTTAGGTTGATTGCAGATAAAATAAATAAATTTAAATCATATTATGAAATTAAATTACAATTGTTGTTGTTTCATGGAACATCTTCAAGAATCTATTCCTGAAGATGTTACATGAAACAAGAAGTCAGATGGTAGAAAAAAACCGGTCAAGTGCGAGTCGGACTCGCGCACCGAGGGTTCCGTACAAACCTGTAGGTTAATATAATTATTTTAAAAAAATGTGATGATACTAAAAATTTTAGGTTTCCGAAATAAAACGTTGCTTTATGCCAAATTTTAAGATTCTAGATCGACTGGAAGTACGCTTTAGTTTTGACTTGAGCATTTGATATGAATTTCAATTTTATACCTCTACGGGCTCATGAGGAAAGGGGTAGGTAACTTTAAAATTATTAAAAATATTTTAATTATATGATGTAACTAAAATTTACGGTTTTCGAATTTTTTCCTTTATCCATACTATTAGAGTAAGATCCCGGAGCCGCCAGACCTACGTAATTTTAGCAAAGCTGAAATTTTGAGGATTATTAGTATACAATCTTGTTAAGAGGTATGCCGACCCACTAGCTTGAAAGCCGGGCCATTTCACAGGTAGCGCGAAGTAAAGGTACCAAAAAACATACTCACCTACGTTAAAGTAGCAAAGCTGCTATTCAAATATGTGTTTAAAAATACTGTCTGAAATTGAAATTCATTATTGCCAGACACCTGCCGTGGGCCATTACTTCTGCCAGACGTCTTAAAGGTTACTTAAAAATGAAGCAAACTACGTCATTTTAGCAAAGCTAAATTTGATATATAACTGTTACTTAAGATACTGCCAAATTCAAGATTCTGAGTTGACGGTAAGTATACCCTGTAGGTTTTGATTCCCTTGTGAGTTGCAAAGATTTGCGAGAATTTGCGGCATAAACGGCTGTATGTTTTGTTTGCGTTGGCTTAGAAGTTTGATTTTATTTCAGCTTAAAGATATTATAGACATGAGTATTTGATATAAATCTCAATTTAATACCTTTAGGCGTTCATGAGGAAAGGGGTAGTAACTTTAAATTTAAAAAATATGTTTTTATTACATGATGCAACTAAATATTAACATTTTTGGAAATTTTTCCTTAACTTGTGCTATAAGAAGTTGCCTCGTATCAAATTTAAAGATTCTAAGTCCGCGGGAAGTACCCTGTAGGTTTTTATTCCCTTGTGAGTTTCGAAAAGCGATAATTTGCGGCATAAACAGCCTTATCTTATGATTGCGTTAGCTAAGTTGTTTGATTTTATATTAAAACCTTCACGCGCTTCTGAGATAAAGGGTCTTGACAGACGTTGCCGTTTTTTCATTTCGAGATACGGAACCCTAGAACCGAATGATTGTCAGATAACTAACTCGCAAGACCTGGGAATTGGTTATTCCCAGATATAATAACTGGGCCATTGATTACGATTGAGGATGTTTTCAGTTATAGCACTAAGCTTTAAGGATTTTCTAATACAGCCTGTCGCAGTTCAGTGCCTGACATAGACCTCACCTAGTTTGCGTGACAATAGGATTATGAGTCAATACGAAGATTTGGCCTTCATTTACTCGTATATCACTCGTGGCCAGAAAGCCTGATGGTTGATTTAATGTCGAATATTCCATCTTTTTATAAAGGTACTTTTTTATTTTGCCTAGTCGTCTCTTACGACACCTACGGCATGACCGGCATATAATGTAGTACCGGCATAGTAGAAGACAGGGCCGCCTCAACGTCTAAAATTCAGCACCCCTGGTGGTTAGTCGATTGGCACGCATTTCATGCCTTACGACGTCAAGCCAGCATTTCTTTCTTTGGGCTTCCACTTTTACCGTGGCTCGGAGAGGAGATCGCAGGTACTTGACCAGGTCCTTCGTTCGGCAATGTCTCCGCCTTTGCAAATTGACGTGGGATGTCTGCATCCGCCAGTGTGATATCATGATCATACATAAGCAGCTACAGGGGTTGCTCATGAAGCCCAAAATGCTGTCTGATGGAAAGTCTAATATCAAGCTGAACAAATACGGACTGAGGACGGAACTCTGGTGGACCCCGACGGTAATGGGGAATATTTTTGTGTCGCCAAGAGCAATTCGAACTTTAGAATTACTTCTTGTATTTCTTTGGATCTTAGAGTCCACCGAATCACCAGTCGTGACACACAGTCGAAGGTCTTTGCAAGTCCAGAAACAGTAGATGCAGAGGCGTGTTCTTTAACGTGTACCATGCGTAAATTAAGTCCATGGTTCCGTGACCAGAGCGAAACCCATATTGACATTTCGAGACCATGGTCTCCGGGTCCGGGAGATGATTATTCGCTCAAAGAGCTTTAGGGTATAATGGGACATAGCCTTAATACAGCGATAGCTACTACACTCCTGTACCGATCCCTTGCCTTTGAAGACTTGGAGTGATGCTACTCAGTCACCATTGTTTCGGAATTTGTTCAATGTATTAGTAATACAATATGCGTATAACAATATAACCTTAAAGTTTTATTATTGTACGTATCGCAACGTAACAATAAAGTTACAGTTTTTAGCGGGTTTTTATAAAGTCGTCATGACGAGTTAAAAAGCAAGATGAATTTGCCAGATTGTCTAAACTTTAACACATTAAATGTGCCGCATTGTTAAGAAGTTTTCGTTGCAGCTTTTGTACAGAGGAAAATGTCACGTCACTATGCTTGGAACATTTTTCTTTGAGTATTTTCTAGCAGCTGGTTATTTTCGTCATAATGTTAGCGGGCTAAATATGCATACTGGTAGCTTTTCTATGGTATACAAATTATTGACCTTTTTTGTATGTATACATCTGTCCAACTCTGTGTGTAAACTTGCGAATGAGAAGCAGATATATACCCAACTGTAGGCACAGCTCAATAATGGGTGCTCCTACCTAGCACATTTTTAGACCCCGGTATGGAACTGAGCATTTCTTGACAACAACTTTTATGATTTTTTACCAAGATTTAGTACATAAATAGCCAATTTCACAACACCTTGATTAGTTCTGGTTAAATTTCGTGGCAGGTGAAATATTGTTCATTGTTCATTTATATTGACGATGATGCCACTACATTTGTAGAAACAATCCCTAAGTATAATAAAAATATTAAATTAAAGTTATAATACTGAAACCTTCAAGGCGAACAAGATATTTATTAGAAAAAGCACTTGTTACTTTGCAACTCAGTACCACTAAGCTGTAATAATTCGATATTACTTCTTATTACATAAGTAAGCTTATTCACTTTACCCAACAAACTTTGCTTAGTATCATGCATAAATATGAAAAGCAAAACGTGTTTGCAAAATTGAATTTGATAGTGTTTACCACAAAACGTGAAACAGAAATGCATAAGCGTATTTTAGAGAGATGAGGGTGCTGTTTTGTATCATTATGGACCGTTGCTTGCCGCAGAAATACCACCGTATTAATGAATCATCAGATCAGTAGATGTACGATTAAAACCGAATCAATGTTAGTCAGAATATACAAGGTAACTACAGAATCTCGTTAACTCCGGCAGTTTTAATTGATTTCATGCTTAGTTCCCGCGCAAATTTATCGTGATCGATGAACAGGGCACCTATTTGTGGGTTATATTTGAAGGCAAAATCCTCCGTAACATTACATAAAGGGAATGTTTGTTTATGCTTTAGTTAAAGTAGATCTTACTTACGTTTTCATTAGACCATCAAATCAAGCTTAATTAATATTCAAATAGGTCTCTCGGTACTTAATATTAAAACTTATATTATCTGAAGAACTTTTACTCATATTAAAACTTTATTTAAATAGCACTTATGTGGATGTATTCAATCAGTTAAGTAGGTAGTAGGTAGCAATAACATCCGTATTGCGAGAGACTCTGCAAACATTCAAGCTACGGATATATAAATAAAACAATTTGTGCATCTCAAAACATGTTGATTGCATTTATATTGCAATTGTATTGAAATCATGAAGAATAATGTACTTACTTCATATTATTATTTAATTTTCTTGCACAATGTCCCGGTGTATGTGCAGGTTTTAATATAAAATAAACATAAACCCAAAATCAAAAGTCAATCTGTATATTGAGGCTAACCTGTAAAGCCAAATTGAATATGTAACGATGTACATTCTATTCTGATACAATTCGTAGTAACCTCTCCAAACAACTAAAAGCGAATCAGATTTTACTCTCTAATAGTTTAACAGGATGACGCCGGCCAACGCCTTTAGCCTCTGAACAATAGTTACTCGGTTATTTGAAAGCATTTGAATTCTCAAGCAGTAATTACGGTCCGTTACAATTTAAACCATTTCTCAATCTCGTCGCGACAAACGATCAAGTAAGTTTAAGGTGAATTCAAGTTACTGTTAATGTATTGCATTATAAAACATTGACCAAGTAATATAGTTGGAAGTATAGTCTGTCCCTACTCTTAGAAAACTTTTTACGTAGGTTAATGAAAGGTGTTGGGCATAATTATCATCATCATTATCATCAGTTGGTCACTGGTAAAATAATTATATCTCACTTAAATTTGTCATCATCCTAGTGTTATCCCGCTTGTCTCTAAGACTTTTCGTATAAGAGCTTCGGGTTCCACTTACTGGTCTAGCCAGATTTGACAGTATATTACACGTTTGCGTTTTTGAGTATATCGTTCTAAATTTGTATACCGTACACTAATATATAATTTGCTTTTTTATTATGTCATCATTGTCAGCTTCATTTGTAATATATCCTAATGCTGGGCACAGGTCTCTGTTCATTATGAGAAGATTTAGGCAATAGTCCACCAACATGTCTTACGAGAAGATTATGGAGAACTGTCAGACGTGCAGGTATTCTCAGATGTTATCCTTCATCGTTTAGCAAGCGATAATAAAAAATGAATACACACATAACTTCGAAAAGTCAGTGGTGCGCGCGCCGCTTTAACTCGAGATTCTGCATAGCAGTCTGTCAGTCTCTCCAATAGGTTGCCAATCTGTATAGTTATATAAAATTCTTGCAGTACGACTGCATGACAGACAAGCTACACCCAAAACTTACAGGCACAGGAAGCTGAAATTTGGCATGTATGTATGTTTCTTGGGGATCATAGGGGTACACTAAGAAGGGATTATCCGAAATTCATTTCAATTCATAATCAGGCAGAAAGCGTATTATATTAAAAAATAGATTAAAATAAATTATTGGCGTAGCTGTGGGCTTTCTTTAGATATTTATATTTTTGTTCTAAAATAGTGTAAATCTAGGCATAAATCTTGATTGCCGCCGTGCCTTACAATCTATTTCGTTCTAAGAAAACTAATTTGTTTATATACAACCAAAAGTACTGAGTGTATGCTTTGTTTCATTATTATTAGTATCTGCAAACAAAGAATTCAAGACAAAGCCTTATCTATGTCTTCCATAATATAAAAATGAATTGCTGAAGGTGTTGCTGAAAGCAGCTGAAACAATTTCGCAATTTTTTTTTATAATATTTCTTGAAGTACGAGGATGGTTCTTACGGAGAGAAAGATTAAAAAAAATAAAAATTAAAGAATCGACTGTTAGGCGGTACGAAGTTCGCCGGGTCACCTAGTACGAGTAGCTCTATAAAATAGGAATAAAGAAGAAGTATTTTTAGAAACTACGCAATTTCACGTGTATTTGTGGATGCGGATTAGGCCCGTAGGCGTGTTGTTGATAGTTTTATAATATTCTTTTTGGATATGCTATTGCCTCTAACGTGTTTGAACACGTTTACGTGTACCACCCGCAAGTAAAACAAAAAATATTAAGTTAGAGACTACTCCTACACCAACATAAATACGTACCTATCTAGCAAAAACCCAGACTAAAATTTCTTGATCACAGCATGATTTTTCGTGTATTTGGCTATCAAACGCATGTGATGCATTGGCAAGATAATAATAAGTCAACTCTGATAGGGTCACGCCACAGTATGCTTAACGCAATTCGCGTATGCTGCCACGAACCGCCGAACCTCACATGTATTTTCTTAACCAGATAATGTTGAGTTATCTGAAGTCTATACCAATATTTAGTTACCACTGCATACACAAATGGACAACGGAGAGGATATTTTTCATTTATATAAAATTACATAAAATGGTTGAAAATATATTACTCTCTAATGTTAAGACATTTCTCTTCGGATTTTAACGAAAGACGCAACGTACCGAATTATATAGCTGTTTGTACAAAAATACAGTAATTACGTTTGCAATAAAAAAGACGAATTAATGTCATCAGCAACACTGAATACAGGGTCGGATAGAGAAATTACAGACACAGCTTGTTCGAAAACCTTTTTATACCTTTAAAGAATCTCTTTTCAGTGTCATTATCTTGTCAGCTTTTAATATTTGAAAAGGAAAGAAACGTGAGCGAAAACAAAGTTTGCAATATTATGGTTACGGAGGATTTATAGCTAGTCTGTAAGAGGCTTAAGGAAGGTAGGCTATTTGAGTTCTTAACTAGTTTGCCCGTTGCTGTTAATTTGGCTGACATAAAGTGGACCATGATAATAAATAAATCCCCTGCAGAAAATTTTCTTGAGTTGTGATCAGTGAATTATTTTGTATACTTATTCTTGTAAATTTTTATATTCAGAAATAGTGTAATTGTTATAAATACATTACGAAAAGATATTTATATCGAAATAATTATAATAGGTAGAAGTTTATTTTATTGAAAACGAGTTAGCTGTCAAAACATACACAGTTCATATAACCTGTATTGGTTTTATATATCATCATCATCACTAGCTTGCCATTGTCCGCTCCAGGATATAGGCATCTTCAATGGCACGCCACTGACTCCGATTTTCGGCTCTTCGTGTCCAGCCACTGCCAGCCGCTCTGCGTATATCGTCACTCCACCTGGCTGGTGAACGTTCTACACTCCGTTTAGCGTTTGCGGTTATTTATATTAGTAATCAATCATGTAATGCGCTTTGCTTTGTTAATTAAATATCTATGTTTAGTTATCATAATCAATTTATCGCATTAGAGACAGGTACAATACAAATATATAATAGATAGGAATTAGATACTCTGTTATTGCCATTACTAGTTAAATAGGGTTAATACTTGTTTGTTTGTTGTATAATTTGATTTTATAATTTAAGTATGCAGTTACAAAAACTACCTAATAGTATTGTGCAAAATTTCACTTACCAAATTTGTTTTTCGATTGAATAATATACAATATAAGTTTCTAATTTAATAACAGTTTTAAAAATACAACTGCGATCTATAGCTTTTATGCTATTTTTTAAATATTGTAGTTTAGGAACTTGAATCTCATTATTGATGATTGTATTCTCACTATGGGTAGATTATGTATGTATCAGAATGCTCAAAGTCAAAGGCGATGGAGAGACCTAGAGTTTCCAAATTACTGACATAGCTCTTTGAGTAGCTAATGTGAAGTGGCAGTAGGCAGGGTAGATACCTGAAAGAATCAATAGGCGTTAGGGCAGTAAGATTGTGGAGTAGTAGCCACGCACAAGACGCCACATCAAGGGTAGGCCGCCTGCGAAATGGACCGACGATTTTGTTACGATGCAGCAAACGGTCAAAATTAGCCTGTGTGGAGAGCCTTGGGGAGACCTATGTCCAGCAGTGGACGTCCAAAGGTTGAGATGATGATAATGATTAATTGTCACCAACGAAAACAAGAATGAGCTATATCCATTTCAAATACAAGATAGATCGCACGCGTAATAATATTTTCTCTGAAGTGGTTTAAAGTGTAATCCATGAAAGTTGCATCTATCCTTTTTTACGTAAAACTACAAAGTTTAGGTATTTACATACATAAACTTTGTAGATATTTTTCTTGAGCAACGAGTTAAATTGCAATTAATATCAATAGCAGATATCTTGCAGCTTTTCGAAACTCGTAGAAAGTACCAATTTACAATATTAATTAGTAGCAGAGCAGAAGTTCTCTTTATTTGTTAGAGAATCCTTATAAAAATGAAGTGGTCTTTCGCTATACAATTATTGGAGTATTTTTGTATATTTTGCATATTTATTTTATACTAGCTTTTGCCCGCGGCTACGCGCGCATCGAAGTCGGGGTAACATAAATTTACTTTCAGTCTCAAGTTGTGTGAAGGCACTCCTGATTAGTCTAAAGAATTCAGAAACTCTATAGAGTACAAAGTAATTCATTCAGTATTCATGACATTATCTACCATTATATATATACCGAATATATATCTATAAACTTGACTATAAACACTTTAACATTTATAATATTAGCAGAGAAAATTGTTTCAGCCGTTTAAGCGTAGTATATAATTATTAGTTTATATATGCGAATAATGTAATCACCGTGCACAATATGACAATATGTGTGATGTGACAGTACTGACAGATATACGATAGCACATGCGCAGCACTCAACTTACAGCGCATGCGTTCTTACTTCCAAGAGGTAAGTTTGTGCCGTAGCTGCGTAGGTACAAACTTCTACCCTCCCTAAAATCCCCTTCCAGTTTAATTTTTGCAACTTATGCCTATGTCCGCCTCCATGGTCCAATATATCTTTATATTAAATTTCGACAAAATCGGTTCAGCCGTTTTAGCGTGGAAACGGAACATATATACATACACACTTTTGAATTTATAATATTAGTAGTGATTTTAGAACTTAGTTTAGCTTATAATTTTATAATATTTATTTATTTTATCACCACAAATGACATTCTTATAACTGGCTGTACTACTTGGTATTTTATTCGTTTTGATGCAATGTTAAAATTATGTACATTAACAGTATTTAAAATGTTCATTTAAATAATTGTGTTAAGTTAATTCTTCTCTGTATGATTCACTTTTGTAAGTAGGTACATATCTTATCTGAGAGTTTCTTTTTATGGCGATTCTAAATTATTATAACTTCATAAATCTGACCCGAATTGTGAAAATCGATCACCCTATCGGTGGTATGCTTTTCTCCTGTGATTAAAAATATAGTAAATCCCCTATACAAAGTATTTCAGGCCTACAGCAATTAATCTCGTGTCATCATTCTTCGAGCTGCTTTTGTGGGCTACATTCAACAGCCAGCACTATTGTATTGGATTATACTTTTTGTAGCCCTGGGTTTAGGCCCTGAAGCTATATTCAAATATATTGCGACCGTAATGTTTAGTGACTTTTTATAATCTGCAAGAATTAGGTACTACTAACACCTGTTTAACGTGTTTGTATGCTTCCATCCAATCCTGCTACGACTATAAACGCGGCAGTTTTATAGGAAAGATAAATGATGAATGGATTATAAAGGAAACATGGGAATAGTATATACTATACCTAAGTTTTCATTATAATCCAAAAATGTAGCCTATATAGACTACAATTTGTTGCGATAACTATGTACTACTAGCGATAACTAACGATACACACGCGCGTGAAACCGTAGACACAAACTAGTAATTCTTAATTTGTCGATATAATTGTGTCACCAAATAGTATTTTCAGATTCAAATTACAGCAAACAGAATAACATGAAACGTTTATGCAAATGGTATATTTGGCAAAACTATATTTTATTTTCTATTAAAAATATTTAGTACTAGAATTCATCCACAGCCCTACCCTTGTGAATTATATACCTAAACCTTCCTCAGGAACCAACCTATCAATAAGTGAAAACCATACAAACAAACAGCCGTTTGTTAGTTTTTGAGTTTATCGCGTTCATTCAGAAAGTAGAATAAGGCTTCTTAATTTTATAATACGTATAAATAAGATATCCACATCAGCAAGAAAAGAGCAGGACACGACTTATTAGAACATTAGAACTACGCTACGGTTTTATTCAGATGGTCAGCTGTGACTTTGTTGTACCTTCCAAGTCATATTTCAAAGTGAAATGGAATTTAACTGACTGAATCCACTCCTCACAATAGGGTGTTGCCGGTAGTACAAAGCGCTACGGTTATAGCTTACAACGAATGTTCATGTACAGAAAAGATGCACATTTCGCTTGCCCGGTGCAATCATTCAGAGATGTCGACGCTAGCAAAGTACGTTCAGCCATAAACGTTTGTTAAATTTAAAATATCTATGGCACAATTTTGAAATATTGTACATATTTTTACACCTGTGATTAATTTTAGAAAATAGATAGGTATAGGCAAGAAATATTTTGGGGACCGTCATATTTATGATTTATCTACACGACCGAGCTTGGTAAATCGCAGTTCAATCTTCCTTAGAATAAATGTGAACGATATAATATATATATTTAAATAAACGTGAAGAATGGAATATTAATTGTTTTGAATTAGTTGATACTTAATCGCGGCCTGTTATAAATCGCAACCTATTTGATCTATACCAATGTCATTCACAAAATACCTTGTTATTGATGCATTACATGTTATCAGATTTTAATTTATTTTCATTCCCTCGTGTTAAGAAATGATAAACTATTTCAATCTTTCACAAAATGAGGTTACCAGTAGTTTCTCTTTTTTAAACAAAATTGTTAAAACGCAGTTTCAATTACTGTTCTTACAATCGCAGTGATTCCCCTCTCATTACCAAATATAATTAAAGGTAAGTAATTTATTTAAACAATTATTAGAAATGATTAAAATGTATGTTAAAAGATAATTTAATATTTCTTAGCTATCGAATCTACCCGCAAGGGAAACATAAAGACATCACGTATTCTAAGAAGACCTTAAAGTTTGTTGATATAGATAAGCTTATAATTTGGTATCCTGTTAAACATTTACTTGTAATCTAAACTTAATATTCTTATTAAATACAACTTATTCTGTGCGATGAGCATTGAGGAAAATGTAACTCTTTTAGTAATATAGACATTTTCTAATACAGTAGTTATGTTTTACTAACTACTTTGGAAACTTTTTATCAGTCGCTATGTATCAAAAGAATAAAATTAATCGCATTACATTGCCTCAAAATTCGATTCATATTTTCATCATCTAATAAGCTGGTATTCGGTCATAACTGATTAAGATTAGAAGAACCCTTGGTTCCAATGCGTATGTGTTGGATGCATCGATATACATGTACTAATTTTAGCGGGATAAAGCTGGGACGAAGATTATTGTAAGTATATCATCTAAAGATGCAATTATTGTATATATCTAAAATAAAGATGTTATTGACGAAATATGTGTAGTCTGCTTCATTTCAAAGGTACTTCGGCAAAAATTTAATCATTGATTGTTGCGAATTGGTTTTGTCAACGGTCAGACTCGCCAGCAAATTAAAAGACAGACATAAAACAATTGAGAATTTATCGATGATCAGATATTTTAATTCAATAATGCCGACATATTTAAACGAGTACTTATAAAAAAATATTAACTCGTAACAGTTGTAACTTGACTATAAATTAAATTATCATCATTATCAAGGTTAAAATATCTTAATCTGACAAGGACAGCATCTTGCTTAGCCTTTGAATTTACATTTGAAAATGTTGTTGAAAATAATAACGTTGGTCTGATTGACCGATATGTCTAGAATAAACTTAAAGTAAGATAGTCTAGAATAAAATTCATAATCATAAACACACTCAAACGTCAAATGTCTTTGTAAGCGCCATAACTTACTGTCTACTCTTCTGTGACTGCAATACCGAACTCCTTCATAACATTTTTGCAGATAGTAATGTAGAGGATCAGACATATTTGACAGTAGATACTAATGTTTTTATTCGGATCAGAAATATACAGTATTTTTTTACATCTTTCTAATCTTAAAAGTAATCTCACAAAGAGCGATCGTCAATTCGACGATATCGAAATACAAAGAGCATGTATTTTTAAAAGATTGGTTGAGTAACTCCTTTTATTTTAATTTTTATATGATATGTATAGAATTAGTTTTATACCTTGATTGCTTATTGACGATCTACTACGGAATTCAATATTCGATCTATAGATAGATCTGTAGATTTTGGATTCGTTTTTGACATAAGCTTCATACAAAATATGTCAAACACGAAACTCGAATCTCAAAATCCATGTATGGATCGAATATTGAAAATGGCCGCTATACGAATAATATAAAGGGTTTGTTCTATGGGATATTAGCAGAAATCACTTTAATTATCACTTTCTCAATATTTAAAATTAATTTTATTTCTGAATAAGAGTCAATGTTATTAATTGATTGAAAAAAAAACAAAATGTGAAGACAAGTAAGCGGCGCATTAACTTCATAGTTTCCTCTGAGTCTTTTAGACAACACTTGTTTTTGTGTTCGCCTTAGTACTACATATGACACTAATTAAATGTAGCGACCAATATAATAAACTTGCCATTTAAATGAAGGTTTTAGAAATGCTTAACATAAAATAAATTTCTTTATTATATAACAAGTTAATCCTGAGCGTGATGGAAACGTAAAACAAGGCATAATATTGAAGGGATGGGAAAGTCAACACAAGCTCGCCCTTAAAATAATATCTGGTACGTTGGTATTATCCAATTTTATATCTATTAGAAAAGAGAATTGTGGAGGCAATATCGCCTGCTATCTACTTAAATGGATAAACTACGTAGAAGTAATTCATAATATATCAAATTAATTAGAGGACGGCTCACAAGCTTGGGGTAATATTTAAAATATCGCCCCTAAAGCAAACTTGGCTATACTATGTAACTATGTCAGTTGTGAAAATATTTCACTGATAGCTTAGACGTTATAATATAAACACTTCATGAAGACGTGCACTGGCACACGATTATTTATAGTTCTGTTATAAATAATGTAGTATCATTTTTAGGATCTAGTCACACATGAGCCACATAACTTAACGAAGAATGCAATTACTTCTGACTATATTTTTTAGCATAGCAAAAAAAATATCCGCATGTAAAACTCATTATGCCTATATTTTTTATTTATAGTCTCACGCCTGTATCCTTGAAGGGGTAGGCAGAGGTGTAAATAATACACCCACATTTCGCCATGAGTTTCAAGGTCCCACGTAATAGAGGGCGAGCCTATTGCCGTTACCGGGCACATCACCAGACTCCAGGCTGCTACTGAGTATTCGGAAAAACCCAGTAACACTTTTGCCCGACCTGGGAATCGAACCTGGGACCTCCGATCAGCAGTCGCATACGCTAAACACTGGACCACGGAGGCAGTCTTTTATTATGCCTATATGTCTTAATATATATATTTCTTGTGTGCATCTGTATGTCACTGAACTCCTCCTAAACGACTGGACCGATCTTGATGAAATTTTTGTGTGTATTCAAAGGGACTTGAGAATTCACAATTTAGTCCACTGGAAAATGGTGTTTTACTTAATTTTTTATTTGTAAGTAGTTGTGGATTTTGGAATGTTTCACATTGGAACTGGAACTGCGCTGCTAACGCAGTGTCAAATCTTATATTAATAATTTCGTCAAAGAGAACATCGAAACCTTACCTGAATAATAAAATATTAAAAAATAAAGATTTCGAGTCGACAACATATATCCTCAAAATTCGGGTTGTCGAGTATTTTGTTAAATTCTAATGGTTCTGACAAACAAATCGCTGTCGCCATATTGGTCACTCTAGCAAAACCTCACAGATACCGGATAACATTTTGAGTACTACCAAGTCTTAGTACTTTGTATGTGTAAATACTTTTTGCAGTTAGATTTCTTAAACAGTTAAAACGACAATGATAGAAGTATCCGCCCAATAAAAGAGATTTGTGTTACGCCGAACATAGAATATGATATACTATAACTAGAGAACCCCGAATTTACGCGAGCGAAGCCGCGGGCAAAAGCTAGTATGCTATATAATTGAGATGAATATGGTAAATATTATGTAAGTATTTATTTCTTATCTAAAATGTATACTTAGCTTAGATATCTGTTCCCAAAAAATGTTTTTAAACAAGATTTACAGATCAGCAAAAACGTTTTCAAGTTTTCGCCTTTTATTCAGCCCGTTGTTAATCCCAAGTTACCTCAAGATCGAACCGATAGCCTTAATAATCTTAAAAGTTGAAAATTAGACTTGAGACGTAACGGGTGTAGGCAGTGGCCGGCCAAGCGGGGTCTGCGCACGCCTCCAGTGCGGGGTCGACGCGTTGTTTGCTCGTAAATAATAACTTCATGCATAAACAATGGAAGCCATCTCCTAGCCCAAGCTCCTTCACTTCCAACAACGACACCCATTCATAATTTTCATAAAGTATAAATAAGGAAAAGTGATATCGAGCTTTATTTTCACACTTGTTGTTTTGTTTGAAAGGCGACACTGATTCCTTTATTGAGTTTCAATACTTTTCTTTACGGAAATGTTAAGCTGCAGAACAAAAAGTTGCCGGTAAAATATCGCATTGTATTCAATTGTAAGTCGTTATGCTTGTGTTCACGAGTACTTCCGGTTATGAAGAAATTTTATATTTAAATATTGTGTTTATATCTAAGTTGATTTCCTGTATACAAGTAATATAGGTACTAACAATAGAACAACACAATAAGTTATATACTAACAATAGAATAAATTTATTCCGTTAAGAGACTTACGTGATTTCAGTAGTACAATTGTTTCAAAGTATCGCAATCCAAGTTCATTTCCATTTATGACGTATGAAATAAGAGCGCCTTAGATTGTGTCCTACACGTACGTGAAGTACGAATAACAAATGGCGGTTACGGCCTGATTGAGATCTAATTTATTGGCTCGCATTCTGAGAACAGCCGCATTCTAAATCACAATAATGGCATACGGCCTCGTTCTAGCTCAAGCCTACAGATTACGTGTATTGTAAACGGTGTCTCCACACACATTATGTGTACAGTGTCGTTAAATTTAATTAAGGGCGTTGGTACAACAGCGTATCGATACATCAATAGAGGAAGGACCTCTGCAAAATTCATTAGTACTTGCAAACGGACGGTAACAGGTGTAGCCACCGCATTCAAATATTAAAATAAATTTGGTATGCTATTTTGTCTTCGAAATGGAATGATCAATGTTATATCCAAGCCTTTGCACTCGCCTCTTTTCGCGTGCAAAGTAACTTTATATTCTTTCAAGTTCACTACACTGTAAATTATTATTATTAAAAGTATGAGCGCCGTGTTTTCTGATGCAGTTTAAAGCCAGTAGTTTGGATAGCGGGTGTGTTTTCGATGTTCTTCTGTGTATATTGTTATAGTACTGATTGCTACGCAGATATTTTTTTAAGTAGAACCTATCTATTCAGTAATATTATATAATTGAATATAATATCACTTATGATGACAAGACTTATAACAATGAGTCTTGTCATCATAAGTGTAGAAGATTCATCATCATTCCAATTTCACCTTCGCGTAGTTGTCGACATATCGTGGTCAAATTATTTTTTGCTGATATTTAATCCTTCTAAGGTAACTCTTAATACGACGTAGTAAATCTTTTTTAATTACTAGTATATATTTTACTTATACCTATAGTACTCAAGTCTAAATACTTTTGTCGACTGACAACAAACTACGAAATGATTACGTATCTATGCTAAATTGCATAAAAAGCCTTTGTTTGATTGTAAAGCAACTTTTTCGCGTGCAGCTTTACTGAATCAACTTTCGTATAATTTTACAAATGGCCAAAATAGTTCACATTGTTCTATCCTGAGTTTACTTGGACGCATTCCTTTGTTATTTATTTGCTCGGTTAATTGGGTTTATTGAAGTGAGCGAGGCCTAGAATGATAAAACTGTTTCTGTGCTAAAAAGAGATGCAACGTCCATAATAGGATTTAAGTATAAAATAGGTTTCTATGTCGCCTAGGATTTATAAATAAATGCTAAGCCTTATTTTTGTTGATAGCAAATCACAGTCCTATTAAGTAATGTCACTTATAGCAAGATATATACAGAAAAACGGGCTCTTAGTCTTGTATATGTGTGGATTGTATACGTCTATATCAGAGGCTCTGCGCGGTCGTATAGATTTCACTTTGTTCGAGAACAACATTAAACTTTGAGTACAGGTTTCGCGGTATTTTGCTTTACTATTTGTTAGTGAGACACGATACGATTTTTAATACATATAGAGGCGTCAAAGTGTCCAGACTATAAAGCTAGTAAAGCTTTAGGTTTTGTGATAAGAACATGTTCGCAATTCAAGAGTATTAAAATATATAAAATTCTATATTGTACACTTGTTCGCAGCATCCTCGAGTATTCCTGTCAAATTTGGTATCACTTTTTTTAAAAATAGCGCAGTCAGAAATCAGTTCCCCGTATTTATTGTCTAAAATAAACTTGCAAGTTCCTACACGATCGATATGGCATAATCACCGTAGCCCTTTATGTGAGTCACAGTACAACAAACTACAGGCAAAATTCATATTTCCCAAGAACAGTAAAATGAATAAATGTACTGGTCAGCGGTTCTGAAACTGATATTGACCTATTTAACACAAAATCAACGACAATTATGCATACGCTTTCTAAAAGATGGTTTGAGTCGGTTCTTTGATTATGATTGGACTGTATGGAACGTATAAATAAGATAATTTTTCTTTCAAATAGATCCCCATTTCTTTAAACTAACGTAATGCCATAATTTTGTCATAATTAATCTAACCCTAGAATAAACAGCGTAATATGAAATTTATATGTGAAAACATGTTAATGGTTTTAAGACTTTTATTGTGATGTTATATAAGATATTGTAACTGTTTGTTTTCCCAGTAAAATAAAATAAAATAAATAAAATAATTTGTTTCAGTACCTTAAATGTGACATTTTTTCGATTTGTATACAAAATTACAAAGTAATATTTAAGTAACGGTCGCCCTATCGCGTGATTACGGTTAAAAGAAAGTTACTTTGTTTATAATAAGTTGGTAGTATTCGAATTAGTTTCTTTGAGACTTTCAATTTATATAGAAATAAAAATTTTAATCGAAGCATGGCAAACAGTGGCTCATACTTATTTACAATTTTTGCCAGGCCTTAGTGAGATATAAGGTCAGAATGTTTTGAAAGAAGATGTAGACTCAAACACTCTGCTGTGAGCACACTAAATATTATTTGGTAATAGTATAAAAGAAGGATTCAAGTGAGCTTTTTCTAAAATTTTTCTATAAAATATAAATCTTTCTGGATTTGTACAAAATACTATTTTAAGATTTAATCAAAAATAAAGCTATCATCAGACCTTTTTTCATAAAAATTAAATAATTTATTATTTCGCAGGTATAGATTAAGAAATATCCAGACTGTTTTCTTGAACGAATGAAAGCCTGTTTCTGAGTTTATTAATTACCGCGGACATTTCCTGACAGTTCTTTAACTTCCTTTAATACTCTTGAGTTTAATACTTATCGATCATCCTCCTAGCGTTACCCAGTTAGAACCCGGGGGCCGCTTTCTAGTCTAACCGGATTTGACTGAATATTAGCTTTTCCACAGAGCGACTTCCTGTCTGACCTTTGCAACCCAAAGGGATAGCTATATTCCACGGTTTAGATTAATCTCAGTTTAATTCAAGGTACTCCTTATAACTACTGTCAAAGATCGTCATGACAGCCGGGACAATTTAAAATACGCACATACCTCCGAAAAGTCATTGGTGCGCGCCGTGGATTCGAACCCGATACCCTCTGCATGGCAGTCTATTGGTATCTCCACTAGGCTATCGCTGCCTTCTGCGGACTATCTTCTTCTACTAGGCTATTGCTGAGGTTAATGCTTATCGATAATTGATTCTTATTGTACAGTGATCAAAATTGTAAGTTTTAAGTAAAAAAAATTCGGGCAAGTGCGAGTCAGACTCGCACTTGCCCGAATCGCGCACCGAGGGTTTGGTGCTAATTACGCTAGTCCTCTAAATTTGTATGAGCGCCCATACAACTTAGAGAACTATCTTAAATGGAGTCTACTACGTATGTATGGGGACACCCTTAAATTTTCCACTTTTTTATTTTTTGTATTTTTTCCTTTATTTGTGCTGCTTTTGGCCGAATTTCGTTCAACGGGAACTACCCTATAGGTTTTCGACCCAAAACCTATAGGGTACTTACGGTTGACCTAGAATTGTAAATTTTGGTCTTACAGCACAAGTAAAGGTAAAATTCCGAAAATTAAAATAGTCGAAAATTAAGGTTAATTTTGGTACTTACAAGAGTTACAAGTTTTCGCAAAAATATAACTTTGACCATATCTTTTTATCGGGTTGACCCAGGGCCCTGATTTTTATACACCTAATAGGAACCATAGACCTCAGTATCTGGTATAGATTCAAATTGCTAGGTACACCTGTTCCTGAGGAAATCGGTGGTGACACACGGACAGACAGACAGACGGACAAGAAAGTGATCTTATAAGGGTTCCTTTTTTTACCTTGTGAGGTACGGAACCCTAAAAATATTCTTTAATTTTAAGCACTTCCTTTCAATTGCCAGGTTTAAACATAAATTGTACGCACAGGCTATTATGAGAATTCGAATAAAAAGTACAGACATACTTTATAATGTAGGCTACACAATCGCCAAACGTGTAGTTTGCATATTAAACCCACAAATATTTTGCCGTGCAGCAAATTTGTGGGATCAATAAGTAAAGAAGGAAAATTGAAGACACGAAATTTTTGAAAAACACCAGTTGAAATAAAAATACAGTGACAAGGCTGTAATAAAAGCTGGTGAAATATTATGGGAATAAAAGGCAATGATCGAAATGTTGAGCGTTGCAGTTTTCTATGAAATATAACGTTCACTGCGTATTCTCGCATGATGCTTGTGACGTTTAGTATTATGAGTGTGGCTCACGTTAGCCAGGGGAACAGTAAAAATAAAAGATCAGGTGTGCGTTCTCCTTGAGATATTCTCCACTGCATTATTTATATCATCACATGTTATATTAGGTACACTCTTTTAATTTCGTTCTTTTACAATTCGTTTGGGGATTGCCTTTTCAATCGATTTTTCAATTTAATTCTTTTTTTTGTCGATTTTCCTGTTTCTCTTTCTGTGGTTGGTTAATCTGAAAGTTATCTGACATTTACATCTGAAATGTTCGCATTTGAGCATTATGAGCCGAATTCTAATTTGTTGTTGTCGACGGATGTGAAAAACACACATTTGTACAACGCCGCAGTTAAGTTTTAATCGATGATTTAGACAGCGATAGACACAAAGTGTGTCTAAGCTTAGAAATAGCATCAATATCTTAGATTTTGTTCAGTGTGAAGTAACCCATAATCCTTTAACTTCTTGTTTAAATAAGTTAAATACCATAAATATAGGATATAATTATCAAGAGTCAATCACTAAACACACATTAAAAGTAAAGCTTCTTTTCAGTGCTTAAAACACGTATTCATTCATTCACGATTCACATCTAAATCGGTCAACCCTATTATTTATAAGAAAATATTATGACAGAAAAAATATAGTGAGCCAACAGTATAATGGAGCATGACGGTTACACGTCTCGCGGTATAATAACGCTCTATTTTATCGTTAAGACTTACTGCTTGTCAATAGAACGTGTGACTTATTTGCTGGTATTATGTGACTCGCGTACAAAATATTCCAGTATCGACTCCAAGCTAACGCGCTAAGTTGAAAATTGTATATGGTTGATGCAAAAGCGCCGATCGCGGATCCTTTTATGTCCTACTCGTTATGACAGATAGTTACTTATACTTGGATAGAAGACGTAACGATCATTATAAAAATGCTACTTAAATTCTTCAGGGAATAGCGGAAAATATTTTTCAAACGAGAAAGTAATGCATACCAGATTAAAGAAACAGATGTTTTTAAATTAAATTCTAATATGTCTTCAGCGCAGCGGTGTAGTAAAAGAGTATCTACTTGTACTAAAATACAGTCCCAATCTGAGAGAACTGAAACGCTAAACTTGCGTGCTTCGACATAACAAAAAGTAAACAACTAGTAATCCGATACTGATTACGAACGTCGCAGGTTGTAAACGGTATTTTGTTACACACTCTATATCTGCCCTGTGGGACACATCCTACGTAAAAGCGAAGAGGGTTTCAGACTTCGTGAGTGGATAGGATTATCGAGGCAGCACGAGATCTTAATAGCCACAGCTATGTAATAGGGGTCGATCCTCACTAATACATAAGAGAAACAATGTCCGTGCCTGTTTGTCGGCAAATCACTCCCAAATGGCAGCACTCTAGTAAAGAGATCGCAACACTTTGATGGAATTGACTTTTGTTTAAGAGTCCTCATGTTTTCTTCTAGTAGAATCATCCCGATCGAAATGGTAGGGATAATTCAACTACAAGGAATGTTATGTTTGTTCATTGGGAATGGATATGTATCAGACCAAACGAATGCTATCGTACCAGGAATATTACGACGTTAATTTCACACTCTAGTTTTGGTTTTCTTCCTACTAGTGTACTACTAGTAATTATAAAATTTTAACGTTTTCATGTGAAAAAATATTGTTAAGGCAAATACATGATTAAACTGGCTACCTATTCTAAAACCAAAACTTCGAACTGTGTAAATGGTTTTGTTATTCTCTGACGTATACAAATTGTTTAAAGTATTTTCCTGCAGGGTAATTGTAGATTCAATATTTTAATTGCTATTGTTTTTGCTATATCTATAATTAGCAAACGTATCAAATAAGGGACACGATAATTAAACGTAATTTACTTTTCAAAACCAATTAATAAACGTATTAATTGGTTTTGAAAAGTAAATCAAGCGTGAATTGTTTTATAAATAAAGTTTCTGCACATTCTATTTCACTTTAAAAATAACACATTATTTCCTTCAGCAAGTATTAAAGATAATGTTGTGTATGTTTTTATATCTAGATATTAAATATGGCTATGACATTGGGGTTCCCGTTAAAGATACGCGTGTAATAACGACGTCAGTTCAATTTTCCCTCCAAGACGGCATTTTCCCGCGCTAATATCTCTTTTGGATAGACAAACAATGTATACCGTATTATTGATCATTCCATGAATATTTCGTTTTATACAATAAAAATTCTTCCTTAAATACATTTTTGGGACAAAAATGTATATAAGGCAGAATGGGGTCTTTGATGAATTATGACATCACAAATTTATCAAATCTAATTTCAAAAGGAGTGAATAAATAAGAGTTTCAGGTATTATGGTAAGTCCTTAGTGCAGTCTTATGGTGTTGATACACTTGAGCATTCTCCTGTAAAGAGCATTCTCACTATAATGTTACAAAACAGAAAAACAAACGAGTGTGATTTAGCGAGCATTCTTACGAACGTTCTGGCGAACCTTGGAACATAAAAAATACATAGAAATCGCGCAACAATGGCGGTATATATAATAAGCCCACAAATTCCAAACCAAAAGTTTTGAATTCGAAAACCATTACGTGGCAATGAGCTTATCATTAATCACTATAATTGCATATGGTGCTTATTAGTGATATAATAAATATCAATTGCTTTATTCATTTATTCATCAAAAAGGTAATTCAACAAGTAAATTTAATCGTAATTTATCTATTGGTGTTTAAGTTTGATTTATTGGCCGCCTATGTTACTTAATCTAGGTTTTATCATAATTCTATATCAATTAATTCTGAGTAAACCAGACCTGAGGATTTATTATCGATATTCTTTCGATATTCATTATAAGTAAGCCTATCATTTGTCAAATTAAAATTTGTAAAAACCAACGAAAATTCGAAAAGACAAGTAAATGTATGTATCTGGCTCTTACTTTAGATATAATTTATAAGTCAAAGCCAAGTAAATATATAGGGTAAAACTGGTGTTGTAGTACGGTTTCTATGTTTTTTCTATATTCTAAGGATTAGACTGTTCGCAAGAAAGATTGTGAAAATGTTCGTGGCTCTGTTCGTTGTTCGGTTCGACACAACAAAAACCGGCGAATACTCGCTGTTCTGTTACAAGTGAATGCGCAGGTGTAACAGCACCATTAGACATAACAAAAATAAGAATATATTTAAGCGTTGTAAGAATTATGGTAATTATAGACGTGAGCTAGATAGACGAGTTTTATGAATGAAATCGATATTGTGGTTACAGAAGAGAAACCAAGCCCAGTTTGTACCGTGATCGAATGTTGCCTTTGTTTTAGGTGCTTGAGCTAGCTATCAACGTGTCAACGAGACGACTATCGGATCAAGGGCGGGATACACAACGTTATCGCCTGTTGGGTGACACCTAGCTTGAGAAGCTTCTCCCTGAAGTACAGGGCAGTCGGCTCAGCAATTCTTCATAGCAAACCGGCACGGTGGATACATAGCGTATTATTATGACATTTTAGCTGCAGTTCTCATCATTTCTCTGTATAATAAGGATGATGCATGACAGTATTAGCACAAATATACCTAACCAAGAAGTGAAGATTATACATATATCAGTAACAATTCCTAAAATACACTTATCCTCTTTGGCTCAAAGGAACCGTACCACGGCTATACGACCGATGTAGTTCTCGAAAATGGACATGTATTATTGAATTACGATTGGTCTATCATTACAGACAGAACTTTTATAGCTAATAAACCTAATATCATAATGATAGACCGAATAGAGTTTCTCGTATTGATTCTCAATATCGAAAAAAGTGTGAAAGTAGAAAAAGAGAAACAGATACAAAGTCTAGACCTAGCTTACGGTTTATGATCAAATGGTGAAGCTACTGGGCATGTTTTTGTGAGTACGCGTTGCACTCATATTTGTGTTCATTGTTCTTGGTCATTTTTCAAAATGGGACCAACTCTACCCTGCGCTGTGCTTCACCATTTGTACACCGGCCCTAAGAGGTCGACTTGTGCCTTATCTGTTAATGTGCTTATTGCCAAAAGTCTCGATGTAGACTTGATTAAAGGCTCGCTCTGTTCAGCAGGATCCACTTCTTTATGCGAAACATAGCATCTTTTGAATAAAGGATCTTCTCGGCATGGCACGCATCGTAACTAATTTTCTGTATCCAAGTGTCTAAAAACACTATGTCGAAGTTCCGCGACAAATTAAAAGATTAATAAAATTTTACTGAATGTTAATTGCACTTTTGCTCATTTAAAAATTTGTTGGCTGGTAATCTGATGGGTACATACAACAAAATAATACTCGATAAATTGTACATGCGGTCGAATTTGGGGTGAGGTCATTATTTCAATACAAATACTTGTTATCCATAGTCTGCGTAGGTATGCGAGAACTAAGTAGGATTACCACATATTGGATTTGCTTTTAAAACAGATTTTGGCATCCGACCAGCTTGCACTAATTTATCAAAAGATGTTAAGACGCGTGCTATGAGCACGAGTGGCAATGTTGACTATCAGCTTAGGAATCAAAGACGTCTTTTTCTATCGACTGTGCTGTTTAGTTAACATCGTTCTTAAGTTAATATGCAAACAGGAATTTAAAATATACATTTTTACGGAGCAACTGCCATCTGGCATTCGCAATCCCAAGGGATAACGATATTCTAAGGTAAGGATATTTGCGTATGCTAACATTTTTCTATCGCCTGGCTTTTTGAGAATACTAGAACCAGCGCTATGTCCGCTTTGGGAATTATTAAATTTTTCATACGTATTATTACACCGTCTAGGAGGCAACCCACTGAAATGTTATGCGTAAGTCTTCTTATCCAATCTTTAACACGCAATAATGAATTTTGGAATTTATATGCGATGCGATATAAATTAATTATCATAATGAATTTATTTCTTGAGCATATGCGAAGTTTGCGTTGGTGGTTGTAATGGGTTTTCACTCACTTATGCTAGGCTTGTGCACATTAGTATATTGTAGATCCAGGTCTGATATATTCTTTAATGTATTTCAATGTTTTAATCTGCTTGGTCGATTAACGTGTTTCGAATGCGTCATATGCCTTTCTATCCACGGGCACAATATTGCAGCGAAATAAAATTCTGCACGGATTAACGATACGAACAGATAAACATTTGGATCGGCCGTTAGCGCTCATTCCGCTATGCTCCGTACAATTGTTCTGTTTTAGTTATTTGTTTCACGTGTTTGATATAAGATCAATGATGAACGCGGTATCGTTCTGCCTAGTGTCATAAAATTGGTCTTTAATTGTTGGGATTCGTGGGAAACTTTTAGACGGAAAGCGATCGGCGTCAAAATGTGACAGAGTAGGTACGGCTTTACTAAATATTATTTACTTTATCAAATCCTTTCGATGTTAAACAAGCTGAGCCTATGGCTACACCCGCATTATTTAGAGCTACCGCTGCTCACCAATCCCTCATAGCGTGATGTTGTCTATAGCCTTCCTTGATAAATTGCAATTACGTATATAGGCGACAAACGAGCAGACGGATCGCCTGATGGTAAGCAATTACCGCCGCCCATGGACACAAGCAACACCACAGGAGTCACAAGTGCGTTGCCGCCTCTTGGGGTTGGGAAAAGGGATAAAGGGTTTAGTTTGAAGAGTGGGATGAGGGAGCAGGAATAGGGGATAGGGCCTCCGGCACTCTCACTCACCGAACGAAACGCAACAGTTTAGGTACTGTTACTTTACGTCAATTTTCTGTGAAAGGATAGTACTTCCAGGCCCAAGCCGGCGCATCGATGCTGAAATCACCTGTAAAATCCAATCCTGTATCCAGCACAAAAGAATCATTCGAACAGTAATTTGTGAGATTAGAGCGTTTAAAAAACTCTTCAGTTTTATTATATAAAGTATAGATATATGTAGATTACATGATGCAATCATAAATTAAAAGGTTAAAAGTACATTATTTCATTTAGTCAATGGTTGTTACTGCTTTGAGTAGTTTAGTTGTGGAAAGGTTTTTAAGGGCGTGGTGTCAGAGCTACAAGGCCATTAACTGAGAAACGTGTTTTTATAATTATGTTTATCCTTAAAATGAGATTGTAATTTAATTATCGAATTCCGTGTTTGTGTAATGCCGACATTTTACATGATTTTCGCTTGTTAGAATTATATTCAGATTTTAAATATGTTATTAGATCAAAATATCAGATTTATCACAATGTTTGAAAAGTAAAATGATTTAATGAGAAATTTTTAAAAATAGTCTTTATATTTTGAAGTGATATAGGTAGTGTGAAATGAAATAACGTTTGATGTTTCCAGCGTTACAGATTTAAGTTACTGGAATACATACAGCTGATACTGGAAGCAAAGAGATCAAGCGTCAGCATAAAGCTTAGATTTTCTAAAACAACTTCAATTTAAATTATTGTCTTGTGAAGTTTATTTAAATTACAAGTACCTTCTTAGAGGTGAAACACTTAAATATAAAAACAGTAAGAAATGTTTCAAGATATTAACTCTACTACTACATTTTGATCGAAACCGAACATTTTCAAACAAACTTAATTAAAGCGCCGATTGGGTGGCATTATTAAAGATTTCTCCTTTCGAAAGTACTGTATGGTTTTGACAGGCGCTGTAATCAGTTGTTACGTAGACCGTACAGGATTTCTACTAACTGCGACACGTGCACACGATAAATGAGTAAGGAAAGATTAATGATGCGGAAAAAGTTCGGTCTTCGGTTGTTTCCCGGCAACCCACTGGATTCTATTTGCACAACAAGTTTGCTACATGTTGTACTGCGGCCACTGTTATAGAAATTTGCGGTTCTGGAAACATTCAACTTGGGGTATTGTTACAATGGTCATATACGTGCGTGTATATTTAAAGTGTTTTTCAAAGGAATGCGGTTTAAATTGACAGAAAGCGGTTGCTTTCATTTTCAATTATAATTAGTACATGCAGTAATATGATCTAATATAGCCTTGTGTATCTCTCTTTTAGGGCTGAATTTAAGTTAGTGAAATTAAAGATTTAATTCAAGTGTGAACGCCGACCGCTGACCAAGAAGTGTGGGTAGCTGCTGTGAAACCCGCACGTCACAAGGATGACGATGATCTGACATCAGTTCCCTGCGTCCACGACCGTTATATATCTATGTCTTATTATTTTTGATAGCCTATAGTGTCCCACTACTAGGCAAAGGCCACTCTCCGAAATTAGCATAAATCTCTGTTCTATGCGATCTCATGTCAGTCGCCCACAAAAGCATCTAAGTCAACGTTAACATTAGTTAATTATTATAAAATTGTGTGATGCAACCCTAGGAATCATCATCAGATGACTCGACTAATTATCACTTGACTAAATTTCACATAAAATATCAAATATAATCACATATTTTTGAGTTATTATACAACGAAAATAACGTGAAATGCCCATGAAAATGTTATCTTGTTGATAAGGATAATTAATTCAAAAGCTTGAACCCTTCGGCGAGTCATTAATTCACGCTTTTGACCTTTTTTATTTTATTTACATTCAGCTGTTTTTACATAAAAATTCTATTCTTTGGGTTGGGCACTTGGAATACTGTTGTAAATTACTAGGTATTTCAACAGCTGATTCTTACGTTGAGCTGAACAATAAAACAATCTTAAATTTTATTGCAGTTACAAACCTTAGACAATGTTCCCTTCTCAACCACTTCTAAGATGGAAAATATAAGAAGCTGTATATTAAAATACTTCGTAAGTTGTTTTTGTGTATGTTCTTCTAAGAATGCTTTTTAAACAATACTTGTGAGTTTGTGTTATGAATCATAAGGTAATTGAAGAAGGAATTTAGTACATCGTTTTCAGAGTAGGTAAGTAAACTTGACAAATGATATTTATACGATAGTCAGTATTGAAATGAGCTTCATTTGGTGAAAGTACTACTCATTCTGCAACTATTACTTTTAACTGATGTATTAAATTATAAATAACTAGATGAGCCCACGATTACAGCCGCGTTATTTAACGCTGCTGCTGCGGTCCCGTGGCTCGCTGTTATATAGCCCATAGCCTTCTTCGATAAATGGGCTATCCAACACTGAAATATTTTTTCAAATCGGGCTAGTAGTTTCTGAGATTAGCGCGTTCAAGCAAACAAACCAACTATTCAGGTTTAATTATTAGTATTAGAATATGAATCTATTACGTTAACTTATATTTAGGAGGCGAGCCTATTGCAGACACATTTCCAGACTCCTTTCATTAAACACACCACGTTTGATCCGCAATTCAGTCGGCACCGACTGATAATAATGAAGCACGTATAAGTAAATTTTTTTTTTTTCAGTAGTAATATTTTATGCTAAAAAATAATAGTAGTACTACTTACTACAACTTGTACTATGGGTTTTAGACACTTAAGGAATAAACTTACGTAATTATATACTTGTTTAAAGAAATACGTACATGTTATACATAGAAACACCCAGACCAAGATAAACATCCATGTTCATTCACACAAATGTTTGACTTCGACGGGAATCAAACTCGTGATCTTCGGCGTGGCAGTCGGTTACACTCCCGCCGCCAGGTCTTAGGCAAGCTAAAGTAAGCTCACCACTAAAGTCCTCCAGATCAAATCTCAAGCACGGCCCTCAGTATTTGTCAACTGCGCAAGACATATTATAGTGCACAAGTGTGTGAGTAAACACAAGTGTACCCTCTATTATCTCGCATTCATAGTCTGATGGGACAAACAGTGCATATCCGACACGATCGGCAAGTGATTGGGCATTACACTAATGACTTAATGCTGAGGCACGTTATTGAAACAACAGCAACTGTTGACTATTGGATGATTCTTAATAGATAAATAAAAAAATATTATTAGTCTTTCAGCCTCACACATAATTACACTGGGCACAGCTTACAGGGTTGGGCAACAAAAGCAGACAAAATAAAATGAACGTCGATAATATGAGTTCTGCTATTCAGAGCCAATATAAGGTTTATATCATTGCATGTGTTACAGATGCTAATAGTTATCTCAGGCTAGAAGTAGCTTGTGTTATTAAAACCGCTGGTGTGTGTAATTGTTTTCTAGAAGTCTTATGAAATGTTTCTCCTTTTTGCTATTTTGCCGATCGTAATCACGACGTAACGTGAAAATGATTATCGTTACCGATTTCTTAATCCGTTATTGGGCTGTTGCTTTAATGGTTAGTGACCCCGGTTGCTGAGCCAGCTCATGAGCTTGATTTCCAACTACGACTGATCTTGTTGTGAAGGACATAGTAAGTTGTTTTTTCTATGTTTGGGCTATAGCCCATATACATTATAATGTATATGTATAAAATATGTACGTATTTAAGATTAAAAGTATTTGTTTATCAGTTATCTGTTTGATAAAGTACAGACTATGCCTATTGGGGTCATACATCCATGTGTTATGTATTATTATTATTGAAAACTGAATAAATGTATCAGCCGTACTGTGAACAGTGATAGAAAATTACATTAAATTGCTGCGAATGTATATTCTACTATAACTTATATGAGAAAGCAACATGTTCGTTTCATCTCATTCATGATATTAGTAAGGTACTAAGTAAGCTGCCCACATAGTGAGCTACTTTTTATTTCATTCACCCGTGGTGGCATTTGAACTCTATAGGGCAAAGTACACCTAGTTGCTTTAAAGTAATTAAGTATATTCATAGTTTTTGTGTTATCAAATATTCAAGGCAAGCATATTTTTCTATGGCTAGCCATAGCTGGCACAAACGGCTTTGTAGTTTTTAGTAATCGTTTCAATTAATACGTAATTTATTTGCCTACGATTTAATACTTTTAGAAGTAGATGGGTTATTGTTAGTAATGATATCTGGTTTAGGATTTAGTCTCGTGAGCTTTTTAAGATTTTTAAATAAGTATGGTAAAATGCTATTTAATTCGTTTATTTTTGTCAATATCTAAAAAAATATAAATTCAGGCTCGAATCATAAGATTTTATAGCTTTTTGTTTGAACAATATATCGATTTCTTTTTAACTCATTTGGATATTATTCTTCACGATGCTTTTTTACATAAACTGTGTTTTTATCGCGGTAACTCAGAATAATTTTAACGAAGAACTTATTTTTAGAGCAGTATCTCTTTTAACAAACACCAAAGTCGTATATTTGTGTTCGTAATTTAATTTAAAACTGTCTTATAGAAGAAGAGCCCTTTCTTTCAGACATCTTGGATCTCGCGTGGGTAGATAACGAGTAGGTACTTGACCCATTTTGATCAGGCACGATATTCTACGAAAGCTTTCAAGTAACACAGTGTTTTGATAAAATTAAAGCTTGCTTACTTGTACAATCAGATCTCTGATAACTCTGATAATAAACACACTTAGTTTTCAAGTCAATATGCCTTTTAATAAAGAACCATTCATCAATTTAAAAAAATATTAAATATAGGTAAATTATGATATGTCAATCTCCTATTAAATCTGGTAGACTAGAAAAAGAACCTTAAGGTGAAATATTGGATACAACAGAGGTAATGGTAGGGTAATAATGATGGCAAATTCACGAAGTCTCAATTTGGTAATATCTGAGTAACAGTGCTTTAATAAATTTGACAGGTTGAAAGCTGTGTGTAATTATTAATTATTTCGCCGAATAATCTGATCTTATGTGTGGTGGGTTCAACCGCATTCACCTTAATCAGTATAAAAATTGGTTTTCAGCTGAAACCGAACTTTGCATTTTACATGTTGGTATTGGAGCTTTTATAGCGGAAACTTGGCCCAAAACTTTTCACTAGAGTTTGGTAAGGATAAAATTGGTTCGTAATATAAAATTAGATGTTTTATTAAATACCATAATTTTCTAGTTGTTATAAGTTGAAGGGTCTATGAGAACTTGTATAAGAGATTATTGGCCTGTTCTTTAATTAGAATAAACAACCAGTTTTATGAGAATATAGAGATCGTAATTTTTGATATTATGATTATATTTTATTTTTTGCTTAAAAAGCTTAAAAAGGACAACTCCCGCACTAGGACTAAATCCTGTGTCGCGGGGGACTTTACAAACATACAACTAACGGACACAATGTACACCCAGATTCGAAACTACAATTTATGAATCACACAAAGTGTTGTGTCGTGTGGGGATCGAACCCACAACACACGGCGCATATCAAGCGGCGAGGCGGCCGCTTCAACCACTACGCCAACCGTGTCATATATTATAGACAATTATAAACAATTAAAAGTTAACTTTAATAATAATAAATATATATAATTGTATACTAAAATAACCCGTTCAACACAAACAGCGTAATGATTTTCTCTCAATTAAGGACCATTCATTTATTTTCTATATGCTGGCCTGGGTGTCTTAGCGAAATATAATAGACCCCTCAATCAGTGCTAATTTTGGTTAACTAAGCTTAATTGGAGATTGGTTTCATTGTCTCACACATTGTTAAAGCTTTGCCGAACCATCCTTTGGATTCAAGTCGAATTAACTAGTATCAACGAAGTGGATACTTGAACGTAATCATTAACGATCACAAGGACGTTGACAAAGAGTATGTGATTCTTCATACAAAGAATATATCTTCCTCGCTATGCATACATACTAAAGCCCTAAACTAGTCGAGTCTAAGTCTCCTAAGCCCGTGTGATCTTCGATTTTCGTCTTCGATACTTAAATAAATAACTCTTAACAAAATATAATTTTATTTCATCGATTAATCTATCAATATCGTACCATTATTTTCTAAATGAATCAGTACAAACGAAAAAGTAAACAGAAATGTCAAAAGCTTCCTTTTCTATTATATTTACAAAGTACAATGACCGAGCAAACTCCGCACGTATCTTTGAAAAAATGTCGGCCCACACGGCTTTCGAGGCACCACCGAATGCAACTATCCCTACAATGTGAGCTCGCTTAAGTAGATGAAGTATTTTTCTATACGCACTTACTTTTCCAACATATTATTGTTGAATAATATTTCTATGTGGCATGAGAGAATACTTTCAATAGTACTCCATTGGTAAGTATGTAATATTATTATGACTACTTGACTTTGCGTGAAACAGAGCACAACGACAAGTCATTCCTTTACATTTTTGAACGGAGGAATTGAAATCACGTCGCTATATTAGGTATATGCGAATTTTGGAGCATTGGGTTTGTATCGAACTACTCGGTTAGCATAGAGCGTTGTTCGCGTACCGTGTACACCTGGTCTCATCTGTCTGTTTTTGGTTTACGAGTTTAATTCGATTGCCTGAAATCATTGAACCACTATTGCAGTTTTGGCAAGATTACACGGAATGACTATGTTTGACAATGACTACATCAGATTGCCAGTTATTTGAACTTTTGTAATCTCCTTTTGAATAACATGGCTTTTTAGCGTGAATATTTAATATGTACATTGATTTTATTAAGACGCGAGAGTGTAAGACATCTTTAGATTGTTACATTTGACGGGTTTAGTATGAAATACGAAAAATCTTTTAAATTGTGTCTTACGGCCATTTTCAATATTCGATCCATACATGGATTTTGAGATTCGAAATTCGTGTTTGACATATTTTGTATGGAGCTTATGTCAAAAACGAATCTAAAATCTACAGATCTATCTATAGTTCGAATATTGAATTCCGTAGTAAAAGATCTCACATCGATGCGTTGTACTGTTTTGACGTGAGAGAAGAAAGCACTTTTGAATTTATAATATTAGTGTTTACTAGTAAGACATAATCGAAGGTATGGATGCCGCATTTAAGACAAGGGCATACGAAGCTGCGGGCAACGGCTAGTTATGATATTATCCTCAGCTTGCAAATATTGGGTGTATTATGCTATCATGATTTTAATTCTGTAAGGCTTTAGATATATATTTCGATTACTTTATGCCCTCTGAACGGACTTGTTTATCAAAGTGAAAAAAGTAAGAGGTAAAATTATTTACATTGGGGTCGGATTGATAAATTTTCGGCCCGAGTAACTATGAAAATATATCCTTTGACTCAACCGCTTTTATTTGTAGGATAAAAGCCCTACAAATAGAAACTCATAATAAAAGGTCATATTGTATACCTATACTATTTTCAAAAATGATTGCTATATTCTGTTTGTAGTTACGTACGTGAAGTACAAGTAACCTTGTATGTGAGTCAGTTTTTGTACCTATTGTGCTTGCCGAGAAAATTTTTTTAACTCGCGCGGTAAACTGATAGATCGAATTTGATAAAAGTTTGATATGGAGTAAAATTAAATCCGAAATAAGGAAACTGATTTTCGCATGATGAGTATAGCAAGTAAGTAAAGAACGATTGTCAAAAAAAAAATTAAGCTATTTTGTTAGTGAATTAAAAAAACAAGCTGTCGTATGACCGAAACGACTATGATCTGGCAAAAACTTTATACCTACCTACTGAAAAGAAGGTAAATCGAACCCAACACAATGTCAATACCCATCTGAAAGATATCCTACAAAATCTTTGTTGATTGTGACGAGTCTTTATACTTGCTCACAATAACCCTGCAACCTCAGCACTGTCCTAGATTTCACATATTACCTAGATTTTTATGGAGCTTGGGTCGGCTTCAATCAGTATAGGATAAAGTCCTGAGAATCAGATTTAATATTTTTCTACTATTATATGTTTAAAGGACTCCTAGTTCAAATTTAATACTTATCAAAGGCACGGGTGCGCAATATATCTCATTCATAATTTGTTTTTATCAAAAAAAATAGACCTTCGGACTTGCACACAACAACATTGTAATGTTTGCGCCATACTGAAGGATAATTATAACACTTTAGTCAGATACAATACGTTTGGTAAAAAGTAAGAAGTAGTAAGACGGCTATAATAATTAACTGGACGTACCAATTTTTATTTAAGTAGAACATTTTTACCATCTATCTCTTGAACACATGTATGGTAATAAAATATAGTGATTACTTTTCTCTCATATTTAAATAATAACTTTTGAGTTCATCAGAACAAAACAAGTGGCACTTATCTTATTGTAAGCTTGTATTTACGTATTTTTGTTAGTTAATATAAACTGAAGAGAACATCTCGAGTTTTTTTTTCTGACATTCCATGACGCCTTAATTTTACACGTTGATCTATACTAATACAATAAGGCTGAAGGGTATGTTTGTGTGGTTAAACTTGCTAATCTCAGGAACTATTTGCCGATTTAAATATTTTTTTGAGTTGAACAGCTCATTTATCAAGGAAAGGTAAAGGCTATATAAAATCACGCAATAAGTCACGGGTGCAGAGCAATAGCCCGAAATAACACGCATGTAACCGCGCGCTTATCTAGTGTTCCAATAAAACTTTATCTGAAATAAATCAATATGTGTAAATTACATACAACGTGTGGATATGATTGCACGGGTGGCGTAGTGGTTTAAGCGAACACCTCGCCGCTTGATACTGCGCCGGGTGTTGTGGGTTCGATTTCCACACGAGACAACACTTTGTGTAATCCATAAATAATAATTGTTGTTTCGAGTCTGGGTGTTCATGTTCATTGTGTCCGTTGGTTGTATGTTTGTAAAGTCCCCTGCGACACAGATTTTATTCCTAGTGCGGGAGTTGTCATTTTCTATAGGGAAAAGAAGGAAAAGACAAGAGATATTCTTTAAAGATAAATATTTTTAAAGATATTTAATTATTTTCCATAAAAATTCAAATAACGCGATTTTTGCGGTTCTTACCTACTTTTTATTTCGTGATTTTTCACAAGTGTACCTTTTTTCAATTCTGTGTAAATTTATACGATTCTAAACCAATTCTAAATTCAGCATTAGATGTAATAGAATTCTAAAGGCGAGTAATCGGTACAGGTGAAGCATTTCGTCCACTATCTACAAGAATGGGTCATTTAACACTCAAAGCTAGAAACTAACAAATGAGATGAGATAGTCAAATAAGATTTCCAGATAACCGAACCGGAGTAATTCAATCACTTTGAAATTTAGAATTAACGAATGCCAAGTATCTTCGGTCCGTAGCGCGTAGGCTCAACTTGCCCCTTATTAGAATTTTCCATATTACTATGCTTCAACAAAATTTGAGACCCAGAAAATGTATATATTAAATTGACTCAAATTTAATTTTTATCTCAGTAATCGTAATAGGTATATTTCGCAAAACCATTCTACGAATTTTAGTTTTATCAAATACCAGACTGGAAAATTACTAAATGATATTTAACCAGAATTATTTGCTGAATGTAAAGGTCATCATTAATTCACAAATAAGTCGTTACTAAAATAATATATCAAAAGATTTACTATCACATAACACAAAAATCGTCTTTATACTAAAAGCCTTTTGTTATATTAAATCTGCTATTTTACTCTAAGTCAAGGAAAAATACTTTTTTAGATCAAGGAAAAATACTTTTTTAACATAGATCCAACTACTAAGAAACGTGTAACCGATTAAAACATATTTTTATTATTAGAAGCGCTTTGACAAGCGTATTAGAGATATTAAACAAGAAACACATAATATTTCATACTGTACATGAAACTGATAAGTCCGGGACTCATAAATATATAATACTGCTTTATTACAATATTTTTACCAAATAGTAAACACGGTTTATATAATAATACGTCTTGCAAACTTTTGTTGAGCACAGCTGTCCTTAGTCTCTACAACTTTTTATGACATTTTACTTTTTAATATTGATCATCATATTTTATTAATAATATTTGCCAGATTTACAAGTAATCAAACTCAAACTCATCTAAACGTAACTAGTATCCTTTGAAACAATTTCAATAAGCTGAAGTTATTTGAGTCTATTGTTCTAAACGAAATAATATGATGTGATTTTATATTGAAGTTCAATTTATTTTGAACTTAAACTAGATTACAAATTGTTAGTAAGAACAGTCATAAGATTTTATATAATTTTGAAGTGTGCCATATTCTAAAAGCTGCGCGATCATTGTCGTACGAGGAAGTCATATCCATTGTTATTCCCGTGTCCTCGTTGCTTCTATGAGATAAGCCTGCACTGACCGTTTCGAGGTCAAATATCGGACCGAGTATGCCATTATTAAAAAAGAGGAATAAAAGACATTTCAGAAAATAGATTTTTTCCGCTACGGAATGCTTAGTTGCATGGCGTCTGGAAATGTGACCGAATGTAGAAATGCTCATCCCCAAATATTGTATTTACAGAAATAGGTATTACTGAAACTGGGCATCAGTATTATATTTTAAAGCTTAGATAATGCGGTAGAAACGCCACATAATAAAGTGTCACTAAAATAAATTATTTTGGGCTTAATAATTTAATTCATTAATAATATTTCTCACTGTCATCCAAAACATGTTTCATGGCGAATTTAGTAAGAATATATTTTCTTCACTTGTGCCCAAATATATAAAAAATATATTGTTTCATAGAAGGTACCACAAGTATTTTTAAAAACCTAACAATTTACCATTTGTACGATTGGGGAATTAAAATATCACAATAAAAAATACTTATAGTAACTTAATTTGTTTGAAACTATCACTTACCAATAGGGATCTTTTCCACGTTACTACGACTCTCCACTTTTGTAGTAAGGTATATCAGACTAAATGTCAGAAACACCAATTTAATTGCCTTGAAAACAACTTTAAACTTAATCATGTTGACAACTTTGCGAGGTCCTTGCGTTAAAAACAAATCACATTTTGTAACGTTCACTTATTTGAAATGTTCGCGCGCCACAGTGACGGAGAAACAGAGTTCGGTAATGGGTAAAGTTAACCTGCGCCGGTAGGTACTAGGTGCGGCGCGCAACCAGTATACTCCACGAATGTCGGCGACCGACTGGGCGGACAAGAGCGCGGCCGCCCTTCACAGCCCTCCCTCCAACCAGCCTCTACATCCTCTTTTCTACACGTTACGCACGACTTGTTTTATTACTTTTATTTTTCTTTAATAATCTTGCTTAATGGTCTATTTCGTTGCTCGATGAAACTTCTTAAATTTCCTTTTCGAATGTATCTCGCGTTTACAATAAGTTTTGTCACTGTCGTTCCGTCGAGTTTGTGTCGTCCAAAGCTGTTTGGTTTGCATTATCATCACTGTTTTCCAACATATCTCAAACAAACTGGTGGTTATAGAGCAAAATTGCTTACCCCTATTTATTTGTACCAAAATATTATAGAGGAATATATTTTATTTATAGAGTAAGTAAATAAGCTGGAATTAATCAGCTAGGTGGGTGGTAGGTAATTTTAAGTTCCTTAGCAATTGTTCGCTCTAAATATACGGTAGGAAATTGTTACTAAAATAAAATATTCTTTAATATTTATCAAGCTCTGTATTTTTTTCATATAATTGCCACTCAATCGCTCAAGTAACGGGTAGATTATAATTCAGTTTATAGTCGATTTGTTTAACGTGAGTTTTGGCATAGTGCATTTTTTATTTATACTTAGAATGTTAGGATTTTAGCAAGTTACACAAAAACTAACACGATATAATGACAATTATACTTTTCGATAGATCATCAACTTCTCTATAACAATTTGATTGTGAATATATTATTATTTTCTGAGCTTTATGCAGTTCAGAATTGCCCAAAATATAAAACATTGGTTTCGAGATAGGGCTTTGATTTTCGGCTTTGTTCGAGAACCTACTGTGAACACATAAATTAAGTTTCGATAGAGGTTGTTAGCAAAAAATGTTAGTAAACTAAATAGATTAAGTAATTGTTAATGGTAATTTCTATAGACTGTGGCGTTTATTACAGGTACAACTTATAGCACGTATTGTTTGAGTGTTTTAATACTTACTTGATAATGATATATATCTTTGCGCAGACATGCCGCAAGCGCATAGAACTTTATAGCAAGGCGATATACGTTGGTAGGTACATATAGCACACTGACGCTTGCTTTAAAAATTACATTACTACACATAAGATTCTGCATTTGACACCACATTCGACACTTTTTTGTTAAGATATGTTTAACACATCGTATCTACTCACACATACGACACAGCAAAATATTCTAGTTGTATATTTTATAAACAGACACTTTTTAAATCATAAAATGGATTGCGCAGAATAAAAGAGCTTCGGTCTAAAAACGCAACGTATGCGTAGTCCAATTTTTGGCACTAATGAGACAAACACTTCCAAAGTTTATTTAAAAATAAATTTATAAATTTTCAGATTGTTATCGCTGCTCACTGACACTTATAATCTTAGAACAGCTTTGTTATTTTATTTGGCCAATGGTGGCAGACGGCTCCCAATTGGTCAGCCGGAAAGCGTTGTGTTGCCAGTGCGCAGACATAACAATCTGCCATTGTAGGTATAAATAATTTGCTTCTCTATTTCATTTTGTTTTTTTATTTCTTTTTTATTGTTGTTTTTTGTTTCTTATTCAACTATGTTTTATTTTGTACCTATTTTTTGCCAAAATGTTTTAGTGTGTGTCATTTGTGGCAAAATAAAGATTTTCTTTTCTCTTTTTCTTTCTTTATATAGAAGACCATGCAGTTGAGAACTATCGATCGTTTTTGTTAATCAAATATGCTATAATTGACCGGTTGTCGTGGGTTTGATACCCTCCCAGGATATTTTTGTTGTAATAAGCACGATTACTTCTTCTGTATCTGGGCGTTTTTAATAAATAAACAATTTAAGAATATACACCATGTACTTTAAATCATGTAATAGGTATAGAAGCTTCCTGGAGCATTTAGTTATTTTTTTTTTTCAAATATATTATTTTCGTCAAATTAACATCTAAAACGGTATATACGGTTTTAGACTAGTTTGCAGGTAATAAATAAAGTGCATCGACCGTCACCTTATTGATGAAAGGTTATACATATCTGACAGCTTACATCATTTATCTTGTTTAGTAGGCTGCACTATTATTATGTTTCTTGACAGACCAGTACTTGATCATTATTTTATATACATATTTAAGTGTGTGAAAGCTACAGGTTCTTTTTGTGGTATCTTGATTTTAGTTGTTAATTGATTACTACTTATAAAATTCAGAGGTAAAGAATTATTTTGTAAAAGTCTATATTGAAGGCTATACATAAATCTATGGACTAGCGATTGTGAGAAGCGGATGCTATCTCCGCTTAATGCAAAACATAGATTCATTTCCAAGGGAACTCACTCATTGCCAGATACGGCCGTATCATTTCCGGGACAATTGCACCCCCCCCCCCCCCCTGCATTGGCTAGTGTTTTAAAAAGTAACTTAGAAATAGATCTTTTATACATAGATAATAATGCGGGTCGGGACTTTCCGGATTTTTTTAATACTTGGTTATGATTGGTTAGACTTTTGCAACCGGAGTATCGTAACTTTGTGAAAAAACTAATATTTTCGAATTCTGGGACGGCAACGTAAAATTACTGGACACAGGACAACACGCTTAATTCCGGGACAATCCCGGAAATCCCGGAGAACTGGCAACCCTTTCCAACACAAACAATGAGTTTATGTAATGGTTAACAAAAGTACAAGCAACAACAAAAATACTGACAGAATTGCAAAAAATTTGTTTTGTACACTTAAACCATGATTCATATTTCAGTGACTTTAAATCCGTGTTGTACTGTGTGGTGTGTCACAATATGTTTGCATTAAATGTTATCCCGTTAAATGTTGAAAGTGCAGAAAAGTTAGGGTTAGGGAGATAGCAGTTACTTTTACCGCGTGGATTTGTATATAAGCAGGAATTGTTCGCAATCATCGGTTGATATTGCAGGGATGCAGCAAATTTATAGTCAACATATAGATGGTTAACTGTAATTAAATCATTTATTTCTATAACCAGCTGTTATCTGTTTTGAGTTTAAAGGTTTTTTGTCCTCAGACGTGGCCTGTAAGCCTGAATAACACCCAATACTTTAATATAAATATGCCATTTAAAACACGACAGCGCTCTTATGACTTCATTTTACCCGTGTACTATGAAAAGCAAAAGAAGATAGGCTACGAGCGGTGAAACCAGTAATTTTTGTTACAAACCTTAACCAATGAAATGCCAGACCTCGGTAATCTCATACGTGTAGTATATTAATTTCAAGACTATTTAAATTTTATTGTTTCTAACAATCTTTCATACTGCCGACATTGATTACGTTTCATTCTCACAAGACTGCAACTAACGAATAGCTACATAAGTTTCGTGAAGTTGGAACTTTCTTTTGACTTACTCAGTAGGATAGTATCGCTTTGGGTAGTCCCAGCAAATGCGACAAGGTGGCATGTTGCTGGCACTTAACCTAATCAATATATTTATCGCAAAGCCCAAAATATTAGAACCAGAAACGTATAATTGTGACAGTAGTCCTTTTCTAACGCAGTCTCAAGAAAGACGTTTAGTATTGAACAATTATTTGATAATCCACCAATTTTGGAAGCTGGTGCTATGAAAGTGCGAAAACAGATTAAAATTATTATGTACGTGCCTATAGAGTTTATTATCTGAAATGCAATTATTTTTGCTAGGTTATATAACCTTACTGCTTATTGAGATGAGAGCGTTCAAACAAAAATATCTAAACAGTAATAAAAAGATGATCAAAATTTTCATATCATTTCTTTGTAAAAAGAAATACAATGAATAAACAACCCAAAAAAACTGTGTATAATATGTTTGTAAAAATACAGAACGTTCCATAAATAAAATCAAAGTCACTACCTACGTAAGTATTACCTTTATTTGACGTTTTAGACACTCTTAAAAATAAAGCCTTCAGGTTGCTGTGATAGTGGTATTTGCATTGAGATAACATAACTAGAGTAACAAACTCCTACATTTGAAGTTTGAAATAGCGCGGCAAGCAGCCGAGGTAGCCGATGTAGCTTTGAATCCAATATGCAACTTAGAAAAAACTATATTCATCTCTTCCTCTTATTCAAAAATGACGTTCCAAAACGTAAATTTGATTGAGACAACAACTGAACGTCAATCGTCAAATGCGGTGTTCTCCAGTTGTAAAAATGTTTTCCACTGAAAACATAAAGGAGAGAAGAAGTACGCATACAAACATTGTAAAATAAAGAACCCTCAAAATACCACACCTTTTACCACCTTACAATAACACACCTTTTTTGAGCACTAGTGTAATAACTGGTATCAAATTGTGTAGAATTTAAATAAACAAAATAAATGTTCTAAATAAAAATATTAAATAATAAGGCATTTTGTTGTTAATTGTATCTCGTCGATTTCTCTTTAAAAATAAAGGAAATAAAGCTCCACGACAAAACGTGTATAACAAAAAAAAATATTCTGATTCGTATTATAGGAAGAATAAGTCTTAGTAAGAAACAAGGAATGAGTGCTATAATTCCGGTAGCCAAATGACAACGCTCACCACATTACGAAAATTCCGTAAAAATGGGAAATTCTAAGTTTTATTAATTGACAACATCGTGAAGATCAATGATTTTCTGCGATTTTTTATTGTTATTTACAACAAAATGTCGTGATATCAATTAAGTTAAGCGTGAAATAAAATATCCTGACTCTTAATCAATGCGAATTGCAATATTTCACTGCGTATCTACCCTTTTTATGTGGTTGGTTGGTATTCTTTTCATGTCGAAAAATTTGACACTGAAAATGTGACAGTAATAGGTCTACGGCCCTATAACACATGGCAACAAATATGAGCGCTCTTTGCTAATCTAGTTGTTACATAGATCAATAGGTATTTGAAACGCCGAGAAATTGAAAACGGAGTAATTGTGAAAAAGGTTTGCTTTCAATTCGTTTCGAGTGCCTTATTGGAGTACATGAATACAAGTCTCGAATACTCGCGCTTGTTAATTGCTGAAACTGCGGGTGAATGTCTGAAACTACGCATCCTGTAGACGACTATGAATTCAAACGGTGGTACCGAAAAGTATTTATAAGTGATTAATTCATAGATAGCACCGAATACTGATAGTTGTCTCCTTTTGGTCCGTTGGTGTATTGGTTGGTGGTAGTAACTATCGGTGATAATCGGTGTTCCTGGGTTCGGTTACTACTTAGGACAATTCTTTGTTTGATGAGCATGATGATTTGTTGTGTCTGGATGTAATTAATCTATAGACATTGTAAGAAGAAGCATATTTAAGTATGTTTATCAGAATTTTGATTACAATTATATTGGTTTTGCCAAGATTTAAATCTTTATCTGGAATAATTTGTAAGTTATACATATTATATAAACTACTCAAAAATATTATGAATCTACTTAGACTTTACTAATAATAAACCTCGTAATGATATGACTTAGAATTTTATTATTATAGAGAATGATAAAAATCATTTTAATGTGCTGCCTTTATTAGATTTTATTAGATTAGACTGCCTCCGTGGTCCAGTGGATAGCGTATGCGACTGCTGATCGGAGGTCACGGGTTCGATTCCCGGGTCTGACAAAAGTGTTACTGGGATTTTCCGAATTCTCAGTAGCAGCACGGAGTGCCCGCAAACGGCATAAGGCTCGCCTCCTATTACGTGGCACCGTGAAATTCATGGCGATATGAGGGTGTAATATTACACCTCTTCCTACCCTTTTGGGGATACGGGCGTGAGTCTATAAAAAAAATAATGTGGCCTTTAAAACCAAATACGCTGTTTATGGGACTTAGGTCTTTCTTAGTGATAATTATGATAACAATAATGACATTCTTAGAATTGTAGAATTGTTTGTGACTTTATATCTACTTGGTTGTAATTAAAGTGATACTCAAGAAATAATTCACACTATGATTTGATCTTTATAAACAAGAAAGGAATTATTATCAGACTTAGTTCATTAGTGATTAGTGATCGTAAAAGATTGTGCGTATTGTAAATGATATCATTCTACTATGAAAAAATTATAATCATCTGTATATAATATAATAAGATGACATTCTTGCGTTACTGACTGACAGACAAACTCCAGCCAAAACTATTAGACATAGGAAGTTGAAATTTGGCATGTATGTTTTTTGATTTTTTTTTGTCAGCTCCCGCACTAGGAATAAATCGTGTGTCGCGGGGGAATTTACAAACATACAACCAACGGACACAATGAATACCCAGACTCGAAACAAAAATTCATGGATCACACAAAGTGTTGTCTCGTGTGGGAATCGAACTCACGACACTCGGCGCAGTGTCAAGCGGCGACGCCGCTTAAACCACTACGCCAACCGTGCAGTCATACACACAGATGTATATAAAATTCTTACATACATACATACATATCGTCACGCCTTTTATCCCCGAAGGGGTAGGCAGAGGTGTATTGCTACACCCACTTTTCGCCAGATATACTTTAGTCCCACGTAATAAGGGGCGAGCCTATTGCCGTACCGGGCACATTTCCAGACTCCGTGCTGCTACTGAGAATCTCGTGACAGAAAAACCCAATAACACTGCCCGACCCAGGAATCGAACCCGGGACCTCCCGATCCCACGCGCACATTTATGCCGCGAGACCAACGAGGCAGTCGTATAGGGTTTGATGTCGAGTCTTCCGTCTCTACGCAAAGATGGTATTTGCATCGTGTTTTCCCTTAGTCGCCTCTTACGACACCCACGGGAAGATAGGGTGTGGTGACACTTGTATTCTATGCCGTCAAACACACGGCAAAATAGATAAAATTCTTTCATTGCATATTATATATACAAAATTTCAGCTTCTAAAACCCCGTAGTTTCAGCTGCGCGTTGTCTGTCTGTCAGTCAGTCAGTAACGCAAAAACTTTATCAGCAACGCTAAGTGTGTATTTTTATGTAAAATATTATATTTACGTTATTTATCCATAACCGACAACCGTATTTTAATAACGAATATTAAATACATACGATTTAAAATCTTCTGAGTTAGATTGTACATGCATTCAAAATACAAAGATAATTCTCAGAATGTGAGCAAACAGTTTGTCACTAATGAGATACAATACGCATTGATTAGAGCTATTAAGATCATAAAACCATTATGTAAGGGCAAGTTTAGGTAGATACTAAGCAAAGGAGGCGGTGGTACGTCTGATATATATCTTTTAATATTGAAAGATATTTATTTACGGTGGAAACCCAAGTTAATTCCTTTTATGCTCATCGTCCTCCCCTCTTAAGGCAGGCAGACAGGGGCGAGATTTGCCTCTACAGGCGTTTCGAACGAATCCACTGAAACCACCTATCGCGCAACGCGATTTTCGAATGGCGCTAAATTTGCGCCTTGCTTTGCCGCGGTACCGCCGTCATTTACCATTAGCCTCACGTCATTTATTCCCAACATACATGATAATCATGTGCTGGTAAATTTTCAATTTAATTTACTATTTGAGCTTCCATTTTATTAATTATTAAGCCAGCCTTAATTACAAGTCTCTCAATAACATGTCTATCGTTCACGAGTCATCAACTCATCACATAATTTGATTTTCCTGAAATTTTAACTGTAAAATAAAAACGAAGCTGCACTTGCTGTTTTAGGGGCGTTATTTTACTCTGCGGATTTGGCAAGACGTGACTGCCATAAGTTAAATTTCAGTGGCTAGTAAATCGCCTCGTGCGTAGGTCATGGCCTACGGCGTAGCTGCTACTGCGTAGACAGTCTACACTGCATTTGGCAGCTTGGTTATCTACATTGTAGTGGCTTCTGCTTTTTTATGGAGAATTATAAAACAAGCGAAAAATAGAACTAAGCTACTGATGAAGAGATACTGTTTTAATAACTTGAACGTCATGAATTTGAGTAAGCGAAAAATTAATTAAACTAACGACAAATATTGATTAATAATAAAATCTAGAATGGGTGTAGTAAAAGCGGGTTGTGGTTAATCCGTTTCAGATATTCAAATTTTAACCGTGCGACTAAATTACTAGGTGACCGACTAAATTACTAGATGAGCGACTAGAAATACAGAAAAGGCGTTACATAACGAGCTGCTAAAAAAATTCACTTTAAGAAAGCTTTTGTAAGCTGCTTTATTAATGACTAGAGGACGCCAGCAGCTACGCCTGCATTTTTTTTAAATTTACCCGTTTTGGCCGATCCCGTGGGAATTTCGGGAAATCCCTTCTTAGTGCAACCCTACGTTCCCCAAGGAACATACTTGCCAAATTTCAGGCTCCTGCGCCCAATAGTTTCGGCTGTAGCGTGTCTGTCAGTCAGTCAGTAACGCAAGGATTTTATATATTAAGATTACTGGTTACTTAATTCTATTTGAGGTCTTATGTTTATTTATTTGATATGATTTTTTATGAAAACTACAGATTGTTGGCGTGCGGGCGGGGCAACAAATCGATGCAGTCAGATGAGCAGAGTCAGAGCTGACGAAGAAGACGAAATTGATTTCTATAGCCTTCATTTCACGATCACGATCTATTTATTTATGAAAATAATCTCGTTCACTCGGGAAACTTAATAAGTTATGTTAGGTTTTCTTGTGACCCTGTACCCAAAAATAGGAGCCCAGCGAAGCAGGGCCCTGTCAACTTGGCTTAAAAGACTGAAGCGTCTTATTTTATTTTTGGTTCATTTGATTTAATTAAATGCATATTGCTTTGTTTTTTCGGAATACATTGTTTCATTTAATTACCTACCCTTAAATAATTAAATTTCTTGGCTAATAGTGTTTCTTCAATAGTAATTTCATTAGAAAATATCATAAAAATGTGAGCTCATAGTACTCTGCTCATTATAGTTTTTTGCAATGTGGTTTTTCTATTACGAAACACTTCATTTAAGATAAAATTGCCGCTCAGTATAAATAAATCATTTGCCAAATATTGAAAAAATGCAGGACGTAACTTTGGCACTAAAACAAATATTAGGCCGCTCAAATATTATGAAGCTTCTAATTTTTTATTTTAAGTAACTCAAATTAATGTTTGTAAGTTGCTGTTCTGTTGATTTCTCATCACTCGCAGTCAGTCGCTCACTTAGTAATTCTATAACCTAAATTAATTATTATTGTCACTCAAAACTTTAATTTACAGTCACTCGTTTAAATACTACCTCTTTTTTATTTTGTGCATATTGTAAAATTATTAATTATAATAATGCAAACTCGACCATATATGTTCAAAGGCGTGGGTAATTTGGTGGGCGAATATTACGGAACTGCTATTTTAAAACAGAAAGGATTAATTCCTGGTAAGTACCAATATTTGAAGGTACCTTTCGATTAAACTTGGGATGGGAGGTATAACCTTTTAACTTTTACACGAATTAAATGTGTGAGCTATTTTAAACGGAAACCAAATTCAATATTGAAAATGATTACTAGAATGACCGTAAATTATTTCGTGGAAGCCGTCAATGTAAAAAAAAATGTCCGTCGCTTTAAAACATAGTCCAATCCCATGACACTATAAACGAGCATATTTGTGAGGATGGATGGATGTCGTCACTCGTTCACGAACCAAATATAGAAATAACCCGTTAGCTTGCTCTTGTTGCCTTTACAGACGCCTTCGTGGGCAAAATCTAGAACTTTATATTTCAGAAATTATAATACGTGACCGAAAACACAGAAATAGTTTATTAAGTAGCAGTGAAAAACATTAGCTTGATTCCAAAGGTTTTATATAAAAACGCAAAGGGCGAGCAACGTTATTATCTTCTTATTCGTCTCTTTGTCTTAGAAATCGACTTGACAAAACAAACCAAGACTTCAGAATGTTCTATTCTCGTCAGCATTAAAAAATGAAGACGAAAATGTATTTGCTTTACCAATAAAAAGCCCTGTATGTTGACTCAGTAATCCAAACAATGTCTCTAGAGTATTTTACATGGACATTTCCGTGGAACCAGATGGATCAGTCAATGTCTTCTTAGTTTAATTTTGCGTCGTCGAGGCCACATAGTAATTCTATTATTGTACATTTCGGTTACCGTTTTAAAGGAACTACGTTTCTTTCAAAAGGAAGTTGAATAAAGTAATACTAATAGTTATTCTAAATTACATCTTATATTTTTATTATATTGAAGTAATTGTACCATTGAATAATACACGACCAATTTAATTACCCAATAATAACAGGAAAAAAAAGTATGAATAAGCAACAAAAATGTTTGTACATCTATATATTATAACCGGTACACCTACAAGTACTACATCTTTTCTATTAATACTATATAGATCCAAAGGCTGCTTGGTAGAATCGCTGATATGGCCGGCCTTTGCCTTATACTTTCTATGTATTCTCATATTTGATTATGGTATACAAAAATAAATTTAATAATCTTACAATGTAATCCATTACAAAATATTTCGGAATAGGATAAAACTTATAATATTGATAACATTTTGTAGATGTAATATTTCTTTGTGATAATAAATAATATGATAGAGTAGGTAGACATCTACTACTTTTAAATGCATATGGTATTCTCCTAGAAGATTACTCACATATTGCTGAGACTGCATAAGAATCTCAATGCTACCAAATCAAAGAGCGAATCTTTTGGCTCCTTTGCAGATGGTACACTCCCAAAGGAACATTGATATTTTTGCCACAAATATGGCTATTTATTAGCTGTTATAAACAACCAAATATATTGGCCTTTTCTTTTACATGTTTCGTACGATCATAATGTTTTTCAGTAACGATCTGTTTATTTGTGTAGTTTTTCGAATTCAAGAGTTTGATTCTTCTCGGCATTCTGCTAAAATCCGATTAAGTGATAAATTCGAGGCGGGTTTGTATCGGCGCCGCGCTAGATCGTCCTGTCGATGGTCACAAGTTACTGGCGTGACGTAGATACGCTTAACATTCATTGATTGACACTCGATTGACTATCTATCTGCTTATCTTTTTCTTTAAAGCCATACGAATGTTTTACACATATATTTGTATTTGAATAGACACACAATTGCATTGTGTATGATCTATAATAATGAGACCAGTCTCATTTTTTAAACACATACAAGTTATGTACTACGTATTGATTAAATAAATAGTTTTGAAATAAACAGTTCTGGCTTACACAAAGTATATTATTATTCAGACTCGAAATAAATATTTTTGGCTTACACAAAGTATTGTCTCGAATGAAGATTGAACTCGCATCATTCGGCGCAGTGTTAAACGATGACAAGGCCCCTTAAGCCACCACCACCCTATAATTATATGCAGTGATAACGTAACCCACTGTTATATCATTTTTGAGAGATCATGGTATTATTAACCCTCAGATACATTAGGAGGATGTTGCAGAGACATGTTACCCCAAGTGTCAGCAGTGCTTTGAGAGCAAGTCCTACTTTACGTATATTCATCATAATATGGTGAGACCTATTTTGTGAATCTCTGAGCCACATAGAAGAAAGAAGAACATTGAACATCTATCAACATGTTCGGGGTCATAATTATTATCGTAATGTATTTGTGTTTTTATAATTTCGTTATCAATTTATCACTCGGCATTTTAATAACGAAACATTGGTCGACAAAGTACCATATACATATTTTCAACTCATAATCTAGGTCCGTACTGTAAAAGGTAATCCTATTGTCTACGGCTTGCAATATCCTGAAAGAGAAATGCAATAACATTGCTTCAGGCAATTTAAACCTGAATGTTAATATTCTGTACATCTATTTTTAAAAAGAGTATTTTTTAAAAATAATACAGAATATGTTTTATAACTTTGATAGGATTTCAATTCAGACGCGAGCTTTCCCTATTGCTGCAATAAAATGTGAAAGATTAAAACAAGCTTTGTATTTAGATTGCAATTCGATTACTGTAATTTTTTTTTGCTATAAAGTAGCAATATTCTACATTCACTCTTAATAAACTTGCAGAACTATTGTGATGTTCTTACATAAACTTAGTCTCGTTATGTCACTTCAATTAAGTGCTGAAGCTCAAATTTAAATGCCAAGCTTGAATAAATATTAAAAACCTTAAGGATGTTCTCCTTAGACGATAGCTGCGGTTGTTTTGTTGGAGACGGTCAAAGGAATTGAGACTATTAATGTTATTTTAAAATTGGAATCTTGTAAATAAAACCCAGTGCAATCCACTCTTTGCCAGAATATCTCGAGTAGAACGCTATTCCATTTGAAAATAACCGATTTTGTGATACCAATGTCCACGGTGTGCAATCCCATTCATATGTGGGTTTAAATAACGATACGCGGTAAATAAAGTCAACGGAATAACACGTTGTGCAAAAAATATGTCACAGTTGCAATGAAACATGCGTCGGCCGCCTTAACCGTGCACCCTCTCACTAGAAATTATCACGCTTTTCCGGACCACGTTGCTTGCCAAATATCTACCCATAAATTATTGTTGTTTGACGCATTACGGCAAAATCTATTACAACGCGTTATTTAGCTACATTATGTGCTAAGTTATATAACGTTATTTATAACTGATGTCTCTAAGGGTGCAGGTGCGCTTATGTTGTTGGGTTAATTGAAATAGTGTGTTCAGAATTTATCTTAGTGTGTCGTATCGCAGGGAATTTTACTTATTTAGACCAACAATTACTTCTTCATCTGCAAGGTGCAGCTTTCTGTACACATTTTTATTGGATGTATCAGTGGATGTTCTATGATAGAACAAACCGATGGTTTTAGTAGAAAAACACGCGGCCTTATACATTTATCTATATATAATGAAAACCAAACTATGAATATTACATACTAGACAATACATATACAGATAAACGTTCGATCACTTTATCTGACCCTTATAAGCGATTGCCACAATGATATCAGTCTTATCCGCCCAGTTGCAGTAGCTCGCATCCGAACTATTTTGGTCGGATGGCGAAGAGTATGTAAAAGGCACGGGCAGTCCTTCTCACTTTCACGTCAACATATCTATTGCCGTCTCTGTCAATGGAGGTCAAATAACATTTTGTGGAGCTTCCTTTTATTAGGTCTACGCAACATTAAAGGGGGAAAGTAGAATGTTTTTAGTACTACATTTTCACGAGTTGTTAATTAAGAGCAAGTTGAAAGTATAAAAAAAGGAAAATTAGGTAATTAGCGCTATTTCTCTAGCGAATAAGAGAAGGTATTTTCATTTTAGGACATTCTAACGTTTTTCACTCTTTCAGACGATGCTTTAAGTATTCTTAGGTAGTCTGGCTCGTCAGTAATTAGAACTAATTATGCATTAAGAATAATGTTAGTATTTTTAGGGTTCCGTACCTCGAAAGGAAAAAAACAGAAACTTTATAGGATCACTTTATTGTCCGTCGGTCTGTCAAGACCCTTTTTCTCAAGAACGCGTGGAGGTATTAAACTAAAATTTATATAAAATACTCAGGTCTGTTGTTCCTTAGAGCCGTAAAAGAATCAAACATCCAAGCCAACGCAATCAAAAGATACAGCCGTTTATGCCGGCAATTTCCGCCAATTTTCGAAACTCGCAAGGGCATCAAAACCTACAGACTACTTCCCGTGAACTCAGAAACTTGAAATTTGGTAGAAAGCAACGTCTTATAACACAGACAAAGGGAAAATTGCAAAAACCGTATTTTTTTTGTTAAATCACATAAAAATATAATTTCCGCTAATTTCCGAAACTCGCAAGGGAATCAAACCTACGGGTTACTTTCCGTGAACTCAGAATCTTGAAATTTGATAAAAAGTAACGTCTTATAGCATGCGTTGCGTCTGCCAAATTCCATATGTGCATTTTTTCATATTTAGATTTTTCGCTAAACATAATCTCCGTTTCACTCCGTAGGTGCTGATAAAATCCTTTATTTTATTTTCCGTCTAGAAATATTGAAAATACTGTATGTATTTTGACCGTTTAGAAAAAACAGTATGTGCAGTAATGCACATAAAGGATTTGCGTTCCGTCTTTGGTCACCCACAACTGTGGGCGCCGTGACTGCGCGTTGTGATGTAAACATTATTATAAAATACATAGTTTTATTAAATAAAAGTGGTAAGTACGTACTGAATTTACTTAGATTATGTTGTTTTTTATATAATACTGTAAACAATTCATCAATAAATTGCAATTTAAGGCGAGGTTGCAGTACTTTTTAAGATTTTTGAACGTCTAGTCCTCGTAATGAATAAAAATTAAAGTATAAACGTTGAACATATCTTCTAGTAAATCGTTAAGATAGAAACACGATTTGGAATGATTGGTTCGATAAAAAAAAATGTCAAACATGGCACTAAATCACAATTTTAAACGTGTACTGCTTAGAGATTCCATAATGAATTTATATGAAAGTATTATCAATAGAAACAGCTCTTTATTTTAAAATAAATGGTAAAAACAGATTTCGTAATTTCGTTATCATTTTTCTCCAAGAAAAAAAATAGTCAAAATGTTGGCATTATATCGCTCGCCGGTCGTTCATCAGTGCCTGTCTAGGCGTGATTGAGGGCGGACGTACGTCGTTGCTCCGCAAAATCCCCCTCCACCCCCGCATGCACGTTTTCGCAAAAGTACAAAGTAATTCGTATTCCAAACTCAATCGTTCAAACCATAGACATACTAGTAAGAAACCGTAGACAGGTTACTGACAAGGTAACATGACGGAGCTTACGAGTGGCACGCATCGCGAAAAGCGTACGCACACTAATATAAATATGTCAAAACGACACACTAAGAATTAGATAAGAAGTGTAAGTGAGATAGCACATCTAATCGCAAGCGCGAAATAGAGATCAACATATACTCTCTGGACCGAAGCGCATTGTGACATCATGCTGACCGTTTCACAAACAATAATTTGACTCAGATGCGACATGATCACTTTGTCTGTCTTGAGTAAATTCAATTCGCCTCAAAGTAAATTTGATTAATTCATTTAAGGTAGGGAAATAAAAAGTCGATGTGATTTATTTATAACATTTATAAAAAAGTACATTTCATTCAATGGAAACCTAAAACAGTACGTTAATATAAAACCTGTGCGCTGCGGACCCACCGTAGCCTTGGCTATACCCCTGGGGGTATGGTGGGTCTTTTAAAGCTTAACCGTACTCCTGGCTGAAATGCTCGTAGTGTTATACCAACGTGCCACGTGGACATTAAACTGAACAGTGTTATCTCTCGTATGATAATGACTTACTACTTACGTTTTTGTATTTTTAGACAAGCGAAGAAAAGCGCTAGTACGATGATATAGTGCAACAAGGAGATAAAATAGAGAATAACGTTTAGGTATTACTGCTAATGGTTATAATGCTTTGTATATTATAGGTATAATTTGTGGTACTGTTGAAGACCCGTCATCATCATCATCCTTGCGCTGTCGAATAGTTCTATTGAACAGTTCTATGATAGAACTAGTGATACTTTTTTTTCCCACTAGTTCTATTAGCACAACTTGATGAGAAGAATAGAACTAATGGGAAACAGTTATAGAAAATTTATTTAGCGTCACAACATAGCGCTCACAAATCCGAATAAATATGTATTTATAAAAATGTGTTAAACGAATGAACGTCTACAAAACAATTGAACGTCTACAAAACAAATGAACGTCTACAAAACAAATGAACGTCTACAAAACAAATGACTACCAGAAAGTGATCAGCTATCGATAGTGATTGCAAAAAACAGGTGCATGCGATTTTCGACCTTATTGACAATTCATGACAACTTTTTTATTTTGTTTTTCTCGCTTTCTGGCAATATTAGGGTAACTAGCTGACCCAGCGAACTTCGTATCGCCTTTTTAAGAGTTTTTATTTAATTCCCTTTTTTCTAAGCCCCTTTTCCAAAGTTCCCACTGACTTAGCGCTTAATCTTTTATCATTTCAGAGTCTATAAATGATGAACAAACAAACATAGATTTTTATATACCTAATAATGAATTCCCCATTCCTTAAAATATCGGAGACGATACCCATATCGATTTAAAAAAAAATCCTGCCGCCATCTTTGATTTCCAATCCGCCATCTTTGATCACGAAATAGATGTTGTATTTGGATTCACCATGCTTTAAATCATCAGAGACGATACCCAGATTGATTTTTTAAATTTTCCATCCGCCATCTTTGATTTCCCATCCACCATCTTGAATCACGAAAGATATGTTGTATTTGGATTCCCCATCCCTTTAAACATCGGAGACGATACCCATATTATTTTTTTTTTAATTTCCCAACCGCCATCTTTGATCACGAAATAGATGGTGTTTTTGAATTCCCCATTCCTTAAAATATCGGAGACGATACCCATATCGACTTTAATAAAAATCCCGTCCGCCGTCTTTGATTTCCTATCCGCCATCTTTGATTTCCCGTCCGCCATCTTGGATCACTAAATAAATTTCATATTATTAATCAGCGTCCCGAAAATCTCGAAAACGATACCCATATAGATTGTATCCTATTCGTTTAGCCTTTTTTTGCCTTTGACCCAACCCTCCCCCTCCTCGTTTGACCATTTTATTATTTTTGTCTGACCCCTAAAAGTTGTGGCGTAATTTTATATAGCCTAGCCTTTCGGAGTAATTGGGCTATCATAGGCAATAACAATTTTTAAAATCCGCCTGCTAGTTCCTGAGATTAGCCGACATTATCTTTTAGCCTTTTTAGCCTTTTGCCTGGCCCCAAAGGGTCAAAGCGTGATGTTATATAGCCTATAGGCTTCCGGAAAAACTGGGCTATCGTATACAAAAAGAAATTTTCAGATCCGACCGGTAGTTCCTGAGATTAGCGCGTTCAAACAAACAAACAAACAAACAAATAAACAAACAAACAAACAAACAAACTCTTCCGCTTTATTATATTAGTATAGATAAAATTATAAATTCTGACTAATGTCAATTAGGTTGAAAATCGCATGCACCTGTTTTCTGCAATCACTATCGATAGCTGATCACTTTCTGTAAGTCATTTGTTTTGTAGACGTTCATTTGTTTTGTAGGCGTTCATTTGTTTTGTAGACGTTCATTTGTTTTACACATTAAACAAATGAACGTCTACAAAACATATTTATTCGGATATATGAGAGCGATGTCGTGACACTACGGATCATTCCCAGTAGTTCTATTGAATGCCCTTGTAAAAACATACATAGAACTAGACTGGGACATTACCTATTACTGATCCCATTAGTTCTGTTCTCCTCATCAAGTTGTGCTAATAGAATTAGGACAGTTCTATCATAGAATTGTTCAATACTACTACTATACTGGGAATGATCCCACAAAATAGTAGAACTTGAAATTAACGAACTGAAATTAATAAACTAATTACACAACAATATTATCTGGGAGTACGGTTAAGCTTTGAAAGAGCGACCATACTCCCAGGGGTACGGTGGGTCGGCAGCGAAAACTGTGCAGTACAATCTACTTAGTTGTTTAATACTAAAAGGAGAAAAACAAGAACAAGTGAATGGACTTTGATCATCCGTCAATGTTTGTAACGTACGTATGATTTTGTATTTCTATAATAATAATATATTGTGTTGATTCAGCCTCAAATCACTTTTATTACTTGACAAAAACACACATCAGTATTTTATTATTACGAATGTCCCATCTGGATACTTTGTTTTTTAGTCTTTGAACACGCACAATACTGCTTCTCTTTTACACTCGCTAAATGCCAATTTTTTATTCACTCTATTATTTGTGATACCGAATGTATTATAAATTGAAAATAAAACGTTGTAATATTGCAATACTCATGAATGAGAAGTGATTCCATAACTTTTAGTCATTTCCTACTATAGTTTAACTACTTTAGCAAAATCTCATTACACACGACGGCATTTTCAAATGTAATGTACACACACGCGAGTAAAAGAGCGAGCGCTTCCGACCGCAGCGCGTACGCGACTAAAGCCAAATGAGACATTTAGAAAAAAAAAGTTTGTCATGAATTTGTCAGTTTTTAATGTGCCACTTTTGAATTTCGCATAACTCATCTACGGTTTTTTTACGCTGCGCTGTGGCACACGCACACACGAAACCCCCCCTCCCCTCCCCCGCTTACTCGCTGACGCCACCGCCGTGTTTTTATTTTTGCAGGGGGTGAGGTCGAGCTACGCACTGTACTGCAACCTCGCCTTAAGTTCCTAAACAATATTATAACCAACAAAATAGTTTTGTGTACCCAATGATATTACAATAATAAAAAGGTGTGTGTACCTATCGTATATTTTTTAGTTTATTACTAGAATATTATTACAATACCTAAAAATAATGTTAGTGATAAATGTAATAATAGTAATAAAAGCTTCTGAGTATTTGACTGTGTGATTGTTTTAGATTTTTTGTTACTTCTTCACGTAACTTTTGAGCGTAAGTAGATACCTAACTATATTTGCACACACAACGCTTATATTTACATATTATCTAAGTACCTACGTGCCTTAAAGTGAGGGGTATGTAGTAAATATGCATATTGTGTTAAGGTATGTTGGGTAATTACATAATTATGTACCTACACTTGTGGTTGTGGTTTAGGTTCATATGTCTTTCAACCCATATACACTCAAACCAGCTTCACGAGGACAGATATTAGTCAATTCAGCTAAAGGAATTGTCATCAACTATAATAATGAAGATTAAAATGTGCCTGATTTATTTACGTCCAATAGTTACGACTCTACGCAAGGCCTGAAAATTTCAGATTTAAATCAAAATGTCTCCAACATATGTAGTACAAAAGTTATCGTCTAAAAAGATGGAAAGTAGTATGATATTTGAAGAACTGTAGAATTTTACGTATTAAAATCTTCTTGATCCTTTCGTAGATAAATCAGGAATGGATCTTTTAAAATATATACTTCTCCATATGTTGAGTTTGTGGAAGTCCGATCAGAAGCAACAGCTGTTGAACTGGAGAACAGAACAAGACACCTTCTGGTAGCGCCATCTACCTTCCTATCTATAACTAATCGCATCAACATCAATCGTTCCACGTACAAGTGCGAGCGATACTGTATTTCCGTCCCTCTCTATCCCACTCCCTGGAAGAGGCACTGCCTTTCGCGGATTGGTCACTGCGATCGTCGACGCGAGTGACAGTCCAGAACTTTCAAGAACATTGGATTCGCGATACGCGTCCGCTATACCGGATCACCGCGCCGCTCCCGTATAAGTTATTACCGCTTATATAAACCGCTCGCAAGTGGAAGTGACTGTGTAGTGAAGTGAAAACAAGCAGCTGCATCACGAAACCACCAGGAGACTGCCCTTCGGAAACGAAGAAGATTGCCGTATAAGGTAAGTGCCCTCCATCCTTGGAATATCCTATACCCACTCACAATCACCTCTTCCCGTATCCAATCCTACATCCTCTTCCTTAAATACAGTCCATTTTTTCCAAATCGCCTAGAACCTACCTACGGTTTCGGTGTATCGCCGAACCACCCTCATTAATCAAAGAAGTGTCCGAGCTCAAGAAGCAGTATGAAGAAATTGAGAAAGGTACCTATATATTTTATTAATCAAGACTATGAGGAAATAAACAAGAATGCCGACTTACAGAAACGAGTGGAAAACATGGATAGCCGGCTTTCTTCAGCTCAGAGTACGAATGAAGAAGTCTTGAGCAGAAAATTGAATAGCTGGAACGACAAGCGCAGCTCAATAACATCGAGATCTGTAATCTGCCTGAAAGACGGGATGAAGACCTACTAGGGCTCCCGGCTCGTGCAACGCGTCAGTGCCACGTGCAACGCGTCATTGCCTCCATCAAGTGCTCTATTTCTCGTCAGGACGTCCTAGCTGCCCACCGTGTACCCCACGCTCGTAGCCAACAAAGTAGTCCGCCGAAAAATATAATAGTAAAGTTAGCTTCGCGCGAGCTACGTAATAACCTATTAAGTGCTTATCACTTGTCTAAAAATATATCGTCTAACGATATAAGTATCTCAGATACATCACAAAAAAATTATATTAATGAGCATCTCACTTCATATAATAAAAACTTATTTCGTGAATGTCGCGGGATGGCCGTAAGCACAACGTTAAATATGTATGGATTAGAAATGCCACTATTCTTGTTAAAGCCACAGATACCTCAAAAACATATTTTGCCATAAGCTGTCTCAACGATATTAAAAAAAATTGAGAGTGTGTACCTAGTGACTAGAATGTATTTTTGTTATGCGTGCGTAATTGTTACCACATATAAGTTATTGTAACCTGCTTGCTGCACATTTTGCTCACCGATTATTATCAATGAAAACCTTAATTGTTACATTTATAATCTCTCACAATTATTTTTATTTCGCTTCTAATATAATAAGATCGCAAATTAATGACATTGCCTGTTTTGCTACATTGTTCAATCAATATAGAATAATTTTATTCTATCAATTAATTACTAGAATCAAATATGGTACCTGGTGTGGTTCGTAATAATAACCTTATTTATATAAATAAATCTAGTCTACGTATAAACTTGCTAATTTTATCAGCCTGGCTCCAAGATTTCAAACATTTATGTGACGATTATGTACCTACCTACATGTTATAATTATTTTTGTTTACTTTTCTGTAGGTCCATAGAATTCAATGTTAAATAATAGTTTATCTTTGTTTTACCACAACTGTAGAGGAATCCGCACTAAATTACACACACTATATAACAACATTCTTTCCTTATCGTTTGACATAATAATATTATCTGAAACATGGCTTACACCAAATATATTGGACATCGAAATTATTGACGACCGTTTACTTAGTGTTTAGAGAGGACCGAGACCGCACTGCTACAAACAAGCGCGAGGTGGGAGGCGACCTGATAGTCGTGCTGCGCGAGCTGCGGCCCGCTAGTATATTGACACGTACTTATCTCACCGGCATCGAGCATGTAATAATAAAGTTACCTGCGGCGCGTCGCAACCGACAGACACCACATAATTAGCGCTAGCTATATACCGCCTCGTACGCACGGTAATATATATCGGAATGGTCATCATTAGTACGGGACGTCAGCTGACTACGAAACGTAAGTGTGAGAAGATGGCGCGCTTCGACAGAGTCTTGTGACGTTCGCTATTGTTGAAGAGGGGGGTGACGGTTAACGTTCAACGGTGCGACACAATCCATCTCTTCTCTTGGAGAATCCGGGCGGACAACAAGTAGAAGCTGTCACTCGTTTCGTATTCAGCAATCTTAAATAGTTACTGTCAGTCTTGTTAATTGTGAAATTATAACTGTTGACTTTATTTTAATTTCTGCTACCTACATCTACCTGTACCGAGATGTGTGACGAAGAAGGCTCTAGCTCCAATCGGCCCGTTCATCCGTCATCAGAAGTGGGATACGAACAAGAAAGCCAGATGATACCACGTGGCGAAAAAAATGGTGGAAACGATCAGAATTGGCGCCTACTGTTCGAGATGCAGAATACAAACATGAAGTCATTGATCGAAGCCCTCTGCAAACCACAGCAATCTAACCAGCAAATAAGTCTCCCAGAGTTTGATCCTGATAAGACTGATACTGATGCGACGTCGTGGTGCGCTACGGCAGAAATGTGCTTTGCAGACAATCCTTTAGAAGACGGGCAGTTGATAGTGGCTCTCAAAGGTTCAGCATCGTCGTGGCTAGCCCAAATATCCTACCCGGGCATCACGTGGCTACAATTCAAAGACTTGTTCATGGCACGCTTTGTTACCACAGAAACTGCAGCTGGTACCCTGATTAGTTTGAATACGGACAAGCCAAAAGAAGCGGAAAATCTAGCAGCATATTGTAGTCGTATCATGGCGACACTTTTCAATAGGTGGAAAAATGCAACTGTTGAACAAATCATCGTGTCTACAGCGCTTGCACATCTAGCGCAATTCGACAAAAGACTACAACGATTGGCTTTCACAACTGATATCAACACTAGACAGCAGCTACAACAGGAGTTGCAGGCGTTTACATACCTAAAACGCAAGGCTAATGCTGCTACTGATCAAACGGCACCCGAAAGCAAGCGTATGAAGACCACAACGGAATGTTTTCTTTGTGGAAAAATCGGCCACGAGAAATCCGATTATTATCACCTGAAAGGAAAGCCAGTGAAGCAACCGAGCAGTACTCCAGCGGTAGGCCGCAAAATCAAACCCTTAGCAGCAGTCTACATCGAGCTCCATTGTCTGCTTCAAATGCGGACAAACGGGGCACATCTCCACACGTTGTACGAGCGGAGGCGGTGTGGCAGCAGACGCTCGCAAGGAACGACGTGTGGACGTCTGTATCATAGACCCTCCGGCAGGGACATTGAAACATCAAGGTCAGTGTTTTACTTACGATTTTGATTCCGGTGCTGAGTGTCCTTTGGTTAAAGAGAGTGTTTCATCACTATTTCACGGAAAACGTTATCAAAAAGTAGTTACACTGAAAGGCATTAGTCCGTCAAACGTTTATAGCACCATACAGATTTCATGTGTTGTGGAAATTGATAATCACTCGATCAAAATATTATTGCACGTTCTGACAGATATTTATTTACGTATTCCGATTATGTCAGGACGTGAAATTTTGCAACTAGGATTTTGTGTTAATATGACCGCCACGCAATTCACTATTTCTAAAATCAACACTGTAAATTTGATTTAACTCCACGAGTTCACAGATGGTTGGCCTATTTGCAGTGTTTTGATTTTGACATAATTTATAACAAAGGTAAAGATATGGCACATGCAGATTTCTATCTCGAAACCATCTACCAGTTGATGAGAGTTCCGTCACCGTCTCTCCTATTGGAGAGTCATCAAGTATAAAGACCCCTAGTACAGAGATAGTTAAGGTAGAGGAGCGGTCTATTAATCTTCCCGAAGTTTCTAGCAATTGGATTCTCGCTGAGCAGAAACGAGATACCGAAATCTCCAAGTTTGCCTCTGACCTGGAAGCCGGTCAGTTAGGGAACGACGTCTCTAAGACTTACGATATTAGTGCAGGTGACCTTAATCGTAAAATTCAACGAAATGGACGGACCAAATGCTTACCTATACTTCTTAGAGCTATAAAGCGATCTGTAGTCAGTAATATTCACGATTCTCTTATTCACCTTGGCTATGATAAGACCCTGGAAAATCTTTATGACTTTTACTGGTTCGATGGCATGGCGCGGTACGTAAAAAGTTTCTAGATAATTGTGTGACTTGTAAAGTTTCAAAATCTCACTCTGGTGAAATACAGGCGGAATAATACCCTATTCCTCAAGTTAGCATTCCCTGGCACACTATACACATGGATGCTACGGGTAAATTAAGCGGAAAAAAATGACTCAAAAGAGTACGTCTTTGTAATTATTGACGCGTTTACTTAGTACATTTTATTGTTTCATACGGTTAACATAGACACTAGAAGTAGTATTAAAGCTGTAAAAGATAGTGTAGCTCTATTTGGCGCACCAACGCGAATAATAATAATCGCCGATCAAGGTCGTTGTTTCGCAAGTAAAGAATTTAAAGAGTTTTGCGATTCTAGTAACATCAACTTGCACTTGATCGCTACTGGCTCATCACGAGCTAACGGACAAGTGGAGCGCGTTATGTCTGTTCATGGCAAGATTCCCTAGGTGATATCCAATTGGCAATTAACTGTACTATAAATCGCACTACTAAAGCAAGTCCATTAGAACTTTTAATTGACAAAGTAGCTCGCCCGTTGTCATTGATGGCATGTGACGATGTAGAGACTGAGGTAGACTTACTAGCTATTAGATGTGAGGCGTCTCTTAACATAGAAAATGCAGCGACATATGAAAAGCAACGGTTTGATCGTACAAAGGCAAGAGTCAATAAATTTTCGATCGGTGACTTTGTGTTACTCAAAAATGAGGAATTCAACCAGACAAAGCTGGACCCAAAGTATCGTGGACCATTTCAAATTATAGAGGTTCTAGAGGGAGATCGTTATATCTTAAAGGCATTGAACTCTAAGCGCACTTACAAATACGCTCACTATAGGTTGAGAAAAATGCCAGAGCATCAGAGCATAACTGACGATCTTGAAGAGAGCAAGGTGTGAACCTTAATACTGACGAGATAGTAGAAAACTAAGCTTACATGTTGATTGGTTGTGTGATTCAATGTCAGAGGTTGATTTGTAGCCGCAAATCAGTACAGATCGGATTCAATACAACTGTGAAGGCAGTTGTCCGTGAGTACGCGGTAGGCAGACAATTCTGGGGTTGGGGTTTCAGAGCAAACCATAAAGTCCAGGAGGGACTTGGCGATCCTTGTGAGGATGCGCAGATAAATGGGTGGCAACCGAGTGGCTGGTTGAGCACCTGGTTAGTAACTGGAGGTTACTGAATGGTGGCAACCGAGTGGCTGGTTGAGTGCCTGGTTTATTAACTGAAGGTTACTGAGTGGTTATGAATCACATGTAGAGCTTTAGTTATTTGATTTGATTATAACGTGAGTCTATGGTCTAATACAGTCAATGTATTGTCAGTGATGCTCTGAATCCAGCTCCTATAATAGTTAGGAATGTAATGTTGGAGGTAATTTTGTAATAAAATTGATTGGAATCCTAACACTATGTTTTACTTTGGTTCAGCCCTTACCTGGATTAACTCAGGAGTGACCGAGCAATGTGATACTGTGCATGTGAAATTTTGTTACAGAGTAACACACAGGGACGTGTGTCCTGTAGGATGGTATCGGAATGGTCATCATTAGTACGGGGGCTACGGGTTTCAGCTGACTACGAAACGGAAGTGTGAGAAGATGGCGCGCTTCGACAGAGTCTAGTGACGTTCACTACAGTTGAAGAGGAGGGTGACGGTTAACGTTCAACGGTGCGACACAATCCATCACTTCTCTTGGTGACTCCGGGCGGACAACAGGTAGAAACTGTCACTCGTTTCGTATTCAGCAATCTTAAATAGTTACTGTCAGTCTTGTTAATTGTGAAATTATAACAGTGAGTTAACCTTTGACTTTATTTTAATTACTGCTACCTACATCTGCCTCTACCGAGAAGTGTGACGAAGAAGGCTCTAGCTCCAATCGGCCCCTTCATCCGTCATATATAATAATAATATAATAATATTTTACCACAATCACACATCACCATCTAGTCCCAAACTAAGCAGAGCTTGTACTAATGGTATTATATAATCGATAAACATACATATATACTTTTTTTTGTAAATACATACATATAATTGTCATTAACTGTCTCATTTGTCCGATTTAGAAACTATTCTCACTGATCCTTGCACGGAATCATTTTATTTAGTGGGTGTTTATAACCTGCCCGGAATTGAATGGCCTGATATAGGTACTCACTTATTTACACAAGCGCTAAACGACTTGTGCCGGTTTTTAATTAATCTGATTTCCACTACGAATGCTACACAATATAACAACTTTAGAAATAGTTTGGGTCGTATTTTGGACTTATTTATCAGTAATACCGAATGTAAAATTAAGTCAGACATGTTGCTAATCCAGCCGGATAATCACCATCCTCCATTATCTGTTTTGACCTCACTGGAGATATAGTACACGGCTATGAAACGACTATGTGTAAAAAATACACTTATTATAAAGCCAATTATCAAGAAATAATTGCAGAGCTAAACAGAATGGATTGGACTGACCTATTTCTCCATCTCACCAGCAACCAAGCAGTTGATGTTTTTTACGATTATTTGTATGGTATTATTCGAACTCATGTCCCAGTCATACGCCGTAGATCATCTAGATTTCCTGAGTGGTTTAGTGCGCGGCTCGTTCAAATTTTCAAGAAAAAGAAATGTGCTTGGATAAGATGGAAAAAATTTCATAATCTTTCAGATTATGAAAGGTTGTCCATCTATACTCTCATATTCATCACTTTTCCTGACATATGATTTTCATACCTCTTCATCACATGGCCATACTACGACAGACGATTTCATTTTAGCTTTTCTTGCTCCGATGCAACTTTAAAACTCCACCTAATATACTCTTTTTATCCATCCTTGTCATCTGACACATCCGTCTCAATATCCACATCTCTGCTATATGCAATCTTCATTTATCCGTCTTCTTCACGGCCCAGCATTCCGATCCATACAGTGTGACTGGTCTTATAACAGATTTGTAAATTTTGCCCTTTAACTTAAGGGGCATCCGTGGGTCACAAGTTATAGGCAAGCAGATCGATATAGGCACTCCAGCAAGGGATATAGGCACGGGGCTGGAGAGACCGCTGAAGCCGCAAAAAATGTATTCAGTTTTACTTTTACTGACTTTTAGGCCTACACTATCCAGTCTTTGCTACCATTATGTCAGTTTGCTCTGGACCTCAAGGCCACTATAGGCAATCAAAAGAATGTCGTGGGCAAACAGCATACACCAGAGGGCATCTGTACTTACGCCGTAACTGCCCATTATTAGCAGGAAGAGGCATGGGCTGAGAGCCGACCCTTGGTGCAATCCTATAGCCACATTGAATTTGCCGGTATAGGCCGCTATGGACCGGACATGGGTTGTGCATCTACTGTTCATCACTTGGTACTGTACATACTTCTCAGGCACACCTTTCTTCTTAAGGGCCTAGAGCAAAACCCACGGGGTACCCGATCATATGCCTTTTTGAGATCCACAAGAAACATGTGCAGGTATTTGTGTGCACTTCTTATGTGCTTTATTCCTCTATAGTTGTTACACTCCAGCAAATTACTTTTGTTTTGATTGAAGCGAGAGCGGGCTGCTAAGCCATTCAGTAGGTATGGCTTCTTCCACTTACAACCTATTGAAGAATAAAAAATTGACTAACCGCTTGCATCCGTCTACCTGCAGTATCTTTCCACATTTCCTACAACTGGTATTCCATCCGTCCCCGTTGCTTTTCCATTCTTCATGCCATTTATTAGCCCCTCATTCACAGGTATATTTTCAAGCACACCACTCCAGTCATTCCCTTTATTCATCAGTCTCGCAAAGTAATTCCTCTATCTGTCCTTATTTTTTGTCATCCGCGGAATGTACCGTGCCTGTTTCACCTCTTATACACTTTATGTGACATGCATCCCTTGATTTCCGCGCTCTAGCTTTAGCTAGCCGGTATAGTAGATTTAGACCCGCAAATTAAAGCTACGCCATCCCGATGAATGAAAAATCCTACCGCAGCGACTTCTTGCGCGCAACCCATCATCGGTTCTTACTCGACTTTACCATGAGCCCCGTACAATTTATAAAATCAAATATGATAGTCTCCAGTCTTTAAAACCTTGGGTATATGCATCGCGACTATCATGCATTCTATGTCACCCGTCATTAAAAGGAGTAAGTAACTGTGTGTACCTCAATAGACCAATTTAGGAATTCAGTTTTATTTTGTTTAACCATTTTGATAGAAGTATTTGATATGTTTTTTGTTAAGAGATTTTTATTTATTTTCTAAATATATTTTTAATACAATGTTGTGATAATGAGTGCAATAAGTGTGATTTTAACACGCTTTCATTAGGTCGTCGTGTATGTAACTATGTAATGGAATCTAAGCTAACTAATTTAACCATCTTCCAAGGGTTGTAGCGTAATGAAAATTGGCAGCTGTATGTGGTTCTGATGACAATACAATAATATGGTACTGTGAAACTGATCTGATGATGGAGCCGGAAGATATGAACTGGAACTCGACATGTATGTAAGCATGTAATGGAATCTAAGGAAACTAATTTAATCATCTTCCAAGGGTCGTAGCGTAATGAAAATTGGCAGTTGTGTGTAGTTCTGATGACAATACAATAATATGGTACTTTCAAACTGATCTGATCATGGAGCTGGAAAACATGAACTGGAACTTCATGATGGAAAATCGTATTATAGCTGTTTTAGATTTCTTAGAAAAGTCTTGTAATGAACTTTGGCCACAATTAGGTTTCAAGGTCTGATGATGAAGCCGGAAGATAGGCACTGGCCTTCCATGATGGAATATCGTATCATAGTCGTGTTTGCACTTGTGAGAAAGGCCATGTAATGGACTTTGAACACGATCAGGTTTCAAGGTTATAACAAACCAATTATATATTGTAGACCACGCAGTGGTATAGTTAGGGTCCCGTACTTTTGCGGCTGGACAGGCGTATGTGGCCCTGAATAGAGTAAAATCACTTAGTGGTCTCTTGATTGAAGAGCTAGATTGTTATAAGCTGACAGATAAAACACCATGTAATACAGATTATACAAACACACTGGAGAGGATGCGGACTCATTCGCCTACTTAAAATAAATGTATAAATGTTAAAATATTTTAGTATCAAAGACCAAGAAGTATAAAATAAATGAATAGTTTAAAAAACACTAGAACAACACGCTTTTATAAATGCACATAAAATAAAAAAATAAATTATGGATCGCTCAAGTTGTCTCTATTTCTGGGCTGAAGTGTAAACTATGTTTTAAACAACTATGTGTTGTTGTGCTTTAAATTATAATATTTTATTGTAAAAGCGTTGGGCGCTGGAACAAGAAAGACTTTATTGTTAACAAATACTAATAGGTACTACCTTCCTGGCGGAAGCTGCATGAGGTTGCACAAGAGCATAGCATTTATGCCGCCAAAGGGTTACCAAAGGGAACCAAAGATATTTCGTCCACGAACAAGAACTCTATATTTTGCCACTGTTGACACATTACCCTTATGTACTTAATTTCCTGAAAGAAGAGGCGTTAAGAATGTCGGTGTATGTCGTCTTCCTCGCTGATGGCGCATGTTTTCTCTGAGTTCGACAAACTGGTACCTTGAACAGACTGTTTAATGAAGAGCCACTTACTGCTCGTACTGCAACTCCAGTTAGAGCGCCAATCTGTGTAACCTGCTTCATCTTTTCACTTGATTTTTGGACAAGTTAAACAAGAACGTCTTTCCTGTTTCAGCGCCCCACGCTTTTACAATCAAATACTATAATTAAAAGCACATAGTTTACACTTCAGCCCAGAAATAGAAACAACTTGAACGATCCATAATTTATTTTTTGTTTTTATGTGCATTTATAAAAGCGTGTTGTTCTAGTGTTTTTTAAACTATTATTTTACTAAGGCCCACTTGCGTATCGTTTGATTTAAGTCACTCCTTAATTTAAATTTGTTGAACAGAATTAACAGCATAAAATAATTTAAGTTAAAAGTATTTAGCGTCCTCTTGCACAACGACAATAACGCTTAGATTTAGTTAAACATTTTATGAGGTCGGTAAAGTAGTTTTTGGCCCTGGCAACACTGAACACGCGCACACTGCGGACCGACGAGAAGATTGTCGAACTGGAAGAAGAATTGAGCAAGTTGCGATGGGATATCATAGGCCTATCTGAAGTCCGAAGACAGGGGGAGGACTCGATAGTTCTCAATTCCGGTAACTTGCTCTTCTACCGGGAGGGCGACCAACAGTCCCAAGGTGGTGTCGGGTTCATCGTCCACAAATCTCTCGTGACCAACGTGGTAAATATCGGGAGTGTGTCGAGCAGGGTAGCGTACCTTATACTCAGAATATCCAAGCGGTATTCGCTGAAGGTCATACAGGTATACGCTCCGACCTCGTCGCACCCCGATGAGGAAGTGGAAGCCATGTACGAGGACATATCTCGGGCTATACATGGCTACAAAACCCATTACACCGTGGTCATCGGAGATTTTAACGCGAAACTGGGCAAACGCGACGGTGATGAGCTGAGAGTGGGGCCATTTGGTTATGGGCATTGGAATTCCCGGGGTCACTTTCTGGCTAGCTTTATGGAGAAGGAAGGACTCTCTATGATGAATTCCTTCTTCAAGAAGCGAAAATGCCGCAAGTGGACCTGGGTAAGTCCAGACGGTGCAACCAAAAATGAGATCGACTTTATCATGTCGACGAAGAGGCAGATATTCAATGATGTCTCCGTGATCAATTCACTTAAAGTGGGGAGCGATCACCGAATGGTAAGAGGCACATTGAATATCTGTACATGCCTCGAACGGTCGAGGTTGATAAAGTCCACGCTCCGACCGGCACCGGTTCATATCCAAAACCCCGAGAGCTTTCAGCTCGAACTCAAGAACCGTTTCGAATGCCTGGGTGAATGCGTAGATGTGGACGTGTACAGTAACGGGTTCGTGGATGCTGTCCATACAACAGGGGCTAAATTTTTTAAGCCCCAGAAAAGCCAGAGAACCAAAAAGATCTCGAATCCGACCCTCGAGCTGTTAGAGGAAAGGCGCAAGATGGTTCTGCTATCCTCCGACGACATGCCGAAATATCGGCACCTCAACAGACAGATCTCTAAGTCTCTGACTCGCGATCTCCGCCAATACAACACAAAATGTGTTCGGGAGGCGATCGAGCGGAATAAGGGATCCAAAGTGTTCCAAAGGGATCTGTCTGTTGGGCAGAGTCAGCTGACAAAGCTGAAGACGGAGGATGGCAGAATCGTATCGTCCAAGCCTGAGCTCTTGGAGGAAATCGAAAGGTTCTATGGACAGCTATACACGACAACGCAACAACCCGCAAGCACTCCAGCGTCAGACCCTAGAGCTGGATTGACCCGACACTATACCGAAGATATCCCGGACGTCAGCATGCACGAGATTAGTGTGGCTCTCAAACAGCTTAAAAACAACAAGGCGCCGGGTGATGACGGAATTACGAGTGAGCTTCTGAAGGCCAGCGGTGCACCCGCTAGAGAAGCCCTCCGGAAGCTATTTAATTCCGTCATTCTCGAGGGTAAAACGCCACAGGCGTGGCACAGAGGTGTGGTGGTGCTTTTCTTTAAGAAAGGGGATAAAACCCTCTTGAAGAACTACAGACCCATCACACTTCTGAGTCACGTCTACAAGCTGTTTTCGAGGGTCATCACGAATCGTCTCGAGAGCAAGCTAGACGACTTCCAGCCTACCGAACAAGCCGGTTTCCGTAAAGGCTATAGTACCATAGACCACATACATACGCTGCGGCAGGTTATACAGAAGTCCGAGGAGTATAACCAGCCCCTATGCTTGGCGTTTGTGGACTATGAGAAAGCCTTCGATTCGATCGAAACCTGGGCGGTGCTACAGTCTCTCCAACGGTGCCGGATTGACTACCGATATATCGAAGTGCTGAAGTGTTTGTATGAAAACGCCACTATGTCAGTCCGCCTCCAGGACCAGAGTTCGAAACTTCCACTACTCAACTCCAGCGAGGGGTGAGACAGGGGGATGTCATATCCCCGAAACTGTTTACCACTGCGCTGGAGGATGTTTTCAAGCTTCTGGACTGGAATGGACTCGGCAGCAAACATCAACGGCGAGTACATCACTCACCTTCGATTCGCAGACGATATCGTAGTCATGGCTGAGACCATGGAAGACCTAGGCACAATGCTCGATGGCCTCTGTAGAGTCTCCCAACAAGTAGGTCTTAAGATGAACATGGACAAGACGAAAATCATGTCGAACGTCCATGTTGTACCTGCTCCTATTCAGGTTGGGAACTCTACGCTCGAAGTTGTCGACAAGTATATCTACCTGGGACAAGTAGTCCAATTAGGTAGGTCCAACTTCGAGAAGGAGGTCAATCGTCGAATCCAACTCGGTTGGGCAGCGTTCGGGAAGCTACGACATATTTTCTCGTCCGATATCCCGCAGTGTCTCAAGACGAAAGTCTTTGACCAGTGTGTGTTGCCAGTGATGACTTACGGATCAGAGACGTGGTCGCTCACTATGGGCCTTATCAGAAGGCTCAAGGTCACTCAGAGGGCGATGGAGAGAGCTATGCTTGGAGTTTCCCTGCGAGATCGAATCAGAAATGAGGAGATCCGCAGTAGAACCAAAGTCGCCGACATAGCTCTCCGGATAGCCAAGCTGAAGTGGCAGTGGGCAGGGCACATAGCTCGAAGAACCGATGGCCGTTGGGGCAGAAAGGTTCTGGAGTGGCGGCCACGTACCGAACGACGCAGCAAAGGTAGGCCTCCCGCAAGGTGGACCGACGATCTTGTCAAGATCACGGGAGGAGGTTGGATGCGGGCGGCTCAAGACCGGTCTGTGTGGAGAACCTTGCGGGAGGCCTATGTCCAGCAGTGGACGTCGTTTGGCTGATATGATGATGATGATGATGATGAAAGTAGTTTCTACGTTTTGTTTCATGGCATGAAGCCTTTTTGTTACGATTTTAACGATGTTATGCGTATGGTTTCGCATAAAACCTTAGACTATATATACTTTGAGCATAAAACAAAACGCATTGTCGTCACCTAGCAACGAAGTGACAATTGACAAATAAAAACTAGAAACTTTTGAGCATTAACCCTAGAACCCTACATGGGGTGCAGGTGCACCCCACACCGATTTGTTTTCTAAATATCTCAATTTCTTTAATATCCACGAATTCGCGCGTCGGAGTATTTTAGTTTGGTGTCAACCGCTCGCGTTACGTCAATACCGTGACGAGGGACCGCGTTGTGTGGTTGCCTGTATAAAGTGCTGTGGGGTACGCCAGTACCCCAGTGTAGTAAAATCGTAAGATTATTTATTTATTACGATTGATGCATTTATATGTAATAAGTTATTATATTTGATTATTTATTAAAACAATAGTCTTATATGAATTAAATACAGATATTTTTAGACATTATGAAGGTAAAATTCAATGAAGTTTATTTATTTTGTATGGATGGCTGTCAGAGGTTTGAATTACGAAGAAATAAGCTCTATTCTAGACACAAATCTGGCGAGGAAGAAATAGAAGTTGGGACCAGTTGTAATTCCTGGGTTCTTTACAAGTGTTCAAGATCAAATAATAAGCCAAATATAAAGTTTCAGCAGACAGTTTTGAAATTAGGTTTGGAACTGATACATGAACATTTGGAGGACCGTCACCGGATGCCAACTTAGTCCATTGCAGTGATCCTCAAAAAAGGACCAAATCCTACAAGCGCTGTTGCTCAAACTACATTTAACTTTGTGTAATAAGGCTGATTTGTGATCTCAAGTTACCGATTATGTTTAATAAAACGTATTTTCATGAATTGTTTTTTTTTATTTTAAAGATTACAGTCATTTTAGTATGGGATGTTCCAGCACCCCAGTGTAGGAATAACATGTGCGCCAAATAGTGTAGGATTCTAGGGTTAACAATAACACAAGTAGGTACATTGTTATCAGTTATATCATCATCATCATCATGTCAGCCTAGGGACGCCCACTGCTGGACATAGGTCTTCCCCTGCTGCGTCGTCCGGTCTAGTTATATAATTATTGATAATTTTCGTCGCTAATGACAAGATGCCAACATCAGTGTGACAGTTATTAAATGAAATTAGCCACTAAACAGCCGATTTTCGGCAATTAATGTTGACAGTTCTTAAATCATATTACTCGACAAATTTTTCGTTGTGCAAGACGCTAGTGGTGTTTAATATTTTTTTTCTCGTTAAATACATCTTAATTAAATTTAAGAATCGTTGTGCTAGTGGGCCTAAAATAATCAGTTAAAGTTAAGTACTAACACACTGATCTCTTGATATTGAATACAATAATTGTGAAATAGGAATCTACATAAAATATATGTTTCTAATAGTTCTTACTCATTTTATTTTTACTTATGATAACGTAAAGATCACATAATGTTAACCTTAAATTGTCTAAGTGTCACATTGCCAAAGTTTTTATGCATAATATTGTACATCTTTCATTATTTTATACCATTATAAACCAGTTATGTGTACTTTTCTGCTTTAAAAAATTCTATAATACCTTTAAGCTGTATCAAAATCAAACTTCTATGTCAACGCAATAAAAAAACGCTAATTAAAGCATATTTTCAAACTCGCAACTGCTCGCAAGGGAATCAATACCTAAAGGGTACTAATAATGGATCTAGAATCTTGAAATTTGGCATGAAGTAATTTTTAATAATTATATACTTGTTACCCTTTTCCTCATTAACGCGTAGAGATATCAAGTTCAAACTCTTATCAAATACTTCGGTTTAATTGCCTTTAAGCTGTGAAAATAAAGGTAAATCAAATTTCTAAGTCAACGCAAAAACAAAAATGTAAAACCATTTATACCGTATATTTTGAAACTCGCAACTACTCGCAAGGGAATCAAAACTATATTTCAGTTATATTATAAAATATATGATATGTGTTAATATAAAATAAAGGATTACTGAAACGATAAAAAGACCTGTCTTTAATTTATGCTCCGCCAGATTTACATATTGTAATGTTATGGATTTCATTTTGCAATAAGAATACCTTAACTATGAGTCCAATGTCGTGATGGGTGAACTTATGCTTATTTACCTACAGGTTTGTACGGAACCCTCAGTGCGTGAGTCCGACTCGCACTTGGCCGGTTTTTTTTGTATTAGATATAGATTCCCAATGAGTGTCTTCTGAAAGACGCTCACTATGCGGCAGCACTGAGGCATCAGGTCCAGAAAACTGTCAAAACTGTCAAAGCCCCTATATTTTCGTACGTCTGTGTTTGTTTGTATTATGTGTGTGTACGAGTCTGTACATATCTGACGTCAGTTTGGACCTGAGGCATACTAAGCGCCGTCTGGTGGTAGAAGAAATATCAAATACCCTCATTAAAAGAAAACGTGTGAACGTGAATTTTGTAAAAACATACTTCATAAAAAAGCAAAAGTAATTCATTTGATTCTATCTAAAATAATTTTGGTCGTTGAAAAAATAATTGCAATAAAATTATCGATTTCAGAGTTTTATAAGAACCTTAACGGAAAAGATCTTTCAAGGAAAATTCATATTTAATTCAAAACTCAATTTCATCGCACAACAAATTAAATAATATTACACCTCTGCCTACCCCTTCGGGGATACAGGCGTGGGTCAATAAGTAAAATTAAATAAATAACAAATTAAATCAGATCGCAGTATTAATCGCATATGGCGCTTCACACACCCCTTGATTTCAACGTAAACAGAGTTGTTAAACTTTTAAATTGAAATTATGATCACAGGCTGAAAGGTTTAGGGAACAGTGCCCACCCGGTGGAGTAGGTAGACGTAATCCCCTCGCCCAAACTCAGATCAGTAGTAAATTGTGTAAAGTAGGTAACGTCTTACATTTTAAGCACGATGGACATAAATACCGGTGAAGATAGAAACTTTATCAGTTTCTTTATTAGCACTAAATTTTACATAACTGCTATTTGGTAAGTATGTTAAATTTAACTACCGAAAAGATTTCAATGGAATACGAAGAGATCGAGGAAAATAGATTGCTCATTAATTTAAGTACCTAATTATTCATTACAATCTGTATGTTCTCGAAAGACATGTGGACTCTGCCAACCCGCACTTGGCCAGCGTGGCGGACTTTGGCCTTATGCTTCTTATAGTGAGAAGAGGCCCTTACCCAGCAGTGGGGTAGTATATATACAGGGCTGATAATGAAGATGATGATTAATTACAAACATAATATGTGATATTTATGTTGATGATGTTTTTTTTACAAACATACCTAAAATATACATGATAATTTTACCGGAAATTGGGTCCCTATTATACAGTATATTTAACCGATTTAAGGTAAGTAGCAATTTGCATATTCATCACAACGAAATTATACATACATAACGTCACGCCTTTTATCCCCGAAGGGGTAGGCAGAGGTGTATTTCTACACCCACTTTTCGCCAGATATACTTTAGTCTCACGTAATAAGGGGCGAACCTATTGCCGTACCGGGCACATTTCCAGACTCCGTGCTGCTACTGCGACTGATTCGTGACAATCCAATAACACTGCCCGACCCAGGAATCGAACCTAGGACCTCCCGATCCCACGCGCACATTTATGCCGCGAGACCAACGAGGCAGTCGTATAGGGTTTGATGTCGAGTTTTCCGTCTCTACGCAAAGATGGTATTTGCATCGAGTTATCCCTTAGTCGCTGCTTACGACACCCACGGGAAGATAGGGGGTGGTGATACTTGTTTTCTATGCCGTCAACCACACGGCCTCGAAATTATAATAAGTATAATATACAATACAAATTAATACAAAATAATATTTTTGCTTATCTTTACACAGCTATGTCACTAATGATGTAACCTGCAAATCCATCGTACAATAAATACGACAATACAAACATCTTTAAAATAAAAGTACGTTAAACGCGTGCAAATATTCAACGTGTACCTATTCACTTGATACAATACTAGTGAAGCTAAGGCAACAATAGCTCTCGCTTATGAAACACAAGTCCTCTATTCGCTTCAGGCTTGCGCAGTGCTTTAAACGCTCCCCAAATATGATTACTGCAAAACTGTTATGCAAACCTCAATGAAAACGCCCACAGATATGCCACTTTGATCTGTCTATTCATTTGCGACATCGACAGTCGGGTGCAATTACTCGCCTGTGAAGCAGCGATTGTAGATCGAAGAGTGGCTACAATGTTTCATTAGTCAACAGTAGTAAGCTTTAGATTTTTTTGTTTTACTTTTTAAAACGGGGCAGTGCATTACAACACTGATGTGGTTTACAAGTTATAAGACTGACGTGTCTTACATACTGGCCATATCAGGGATATAATTAAAATTTGCTGTCTGACAACAGATGGCCTAAACTAAAGAGCACAATTTTGTTACTGATTTAAACACTCCGCTAGCAATACCAATGTTTCCAGCTATTCAAATCAGACACGTATAATGAAATGTCAGAAACAATTTTTTTACGGATTTTATATAATATGGAATGGAGACGTCATATTTTTTTGCAGTCAAAAATGTTTAAAATAGAACTTTAACTGGATAAAAGAACTATAATTTATTTTACTTGCAAGAAACGTCCTTATTTCGATCAGTTGGAATGAAAAGTTAATAATTGTTGTGATTTTTTTTCGTTTGGTTTTACTTCTGTTACATGAGAAAATCAGTCTAGACAGTTACGGGAAGCAATTTGCACTTACTAAGGCAGCGCATAATTATATCCTCAGTTCATATTTACTTCTATTTTAAAACTGAATATTACCAAGAAAACTCGATGAAATTGTCATTACGTAAGTCTCGGCATTTCTGTCGGTAGCTCAAAAAATGTAGGTAATATTAAATGCAGCTATTTCATAGTACGATAATAATTAGTCAATGGAGTCGGCTTATCTCGCTACGGTGGCGGCTGCCGGCACGTCACATCAGATCACCGCTAGAGCACTATTGTACTATAACATCATCCCTGTCACCGTTCATCGATGGTACAATAATCAAGATAGTTCATCCAGATTCTGTTCAAAATTATGAAAAATTGACTAGTAGATACATTTTGTGCGTGCAAAGAATTTAAACATTGTTTTAATGGAAATAACATACGTTTTTCAAGGTAGTAGAGCCTTGCTGATTCCAGCATGAATGGGCCGGCTCGACCGGGGAAGTACTACCCTCTCACAGAAAATCGACGTAAAGTAACAGTACCTAAACTGTTGCGTTTCGTTCGGTGAGTGAGAGTACCGGAGGCCCTATCCCCTATTTCTTCTCCCTCATCCCACTCTTCATCCTATCCCTTTTCCCAACCCCAAGGGGCAGCAACGCACTTGTGACTCCCGTGGTGTTGCTTGTGTCCATGGGCGGCGGTAATTGCTTTACCATCAGGCGACCCGTCTGCTCGTTTGCCGCCTATTACTATAAAAAAAGAATGATGTAAAAACAGGCATTTACTAATACATATAGATAGAAGACACTCATGGCTTCTATTAGAGAGGTAAACATTAATAAATACCATGTAAATAATAGGTAGCTACATTGTTTGTGGCGTTCATGTATAGGTCAGGTAGACTCAACAAAATAGTAATGATTAATTGCGTTTATGACGGGTTTAATCCCTAGTCATGCAAAAATAGTCAAATAACACGGTTTTATCATGGCATTAGGCGTAAAATGCGTGTGAAAATAACTTCGTTGTCGTCGTCCCGTCAAAATATTGCGTGCGCCATCTAGTTGACGTGTAAAATAAAACAAATAGATCGATAGTTTAATAAATAGCGGCATTCGTTTGTAATTTATACTTGAAGTTACCAGTGGGTTAGTCAGCGTTCAAGGGGCTAGTCCATAGCCCAAATACCGAATATTCTAACATGAAATACCAGTAATATTACGTGGTTTCTACACCAATGATCGTTGCTAGAAAATCCGCTACAGTCCAGTTTGCGCTTCATAGCTTATGCTGGAATGATAAGACTTACAAGACGTCGTTCACTCAGAGAGTACATATATTGAAATGCTCTAGACGCTGTTGATACGGACAACTATGAGGGATCCCAGCGGAGGTGTATGGATGGTTTCGAGTGAATGCGCGGTGAATTCCCTCAACGCGTTGAGAATCTACTGTGTAGTGTGATGCTTGCGTACTCTATTCAGAGTGTTACGGTATCGTATAGATTGATTTCGCTTTGCGCTTTATGGCATGAGACTAATTTTATTGAAAATAGACTTTGATGTGGTATAGGACATAGTTTTACTGCCACGAATCTACTCCGTACTAGAGACATTTATTTATTTAAGACATATTTAAAGAGTAAACACAAACATTTACAAATTCATTGAAAATACATGGTTCAGAATTTATTCTAGTTACAAATATGTACAACATTCACATACAAAAATTTTTCAAATAGTAATTATAAATTAACATGAATTTAGACTCAGTAAAAGGGATGAAAATAGACTTGTTATTCTAAAAATCAGAATCAAAATGATAATGGTATTCCAATTGTGTATGAGTGTAAAATTATTTAAGTCTCTTATTCTTATTTGAAGGTTTTGTTTGCCTTGAAATATATATTTTTTTGTCTTTTGTAAACAGCTTAGACACCCACGTTGACTATGTAGACAGGTTGCGTAGGTAAATGAAATGTTTTAATAATATTCCTTACCTTCAGGTACCTACAACAGCTCCAACTTTCCTTACATTGTTATTTACACTGGTGGGAAGGCTTTATAAATATAATTTATTTTATAGAACTATTATATTACCTTTAGGTTATTTTAAACTCGGTGCAAATTTGAAGGAGGCTGCCTCCAGTACCGAAAATAGATTATAAAAGAATGTTATCAGCTTGACGACTTGAATAAAGTACAGAATTGCCTACCAAAAACCGTGGTTTCCTCAACTTTGACTAGTGGTGTGATCAGGTGAAACTACCATAAAATGGTTCGGACCCTCGAACCATTTTATGGTATTCAGTACGTAGCAAAGGAATCTGTTAAGTTATATTATACATGGTGTAAAAAACTCTTAACGAAAATAATTTAGTTAAAATGTGTCAATTTCGACATGAATTCTTCTTAGGTTTAAAAAAAATTTAATTTATATTTAAAATTGCCCAGGCCTTTTCCAGGTCTTATTTTTGCTTAGTATGACTTGCAGTGATCCCCCCCGTAGGATCTTCACCTTGTCGTGGTAGGGGGGCTCAGTAACCGTGGATTGGACACCCGCGGTGAAGCTAAGAGAGATCCCAGGAGTGGACGCTCCGCGTGGGCTTTTTATTAGAGGGGCCTGCGTAGGATGCGTCCAACGGTGCGGACAGTTCTGTCTGTCCCTCGCAGTCGGGCGCGGTCGCGGGAGGAGAGACGTGTCGGTGTTGCGTTGCTGCGCGACCTATCTCCCGCGACCATATGGGGGCGCACCATTCGATGCGTCGCGGTGGGGCCGCAGAGGAAGAGGAGATGCGGTGTTGCGTTGCCGTCCTCCCTATCCTTTGCGGCCGCTGGGTGTTTTGGCGGTGGAGCCCAACACCCTATTCCGCCGCCAAGGGGGTTTTGTTCGGGGCCCGCCTGACCATCTGGCGGGCCAATACCCTTTGGAGGGAAGCGACGAATGCTTATGCGATTCCCTACCCTCCGACACACGCGTACATGAGAAAGTCGAGGTGGTTTTTAGTGGTTACACCACATACTCCGGCTCTCATTTCCCCAAGCGTCGGAGATCCAAAGGGATTTTCCACCTCGTAAAACAAAACAAAAAAAAATGTCTTGCAGTGATGTACAAAACGAGTAGACTTCGGCTTGGTAATTGGTATTTTAACACCGTGTATACCTATGGTTGTACTATTGGTGTAGATATCTGTAGGATATTGTAGATCATGCCATTTTATAGTTCGATACTTGAGTAATACAGTGGTATGTACATGCAGCAATAGCCTAGTGGAGAAACCAACAGGCTGACATGCAGAGGTTAGTCGTAGTTATGGTACAGGCGCACCACTGACTTTCGGAATTATGTTCGTATTGAATTGTTAATCATCGCTTGCCACGAACCGTCATTCCCGGCTGTCGTGAAGATCTTTGGCAGTCGTTATAGGGAGTCAGTACCTCTGAATAAACTGACACTAGTATAAACCATTGAATATCACTATCCTTTTGGGTTGCTGAGGGCAGCCAAACAGTTGCTATGTGTAATAATATTCTGTCAAATACCTACTTGATATACAAGATAGCGAATCCCAGGCTGCAACTGAGATAACGCTAGGAGGATGATGACTTGAGTGATAGACAATTTTGTTTCTAGTTCACTAATCTTTACAGTCTGCTGGGAGCGTTTTAATCTTGTTGAAAATGAGAAGGTGTATGTATATTAGTCTGTAGTATAATTTCTCTTGATTTATAAGTCAGAATATCGTTATAATGTTAATTCTATTATTAGCTCCATAATGTAAAATTGTCCTTACGTGTTTAAGGCTTCATAACTAGTTAAATCTATAAACAGTCCAAATAAATAGGACTATGCGAGAGTTTGCCCGTATTAATATATCATATCACGAAACTCAAAGTTGAAAAGTAATTTAATTAAGCTCTACGCAATTTTGGCTTACAAAATATGCTACGAAACATATTTATATTAATAATAACCTCACATGCTAGGTATATTCCAATTATGTGTTTATAAAGTAAAATAAGAAAATTTGTGAAATACATATTTACTTGTAATATTATTTTTATGTATGATTTTTTTTAGTTATTTTTAGCATGTAAGTCATATTTTATTCATTAATATTGTCAATCTTCTGCATGGATTGTGAAGTGGTCTAAGCGGCTATCTCGCTGCTTAACGCCATTCCGTGTGTTGTGGGTTCTATCCCTACACGGAACAACACTTTGGGTGATCCAAAATTTTTTATTCCGGGTCTGGGAATACTTTGTTGCCAAAAGTTGATTTTTTGTAAAACTGACGCTATAAAAACAGGACGTAATAATTCTGGCTTACAAATTAAGGTTATATTTCTTCTTAATAAACATAAGTCTCAGTGCTCATCTGCAACACGATCATTGAAATTGACAGTAAACAAGGTGTACGGATGCAAAACTAATACGACATAATTTCCTTTGTATAAATACAGGGTGTAAACAAGTTTACTTACATTCTACGGTGATTGTGAAACTAAGTGAACACATAGAGAACGAACTGGAGTGGAAAGGTCACTTGTAACATGCTTAAGGTGACGTCATTAGAGATTTAGAATTGTTGAAAAGGCGCTATTGTGGTGCCGGACAAGAACGCTCAATGGTAAACCATACAAACGATTTTTTAATCCTGTCTCAACCGGGCAATATTCACATTGTTTAACAACTCCTGCACTAGCAATAAATCCTGTGTCGGATGTTAAAAATGTTTAACAACTGACACAAAGGACCTTTAGTCTTGGCTAAACAATTTATAAATCACAATAAGTGGAGTCCCGTGTCACTACTCAAATTGAAATCAGTCCACTAACTTAGTGATCAATTATATCAAAAAGCATAAAATTTTAAATAGCCCTTAAGGCAATCTACACCACATTTAAAATATTATTTCAACCAATGTCGATAAAATATAAAGATAATATACAATTTGCAGCTGTGAATATTAAAATATGGCAGTTCAGGATATACTTTTCACGTGTTTAATCAGCCGTTTTGCTTGAATCCTGTTGTTGTAAATCAGACTTCACTGTTTTTGAGTTTCAGTTGTGAATGTGCATTTCATTTTATTTTTAACTATGAATTTATTTGTTCTGAAGGCCAATTCTCGTATTTTATATGACACTATATTATAAACGAAATGAGATTAGATTTTGAATTGACTCTCAATTGGTATTCTGCAAAATGAATGTCATTATAGTCTAATAGTTCGTCTTTGACACATATTTTGACACATTGTTCAATTTTCGATCTAGTAGCGATAGCTTTCAAATATCAGTTGATTTAAGAGATTACCGTATACGTCATAAGTATGTCACTGACATAATATCGAAACTGTATTTTGAACAAATTCATTTAGGAGAATTGGCCCTCAGATTGTTTAAAATATTAAATAAATACTAACAATTTTTTGTTAACGAGAAATATGGAAATTCGAACGTGATAATCAATTAACATATATCTTATATCATCATCATCAGCCTGCCATAGTCCACTGCTGGATATAGGCATCTCCAATGGCACGCCAATGAGCCTGATTTTCGGCTTTTCGTGTCCAGCCGCTGCCAGCCACTATATATTATATACCTACATATTATTATGTTATATGTTTACAAATTATACAAGATGTTTATCAAGTGTGGTGACGTAAACGTTATATTTAAAATTGGCAAGTAATTATCACAAGACTGCAGTCTAGGGGGAAAAACTAATTTTGAATAACGGTTGGCCACCGTGTAGCAGCTGTGTCATTCTTGAAATTTGATTTCAATTAAGGAAACAAAATCCAAAAGTTTTAATAAAATGGAATATTGTTCGTGGTTCTTTCGTACATTGTTCAATATTTAATACATTCTTAAGGTCGGAGATAAATTAGATTTTCAGTTATTCCTAAAGTTAGAACTTCACTGCTTTAGGAAACAGTTAGAAAGTGAATGTTACGAGTCTAATGAATAGTCATCAGCTAGTCCTGCTAATGAATATAAATGAAGGAGAAAAGAATAAGTACGTAAGTAATACCTAAAATTAAACCAGTCACAGCCGCCTGCGACCGGCTTAATTTTGAATATTACTGCCAGCTTGATAATAAGGCTGTTAGGACATGACTTAGATCAAGCTGAAAAAGGTATTGTGAAAGACATTCTCAGGTATTAAGGACTGTCAAAGATCTTCATAACAGTCCTGAAAGTTTCCTACAAATGTAACGAACTTAAATTGTGTTCTCAATGCGAGGAATATCATGGAAAAAGTCAGGTTTTAACCATGCTCCAGTACACTTTATTTAGTATTACAATGAATAACAAAATATAGAATAATGTTATGTTATTTGAGACTACGTTCAAACATTATTACACCTGGAATAAATACAACTTTTAAAAACGATCTGATGCCTTCTAGGAAAATTTCTATTACGAACAAATAAAACAAGAAAATCTACTGATGCCTCTACCGTACGGTAGACTTGTGTAAAATTCGTAGTACCCTTTTTAGTCAGCCAGATCAGGGTAATAGGGTAGTAAGCCCACATACTCGCTGACCAATCACGTTAATTTACCAGGGCCGTTTCGTTACCCAACTTGTTTCCCAGTGATGTACGGTGCGGCCAAACGCTAGGGCTGCCAGCCGACACCATTCAGCCGGATTCTATTGATATTTTATGCGACCACTAGCACAGTAACGGTTGACGTATTATCCTGACTGGTTATTGAAAATCTGTTTATTATTCACTTTCACGGAGCCCGTGACTCAGAAATTTACGACCTCGAATGTTTTCGAAACAAATTTAACAGCTCAATTTAGTATGCATGCTATCTGCCAGCCCTAACGTACCATACCTCAGAAAGGATAATGTTTGTACCATCCGTTTGTTTACTTACACCTCTATGCGTGTTACGCAAGCAAAATTTTTATTTTGGATTCTCTAAAGCAGGCAGCTTTGAAATGAAAGGAACTCTACAGTGAACTTACAAACGGCAAACTTCTGAATCACTAATGATGTCTATTGTGCTTTAGTGGCCCTTTTAAAAGCTGAACCTTTATTCATGTGATTCTTTAAATTTTATTTTATATATTTTGAAGGTCTAAAGTCAAAGTAGCTTATTGAAATTATTATCGCTTGCGTTAAAAGTGAAGGTAAAGTTAGATTAGAGAGAGATTTCCACAATGTTTTAGAATATTTACTTGACAATAATCGCTAGCGCTTTCAATTCAAAGATCATACCGATCTTCTTACATCGAAAAGATGATATCCATTTGTCAATCCATTGTGAAATAAAGTGGTGACAATATTAATTCTTTAAGCATGATATTATTTTTTCTCTTTATAAATTTCACCAGGCAATGCTTGCTTTTATTACGTGGATTTCAAACATCTTGTACCAAATTCTAATACAACTAAGATATATTTTACTGATGTATAATTCGTGTCTGGGCAAATAGGTCGTGGCAGACCGCGTAAGAAATTCGTCGGTCAAACTGGTGACGTTTTGAAAAACGGAAAGGTCCAAGGACCCGGAACGGGTTAGAATGTTTAAAAAGAGTTATAATTGCAGAAGAAGCGCGTGATTTTTGTAAGGATAGAAGTAAGTGGCGTTCCGTTGTCTCTGCCTACCCCGAAGGGAAAAACCCTGAGTATATGTTTATATGTATGTATGCATAATTCGTAACCAAACAGTTGAAGCGAAAGTTGGTGACAGACTAAACTAAAAGTTTTGGTCAAAACTAGAGACACACATGTAACCAAGGGCAAGTTATTTAACTATTCAATAACTTTTTTCATTAAGCTCAAGTTGAAATAGTAATATTGCGTTATCTCACAAAATGACAGTGCTATTTTACCGAAATTACGGATTCCATTTTGAATTTGGTAGGCTTACGCTGTTATGTTCACGCTTGCGGTTCTACGAAAGTGAAAAAGTTCTAATACCAATCATATTAGTACTTAACTGTGCAAAATATGGAGAACAAAGGTTTCAAGACTTGTGTAGATATGTAAGTTCCTTTCTGTCTAAACCAAGTAGATATATAATGACCATCATCATCATCATCAGCCCTTTATATTGTACCACTGCTGGGCACGGGCCTCTTCCCATTATAGGAAGGGTAAGGCCATAGTCCACCACGCTGGCCAAGTGCGGGTTGGCAGACTTCACATGTCTTTCGAGAACATTATGGAGAACTCTCAGACATGCAGGTTTCCTCACGATATTTTCCTTCACTGTTTAGCAAGCGATAATTAACAATTTAATACGCACATAACTCCGAAAAGTCACTGGTGCGCGTCGTGGATTTCAACCCGGACCCTCTGCCTAGCAGTCTGTCGGTCTCTCCACTAGGCTATCGCTGTTCTATATAATGATGCATAGACTTAAATATTTTGCCTGGATACTTGTAGATAGATTATACATATTTAAAGCAATGATGTGACTACTGCCTATGGCAAGAGTTTAGTAAAAAGCTTAGACTAGCTTTTTAATCAATATAATAAGAAAATTATATTGCAAAAAAACCTATGAGCTCTACTTAATAGAAAACGAGTACTTTGCTATGCTGGACGTCGTAGCAGGTTTAGGCCAGGTGAGTCAAACACCTCGTTGGGATCGTAGGCAGCGCATGGATGCGTTGTGGACATCCTTGTAGGAGGCCTATGTCCAGCAGTGGACGTCTTTTAGGTGATATGACGATGATTTTGCTACGAATGAAATACGCGTTCAAACGTTATGATGCCAAAAATAAAACGCAAGTGACCAATATATATAAAATTCTTTGGTTACTGGGTGGAAGAACCTGAAATTTGGCTTATATATAGGGGATCGTAGCGGTGCACTAAGATGAGATTTCCCGAAATTTCCACGGCATTGGGCAAAAATGTGCGGCGATAGTTGTTCCTTCTAGTTCCCCTATAAAATATATCTCGTTTTTAGTTTAGCTTTTCTTGCTTATTTATTTTAATGTTTTTGAAATGTATATAAAATTGTGCTAGTGAACTTCTTGCCCTCTGTCTTGATAAGGAATTAAGAAGCAAAAGACAAGTCAGTCTGCTCTATTGACTTTTGCTAAGTAAATAAAAGGTACGCAATTATTACGTCAAGTTTGATTTACAAGGAAACGTCTGAGTAGCTTCATATTGCAGTGACGAATAGCGCACGCTATATCTTCGAACAGCTTGGAGGTGTGATCAATCGGTCCTGTATATTAATGTCCTTTGCACCGCAGAGCAAACTTGACTCGTTTGCACTGAAAATGATTAGCCGGCCGGTGCAAATTATTTGTCTAGGGGATTGTACTAAGACCGTGGCATTCAAGGTTTATGTTCTGTATGTGCCGTTTTGTAGGTTATAGAGCTTTGTGTACACGTATTTTAAGGAACAGTAATTGTTAGACCATAAGCAAAGTCTGTAGGCCGTATGACTGACTTTTCGTAGGAGTGTAAGACCAACTCTTGTGTTGGATATTATACACTGCCCGCAGGCTGCGGACTTGGCCTTACCATTCTTATTCCGAGTAACATTATCCTCCAAAGTCCATTAGCGCTCTGATATAAATCTTACACAAACGGTCACCCATCCAAGTGGTGACCTTTGGAAGCGTTTACTGTTCTGTTACAAAGTTTATCACAAGTCAAGTCACATTCTGGATAAGCATTAACATCCAGATATATTCAAAAGTAGAATAAAGGTTGTATGAATGTATCTTTCTAGTAAATTAACCGACACTTATCGGACTGCGATGCAAGTAGGCTTTACAGTATAATTTTGTCATACCAATAATACCAAAATTGTCTTAAGTCCGGCTCACATATTATGGCAAAGCACTTTTTCACTCTCAAAAGGTATTATCGACATTATTCGCATTATTATTAACAAAACTTTATTTATAACAGGCACGCAAACACAACAACAACTACTAGTGATTTTGGACTATTTAAAAATGAGAACAATGTTGATAATAACTTGTCAGTGAAATATTATCTTCATTGCGCTTCGCTATATGTGCGCCAGCCATAACAAACTATGTGTTCTATACTATTATTACTTGTATACAAGCTCATGATATAAAAATATTACTCGCTCAATTCCTGAATCATAAAACTTTGCAACACTGAAACATTGGAGCGGAATAACTACTGAAACTTTTAAATTATAATTTGTTATGAGATTTAAATACGGTATGTCTACCAGTTTTATTACACCTTATGGACAATATATTGTTCCTCAATGCATTAAAAATATATACTTATTAAAGATCATGGCTTTCTGGAGGGCTAAATAAAATAAGATTTGAATATACTAACAAAAATTACTGCCTCGTTGGTCTCGCGGCATAAACGTGCGCGTGGGGTGGGAGGTCTCGGGTTCGATTCCCGGGTCGGGCAAAGTGTTATTGGGTTTTCCGTTAGGAAATTCTCAGTAGCGGCTCGGAGTCTGATAATGTGCCCGGTACGGCAATAGGCTCGCACGTAATAACGTGGGACCTAAAAATTAATGGCGAAATGTTATATCACACCTTTGCCTACCCCTTCGGGGATACAGGCGTGAGTCTATAAAAAAAAAATTTTATTATAATCTTTCTTATGTGAAATCTCTCCAAGACTGTGTCGTGAGGTGCCTTTTTTCAAATAAATATCGAGACGCCTAAAGAGATATTTTGAAAAATGTGTCAGTATCGGTTAAACACGTTGAGTGAGCAAAACTTAGGGGGGATACAAAATAATTTCCACACTTTTTAATGTTTATCTAAACTGACTAGGAAAATATGAAGCACATAATATTAAATACGATTTATGCAAACTCATATAACTATTTCTTCATCAACAACTTTCACCATTATTTATTTATTTATTCATCATATAAACAAAGTATATAGGCGGACTTAAGGCCATGGGCATTATCTACCAGTCTAACTTAGAGTGGTGCAGAGATAAGAAGTACCTAGGTGAATTATATGATTCAGGTTACGAAAAATTACTAATTACTGAATTAAAATTATTGGTCATACTAAATAAACATACTTAAATAAAAATATATTTACTATAATAAAAATACATAAACGTTATACATACACAATAAAAACAAATATAATTAGAAAGTAAATCATTATTAAATGTCTTCGCCTAAAAATATCTTATACTTAATCAGTTCTATCTGACAATTCCATACAATGATACAAAAATCTCATGCAGTTTAACATTACAACTATAATAACTGCTTGTAAATCACGTGGCAGAACTTAGGCAAGTATGCACCATAGTACTGAATCTATCCGTAAGCCTTTTAATAACCAACCTCGCACCTAATAGAATGGGGAAAGTATGTCAACAACGAGTTTTGATAAACAACTATCGAAGTGAAGTACATAAACGAGCAAAATCGATCACTTGCTAGCGGGCTCTTCGCACAATAGCTTACATAAGCTGACAGTCTGTACTACTCAGGACCTGTCCTCGTCAACTCTTGGAGCTGCCCGTGGGAAATAACCGTGTATTAAGTGCATGGAAATGTATACACATTGCTCTAACAGTGTCACAGGTGATGTACTAAACAAGTTTTATATACGTCTGTATATATATATGAATGTATAGCTTGGGATTCGGAAAGGTTCTTCGCACCTTTTTAGACACTTTCCTACTTAATGCCTTTGTGATGAGATTACCATTATGAATCAAGATTGAATCAGCCTTTTTATTTATTGAATAGTATATTTTATATGAAACCAGAATAAGAAAATATATAGCTTATAAGTTATATGACGTAAACGAAATAAATAATAGGCTTGTCTTCGCTGATTTGTCGTCAATTCACTTGTATTATTTATATTTTGTTTCTTTGAGGGAGGGCGCTGATGCCTATAATACAAGATATTTATTTATCTTAGCATAGGTATTAGTTGTTACTCAAAATGATTATACACTGTTAACCTTAAGCCTATTGTTATGTTTAATATGTAAACAAAACATTGTTAAGGTGCAAAATAAAATTACTTAAATGATTAATTATTTATATTTACACCAACCTAACATTTGTTTTTCCGCTATAATCACCTAAATCCTATTCAGCGCGCAAGCACGTAAAGTTATAAACCAAATGCAATATCCTACATGTCGCACATAATCGTATTCGCACATTTCGCTGCTCAGCTGTACATAAATACATACGTACAAATTGCTATTGCAATCCTATTCGCAATTGTAGGTAAAGCCCGTAAGCGGTAGGGTTATACTTGTCAAGTCAAACGCGTATTGTGGCTCACGTTCTAGATAAGATAATTATTATGCATTCAAAATAAGAATGATTTTACAATAAAAATCTATCTCGATAGTAAACAATACAATGTAATAATGTTGAACAGGCGATAGGTCAACTGCCGCCGAGATTCCTCGCACGGAGATTCCGTTGAGCGCCAAGTATTCATCACGTCTGACACTCGATAAAGTGTATCCGCTTAAGTGCTGCTTAAGACGCAAGCGAACGTTCCTGGTGAATAAAGCGTCCTCCAAATACTAACGAAAATACTTAAAATGAGAATTGCGGAATAACTTGCCACATAAATAAAAATAGTGTAATACATGGTCTGTTTTTGCGTGCTACAGACACACTCAAAATGGCGGCGGCGTCGAGTGTAAGCACTCAATGTGAAAAGGCAATTAATACCGTAGCCGCGCATTCTGTTGCTGAACTGTTCAAATTTTTTACTTCACTTGGAACATATACGACTCAAATCTCAGTGTTTAAATGTGATAATGAAGTGGCGAGAGGCAACAGACGAGCGAGGCTTGCAGACATCGCGCATGATGTTGAATAAGTAATGAATCTTCTTACAGAAACCGTGGCAGCGGCTGAGTTTTAAGATAACAAACTACGTCATTTCGTTGCCAAATACTAAATACGCGAATGATAATTACTTTATTTACATAGCGTGCGGACTTGGCTTACGCCTAATGGCCTCTTACCGGTAACGTATTCTATTATTGTAAAACCTAAGAATGAAAACTTTCTTGGAATTTTCTATCTAAACGTTTTGTTTTTAAACCCAACATTGTTTTGTTAATTAGCAAGCAAATTTTTAAATTTAACATTGCGTATAATTATAATATATTATTCACTTTTTAAAACGTCTAAACCGAAGCTTGCAAAGAAAATAAAAAGAAATACAGATGTGAATGGATTTCTTTGCAGCAAAATATTGATAACTAGCAGCTGGCCCCGGCTTCGCACGGGTGGGCATTGGTTTTTTAAATAATTATCTTTCTATCTATCGCCGCCATAGGTACCCCGGACACACACCTCTGACGTTTCGTGTTATGTGTGCATTAAAAATGTTAATTATCGCTCGCTTAATAATGTGCCCGGTAGATGGCAAAAGGCTCGCCCTCTATTATATTGGGACCGAAACATAACTGGCGGGGTTTGGATGTTTAATACACCCTGCCTGCCTCCCGCTTCAGGGATAAAGGCATGAAGTTAGGTTTTATGTACTTTTGACCATTTGCCCTTATACAGTTGTAAATACAATTACAGCCTTGTTCCAGTCACCTGGTACGCGATCGAACCACCAACATTTACTAAACATTAGTTACAGCAGGCTTGTAGTGACGCCTTCACCTATCTTGATTTCAGCAGATATCCTGTCATAACCCGCAGCTTTACTCGCTCTAATACATTTCAAATATTTTAAGTTACAATGCAAAAAACATAAACCTAGTATATTTTATTAATTACTGTTACATATCGTCTAAAATGTTCCGATTGGTGCGGGATTGGAATATAAAGTGTCACTACCTTCGTTAGCGACGTAAAACGACGTTAGGAATATACACGAAACAAATAGTATCTTTGCGTAGAGAAGGAAATTCGACATAAAACTCTATTACAACCCGTCAGGTCAGGGTGGTATCATAGGCCGAGTCCTATTGGCTCAAATGCTATTGGGATGCAAATTAGCAGGCCTATGTCCAGCAATGGATTGCGAAAAATTGTTATGGTGACTATTACGTACGTCGTAGTGGTTTAAGCTTCGCATCGCTCTTTAGCTCTGCACTGAGCGTCGTGGGTTCGATGAGCGCATGAAACAATACTTTGTGTGATCTACAAATTACAGTTTCAAGCCAAGGTATTATTTGTGTCCTTTGATTGAATGTTTGTAAAGTTGCCTGTGATACAGGATTATACTTAGTGTGGGAGCCGTCTTAAGAGAAAATACATTTTCATATAATTGTCTGAAAAACTAATATTACAAACCTGAAGAGTTCGTTTGTTTGCTTGGTTGAACGCGATTATCTCAAGGTCTAATTTAAATAATTATTTTTGTGTTAACATTATGTCACAGTATAAATACATACAGTAGTTTGACGCCTTTGATCTCGTAGAAAAAGCCGACAACGTCTAAAGAAGAGTAAGGAGGCTAGGGCTGCCACATGTAAAAAATACTTACTTATTCAAACACCGTCTATTTATTTTAGAAAATTATTACAATTGCGACGCTACAAGAATATTATAGTGTAAATTACTTATTTATTATATTACAATAATTAACGATAAATAATTATTATAAAACAGTTTGCATTTTTTCATGCGGTGACAGCTTTGCATACAAAGTGTCATTCAGCACCTATTTCATGCCGCAGCCAGGTATCGTGGGAGGCGTTTAAGGATATGAAGCATTTTTCAGATATCGTTATCGTACAAACCAAGTTAAAATAAAGCGATTGACATAGCGATCGTTTAATGGATGGGTAACCATGGGATCAGCTTGCAGAGCCTATGTTATCGATATGAAGTATTTTGCAATTTTTTTTCGTGCAAACTACGTTAAGGTAAAACGATGTCTATTGAGACATCACGGTCATTTTATGGATGGGTGACCGGGCTATGAGATTACGGAGAACATGTATGGGGGAACATGCATTAAAAGGGGGCCAAAAATATGGTTATTTTTGAGCTAGGACGTGACGTTACCAAGATACATAATAATATTTGATAGGTACTTACCTAATACGAAAGTACTAGGTACTTACTGCATGAAACTGCATGAAATTAAAATAACACTTGAATTGAATATTACCTTACAACGCATATTTTCTTACGTCTGCCATGTTGTTTACGTATTGTAATTACTACTTTATTCTGTGATTTGGACAGACATGAGATTTTGTAAAAAGTTAGTAGATTAGTAGGGACGTGCACATTATTTTAAGTGGTTATAAAAACATACATTTCAAAATAATATAAATAATTATAATTAATGAAATTTCTTTTTTAGTAAAAGTAAATTGATGAAATCGCAGATTTTTAAATCCTTATTTATTTAAATCTTTAAGCAGCATAAATAATTGCAAAGTCTCACAGCAGAAATCGTATGCACCATTTTAATTAATATTCATAAGCAAATAAATAAGTAACGAACAAAAAACTAGCACGCGCCAACCCCCAAAAATACGTACCTAGTTACGAACTAAGGCGACATACGTAACTAGGTACCGCTCTGCCCGCGTCTCACCACTTGCACGATTGACCTGTCTAGACGCGTTCGTCAAACGACTGTATGGCTTATTAGACTGTGATTATACTATGAGTCACGGGTGCGGCGCGGTAGCCTTAAATAGCATGGGTGTAGCCGCGGGCTCAGCTTGTTATCCATTGTTTTGATTTAGATTGAGGATACAAAGTATCACTACACCAAAAAAAAACTCAAACTCAAAATCCTTTATTCATTTAGATCACAAAGTGACACTTATGAACGTCAAATTTAAAACATTATTACTGTATGCTTCTACATTTACATTTACTGCCACGTTCGCAAAGCAAGGGCGTAGAATCATGAGAAAAACGGGCAATAAAACTCACGGTCACTCTTTTTCATCGCCAGGTTTTTAAAAATAGTACATAACAATTAAACTTTTGTAAGGTGCTGCAACTGTTATACCTTCTATGTTACTTGTATATATTTACTGTACAGCTACATAATAATCAAGCATAATCAAGTTAAATTTTGATATTCATTTAGTTAGCCTTCTGAACATAGACATGGTGAAACAGGAGCATCCACTTACATTATGCACCTAACAATGCAGGCAATCCGCGCAAATGTTCAGAACCATGATGGAAATTATGAAGTTAAATATCAAAAACAAAATTATACCAGTCCATAAGACCGCCCTCGACCAGTCATCGCAAGTAGCACCCGTTCATGAGTATGACGCATGTGCCAGCCATCATCCCCATTTCATTCCGTGGGTGTCTTAAGAGACGTCTAAGGAAAATACACGAAGCATATAGTCACTTTGCGAAGATGTGGAAAACTCTACATGAAACTCCATATCAAGCCGTCTGGCCAGTGCGGTTATAGTAGTCCAAATCTTTCAATTGATTCACCTCTACCGTGATGGCCTTGTCCAACAGTAGACTACGAATCCTGTACGTGGATAAATAGTATACTTTTAGTTTAATTTAGGTAGGTACTTTTAAATAATTAATTTCTAGTGGAATACCCACATTTCCATTTGATGCACCTGCCATGCCGTACATTTACATTTGTAATTTCTTTGGAATGGCATGGTCAATTTGAATAAAACAAAATGTAATCTACCGGTATTGAAACAGACGTTTTAAACATAAAATGATTTATTTCATTATTATACATTTTAAATGATCGATCGCATCAAGAAAGTCTCGTTCCGACGGAATATCGGTGTGCGAGCGGTGAATTTATTTTCTCACGCATTATGTTTATTTTGCTACATCTTTTAAGATATTCATTATAATGATATACTGTAAAAGACAATTTCTATCAGCATTAAATACACAACATATATTTTTTTTTCTTCGCTGTGGAAATGCATTTATGTACGTATGTGGGACTCCACGGCTGGAGTGCAAGGCCGTAATACCCACTAAAACCACAGCGCATACTTCAACGCCATTTTGGGGGCGCCAGGGAGTCGCGTTAGCATTCTACCCTGACACCCTGGCGGATAGCCGGAAGGCCACAACCTCCTTCAGCGGCCGCAGAGGATAGGGAGGACGGCAACCTGACAACACCGCATCTCCTCTTCCTCTGCGGCCCCACCGCCACGCAACAATGGTGCGCCCCCATTTGGTCTCGGGAGATAGGACGCGCGGTAACGCAACACCGACACACGCCTCTCCTCCCGCGACCGCGCCCGACTGCGAGGGACAGACAGCACACACCCGCACCTTTGGACTCATCCTGCGCAGGCCCCCTCCAAGCCCCCGCGGAGCGTCCACTCCCGGGATCTCTCTTAGCTTCACCGCAGGTCTCCAAGCCATGGTTACTAAGCCCTCCCACCACAACAACGTGGAGATCCCACGGACGGGAAATACACAACACATCTAGCGCATTTAATTGGATAAGAAGTAATACTGCATTGCTCAAAATAGCTTCCAAAATAACCCATTATATTTAAAAATTTTTTATAGCATGCTGGCATAACCTACCTACTTATCCATGGTTGCATCTATAGAACAAATTGGCGGGACAATGCATCGTTATTGTACTTAATTAGAAAAAATATATGGTGATTTTAAGCCTCAATGTCTTCTGAACCAATAATTTCCCAGGTATGGTGCCGGAGTAAAAAAAATTGTTTTTTTTAACAACTTGTGTAGCAAGTCTTATTTATTTATTTCAGAAATGATATAAAATATAGATCACAAAATCACTCTTAAATAGAAAAATGTATGACATTTAATCTAGCTATTGTTACTCAGTTTACGGTAATTATACATAGCTCCTACACTGGGCATCGCCTGTCCTGTAGGAAATTTACGCTTCGTTGTGCCTCTGTGTTTTCGCATGGAAAATAAACGGGAAATGAATCAATTTTAAGCACAACATCAACAGAGGACCAACAGCACACAAGAGCTGGTTATAGAAAAATGAATATTATTTATTGTAGACTATGAAATACGTCATATTAAAATTATGAGTTTGTTGCAGGTATTTTCAATGCAGATATCGAAGTTGGTTGTTTTATATTGTTTACGTAAAAGTATAAATACATTTTTGCTTCTTGGTTTAGTGGTTAGTTATCTAAGAGTTAAGTTATGTAGATTAAGCTGGAAGTCGTTAAATTATTCCTCAAAAACAATTTACTGTAATGTTTTACCTATAACATTAACATGTTATAGGTTAAAAAAGTATGATATCCGGATATCAATTACGCTAAACCTTGTGGGATATTCATAAGGAACTTTATTTTCATCTGGCCCAATTTAGTAAAAATATTAACGCTTACAATAAAAACAAATCTGTTGAAGAAGCATGTCTAAACGAAAGTAAAAACACTATGCTCTCAAAGGTGTCGGTGATCTTTAGAGCCTCTTGACATCTACACTAATATTATAAAGAGGAAAAATTTGTATTTTTGTTTGTTTGTTTCTTTGTTTGTAATGGATAAACTCAAAAAATACTGGACCGATTTTAAAAATTCTTTCACCATTAGAAAGCTACATTATGGGTCCGTAAGATATTTGGGTTTTTCGGGTACGCGAAGTAGTTCCCTTAGGACGCGGGTGAAACCGCGGGAAACGGCTAGTACTTAATAAAACGCCATGCTATAAAAACCTATTTCTAAAGTAGTTCATTAAAAGTCCTTGAAATATTATTATCATACCAGTAGAACTCACTGTGTATTGCCTACAAAATATACTTGTATCAATCCATCTCCAAACTGTTATTGTGATAAAGGAGTATCGTTTATATATTCTCGCTTAATATACCGTTCTATCTAAAATCATTTACCTATATCAGTATCCGGCTACATAAAACTTTACCTTGGCAGTAATTCACGGTGAATTTTCTGCTTTCTAGAAAAGTTATCGCTGGCGGCCCTCGGGACTACATATCGTACGCCTCACCCCTCACCCTCCGACGTAATAACGACCAACTTTATAACCGACTGGGCTTAGATCGCACAACACTTTCCCATATTTTCTTCTACTAACACCCTACCCGAATTAAACATAAGTCCACAATTACATTTAGACCACCTCGAATCTCTAAGTTATCCTAAAAGTCGAGGTGATATAATGGTGCCCAGAAGCAGACACGGATTTAAAACGATCTTAGCCAGCATTGAGTGACGAACGGCGCTCTCAAGATTTTTCTCGTTATATTCCTTTGACCACGTCTTCCGCATTAAATTTGGGACACAAAACAAAAATAATGCTGTTAGAATAATAAAGTTATCATGGGATGTCGCCAGATATTGAGAGATATTCTTTTGTTGCAGATGTGTTGCGTGTTTTTGTTGTCTAAGATGCGGCAATAAAATTACCTACTTCGTGTTTTGTTCATGAAAATGTGTGCGTTATAACGTACCTTAGTACTTCTATGTTATATTTTTTAAAGAGATGGTATTAAGGGTTTTTACGGAATCACAGATCGGTGCAAATGTTTTATCGGGGCATATTTAAGGATTTAAAATTTATTTCAATATTTAACCATTATCAGCAACAGCATACAACAGTTAAATATCCATGAAGCATTCTAGATTTTCAAATATCCGCTTGTCAGTCTAATCAGAATTGACAGAATATATGCTTCCCTACCGACTGAAGGAGCAAACCTAAGGGGCGCCTTTATGCCTTACGGCTTGGCCACGGGGACCGGCGACGCGACCTGCGACACGACCGGCGACGCGACAATTCGCGCGACGCTAAAAACATACCACGGGCACACGCGTTCGCCGTCGCGACCAGTGTAGACCAGGAGCGAGACGACATTAGCTAAGATCTTTTTATGAAATTTAGCTCGACATTGTACGGACTTTGGTGGCAATATCACATTTGTTTCAACCCGGCAATCGAACCCGAGACCTCATGATCCGCTTACACTACCGCAAAATCACAGAAGCAGACTTGATATTGTGTACCTAACCGCGGTATTGAAAACTATAGGTACTGTATTTTATCTTTATACAAACGGTCGGAACGCGATTTATACCTACGAGCGTCAGGTTCGGTACCCACCTAACCTACTGCATACCAAACTCAAGGCGCTTCGGTATACATTCTGTAGGTACCTACTGAATGCGTACTGAGCCACAGAATAGATAGTTCTTACGAACAGAAGCACCACTTCGCAAACCAATTTAAAGAAATGGTGACTCTGGCTACTAAGCAAGAAAGTGCAATTCAGCTCGCATGAGCATTCAGTACCTAACGCGATATTGACCTAACTGTTCCCGCTCTTTTCTAACACATAAGTGACATAACGCTGTCGCTGTCTGGCGCGGAGCGGTGCGCTAGGGTTGTCGACTTGCCGCTGCTACTATAATATTTATTCATCGTCTATCTACCTACTTGACCACTTACCTAATAATAAATATTTATACTATAAGTATCCTATCCCACTATTTGAGCTCGTAGAACGAAAACCACAATAATTCTGGTGGTTTACATTTTCACTATACTAATTCTTAGTTATTTCCTAAACGCGTAGACCGATTTACATGACTCAAACAGATAAAATGGTTTTTGAACTAGACCTTTAATTTGACACCATAATCGTTGAGATATCTCAACAAATAAAAAGTACAATTTTCAAGTTGCTCTCGTAAAATAAATAAAATCAAAATTTCAAGTTGCTTCCGACACACATCCGTTAAATGAGCAATACTTCGCACCAGACTTGTGATGTGAACATTTTTGTTGTTCACTATTAAAGTTAGCCCTGCGCGCGAGCGGTGACGACGCGGCTTGGAAGCCGCGCCAAAGTGTAGGCACTTATCGCTGTAGGTACGGCCAAGTGAAGGAGGCCTGACTGAGCCGACGCTTGTAGGTATTGTAACTCGAGTTTTGAGTTAAAATACGGAAAAGCTTATGTAGGTAAGTGTGATCTAACTAACTAGGTATGTGCACTTCTAAAAACTTACTCAGGTATTTTGAAATCACAGATAGACACTTCAACTTTATTTATACTGTATACATTTATGTAGATATAGATAACATCCAGACGTTCCAAATAGCTGCCTAACTAAAAATTCTAAGAATAATATCATGCTCGCGGGGAAATAAACTAAAAATTTTATACTGACTCAGCTCCGGCGCTAGTCGCCGCGACTACCGCTCGACGCCGTGGCGTGCGCCGTACTAATTTATACATTTGCTTTGGTCGCGCGACGTGTCGCGCGACACGCCACTGTACCGCTCGGTGCTATTCGCCGGTCGCGTCGCCGGTCGCCGCTGCGCGTGGCATGCTTAGAACATTTCTATACATTTGATTCAGTCGCAAGTTGCGTCGCCGGTCGCGTCGCGTGAATTTTCGCTGGAGCGAATTGTCCGTGGCCAGGCCGTAACGGCTTGGCCACGGGGACCGGCGACGCGACCTGCGACACGACCGGCGACGCGACAATTCACGCGACGCGAAAAACATACCACGGGCACACGCGTTCGCCGTCGCGACCAGTGTAGACCAGGAGCGAGACGACATTAGCTGAGATCTTTTTATGAAATTTAGCTCGACATTGTACGGACTTTGGTGGCAATTCATACATTTGTTTTGGTCGCGCGACGTGTCGCGCGACACGCCGCTGTACCGCTCGGTGCTATTCGCCGGTCGCGTCGCCGGTCGCCGCTGCGCGTGGCATGCTTAGAACATTTCTATATATTTGATTCAGTCGCAAGTCGCGTCGCCGGTCGCGTCGCGCGAATTTTCGCTGGAGCGAACTGTCCGTGGCCAGGCCGTTAAGCCTTATGGTCAATATATTTGAAGTCACTGATTCTTTGTAACAACTGTCACAGATTTTTATGACGTCTGAGACTGACAGCTTTGTGTGCCACGCACTATTGAACCATTCGTACAAATCGATTTGAAACTTTCGCGATTTGAATACATCATACAATTTTATTTAAACGTGTCTTATGCGCGATATTTATACCTTAAATTAATTAAATATCGCGAATAAGACCCGTTTAAATAAAATTGCATTCGTACGAAGATCCTAAATAATAAAATGCCAATTTCTTCTGTTTTGCTAAAATTGTAAGTAGATGGTCTCAAAAAATTTAAATACGTCTACAACATTTATGAGAATGTAACTTCGCCACGAGGATTTCCAAGCACATCATTACGCAATATATGTATGTCCTAGTCGATAAAAACTATTTTCACTTTACTATGTATACAGAGTTATTCCTAGCCTAATGTAAACCTCTGAGGGGTGATTGTACTCGTTATTAAGAACAACTTTTGTTCTGGGACATTGTGAAATTATTCCGTAATAATAATAATATATATAATTGAATTATAACCTCGAAAAGAATGTACTTTGGTTGCCATAGCAAACAAGCTTTGCTCGGTTTGGGTCATCAGGTTATTGATGTGTGTGTTATCCTAGCATATTACATTAAACTAGAGAATACCTGCAGCTACGCTTGCACATTTTAGTTTAACCGTTTCTGCCTGATCCCTCGGGAATTGCGGGAAATCCCTCCTTAGTGCACCCTACGATCCTCAAGGAATTTACATGCCAATTTTCAGCTTCTTACACCTATTCGTTTTGACGGTGAGTTGTCTGTCAGTCAGTCAGTAACTCAGATATTGTAGTAGAAATTCTTACCACATTACGATTCTTTAAATATGCACTGGTTCTGCATACTTATTGCACTGATGCCTGTCCGTGGGTTTGAACAGATGTGTCAGTACAGACACATGCGACGTACATATTCTAAATTATTACGAAGTTTTGTCTTCACGCATAACATAAAAATTACAACAACGTGGGGAGTGTTGAAATACGAGTATGTCTGTATGAAAATTACAACCAATTTCGGCGCAACTACATTTTTTGTTGTCCCAGTTTGATGTTCAGACATTTTGGTATAATTCAATTTGACTTACTGTTTTATTAGATAAGAATCATAATAAATACTTCATTTTTAGGGTTCCGTACCTCGAAATGAAAAAATGGAATCCTTATAGAATCACTAGGTTGTCCGTCCGTCTGTCAAGACCCTTTTTCTTAGAAACGCGTAAAGGTAGCAAACTGAAATTTGTATCAAATAGTCAAGTCTACTGTCCCATGAAGCTGTGAAAATATCAAACTTCTAAACCAACGCAATCAAAAGATACACCCGTTTATGCTGCAAATTTCCGCAAATTTTCGAAACTCGCAAGGGATCAAAATCTACAGGGTACTTACCGTGAACTCAGAATCTTGAAATTTCGTACGAAGCAATGTCTTATAGCACAGATAAAGGAAAAATTGCGAAAACCGTAAATTTTTAGTTCTATTATGTCATAAGAATATTTTAGTAATTTTAAAGTTCATTACCATTTTCTCAAGAACGCGTAGATGTATTAAATTGAAATTCATATCAAATACTCAAGTGTACAATACCTTTAAGCTGTAACAAAATAAAACTTCTATGACAACGCAATCAAAAGAAACAGTAATTTTAGAATATTTTGCAACTCGTAACTACTGGCAAGGGAATCAAAACCTACAGGGTACTTCCTGTAAACTCCGATTCTTGAAATTTGGTAGAAACCAACGTCTTCTAGCACAGATAAAGGAAAAATTGCGAAAACCGTAAATTTTTTGTTACTCATAAAAATAATTTTAGTAATTTTAAACTTGATTACCAGTTTTTCAAGAAAGCGTAAAGGTATTAAATTGAAATTCATATCAAATACTAAGGTGTACAATACCTTTAAGCTGTAACAAAATCAAACTTCTATGACTACGCAATGAAAAGAAACAGCAATTTTAGCATATTTTCAAAAGGGTACTTCCCTTGAACTCAAAATCTTGAAATTTGGCACGAAGCAACGTCTTATAGCACAAATAAAGGAATAATTGCAAAAACCATAATTTTTTAGTAACAACATATAATTAAAATATTTTTAATAATTTTAAAGGTTCCTAACCCGTTCCTCATGAACCCGTAGAGATAAAAATTTAAATTCATATCAAATGCTCAAGTCAAAATTAAAGGGTACTTCCAGTCAATCTAGAATCATGAAGTTTGGCATAAAGCAAGGTTTTATATCATACAGGAAAAATTTCGAAAACGTTAAAGTTTTAGTTACATCATATATTATCTTAAATAATTATATACCTACAGGTTTGTACGGAACCCTCGGTGCGCGAGTTCGACTCGCAATTGACCGGTTTGTTTTAAAATACAATAATGCTTAAAGTTAACTAACACCAGCAAGAAGATCTCAGCAATCGTTGAAAGTGTCATAGAACAAACCAACTGCGAACGACCCCGTCGAGATACGAATTAATTGAAACGATTACACAAGAAAGTTATGACAGGCTAAGATGCCTTAGAGGACATCATAATTAACTGACTTGAAATTACCACTCACTATACAATTGAGAATTGTCTTAAGATTGCGTAAATTTAAGAATATAAACTAATTTGTTACAAGGGACGTGAGTAATACGATAGAACAATTTTATTTTTCGTAACTTCTTAAAAATCTCGAGACCCATATTGTTTTCTTTTACTATTATCCAGCTCAGCTTACTCAACTCAAACATGTAAATTGAATTGAAAAACAGTACTCAACTACATTTGAGCTGAAAAAAGCTTGAGGGCAAAATAAAAATCATTCTTTTTTCTTAGTTCTTCGCCCTTACATAGCCAGGCGTTTTATTATCTTTTTTATCCGACTTATTGCATTCACAACGACATAAATTGTTCTCCGGCTTGTAAAAACGTTGAAGGAATTCGCAGATAGAGCTCCACAGTTAACAAACTATTTTCAACATGTACCTACTGGCATAGTTTTATACTTACCTACTTTAATATTAACTTTTTTCGACATCGACAATTTTAACAGTTGGGGAGCGTAGCAAGGCTGTAAAGTTTCCAACTAGTCTCTTTACGACGGTTCTCCTCGTAACAGAATGATTGCGCACTGAGCTTTCCACAGTAAAATGCAATAAGTTAAAAAGAAATTGTCGTGACGTGAATGTATAACAATCGCGAAACTGTTAATTTATTTTCAAGTGTACAACGTGATCGTGTAAGTGGCCGTCTATCTCAAGATTAACACCTCGTGCTACGATGAGTTTATTACGAGTTTTTATATATGTATTCAAGTTTGAAAAATGTCAACCCCAATTTTGAAGAAGCAATAGTCCAATTTAAAGCAGATATTGGATTTTTTGTGGGTGAATACGACGCATTTTACCAACATTAACGTTTTTGAGCTCATGCATTTATACCGTTGGAAAATTAAAAGCATTACTGCATCCGATAATCCGGCAATGAGCCAATATTCGCTGATAAAGCCAAAAGTAATTACTTATGATCTTTCATAATCAAGTTGAACAGAATGTTGTTTAATCTACTGCAATCATATTGCATTATTTGTAAAACGTCTAAACATTTATATAAGCATGGACAAAAATATTGCTACTAATATGGGAACAGGGAGCATTCTTACAAAGGCTGCGGATGACGCGGTTGCATTGATGTCATAACTCAGAAGCCAGATAGTCGAGTGGGTTCATTTACTGGCATCATGCCAGTATGTGTAGAACAAAATGTAAAGAATTTGAATAACACCGTTTAACATTAGGTTGGATCCAAATTACCATATGTGCTCGTTCGTTGACTGTTGTATTGTTATACTTAATTTGGCCCGGAGGATTTGCCGAATACGTTTCGCATTCGTTGCAGGCTTTCAACTGTAACAAATTTATATAAAATTATAACTAGCGTATTGACAACCGCAAACGTTCCATTTCGTTTCGAGCGGTAAACGTTTCGCGTCCGTTTTCCACACACGTTACGTATCTGGACACTAGTATGCATCAAATTAATTTAAAATGCTCCTACTGACCACTGAAAATGTACGATTTGATCTGAATGTAAAACATCCGAATGAATAATAAAGTAATGCATAGTGCCCTCACTTTTTTACCCGACTACGGCGAAGCCAAAAGGAAGGGTAATGTTTTTGGCAGTCTATGTATGTATGTAAGTATGCATGTATGTTTTTATGTTCCACCGTAGCGCCTAAACTACTAAACCGATTTTAATAAATGGGGTGTCAATTGATTTCTAAAAATGGCCCAGGTGACATAAGCTATATTAATTTTATGTAAATTTTCTATTACGGAAGTAATAGCTCAGAATCCCACACCAAAAAAAAAATTACTGAGGTAATCATTACGTGTTTGGTATCAAAAGAAAGGTATTGGTAAGCACATTACAAATATGTACATATATTATACTGCTTGAGTAAAAATATGAGTTTGAAACGCGGTTGTACTTACAATTCACGCGGTTCAGACGCTTTGCGTTACCTATTTTTTTTTCTATCTTCCTATATATGTGACAATATAAATATTGCACGGTTAGTTTACATGTCCAGTCGGGATACGGAGAATGATTAACATCGTAAGTGTTCTTATACAAGTAAATATTAATCTTAGTAGCTCAGTGCTGACATTTAAAATACGTAACAAGAGTATCTGCCTAGGGTATTTTTTAGGGCATTCTCTTACAGTCTACCTTGGGGTGATGCAGAGATATATGAAGTAGGTGCAAGCTGAAGTCTTAGGGACTAACAAAGCATTATTTATATATACAAATCAATAACTACATACTAATTACATACAATACATATACAAAATAGTAAATAAGTACTATAAAATATAAACCTACATATATATATATATATAGAATAAAATTAACTAGAGAAATATGTACTCACCCGAGTACAAATTTTTCATTCCTATTTTATCGTGTAGATATTTTTGTATGGCCACTCATCTACGGCTATTCTCATTCTATATTCTATCTTCAATTACGTCATACTAGACGGACATTTTACCAAAATGTCTTCATGGTCGGGTCGCCGGCTGGCAAGAGGTAAGTCAATTTGTTTATATCAAACCTATATTTTGGCTTATGTCGTGTTTTTTGTATGAATCAGTAAAAATAAATTACAATTATCGTAAACGAAACCAAATTTGAGAAAACCTTTCTATTTAACGAGGTTTATAATCGGTCAAAATAATATGTACTTGTCATGATACGTTAGGCGTTTGTTACATAGACATTTGTATTTGTAGAAGTAAGTCCGGTCTTTATTGCGTGTTACTTTTTATTTGAGCTTTCATCCATTATCAAATTTAACAAACGTACAAATGCAAGGGTGCACCGTGAGCATAGTTCAAGTGATGAGATGAGAGATCTAGTTTAGGAATAACAATATATTAACATCCAAGAACCCAGATGAGGACTCTACGATAATAATGACTTACAGTTTATAAGTTTATCTTTACATGCAACCTGTTTACTTGCCGTTTTTTGCCCGTGTGTGTTTTCTACAGTGGTTACTATGATAAAATTAAATTTTCCTTATGTTTATAATTAACTGTGTGGGTAATTTTTTTTTTTTAATATATTGATAGTACTTTCTATTGTAAAAGGTACGTTGACACCGTTACTTGCGAATTTATACATGTTGACTATGCTTAAGGTGTCAAAACCACTCAGTTTAATAATTAACATTTCACTCATGTGACTTTAAAAGGGAATATTAAATTTTTTTGATACATAAATCAAACCTTCAACATTTTGAAGATATTTTTTATTTTATTCAAGCCTAATGTATTTACAGAAGTACACACTATTTTTAATATTTGTCTCCCTAAAGAGATGCTAAACATAACGTAAAAAATACTAAGAACTAGATAACTCTTCAAAAACTTCGTAAAACCGACAATATTGTGTCTCGGTCTGAAGCACTGATCTTAGTTTGCACTTGGTATGGTACATTCGCCAGATATGAATGCGGCTATTAAAAAAAGTCAGGACTTACGAGGTTAAATAAAAAAAGGTTTAAGAACTTTAACCCGACTACGTAAAAAAGGGGGTCTTAAAAGAAAGAAACAAGAAAATAGCTCACTCAGATATAAATCCAGAAAATTATAAATACAGAAATGATAAGCTAGAGCCGTGGTCGCACCTATTGTATAATTAATGTGGGTGCTAGAAACACTTATCTGAATTAAACAAACATGGCAGGTAACCAGATGTACACTTTTCTACGACACATTGTCGTAGACACGTTACTAATAGTAATAACCTTCACTTCACTACCGTTCCGTCACAACACTACGGCGCCTGCGCACGGCGGGCGCACGCCGTCAGCTGTCAGCCATCAGAAGCCCAACGGAACAGACGTATTCAAATTATATCGCTTGCGCTGAATTGTCGGGCATTTACATTTGTAAAGAACCATACCAGTATTACTACAAATATATCTACAGTCCACTGCATATCATCTTTCGTTTGGAACTGGCTGCGACATGGCCCTTCTACGCCTACAAATGCGAAGAAGTCGAACGTACGCGTCGTGATCAAGACTGCCACCATAACTACCGCCTTGTTGTCACGAAAATCAACGTGGTCCCAGCGGCGTGCTTCTAGAAAAATCTTCACGATGAGGACAACGTCGGTCGACGAGCCACGACGGTGTCAGCGAGCGCATCGCAGCCTCAGGATAACAGATAATCAGACTAATTAATATTTTACCTAATTCCGACACTTTTCAAATTGCAACAGCAATTATTGAATCAGACCTTTCAGACTCATTTATTCACAATACTTATGTTGTCTAACTAAGTACATATCCATTGCAATAAACAATAAGCGAAAATATTCAGAAAATAAGCACATTTTATCATAACTTCATCTGTCAAAACCTCTCATCTAACCTTTCACATTTTCTTTTCAAACTTGCTAAAGTCATTTCATCGTTCCACAGCATCACAATTGCTTGCCGTGCAGCCGAGCCTTGCTTATTTTACCAGCTACCTGCTTCAGAAGAGAGCCACCACGTGGTCGCATGTGCATGCACCCTAGGCCTTCGCCGTCCACGTGCCTACCTTTTAGCTATGCACCCAAGCTTTGCACAGCCCTGCTTTCTGCCGCTTACTGCACTGCACGCTAGAATTTAAGTATTGCACAATTCTTTTGCAAACAATTTGTGACAAAATTTGCCTGCTCATATTTTTCATTTCTTTTGCAACATTGTGTGTCCTTCATTCACAGCAATTGCCACTAAAGGTAATAAACCTGATGATACATAACTAATCAAACAACGTGGCATTGTCAAAAGGAAACTCACATTGTTTAAAAAATACATAAACTTCATTTTGACCAATCAATCACCATCAGATATCCAAGTCATTGAATTAAAAAACAGACTGTCAGACTTCAAGTCTATACACATTCAATTCCAGGAAATTGAGTCACTAATTGAATTGAATGCTGACATTTCAGATTTCACTGATGAACCAGACTCAGAAAGTGAACAGTTTGGACGTGAATACCATCTGCTAGTGGCACAGGCTTCCCAGCTGATTCAGTTGAACGACAGGCTGGTAACTAATCCAGAACCACCTCAGAACCACAAACACAAACACACAATTCATTAACTTACAATTACTCAAAACTTCAAGATCCACCACAGAACCACAAACACAAAAACACTCATAACTTTCACACACACTCCGACAATGCATACATTTACAGACAAATCAGAACTTCCAGAAACACTAACAAGTGTTAGGAAATGGTTATATGAACCACACCACTTAAACAATCACCAGTGTTTAAGTCGGTCAGACAAACAGACAAAGAATTTTTTTTCTTCACATAGAAAAACGATTCAAATCAGAACTTTCATAATCAGAATTTCAAAATTCCTAAAACACTAATCAAGTTTTAGGAATTGGTTATATGAACCACACCACTTAAATAATTACCAGTGTTTAAGTCGGTCAGACAAACAGACAAAGAATTGTTTCCTTAACATAGAAAACAATTCAAATCAGACAACAATGCAGACCTTTCAGAATCAGAATTACACAAACACTAATCAAGTGTTACACACAATCAGACAATAATTCAGAACTTTGATAAATATTCAGAATCTCAGAAATAACAATCAGTTTTACACACAGACAATTCATTAATTTCAAGAATAACTTCACATTACCATGCATAACTGTATATATATTGCAGTTCATACACAATTGTAAAATAAAACACAGTAATTCAGCTTCAAACAATTTCATATCATTAACAACAGAACTATTTTCAACCAATTAAATTCAGTACAAACATCACAGTTAAATTAATTTTCTAGTGAATATTTACTTCAGATTAATTTAATTCATTCATTATCAGGCTGGCGCTATCATTCGCGTGGGCGGCAGGCTCGCTAACCCGCGACTACAGTATAAGAAATAGTTTGCAATCATCACATTTGTAAACTCATTTTCTTCACTTTTCGCAGAACATTTTCCATGCTCCTTTACAGTTGCTACTAGTCCAATGTAGTCATGATCAGTAACCATAGGGGGCGTGGTCATGTATGCCTTGCAGTTCTAGCTGTCAATCTGGATCAGTTACCGCCTTGACGAAAGAATCTTAGTTAGCATCAATAATAGATTCATCAGCTGCCGAGGAACCTGTTGACATACATTCACACTTTCAGACTTCCAGTTTCACATACAGGCACTGGCTTCACTTGTAGTGGCGTCAAATGTTGTCACAGGTTTCTAGCAGAGAATTAGAACTTAATCAGCGGCAGTGCAGCAGAATAAGGCATCATATCCACTTAATTCCCCCATATTATCAAAACTATGGTGGGTTATGGTGAGACACAGTCAACGGGCGGCGGCACCTTAAGCAGGTCTAAGGCTTAGCACACCGCACACATGAGGCATTTCCTCACAGTCCTTCTCACTTTCAAGGTCTTAGTCGCCTCTCTTCCAGCCAGTCTGATTCACTCTCTCCCCCACTCCATATCACTTCTTAATTGATCAATCATTGTCTGTATCCTGAGCCACGACTGGCCGACTGCAATGCATAAACACATATACAAGAAGCTAATTTCACAGATTCAGACCAGGTGGCATGAATCATTGTGACAGCTGCCATTGCGTCCTGGGACGAGCAACACAGCTGCAAGTGGGGCCTGACGGAGTCACAGAAGTGGTCGACATCAAGACCAGTACTATCAGAAGAGCATGCAACCCACTCGTATGCGGGCCGGCAGAATGTCTACGACACATTGTCGTAGACACGTTACTAATAGTAGCAGTCTTCACATCACTACAATCGCGTCACACCACTACGGCGCCTGCACACGGCGGCCGCGCGCCGTCAGCTGTCAGCCATCAGAAGCCCAACGCAACAGACGTATTCAAATTATATCGCTTGCGCTGAATTGTCGGCAATTCACATTTGTAAAGAACCATACCAGTATTACTACAAATATATCTACAGTCCACTGCATACCATCTTTCATTTGGAACTGGCTTCGACAACACTTGTATACAATAGGTGCGACCACAGCTCTAGCCTAAGCATTTCTGTATACATTTATAATTTTCTGGATTTATATCTGAGTCAGCAATTTTCTTGATTCGTTCTTTTTAGGCCACCTTTTTTTAATCTGTTACTTCAGATACTTCAATACTTTATTGCTTTTCCACTATACCAATATACAGCAATTATATTTTAAAATTGAGTGCCGTTTTAAGAAAGATAACAATAAGATTTTGCTCTCTATATATATACATACATAGACTCACGCCTGTTTCCCGGAGGGGTAGGCAGAGACTACGGAACGCCATTTGCAACGATCCTGACATATCTCTCTTGCTTCATTCACTCCCATCAGATTCCTCATGCATGCTCTTCTGTTCAGGGTACTTATATATATACAACAGGGTATATATATATATATATACAAAGTCATAATATTTGGAATATATTGTAAATGTATATTAAGCCCTTGTCGTAAATTTTCTTTCATTAACTAGTTTGCCATTACTGGTAATGGTAGAAATTGGGAAACAAGAACAGTGCTAGTCTCACCAAATGTCGCATACGGTAAACGAATGCGGAAAACTTGTACGGGAAACATACGTGTGTGGTCAGGCGAATTAGAGAAGTGGAGGATGCTTTGAGAGGAGAGGATTTGTTTGGAGCTTTTTAGCACATACATCTAGGGTACAGAATCGAAGTAGGATACGTAAAGTCGATACAATCAAAAGTCGCTCGCAAAATTGCGTTTAAAATCTAGCCTGACGTAACTATGAGTGACTTGTATAATTGCATATGTTTCTTGGGAGGTGATTAGGTAATAATGTTTATGTAATGAATAACAATCGTTCATTATAGCCTGTTATACATGCCTAATCGTAAAAATATGAGTCGTGAATTTCTCAGCTTGCTTATTATCAAATCGATGATTAATATTGTAGCGATAGCTTAATTATAAACTTGTCAAGCTCGTCGTATAGTACACGACTAGCGGTAGTTACTGGCAGCGTTGACCCGCCGAGCGCAAAAAGGCGAACAAACAAAAGCCCTTTCCTCAATTAAGCAATTTGTGTGGACATAAATTCAGCGACTATATGGCGCTCACCGGGTGCCGGGATGTTTCAGTACTGTTAGTGGAGCGCCGTTCATTTTGCACTAAATGTACAAACGGGCTGTACAGAAACTCCTTTGTTTTGCGTCACCGAAAAATAAGTTATTATTCTACTGAAAGCAAGTTGTCATGGCTACGGTAATACGGAGCTAATGCGTTGTAGAAATGGTTTCATTTTGTATTTGCGTAATGGGTAACTATGTGAATATTTGAGACTAAACGAGCGCCACGCCCTGTTGTGGTTTAGTCAATTGGTACAATAAGACTTTATGTCAAAGGTATATATCGGGTAGTCTGACAAGCTAAGGATAATTACGGTCTACCATAGCTATTAGTAGAGGAGACGTGGAACTCAAGTTGTGTGAAGGCACTCTTGATAATTCTGAAGAGTTCAGAAACTCTATAGGGTACGAAATCATTTGGTGAGTATCCATGACATTATCTACCGACAGGCGACAGGTACCTACTCAATAACATTATCTTGCATACAGTCAAATGTCAAAGCTATGGTCCAATATGAATCTGAACACACTTACGCATTTATAAAATTAGTAGAAGTGAAATCGGTACATACAAACACACTTTCACATTTATATATAATATTAGTAGGGATTAGCCAAGGCAGTTATAATTATTAGTTTATATATGCGAACAATGTAATGTGATGTGCCCAATTTGACAATGTGTGACAATGTATGATGAGACAGTACTGACAGATATATAGCACATGGGCAAAGAATACAGATTTTATGACATGGGCACTTACATGGGCAGCGCTCAATTACTACAACGCATGCGTTTTTACTGTCGATAGGTAGCTTTGTGCCCTACAAATTTCGACCCTCCCTACAATCCCTCTCAGTTAATTTTTTGCTTCTAATTGTATCCTTTGTGTTTTTTCTGGTTCTAAGCTACCTCCCCACCAATTTTCAGTCAAATCGGTTAAGCCGTTATTGAGTTATAAATTGTGTAACTAACACGACTTTCTTTTATATTTATAGATTATATAGTAGAAGAGACGTGGAACTTCGACCTTCACCGATCTGATAACCAGATGAGACGTATTTTTTATGTAATATATTTTATAAACAAATATGCCTATAATAACTTGCCTATCAAAAAAGTGCTCATAGCTATTTTAAATTTAAGAAATTTTAATCAAACGCAAATATAACTTTGTCGTTTATACAAACACTATGGAAAACAAAGTTATTTATGGTGATGAAAAAGTGATAGTGATATTTAGATAGGTTAACCAGATATCACTATCACCAACTCAATAACGGCTTAACCGATTTGACTGAAAATTGGTGGGGAGGTAGCTTAGAACCAGAAAAAACACAAAGGATACAATTAGAAGCAAAAAATTAACTGAGAGGGATTGTAGGGAGGGTCGAAATTTGTAGGGCACAAAGCTACCTATCGACAGTAAAAACGCATGCGTTGTAGTAATTGAGCGCTGCCCATGTAAGTGCCCATGTCATAAAATCTGTATTCATTGCCCATGTGTTATATATCTGTCAGTACTGTCTCATCATACATTGTCACACATTGTCAAATTGGGCACATCACATTACATCGTTCGCATATATAAACTAATAATTATAACTGCCTTGGCTAATCCCTACTAATATTATATATAAATGTGAAAGTGTGTTTGTATGTACTGATTTCACTTCTACTAATTTTATAAATGCGTAAGTGTGTTCAGATTCATATTGGACCATAGCTTTGAAATTTGACTGTATGCAAGATAATGTTGTTGAGTAGGTACCTGTCGCCTGTCGGTAGATAATGTCATGGATACTCACCAAATGATTTCGTACCCTATAGAGTTTCTGAACTCTTCAGAATTATCAAGAGTGCCTTCACACAACTTGAGACTGAAAACTGGTGTACCAGTCCTGTTAATGTAGAATCTTAACGCACCAAAAGTATTTAATGGCAAACGGCTATAAGTAAAACACCTAGGACGAAACATTATAATAGCTATTAGGTACTTATAATGGGTGGGACGGCAAAAGGTGAAAATGTCTTGTTTCCCCGCATACCTATTATTCCCCAAACAATAAAGGAGATTTGTGTTACACCAAATTTAATGCGAGCGAAGTCGCGGGCAAAAGCTCGTATCTATAATATAAGTCAATCTAGCTGCATTTTGCATGTGAATAAAAAATAAACAAATTGTCACACCAGCCATTTCATAATATTTAGACTTAAATTGTGATGCCGAACTTTTACCTATCTCATCATCAATTTTACTAACCAATTTTTATGCAAATAAATAAATTTCAATAACAAAGAAGTGTAGACAAATAATGAATTGAAAAGAACTTAGAATTTGTTTAATTATTGGTGGCATGCTATGTAATTTAGTTCACAACACGGCAGGCATCCTAAAAGCCTTCGTGTCTTCCCATCGCAGCTAGATACGGCCTGGGTTCGCTGCTCACTTGCGGCGGTTCGCAAACTAGCGGTCGCGGGTTCAAGTGGGATGGGCTTCGGCTAGGGTAGAGGTGCTGGCAGCACGACCGTTACAGTGGTACAGGTGCCTTAAAATGGGACACGTAACGGCAACGTGCCCCAATGAGACAAATCGCGGCGCACGATATTACGTGTGCGGTTGCACAGGTCACGTGGCGCGCGCATGCACCGCTACCGCGCCGAGGTGTCCTGTCTGCTCGGATCTTGGTCTGCCCTCGGACCATCGGCTGGGGAGTAAAAAATGTTCCCCGCCGAATAACAAAAAAAGAGGGCGAATAATCGCTTCAGCCCCAGACGCGGGCAGCTCAGACTCACCTCTCTCACCGTAGGAACGTCTCAGCCGGCTAAAAGTCGAGGAGGCCTAAAAATCGCGCCCCTCCACAGAATCTTACAGGGCAACCTAAATCACTGCCGCGCAGCACAAGATCGGCTGATGCAGACACTCGCGGAGTGGTCAGTTACCTTAGCGGTGGTAGCGGAGCCGTACTCCATCCCGGACCATCCCCGATGGTTTGGATTGAAGGATGGCACCGCTGCCGTTTACTGGGCAGGAGGGGAAAATGGCCCCCATTGCACGCTTCTTTAGAGGGGGCTTGGGTTTTTGGTAGCAGAGTGGGGTCCACTGGTTATAGAGGGCTGCTACATATCCCCAAAATTGCGGCCTCACCGCCTTCGAGGCGTATCTAGATGGTCTCAGAAATTGCGTGTGCGGCTACTTGTCCCGTCCGGTACTCGGTCTGGGGGATTTTAATGACCGTTCTGCTGAGTGGGGCAATCGTCTAGACGACGTAAGAGGCGGAACACTCATCAAGTGGGTACCTGTGTACGGTGGCAGGGGAAGTCGATCGTCGATCTGACATGGGCCACTCCATACGCCATCAACCTGGTGTCAGGATGGAAAGTTGCAGCGTAGGTGATTACTTTGTCGGACCACCACCACATCATGTTTGATGTAGCCAGGCGCCGCCCTGGTGCTAACCAGATCCGCCGCAGTGGTAGCCTTTCGCGTCATTGGTCCCTCAAGCTGATGGACAGAGACATGCTCGTCACCGCAACCACCGCCGCAGACTGGCAAGAAGAAGAGGTTGAACAGATCTCGGCTGATCCCGAAGCACAGGCAGCCTGGTGCCGTCACGGCTCGGTCATGGAAAGAGCTCATAAAGGGGCTGGACAAGGACCCATGGGGGCGCCCGTACATAGTACTGGGCAAGCCCAGACCGTGGGTCCAACCGTTGTCACAGACCTTGGATCGCAACTCGTAGGAAGAGTGGTAGAAACCCTCTTGCCCAGAATCTAGGACAATTTCACAGTCTCCCTGACATCGCCGGCGACCGTGAGGTGGTCCGACAACTTCGAGGTGACGGTGGCTGAGCTAGACCGAGCTGACTCGCGGCTCGAAACACCGCTCCGGGCCCCGACGGGAACTTGGGCCGGGCGTGGGTGTATACTGTGGAGATCTTGGGGGACAGTCTGAGGCGACTGTTCACCAGCTGCCTCCAGTATAGCGTATTCCCCACCGGCTGGAAAGAAGCCAAGCTGGTTCTCATCAATGAAGCTGGCAGAACTGCTGACTCTCCTTCGGCTTTCCGATTTGCCTGTTGGATGAGGTGGCGTAACTCTTCGAGAGAGTTATCGCTGCCCGTATCACCAAGCATCTGTCACGTGTGGGTCCCGACTTATCAGATAGCCAATTCGGTTTCCGGCAGGGGCGTTCGACGCTGGACGCGATAGAACGCGTTCGGTCCCTGTCGGAGGGTGGTCCGTCGAAAGGGATTTTCTTTCGTTTCCCACCCTTTGACATCCTGGCGGACATGTACGCGAAGGTCTAAAGCCAAACTCGCGCAGACCATTGGGAAGCGAATGGGGACGTCCAGGACGTACTCGAAATGCGGCGCAATGCTCACAGACAGGCTTTGCAGCGTGCGCGGCTGGAATTGCCGCATGACATTCTGCCTTGAGGCGCAGGTTGGACGGAAAGGCGGCCGCGTCACCTACCGATTGACTCAGATACTCACCGGGCACGGGTGCTTCGGTAAATATCTGAATTGAATCGTACGTGAACGGACGGCACAATGCCACCACTGTGCAGGCAACCAGGATTCCGCCCAGAATACGCTGGAGGATTGCCCTGCATGGGCGTTGGAACGTGAAGTTCGACCAGATCGGACGAAATCTGTCGCCACCAGCAGTTATTGCTGCCATGCTGGCGTGCAAAGAGGGCTGGGACGCAGTGGCCTCCTTTTGCGAGATTGTAATGCTCCAAAAAGAGGCTGCTGAGCAGGATCGGGAGAGGGCTGATCCCACCCGGAGTCAAGGACGATTTCATCGAGATCCACCAACGGAGCCGCGGATCACCAGAGCATGGGGAGCTCTGGTCGCCGATTAAGATTCGTTGCTCCGGGAAGTAGTAAGGACAAGTGAGGGCGTGTTGCCTTCCCTGAGAATGGATTCCGTTGAACCTGGCACCGTGGGAGGAAGACTGGACTGCTCTTGTACCCAGTCTTCCTCCCGTAGGGCGTCTTTGGTTGGCAGTCAAGGTGGTTTTTAGTGGTACCACCAGACACTCCGTCTCTCATTTCCCCAAGAGCCGGAGATCCGAAGGGATTTGCCACCTCGTAAAAAAAGGCATACTAAAAGCCACAGATAGTTAGTGAAATGTAATATAACATAGCATAACCTCACGCCTCTTTATCCCCGAAGGGGTAGGCAGAGGTGTATTACACACCCACACTTCGCCAGTTATGTTTCGGTCCCAATGTAATTGGGGGCGAGCCTATTGCCATCTACCGGGCACATTGTTAAGCGAGCGATAATTATTTTTTTTTAATACACACATAACTTCGAAAAGTCAGAGGTGTGCCCGGGCTAATTGGGGATCGAACCCGAGACCATCGTCTCGGCAGTCCGTTACGTACACCAGTGAAATGTAACTATCTATAATTAGGTGAATAGGCCGAATTCCTTCAGATCCGATGGCTCAAACGATTTAGTTAATGGACACCTCACAAACGCTTGGCGTTCAACCTTTCCAAGAAAGAATTTAGGGTCACATTGCGGAGGTCAAATGGCCAGTTTTGACATACTATATAGGTTTTATTATATTCTATGTTTTAATATAGGTAAACCTGTTATATCAAGATAATCTTTGTTCTATCTTCGATTCAAAAAGGAGACACCCACATTAGGAATGAATACGGAGATAGCACAAATAATCAACCAACGGTCAAAGAGACTAGGTATTATGATTTGAATCAACATTTTGTGTATCACACAAAAAGCGTATCAAGCAGAACCCATAATAATCTTGCTTGGTACAATACGTCTTTGTAATTCGAAATATCTAGTTTGGGAATGCAAGCAAGATAACTTGTCCTAGGAGAGATTATAGACTCAAGTCTCTAGAAATATTGACACGGTGCATTGCAATACGCGCCCGATTTCATACTACTAAGAAAACTACCAGCCTACTAACTTCCGGGTCCATTTTAAGTAAAGTTGGTTCTCAGCTAAAAGTGGCTTGATTTAGTCAGAATAACATACAACTGCAGTAGCCAAAAAGCCTTGATCCCACTTGATGCTTAGTGGTTATTGTAGCTGATCAACCACGTCGCTTGCTCGCCAATTGCGCGTCGCGGTACCAGCTCGAGCTACTAAGATATTATGACGTCTGCAGACAAAACAACGATCCTTTATAGTCCTAGGAAACTCTACTAACACTATCAATAAATCGTGTCAATATCACAAATTATTTTGTTTTAAGGTTTTATCTAGACAAATTTTCAGTTGGGTACTGGGAAATTGCTATCAACACAAAACTTACTTTACCAAAGGTCCACGTAAGCTTACAATTTCATGAAAGAGTTGATGAAATACTTACTTTGAGTTTCAAGAAAATAATAAAGTATTAAAAAGTAAGAATCTAACTATCAAATTATACTCGTATTAACTAAGAGATAACAAGTTCCTACATTCGTCTACAATCGCCTTTAGTAACTGTTTGCAAGACACAGTTATCTTCACGGCGGCAGCCAGTATTATTTGACGATTAATTAAAAGTCCATCAGCAGCATTGGTTGTCGAACGCTCTGCATTACGTAACTATCAAGTCACGGAGCGAAAACGATTATTTTAATGCTCTACTATTAATTCAAAAAATTATTCAAACAAAGTCCCGACGAAAACTACTGCTGGGTGATTGTGTCTGAAATCAATCTTCAAACTGTAACTTTTCCTTGCGGTGATCGTTGGTGGCACACAAATAATGTGATTCTGAATATCTAATGAACTTCTTTACTTCAACAGCTACTAAGTTGCACGGTTCAAATAATTTGAGAGCGCCTCAGTCCGCTACGACGGCGGGTCCTCCTGTGCAATTAAGTGTTTCGGCTTTCATCGTGAGAAACTTCAAATCACTTCTCTGAATACATTTCTGATTCGTATGTCAGCAAACGGTGCCACAGAAACTTGGTGTTCACACTTCAATTTCGATGTGAGACTTTGCTTTGTTTCGAGTTTTATTTAACTCTTAAGCTGAATTCCTTTGGCATTGTTTATGGTTTTTTAGTTAACTGACTGCGTTTTGTTACCTATATCTATGAAACAAGTTTTTGTGCTTAACTTCACACGTCATAGTTAAAAGCAAACATCAAAAGGAAAATATAACAAAAACATATGTATAATAAAAAACGTATTTATATTTCAGACAATCATTTCCAACGTATGCCTCTTGAAAATTATTTCATATATTTGTAATTACGTGAGCAATGTGCAATGTAATGCAAACAACCTTCATTATCCGAAACTTGATGGTCCTAGTGTATACATCCAACGTTAGAACTTCATAATTAAAATGTTTTATATACTCGTATCTACAATTCATTATGGACAGATGTCTTTTACCTTCTTGCAGTTTATTTTGTTATGAAGTTTAGGCTACTTTTGAATAGTTTCATTTAATAAAGACAATTTTCGTTGTCTATTTCTGTTGGGAGCACTTGCTGGAAACTATCCAATATTCAAACAGTGACTCTTTATAATAAAATATATCTATTTATTTTGGAGATTGAGTTTCTCAAACAAGGAATTTTTGACTCGCAACAAGTCTTGGTAAGTAACATTTGAATCTTGCGGCGAGAAAATTCACAACATACATGATGATGCTTTTTTTAATATGTCTCTAAAATAAAATAAGAACATTACTTATGAAGTTTTAATTCTTATTTTTGTAGATAAACGATAGTGATTTTGATATCCCTAACTGTTAATTTCTGTATGCGCAAGTTTAATGTTTAAATGTATTCCATCAGATTATGGTTACTTTCGTATGCATTTCATATCAAACAGAACCGCAGTGAATCAATTGGAATAATGGACGATAATCTCTACGCAATGTATTGTCAACAATTAAGTACCTGACTCAAATGTACTGTGATGTGTAATGTGTGTTTTCGTAAAAAATAAATATTTATATGACTATATTTTCTTAAAGAGTGATTCAAAAATGTTCAATATATGGCAGGTAATATTTTCAACCGACATTACACTTCCAAGTTTGTCAGAAAACTTATCGTCAAATATAATTTATATATACCACATCAGCACTGCATAACCAAAGAGGCCTTTACACAACAGTGTAAATATAGCGCAAGTGTTTGAATAGTGATCGCCAGTATGTGACACCCAAAGGTGTCGTACACTAGTATAGATGCACAGAGTAGGTATTTGATACTCCAACGCATATGATGTAAATTGGAAATATTTTACGTCATTTTAAATCAAAATTAAATTAAGGATTCCATAATTTTGTACTCCATTTGTTCCGAATATTTTGAGACACCCTGTCTTAGAATAAAATAAAATAAAATCATTTTTTATGTTAAACGGTTTTATTACATTAAAAAAATATGTAGTTAGGTTATGTACTAAAAGCTAAAAAATAATTCGGTAAGTCCTAGCTACCAGATCGCACCAATCTTCTCATCAATGTGGGGTATTGATCAGATAAATATAAAATCGTTGGGCGCGTGAAAGGACAATGGCAGATCTTCATACATCAAAATGTCTGAAATTAAATTGAAGCGAACAGTAATAAAAAATATATCAAATAATTTGGCGTAAGTAACAGAGTCTATAAATGATTCTATTTTCACTCAGGAAAGGTGGAAAAAGAAGATATCGGTGTTTGAATATTTAGTTAACAATGAACAATATAGGTAAAAGGAAAGTTATAGTATGAAAGTAAAACAATGTAGGTAGGTACGTTTGAATTATCAAATGACATATGTCAGATTGACATCAAAACGCGGAAGTATTTGTAGCATCTAACTGTCACAGGCAAAGACAAAAGCAGAGCTGCACATTTTAAATCGATTTTATGTGAAATCGATTTGTGACGATTTTATTTTATTTAAACGTTGTTTTGCTTCAAAAATATTAGCTTATTGATATAATGTTGATTAAATATTAAATAACTGCATTTTAAACCAAACCAACTCTATAAAGGTCTATCGTATCGCTTACTTATTTAATAATCGATACGGATATAGCACTCACGTCTATTCCTGTCACATCATTGTCTATGGCAAAAATCTAATAATAAAGTATTCGTAATCAATTGGAATGCTTTTTATCACCATGAAATACTCCAGCTTTAACGAGACAAAGTGAAAATATTAAAAAACGTAGAAAAAAAAACAATTTGTTTTGTTCATATGAAGTTTAAGGTCGCCACAACAAACCCAGACCAAATTCTGCCATTGTTCTTTCTATTAAAATGTTTACTATGGGTACGCTACGCCCAACGATTTTACATTTATCTGATCATTACATTGATGATGAACATCTGATTGATGAGAAGATTGGTGCGATCTGGTAGCTAGGACTTACCGAATTATTTAATATATATATAATACATAACCTAACTACAATTTTTTAATGTATTAAAACCGTTTAACATTAAAAATATTTTTATTTTATTTTCAAGTTTTTACTTTTGTTGTTAGTTCATAGTGAGCCCTATTCTACTAATCAAGCCCTTTCATTCGATACTCATATTGAGGTATTTGTGAAAAATATGTAATCTGCCATTTTGTGGCGGCAGCCATCTTGGATTTTTCATAGTGAGCTCTATTCTACCAATCAAGCGCTTTCATTTGATACCCATATTGAATTTGTTGTGAAGAAATATGTGATCCGCCATTTTGTATCGGCGGCCATCTTGGATTTTCAAAGTGAGTTGCATTCTACCAATCAAGCCCTTTCATTTGATACCCATATTGAGATTGTTGTGAAGTAATATGTGATCCGCCATTTTGTACCGGCGGCCATCTTGGATTTACAATCATAAAGAATATATTATATTGTATTGTCTTAAGATTAAGAGTGTGTACCAAATATAAGATCAATCTGTCATCAGGAAAGGGGTAAAATTCCAATTACTAAATTTGACCCAAACAAACAAATAAACGAACAAACAATTAAAACAGGTCAAGCTAAGTAAAACCGTTTAATAATAAAACCGTTTAAAAATTGTGTCCACGCAAATCTTTCGATTCGCGAAGTTAAGCAGGTTCAACGCAGTCTGCTTTGTAAATGGATCAGGCTAGCGGCATGCCTTGTGCAGAGTATATTCCACTTTTATGGGGCACCGTACCGTGTCGAAGACGTGAATTTAAAAATCAAATTTTAGCTTTGCGGTATCACAGGAAAAAACACCATAGAGTAAGATAATATATTTGAAAAACACGTCTAATCTCCACCAAGTCGAGCAAAAAACGGGACGGTCGTACTATCCTTTTCAACCCCACATAACTTTGTCGTGGATAAAACTAGAAGCCTGAGTTTTCAGTGACCAAGCACGCATTATATAAACACGCTATTTTTCAAATATCATTGAAATTGAACCAGTAGTTTAAGAATTATAACAAGTCAAATTTCTTAATTTTGTCCCTCACTGACCGATCATCAAAAGTCTAAGGCACTTCTAGCAGACATAGAAGCTTCAAATTGAGAATACAATTAGAATTATATAATTATATTATTAAAATATTTAGTGTTTGAATAAAGGGAAAACTAGATTGACTTGGCAATCGCACTAAACAATCTAATCTATTTAGTATACGTATTACTTTTGAGATATATTGTGTTTTCATGCGATGGCCGAGTCAATCTATTTATTTAAGGTCCCTTAAGTAAAGACTGAATAAATTAATAACCAACTTGGTGTTACATGGATCTCACAACTTTTTACGGTAGAAGTACTGAGTTGCGCGACTTGAGTTTTTTGACAACTATCGTTTTATATGGGATGTTTTTTTCCTAATCTACGCCTACGCGAGGTAACTAATGCATTTCGGAACACTAGAAAAGCAGATTGAAGCGCTCACCAAATGAAGTATGATGAAGTATGGAACGCAACGTTAACACAATCCTAGGAGTTTTTATCCATGACACGTAGCAAACTATTTGGCGCGTCCAGGATATCCCACTTTGCCACCTATAGATAATTCACCAACCGGTGCCAGGCTTAAGCGATAAAAAAAATCGTCATCCTAAAAAAGACAATGGTAAGCTAAGCTGAAGCGCCAACTTTGCTTCTGGTGCTTGTTGTCGCTGCCACCTCCCATCAGAACAACAGCTCGATCAAGCGGAGTAGCTCGAAGACTTAATTAAAATGAACATTGTTTGAGTAACTTTAAATACAACGTTAATTGAGTGACCAGTAATAATGCCTGTTTTTGCGTTAAAACTCTGGCAGAAAGAATCTTGAAAACATTGCCAAACTTGGTTCAAAGAAAATAGACCCAAAACGAGGTATAGAAAGCGGGGGGAAGCGCTGTGTCTATGTTTTAGTTTCATATTTTCTTTGTTTAATATTTCTGGCTGGATTGACTGATTGGCAAATATTAGAGCTAATTCGACTACTTGCGTTGAAGTTGCAAGAGGTTGCACACCCTTGTGTGCAACCTCTTCATCAGGCATAACATCACGTCTGCTATGAATCTTGGTGATGGATGGTCTATTGTGACATCAAAACTACTGGTTTTACGCATAGACTTTTTTGTAGGAGCTACATGGCAGTAGACGATACCAGCCTAGATGATTTTAAACTGCTCTTCTTGCTTTGAACGACAATTGTCAGTTTATAATCTTCTAGAAAAATCTGTTGTAATTTTATGGTAATCCTCTCTTACGTCTCTTATATCACTATGTCCTGTCGCAAGGTAAGCACTCCACGTGCTGTGTTTGTCTGTAATTAGTTGCGCAGTATTGCAAACACTTTCATTGTGTTATAGGTTATAAGGTTAAATTATTACCTTATAACCTTATCAAATAAATAATTTGTCGCCTTCAATTATGTAGCCGGTAACGCATAATGACTCTATTAGGCGTCTTAGTCCGAGAGATAGACATAAAATATTAGTATCACATTTATGGGCAAATAAATTTTAAATTTAAAGGAACACCTACATAGCAAACAAAAGTTATTTATAATAATAATAATAATCATTTATTTCGTTTCTTTAAAACATATTCATTAAGTACAAACAACAAATTTAATTAGAAAATAGAACGTGCAACTTGCTTGTTTCCATAAGTTGCCACTCATGTCTGCGGCTATAACAGCTAGGAGACTATTGGCGCTATCCCGCACCCGGCGCATCAGGGATGCAGTTCTTTAGCGCATGATTGCATAGTAGTCGTCTATGTGTGCATCTGCGAACATCCCAGACGCGCTACAGAACCGGGGCAGCCCCAACAGTACCCTAAAGCCGTTATTGTACTGGACTCGTAGGGCATTGTAGGTCTTTTGCGTATATGTAACCCACAGGCTGCACGAGTAAAAGGTCTGGCAGAATGATCTAAACAACGTTATTTTTACTGGTGCCGTACAACGTGCTAACCTGCGAGCCACCATATTGCATCTTACCGACAATGCCCTACGTTCTCTTTCCACATCTATGTCATCACATAAATTATCTGCAACCCAGTGACCCAAGTATTTAAATTCTTTTACCCAGTTAAGTGGGATCCCATTAAGTTTAACAGAGGTAGCTGAGTAACTTTTATTACCCGCCTTAAAAAGCATTAGAACACTTTTATTTGTATTATACCTAAGTCCATGGGCTGCGGCATATGATTCACACACTTTTATCAGTTTGTTCAGGCCGCTGATCGATGGATTCAGCAAGAACATGTCATCCGCATAACTGATGTTATTAAACATCTGTCCATGAATGGAACAACCGACGTTGGTCTTACTGAGTTCAACGATCAGCTGGTTTATATACAGATTAAACAATTTTGGTGATGTAATACCACCCTGCCTAACACCACAATCTAACTTATATTCATCAGAATATGACCCTGCCCATCTAACAATATTTATCTGCTTACTGTACCAATATTTAAACAGATGTATAAGCTCCGTCGGTACAGTCATCTCTGTCAACAGTTTGTCCCACAGGATGTCATATGACACAAGATCGAACGCCTTTGACAGGTCCAAAAAACAGGCGTATACAGGAGTATTTCTACTGGTATAGCACTGAACCGCATGCTTGAGACACAAGATGGCAGACTCAGTTGATAGTTTGGGCTGAAAACCAAACTGTGCGTCGTGTAGTTTTACATGGCCATAAAGATGTTTATCAAGCAAGCAGTCCAGCACCTTCGCTATAATTGTAGCTAAGGAGATAGGCCTGTAGTTGGATCCATCAGAGGCGTCCCCAGTTTTGTTTTTTATAATTGGTACGACGACCGTTTTCATTAATTCATCAGGGATGTAGGACTGACCAATACAAAACTAAACAACAGCGCTAAAACACGGGGCAGGTGACAACCCGCATACTTCAAATGCTCTATGCTGAGGCAGTCGTGCCCGGGTGATTTCCCCCTTTTCATACTTTGTATTGCCGCAGCTACATCTTTTGATAAAAAGTAAATCTTATCGTTATCAGATCTGACGGACTCAGCACTGGGCAGATGAGCCTGTAGCGTACTAGTTGTTGGGGGCTTAACATTAAATATATTTTTAAACAAGTTGGCTATGTCGCCATGATCACAAACACCATTCACGCTCACTGGCAAGCTGTTTTTAGGACATTGCTTACCTGTAAGTTTCCAAAAACCATGGAAATCTTTATCACAATGACGTGACGCTAAAGAGTCCATTTGCAGTTGCACTTTATTGTTTTTGCTAAAAGGATATTTAAACTTAGATTTAAATATCCTTTTAGCCTCACGCATGTTGTCATAACTCATAACTAATCCAAGTTAGATACGCTGCGCGGGCCTGCCTATGAGCGTGTCTGACATGTTTATTCCAACCTGCTACAGTATGTTTCTTCCTACGCACAATAAAAGAGTACGCGGCACCTTTTTGCAATATGTCTACAATATTTTTTTACATACTATCTATTAAAACTTTATGGTTAACATTACTACACATTGAACCCGCGCAGTGGCGAAATTCGGATGGAAAATCAATATATTTTAACAAATTATTACAATATGTATTATATTTATCTATTTGGTCACGATTTCTATCACCCCATATAATTTCATTATTTATACTAGGTGTTTGAACAATTTTAGGGCAAATTAAATTAATATCACAGCAAATAAATAGAGGGAAATGATCTGACCAGTATACATTATGATCTACATAAATATTATTTACAGTTTTTCTAGCCTCCTCAGTCACTACACAATGGTCCAACCATTTCCTAGAACCATGCACGTCACTCAAATATGTGTATGTGTCCGAGGATATACCTAGGTATTCAATGTCTATACACTGCCATTGCTGTTCAGAACAAAAATTTTAAAGTTCCTTACCAAAAGTCTCCACTGAATGCGCATTGAAATCGCCCATTATGTAAACCGATTCCGTATCACTTTCAATTAAAGCATATATCTCACTTAAGCACTGTGTGAACTCGACTAGATTGTCAACATTGTTTACAGGCATGTACACGGATATAACTAAAAGCGATTTATTCGACGCGAGCGATATCCTAATAGCCGATATACGCACACTTTTACACTGTATCACTGCGACGTCCCTAAACACACTTTTCCTCCAAAGTATCGCCACTCCACCATAGGGGCGTCCCCGCAGCATGCCAGCTGATGTATCAACAGCCGTCGTAGCTGTATAGCTGAAGTCGTCGTCAATTGTGTTCAGGAACGAAATGTTGTGAGGCATAAGCCAGGTCTCCTGGAGCGCGATGACGTCACCTTGTTTACATAATGCGCGGACGCAATCCACTGACCGGATGACCGATCTACAGTTATAACTTATAAATGTACAGCTGTTAGCCATCATAAACAGATAAAGTATTCACGACATTCGAATCGCCTGCCTTATTTTTAAAATGAAAAAATCGGCGAAACGATATTCCTTCAGGCCACAATCTGCTATCCATAAATATGTCAATTTTATGTGTAGGTACCAATATTTTGAAGGAATTATAATCCTTTTCTTTTTTCATCAACACAGGCTCTAAGACAACTTTAACTTTAGTTTTGTTCCATAAGTATGTGGTAATGTCCTCTACACTTGTTTCTTTGTTTACATTATATATAAATATTGGTATCTTAGTTTCCGCTGCTTTGAAATTACCGCTTATATTCGTGTCAGCACCTCCTTTGTGTCCTATAAATCTATTTCTATATTTTCTCTTCTGAATAAGCTGCCATTCCGACGATTCCACCTGTTTTTTCCATTTCTTGTCATCAACTTTTAAAACTTCTACGAAAGTTTTCTTACTTGTCTTACTCGCTATTGTCTCTTTCGCACTCACTGAAGGTTCGGTGCTCGCGCATGCGATAGATATAATTGCACTCGGGCGCAGAGACAGTAGAACACGCGTCGTCTTCAACGTTGAGGCCCGTACATTGCTTAGGCGCAGCTGTGGTTTCGCTGTTCGAAACCACGGTGAGGCGATGATTGGCCTCCACGTGTCGATTTACAGTCGCTGCTCCCACCTATGCGAGGGAGACATGGCGCTCGTTATCTTGCGCGTGCGAAAGAGTACCCGCTATCGCGTCTTCAAATGACGTATACTCAATGTTTTCCTCGGTATTGACTTATGCAGTGTGAGGTAGGTCCAAAATAACGGTTTCAACGCGATTATTCAAACGCTTAGTACCGCTTCGTTTCTTGTTTACATTGTTAAAATCACAATTAGACATATTTTTAATATCAGCTATATCTTTTTTGACTTCAACCAGCTGTTCTTTTGTAACGTATGATTCTTTCAGCATTTTTAACTCACTTTGAATGACTAAAATATCTTTCAAAATCCTGGTCGCGTCGATGTGATCAAACGTCACAGGTGGAAGCTTCTGCAACTCTCTGGCCACAAATACCGGCACTTCCTTTGGATCAGTTTCTTTAAACACTGTAATAACATCATATAGGTTTCTTTGTGTTCGCCCATCTCCTTTTCGTGTCATCTTTCGCTTTCTAGTCGAAATAGACTCAAAAATAAGTTCCTTGGCATTTTCAATATCCTCCGTAGAAAACGAGGAGCTACATATTCGCACCAGACATTCTTCGTTCATCACATCTATTTTGTTTTGTATAAACGCTAAAACTTCACAGATAACTATGTTACAGTTAGTACACTTTACTTTGCTCGACATCATAGCGTTCGGACGAGCCACACTCGTAGGCGTACGGACACTTCCGAGCGCGAACGACGACTCTTAATCGAAGACGAATAATTTATGATGAGGTAGTTATTACCACTCTTACAATAATTGATTGACGACTACCTGTTTTATTCAATACAGCCGAATGTTCCTCCACCTATAATGGTGGGTAATATGAATCGGCATCAGGCATTATCCATTTAGTTTAAAAGTATACAGTATTATCCATATGGCTTAATCCACTTACCAACTATCACTTCCTCTTAATGTGTTGTGTGATTAACTGATCAGAAATAAATATGGATACATTTCATTATTTCACTGGATCTGAACGACTGACTGAACGAAATTCATTGTGTAAATTTATTTGTCTGTTAACACTTTCACGGACGCCACGCCCAGAGACGTAGTTTCCAGGCAGCCTAATACGACGTAACGTCCAAAGCCGGTCAATTTTATCCAGTTATAATTGACGAACCGTCTACAACCGCCGTGATTTGCGTAGATTACTTAGGAGTCACGTGATTCAGTGTCATATTGCGCTCACTCACAATTTACCTAGCGTTGCAGCAAAAATAAAAATATAAAAATCTCGAAATAAAACAATATTTCGAGATCGTGTCGCCAAGCCCCACTCACACATCAACGTGCTTGCGTGTGTGACATACCGCCTGTAGCCGTACGCTTGTTATACTACCCGCACCCGCCAGTTGCGCAGTGTCACAGCGAGCAGAATCCATGTTTTTCGTCGTTTGACCGGAGTGTTCGTCGTGATCGGCTGCATTTAGGAGGAAAGTATATTGCGTTTTATGTAAAAAAGTATCTTTTCTATATACTGTACATATATTTTTATGCATTAAACAAGATATACGCATTATATTTATATGATAATTAATTCTGATTGATTTTTTTGTTCGGAGATGGCTCTCGTAAGAAAGAAATCGGCGAGGAAAGATATCTAAATATCTCATGGTGATTCCCATCCTTTAAGTCCTGTACCATGTTCTACCGGATGTAAATGGCTTAGATTATCACCTAAAATTACATAAACTTGTTTGAGGAAGATCATAGACGCCGTGAGTACGGCGGTCCGCTTGTAGACGCCACCGTCTATAGGCGGTGTGTCATCGCGCAGGTAAACTAAATTATTTCATAGGGCAGTCCGCCTCTAGACGGTACCGGCACTAGGCGGACCGTCATAATCAGAGTATATAGATTCACTTTTTACGACAATACGGCTATAGGCGTGATATAATTTTGTATGCAAAATTTTAGTGTCATTTTCATAGAATCTAGTTAACGTCAGTGTCCGTGAAAGTGTTAAGCTGAAATTTTAAGTCAACTGATCAAACCCAGCTTTATTGTATTGGAATCCGAAGGCTTTGCATTAACACCCAGGGTACTCATTCCAGTCTAACCAGATTAGACAAAGTAAGGGCAAAACTAAAATAATTTATTTCATGTATTAAATACATAAGTAAGAGCGATTAGAGCGAGAGCGAGATTGAAGCGAGCTGTTCGAAGCAACTAGGTATTCGTACAATAATTGAATAGTGCAATATAATGTTTTATGCTAATTGAAAAACAGGAACTAATAGGTATAATAAGTTCCATAAGGTGCTTGCTACATCAGTTTTACAATATTTGCATACGCCATATTGAATACAGCGGTAATTTTATATACTAAGTTCTGCTTGCGGTTTTATCCCCATCGGGTTGGTTATTGCAACGATAAATAGTGTTGTTTTGAAATATAAGATAAAGGATCATGGGCATTTTTGTATGAGAGCTGGGCGTAAAACCAACAGAAATAAAATGTGTTGTAATTTACTTTATTGTACTTCTAAATACACCCTATATACTTGTTAAGCCCAATATCGACCGGGTATCACTGCAAAAAAATCCCAAAGATTAGTTAAATAAAACACACATATTTGTTAAGAACTACTATATATTGATACCTTTTATTTAAATATCAATGGTTATCATCAACTATAACATCTAATAAATGTTCTGCGGTTGCAAAGAAAGGCTCGTGCCGTCCTAACCCTAAAAACCACAAACCTGATACTACCTATGTGGGCACAACTTCCTACTGTTTTTCTGCCTGTTAAGCAAGTAAAGTAATGCTCAACTATCGCATTTCTACCGGTTTGGTCCCTATTGATCAAAATATAAGTATTATATGTGCGCGATCTGACATGCCGCGACTGTTGACTTTTAATTCGAAAAAACCACACATTAGTTTGTTGAATATTACATCTGTTTAAGAGGTAGATATACGCCGTTGACCTTGCTCGTACTACTGGTTAGTTGTCCACGCGCGATTTGCGAGTATCGGTGACGTAAAAAATCCTTAGAAAATGATAAGTAAAGTTATTTGCAAAAATAAGCTGAAGGTTCCCTTGGTGTTCTAATATATAAGAGGCTGATTCAATTTAAACAATCTTATGATTGATAGATTAGGAGGAAAAAGGTATAACTACAAAAACAGAGGTTACTTGGCATATTTTATTCAGATATTTAAAATACTTTTTTTAGGATTTGGAGAGAAAATGCTTTATATGATGTAGATTAAGACATATCTTTTTGGATTTTTTTTCTATAACAATTACGGAGAAAAACGATTTTAATTTACCCCTAATGACGCCCAATTCACATATGTCCTCGCCTTAAATCATCTAATGACTCCTCTCTATATAATTTAATTTAATTGAATTCAATTAAATATGAATAGCGACTGACGCGCATTACCCGGCCTGCCCGCACGCTTGTTTTTTGGTCGGCGCCTGAGTAAGAGAGAAGTTAGAAAGGGATGAAATGTAGTAATTCCGTTAGGTTACCAACCAATAGATTAATAGATTGGTTTTATTGGCCTAGCTCTGCACAACATCGTGTCGTGTTATCTTCGTTGTATTAGCGATTGTTTTGGATTCTATAAAAAATACGTTTGAACATCACTGAATATCTCTGCTCACCGGTTGTTTGGGTGATTGCCGTCATAGTATAAAATTAAGTAATGGTGATTAGCTTTCACATAAAATATATTTTAAAGCTGTTGGTTTTACGCCCATTTTGACCATGATCCTTTAATAGCTTTTTAACAAGCATCCATCCATCCATCCATCTTCACCACAGAATGATGTGATCCTCACAAACGTCTATTCTAAAAATAGTAGTATGATTTACTATAGTAGCATCAAACATCAACAGAATTTACAAAGAGAAACATTCAAGCTAAATTCCTTCCTTTTTCTTCAAGTTACAGTGCGCCGCAAAAACAGGACAAGATTTAACAACAATTAGGTACTACTAAGGACTGCTGTAATTAGGTACCGTCTTTGTTTTGTGTAGGTCTCAGTTTACTTTATTTTGTCCTAATGGCCAACGTAAGTGTTAAAAGATGAGTTAATTTCTACTGCTAGTGTTTGGTTTTACAACTAGTTATCATTTTGAAGACAGCCATAGCCTAGTGTCTGTATCGGTTGGCTCTCCGTAACGTCTGTCAATTATCTTCATGACAGCCGGGACCGACGGTTTAACGTGCTCTCCAGTTCACGGCGCAAGCCAAAATTTGCTATTCAATACGCACATAACTTCAAAATGACAGTGGTGCGCACCGTGGATTTGAACCCAGAATGGCATTCTGTTGTTATCTCTATCCGCTAAGCTATTGTTGCCTTACTGACTTTACTATGTATCGGACATTATTTAAGACTTTGCTAGTACTGCATTAACGCTTATAGGGCAAATTATTGATGACGTCAAAGTAGAATGCCGTCCGCATAAACACATAAAGATGTCCTAGCGTATTTACGCTAGGACATCTTTATGTATATATGCCATGCATTTGCATGGCAACTAACATTCAAACCAATTCTATAAAGTCCAAAGTCATTGTATAAAGAAATAATAATCTGGATAAGAAGTATATTACCTATATTTTCTTAATAAATTAAAAGAAAGCCAAGACAAATGAAAGGGATAATGTTACCGCAAACACTACAATATATCAAGAAAGATCTAGAAGCTACAAAAGTGTTATTTACTTCGTTATGATTGTGACACAACCAATTAGTATTGTCATAGAAAAAAGAATATAGTCGTAATTGACATAGTACCGTTCACTTGCCTGGTTTCATCAACTTTATTGTTATCAGTCACGTATACATAAGATTAAAAAGGCATGTATTTAATGCGGCATCTAAGTAAAACGAATACAAGTTTCAAAAATAATTAGAGTGGGTACTATATATAATGGGTTGGCAGCTAATAAGGAGTATCGTAATAAGTAAAAGTTAGCATATTAATATGTCAGTTATAAGCTTCGTTTTAATTGAAATTAGCAGTAATTTATTTTCTTGGGAACAGAATTAGTATCTAAGGGCTCATTCAGACAGAGAGCGGTCACGCGGTCAAGCGTTTAAGCGGTCAGTTTTGCGTTCTTTGTGTTATACTACGTTACATAGACCGCGTGACCGCTCTCTGTATGATAGAACCTACGCAACGTAATATAACACAAAGAACGCAAAACATACCGCTTGACGGCTTGACCGCGTGACCGCTCTCTGTCTGAATGAGCCCTAAGCGGAAACTTGAAACGGCGTTGAGATGTTTTGTAATAAAAAATCTATGGTTTAAATGCTATTGAAATTGTAGCATGAAATAAATTACGTGTAAGTGCATAGCTTAGTCTCAGTTCAGTTTTAGTAAAATAAATAGAAGTAGTGACAATCAAAATAACGTATAGTGTATTATGTTTAATGGCGCTTTGCTGATAACAATAATGAGCAATCGAATTGTATGATACAATACTTTAAGCGGTACTTAAACTTTTGTTATTGATGGCAAATATTTTTATAAGGTTGATAATTTATTGGTACATTGGTATACACGGTTGTCACTAATTGTCTACAAACATTAATAAACATTTGAATACAAAGTTAAAAATGTTTTCATGTTAGGTAACGTTTACTTAACATATTTTATAAACAAAATTGTTGATTTACAAATTATAACAAATAAAAACATCTGTTTTCATTTATTATTATGGGCTATGCACCTTGTATTCTTAATTCGTCCGTAAACGGATTGTGAATATCTCCACTGTACGGTATTATGCGCTATAACGTGTAATACATCTACGGTCGAGTCATACCGTTTATATAAACAAAACTAGCTGTTGCTCATAATAATATTTAGATAGTACTAACCTTAAAATCAGCGGCTTGACAAACAACCTTTCAACGCTTAATTTATTAACAACCCTCACAATTTTTAACCCCGAAAATCCTTCCTTAGTGGGTGCCTAGCTCATATAAGAACCCTAACCAAATTTCATACGTCGCCTTCAGAAGGTAGGTTAAGCACTGGGATGACAGGTCAGTCAAGACACACACAAGATAAGGTAAACGTCGGTCACGGCGTCGTCCACGTTAGGTTTCAGATGAGCGTATTTTTCTGCGCGTATACGGTCGTTTCAGCATACGCGCTTACACGCGCGCTACATTACGCGCTTCATAAAACCAGACTCGCGTAAACGGGCATATTTCGGCGTGTTCCCTCGAAATGGTAGCCTATATACAAAGATACCCTGTGACGATAGTGACATCGTGTGAGTGTCAACATTCTGACGGCTAGCGCTTATACGAGCTTAGAAGTGCGTCACCGCTCGTACGAGTTGCGCGTGTGCCAAAAGGCGCGCCTATACACGCTTCCAAACACGAGCTTACACGCGCGTATAAAACGCTAATCTGAAACCTCCATTAATTACACATCCAAACCGTCCTTAGGAATCACACTATCTATTGGTAAAAATCGGACAAAAACGTCTTAGGTCGTTTTGAGTTTATAGCGTGCATACAGTCAGGACACAGTGGGGACTTTATTTTAATGAATAAATTAATAATAAATTAATGTGTATAGATTTTCTATCCGCACTTCAAACATTCGTTCACTAACTATTAATTGTGCTATCTCCTGCTGTCAACGTCTAGCGTTTCATGCCTTAGGTAAAGACGCAAACACTATGGCGGCAGGCGTAATATCCGCTTTGATTGTAGGCAGAATGGAACATTGAATGTTCATCGTCATGTTATTTCACACAGCATGTTTTTATATGCGTTTATGAAGTAAATACGCGATTGAATCACTTTATGAAAGTCCTAAATGAGTTTAGTCCTATTTTAAACAGTGAATAAGTGACGAAGTGTCTACTACAATTTATTGATTGCAAACAAAACCATGCGTTTTGTTGCAGTTTTCAAACATGGGCTGAACCGTCGTAGAACAACAGTATATAAATATTCGAGAAAGAGCTACAATATCTCCGGCACAGTAATGCCACAAAGGGTGCTCTGTAGTCGCGCAGGATTGCACTCTCGTTCGTGTTTCGGCCACGTACACGGCAGACGTAGATGAAGAGCACTTGCCGACTACAACCGACACATGTGTATGCATGCATTCAGAATAGTATTTAAAAACGTTGTTGCCGATTATTCAGCAAGCGAACAGACGCCGCATGTGACTGGAAAAGCTCTTATATGTTGTCGAGTTGTAAGATAATTTTACTCAGGAAAGGTATTTGATGCAAGAGAGAGCCTAGTATTATACTAACTTGAGTGACTTGATAGGCATAATATTATATTAGTGAGCAGCTTTTACAGGTGATTGCGTCCTTACGGAGCACGCACACGATTTCTCCTTCATACAAACCTCAAACCATAAGCGTACCTGAAAAGGAAAGCTGTTTGCAAAACCCAATGCCCGCCCGTTTGCGCTTCATGTTGATAATGCCTGAAATTATCAACACTTTTCTCTACAGTATAGTAGTCATACCTTGTTGAGGTTTGTACTTGTTCAAGTAGTCAGCACATGTAGGTACAATGGATACGAACTGGCACAGTTTACGTATGCAAGTAGCTTCCATCTGTATATGCGTGAGCTATTTGGCCTGTTCATTTTCTTCCTCACTCCGGCTTACTTGGTGCGCTCTATCTACATACATAACTACATGTGTATATGTGAAGTTAGCATATTAGCAAATACTAGCTTCTTTATAATAGAGCTCAGTCATAATATTTCATAAAGTTTATTGTTTTTATTATCGAACATATTTGGATGTGGAATGACAGCATGTTTTATATCTTGCTTTTCATTAAAAATGCATGAATATTTAAACACAACATATTTTTTATAAAATTTACTAACATTAGTTACGCTTTCAATACAAATCAAATAAAGTGAAACTAATCTACAGCCATAATTGCATTGCTCACATTGATTCACAACAAAAAGAAATTCGTCTAAATTTATTTTGCGAGCTCATATATTATTCCGATTAAACCTGGTGTACAAATGTTGGTAGCGTGTAGTTTAATATGCATCGAAAACACTCATTAACCAACCGCAGTACATACTAATTGCTGTTTAGAACTATGTCTAATAACACCGGTGCCAAATACATTACAAGTATCACAATTTCTATGTTAGCCAAGGAAATTCTTGGCCGCGAATGGAATGAACATTTTGAATGCTGACTTTTTTAACATTCCTACTGAAGTAGGTACAAACCGAACTGTATTTATAAATGACATAGCAGTTTTAGACTTCACATCATATTGTAGAAAAGGACAGTGATATTTAATGAAAAGCTATTTTCATGATATAATTAGTAAAAGTCTCGTCAAGGTTCACATATTTCTTTTTTATCATCTTTATGATGTATTCATACATACATGCATATACTCACGCCTTTTTCCCGTCGGGGTAGGCAGAGACAACAGAACGCCACTTGCTTCTATCCTTACAAACCTCACGCGCTTCCTCTACACTCATTACTCTTTTCATACAGGCTCGCCGGTGTCGGGTACTTCGGACCTTGCCGTTTTTTAGAACATCCCCAATTTGATCGAGGAATGTCCGACGAGGTCCGTCGCGACCGACCTGCCCACACACATTTGCCTTATAAATCTGATTCGTCATTCTTTCTTCACTCATTCGCTCTAAGTGTCCAAACCACTTCAGCATTCCTTTCTCAATCCTAGTGACGACATATTCTTCCAGACCACTGTTCTCTCGTATAGTTACATTCGGAATTCTATCGATCAGTCTCACCCCACACATACTACGCAGTGATCGCATCTCAACTGCGTTAATTCTACTTTCATGCCTTTTCTGCCATACCCAACTCTCACTTCTAGACATCAACGTGGGGACAAGCACTCCATTATGAACCGCCAATCGCGCCTCTTTTGGCACAGTCTGGCCGTTCATAAAGGCATACAGTGCTCCATATACACGATTACCCGCAGTCACTCTCCTTTCAATATCTTCTTCACAACTTCCGTCTCTTGTAAACACGCTACCCAAATATACAAATTCTTTTACTTGCTCTACTTTTAGGGTTCCGTACCTCGAAATAAAAAAACGGAACCCTTATAGGATCACTTTGTTGTCCGTCCGTGTGTCAAGACCCATTTTCTTAGAAACGTCTGAAGGTATCAAACTAAAATTTATATCAAATAGCCAAGTCTACTGTCCCATGAAGCTGTGAAAAAATCAAACTTCTAATCAACTCAATCAAAAGATACAGCCGTTTATGCTGCAAATATCCGCAATTTACGAAATTCGCAACCATCTAAATAATAAAAAAGGTAATCTAAACCTACAGGGTACTTCTCGTGAACTCAGAATCTTGAAATTTGGTACGAAGCAATGTCTTATAGCACAGATAAAGGAAAAATTGCGAAAACTGTTAACTTTTAGTACCATCATATCATAAAAATATTTTTAGTAATTTTAAAGTTATTACCATTTTCTCATGAACGCGTAAAGGTATTAAATTTAAATTCATATCAAATACTCAGGTGTATAATACCTTTAAGTTGTAACGAAATCAAACTTCTCTGTCAACGCAATAAAAATAAACAGCAATTTAAGCCGCATATTTTCTCGCAACTACTCGCAAGGGAATCAAAACCTACAGGGTACTTCCCGTGAACTCAGAATCTTGAAATTTGGTACGAAGTAATGTCTTATGGCACAAATTAAGGAAAAATTGCGAAAACCGAAAGTTTTTAGTTATATCATATAAAAAAATATTCGTATTAATTTTAAAGTTACTACCCCTTTCCTCATGAACACGTAAAGTTATTAAATTGAAATTCATATCAAATGCTCAGGTCTATATAACAATTAAGCTGTAACAAAATCAAACTTCTATCTCAACGTAATCAAAAGAAATAGCAATCTTAGCATATTTTCAAACTCGCAACTACTGGCAAGGGAATCAAAATCTACAGGGTACTTCCCGTAAACTCAGATTCTTAAAATTTGGTACGAATCAACGTCTTATAGCACAGCTAAAGAAAAATGGCGAAAACCGCAAATTTTTAGTAATATCTTATAATAAAAATAATAATAATAATTTTAAAGTTACGAGCCCTTTCCTTATGGATGCAAATTAACAACTTGAAATAAAAAATATTTGAATTTGAATTAAATTAAAATTCATAACAAATACTTGGGACTATAATATCTTTAAGCTGTAAAAAAATCAAGCTTTTAAGCCAACGCAATCAAAAGATACAGCTGTTTATGCCGCAAATTCTTGCAAATTTTCAAAACTCACTAGGGAATCAAAACCTACAGGCTACTTCCCGTGAACTTAGAATCTTGAAATTTCGTACGAAGCAACTTTTTATAGCACAGATTAAGGAAAAATTTCCAAAAATGTAAAATTTTAGTTACATCATACCTATAAAAAAGCATTTTTAAAAATGTTCAAGTTACTACCTCTTTCCTCATGAACGCGTAGAGCTATTAAATTGGAATTCGTAATATCAAATAATAAGGTCTATAACACCGTGAAGCTGTAATAAAATCAAACTTCTATGTCAACGCAATCAACAGAAACAGCAATTTAAGCATATTTTCAAACTCGCAACTACTCACAAGAGAATTAAAACCTACAGGGTACCTACTTCCATTGAACGCAGAATCTTGAAATTCTGCATGAAGCAGCGTCTTATAGCACAGATAAAGGAAAAATTGCAAAAAAACTGTCAATTTTTAGTTACATCATCATGTAATTAAAATAATATAAAATTGAAATTCATATCAAATGCTCAAGTCAAAACTAAAGGGTACTTTCAGTCGATCTAGAATCTTGAAATTTGGCATACCTAAAGCAACGTTTTATAGCACATATGAAAAATTTCGAAAACCTTAAATTTATAGTTACATCACATTTTTTTTATAATTATATATACCTACAGGTTTGTACGGAACCCTCGGTGCGCGAGTTTGACTCGCACTTGACCGGTTTATTTATTTCATCTTCAATCGCAATATTACACTCAGTCAAACTTTCGTATTTTTCAACTACCATCACTTTCGTCTTTCTTGCATTAATTTTCATACCTTAAGCTTTAAAGCTCTCGTTCATGCAGTCAATCATTTCTTGCAACTCATTCGCCGATGATGCAAAGATGACTTGATCATCGGCGTACAACAGGCACTTAACACGCAATCCTACTATATTTGATGTATAGCCTGATTCAATTTGCGAAACTTAATTTGCCGTTATTTTAGGTCAACACCGTTTGCAGAGAACATAACTCAGAAAGCCACCTGTCCCTGTTCTTATTATTTTCTTATATCGGTACAAGACTCAGAAGATCATATCAAAGGCCTTCAAGCGGACAATAAGCGCCATCACCAGAGTTGGCCACACTCAGACAAAACAGAAATAATCATTAATTTAAAACTCAAGAACACAAAGCTTATAAGATTTTATTCATATCCGTTATTGTGGTTCATCCTATTATTTCTGCAATCGATAAAACAGGATACTATCTTTCCTTTGTCGTCTACAATAATTGTAAGGTGTTGCAGTCGGTTCTCAATACTCAGACAACCAGACACAATTTCCGTGAAAGACTAATTTCCTGTTGTTTGTATATCTTTCAAGAGCTGCAATTTTTTTTATGAAGGCGTGAATGGTAAATACATACATTGAAGAAATAAAGGTTTAAAATTTTATTTGCTATTGCTTTGGCGTATGATGATTGTTTCGAAGAAATGGAAATATTATTGTGAACTAATAAGTGTGTTGGGAATTTTATCAATATTCAAGATTTATTTCCGATTTCCTAACGACTAAAGAAACTGTTACATATATTATCATATATTAGGTATATCGTTATTAACATACATTATAATAAAATATACAATCACTGTTAAATAACCTCCGTCGTTTTATGTCCAGAGAAGTTGTGTTGTTTTTGCCCAAATATAAGTTAATATTTCAATTAGGATATTTAATAAATTGAAACAAAGCACTCTAATTACCTTTATTAAGTTTAATTGACATTTTATGTTTCTAATTACAACAAAATTTACTTTCTGTTGAGAGAAAATTAATAATTATAAAAATGTGTTAACATTATTTGTAGTTTCTTGAAAAATGTTGTCCCATTAATATTTTGGGTTACTTAATATATTATTTATTATGAGCCCCCTCCCCCTCCGTAGGATCTCCACCTTGTCGTGGTGAGGGGGCTCAGTAACCGTGGATTTGACACCCGCGGTGAAGCGTAGAGAGATCCCGGGAGTGGACACGCCGCGTGGGCTTAGAGAGGCCTGCGCAAGATGCGTCCAAAGGTGCGACTGCGAGGGACAGACAGAACTGTCTCTCGCAGTCCGGCGCTGCCGCGGGAGTAGAGGCGTGTCGGTGTTGCGTTGCCGCGCGCCCTATCTCCTACGACCAAATAGGGGCGCACCATCGTTGCGCCGTGGTGGGGCCGCAGAGGAAGAGGAGATGGGGTGTTGTCAGGTTGCCGTCCTCCCTATCCTCTGCGGCCGCTGGGTGTTTTGGCGGCGGGGCCCAACACCGTCCTCCGTCGCCGAGGGGGTTTTGTTCGGGGCCCGCCTGACCATCTGGCGGGCCAATACTCGTCGGGGGGTAGCGACGAATGCTTTGGCGGTACCCGACCCTCTGACACACGGGTACATGAGGAACACGGGTTGGTTTTTAGTCAGTAAGAGTCTCACAGTCTCCTTCGCCCTTCCCCCAGGGCGGAGGGACTCCATGAGGATTTTCCAAACCGAAACAAAAAAAAATATTATGCACGCTTATTATCATTACTTAAGAAGATAATTATCATATTCCACTCATGCTCCACTTCATACATTAGTTTGACATAAAATTATAACTGAATGATAAACGTTCCATTTGTAAGTAGGTATATATTTTTTACATTAATGCATATAGCAAATATTACCTTTGTGGCAAATAAAAAACTTGGCGTATTTACTCGTTAAATAATAAAAGTTAGTTTAAAATACGTTTCTATTGTTTGGACATAATAGCTAATGCTTTTGAAGATAATTTTACCACGAATTATTGGGGATGCAAAGATTATCCTCGCGCATCTAGCGGCGAAAAGTTATCTACGACGACACTTTTGACAGCTTTCAATGCAATTTTTTTCCGAGGCTATTGTGGTAAAATTGCTCCTTGGTGGTAATTTTATTGAGTGTTGTCAAAAGTGTCAAAAGCAGTAGAGATCTGTACTATATGTATGTATAGTACTTAGACAACTTCTAAATTCGCCGCTAGAGTCACTAGTTAGAATCTTAGCATCGCCAATACTGGTTTAGACGTTGTTCGATCAAATTAATTTTAATAACGTGTGCATAGGGTTCCCACCAAGAACTTAGGGTCCCAAGCCAACCTCACCTGCAAGTGGTGCACCTGCCGATCAACGGACGAGGCTCTGGCAAACAAAATGTCCCAATAAGCGGCAATAGGCTCGCCACCTATTACGTGGGATCAAAACACTGGCGAAAAGTGGGCGTTTAATATGCCTCTGCCTACTACCCCTTCGGGGAAACAGGCGTGAGTCTATGTATGTATGTATTAATTTTAATTCAAAATTAAATAATATCGTCAGCTAAAACAGATCATAGATATTCTGGAAACTATTTTAAAAAATCTAAGTTTTATGACAAGTTTTTACCCATGGTGGCGACTGCAACATATGAAAAGTGTCTGCAAAATTTGAAAATAAAACGTTGGGTAGATAAGAAATGGAAGAGAAATAAAACATAAATTTATTTTGTATTTATTTTGAAGTTAAGATGCATGAGAATTATATAACAAAACATGCTATAAAACCTATAACAATTTTCAGTTATGTTAAGACTGAATGTTTCGTAATCATAATTTTGATGTGTTTCATGTTATATACTCGTAACATAAGTTATACAACATGTCACATAATCTGCACGCACCTTTAGAATGACCAGAATTTAAATAATTTTACAATAAATGAAACTAATATCACATCTGTATTCCGACAAGATATTATGTGAAACTAGACAAGCAACAGCGGTCAAAATCCCGTAAAAAGAATGAGATTGGCAGCCTCTTCGTTCCCTAAAACTTCGAAAGAGCAATGAATACTGCGAATACGGTTTAATCTTTTAACCTGCACTTAAAGTGAAACGTGACTGAGGGATACTGGGCCAATTATGTGCAGCTTTTACCTAAAACGTTTTTAAATTTTATCTTTTTATATGGATTAATGCTAGCCACAATTGAATAAAGCGATATTTTTGTAGTACCTAGTTTATGTTTCGGTAGAATTCATTGTAGCATAAATATTTTACCAATTGTTTTGTTGTTTGTCTTTTTCCAAAAGACACCCTGCGTATTGATGTGTATAAGCTCAATGAAGTTTCGTCAATATAGGTACATTTATTAGTTTAAGTGCGAAAGGGTAAGAAATTAATTCAAAAGTAGGAAAATAAGATTAGACAAGAAAACAATAAAAATCCATAATTGTATTTGATAGTGAGGGAAGACCAGATTGCTTTAAACAACAACAAAAATCTGAAAGTGGTATTATGCAGGACGGTAAACGGTGTTATAGAAAAATGCTGAATAGCCACTTGGTCTCCGAGGCCATCTCTACGACCGCTCACAAACTTTTATGTTGTGAAACTAAGCTGTTTGTTGTTGACATTTATTGCTTTTATATTTTATGAGCTTGAGAGACGACTTGCTAAATGTTGTTGTACAATGTAGGCACGAATAATCGCGCACTGCGGGCGCAACTTCTGTGGAACACACGATGGAAAATAATAACGATATATTGTTCGGCGTGTGGATTGTTTGATATTCTTTCGGGTTTAAATGATATAAGAAAATATATTTTCATTCTCTGCACCACTCTTAAGTAGACGCAGAAAATGCCAAAGGCATAACTCCGTCTTTAAGCTTTTTAACCGACTCCAAAAAGAGGAGGACCCGGACGTTCTCAATTCGGCTGTATTTTTTTTATGTTTTTCGATTTTCGATTTCCAAAATTCTTTTTTTGTTTGTAAGCATATACTTTCAGGTAGGTCCCATTTAAATTTTATCAAAATCTATCCAATAGTTTCAATAAAAACTCAAATTTTATCAAAATCAATCCAATAGTTTCATTAAAAACTTCAAAAATTAAGTCATCCAAGTAAACGAAATTAAGCATTTACTGTGACTTTTCTTCAGTGGACACTAGAATAGTCGCGATCAATACTACTTCGGGCTTCATTACCAGGTATTGATGAAACCGGGAGGAAGAAAGGTTGGAGAGTAAATCTATATATATAAAATTGCTTGGGCTGACTGATTCATCAACGCAGAGCCAAATCCACAGGGGCTTGAGACTTGAAATTTTGACAATCGATGCATTTTATGACGTAAGCACCCACTAAGGAAGGATTTTTATACATACTTTTTGTTAGAAAAAATAAACACGCAATTTAGATTTTTTCAAATCTAACAACTAAGAGAATGATATAAAGTTGAAAGAGTAGGTATGTAGGGTAGAACGTTTGTATGGGAGGTCCGTCATTTTTAAAACGATAGCGTGTAATTTTGTGTGTAAACTTCTGGTTAGAAATAAAACAAATACGTGTTTTAGCGATTTCTTAAATCTACCGTTTAAAAGGGTGAAATAGGGGTTGAAAGTTTTTATGCGAAGTGAAATTTCATAAACTAGCTTCTGATTAGAAATAAGTGATCATATATTTACGCGTTTTTGGAAATAGGGGTTGTATTTTTATATAGAAAGTCCGTCATTACGCAAGAGCGAAGCCGCCAACTGCTAGCTTATGCATATAATAACTTTGATTATAAATCCCAGAATAACTAATAGTAGTACGGTTTAATTCAAAGAGCAGACGGTGAGTACGTTCTTCAGTGTTTACACGATTTAATATTTTTCACTGTAAGCCTGCATTTGTGATAACCTCTTTTCACACAGTTCACTACTTTCTCTTGAATTGGCCTTGGACCGAGATTCCCTACTTTGAGATAGACGTTTCTCCATTTCTTCGCTAGTTGTGGAGTACTGCTCACATCTCTGGGCCGGTGCGCCAAACTATCAGCTTAATCCACTTGACTCCCTACAGAGACGAGCTGTTCGAATCGTCGATGATCCCGATCTCATGGCTAGACTAGAGTCGCTGGAGCAGCGGAGAGACTTTAGTTCTCTCTGCGTATTTTACCAACTCTTTCACGGGGAGTGCTCCGAAGAATTGTTTAATTTGGTACCACAGTCACCCTTCTACCAACGTACCACTCGCCGACGCAGTAGTGTTCACCCGTACTACCTGGAAGCGTTCTCATCTACTTAGTACGGTACGATAAAAAAATTATTTTTTATTAAAAAAAATCTCACTATATTGCTCTGTCTAGTAAATCTATTTCATTTTATATCTTATAGTATTTTTATTATTTTAACAAAAATAAGTGAATTAAAAATCAATCATCAAACTAATTGATTTCAATTTTTGTTTGAATAAAGTACCTATTAATTTGTATTTACATAAGGTGCATCACTAGCCTAGACTACCGCCCCACGCACCCCGCTTTGTGCCCACGCGTAGTTCCTAAAAAGGATTACTGCGCAGCCTTCGCTGCGAACTTCAAAGCCGCACTCATAGAACGGCTGAAGTGTAAATATAAGTATACAAAAATTATGTGAATAATAATATTATTACTTGGAGTATAAATAGGACCGCAACTAATAAATTTTCGAAGTGTAATAAAACATTATGTTTCTAGTGTTTAACTAAATTATTAAAATCTTTGTAGTCATAAAGAACGTTATGAAGATCCTTGACAGTAGTTATAGGGAGTCAGTACCCATGAATGAACTGACACTAGTCTAAACCATGGAAAATAGCTATCCCTTTGGGTTGCGAAAGTCAGTAGTTGTCAGTCAGTAGTACAGGCAGTCTCTCTGCAGAAAAGCTAATATTCAGGCAAATCTGGTTAGACTAGAAAGCAAACTGGGATAACGATAGGTGGATGATAATTTCGTTACAAAAATGTGCCTAGTGAAAAAGTCTATTTTGTGGTTAATAAAAACTACGCAGCAACAGCATAAATGGCAGAACATAATTGTTGTAATGATTAGATCACATGACGTTTACAAGCAGTAAAGCCCGGCGTTGTGATTTATAGGTAAATAAATTCATTAATATGTGCGGTCACATCCATAGGTAATGTTTCAGAAAATAAAATAAAATAATTAAATAAATTTGACACCAATAAAACACAACAACAGCATACATTACACTTTTAAGTGGGATATATTACAGTTTCAGTTTATCATGACAATATTTTTTTTTATCTATTACGGGTTTATTCTACCTGTTTATTTTATTACGAATAAAGTCAGAATCAAGTACACAACAAGACTTGCTCGTGCCTTGTTTCTTACTCAAGCTACCCTAAATTTGCATTTTACTTACTTCAAACTAGATCTGAATCCCTGTTAGGTACTTTGGAACCCTAATATTCAATCCGATTTACCTATACCTGTCCTCCTTATACATTCACTGTATAAAAAGGATAGCATCTGATCCATTTAAACATGGAAGCGTTTCTAAAACTCTGAGAATAGCCTGAATCCGACCTTGTTTTCGGCTTTCTCACGAAGTAGCGATCAAAATCAAACTTGCTCAAATTTGCAATGGAAATATCTTTTTATTTCCCCTTTGAGCTTTCAAGGTTTAAAGGGACCCGGGTCGTCAACTGCTTAAGGATATTAAACTTCCTAGTCGCTGCCTTAAAGTTATTTTTAGGGAGCTTTTCGTATATATTTTTTCGTATTATTTTGTTAGTTATAATACATTTTTATTGCGGTTTTACGTTAGTTGTCAAGTAGAGTTTTTATTATTTATTTTATTCGCACTACTTTTATGGCATATGATTCATATTATACGATATGCTTTTTAAATATTTTTACTGCAATAACAAATACCAATATGCCATGGCCTTGGAGTAACGAGGGTTACTGTTTATATGCCTGCGGCGGGCACGGAATCGATTGGAAATGAAAAGTAATTGTCATCTTTTGGTTAGTCATCAAGTACCTAACAAAGGAAACCTTGAAGAAGGAGATTTTGCGTATTTTGAATTGTTTAGTTGTTTTTTAGGTTTCCGTACCTAAAAGGTAAAAAACGGAACCCTATTACTAAGCCTCCGCTGTCTGTCTGTCTGTCCGTCTGTCTGTCACCAGGCTGTATCTCATAAACCATGATAGCTAGAAAGCTGAAATTTTCACAAATTAAGAATTTCGGTTGCCGCTATAACAGCAAATACTAAAAATAAAAAAATGAAAATATTAAGGAGGGGCAAATTAATCCCATACAAAAAACGTGTTATTTTTCGTATTTTTTGCTCAAAATTACTAACTGTAACAGGTAGACGCTTTAAATTTTCACAGAATATGTAGTTGTATATTACTTTTCAAAATAAATAATTAAATTTAAAAAAGTAAATAATAAAGGGGGGCTCCCATACAACAAACCTAATTTTTAAGCAATTTGTTACTCGATCTTAATAAACAGGTAGAAACTTATAAAGTATTTAAGTATACTTACAACGAACGTGATTTTCTTTTATAGATGATGGTACGGAACCCTTTGTGCGCTAGTCCGACTCGCACTTGCCCAATTTTTTATATCTAAATGAGTAATCGCTTATGAGATTGTTCTTCTAGTACTAGAACAACCCTGTGACTTTTTTTAAAGAGTATGACTATCCCTTTACGCATCAAAAGCACGAATCATAAAATTTTGCATTGGTACAATCAGAATTAGAATACCTTTTTTAATTTGTTTACTGTTACTTTAGTAATTTGCATCCATCACAGTTTTGTTAAATGTGACTAAATGTAAATTTTAACAACTGATAAAAATCATTAAACGTCTATACCAACCAAGAAACTCGTTTATGAAATAATTATTTGGTAAATTAGGTAAACTATCATTATTCGAGGCGATAAAAAACAACAAAACTTTTAAAATGATCCACCGATATCAAGCAGCCAAGCAAAGCTCAACAAAAGTTCTTACAACCTGTACACATATCCTTACTCCTCGGCCAAATCATGAAAACTGTACGCAGCATACAAGTATAATTTACAAAAAACCGTAAAAACAAATAAAAAATTTAAGATTAGATTAAGCTACATATAGATTATAAAATTAAATACCTTGATAATAAAAAAAAAAAAAAATATAGAAATCAAAGTATAATTTTATTTTAATAACTCTTTTTAATAGCAATTTCTTTTGGAAGCCTGAAATGCTAAAAGATTTGACCATGTACAATTTTTATATATACGATGTGAAAGAACGCCAATAGGCGGAACGTTGTGTAGTGGCATTGCTGAGAATTGTGGCTAATGCGAAAGGGAGAAGATCACGCTTCAAGGGAGATAGGAGGGTGCGAGGGGAGGTACGACCCTTATCTACTTGAAACGACGCGCGCACCATCTAGTAGACAAATATACTTTAAGTTTCAGGAACAAAGAAAGTGCATAATAACAATTCCAGCACTTTCACTTACTGCAAACATTCCAAACACTATATTTTGCCGATCAAATTATTTTTCGAAAAGTTGATACATAACTAATGGCATGACATTTTCAGTGCGTTTGTTTTATGACAAAGGAATGGGAATACAAATTTAATTATGGATATATACAATATCTGAAAATTTATATTAGAAAAAAGGTCGGTTTTCGGGATTGCGTTAAGTGAGTAAGTGAGAGCGCGCTCGGCGGGGTGGGAGGGGCCCCCGCGTCCCATGCCACGTTCGTTCGCCATCAGTCGCCCCTAAGTCTCAGGTTTGCACACAGCATCCCGACAGTTTATCGCCTTATATTTCCCACAGTTTAATATCCAGGGCCTTTTTAATAACGTACATTTTACTATGTAATATTGTATCAGTCAAAAAGACTATTTTATGAAAATGGTGGTTTATACTCACTTCGCAACGCGATGTACCGGCTTGTTGTTGTTACAAACCGTGCTGTTGTCAGCACAACCTTTCGCAGTTGAGAAGATAGTTGTCGGTAAGTGTCAATAATGCACGTGCTTTCAGTAGAACTTTGTGATCTTTCACGTAGAACTGTATTTTCTGTGTACTTACCATTTTTTTCGTAGAATTAATATATTTGATCAATTTTGCATCATTTATTGTTTGAATATCCACCATGTAATTTTATTATTTGTTTTTTAAACATAATAATAAAGTCTGTTTTGCTTTCATCTCACTTTAACGCGGTATGTTTTTCATGTTGTAATTACCATGTAGGCGAATCGATTTTCTCTTTCCAACGCAATGGTGTCGTCTCGCTCTCGCTAGTAGCACATGCGGTGTTAGGTAGGGGTGAAGACTTTTCAAGCGTGTTTTTAAAATAACTTGGTTATGTTTCAATACAGTGCCGTGTCAGTAAACTTGTAGTAAAATGAGATACGCTTTATTAAATATAATATATTAGCTTATAATTTAGATAAAAATAGAAATATAAAAATAAATATTATAAATATCGAACAATAGTTTCAATTTCCAAAGATTCACGTACTACGTATAATTATGGCGAAGTATTAAGTAATCAACAGTTAAAAATCAACGATTGTCGTAGGGATTGGCAGTAAATGAAGTTGGAATATTTCATTCTTTAGTTCTAAATCCCTGGCAGCTACTCCAAATCAATAAATTTGTATTGAATAGGCCTAATCAACAGCAATTATCGGCAAATTAACAACCCGTTGGTATTTGCGAATTCCAAGAACGAAATTGTAGTATAATATTATACCATGCTCTACTAGTCATTACCCGCGACTCCACTCGCCCCTACTTGTGGCCTATGACTTACTCTTCTAGCAGGTTGACTTAGTTTTATTTCTTTTCAAAAGGATTTCGAGACTTTCCCGAGACTTTTAGTAACTGTATCTTCTAATGTTATAGTAATTTTGTACTATAATAATGAAAGGATGGCTTTGATAAACAGGTGGTTTCCAAAGTGAATATGGAATATTAAAACAAATTATAGATATATTACAATGCTTATCTTCGAAGCAACTTCGAAAGATTCTTGAAAATGCATACAGAACTACAAATATTTTCTTCTTTAGACTTGGTCCAATAACATATGGTCAAAATATTAAACCTAAGCGTCATATACTCAAGCTTAGCTACTCACTTTTATAACGTTTCCCAATGGTAAATAAACATTATTGAGTCAAAGCCCAACACAACATTTCTTTTTCATACTTCAAACCTGGCGAAAAGTGGGTGTAGCAAATATACCTCTGCCTACCTCTTCGGGGATATACTTAGGCGTGAGACTATGTACATAGTCTCACGCCTATATCCCCGAAGAGGTAGTATGTATGTATGTATGTACTTCAAACCAAACGTTGAAACAGGTATTCCAATAGTGAATGTCTGAAAGCTATAACAAAAAAAATATAATACTAGCTTCATAATCAGTGGATAGCGAGAAATACTTTTATCCCATCAGGGATGAATAATTTAATGAATAGCGAAACATCGTTTCTTAAATGACAGTATGGATAATATTCTACCACAGACACACACCAATATCTAGTCCCAAATTAAGCAGAGCTTGTACTATGGGTATTGCGCAATGGATTAACATACAAACATATATTCTTTTTTATTGGGAAATACACACATTACACATATAACCTGGACCAAGACAAACATGCATGCTATGCACACACAGTAAGTAATCAAAATCTTTCAAAAATTGATTCGTGGTTAAGACTGGACGCTCACAATGTCTTTATATTACAATACCATCTACATTATTCAATTGCAGAAATAGCTTTACAACATAGATTTAATTCAAATACAACATTTCAAAGAAGGGGTGCTATGGGGACAGGTTAGCTATAGTTTTATCTTTACATCGCCCAGGAGATAAGGCTGCCGATTGTACATTATCGTAGTCATAAGCCACTTTACAAAATATGTACTGTATATGTTGGTGTGCAAAAAAGCGTATATCTATCTATCTATGTTTTGGGCAGATCCAAAATTATTAACACATTGTTGATAATGTGTACTGTTACACATAATAATAATTAATAGTCTCATGTAAATCATCTTCTAAAGCAAACACATGCACTATTGGCAGTACTATAACTTATTTATAACAGTTGGTCTATTCAGGTACGAATCTCAATATACGAACATTAGATTTTCACTGTTTTCCTTTTTAGAGCCGGCGCACATCGATAATAGCTTGATGGTCAAAATTCTCTACATTGCGCTCTAACATACGTATGTGTGCCGGTACTAAAACTACACTCAGTACTGTAACCGTATTACTAACAGGCTGCGAGGTTATTGCTGAAAGTTCAAACAAAGAACAAAATATTTTATTTTCCGCATATAATCGTCGACATTGCCATATGCCTAACCTAACGCATGTTTTGGCAAGTAGGTATATACATATTATGTCGACGTCAAAAAGCCTACTGCGCAACGGCTTGCGCTTTTTTTCACATCGAGCATAACATTTTAAATATTAACTATCTGAGCACAGTTACGTTAATTGGGGTCACACCCGTGGCTAATACCATCATGTTATATTTACTATTACGGAGTATAGCTTTATTCAATAGATGGTCTATTCAAAACACAGACTCATTCAAATAGCACCAGTAGTTCCTGAGATTAGCGCGTTCAGCCACACTGCTTTATTGATAATATCTGTACTAATATTAGTACAGATATTACCATTCCAACAAAAAACGACATAGTGATATTCGTTTTTGATATCGGTAATAAATGACGGTGTTTTAAGATAAGAGACTTAAAGAAAATAGAATCAAACGAGAGTCTCCTTCTTTTTATAAATCAGTTTTAAGTTATTAAGCCACCGTGCACTATTTTCAAAACAGAAATTAGAAACATTATCAAAAAGATAATCAAAAACAAATAAGGCTTACCAAATCCAAATCCAGCGCCACACCAAAAAAATAGAAACTAACTTTGGAGGAGTCCACTTTAATCTGACGCAATATTTGGAGAGAGACTTCCCGTAATTACCTGACTGGGATAGTTCGTTTCATGGTCCCGTAGACTGAAGTACATCTGCAGTCACAATTTTAAATGGACAAAAGCGATTGTAACTGGGTATTTTCTGCGTAGGAAAACCAGCAAGGCCGTTATTTTATGTGCACAAGCTTTATAGCTAGCCTATATACAATGCTAGCCTATATGTACTCTGTGATAGCTAGAGCAAACACCGACGCTACGCCATTTAAGCAGGCTTTCAGCATTTTGATTGAATTAGTGTCTTCAATTTAAAATTCTGACATTGATTTTATTTTAACATGACGTCCCGCGTTGACATGGTTAATATCTGTCAGTCAATTTTTGCACTAAAACTGCGAACAGGATTTTGCTATAGGGTTTTTTAAAACCTTAACTTAATTTTTGATCTGAAAGTTTTGCCAGTGTATAAAACACAAAAATAACTCGTTTAGTTTTGATGAGCGTGTAAAACTGCTACGAAGAAACCCACCGTGAGGAACAGGAACAGGCATGTCAGAGACTTTTTCATGATTTACACGAAAGACACGACGAAGCGTGGTGGACTAGAGCCTTTTTAGGGTTCCGTACCTCGAAAGGAAAAATAACGGAACCCTTAAAGGATCACTTCGTTGTCCGTCCGTCCGTCTGTCGAAACCCTTTTTCTCAGGAACGCGTGGAGGTATCAAACTGAAATGTATATTAAATCCTCAAATCTACTGTTCCTTAGGGCTGTGAAAAAATCAAACTTATAAGTCAACGCAATCAAAAGATACAGCCGTTTATGCCGCAAATTACCGCAATTTTTGAAACTCGCAAAGGAATCAAATCCTACACGGTACTTCTCGTTAACTCAGAATCTTAAAATTTGGTACAAAGCAAGGTCTTATAGCACAGATAAAGGAAAAATTGCGAAAACCGTAAATTTTTTGTTGCATGATAGAATAAAAATATTTTTACAATTTTAAAGTTTCTACCCCTTTCCTCATGAGCGCGTAGAGGTATTCAATTGAAATTTATATCAAATACTTAAGTCTTTAATACCTTTAAGCTGTAACAAAATCAAACTCTATGTCAACGCAATCAAAAGAAACAGCAATTTAAGCTGCATATTTTCAAACTCGCAACTACTCGCAAGCAGCGATAGCCGAGTGGAGAGACCGACAGACTGCTACACACAGGGTCTCGGGTTCGAATCCACGGCACGCACCAATGACTTTTCGAAGTTAAGTGCTTATTAAATAGTTAATTATCCCTTGCTTATCGGTGAAGGAAATCATCGTGAGGAAACCTGCATGTCTCAGAGTTCCATAATGTTCTCGAAAGACATGTATAATCTGCCAAACCAGCACTTGCCCAGCGTGGTGGACTATGGTCTTACCCTTCTCATAGTAAGAAGAGGCCCGTGTCCAGCAGTAGGGCTGATGACGAACTACTCGCAAGAGAATCAAAACCTAAAGACTTCTTCTAGTCGCTCTAGAATCTTGAAATTTGGCGTAAAGCAATGTTTTATAGCACATACAAAGGAAAAATTCCGAAAGTCTTAAATTTTTGTCACATCACAATTTAAAAATTATTTTTTATACATATACCTACAGGTTTGTACGGCACCCTCGGTGCGCGAGTGCGGTCTGACTCGCACATGCCCGTTTTTTTTTATTATGAGCTGGTACATTGCTTCGCATCGCCGGCTCTAGGGAAAATTTAGTAGTATGTGATGTTACAACTAACTCGAAAGCCATCTAAAGACGGAAAGAAGATAAGATGTAGGAGCTGTCAAGTCTTTCTCCTCTTGCGCCACTTCCAATCAAACCCAATCCTAGGGAAGGCAACAAGATGACTACTCATAGGGAGAAGAGGCCTGTGCCCAGTAGTGATTTAGTCTTTATACATGGCTGAGGATGATAAACATTAAAATACTACCTATAATATTTTTAAGAGAGATTGACCTTATTGCCACTGAACATAAATTTTATGAAGTTAAATTGATCATGTCATGATTCAATAAACCAACATGTTTAGCTTGTATAATCATTTGAATAAGGATTATAATTGTTCCTCAAACAATGTCATTATTAGTTTTGCATACATAATATTAGTGCATTTAAAATTTATAATGTAACGTCTGCACGCTCTAACAATTTGACGGATATAATCATTTTGAGTAGGTCTATCAACATTCATTTTATGACGGGTTAAAATTAAATGGTACTATAAATAGATTTGTTAAACCTGAGAACGCAAGAATATGTTGAGTAAGATGCATGCTTATGTCGTCAGATAGTTAGATACGATTTTCACCTACAGCAGGTAAATACACTGTATTTTTACTATCAATATGCGAAGGCAGTACATGTGTTTGGTCAATAGGATTACAAAAAAGGCGTTGTTTCTTTTCATTTTAGCAAAGCCTCCAAGTTTTACCAAGCGCTCTGAACCAGAGTTATGTTTTAGGTATAACACTGAGACTTTGTAGGTCACGTCACCAGTAACAACAACATTCAATGCAGCTTCCATAAGTTCTATGAAATATATAAAGCTGTGTGCTATGTTGGCAAAAGTAGTAAAAGTTTTAAAAGCAATAAATTAAGAAATAGATTTATTCTTCGTGTATTGTGATTTTACACATTCTGATATAGGAATATAATTCATCTATTTGAGTGTTTGTCAAGCAACTCTTCCTAATTGGTTGGAACAGTTTGTATGAAATTTTCATGTATATTTCAACGGGTTCCTGTATGGCTCGAAATTGCAATATCAGTACTAGTAGTAGATGACATTCACTCGTCAGTCTTTCTTTTACCAAACATTTGCACGATACAGTTCCCCTAGTCATCATATTATACTTTTCTCATTTAAATTATGTTAATTAACAAAATTGAGGAATGGAGATACCAACACACTGCTATACAGAAGGTATCGGGTTCGAATCCACAGCGCGCACCACTGACTTCTTGGAGTTATGTGCGTATTAAATTGTTAATTTATCAGATGTCATGAAGATCTTTGACAGTCGTTAGGATACAGGGAGTCAGTACCTCTGAATAAACTGACGCTAGTCATAAACATGGAATAAAGCTAGGTCAGATACTTTCGGTTCCTGAGGTCAGATAGGCAGTCGCTCTGTAGAAAAGCTCAAATTTAGTCAAATCCGGTTAGTCTAGTAAGCGGAGCCCGGGATGTAACTAAGATAACGCTAGGAGGAAGATGGTAACAAAATAGAGAGCTAAATGGGCTCTTTAAATTGCCATAGACGTTCATTTTAAAGCTATTTCTGTTTCTATATAAAATATATCATGAACTAACGAAAAGAAAAGAGGCAACAACATGAAACATGCGGCGCTAACTACGAGCGAACGAAGAACTAACTTCTTCTAGTAGACACCTACAAAGTTGGGCTAATCTAACCTTACATTGAAACTTGCGATCAATTGCATAATGTTTTATGTGCTGGTGGAACATTCCGCTGCATTCGTGAAACTGTGTAGCAATATTCACATTGCTATACAGTCGAGCGACAAAATCGTTTTGCCTATGGATATTTGTGCTATTTTACAACGTATCAGACCTTGCTGAGCAGTGTCAATTTATCCTGCTCAAGAATATTAGGTTGTTAGGTAATATCATTGTATTTTCGTAATTATTTAACGTAACCTTTTATGCATTATTCCAATGCCCCACATAGAAAATATAAAAACATCGAAAAGGTATATACGGAATGGAACTAGAGGAGACTAATTTTGCTCCCTGCAGGGTTAAAATTCGCAACACCTACTTTTGCATAGCGTTCAGGAAACTACGTCGACCGTATCGTTTACAGACTCATTTCTAGCGTTATCACAGTTGCATCCCGGGTTCCACTTTCTAGTCTAACCAGACTTGCCTGAATATTAGCTTTCCCACCTAGCTACTGCCATCTGACATCTGCAACCCAAAGGGATAGCAATATTCAATGGTTTAGACTGGTGTAATTTTGTTCAAAGATATAACGACTATGAAAGATCATCATGACAGCCGAGACCGATTGTTTAACGTGTTCTCCGAGGCACTGGAACGACTGATAATAATTATCATTCCTGATTGACGAGTCTTAACCTCAAAACTGCGAAAAATGTAACTGCAGTTTTAACATTCTGTCACTTAAATATAACACAATCTAGTCCCAAACTAAACGGAGATTGTACTATGGGTACTAACTAGATAATGAATAAACGAATTATACATAGAAACACCAAAACCAAGACAAACATCCATATTCACCATTAACATATAACTGATCTACACTTAATGGCTTATGGTAAGTTTGCCGAGGCTTCAGTTCGTATGAACGTTTGTTGCGACACAAGTTTGTTTGTGCAATCATGACGCTTTTCAATTATCATTAAGCATCGGGTGTAGCTGACCAAAATTATGCGATGCAGATCAATAGATGTATATTTAATTTACAAAACGAAATCGCTCTCGCCTGAAGCGTTTGTTTGTTTGTGTTTGTTTGTTTATTTGGTTGAACGCGCTAATCTCAGGAACTACTGGTCCAATTTGAAAAATTCTTTCAGTATTAGATAGCCTATTTATCGAGGAAGGCTATAGGCTTTAACATTGCTCTATGAGCTCGGGAGCGGAGCAGTAGCCTAAAATAACGCGGGTGTAACCGCTGGCATCCTCTAGTAAGATATACAAGGCTATTCTGAGTATAGTGAAAAGAAGTATGGTCTAGAGCATTATCAAAATTTTGATGGAGGGGCTGATCTTTTATTTCGGCAATGGCTCAGAATAAAACTTATCCATATTAACTATTACAGTACAATCATGGATAAAGCGGTTTGCTCCATATTAAGCATAACGTTAATTACCTACCATTTTATATATTTAGGTATCTCATGAATTAGTCGTTATAAGAAAACTGATTATTATTACAGTTGCCTGTGTTCACACAGTATCTTGCCTTTTCCTCGCATTTTCTCTTTGCACTATCAATCAGTATTGCTAACCCAACACACACTTTCCGCGTGGTGATGAATAAGGAAGAAAAATCACGAAGCAACTAGTATGTTCTCTGCTAAGAGAATGAAAATTCGACATCGTATCCTGTACCAAACCGTCTGGCAGCGTGGTATAGTAGGCCAAATCTTCCTATTGACTCAATATTCTATTGTGACGTGATAAAGGAGAGGCATACCTACGTCCAGCTGTGGATTTCAAAAGGCATGATATTATGATGATAGCTATTATTTTTAACTCAAAACAGTGTCTATAAATAAAAATTAAAGTCAAAAGTCACTGACATGCAAAATTCGTAACTGTTTGACAAGTCTGCCAAATAACTGATCCATATTTTTACGAATAACTACGGATATTGTGGTGGTATTTGTTTTATAATTTTAGATTTTACTATTAGTTTTTGAGATATTTTTCAAGAAGTCAAAGATCTATTTCTGTCTGCAGATATAAAATACAAAAATTATGTCAGACATTCGACATTTTTTATTTTAGGGGTACATTCAGGTGTCTTAATCTAAATTTAGATTTTATCTTTACATTTCTTTAATAATTTTTACTTATTTATATGAATAATGGATTTTGGTTACTTGACAATTGTATTCTTTTCAAGCGTGGTTGGATCTGAAAAATTCCAGCTAAAACTGGAAAACCGGTTTGCTGCCTTGGAAACCGCAATAGACGCTGATACGGACCAGGAACTCGATCAAGTGGTGGAAATCCTGCGAGATGAGGGGACGAAACTCTTTGACACGCATCACACCAGCAGGATATCTCAACCTTCGCGAGAATCTCTGCAGCAAATAGAGACGCGCCGAGAAAACCCGACAGGCATTTCGTCAGATCTAATTAAAAAGATCTTCAAGCTGGTAAGTCTCGACCTCCGTAGCTCCAATACACGCTCTATACAAGATGCGATCGAGCGAAATAGGGGGTCGAAAGGTTTTATTCAGCATTTAGGTCGAAGCCATCTAACGAAGCTGAACACGTCAGACGGGAAAGTCGCCACTTCTAGGCCGGAGATTCTTGCGGAGGTTCAGAGCTTCTACGGCAACCTCTACACCTCGAAAGCGTCCCGTCCTCAACCCGACTCCGAGGATCCAATAGCCACCTTAACCCGCCACTTCACGGAAGATTTGCCAGATGTCAGCCAAGACTAGGAAGGGGAAGATGGAATTACGACGGAGCTGCTAAAGGCAGGTGGGAAAGCTATACTTGTGCAGCTCCAACGCATATTTAATTATTTCCTGTTCTCGGGGAGAACTCCAAGAGCGTGGCACAAGAGCATTGTCGTTTTGTTCTTCAATAAGGGAGATAAAACTCTTTTGAAGAATTATCGACCTATCTCGCTCTTGAGCCACTTCTATAAGCTGGTATCCAGGGTCATTGCGAACCGTCTCGCGAGTGAACTTGACGAGTTTCAGCCGCCCGAACAGGTCGGTTTTCGAGTAGCATACAGCACCATAGACCACATCCACACAGTGCGGCAGATTATACAGAAGACAGAGGAGTATAATCAGCCCCTGTGCTTAGCGTTTGGGAACTATGAGAAGGCCTTTCAGTCAATCAATCAATCAGCCTATCGCAGTCCACTGCTGGACATAGGCCTCTCCCAATCAGGTCTGGTCATCGGTCCACCTAGCCGGAGGCTGCCCTACCTTACGCTTACCGAGTCTCCACTCTAGGACACGCTTGCTCCATCGGCCATCAGTCCTTTTACAAATATGGTCAGCCCACTGCCACTTGAGCTTACTAATTCTGTGGGCTATGTCGGTAATTTTGGTTCTTTGTCAGATAACTTCGTTGCGGATTTTATCCTTCAAAGAGACGCCAAGTATAGCCCGTTCCATAGCTCGCTGCGTAACTTTAAGTTTGTGGACTAGTCCCACTGTGAGTGTCCACGTCTCGGCACCGTACGTCATAACACGTAGGACGCATTGGTTGTAGACTTTGGCCTTCAGGCATTGCGGTAGGGGTGAAGAGAAAACTCGACGTAGCTTGCTAAACGCTGCCCAACCCAACTGGATCCTGCGGTCGATTTCTTTCTCGACGTTGTTACTACCAAGCTAGACTACTTGGCCAAGGTAGACATACTCTTGAATAACTTCGAGCACCGATCCGCCGACATAACCCGGTCCCAGCACAATGTGTTCGTTGAACATAATCTTGGTTTTATCTAAGTTCATGCCGAGACCGACCCGTCGATAGGCTCCATTAAGGCTGTGCAGCATCTCGCTCAGGCTTCCAGGCTCTCTGCTACGATGACGATATCACCGAACCTCTCCAGAACCGATTGTCCTAAATGGGGTCCCGCTCGAAGTTGTTCAGAAGTACGTCTACCTTGGGCAAACCTTGCAGTTGGGTAGAAACAACTTCGAGAGGCTTGCAGAAGAATACAGGTCGGCTGGGAAGCATATAGGAAACTCCGTCAAGTCTTTTCGTCATCACTACCGCAAAGCCTTAAGACAAAAGTCTTCAATGAGTGCGTTCACCGTAAGTCATAACCGTTATTATGACTTACGGTGCCGAGACGTGGACACTGACGGTGCGACTAGTCCACCAATTTAAGGTCGCTCAGCGAGCTATGGAGAGGGCTATGCTCGGAAATTCTCTGAAGGATCGAATTGAATCTTAAATTAATGAAGTGATCCGACTGAGAACCAAGGTAATTGACATAGCTCAGAAAATTAGCAAGCTGAAGTGGCAGTGGGCTGGTCACATTTGAAACAGAACCGATAACCGTTGGAGTAGTCGTGTTCTAGAGTGAAGTCCGTGCCTTGGCAAACGTAGTGTAGGACACCCTCCGGCTAGGTGGAGTGACGATATACGCAAAGTGGCTGGCAGCGGCTGGACACGAAAAGCCGAAAATCAGGCACAGTGGCGTGCCATTGGAGAGGCCTATATCCAGCAGTGGACTACGGCAGGCTGATGTGGATGATGATAATTCTTTTCAAGCTAGTTAATATGATTATAAATTCATTACCCTCAGTATTGACAGCTTTAGGCAAACAAGCAACGCTACTAACTAGATCATCAAACGGAGATTGTGTAGTAACCGCTTTGATGGTCCGGTTTGCACCCTCCAATCTATTTGTATAATCATTAGCCCCGGTAACGAGGTTCTACAGTTGTGGGACACGCTTGAGAACGTTCTTATAATAATTTTGTCAGGTGTGATACCTAATGAAATACTTTACTGTAGCTTGTCATTTACTGTCTATATTGTTGAATAAATGAGAATGCATTTGCTTTTTACTCACTTAGCTTTTATAATAGACTTTTCTCTTTTCTAAGCATACTTTTCTTTCCTATTGTCTTCGTGTTTACTTAGTAGTGGCTGTAAACAAAAGTAAAATACTGTAAGAGGTCGGTGTAAGACACCAAGAAATACAATCACGTTAGTGGAGGTGCACAAAAACTTAACACGATATTTAACTAATCTTAATATATAAAATCCTTGCGTTACTGACTGACTGACAGACACGCTACAGCCGAAACTATTGGGCGCAGGAAGCTGAAATTTGGCATGTATGCTCCTTGGGGACCGTAGGGGTGCACTAAGAAGGGATTTCCTGAAATTCCCACGGGATCGGCCAAAACGGGTAAATTTAAAAAAATGCAGGCGTGGCTGCTGGCGTCCTCTAGTATTTCATAATTTTGTAAAGTACTATACTAAGAATAATTAGCTTCCTCTATAGACTTTAACATTGTAATAATCGTCAAAGTTCACTGATAAATAAAGTACAATGTGTGTTGCGATTTAGTTAGTAATCATCAACACTTAAAATCACACCATCATACTTCATATAAATCAATTCTTACAGAAGGTGCAGCATTAAAAACAAATAAAAATTTATTATTATTAGGCCAACATGCAGAAGTATTAAGTTTTACCACCGATTTTGCTACAACCAAGCACCCAAATATTTTATTTCATTTATATGCCTATGGATTTTTGTATCGTATTTTAACCAGAGCGTTCCCAGGAATATAATACCAGTAATACAGGCAGATCTTTTAAAGTAATTAAATTCAATATTCCGAATGCAGGTATATGTTCTGATGAGTCTTTCCAATTCGGATTTTAAGAGTTCCATTAGCAAACAATTCAAAGTAATCCTCAACCGCTCTCAGCCTTTGTGAAATTTTGGTAGAAACGGAATCATAGTGTCATTCGTGAATGGCTTAACACAATCCTACCGCCGAAAAACCAATGTATCATTGTACCACGAGTATTACCGCCAACTCTTTTTGCATAATGGATTGTTCTCTTGCCACTATAAATGTGATGTTGTGAATTGCACCAAAATAAAGTAAACGATGTAGTGTCTAGGGGAATCTTTTTTGTGTATGTGCGCCTGACAATGTATTGATTTAGGATAGGATTTATGACTGTTGATATTGTATTATTTTGTAATAAGATAAACCTCTTGAGGGTAAAAGTCTGACGAAGGGGGTATTATGAAATCATATTCGACTTCTACTAAATTAAGATTTAGCGCAACTGCGGTGACTTTACAATTTTTACGGTTATATAAATTGTGTAATCGTATAAATCAAAATATAATTTTTTTTTTCAAAAGTTCTAAATTCTGATATGTATTCTATAACTACATAATTATGTTGAACTCATTTATAAGAAAACACTTTTAATGGATTACTTTAACCGTTGCAAAAAGGTCTCCATTTGAAAAATAGTAGTATTTTGTTGTATGATTAATGAGATATACATATTATTATGTATGCCTTTATCCCGAAAGGGTAGTCGAAGGTGTATTACACACCCACACTTTGCCTGTTATGTTTCGGTCACAATGTAATAGGGGGCGAGCCTATTGCCATCTAACAGGCACATTATTAAGCTAGCGATAATTAGCATTTTTATTACACACATAACTTCGAAAAGTCAGAGATGTGTGTCCGGGTACCTGGGGATCGAACCTGAGACCATTATATTGTAAAACTGACTATCATACGTTTGCAAAGTATTTTTACAAGAGACGGCAGTTTGTTCCAGCAATCATTTAAAATTAATTCTATTTTTATTTATAGCAAGATTTGAACTGGCTACAAAATGGCGAAAATAATTTTATTAAAAAGACTTAATATTTTTCTGCTTTTAAAATATTACATATTGCAAATGAATTCTGGGAATGCGGATACCTTCATATCAATAACTCGTTTTCGATATTAAATTTAACTTCGTGTAAAGGCAAAAAAGCTGAAAATATAAATTAATAATATAACATACATACATAGACTTACGCCTGTTTCCTGTGGGGTAGGCAGAGGCATACTAAACGCCCACTTTTCGCCAGTGTTTTGATCCCACGTAATAGGTGGCGAGCCTATTGCCGCTTATCGGCATATTTTGTTTGCCAGAGCCTCGTCCGTTGATCGGCAGGTGCACCACTTGCAGGTGAGGTTGGCTTGGGACCCTAAGTTCTTGGTGGGAACCCTATGCAATAATATAATGATGTACCTAAAAGTCAAATGATTGACGTAATAATCAAAATAATTGAAAAGGAACGTTTGAATGAGCGCACTAAAGGCCTATTATGAGGTCTTGAAAAACAAAGAAAGGGAAGTATAGTTTTATAAGTGAAACTTGTAATGAGAACGAAAGTAAGACGACTTACAAATACAAAATAAAAGTAGAAGTGGTCATTATCAGCCTTTAACAGTCCACTGCTGGACTAGGCCTCTCCTTTGAAAGGAGGAATTGGCCTACTATACCACGCTGGCCAAACGGGTCGGTATAAGGTTTGTATCAAATTTTCCTTCTCTTACAGTGCTGTTCTCTGCATAATATGCTATCTCTGTCGGCTCTTACGATACCCATGGGATGATATGGGGTGGTGACATTCCGTATTCGTCACCACACGGACGAGAGAAGTGGTGTGGGAAGAGTATTTTGACTTAAGCGGCAAAAGAACGACCATGTAATAGCATGAACTACACAGGGGACTTCTAGAGACATGAACTTATCATAGTCAACCTAATGTAGTTCACAGCTGGACATAATAATAATGTCTTCCTGACCGATTTCAGCCATGGCGGTTTGTCTATATGTGAGACTTGCCATCTGCGCGGGACATATTATAGTGCACAAGTGTGTGCGCGTACACAAGTGCACTCTCTATTCCCTCACTCTTATAGTCCGATGGGACGCCACATGCGACACGACCGGAGAGAGATTGGGCGCAGGACCAACGGCTTAACATGCTTTCCGAGGCACGGGGGTGTGACACCGCCAACTCCTTGACTCCGATCTTCTATTGGATAATTTCTAACAGAAAAACCCAATATCACTTTTGGTTCGACCCGGGAATCGAACCCGAGACCTCATGATCCGCAGTCGCTTACACTACCGCAGGACCACAGAGGCAGGCAGCTGGACATAGGCCTCTCCTAATTTACGTCACAATAGGATTGTGGAAATTGGATTTGGCCTACAATATCACGCTGGCCAGTTAGGTTTAGGTGAGCCAAGTCTTCCGTCTCTACCGCAAAATAATGTTTGCGTTGTATTTTTCTTTTTTGCCTCTTACTACAAGCATGGAATGAATTTGGGTAGTACACGCATACGGTCATGACGGTTCTTCTAATTTTAACTCCCATATTTTCTCGCCTACATGCTTGGCTCACTTGCATGCACTGCCTTATATATGCAAATTTTCATGATGCTTATGGATATATTATATGATATATTATATATATTTTCATATGCTTTAACAGATAGAAAACCAATATAAAGTATTGAAGGCTACTCCAAGATTACGGGCACGTTTGATTTGAAAAGCAAAACCTCCAATTTGCAATCGACCGTCATAATATGTGCCGCATCACCATACAAGGCGCATTAGCAAAAGCACGCGGGCAGAAACCCATGATGTCCTTTACTTTTTTTTAATTCAAAAGCTACACTATAAATACGACCTCGCTTAATCAAACTATAGTTGCGGGTGTAATCGGGACAACAATGGAATGATAATGTTGATATATAGTGTCAAAAGTGTCAGTGGAGTGTCAAAAGTGTCAGTGTTGTGTGGTGGCTGTCAAGACAAAAAGTTTTTTATAAATAATTAGACACGATTATATGTGCTTAAAAGTGTATAATTGGACAACTACAGGTGATTCTTATGTCTAGAAGTGATATTCACAAAAAATAAACTATAACAACTGAAATATTACAAACAAAAATTTTGCTGATGACTTTCGTTTTTAAAAAAATAACAAACAGCTGTCACTTTAAATTTTTGTTCATGTACCTTAAACTATCTTAAATATATCCGGAATTTCTTAACACTACAAAACCATAGTGTTGCCAGTTTAGTTTCATAAATCCGGTCGAAAATTACCCAAGATGGCCAAATGTACCACATGTGGCAAGTTTGTGGCGGCAAAGGGAGGCGCCGCTACGTGCTGCAGGTGCGGAAATAAGTTCCATTTGGCATGTGCGGGAATATCTGATACCGCGAAAATCAGCAATGACTGGAGCTGTCAGGGGTGTAAAGATAAGACGGGTAAAGGCTGTATCAGACCCACTCCTATGAAGGGAGTCAGCAGTCATGGCAGCGAGGACTCCCCTACGAGTATAGACGAAGAGTATGAGTCAGCAGGAGATACCGAAAAACACGGAAGCAAGGACAGAAACAACTTGGCGAAGGAAATGAGTCTCCTCAGGGAGGATCTTTCAACTATGCGGGAGGAGCTGAAGTCTGAGCTACGAGAGATCCGGTTGGAGGTAGCTGATCTACGGCAGTCTGTTGCGTCACACAAGAAGAAGGTAGAGAACCTGGAGACTCGACTGATAAAGCTGGAAGAGCAGCAGAATGCAGCTTCTCCTAACACTATGGACGACACTATGGTCCAAAAGTTAGAAGATACAGTGGAGCACCTCAAGTCCGAACTGAATGACAGAGAACAAGACCTTCTCCTCTCGGATATTGAAATCGCAAATCTCCCCGAAGATGCAGGCGAAAATGTGGTACATACTGTTGAACTTATCGCGAAAAAACTGGGGGTGGAGCTGGACTCGCGTGACATAGTTTTCGCTGAACGAGTGGGTCCAAAAGCAGTTGCGGCAGGATCGGCAGAGTTAAGGCGTACAGACTCAGCAGCAGTGGGAAGTCGCGGTCGCCGCATAGTAGTGCGATTAGCGCGTCGGGCCGTGCGAGATGATTTGCTACGGGCGGCAAGGGTGAGGCGAGGCGCTACATCGGCTGATCTGGGCTTTGCGGCGCCGCCTCGACGATTTTATGTCAATGAGAGGCTCACTAAAACAAATAGAATATTATTTTACCGTGCCAGGCAGGCCGCTGCTAAGCTCGAGTGGAAGTACACATGGACAAAACGAGGACGAGTTCTGGCCAGACAGGGAGATGGGAAGCCGACACACACCATTCGTACCGATCATGATCTAGAGAGGGTTTTTGGGCGAGAAGCGTTGGAGGAAAAGAAGTGTTAACATTTTGCCATGCATTCTCATAGATAAGATCACTTTTCATTGCTATATCTTAGGCCGTAATAAAGATCAAAAAATAAGTTCAACAGCAACACAATTTGTACCAATTTTCAAAAACATACCTATTTGTACCAAGGTTATATTTTGTAAGTATGGATATATGGCAACATCATTTATGAATGTCAGTAAGTGTCACTTTCACCCGTATGTCAACAATGTCAAAATACACCTAACCTATAATTTATGTACAAGAATGACAAATCAATTTACGTTTATCACATTATTAATTTACAGCAAGTCACTAGTTACATATTTAAATAATTCAGTAAGAGATTACTTGATACATACTCTATATAGGTATGGCTGCAGTGTTAAAGGGCTAGGATGTCTACGTAAGGTATATGTATGTTTTTGCAATAGGGACTTCACATACATGACAAAATTTTATAAATCAGTGAGTAAATACTTGCTAAATACTTTGTATTGGTGTAACTGCAAAGTTAAATGTTTAGATTATCTACGGGACACCTCCCGTGTTTCTTTTTATAATAATAATAATTTTAAATGCACAACTAAATGGACACATTCACAACCAATACATGGTACATATCTTGCTCTGTTCAAAATAGAAATATCCCATAACTATACTTTTAAATTGAATATGCAGGTTTTGGTTTTACTCATTGACAGTATATTTTTACATTACCATTATGGTTAATGGAAAACGTCTGAAGGTTGGACTATTTAACGCAGGGTCGTTAGGGACTAGGCATGACGAGTTCCTAGTGGCCATGGACACGCACTCAGTGGACATAATGGCCATAAACGAGACATGGCTGAGGGCAGGTGAGGAGGGAAAGGCTCCCATGCTTCCAGGCTATAAATTGAAACATAGCCCAAGACCCAAAAATATTCGAGGCGGTAGAGGAGGTGGAGTGGGATTTTATATAAAATCAAATATTAGTTTTAAGACTCGATCTCACCCGGTACATCAAGAGGTAGAGGAATATTGGTTGTTATTAACAATCATGAATAAAAGGATCTTAGTTGGGACTGCTTATAGACCGCCTTGGTTATGCGTTGAAACATTTCTTGAAGGCTTAACTGGTATTTGTGCATTGGGGCCTTATGATCACATAATATTATTGGGAGATTGGAATGTGAATATGCTAAATCTAGAAAATTCTAACACCATAAAAGTACAACAGTTTCTAGATTACACAAATATGTCTCAAAAAGTCAGTACGCCCAGTAATTTTGCTGGTCAAAGTAGTACCTTGATAGACTTAATATGCACGGACTTGAATTTACAGACTGTCTTGGTAGATCATGTGCCTGAACTCGGCCAACACTCATTTGTGACTTGCGAGACTCAATTTAAAAAGCAAAAACCTAAGCCAAGATGGGTTACATACAGACCTAATAAGGATATTTTACTTGATATTTTTAATTCAGACTTAGAAACTTTACCATGGAATCTTATAAGTTCACAAAGTGATGTTAACAATATGGTGGAAATGTTCACAGCTTATATAATGGCACTATTTGATATCCATGCACCTTTAAAGCAAAAGCTTTTCAAAACTAAATATACACCATGGATAACGGATAATGTAAAGTTGATCTTTAGGTTGAGAAACAAAGCTAGGACTAAATATAAAGAGAATAAATCAGAAATAAAAAAGCAATACTATCTGGAACTATAACACCAAGCAGTTGTTGCATTACATAATGAAAAATCAGCATACTTTGCACAACATATTAACAACAATATAAATAACCCAAAAACCTTGTGGCGTAACTTAAAGAATCAAGTCCTGCCATCTCCCAAAAACACCTGCTTACCAGATTACTTTGATAACCCAGACATCATCAATAGAGATTTTTTGAAGTTGCCGGGAGGGGGCGGTGTGAGCATATCTAGTTTAACCTACTATGAATATCATAGGTATGATGATGATACAAATTTCAAGCTTCAGCCAGTCGACCAAGGTACTATTTTGAAAATCTTGAGAACCATTAGTACTAATGCACAAGGTATAGATCTAATCAACCTAGAGATGCTTAAACTTACTCTGCCTAACTCGTTAGATACTATTACAGAGATAGTTAACAAATCTATCACAACCCATACATTCCCGGAGCTGTGGAAACATGCAATTGTCAAACCCATACCCAAAACGAGCCAACCAAGTTCTACAAAAGACCTACGGCCTATTAGTTTACTGCCCTGTTTGTGAAAGGTACTGGAGAAAGTTGTTTATTTACAAGTAATAGAATATTTAGAAAAAAATAACATTTTACCAGACAAACAATCTGGGTTCAGAAAAGGACGAGGAACTGCAACTGCTTTATGTGATGTTGTGGGTAACATACTGGAAGCTAGGGATCGTGGAGAGGGCACTGTCCTCATTCTTCTAGACTATTCCAGAGCATTTGACTCTATAAATACATCTCTATTATTGGCAAAATTAGCTTACTATGGATTTTCACCTAACACCATAAAATGGTTTAGTAGTTACCTCACAAATAGGTCCCAACATGTAGAAATGCAAAGGGAAGATGGTATGGTCATGTCTTCATCTGCTCTCACAGTGAACAGAGGCGTCCCACAAGGCTCAGTACTCTCAACACTTCTCTTCATCATATACACAGCTGACATGACCCCTTCTTTAAAAAATTGCAGTTTTCATATGTATGCAGATGACACTCAGCTTTATCTCTCTTTTAAGCCTGAGGACACCTTGTCAGCTGTTACAAAGATAAATCAGGACCTTGACAGAGTGATTGAATGGTCAAAAAAACACTCATTAATATTAAATCCACATAAATCAAAATTTATCATTCTGGGCAGTAAAATACAGGTAGAGTCTATATTGCAAGTTAACCCAGCTATCTTTTTGGACGGTCAGAAATTAGAAGGGATAAAAGAGGCCTCTAACTTAGGTTTATTAATTGACTCTGAGCTAAGGTTTGAAGGACATGTAAATAAAATAGTAAGAAATTGTTTTTACAGGTTAAAAATTCTTTACAACATTCAAAACTATCTTAGTATTAACCTTAGAAAACAGCTTGTAGACAGTCTCATTTTATCCCGTTTCAATTATTGTGATGTAGTTTATGGCCCATGTTTGCTGGCAAGAACTAAGAATTTAATACAAAGGGTGCAAAATACATGTGCCCGATTCTGTTTCAAGATTCCAAGACGGCATCATGTCACACCATATATTAATGATAATAACATCCTTAAAAGGGAATCTAGAAGAAAATTACATCTTGCCACATTACTTTTTGGGGTAGTGACTAGTAAAAAGCCTACCTACTTATATGAAAAGTTAGAGTGGAGACAAAACCACTTTTCATACTCTACCAGACCCTCAGCCAGAACTCTTTCCCAAACTAAACACCGTACAATGGCTTTCCGTGGCTCTTTTAGATACTTAGGTACGAAATGCTGGAACAATTTGCCTCCTCCGATAAGGGACCTGAAAACAAAAGCATCATTTAAAAAGAACCTCAAGAGCTATTTACTCTCTCAACAGAAATTATAGCTACAGGATACTGCTTACCTGTGAGGATATAGCCCTAGTAACATTAGTCTGGATTCCTGACAGCATATTAGTATCTCTGCTTCAAGGTCTGGTTGGGTACTTGCAGGAACTCCTGAAACATTAAACATTTTACGAAAATAATGTCATATTATCCTCTATGAGCCAATAAGTAAATTAAATTTAGAAACTTAGTTAACAGGCATACCTGCTATTTGTGTATTCCCTTGTTACTTGTAAAACATTTATGTTTTGAAGGTGTAGGTACTTAAGTAATCATAAATAGTTGTACATGTTCCATATGTAATGGTACGTAGATTCTAGGAAGATGACCATCACGTTTCAGTGGCCTTTTGACATAATACGTGGCGGCACTGAAAATCAGTACTGTGATTGGAACTATGGCGTCCATCGCAGTGTTTGCTGAGTGTCAGCCCGAATTGCGGCACGCGGTGTATTGAGACCGTGCACGACAGTAGCGCCACCTAGCATGCGCAACTATTCGGGATTATGCCAAATAATGACATATCAGTATTTTATTGCTTTCTAGTAATTATAATAAATTAAAGATAAATTAAAAGACGCTGAAACTGCTGAAACTGCTGTCGGTATTTCAATTCGGAATAATAACTCTGGTATTGATGTAATCTGGACTGAAACACTTGGTCATTGTTGCTTCTACGGTGGCTCTATTCGGCCAAAAGATTAAATTAGTAGTTGCACAAGCTAGATTTTGTAAGATCAAATGAAATATTCGTGAGATTGAGGTTCTGCTGTAAGTACACCAAATATCTAATGCACTCAATGCTGAAAATGTCATGCCAGTTTTCATTTTTATAAAAAAAAAGAAGTCGGTATTTAATGGAAACTGTACACTTTTGCATATTGTAGTTAATATTGTTAATAAAAACTGCAAATTGCTAAATGACACACCAGCAAGGTCTAGGAGTTCTTGATCATTTTTATTCATGAAATACCAGCAAATTATTAGCTTTTTGTTTCGGTACATTGATTTTTCAATTATCATACAATATTTTGTCAGTGCAACAGCTTTTATCTTTCATTCTTGCATTATTTATTGCTACTATTTTTGAAGTTCCAGTTCCAGACTGATCACTGTAAATGAATCTATAACAAATAATGGTTTTTTCTGTTAAATTCGATTCAGAAAACAGATATCGCGAGCGGATTGCCTGCATTGTTAGGTGCATAATGTAAGTGGATGCTCCTGTTTCACCATGTCTATGTTCAGGAGGCTAACTAAATGAACATCAAAATTTAACTTGATTATGCTTGAGTATCATGTAAAGTAAATATATACAAGTAACATAGAAGGTATAACAGTTGCAGCACCTTACAAAAGTTTAATTGTTATGTATTATTAAAAACCTGGCGTTGAAAAAGAGTGACCGTGAGTTTTATTGCCCGTTCTTTCTCATGGTTCTACCTATTGCATTGCGAACGTGGCAGTAAATGTAAATGTAGAAGCATACAGTAATAATGTTTAAATTTGACGTTCATAAGTGTCACTTTGTGATCTAAATGAATAAAGGATTTTGAGTTTGAGTTTGAGTTTGATAGATTTGGCATCCTTGATCAGCCACAAGAGGTTTAATTTGATTAAATTCATTTTCATCTTCAACTCTTTACTCTTACTTGATTTGATGTGATATCTAAGTCTTTTGTGGTACTACGTTTTATAAAACGTGTATATCTAGCTAACACCTGTGTCTCTCTAACTTTCTTCTGTCGATATATTTGAGGAAATATTGTAGGAACATAACTTGGACTTGTTTGCACGTCAAATTTATTGCCTCCAATAAAATGTTCACTACAAATTGTGTCATGACGTCTTGGAGTCCATTGCGAGCCATCAACACTGAAAAATAAAACATTAATTAATATCACATAAAATACAGAACAAATAAAAATAATTTTCTTTGATCTAATTTCCACTCTACTGTTGGAAAATTATAAAATTTACACAGACTATTTGTGCCGTTCTTTTTGCAGTCCACAACACAACAACAATTATGACCCATTTCAAAGATGATAATATTTAAGATCAAGAATTAAATTATCTGATAATGTATTTGTTATGACAAAATTGAAATCAAAAATCAAATTGACTTCCCGAATAGTTACGGATTTCTGCCACGGCATGCGCTGCGATCGTTTTAGCTACCCCCTCCATGCACTTCGCACGTAGCGAATAGTGCTCATGCGGTTATTATTGTTTAAGTTTAATTATTGTATTTACAAAAGTAATCATTTTATGTTTAAATTGCTCAATCTCTGGTGTAGATACACGTGGCGAGTCACGTGGTGACACGTATCACTTAAATGTCAGAAGTGTCAGGACATTGTCAGCTAACTCAACTCCGTTTATGACAGTTGACAAGACATGCCAAGTGTCATTATGGCAACAAGCTGCCAATTAGCGTCTTAGTCTTTTGAGTTATAGTAGATAGTGTATAATAATATTGACTTCGCCACAATTTTCTTATTTAGTGTGGTTTTTTTTTTGTTATTAAAAAACAAAAAAAATCTTAAAAAAAAAAAATATTAAAAAAAAAAATATATATAATAAGAACACAAATTGTGGTTTGTATATTTTATTGGCCTTCCTTAAAGTTTTTATTTTAGGATGTGTGTATTATAGCGGCACTTGGTGTCTATTGATTAATACTATGTTTTGCTACTCTAAATGACCTGACTACATTTTCCTTAATAAACTTTTCCTAAGTATGACATAATTTCGACGTAGAACGTGTATAGCTGCTCAATGATAGACAAGTCAGTCAGTGCATGTTAGGCCACGCGCTATTTAAGTATGATAAACAAAAAATGTCTGAGATTTGTCCTGGGTGACAATAGAACCTACGCATTGACATAAAATACAAAAAGATGTATATATGGGTGCAAATTAATATATAATTATTATATTGTTACGAAAATGTTAATAATATTTAAGATTGATATTTAAATAACTATTTGTGAACACAGAACTGAGAACTTCACTACTTTACAATATTAGACACTATATTGGCTGCTTAACTGTTTTATGAAGATTGGGTATTTAATTTATCGCTTAGTTATTAAGATTACTCCAGAAACTTTCAAAGTAAAATCAATTAGTATTAAATAACATTATTCTGACACTTATTTTTATGTTTACGGTAATAAATAACATGCGCTTATATTTACATCCTGTTGATAGCGCCATCTGTTGACCGAATGTTGTAAAGCAGCGTTTGGTTATTAAAATAAATGTGTTATTCGTGTAAAATAAACCATTTGGTGTTGTGCAAAATTCATTACAATATTAATGTTGATTTTTGATTAACATTTTATAATTAATTGTACATTAATTTCAATTATATGTTGAAAAGGAAGTGGCAGTTGTTAAACATTAAGTGTAATGACGGTTAGTTTATAAAAAGGGCTGTAGTTCACATTTTAATTCAATTCTGTGCTAGAAATCGTCTGAATATAAACCAAGTAATATTACGTGAGTGTTTTTATTATAATGGAGTCTGGACACGATAACCCTGGCGTATCGCCGACATATACTAAGTGCTGTGGGAATAGAACTAACGATCAGCTATGTCTTATGAAATAGAATAAAGATGCAAAATTGTTTGTGCCAGTGTCTAACAAAGTCAATAATAATTACATTACATAGGTATATATTTTCCGTAGAAATGAGAGGACTGAGAAGTATGTGTGGTGTTTCTTTGACCGACAGAGTAAAGAATTATGTGATAAGAGAGTGTTGTGGGGTAAAATAAGATGTAGTGACAAGCATTGAGGAAGGCATGATAAGATGGTTTGGGTACATGGAGAGGATAGATGACGAAAGACTGACAAAGAAGATATATAAGGCAAGTGTGAATGGGAACGCAAGAACGCAAGGGAAGACCTAGGTGGACGTTCTCTGACCAGATTGGAGACATCTTAAAAAAAGGACAGGTCAGAAGTACCCAAAACAGAAGAGCATGCATGAGAAACTTGATGGGAGTGAATGAAGCAAGAGAGGTATGTAAGAATCGTTGTTGTTCCGTAGCCTACCCCTCTGGGAAACAGGCTTGAGTCTATGTATGTATATTTTCCAGATAAATATTTTTAATGTTATTTTCATCAAAAAGCGAATAAAATAATGTGGTTTATAGGGTAACTAATTAAATCTAATTTCAATGTAGGTATCGCTTTTAGGAAAACGTACATACGTTAAAGTATTTACTCAGCCATGTTTAAAACTTTTATCGTGAAAGCATTTTTTCCTTTATTAAAACGTGTTCATGATACGATCAATGTATAAAAGCGTTCAAAGATTTTAGGTATACTATAATCCTCGATGGAAAACGGAGCCTGATTAACTACCGCATGCCAACCAGACTGTATCAATTTAGTTAAATAAAGCGTTAACTGGAGTTTTTTTATTGGTCATTGACAACGATAATTTTTAAAATTTCACGCTCTGAATGTTTTGTTGAATTTTTTCGTTTATTATTTCGATTTTATATTATAATGGCGATAAAATAGGGACCTCGCAATCTGAAATACACTCAGTGGTCAATCATATAAGTTATAATATAGCTGACAAATATAGCGTGGCAATTGACATTGACACGAAATTGTTTTTATTTTGTAGAAATATATTTCATAAAATATTTATTATCGAATCTATAAAATATATTATAATTACGTTTATCAGTGATGTATGTTGCCACTACGCCTTCTGCTTATTTTTGGACTAGATAACCGTGTATGTCTCAGTAAAAATACAGGACGACAACTTCTTAAACATATTTGGCATAAGAAAAAAGAGATTACCATGCTCAATGTAGTCTATTTATTGTCCATTGATTGTCTTTGTTACGAGGTATTTAAAGTAACATATTATTGGCTGTTATGGTGTAGCGCCCACCTTAACCATAACGTTATCTGACACTTAAATAGTGTAGGTATCTTTATGTAAAACGGTAGAATAAAACACAGCTTAAAGGACCGTGTAGTCGTACGTATGTCATAATAACTCTGATTTAAATAATGCTACCCGACTTTGACCGCTTGAAATTGGTGCATGGGCGCGTATGATACGGACATTCGCTGAAAAACAGTGGGTATATAAACTGTCCGTATTATAATGCCTTACTGAGGGAGGGTAGTAGAAATGCACTGAATAGTGAAATCGTTACGGTAGAGCAAGCCGTTTAACTACACAACGTTATATTTATATGTATAAGTGGTATATACGTGTCAAGTTTTGATCTACTTGATAGGTGTTATTGCAAAGTCTTTGAGTATCAAATAGACTTTTCGTAATTAATAATAATAAGTCACCTATACCATGGATAAAACAATGTTAGTAACGATTTCAACAGCCAGAGCGCGTTCTGCTCGCGTGTCAATATGATTTTAAAGTAAATCAGACCATACGTTAAGGGCATAAAAAGTCCTTCTTACGGCATAAAGTACATTTCGACTAGCGTAGAATTGGCTGTGATCATATTGTGTGCTCTTAGAAGCATTTGATATGTTAATCGTATCTAAAGGTAATGGTCAATACTCACATGTTTAAATAAATCAACTTTTCCCAATGCAACGTTATTTCTTTCTACTGGCAGAAATATTAGTTAACTCAATTATCAGTGATTTAAAAGAATAGATTCAACGATGAAACATTTTTTACTAAGTCACTGTCGACAAGGAGTACTTGCGAAAAGCTATCTATATTTTTTTATTTTTTGCAGCCTGTAGCGTCCCACTGTAGCATCAAGGCCGGGAGGCCTTCTAAAAGTAGGGATGTGTGGAGGAGGAGAGGGATCTCCTCTTTCCACACATCCCTACTTTGTGCCGGCACAGGCCAGTCCTTCCTATACGCGTCCAGTTCGATCTATTCATTATTCATTACGAAATCCACACACGTACCCGGATAAATACGGTAGTTGAATTAGTATTTCTTATGTTAAAAATAGACAAAAGACAAATACTATGACGTATAATATAAACTTCAGTTTTTACACAAAATTAAACCCACTTCATTCAACTTCAAAACAACTTATTTTACAACAAAATAGCCCAATATCGGATCATCATTTTACTCTATCATTACTCTATACTAAAAAACTCTTACAAGTCATAAAAGAAGCATAAAATACATGATAAAAGATTATTCATTGAACAAAAAAGTCTCCATGGCACCAACCAAAAACAGTTTCTAAGCTGTGACATATTATGTGATGTTCATGGGCAAATCAGAGAAAATATCAGGATTAGCAAATAAGTTATGTTGGAAAATCCACCAGCACTTTATAAAAAACTACCTACGTGAAGTGTAATGTGCAGACATTTTGTGTGTGATTTTGTTTCTTGTGTTTTTGTGCCTTTTTATCATTTTATAATAGACAATTTTGATTAATAAGTTAAATTATGACAGTGGTGACGGGACGCGACGCCGGCATCTATACCCTGTACAAGCATAGAGCATAGATATAGATAAATCTTCATTGGTACAAGTCAGCTTGATCTTTTTGACAGATGTAAATTTTTCTGATCGACATAACTTTGCAATGACGAACTTATTATTTTCTTGATTTAATGATTTAAAAACTTGTATAAATATTAAAAAAACACATATAACACAAAAGTCCATAAAGATACAAGCATTATCCGAAAATTTTAAGACTTTTTATTGCTTCAAAGTAAAATTTTAATAGGAACACTGAAAATAATAGACGCTTGTACAATGTTACATCGATCGGACGTGGTCGGACGGATAGGACACGAATAACAGGCAGTAATTGTTACAAATATCGATTACAAAAAATCATTATTAAAGATCATTGTTAAGTTTTGGTAGGGGTATCTTTTGGCTAGTGCTTTTTAGAAAAATAAGGTAATAAAAATTTAATTCTCATTTCAATTACGCATTCCATCATTCCATCAAATGGCCATATAAACGGAACGTCGGGAACACTCGGGGTCACTAGTATGGAATAAAGTCAAGAGGAAAGAAGAGGTTAAAGGAAGAAGTTAAGAGGAAGCAAGACTACCTGCCCGTAACATTATTATTGTTGAATTTAAGATTTTGTTTTGAACTTTTGTTAAACATGCCTAAAAGGGCGGAAAAACTGTACTCAACAGAGAAGCGCATGAGTTTGTGATTCGCTTACGCGATTATTTTGAGCGTGAGTCACAAAATGGGGGACCATTATTGCCATTGTCTCAAGTGCGGCAACGTGGATTGGATTAACTACTGTGACACGAATCTCCACGGAAAAATATGGTAAAGAAGGTGATGAGGAGAATAAACTGTCGTCTCCTAATAATAAACGTAGGCGTATCCACCTACCGTCAATATTGACGATTTTCAATGTGCGTCCATACGGAACCACATTTATGGTTATTATTCAAGAAAAGAATTGCCCACACTTGACAAGTTGCTGGTGACACTAAGAGAAGCTAATTTATATGACGGCGGTAAAACCTCGCTGTCAAAACTATTGCGTGGAATTGGATTTAATTACCAAAAATCCAACAACCGCAAGATTCTTATGGAAAGGATTGCCCTCAAACGAGTTGATTGCTTAAGAAAAGCCAAAAATATTACCGATTGGAAAAAAGTTTTGTGTTTTTGAAACTTGGTTGAATGCCAATCACACTGTTAAAAAAACATGGAACGATGATACTGCCCAATCGTCTACAAAAGTACCAGAAGGAAAAGGGGAGAGACTGATAATTTGCCACGCAGGTACTGCGAAAAGTGAAAAAAATATTCGACCCTCCCATAGAAAACAGCTCGATCATGTGGTCGATTTCGTATGGAAGGTCTGAATTTTTTTTTCACTTTTCGACCCGTGTTTCTTTGGGCAAGTTGTTTACATTCATGGTCTGAACCACCTATTTGAATTTGGCGGGAAGTCCAAATATAATCCTTTAATAATAAATAGTAACTTATTATGAATATTGACCCACCGTCGCTTATGTACCCAATGTTTTATTCCTTCACATCGTCGCTGAATAATCTGGTGTGCTGTCCAGCTTGTTCTCAAGCTCGTTTTTTCAGAGGTGAGCGGGGCTTGAAATTACATTTAGGCAAAGTACATACAAACCAAAATGTGCTTCCTGGCCTCAGTACAATTTCACATCCAGATCCTTCTTAAATTATTCTTTGGCAGTACTTAGGTACATTAAAAAATTCAATGCCGGTTTTAAAACGAGTTCCACGCGGTGCGAGACCATAAGTAGCTCACAATTTAGCTCAATGCATTGGTCTCGTTATGCTCGTTATTAAAAAAATTTTATAAGTCCGTCCTTTAGATTATTCAAAAATAAGCGATACGCATTTTTTTATTTGTAAATTAAACCAAAAATGACCAAGATATAGCTCATTAAAGTTACGTATAACGTCACGCTTAACTTTAATGGGCTATACCTTTGTTATTTAGAACAAATACGTGTCCAATGCCGAACTCAAGTCAGATCCGCAGCAGCTGGTATCACAGCCAGATTCGATGTGGCCGTAGGTTTGCACCAAGGGTCGGCCCTTAGCCCCTACCTCTTCCAGTTAATTATGGATGCTATATCATCGGACATACAGGAAGAAGCACCCGGGTGCATGCTGTTTGCCGATGACATTGTTCTGGTAGCAGAGAGTGGACAGAAGGTGCAGAGCAAGCTGCAGAGATTGGAGAAAATAGACTTGAGAATAAGCAGAACGAAAACGGAATATATGTTCTGTGACTTTGGCGGTCTCTCCAGTCCTATACCGGTTATACTCGGCGGTACACCTCTACCAGTATGCTCCGTTATTTGCTACCTAGGTTCACTCCTGCAAGATGACGGTGAAATTCATCAAGATCTTAGGCAAAGAATCATTGCAGGATGGATGAAATGGCGACAGGTCTCAGGCACAATATGCGACCACAAAATGCCTGTGAAAATAAAGGGCCGCATGTATACTTAGTCTGGCCATAAATACTGTTACATAAAAAATATTACATTTGAATTTGGAATCTGTCATTTTTATACGATTGTTTATTGTTTTTCTCGTTTTGGCGTGAATACATTGTACAATATTTTGCGATATTAAAATGGAGTGGGGTGATAAAGAGAACCGAATCGCTGTGATTGCATTACACAAAGTAGGTATGGAGCCAAAAGCAATTTTGAAAACTCTCTATACATTTGGTATTAGTCAAATGTTTGTGTACCGGGCTATCAATAGGTACAATGAGACCTCTTCTGTTTGTGACAGAAAAAGACCTGGCCGTCCACGTAGTGCTTGTACGAAAAAGGTGGTCAAAGCAGTAAGGGAAAGAATTCGAAGAAATCCTGTCCGAAAGCAAAAGATTTTATCTCGGGAGATGAAGATTTGAAGATAGCACCTAGAACCGCGACGCACTGGTCATTTTTTAACTGATAATAGGGTGGTAAAATCGAAACAACTACTGAAGCGGTACGCAAAGGGAGGTCACAGAAAAGTTTTGTTTACGGATGAAATAGTTTTTAAAATTGAGCAACATTTTAACAAACAAAATGATCGTATTTATGCTCAAAGCTCTAAGGAAGCTTCCTTATAAGTCGACAGAGTGCAACGTGGACATTATCCGACTTCAGTGATGGTTTGGTGGGGTGTTAACTATGAAGGAGTGACTGTGCCATATTTTTGTGAAAAAGGTATCAAAATATCGGCACAAGTGTATCAAAATACCATTCTTGAAAAGGTAGTTAGGCCCCTTAACAACACCATGTTCAATAACCAAGTATGGTCCTTCCAGCAAGACTCAGGAACGGGTCATAAAGCTCGATCTACGCAGTCTTGGTTGGAAGCGAACGTTTCGGACTTCATCAGAGCTGAAGACTGGCCGTCATCTGGTCCCGATCTTAATCCACTAGATTATGATTTATAGTCAGTTTTAGAGAGTACGGCTTGCTCTAAACGCCATAATAATTTGGAGTCCCTAAAACAATCCATACGATTGGCAGTGAAGAACTTTGCCATGGAAAGAGTGCTTGCTTCTATTGATAACTGATTTAAATTTTAACGATTAAATTGATAACGTTTAAAGGACTGTATTGCAGCCAATGGAGACCACTTCGAATAAGCTTTTTATGTCTTAAATTGTTTTATATTTATGTATTAAACTAACACACTGTAAAAGTAATAAATGTTATTTGCAATTAAAAAATATTTATTCTTTGTTACAATATTTATGGCAAGACTAGGTAAGTTGGTTATAAGGCCTATCGCACTGTATGGAGCTGAGTGTTGGGCTACAAAGAAGATAGATGAGAAACGATTGCATGTGGCAGAAATGAGAATGTTACGATGGATGTGTGGAGTGACAAGAATGGACAGAATTAGGAATAATTACGTAAGAAGTAGTATGAAAGTGGCGCCCATAGATGAAAAGGTAAAAGGGAGTTGATTGGCCTGGTATGGACATGTTATTCGGAGAGATGAGAAGTATGTAGGTAAAAAAGTAATGAATGTGCATGTAAAAGGACGAAAAGGGAGAGAACAGCCAAGAATAAGATGGATGGACTGTGTGAGGATGGCTATGAAAGAGAAAGGGGTAAACGATCGGATGACTGGTGACAGAGAAGTATGGAAGCAAAGGACATACTGCGCCGACCCCAAATAAATTGGGACTAGGGTAAGACAATGATGATTAAAATCATCAATAAATGTTCTTTCCGCCTCCTTTGGTCCCCGATTTTTGACGACGCTTTTGAAACTTTTATAAATGAAAAACTGCAAAATTTCTGTGAAACCTCGGAACGGCTTTATAAAATTAAAATTCATTCGGCTTTCACGATTATTCGGTGTGGAGAATAAAGGTGTGGTGTTCCTCCTACTAGAGGAAGGAGCCTCTAACTAAGCTGGGGTGGTCGTGCTTGGTGGCCTGCAGGCCAACGGACATGCTTTGGAAGTTGTATATATGCATCGTAGCGCGCGAAAGTTGCTTCAGGATCATTTTGAATTTTTCCCGCTTTGTTAGGTGGCGGAGTGTGGAGGTATTTCCATCGTCATTGGTTAGATGGAGTTGTGATGGTTGTCATCTTCGTCCGATAGATGGCTCCAGTCGTAGCTGCTCGCTATATTCGGCACTGCTTTTTTGTTCCAAAAGTTACATATTACTTGCGGTCCTCTCTCCCTTTTGGAAAACATTGATGATATTATCCAGCACACCTTGAGCAAACTTCTTAATCTAGAGATGAACGACTGAGTGTGGCTTCAAGAAACTTTACCAGTTCGTTTAGGCGCCCTCGGCGTTCGCAAAATTTCAGATGTAAGTCTACCAGCGTTTTTTGCCTCGGTCCACGGCACTGTGGAATTGACCAGGAAAATTCTAGAACCCACACTGGTTAATTCTGAAGTGCCGTGCAAGACTGCTGCCATTAACGCTTGGAAAATGGCTTGCCTGAGCGCTATCTTACTCCGACATCTATTCTCTCAGAGACAATGGGACGGACCGCTCTGTGCCAAGATGAGAGAATATCTTTTAGGTACTGCACTTAGTGTTGTAGAGCGCACCCGTTTGTTGGCTGTGGGCGAGTGGGAATTGGGGTTATGGCTTCAAGCACTTCCATCGTCCAACATAGGAACTATGCTGGAAGATACAATTTCCGCATCGCTTCTTGCCTGCGTTTGGTAGCTGTGTGCGTTTCTCCGCATCGATGTCACTGCGCTGAGGCCGTCGACAGTCTTGGCCACCATGGCCTATCGTGCAGCAGGAGTGCTGGGCGTATTTCCCGACATGCCATATGGGGCGTATGTCACCGCCGGAGTACCAGCTCATCTTGAACCTAATGGTTTGCTACGCGACGATGGGAAGAGTCCCGACGATATGTCTTTATTACCTTGGAAGATGGGCAGGCCTCTGGTGTGGGACGCGACATGCGTCGATACTCTTGCGCCATCACATCTTTCAAGCACAGCTGGATCGGCTGATGTTGCTGCTGGATCAGCGGAGACCCTCAAACGGCGCAAATACAGAAACCTTTCTGGTAATTACGTTTTTAAGCCATTTGGTATCGAAACGCTGAGGCCATGGGGCCCTAGTGCACGTGCTCTACACAAAGAAATAGCCAAAAGGCTGATCGACACTTCCCGTGACCAGAAGGCTGGTTTATATTTTGCAGAGAGCATAAGCATTGCCATACAACGTGGCAATGCTGCCAGCCTTCTGGGCACGCTACCAGCCGACAGCGTTGCGGAGGAATTTTTTGACGCGTCATAGTTGTTTTTTTATGGGTTTTCCTCTTTTATTTGTTATTATTACTAATTTAGTTTTACTGGTTTAGTTTAGGATAGTTTAGTTACATAAGAAGTTTTATTCTGTTGTAAGTATATATGTTTTAAATTAACAACTAAGTAAACTCTCTGAAAAATATTTTGACAGTCGTATCTCCCTATTTTGAGTCATAGATGCTTCTATCCTCTGATAATAATGCCTTATGAACACTGAATAGTGAAATCTTCCCTCGGTACAATCTGAATCCACGAAAAAGTTGTGCGGAAAACTGAGGACTCTGGGGCCTTACGCTCCTTCTTAATAAATGTTCCCATCTCTACATTATACTACTATATCTTAACAGGCAGAAGGTCTAGCGGTACCACACTAAAGTAGATAGTCTTATTTGTCTATCAGAATGATGCCCATTGGGAGCTTGCTCTAAAATCAAATATATTGGGACGATATATCCAACTCGAATACGACGGGGAAAGATTAGGCATAAGACCAACGGGCTAACATTCATCCATAGGATCAGTTGTGTGAAACCCTCAACTTGCTGACTTAGCTTTTATTGGATAATTCTCAACAGTTAAACTGAATATTACTCTATGCTAAATATATTAATATCGGCGGTCCCTACGTACATAAAGACATGTCTAAAATATCAGTGTTTTTAATTTCATTATTTGCTTCGGATAATTGATACACATATTCCCACTTTTTTTGGGTAGCTTGTTTTAAACATATAAGTTAACGCATAAGAAGACAAAAGTCAACGTTCTAATAATTTTGTAACTGTATTTGCGGATATCCATTACGTAATGCCAATGAATACAGATTTACATAATAGAAGCGCATTTCTTAAGAATTTCCTGTGCCGATTTCAAGTGGCGAATTGGCGGATGTCAGTATAGTACGTAGTTGGCGCCGTTGGCGGCGCTGGCGTCGTTCTGCGTCTCTCTTGCTCTCGTAGTTAAGATACACAGGAGGAACGTTCGTCTCACAGCGCGAATGCCACGCCGCCAAGCGGTAATTTGGGTCACAGAAAGTTTGTCTACAGAGCGCCCATAAGAAATACGCCTCTATTAATAAATATCTATGCTCTATGGTAATGCCACATAAAGAGTTTGAAATTTCGTGGCATACCGCGTGAACGCGGACTTGTCAAACTTAATGTCATTTACATTAAAATAGTAATATTACTCAATGTTTTCTTAAACGTATATTTTGTTAACTTCATAAAATGAATTTTTCGACATACAAAGGAACATATAGAATTAAACCCTTAGGACCTTTTTCACAGTAGACGTGAATAAGGTCCTAAGGGTTAAATAATAATTTTACAGGCAAGTTTTACAGGAAAAATGAGGATAATCAAAATAATCGTTAAACAATTACATTCGGCCTATATTGACAATTACAGATCAATAATAATAAAATATATAAGTTATTACCTTTGATAAAGTCCAGATCATTTTGAAACTTAAAAACGCTCTCCTGTAAACAACGACCTCTGACATGTATTTATATGTAGGGTCCGTTGGTATACTTACAGTTTAAAGGAATTTCCAATTGTAAAACATGCTTGCTAAAGCAAGCTATTTTTAATGAATATGACATACGCTAATACTCTAAGTGAACACAATTCAATACTCTAATTTTGCATAATGTCTCAAGAAGAAGATATATGTATATTAATATGTAAAAAAAACATTAAATACCTTGCCTATAGTCAGAACTAACTGTTTATATCACCGTTATTGTGATAACATAATGTTTTTGTAAAACCTATCACACCACACATTTGAATGTGGTGTGCTTTTTACTTAAAATGTTTCTGACAAAATGATGTGTGAAATCATTATTTAATTATACTACGTACCTATATCGATTTCGGCTTAAAAACTTCTATGAGTATATATTATCAATGAAAGGATAGCAGTAGAGAAGAATCTGTTCAATTCATATAAAATGGGTAGGTACATAATTTTCAGATATGCGTATTCAGAGGTTAAGAGGTACGGGCACAAAGTAAATTATTTAAGTTAATATTTTCATCTCGGCCGATAAAATGGCTAATGTTTTCGGGACAAAAGCTTTCATTGTACCTAATGGCAACTTTTAAGGTTAATTGTTGGAGTTATCTATTGAATTATCTGTCTATAGTATTTTGTGACATTCAGGGGAGGTCACTGAAGAGAAGAGAAATAAATAAAAGAAATGTAATTATTGTAATTTTGCACCATTAATTAATATTTATATTTCATTGAGTATTAAGCTTAAAATGAAAAGTAAACCAACATTAAAAATATTAAATAGTTATATACTTTAAGTCAAAACAAAGTGTAAGTATATATTGGTATTATTTTAGGAGTCATTAATCATCACTGTTATTGTGAATAAAGTCAACATAATTTCTAAATGAGCTACGGTGGTAAAATAACGCGTATATACATGTAAAGCAAAGGCAATGTAAACATTGTTTTCCTAATAAAACTAAAATAAACTTAGTCGTTCATTGGACTGAGTACTTTCACAACAAAAGCGTGTTTGAATAAAGTTCGCCCAAAATTTCTGGATTGTTTCCTTTTATAAAAAAACCTTTAGATGGTGTCGTTTCAGAAAATGAACGCAAAGCAAACTTAAAAAAAACATTAACATTTACTTGAGAAAAGATAATTCGGCTGCATCAAGAAAGGTATCAGACAGCGAGATAGCTTCGGTAGCCGTAACATTACAAAACTTTATCTAAATGTTGTTAAAACTTTGTACCGTTGTTCAAGAAAACTCAATATGGACGAAATATTCGTTTGAAAATAAAATACCCTGACACGAGACGAATCATATTTGCTACCCGCCCGCTCTTCTAATTATGAATTTGTTATACGTCGAAATTTTACACACATTTTCCTACCCAACCGCAATCATAGTCAAAATTTGTTTTTAACTCCACTTTCTGGTCAAGTGGAGTTAAAAAAACAATTTTTGACTATGATTGTGGTTGGGTAGGAAAATGTGTTTGTTTGCGTTCATTTTCTGAAACGACTCCATCTAAAGGTATTTTTTATAAAAGGAAATAATTATTGTTTGAGATTATAGCGAAAGCTGCTTACGTGTACCTTGTATTTTTACGACTTCGTGTATTTGGATACGAATCTCTTTTTTAGAAAAGTAATCGTGGTCATCAGGGTTGGTGGTGATCTATACAATTCTCTGCCATTTTTCACTCTCTACTGCCTTTTTTCTGTTATTTCGTTGGTGGTGGGTCACTTCGCCTGATCGGTCTAGCCCATAAAAGATCGTCTGCGAGCTCTCTCAAAAATAAAGAGCTTCTTTAAAAAATAATTATCCTAGAGTGATAACACTGAAAAAGATGCTCAGATGACGTACCTAATACGATTTCTTTTTTTATCCGACAGGTACATATTATTATATTTCATCCAAAAACGTTACCGAGAACGGTACTAACAGATCTTTGCGCTACGTTATTACTTACGCTAAGTTATTTTAGCCAAAGAAACTTTAATGTAAAATCTATCGCGGGGAATTTGCAAATGAATATTATTTTTTTATTTAAAGTCTCACGCCTGTATCCCCATAGGGGTAGGCAGAGGTCTAAATATTACACCCACATTTCGCCATGAATTTTTAGGTCCCACGTAATAGGAGGCGAGCCTATTGCACACATCACCAGACTCCGGGCTGCTACTGAGTATTCGGAAAAACGCAGTAACACTTTTGCCCGACCCGGGAATCGAACCCGGGACCTCCGATTAGCAGTCGCATACGCTATCCACTGGACCACGGAGGCAGTCAAACGAATAAAGGATATAAAAAGACACAGACTCGAAAGAACAATTTATCAAAATACCAAACTCATAGGACTATATGTAGGCACAGTTATACCACTGCACCATACCTGCAGTTAGTTTGAATCAAGTAGATATTGGTCCGAATCGAAATTATTGTAATCATAATCATGAGGCTAGAGATTATATGCTTGTACATTTATTTTTGCAGAAATAATATCTTATAAAAAAAATGTTTTCATGAGAATCTACACAAAAATAAAGTTGTTAAATGAATTATTTCAAGGTCTTGGAAATCAGGAATACTTAGAAAATATGAAATGTTTTCTTTTTACAATTCCCTTAATTTGATTTGCATTCTATTTTATTTCCAGAGACTTTCACGACAATTTATGTATTTTCCCTATGCTATAGAGAATAGTAGAAATAAATATCTTGAAGTAAGTGAGAAAATGGAACTTTATGTTTAAATTATTACCTTAACACCCGGCGGTCCAAGCCTAATAAAGAGTTAGATTGAAGTATATTTGAAGTATGAAATCGCCTCACGCGTAAGATTTAAAAATTATTTCAATAGCCGTTTGTAAATACCCTTGGATGATCCTTTAGAATAGCCATGGAATTATACAGAGTAGTTCTTTCTAAGCCCGAGACCTTTTCTAAGCCACACTATATACGGCAGTATTAAGTCCTAATATTATAGGGGTCGTCTTTAACGGCTTTTATCGGGCGCTGTTTCCAATCCGAGGCAATAATTCAGAGATTTATTAAGGAAACCTGATCGTTTGTAGCATGTGACGATCAAAACAAAGATTACAGTACTCTTAATTATATTAAATAATGATTTTCAAATAATATATTACGAATATTATATTGAATATTAAATTTGTTCAAGCTGCTAAAATTCAAATTTGTTTAGCAAATTCATATCGTGAAATTTGATAATTACTTATAATTATGAAACACTCATAGCTTGATTGATTTGTTTGATTGGTATAGTTCAACAATGTTTGCAATGGTGAAGTCATGGGCGAATTACTGTTTGTCGTGAGAATTAAATGCTTCAGAAGGCATGCTAAGCTGTTATTCTTATCCTGCTCCAAGACCCGACACGTTTGTGACAGCTCATGGATAAGAATCGTTAGGTAATGTTGTGGTCTATAGGCTGCAGTACTAAACCTAATTACACATCTATACTAATATTATAAAGCTGAAGAGTTTGTTTGTATGTTTCTTTGGTTGAACGCGCTAACTTCACGAAATTCGGATTCAATTTGAATAGTTATTTTTGTATTGGATAGCCCATTTAACGATATAGGCTATAGCCTATATCGTTAAATGGGCTGGATCCTGTATAGCTGTAACCTGGATAGCTAGAAAGCTATTATTATATAATTATGGTTGCTTAATTACTTATGGTAATTCGACCGCCAAGGGCCTCAGTATTATGTACTGAATCACTAGTATCGGTTTTCGGTATGCCTTTCCTTAAACCCAGTATGAACAATAAGGCTATAGTCCAAACGACGTCCGACGAAGCTGGGTAAATGTGGGTTACCAGGTTTCACTTGCGATTTGGGAACATAAAGAACTCATATACATGCGGGTCTTGTCGCGATGTTTTCCTTCACCAAAGAATAACTTACAATGTAATACGTAAATACGTCGTACCTTCAGAGACGCGCGGATTTTTTTGAATCTGAGACTTTTTGAGTAGCAATCTGTTAGTCCTCTTACTAAGCCCAGAATTGCATAAAATAAAATATTTCAACAGTTTTAATCCACGCTGAAATGTGTCGCATTAGAAAAGTACGTAGGTATTTTTCTTCTTAGTGCTTTCTAAAAGGCGCTCATAGGTGTACCTACTAATCTGGTAGCAGTGACGACCAAATTGTGATGCAACATTACAAACGTATATAAAATACAGGAGGCATCTAAATGCTATATAATATAATATAAAATGCTGTATAATATAAGTTTTTTTGATGTATAATATAAGTTGTATCTAAGTCAAATTCTATCAAAATCCGATATGTTCTTTTTGTAAGACAGAGTACCAATCATTAATAGAAAATCAATCCTTACAATTTCCCATTTGTGAAGTAGTAGGATGTCTTATGAGATGAATCATTATAACGTAACTTCAAGTAGCCAAATGCTTGTAATAATTCATAATCGTATTCATAGTAATTTAATGACATCATACAACATGATCGTACAACTATTGCTGTTCCAAAACGAGAACTATTGCTGTTCCACTACTACTACAAAGCTACGATTACGTATACTATACAACAAGCTACTACGAATATCAAAAGGAAATTATAATTCGCTGTAAACCGTACATATAGTGGCTTTGGCAATTGATTGCTTGGGACCAATATTCGCCAAGTGTATATTTGTGTCGAAACAATAAAACCAACGTGTACTGTTGAAAGGGGATAAACATAGCGCAAACGCGTTCAAAGATGCGCAAACATCGGTTGAATCAAACGTAAAATAGCTTAATGGACCAACAAACCTCCGGCCATTGTAACATTTTCTAGCTAAAACTTCCGTCACAATTGAACTTTCGTTTTAAACTGATATAGAAACCGATGACTCTTTCACGCAAAACCTGTTGCATAGCTTAAAAAAATAAACTTTGCAAGAAGAAGTCAATAGTTTACATCACAATAGCAAAGACCTTTTGTTGCGATAATGAAAAACCGCGTGGGTGGATCTACGTTCAGAAGCTTATGTAAAATAATGTAATGTTTTATATTTTACTTATATAATGTTACTAGCTTTTACCCGCGGCTTCGCGCGCGTTAAATTCGGGGTAAAACACTACTTTCAGTCTCATGTTGTGTGAAGGCACTACTAATTATTCTTCAGAGTCAGAAGCTCTATAGGGTACAAAGTAGCGCAGTCAGTATCCATGACAAATGTCAAAGTCATGTTTCAATACATGTCCAATATATATCTATAAACACTTTCGCATTTATAATCTTAGTAGGTAGAGAAAATCGTTTCAGCCGTTTGAGCGTACTATATATAATTATTAGTTTAGATATGCGAACAATATAATCACCGTGCACAATATGTATGATGTGACAGTACTGACAGATAGCACATGCGCAGCACTCAATTATTCATTCATGGTCCAATATATCTCTATATTAAATTTTAACAAAATCGGTTCAGCCGTTTTCGCGTGACAACGGAACATACATACATACATACATACATACACACTTTCAAATTTATAATATTAGTAGGGATTATGAAAAGAATCCCATGTGATGTAGGCTGCCGGCTCTGGTTAAGTCTCGCCTCAACTGTATAGAAGTTTAAAAATATTTTTCCTTCTAATAAAGTTACGTTACTGAACGTCGTGTTTATGATTTAATTTTGTTTATTAGAAAATGTAAGACCCCGGAGAAAAGTTAAGTGCAGGCTCGAGTTTATAAGACGTGTAAGACATGACCTTTCTTACTCGTCTGGGAATTTAATGTACTATGGACTGTAATAAAACGCTTACGACGTTTTCGTTGGAATACAGCAAAAAAATGCTACAACTATCATATTACTATTATAAATGCGAAAGTTTGTGTGGACTGACGATAGAGGTTTGTTACGTTTAAACCATCCATCCATCCATTCAATAATGGATTTTGATGTAACTTTGCAGTGTATGTAGCTAACAGATTAATATAGCACAAATGTTTCCATACTTCGTGATACCCGACAACCACGGGCAAAAGCTACTCTGATATGAAGATCTTTTAATGATCTTGTTTTACTGTGATTTTAATAAAATTTGCATCATCCGTCTATATACAATTCTTGCGTACAGTCAAAACTTTTGGGCACAAGATGCTACAATTTAGCATGTATATTCCTTGGGAAACATCAGGATGCTCTAAGATGGCATTTTCCGAAATTTCCACGGCCTAGAGTAGAAACAGTTTTATTAAGAACAATTTTACTGTAGCTGCGGGCATCCTCTGCAATAATATAAAGGTGCATAACAATTGAGATAATAAAGAAAACAATATTCAAACTAGCAATATTAAATGTGAATGGAAGTAATACGCAACAATTTGAAAATAAATGTCCCTAGGCTGGTTACTGAATTATAACTGCATAAGACATACGTCGTAAAATGGCGCAATCCCCAAGGTACGAGTATCTCTCCTTGTAAATCATAACTGGAAACGCGACCGGATCGACGTGTTTATTAGACGCTTAGTGGTAGATGTGCCTAGTAAGGCATAATAACATTAGCTTTAATTACTATTGAAGCTAATGTTATTTATTTGAAAATAATGTTATTTTATTACACAGTCATTCAGTTTACTAACTATTAGCACAATAAATAACTTGTTTTATAAACTGTTATACTTATATGTATTTATCCCATAAAAACAATACTTGTCAAAAATACCAAGTCTCGCGACCGTACATTTACGTACACGCTCGGCCATCGCATGAAAACACAATATATCTCATAAGTAATACATATATAAATTAGATTGTTTAATGCGATTGCCAAGTCAATATATTTATTTAAAACACATATGCATGGATCTGACAACTTTTTACGGTCGCGAGACTTGGTATTTTTGACAAGTATTGTTTTTATGGGATCTCATTTCTTTTTCTTACTTAGTCTTACTTTTGTCCTTTCCGGTACCTTCTACTTCTTGTACACCAACAACGAATTTTCTTAATAAAATTAAAGCTCTAACTGTAAATGTAATTTTGTAATCCATTATATTTATATGGGATTACAATGTTATTTATGCAGTTAATATATCTCAAAAACTGGACAGAAATTGAAAAATATTTTAATTTTTCCTTGATTCATATACTAAACACTAATCGTATTCTAAGTTTGAAGCTTCTATGTCTGCTAGAAGTGACTTAGACTTTTGATGATCGGTCAGTGAGTGACAAAATTAATAAAATGTTGACTCGTTATAATTATTAAACTACTTCTTCAAATTGAATGAAATTTGAAATACACCATGTTTATACAATGCCTCATGCCTGCATGGTTACTAAAAAATCAGGCTTCTAGTTTTATCCACAACGAAGTTATAGAGGGTCGAAAATGGCCTAAATTGCTTCGAGAAAAGGATGGTACGGCCGTGCCGCTTTTTTTGCTCGACTCCGTGGGGGTGGGCACTGCAGTGCCCCCAGATTGTAAACGCGTCATGTTTGTGAGGGTGAATGCATGTTACAGCGTCACGCAAAAATCAACTGAATGGACTTCGATGAAATGAATATAATTTGACAAGATTACAAATTATGCAATTGTAAAAAGTTTATATTTATTTTCGTAGTTTATAAGTAAGGTAGAAATATAATAAATTATTATTACTACACTTATAAAGCAGACCTAAATCGTCATCATCGCCCTAGAGTTATCCCGGTTGCATCAAAGACTTACACGCCTTGGAGCCCGAGGTCCGCTTACTGGTCTAACTAGACATGACTGAATATCAATTTTTCCACAGACCGACTGCCGTCTGACCTCCGCAACCCAAATGGATAGCGATATTCCATGGTCAATTTATTTGAGGGTACTGACTCCCCGTAACGACTGTCAAATCTCTTTATGACAGCCGGGACCGACAATTTAACATGCTTTCCGAGGCACGGGGCAAATTTAATACGCACTTTACTTCGACAAATCATTGGTGCGCGCCGTGGATTCGGCAGTCCGTGGTATCTCCACTAGGCTATCGCTGCCTTTTACACCAGACCTAAATATTATGAAATAACTAGCTTAGGGCACGGCTCCTACCACGTTATTGAGGGCCGCTGTTAGGCACTCGTGGTTCATAGTGTGGATTTGTATAGCCTATAACTTTTCTCGAAAAAAGTGTATACAACAAAAACATAATTATTCAAATCAAACCAGTAATTCCTGAGATTAGCGCGTTCAACCAAATAAACAAACAGACTCAACAGCTTTATAATATTAGTATAGATACTTGTAACGTCATAGAGGAATAGCTGGATTTGGATAATTATAATATGCTATCCAACCTTTTAAAAAACTCGTTACAAAAATACACGACTTTAAAACCAGATTCTCATATCCATGAAACTATAATATATCGTTTATGTATAAAATACGATACCACCCACGACTATTTGTAATAACTACGAAGTGAAACTGCTGCCTACGATTGATGACCGAATATCTCGAATATTCTCATCATGTAAAACGGCACATTGTATTTAGGCACCCAATCTCTAAAATATAGCAAGTACTCCCGACAAAATACTTGTATTTCTCACGTCAAAACAAATTAGATTTCTTTTTTTGAGTGTAATAAAACGTAGTTATTAAATAGAATCTACAATATCTACGAACTTTGAATTTTTGAACAATTTAGGTATACAAAAACTGGCCAAGTGCGAGTCGGATTCGCGCACTGAGGTTTCCGTACGTAAAAATATTTTTTTATTAAATATATGATTTAACTAAAAAATTAAGGTATTTGCATTTTTTCTTTATCTGTGCTATAAGACGTTGCTTCGTACCAAATATCAAGATTCTGAGTTCACAGGAAGCACCCTGTTTGTTTGCGAGTTTCGAAAATTTGCGGCATAGGTAAACGGCTGTACCTTTTGATTGCGTTGGTTTAGAATTGTGATTTTTTACAGCTCCAAGGGTCAGTAGACTCGAGTATTTGAGATAAAATTCAGTTTGTTACCTCCACGCGTTCCTGTGAAAAAGGGTCTTGACAGACGGACCTACGGACAACAAAGTGATGCTATAAGGGCTTCGTTATTTCCTTTCGAGGTACAGAGCCCTAAAAAGCTTTTTTCTGAAAGCTGTTTATCTAAACATACTGATATTATTCTATTTTAAGACCAAATGAATATTTTACTAGTGAATTATTATGTTTAGACCTCCGCCGGACGCGCGCAATCTCTGAGACCGCACTAAACTTATTTTAGTTGGTTCACTAAAACTATAACTAAAAGACAGTTGAGCTTCCGGGATATACTCGATGAGGTAATATTTTGTATCCCAAAAGCCCTATGACATTCTTAGCTTGCGTACGCGTCTTGCCACGTTATAAGCCTCGATAATCAATAAACCATATCAGATATACACGAACCATAATGATAAAAAGCAAATAAAAAGTAAGCTCAACAATTAAACAATGTGTTGATCTGCATTTGCAAAATATTTAAGCAATGTAATATAGACATTATACTTATTAACCTAAAATTATTTTAAGCAGTGGGCGATAATAGAGAACTAGACTATCGAAATAACATTTAACGAAAATAGGGTCTTATATTTTTACTAGAGGGCGCCAGCAGCTACGCCTGCATTTTTTTTTAATTTACCCGTTTTGGCCGATCCCGTGGGCATTTCGGGAAATACCTTCTTAGTGCACCCCTACGGTCCCCAAGGAACATACATGCCAAATTTCAGCTTAATGCGCCCAATAGTTTCGGCTGTAGCGTGTCTGTCAGTCAGTCAGTAACGCAAGGATTTTATAATATTAAGATTAAATGTTACTTCGATAGTAGATCAGAATAAACTGTTGAATGGTGCAGAATAAGACTGCACGGTAGGTATACCTGTATGTATTAGGTACTTGTATGTATTAGGTAACTGCAATGCAAGCTCTCGGCGATCAGCTGAGCGACGGTGGCGGTCAATACAACGAGTTGATTTAAAAAAAAATGCATGATTAAGATTTTTTTTAAGTTTTAATGAGTGATTTTTTCATGTATTTGTATTCAGTTATAGTAGTATTTTCACCCCTGAAAATATTTTGCAAATGCATATCAACACCCTGTACATAAGGAAAGCAATTATTATTGGCACCAAGTATCTAGTAGAGAAATGTGACCAGAGAACTTAATTTCAAATGAATTGTTTAAATTCGTTTTACATGTAAAATCAAGTCAGTGGCGTAATGGAGATCAGACACTGCAGTAAATAAGTGAATTAACCGAAACCACATAGTTTAGCTAAAGAGGATTAGAAGAATTGCAACACTATTTTCTGTAGTGTTTTTTCGAAAACCATAACTTCAACAAGTGGAAGCTTTTAATTAGCAATTTCGCTGTATTGAGCGACATTGCATTTTATTTGAATCATTCGACCGGATCACTTACGCTCTCGACCAGTGTCGATAGTTACAGTCTAGTAAACTAGTATCAATAATAAAAGTGTCTGTTTTGGAGTATTTCCTAGTAGCTTTTAAAGACCCCGGTGGCGAAAATAATTTGATAAAAGCATTAATTACACCCAATCGTACTAGTTACTATGATAAACCCAAAAGTTGTCACTAAAAGAGAAACGGCGTTTGTTTGAACTTTGCCATATTAATATATTAATACGAGTACATCAACGTAACACGTTAGCTATCTTTTGTCACGACAGCCTTAGGTTAAAACATTTTATACTACTCTATATTATTGACAATGTGGTTTGAAGTGTGTTAATAAATAATGGAACAAAATTATTAATGTTAAGCAGTAAACTTGGAAAACCTTGACAGCAGGGTCGTAAGGAATAATCACACATTAACACCTTGATCCAAGTTGTACGTGGTAAAAATCCCGATATATCCAGAATAAGTTCTTATCTCATGGTTCTGTCGAGGGAGATAAAATCTACCACGTCTGGCTACACTCTCATACGAAACGAAAGAAGAGTAAATTCCAATATAGTAGCAAAAATTGATATGTACCTAGTTTTCAAAGTGCGACTGGTACCGTGAGTGGCGCCTATTCTAGGAAGTGGTGTAATATATCTGTGATGTGACGGCTAACGTGCATCTTTCAATAGTTCACACTTCGTTGAGTAGCTGTGACGAATCCACACAGATAAAATACTGGGACAAACGTATCACGCTGCATGCGCATGTAGATCACTAGTTGAAAACATTTTCAATTTAAAAAAAGATTTCTCGTCACTATTTTTTTGAAGAGTTATCGCTATTTAAGACGCTGAAATCTACATCAATCACAGATAGGCGTTTTAGATTCGCTTACGTTAAGTTACCCAAGCGAATGTAGTGGAAACTTAACTTATTTACTAAAATAGCGATTCATGTATAATACTTAATAATTATTCTATAATATAATAATTATTATAGTATTCTAATACTTACACTTTTTAATCTGAATACTACCAGTTACATTATTTTAAATTTTGGAGTGCTTTAATTTAGGCTTTGCTGTGGATTTCTATCTTCGATATAAATGTTTACTACATCGTGTTTTGGATGTCTACTACTAAATACAATTCAATGTATATATATATATATATATATATATATATATATATAATATTTAAACCCTTTATCATACAATAAAGATACAGTGCACGCTTAACCATAACCTGCGATTGAACTTGAAAAATCCAATAATTCAACAAAATGCACTATAAATAATGCATTGATTTACTTTAGCTCTGCGCATTGTGTAAAGATAATTAGAACAATTGAGCCTCCATGTAACAGGTGGCTACAATATGTTGCGATGATTCGAAACCCATCTGGTTATGCCAATATGCCAACAAATGAAGCCGGTGTAAAACATAATACTAAAGAAGTTGTTTCGCAGAACGCAGTTTAATTAAGGCAACGGCTTTTGTAGTGACACGTGCTCAAGAGTTTTGCGAAAACCTACAATTTTCTTTTTAATTTATTTGCCATAAAACTTTAATAAAGCATGGCACGTGAAGTGAAATATAAAAATAAAAGCGTATACACATCACAAACAAACTGTAAGTAGTGATAAATCGCTAACCCCTCTCTATCAACGCAACAGCAATCCGTTTTCCTCAATTAACACTGTTACGAATTGCGAGGGATGAAAATAATCACTTAATTTTTTTTTTCAATTCACGTTCTGCATACTTTTTACATCTGTATTGGATCACTTAGTTGTAATTGAATCATAAAAGTTCAATCCAATCGATATTCCAGTTTTGAAATGTTTTCTGAACGTACGTTACGTTTAAAAAAAGAAAGAAACATTCTTCAGTAATCTATTTAGTCACTGACTGACAGAATAATGGCACCAACAATTAAGTTAAATTGCACTTTAAGAAGCAATTATCTTTTTCATTTAATATTGCTAAGAGTTCGAGTAAGTATATTATATTCTAATTAGTTCCGTAATTTGGCATGTTAACACCAATTTTCTAATATTTTTTAAGGAATTGTATTAGATGAAGCTAACACGAAACGTGTTTTGTATTTTCGGTTCTTATTTGTTAGCCTATAATGTGCTTTCTTTTTTTATACCACTTTTATAAAGACATGTATATAATTATTATGTTGTTTCTTAAAAATAAGTATAATTTATTACATATATCTTATATTGTATAACAATAGATTATAACCGTTAATATAAAGCTATAACTTTTATGTTTAGGCGTAAAAATAGTTATAAATTTGAATGTTACTATTGTAATCATTAAATGTAATAATTATATACATTTTACATTTATATATACTTCAATAATAATTTAGCTGCCTACTAAACATTTCCACGACTTGTAAGGTAGAACATTGTACTAGCTATAGGGATCATGTAATATTTCATGTAAATTCGTTTTCGAAAATGAATTGTTTTTGTACTTTTGTAATATTTAAACGTAGAAAAACACAACAATCAGGGCCAAAATGGCCTGAGAATTCGTGCCAATTTCTAGTTGGAACACGGCAACACAAAGTCTTAATTGTATCGATTTTAATCATTACTTTGACTGAGTATTTTCGCGAATTGGGTAGATTCGCAACAGCAACAGTTTTGTAAATTGGTCGTTTGCCGAAATTTCTCCTGAAGATCTCTACTTTTCTGTAAGGGGCCTTAAGGTTCTTGTACATAGCACTGTGTGAGTAGGAGGCGCCCGTCCCGCCGTACTAAAACGTTTTTGTTCTACAAAACAATTTGTATACGGTGAACCACCGACAAATCTATGGATATGTTTCGTATGTTCGTATTTTCTCGATGTTGCTCAGTTTTAAAATACAGCTTTAATATAATTCCTACCGACAGGCATATGCTGTGACGAAAACAAACTTTTAAAGTCAAAACAAAAACAATGTGAATCACGCACACAAAGATTGGCGCCATGGTTAGTTCCGGCGGTGACGCCGCGGCTAAGTAAACCGTGTCGTAGGACTAACTTCTATGTCTTCCATACTTGGTCGAACGTACATTTTCACCAGAATACACCGTGAATTTTTCGGCATGTGTATAAGGGCCCTATAGTTCATGAATACTAAGCGTTTTTATTTTATAGTATGAAATCTAGAAGACGGAATTATACCGATATTATTATTTGTGCTGAATAGTATTACTGATATTTCTGTTAGGCAGTTGTATTGTAAGTAGAATACTTAATGTAGACGATTTCAACCTCGGTTTTTTGTTTAGAATTTTAGAACTGCTGTACCTGTGTCTCATTTTTAGGATATAATTATTTTTACACGACTCTATTTAATTTGTTTGACATTTTGTGTTGATCATCTGATGTTTACCGGGCAACGGTTCCGTTCCCATTTTCTTTGAATTTCATACATTATGTACGTTGTGGCGGCGGCTGACGCTACAGATTATATACAAGGCGCACTATTGTATTGGCGCGGTGCAGCAGTCGGCTCCCACACTCATATAGTTTAATCGCAGTTAGACAGTCTATTTACAGTATAGTATATAGACCATTGAAATGTTAAATTTTTTGGGCTTAGCGTGCATTTGTCACAGGATGTAATTTTATTTTATAGATGTCTAGAGAGGGCTAGTATCATCTTAAATCCAAGTTTGTGGGGTCGCAGCCATTGTCCTGCGGCCGCCATCTTGAAAAGAGTGGTTCAAATCGGTTTTCTTGTTTATCTTGCAAACTATTAGTCTTACAGATAAATTTAAAGTCATGTTTGGTTGTAAATTAAATTTTCTACAACTTTGATTCCATAGCATTTACCTGTAAAATGAAAGATAGCAAAGTTACAAACGAAAATCGAATGAAATTTGCAACAAATTTTCTTTTCAATGTGCCTTTTTTTCGTCAGCAATAAACAATACATTTGATTTGTATTTACTTCTTCCAAAACAAGACCCAGTCGTACAACGTGAGTCTCTGCAGTACCATAAGGTCCAATTTTCCCTCATAACAACGACCCTAAAAACTAGAGTTGAAAAAAAAAGACAAACTCTATCTCTGGGCGTCTAAAGTTGATAGTCTGCGCAGCCAGAGGTTCTGCAATGTGTTCTTCTGTGCCTAAATGTTCTGGGAACACCTGCAGGATTTTTTTTATAGATGAAAATTAATTGAGGAAAATTATGAATTACCGATAATAACGCCAGTTTACTCTAAAAGATCTTCATCAAAAATGTTATGCTGGCTCTTGATCAGATTCTGCGCCAAAGCCAGGCTCATCTCAAAGACTGGGGACACAGGTATAACGGAAAATGCTAAATTATCAAAATAAAATAAAATTAAGAAATAACTTTTTATTTTAGGCTTTATGACAAAAGTTTCAGAACCAAAGCTAATAGAGTATTTAACTTGCAAACAAAACTCTTTCACATATATAAAAGCTATCTGCGCCTGCACTCTGTCCAAGACGGGCGGCGGCCGAAGTACAAGAGGTACGACCACACAAATTTGGATCAACCTTTACTCTAGCCCTCCCTACACATCTGTAAAATAAAATTGGGTCCTGTGATAAATGCAACCCCAAATGTAACTTTACTTTCGTATTTTGGATACTTTCTTTTATCACACTACCCCTTACAAAGGTAAGGTACATGACATGTTTTTGTCTAAAAGAAATAATGAAATATATTACGCATTATATTATTTTAGTATTTTTATATGACATGTCATAGCAACATTATATTAAAAAGTTCCTTTTACATACCTTTTATAGTTTGACATGAAATCCTTTAATGTTTAGAGAATTTTTCACGAATATAAATGTCACGTACCTATTACCACGGAGTTTAAATAGAAACATCGCTACAGACACGAAATAAATTGGAACTGAGGAATAAGAAATGATTAAGTCTCTCACTTATGTAATAATATTGATGTTAGAAATATTTAACAAACGTTGAACTTTCGAATTGCAAGTATACCAATTTCAAACAAGATTTGCGATATTTCCACCCAACAATATTCCGTAACACCCCTAGACTTCAGTTGTGGTTTGAGTAATTGTATACGCTGTTTGACACATTAAAGGCACGAAACTAGAACTTTCAAGGAGTTTTAAAGAAACCAGTTTCAATATCCTTGGAGACGGCCAAATGTCGCCAGACCCTTTCTGCTAATTACTCGAATTAATCGAAGCAAATCGATACTAGAAACATTAGTAGACTTCGCTGTAATTTCTTTAGCTTAGTTACGAGATACATAGATATTCATGTTATAATATACATTATACCTTTTATAATATGTATGAGTATAAGAATATATAAGTATGTTTATCACTAGGCTGGCTACCATAGAACAAGCATTGCTTAATTTAGGTCTACACGACCGTGTGTGAGTTGTCAGAGGATATTATATACACATCAATATAAAAATCTCGCGTCATGCTGTTTGTTATCTAACTCCTTAGAAAGGGATTAATCGATTTTTATAATTGATGTGTTTTTTAAGTAAGCATTTTTTGCATTTAGTATTGTTATCCTATAACTTATACCCATAATAACCTCAAGTATGAACGTATGGCGAAATAACGTTTGCCATGTCAGCCAGTTATAGTATAATAATTTGTAATACGTTTTTACCTGCCTCTGTGGTCCAGTGGATAGCGTATGCAACTGCTGATCGGGGGTCCCGGGTTCGATTCCCGGGTCGGGCAAAAAGTGTTACTCGGTTTTTCCGAATTCTCAGTAGCAGCCCGGAGTTTGGTGATGTGCCCGATAACGGCAATAGGCTCGCCCCCTATTACGTGGGACCTAAAAATTCATGGCGAAATGTGGGTGTAATATTACACCTATGCCTACCCCTTCGGGGATACAGGCGTGAGTCTATAAAAAAATTGTTTTTACCGCGTGACAAATTTTCGTTCAAAACTAATGCTCTTTGGGTATAATAATGCATAGTTTTTAAAATTTTAATACTCTCCTTAAAATTAAAAGGCACAATGGAAAGAAAGAGTCGGCTGACCTAGCACTCACGGCTGTAGGAACATACTTTGTGAATGCAATCAACATGAAAGGTTTCAACTTCACAGTGATTTACGATTTCAATGTATTTTTCCGTATTTGAAATGTTTGCAATTTTGTGGAAATCTATCTGATTTTGAGGACTAACTTAATGCATTTGTAATTGTATGTGCAAAGAGTATTTACTTTATCGTTTCTGGACTTTAGAGGAAATTATTTTATATGAATCTTAGAGCCACGTTCGCTCGGCAGAGTCCTTTAGTCGATAACAGACTAGCAGTATTGCTACTATTACGCTTTGTTAGATGATAAAGGGCGTTGAAAGCTCAGGTAATGCATCCTCGCGGCCTATCTTAAAAGCGACGGAGTGAGATAAAAGTAGATTCTTGACAGAGAAGAGTGGAAATGTAATGTTGCTATATAGAATTGGAATCGAGTGACAAAATCCTCGTTGGCATCTGTAGTGTCTAATGTACACGACTTGCTCATGGAAAGACTCGACTTGCCCTTGTAATAGACCGCCAATTGTACTAACCTAACCTAACCATAAAACGAACTGTATGCTATTATGTATAAAAAACATAACAACATTAACATATTATGTTGTTCTGTTTTTGCTTAACTTTTTGTGTTACTTTTAGCAGCTAATCAGGTTTTGATTTCAATATTTGATGTAAATGATTTCATTTAGATTAACTGTATGTATAATTTGGATACCTTACTATATATGGATGCCCTTACTAAGTCACGTCCTGTCTCATACGTACCGTTTGTTTAAGCGTTTACACTAAAACAAAATTCGTCGAAAAGCCCCTCACTGACCTAATTAGCGAATCAACAAAATAATTTACATTGTCAGGTAGAAAATTGTTTTTGTCCGGACATTCCGCAAAGAATAAACAAGAGTAGCAGAAAATAGCAACAAGCATATTAATTTACATTTTGCGATGGAAATACACGAGTAAATTATGTTACCTGGAGCTGGTGAGAATTATCAGTCCGAGCCAGTTCCATTGACAGATAAAGCATGAGGTCTTGAATGTTACAGACGGTAATAATTTTCGAAAACCTACAGTCTTAAAACCAATTCGGGAATTACCTCACCTCGAGTTCCATTCTCAGAACTGTTGGCTTGCCCACTCCTCATCTATTGTGAATTCTGCTTCGCATTGTTGCAATGGAAATACAACACAAAAAATCTTCTTATAAAACCTAAGAAATATAAAATGATCGCTATAGTCTGACATCGGAATTTGCGTTATTTAAATTCATTCAAATTCAAGTTCTTTATTTCAGAAAATATACCTATTACATTAACCTATTATTATTAATACGAGAGAGAGAAACTTTATAACTATAGGTTATATAGGAGTTCCGTACCTTCTGAACTAGTGTATACTGTATTTCAGAAGGTAACTGTTAATTGGTGCTAATAATGTCCTAAGTTACAAATATGTGGAGATGGTATATAAAAGACAAGTTCTTCCCTGTTGCATAGAGGCATACCAGAGGCTTGTTGTTAGTAGTAGGTTAGCGTAGTACATAATATCCTTATAATTCGGTGAACTTATAACCTAGGGTATCGAGAAGGTTTTCGGTGGAGTCATAGTCTAGAGATTTTAGATAATTAAAAATAGCTCGTTTACATTAATTTTATTTTGGTTGAATTAGGAAGATTTGGTATATTTCTAGTAAGTCTGTTATAGATAAAGGGTTCAAGAAACATGACTGATCTCTGTGCGAAAGTTGTTCTGCAGAGCGGGGCCGTAAAAATCCTGTCCCTGCGCCTTTTATTGATAAGGGATGCAGCATGGGAGACATTTTTGTGTTGTTCTAGGGTAGTTTGTAATATAAATATTTGTCTTATGGTGAGGGTCTCCGATAATCCGTATAACTGTGTGGTAGGAAATAGAAAAGGCATTAATAACTTTGAGCACAGCACGCTGTGCCCTTTCAAAGAGTAGTAGCGTGGTTTTGCAACATCCACCCAACACACAATGCCGTAGGCGAGAATGGACTCACACAATGCCAGATAAATTGTTTTTAATTGTTTAGTGTCACAAATGTATCTTTGTGTTTTGAACATAATAATAAATTTTCTAATACGCGATGATAGGCCGTTTATATGTGCATTATATAGTTGTCTACCAATACTGGATAAATCACTATCATTAAAATAACTTACATCTCGTATTATGGCCTTAAAATAGGGGAGACCGGGGATGGTTGACTATAGGGGTCGGTAGACTAATTGTCAAAAACTCGAGTTCGGTAAACGTCATGCGTCGGCCTACTAATGAGAACAACCATCATCCCTGCCCCCTTAGGCATCGGGAACACCGCAGCGCTGACGTACGCGATTTGTCAGTTATAATGTAGTGTTGAAAAACAAGACTGTAAGTAACAAATTTCGTCGTCATTTAATTTGAGACGTAATTTGATGTTCTGGCATGTGGTTAAAGTTTGCAAGGTGGTATGGGGCTAGGTGAGGAGGGAGAGCTTGCATTGGAAAATTACCTAAAGACAGCTGCTGTTATTCAATATGGATTAACACTTCATGAGTCACGAAAATTTGCATAAGGGATCGCGAAAAAAAGCTTTCTTTCCTGCATTATGGGACAGAAAAGAGATTTCTGGTGAAGATTTGTTAGGGTATTCCCTTATACGTCATCCAGCTCTCTGTATATGATCCTCAAGCTATTTGTGTTCGATACCCAGTCCATTTCCATTACAATGTTACATTTTCAATAGTTCATTTTATTTTGGATTATTTTGTTGCTTTATTAAGATGTTGAGAGGGTTGACAGTTTCTTTTCCTAAATAAAAACAATGATTGCACAAATTTGGTGTTTCTAATCCTATTTTTCTTATTTATTACTTCTTAGGTCAACCTACGCCTAGTGATAAGTCAACTTATCCCAGGTACGGGGTAGGTTGACTCGTTTTTCCCATTGTACACTATGTTGTAACTAGTAGCGAGCTAATTGTAACTTTTTCGAAAGCTTAATAGTGTTACTATCAATAGAATTGTTTTTTATACAAATCAACACTAAAACAATAATACCTAATACAAACATTTAACTGAAAATTGGCCAACCATCCCCGGTGCCCCTATTTAATTAACCCTAAAGGCTTATAAACGGGATGCAATTAATTGAGTAGTGACTTGCTATTGGCCCCGCTTTCTCCCGCGTGGGCATCGGTAATCAGGATAAAATGTAGCCCATTTTGACGCATAATCTATGTAATTGAAAAGTTTCGTTAAAATCCGTTCGGTTGTTTTTACGTAAAAGAGTAAGAAACATCCCCGCATTAAATTATTATATAGAGTAGTAGGTGGCGGATGTAAAATATAATATTATTATTTGATTTTCATGTACGTTCTTGCTCCATCTGGCGGCCAATTAAGGATACAAAGAGTCAAATTCCAGTGTAAGGATAAATCGGAAATCTTGACATCCTTCTTCTTGTTTATAAAACCGTCTGGCGAGCATAGCCAAAACTTCATACTGACACAAAATGCTTTTAAGTGTATCGTAAATTACTAGACTTCGACGTCCTTTAGTAGACTGTGAAAGGCTGTATGATGACATGTTATTTCTTCTCATAAATAGTAAACTGTATCTGCATTCAAGGCAGACTATAGTGTCTTAACACGCCACAAGAAAAATATCACGAAAATATATTCATGTGGCTGGTTTTGATAATATTTCAAATTACTTAGTTATTAGATAAATTGCTTGAAAATAAGTAGTTCATATTCAAACAGTGGATAAAACAAATAAAGAACAACCGCTGTATAATCTTCAATGAGCCTTAGTTGCATAAATAAAATATTACCATCGCATCGTAACATTGCAACTCACTATTATCGTTTCATATAATCCCGACACTATAACGCAGCGCGCCTGAGGTTTAGAACAATTTTGTAGCGCTGAAAAAGTTTCCTTTAATCTTCTTTTAATGAAGTTACAGTCTCGCAACCCAGGTAAGACACTTTCCAGCACAAACAAATCCAATTTCATAAAAAAATACTAAGTAAAAAAGATGTAACGAAAAATTATTGCAGTTGTTTTAAAATGGTTAGCGAAATACACATTAAATATTAGTAGTCGTACTCGAAGGAATCCACGCTTATATTTTACTGTTATAAAGTTACAGCTTTTAAAAATAATGTAGACATGTGCAATTGTGCATGTGAATACGTCAATGTTAGTGGTGATCTTGAAAGAACGACGCTGTAACACTTATTGTTGTACTGTTCGTATCAGAAGTATAGACATCATGAAACACAAGCACGAAAAATTGGTCCTATACTGACATAACAACGAAGTTCGTTGATATGTATACAATACTGCTGCCCGTCGTGAAGACTTTTTAAATTTAACCGTTTCTTCTTGATGCTGTGGGAATTTTGGAAAATCCCCACCCCTACGGTCCCCAAGGGACATACATGTCAAATTTGAGCTGCCTGCGTCTAAGAGCGCTTGTATACGTTAAGAAAATTTACCGTGTCTGCGGCAGACAAGACAAATTCTTCGTGTACACGATAAGAATTTTGTCTGTTCTACACACAAAAACTTTCGTGTCTTCCGCAGACAAGACCAATCGGAACGGGTACACGACAAGATTTTTTCATGCAGTCGTCAGTCGGGCGTAGGGTGCGCAAGTAATAACAAGTCTGATAATCATTTTCGTTTATTTATAAAAATGTTAACTACATAGCAAAAGAGAATGATCATTGCATATTATTATTATAACAAAATGAAAAGGGAAACAAAAAACTAAAGACTTTACTGGGTTCATCCAATTATTCAAGAGAAAAATGAGTTTGGTGGGTTCATTACCCTTTACCGTCTAATGCGACAACATGAGGAAAAATTTGTGGATTATTTTCGCATGAAAATAAGGTGTTGAAGTTTTGTCCCACAATACCGGTTGTCCCTCTACTAAAGTTATAAGTAACTCATCAGCCATTTGTACTCTACGCTGCAATACACGTCCACACCAAACGCACAACAAAAACTACCCACAATTCACTACTTACCTGGCTGTGTGAACCCTACTACTCCGCCCCCACCGCTCCGCAACAACGTTCGCCGCGTCGTGTCTTGGACAGACAAGATTTTTTTCATGCACCGCTGCGAGCAGTGTACACAGTTCTTTTCTAGTTACGACACGAATTCTTGCATAGGCCCGGCGTATTTTCATACCGTGTACAAGCGCCGTAATAGTTTTGGCCATGCGTTGTCTGTGAGTCAGTCAGTAACGCAAGAATTTTATATATGTCCAGGTAATAAATATATGTACTTTAAGATTGAAGATCGTTCAACGCAGTTTAATCTTAAAATTGATTTGCGAAAAACAGGCACATGAATATAGAGTCTGAAATATTTTACCTCCCTCTCAGATTGTTTGTAAAGCTGCACCTGGAGGAGCTGAAAAGCTATGCAAGTGATAAAATGTTTGAAAATACGTCCATTATTTATTCGAAATCTTATCTGTTTTCACCGTTTACATTACTTTAGTTGTGAGATGAAGAAGAATGAGAACATCACATCTCGTATAATTAATAAATACCTTAATAACCAAAATACATTTATACGTCGGAAAAAGTAAAAGAAAACTAATAATTAGAACACATAATTTTAAACAAATTACTCGTATTTCCTTACTCTTTCTTTTAAGTGTTTGTTGTCAACCTTTGCCAACAGCTATCCATAACAATACCCAAACTGAAGAACTACAAAGTATTACTATTTTATTAATGTAATTCGTATTGAAAACTACTAATAAAATTTAATATAGCTAAGCTAACCCAGCAAATATTATGAAATGTACTGATAAAATTCCAAAGATAATGAATCCCAGACCCAACGCCATTGATGTGTGCCTAAGTTTAAATTATCTGTCTCAATTCTATGCAATCCCAAGCTATACTGAATCTATTTTACTATAGACTAAACTTAAGCTAATAATAGAACTGTGTCAAAAAATTACAGATATAATTTTGTATTTTAGTTACATTTGAGTGTCCATGGTCCAAACTGCAAGTCTTGTCAGAAATGTTTATTAACCATTTAATTTTGTGTCGTATTGAGGGCAAGAGATCTCTCGATTTAAGCAATTGCCAAGTATTATATACGTGTTATAATAGACATGTCATTGGTGCCTTGTTTGTCACATTAAATTACACTCTTAAACGTTTTAAAGACAAAATAGCTTGCTTAAAAGCTCTAAATCTTATTTATTATATAGACAGCACACTACCATGTAAAATTTATAAGCTACGAACGACAATGCAAAAATCTGAAAAGCCGAAAATTCAATTAATATCGTATCATTCAATACAAAAAGCGTTTATCAATAGGCAGCTTATGGCATACTGAAACAATCCAGTGAAAGTCATATAATATGTGAACTATGATTAATATGTATTATATCAAAAGCCCTTTGAAGCAAATTTGTATAACAGCAATGATTATTTGATAACTTATTGCTTTTTTATAATAACAAAATACGAAGCGATCAAAACTCCAGTAAATAGTGTCGAAACACATTTACTTATTAAACTCGCGCCGTAAAACACTCTAACGTTATACAGAAAGAAATGACGTTGCAAATGGAAGAAATATTGCTAGAAATGGAACCTCAAAATGGCTCTTAGGACATAATGTCCGACAGTTGGGAGTGAAAAAAGACACAGCGATAGTATGCGGGCACGTAAAGCAAGGCGGGTTTGCGTGTTCCGTCGGTATTAAAAGGAGCCAGTGAGCTGTGGCTTCAGTGATTCAGATAAACGTTTTGGTCAGCACCCATATATCAAGCGGATGACGCTTTCCGAATACGGGTATTCTCGCTTCTTCACTATGTAACCGATAAAGATGTCCAGTGAAGTGCGCCGCCCCTTGCTTGCGAAGATTTTCAATGGCATGCGATTTATAAACGCATCTCGAGTTTTTTGATCTTCAGTTCAATGATCGAGGTTTTTTCCAAAGCTTTTTTTCGATTCATTGTCTACTTCATGCACTTTTTAATCATATATAAGAGATGTAAGTGCAATTTATTTTAGAAAAAGGATTGATGCACTCTAGTTGTATTAAATCAAAGTAATATAGATAGTTATAAAATGCGATGTTGTTGCATATTCTCTGTTTTTCGTTGTTTGTGGATTCATAATGTGTATATAATAGTAAATATGTACATATATATTTTACAGTATGTAAGTGGTCATAGGTATAAAAATATGATACCATGCATTTTGTATATGGCTCACGAAACGCTTCAAAATCTATAAAATACATTGATAAAATAAGATATATGGACAATATGAAGCAGGTCCATAGAGACGGTCACATTTTTGTCAATACATGGCCATTTGCAATCTTTGACTCACTAACGTATCTAAATTACGCACTTATGATATGATTTCATTTTCCGGTACTTAATATGAGTAATATTTTACGAGAGCCGCATGGATTCCCATGTGGCTCTCGTAAAATATTAATAGTTTTCCTGGAAATTAAGTTTATCCTGCGTAATACATTTTCACGTTAAATTGAGTTTATTCGGTTTAAAAAGGCGTTAAATCTACCAAAGTATGACGTGTACATAGGAAATTCATTTCTATGAAATAAAAAAATTATCAGTTGATTCCATTCACGACATTCACGTCTATTATAATAGATTACGTGGTATTGACTGAATTATACGAACAACCGAACATCTGAATCTAGAAAGCTGAAGTTTGTTGCAGAGACTTATTTCAGAATACAAGCTCTATGGTTTCTAAAATTCATCTCTAACATAGTGACCGAGTGTGAAAGATAAACTTCTTTCTTTCTCTGAGCGTTATCCCAGTTTCAGTCTGGGGTCCGCTTTCTAGTCTAACCGGATTTGGCTGAATATTAGCTTTTCCACGGAGCGACTGCCTGTCTGACCTCCGCAACCCGAAGGGATAGCGATATTCCATGGTTTAGACTAGTGTCAGTTTATTTAGAAGGTACTGACGACCTGTAACGACTGTCAAAGATCTTCATGACAACCGGGACCGACAGCTTAACGTGCTCTCCGAGGCACGGGAAAAGCGATAATTAACAATTCAATACGCACATAACTCCGAAAAGTCATTGGTGCGCGCCGTGGATTCGAACCTGATACCATATGCATGGCAGTCTGTAGGTATATCCACTCGGCTATCGCTGCCTGTGAAAGATAAATATTACATAAAAGTATAAAATATATGAAAAAGCCTCGAAAACATTGATAGGCGACACCATATGGGATAATCAATGACTCGTGAACGGGTTCAAGAATGGACTATGTTCGTATTACGTCTCAGTTGTTATGGGAAAAACTAAATTGCATTTGAGATGAAATCGTACTAATACATTATTATGACTGTACTTATGGCGTAGCTCGCTTTTAGAAGTACGCAATAAATACTGCTGATTTTGAACTATGGGCCATGAAAATACAAGCAGCATGTCGTATTATACAGTGTGATTCGAATACACTGCAGTGTGTTAACGTCATGGCGGTGCATATGCAAGATATTTTTTTAATATGACGTCATTAATTAAGATTTTCTTTCCAGGGGCAATATTCGACCAGAACACGGAGGAGATTCAAAATGTGTTCAAGTACGCCATGACCATTCATAACCAGAACATCAGCAGCCGACGGTTGGAACTTCAGGCGTATGTCGACGTTATCAACACGGCCGATGCGTTCAAGCTCTCGCGATTGAGTAAGTATCTTTTTTCATAAATTTGTTCCTTCGACTGACCTATTGGTTAGTAACTCAGTTTACTGCGCCAGATATTGGCATTTATTTTTCCACCGCAGGGCATAATGGTGTATCTCTTTTATTATTGTTACAATTAAAAACAAAGTTAATATCAGATTGAAACATAACTAAGTCTTAAAATACCATACAAAGAAATATATACGGAACATACAAATAAATATATACCGAACGAAAAGAAAATAATTTAGAGGGCGTCATGAAATTCATCCACATCGCTGTCAACTGGAAGCGTGCCCAGAACGCTGGCAGCATTGCTAAGTTGTATGGCGATTCTTAACTTCTGGGCCAAATACAACCCAGCCTTCTGGTCACGCGAGGCGTCGACCAATCTCTTTGCGAAGTCTCTAAAAATATATTTCGCTAGCTACTAGGTTTACGTATTTGCGCCGTTTGAGAGTCTCCGCTGTAGCAGCAGCAGCGCCCGCACAACCCGCTGTGCTAGGAAGATGTGATAGCGCGAGGGTATCGACACACGTTGCGTCCCATACCAAATGCCTACCCAACTTCCATGGCAGTAAAGACATACCGTCTGATCTTTTGCCGTCGTCGCGTACCAGGCCCTGAGGTTCAAGGTGGGCTGGAACGCCAGCGGTGACAAGAGCCCGACGGAGAATGTCATTAAGGTTGCCGTGTCGTGAAATACGACCTGCGCTCCTGCTGCATGACAGGCCATGGTGACTATGGCTGTCGACAGCCTCTCCACAGGGACAGCGATGTGGAGTAACACATGGCGCGCCTAAACGGAGGCAAGAAGCGATGCGGAAGGTCGTATCGTCCAGCATGGTACCTATGTTGGACGATGGCAGTGCTTTAAGCCAGAGGCCCGACTCCCACTCTCCCACAGTCATTCGACGAGCACGCTCTGCAGCATTAGACGATGTGCTAAGAAGGTTCTCTCGTATTCTCCTGCAAAGCGGACCATCCCACTGCCTCTGAGAGGATAGGTTTCAGGGTAACTCAGTGCTTGGACCAGCTCTTCTCCAAGCATTCACGGCATCGGCCTTACACGGCACCTCAGCATCGACCAGTGTTGGTGCTAAGATTTTCCTGGTCAATTCTGCAGTGCTGTGGACTGAGGACAGGAATGCTTGTAGGCTAACATCGGAAATTTTCCGAACCAAAGGACGCCTGTAGCCACAATCGGTCTAAGAATATTTTGTATAATTTTGTCCATTTCAATGAGTAGGCCCGATTTTTTTCAAAAAGGTGAAGCTTGAATAGCGTGGGTAAATTTAGGCACGAAAAGACAATACCGAACTATAGTGAAAGCCAATGTTAATTTTAAGGAGCTTGTCAGAAATGTCACTAAAATTTTGAATTTTTCATGAATAAATGTAACAAAACCTTCGTCTAAAAGCGGGGACCCAAGGAGGCGAAGAGAACCCTTTTCAATGTACCTACATTGAAAAAAGTTCTCTTCGTCTCCTTGGATCCCTGTATTGGGAGTCAGAAATTGAAATTTGGAAAGTATAGAGGATATATTTAAATTGTCGTTTATGAAAATTTCACATTTAGTTGGATTTAGGTCTAAGCCTATGGATCAGAATTTAGATTTCAAGAAAACCAGATCTTGATAAACAGTCTCTACATCGCCTCCCAGGGTGTCATGATCTAGGTACCAGATATTAAATTTTGAATTTAACTGGCTGATGATTGGGTGAATAGCTAAGCTAAAAATGAGTGGTCCAAGAGAGTTACCTTGTTGAAAGCCAACGGCTGATTCCAGAAGATTTTCCTTAAAGATCAATTTTGAAGGGTTTCTGTAACACTGCTAAAGAAAGTTGTAAATTTTAGGTGTTTCAATTTTAACTTGTGTGAACAAGATGTACCGGTTCACTGAGTTAAAGGCGTTCTTTAAATCAACCTACAATATAATCTCATCCCCATTACAGCCAAGGTACGTTGACAGGGCATGTATGGCAGCCTCGCAACCCCCTTTGGATCCAAATTCGAGCTGCAGGGGTTGGAATTTATTACCTAAGTTGGTATTATAATAGCGACAGCATATCTTGGCTGCCATACGCCTGTACGAACTCCCCACGGCAATGGGACGAATGCCACCGTCCCTCTTTCGCAAGGCAAAGAGATTGGCTTCGTACAAAATAGGGACGATGTCATCGTTCACACCGCCGGAGAGCTCCGGCGGTGTGAACGATGACATCGTCCCTATTTTATAAGGTTGATTAGGGCCGTTAGCTCCCTCAAAAACCCGTCCCCAGCAGCCTCGGCGCTCGTACACACGCGATCCTTAAGGTGCTGTGGTGTTAAGCCGTTGCGACTGCCGGCAGACCCGCTTTGGAAAGAGCAAACGGCACCACGTCCTTTGCTGTAACGCTGAGACAATCTGAGTTAGTTTCAGGTGGGTCAGGAAAGGAAAGGTTATCCCCTGGCAGACTCACGAGTGTGTCGGCAGAGCAAAGCGCCACTACATCGCTGCTAAACAAGAGCCTGGAGGCTACCCTAATATCACCTTCCCTTAGTTTTGCTTCTACGTGATGGTAGATGGGGCTATTGCGGTATGGTTTAGGAGGATGGGGGTTTAAATGGGATGCCAAATTATTGTCTGTGTTAATCGATTTTAAACTTTCGCGATTTGTATACAGCATACAATTTTATTTCTTGTTCGCGATATTTATACCTTAAATTAATTAAATATCACGAATAAGACCCGTTTCCATAAAATTGTATGATATTATCTCGTGTGATAAGCAAGATGATTATTGGATTCGTCACGATGTAATTTATCTCAATGTTTTGAAATATACTTCTATGTTTTTCAGTAATCATATAGTGTAGTATGAATGTAATTCTGGTGGCAAAATTCTTTTAACTTGAGATAAATGTATTTCTTTAAACAAAATTAGAGTTCAACCTAATAAAACCCTCAATCTGAACACAACGGAATACCCACTAAAACCTTTCACCTTGTGTTAAGCTATCTAACTATATAGAATATATCTTGAAACACGTAAAAACCCGCTAACTATTTATCAGTGGCCGCCAAAGTTACTATATATGTCTTATATAGGTTTAAAATTTTTGGCAAAGTTGAAAAGTAAACCAGCATTTTGACATCCCAACGGACTACTAACTATTGTCGTCGGATAAAAGTATTCTGTCTTTTTGTGTGACGTAAACTTCCTCTATGTAAAGTTTCATAGTTGTTATTCCGCAGAGACGCATGAAGCACGCACCGCGCTTATAATATTTAAACAGATTATACAATTTTGCAACATTTAAAGGTGTAAGCTTCAATAATATTGTATGGTTTATGCGATATTTTTTATTTAGTAGGATGCGGGTGGCGGAGTATCGGTCTGCGTGGAGAGCTTTGGAGTGGGCTTATATCAAGCAGAGGACGTCTTTAGGCTGACAGGATGATAAAACATCATTAGTATAAATTTTGAATAGTTACGATATTTTTCATTGAAATTTATTTTTTAGTACAAGTGTATATTCTAATTGTCTCTAGCGTCATTCTACTTATTAGAATTCCGCTAGCGGCATCGCTCTCCACCTTCATGCACCGACTCTAAGTCACAGGTCCGCTCATAATTTGAACTTAGCCGAAGTAGTTACTGCTCCAGTTATTGACAAGCACTACAAGTTTATGATTGGAAAATACAAGCAGCCTATACATAAATATTGTATCCAAGATGTCGTCTAAATACCGCAGTCTTGTAAAGGACTAAACCCTATAGAACTATCATTGCCACTAGCCAATTATAACTTTGTGCTGAGCTTACAGAAACTTAAGATTGCATAAAAAAATACTGTTGACGATAAAACATGTTTCCATAACTTTTATAAATTTCACCTGTTCATTCGTTGATGATAATAAAGTCTTGCTGAACGAATTTGATTCAGTTTCTATAATCGGATTAAACTGATTCGTACTCACGAGTCCCAATTGCTATTATGCAGTTCAGTTGAACGAGAGTAAAAACTTGCTTAATTATAGTTGGACAGCACTCTGATCTATTTATAAGCTCTTTTGTAAATTGGTAGAATAGGTGGACAATAGTAAGTACATACGTCACCCTAAGGATTAGCTAGAACTAACCTTGCTTGAAAAATTGAAAAAAAAATTAATTAAAAAAAATATGCTACCGATATTCGTAAATTAGCTGCAGCCCCTAAGTAGAGCTACAAGCAACCTTGCCCTGTGCCAAGTTAGGCCACTTCGCATCGAAGTCATTCAGCTCGTCACGCTATCTTTTTGGGGTCTGCCTGTATTCCACCTGCCGTCGTGCGTTATTTCTTACCTTTTAACTCTTAAACAAAGGGATGTGTGAAGCCAGCCATTCTGGTGGGTATAGTAGCGCTGGTTCATTGACATGTTTGTGTTGTCCATATTAGGAAGGCGAGGCGGTAAGTGAACAGCTATAATGTGGAGTTAGTCATCTACATCACACATACCATAATTAAAGTGGAATTACGGGCACCCGACTATGTGATATATTATTATAATTGAATTATTTCCAGCAAGCAGCGAGCTTTTGTTGGACCAATAAGGAGACTTTCCATTTTTGAAATGACATGATATTTTTTTTTTGTAAATATGGTATCTACAGCGTACATTTCTAAATCATTTTAGTTTTAATAAAACTCATAGTTGGACGACACTTAGTTATAAGTAGCTTACAGACAAGATCTTTTTAAGATATGTCTATCAAGTTAAGACAGGAAATTGAGTAGATATACTACTATAGAACAGATACATCTAGCAGCTGAAATCATGAGTCTCTGTTGTCGTCCTCCTGGCAGCGGCTGGACACGAAAAGCCAAAATTTGGGCTCAGTGGCGTGCCATTGTAGGAGCAGCACATCCAGCAGGCACCATGGCAGTCTGATGATTGTGATGTCGGACAAATACTTTAAATAAGCAGAGTGTAAAGAACAAATTTTCATCTACCCTTTCTCGTTTATATACGTAAATATACCAGGCTGTCTTGTATACATTTTCAAGTAATTTATTATATTTACGTTTATTTCCGCCGTAATAAATAACTCACATAAGCAGTCAAATAAATTTCGCAATATCAATAAATTTACTCGACATTATGTAGCCTCGTATTTGACACAAGCAATTACTGTCGATATAATTATAAATAGTAAATTAACACAAACTCATTCCAAAGGGCTTAAATTGACCTAAACTTGTTCATAGAGATCTGTTTTAATTTTAACTAAATTCAAATATTGCCAAATATTTTGGCGCAATACGTTTCAGTTATTCAAAATAAATATACAAAGTCGAATAGTAACTGAGAAAATGAATACATCATCAAATATGAACTAACAAGCCATCCAACTTGGAAATGAATAATGGATATTTAAAAGACTACCTACCTCATAAAGCTATTCCTCAGATGGATAACATTTGGTTTGAATTTCTAGCGAATGTTACAAATCGCTAGCAATTTCTACAGCATACAGAATTTCTGCACTATTGTAATCGTATTTTCAAAATTGCTAGAAGGGCGACAATATTATGTAATTTTATGTTTAACGATTATTGAACATTCCTTTATGTCGTCGTAGGAGTATTAGACAACGTGCTACGAATATAATTCTTTTCCATATTCAAACAGTGTCAGTGTCTTCGAAATGAAATTAAGGTTGCAAGACAGTGTGCCATTGTCTCGGCAACGGGGGAGTCTTTAAGAGAAGTGTCATCAGTGAGCATCGTGATCCGAATACTGCGCGCGTCTCGACTGCGGCACGACGACTTGATCGATAGTCTAAAGCAAAAACTCGAAGGTATATAGAGTAGATTAGAGTAGAATATTCTTTATTGTACACCATAAAGCCTTACCCATAATGATTACAAAATTGACAAATTGTACAAAAGGCGGCCTTATCGCTAAGAAAAATCTCTTCCAGGCAACCTCTTAGGGTGACAGGAACGATGTAAGCATTACATTTATCTGTGTGGTGCAATTTAAAACATCCAGAATAAACAATATAATAAACTTATAAATAAGGCATATACACATACATATAATTACATTATATCCTACTACTATATTCAATATACCTACACAAATACTATATATAAAATACATAAAACCACATTGTATTATATCAAATGGATGAAAGGTAGTGAGTTTTTATCATAGCTTTAAATATTTTAAGTGATTTTGCGCTACGAATTTCTAAAGGAAGTCCATTCGACAGGCGCACAGCTTGGACATTGAAAGACTTATCAAAAAACTTGTGGAATGCATTGGCATTTCCAACGTCAAATCCTCGGACGACCTCAAGGACCTTATATGTGTCATTAAGGAACTTAAAACTTTATTTGAGATAAAAGGGGGTACTAAGATTAAACAAGATATTATACAATAAAGTTAGAATGCGAGTATTTCTGCGAAGTCGAATCGGTAGCCACTTGAGCTTATCGCGGAATTCTGAGTCATGATCATATTTGCGTAGCCCAAATATAAATCTTATACAGAAGTTTTGGAAACGTTCAAGTTTGTTTAGTTGCTCCTCGGTGGGGTCAATATAGCTGACATCGGCGTAGTCAAGGATTGGTAGAAGCAAAGACTGTACAAGCGCAATCTTAGTGGCAGTTGGTAAGAAATTGCGTAACTTACGTAAGGATCCAGCTGATGCAAAAAGTTTTCTACTCGTTTCTTTTAGCTGAGGTTGCCAAGACATGGTTTCATCAATGTAGATACCAAGATTTTTTCCATTTATACTAAATGGTACGTACGTCTTTTCTATTAAAATTAATGCTTGGTAAATCAGACCAGTTAACTTTGGACACCATTCTTGGGCTGGCAATAATAATCAGTTGCAATTTGTCCGGATTTACAGGGAGTCCAAATTTCTGCGTCCCATCACAGATTCGCGCCAAGCGTAGACCAAGCGTCTGCTAATCTTTTCAAGGGAGCTTCGGAATAAATCTGCAAATTATCTGCGTAAAGGTGGTAGGATGAAAGTACATACATACATACATACATATCGTCACGCCTTTTATCCCCAAAGGGGTAGGCAGAGGTGTATTTCTACACCCACTTTTCGCCAGATATACTTTAGTCCCACGTAATAAGGGGCGAGCCTATTGCCGTACCGGGCACATTTCCAGACTCCGTGCTGCTACTGAGAATTTCGTGACAGAAAAACCCAATAGCACTGCCCGACCCAGGAATCGAACCCGGGACCTCCCGATCCCCCGCGCACATTTATGCCTCGAGACCAACGAGGCAGTCGTATAGGGTATGATGTCGAGTTTTCCGTCTCTACGCAAAGATGGTATTTGCATCGTGTTATCCCTTAGTCGCCTCTTACGACACCCACGGGAAGATAGGGGGTGGTGACACTTGTATTCTATGCCGTCAACCACACGGCAAAAGGATGAAAGTAATTTGTTTGAAATAGAATTAATAAATATAGCGAAGAGTAAAGGGGATAGCACGCCACCCAGTGGAACACCTGCATTTGTATTTGACCAAACGGAATAGGTATCATCAATGCGTACACGTTGCCGGCGTCCAAACAGGGAACTTTGAAACCAGTCAATTGCCGATGGAGATATGTTAAGAGGGTGTAGAATGCCATGTATGATGTGTAAATCTACGGTGTTAAACGCATTGCTGAATTAATCAAGTAAGGATAGAACCGTTAGATTGCCACTGTCCATACCTAGCCTGACATTATCGGTAACGTGAACTAATGCAGTAACGGTACTGTGCCCTGGTCGGAAGCCTGACTGGTATGGATTTAAAAGAGAATTTTTACAAAGGAAGGAACTAAGTTATGAATGGATAAGACGTTCTAGGACTTTCGATAGGAACGGTAATATGGATATAGGACGGTAATCCGATAAAGTACAAGGTTTAGGTTTTTTACGTAGGGGAATAATCAGTGCTTCTTTCCACGCTGAGGGAAAGACACCGAAGGAAATAGACTTATTAGGTATATTGCATAGGACGGGCAGGATTTCATCAAGGATGGGAATAATCATTTTACGGCTGACTCAATCATTACCAACTGCATTTGAAGTAATTGCCAGTATACTCTTTTTAACATCACAAGCGGCAAATTGCGAGAAGATGAAAGGAGAATAATCAGGGACTGGTAAAGTTGATAGATGCTGTAGGGCAGCGGTCGGCAACCTTCTGGTAGGCAAGGGCCGCAAGGAGGCAAAATAAACTAAAGGCGGGTCGCACTTTTGGCAATAACTAGACAGCATTTTTACAAGTCTTGCAGAAATTCTGCCACTGTGTCATCAGCAAAGCGGAGACGCGTAATATACCGACCATTGACATTGATGCCCAATCCAACCCACTGCAGCGAATTGAAGATTTCCTCTAGCGTTGGTGAAGAGTTTCGGAGATATAGTGTCACCCCGTCCTACCTCTCGAAGCTGTTGGATGGTTCTTGTATAGTTGTTCAGGGCTCGAATAGAAATCGTTGCTATTTGGTTCTCTTCACACTTCCACATGTTTTCAATCCACATAGCAGCGTTGCAGAAACTACAGAGCAGGCTATGTTTTGATGGAGTCAAAGGCTTTTTCGGCATCCACAAAAGCCAGATGAACCGGCTTCTCTGCCTCATCACACACATATCACATCAGCCTGTTGCAGTCCACTGCTGGACGTCGACCTCTCGCAGGGTACGCCACAAGACCTGATCTCCCGTTTTCGCTACCCTCCTCAAGTTGTTGGGCCATCTAGCGGGGGAACGTCCAACACTCAGCTTGCCGACATGTGGCCTCCACTCGAGAACCTGCTTATTACACTGCCCATCGGTTCTGCAACGATGTGGCCAGCCCACTGCCACTTCAGTTTTCTACACCATTTATGTCACTAAGTTTGGTCTTCTGCCGAATAATCCCGTTCCGGGCTCTGAACTTCAGCGAAAAACTCAGCATTGACCATTCCATAGCTCTCTGTGTGACCTGTTGTCGTTCGACTAGCTTCACCGTTATGTTCCACGTCTCATCTCCGTACGTCACAACTGGCAGGACTCTTAGGTGGAACACCTTGGTCTTTTGGCATTGTGGCAAAACAACTTGAACATATGAAGCAACTTCTCAAATGCTACCCAGCCCAACTGCACTCTTCTGATGATTCCACTCTTTCTCATTCGCTACAACATTTGCCACAGGCATACATACTCCACAGCTTCGATATAAATTGGTTAAAGTACAATGTGTTTAGTGAACATGAGCTTGATCTTGTTAAGATTTATCCCGAACCCAACTCGCCTTGAGGCAGTATTGAGACTGGACAGCCATTCTGCCATAAATAACAGGGCTTTGGCAAAGCGAAGATGCATTAGATACCACTCATTGACATTGATGCCTATTCCATCCCACTGCAGTGGTTTTTAGACATCCTCCAGCGCGTTGGTGAAGAGTTTCAAGGATATAACATCACCCTGTTTTACACCACGAAGAAACTGGATGGGTCTTGTTTTGTGTTTCTGGACTTCGGAAACGGACATCGTTGCCATTTGTTAGAAGCCTTTCAACACTCTACTTGGCAGCGCTGCAAAAACTCCAGAACGCTAAGCTAAGCTCCTCAAGTAAAGGGTTTTCCTCCAGCCTTAAGGAGCTCAGAGGCTACTCCATTTTCCCCGTGCGCATTACTATTATTAAGCTCTCTGAAAGCCGCATCGATTTCATCAACATCTACGTCGGGGAGATTCTCCGTAAAGTGGTGGGTGAGTGAAGTTCGAGAATCGCTCGTGTCTGAATCAAGCTGTGGTGCATATGAGGCATACAGATTGCCATAGAAGTCTTAACCTTCAGCGAGTATCTCTGGGGCTGATGTGACGGTATTACCCTCGCAGTAGTTAGCTTTGTCAGATGACTGCTCCTCAGTGTTTTGGAGAAGACTTTTGACCCCAGGTTTTGCGCAATTACTTATAGTTATATTCTGTACGAGACGAGTGTTAAAGCTACGGATACGCCTAACTAAACTCCGGATCTTTTTATGGAGTGAGAGAGTCTCGCTTAAAAGTTGAGACTTCATATATTTTCGTTTTTCCGAAAATGCCACATTCCCAGTTTACGTACTACCCCGATTATGCTACACAGGTCCTCAATATTCACAAGGGTCTCTAGTGCAGCGGTTGTGTTTTTCAGTTTCAGTTGGAACATATTATGTCCCACTCTGGCGGCAGTTGGACGAAGAACAGACCTTATCATGAGGCTCCATTCGAGCTTGAAATTAATATTTGGAGTGCCTCTTACTTACAAGCCGGTGATTGCTGTCGGTATTGAACCCATTGATCACTGAGACATCCCTAAATATATGCTTCTTATGTTTTTTATGACAGCTCCCGCAGTAGGAATGAATCCTGTGTCGCGGGGGAATTTACAAATATACAACGGACACAATGAACACCCAGACTCGAAACAACAATTTATGGACCACACAAAGTGTTGTCTTGTGTGGGAATCGAACCCACGACACTCGGCGCAGTGCCAAGCGGCGAGGCGGCCGCTTAAACCCCTACGCCAACCGTGCAGTCTTATATTAGTCATGATGAAGTCAACCTCATTCTTGCTGCAGCAAAAGTTACAATCTTTGCATGCTCAGGCAGTTCACCAGCATTTTTCCCCTAGTTTTTCTGCGATTATAGCCATGCGGATCCAAACACGATAAGCCACGCTCGTGTCCCACCATTCCGTTGAAGACCTCGATGTCTACAGTGAAATGTATCTTTATGATGTAATGTATGGCCTTCGATATATCGTCGTATATGGCCTCCAGCTATTCATCTGAGCTACTTGCTGTCGGTGCATATACCTGTGCCTCTTAAGAGAGTATCTCTCGACCAGTTTTAATGCAAGGTATGCTACCCAGGTCGAGACGCTCCAGATCTCAGTCACGTTGTCACGGAGGGCTTTGTTAACGACTAACCCTACTAGGCTATGGTGTCCTAGCCCCCGCTTCGGACTTCTGATAGGCCCAGAACATGCCACCGTATCTTGTCTTACTTCAAGAATTTGAAGGCTTTCGTCAAGCCGTAAATTGCGTCCATTGTACGTAGCTAGGGTCAATTGGTGTAGGCAGCTATCCGTAGCCCGGTAATTCTTAGCACCTCCCACCCTGCCGTGATCAAGGCTGCTGTCGTGACTTGGAATAGTCAGGCAGCCGTTAACACTTTCACTGTCCGACCGCCAGACACAATAGAAATTCAATTGTCATGAGCCACATGTGGTTCATGGGACTGGGAATGGGTTAACTAGGGGCCGTTTTTCCTGGCTACCTTTCATGGGGGATATTGGCCCACAGTCACCACGCTGGGAAGGCGTATTGACAACCACAATATGCTTAGCGGTACAAAGAGACGCTTATACTCTGCCTGGGAAAACTTAGCTTCTAAGCTCGCAGTCTGTCTGGTGGAGGCGTCAGGACATGTGAGACATACAGAATGATGTTTGCAGTGATGGTATCACTATTCGAGGTAGTCAGCTTTGTCAGATGACTCGTGCCCAGTATCTTCGACCCTCGATTTTTCCCAATCGCCTCTGTACGAAAAGAGTGTTCCAGCGTCGGAGGTTACGACTAACCTAGTTCCAGGTATTTTTGTAGAATGGTTGAATGAAGTTGTAGGGTCTTAAAATGCTATCTGATGTTTCGCATTAAATCCACACCAGTTGTGCTATTCTCAGCCAAAGGGCGCTTTAGTTCGATTTATAAGCATTTTTTTCCAAACATTCGCAGGCCGCAAGTAGGACCTTCGCGGGCCGCGTGCTGCCGACCGCTGCTGTAGGGTATTACTTTTAACATTTCCATCAAACTTGGACGACAATGAAAAGTGTTTATTAAGAGAATCAATGTTGACATTATTAGGAATGGATTGTTGTTGAGTCTTACCAACCCCTAAAGTTTTAAGAAATTTCCAAACTTTTGCTTTTGTTTTCAACAGATTTATGAATATGTTGGCGTTGTCATTTCCTACACACCTTATTGCAGTGATTTCTAATAGTAACGTATTTACTACTCGTTATACGACGCACAGCTTCCTAAGTGAATCGAATAGGTAAACAGGGAATATATTACGAATGCAAGATAATTCTCTCGAGTTCAGTCAGCCAGACACCCGCGAGACGATAAATTTTATGTCAACCACCAAAGTTTTATTTTCTTCTGATATGGATACGTTTGATTTGACGTGAATCTAATAAACGCAGATATTCTGATTTATTCTGATTTATATAAAATTATTGAATTTTCTTTGAGATCCTGCGAGGTATACAATTTTAGTTTAAGTAACAGTAAGGCATGTTCTTACCTCAACTCTTGAGAGACTGCGCATTAGGATAAATTAGAATATATCATTTTTATTATAAGTTACTTCCTTGGCATACACAGTACATGCCAAGAAACTCATAGCTTTATTTTATTGACAGTGGTACGTTATAATACAATGCAGTGATCTCAAAGATAATAAAGTATTCCTTTTTGTTAAGTTCAGCGGTGAAGAATGAAATACCATAATTTTATCGTCGACCATTTGTATTTCCAATAATAAAAATACAAGATAATACCCAACAAAGGCGAGAAATAAAACAAGAAAATAAAACTGACTCGGATGACTTGAGACGAATTCCTTCGGTCAAAAGGTAACGACAGTTAACGTTATCGCGGGTGTAACTGACAATCACGTCGGCGAGGGCATGAGGCTAGTAGAAAAAGTATGACAATAGATAATAATAAGAACATATTTCGTGGTCGCGAGCAAAATGAGAACAATACAAAAATACTGACGCGGAAATTAAAAAGGAGGAACAAAAGCAAATTGCCCGTGAAAGGGGATGAACGGCGGCCGCAGACACCGTGCCTATTTGCTCTAATGACGAACACTTCCCACCGCTGCGCTGTGGCGCCAGACGTCAGACTGCGCGACTCTTCACGTTTTTAAATCAAACGAAACATTGCAATTTATTGTGCCTCTTGTTTCACACCGTTTGTTCGTCGTTAGCTTCTTGGCTCTTTCTTTGCATTCTTCTGAAGACATACCCGCGGTAATTTAAAAGTTTCCAATTTTGTTTGTTTGATATTTGAACGGTGAAATACTTTAAGAATTATGCCGAACACAATGTTCACGTCTAAACACATGTGAACATTGTGCTTAGTTTTTAGGCTTTGAAAACTAAGAGTATTAATAAAAAAAAACAAAAAAGCCTATAAAAACTTCTATAATTACTAATACTTTTCGTTTTCAAAGCCTTAATATTTATGATATTATTAATAATCTATTAAATCACATGTAACTATGGTCTGATACGTTACCAATGCGGCAACTTAAAAATGTTTAAATACTTATAATAATAATGTAGGTATAACATAAACTTGCGATACCTGGCAATACGGTGTATATGCGTAATCTAACAAGTGTAAATAAGAAATTATCGTTTCTATTCACACATAAAGCAGAACTGCATGCATCATAAAACGTCTGACCACCTCATATTGACATTAATACGGCATAACTTTACTAATACCCATATTCAATATTATGACTCTCGGTTTGATTTCACAACTCCAAGAATCGTTCCAATTAGTTAAATGTTGCCTCTAGATTCTGTGTCGGTATATGGAAGCTATTTCAACCAGTTAATGATCTAGAACGCTTTGTAGACTTAACACACTCACATTTACATGAATCAACTCTACTCGAGTAAAAGACCATTATTTACAAAGTCATGCTAATAGTGACATACATGTATGAGGAATAAGGATTTTCTTTTGATGCCTTTATATGAGTGCATGTAGTCGAATATACAAAATCCTACATCTCTTTTTAAAAAGGAAAACTTAAAAATCGCACCATAAATGTTTACTAGGTACTTAGTTTCTTTTATAAAAAAAGAGAACCGCCTTCAAAAAATCGACCCACTGAAAAGTACGAAATATTTTTTACATACGCTAATACATGGTATATAACTTATACAAAATACTTAGTTTTTGAAGTCGGTGCCAAAACAAATCCCTCTAAAAGCCTATTGTTTGGCGTCATCCTTTCCAAACCAGCGCATTCAATCTACATAGTACTTACAGCCCAAAATGAAGTATAATTATTTTATAATTAAGCATTTATTTCATACTTTTTATATGTTTTATATACATATAAGTTGCTTTTTAGAGAATATAGGAAGATTATTTTAAATTTTATTAATTCAGATATTTTTTGAGGCTTTATTGATTTGATATATTCGTCATATTATTTTCTCTGTTTGCCAGTATTCTTTTTTGTTTTTGATGGTTTGGCACCGACTTCAAAAACTAAGTATTTTGTATAAGTTATATACTATGTATTAGCTTTTGTAAAAATTATTTCGTACTTTTCAGTGGGTCGATTTTTTGAAGGCGGTTCTCTTTTTTTTAAAAAGAAACTAAGTACCTAGTAAACATTTTTGGTGCGATTTTTAAGTTTTCCTTTTCGTTTTGTTTTTTTTCTTATTATTTTTATTTCATACTTTTTAGTGTTAGGTACTTCGTTCGTTTACTTGGTTTTGTGTTAACTACTCTTTTATTTATTTCGTACTTTTTAGTGATAGGTACTCCATTTACTTTAAGTTTTGAGCTAATTAATGGTTTGTTTATAGTTAGATTAAATTATTTTAGTGATAAGTTTTCTGCTAGTATCAGTTTGTTATCATGACTTTGACATAGGTACCTACTTTTATTCTGTGTGCCTATGGGCTTAGGCTTCATGCTGGAAGAGAGAGATGAGTCTAGGGAATCAGCCACATTCGGAAGTACGATCCAAACAAATGTATTATGCTCCGGAGAAATATGCCAATAACGGATGGCTTAGCGAACGGGGCAATGGGTGTTCCTAAAGGATTTAAATGGCCGGCACTAAGAAGAGATCAACTTGAGCCAGGTGAACTGCCTGATGCCATTTTGATATTATTTGATGTTCCATCAATAGCATTGCGTCTTAAAGATGATGATGGATACATTTCCATAGCTCCAGTGCCAGCGACCTATCAAGGAAATCGCGGTTATGGTGATATCGAGAGGCGGATGTTGCCAGTCATATTGAGTTGGGCTGTGACGGTACACAAGTTGCAAGGATGTACACTTAATTCCGCGGACTTAGGGCCTAAAATCTTTGCTATAGGCCAATGTAATGTTGCCTTGAGGCAGTTCAAATCCCTAAAAGGCATGGCTTTAAGTGATATTGACTCGAACAAATTACTCAACCATCCCCACGACAACAGAGCCTTATCCGAAATGACAAGAATGAGAAATATGCTCTCGCATATTTCTCTCGCATTAGATTCTTTCACCGACTTTCTTTGTTTTTTGTTATTCGCAGAGACTGGACACGTACACATGTACACACACACACACACACTCCTACAAACACACACACATAATACATACAAACATACTAAGAACCAATATATGTATACGGGTCAAACTGAGAACCTTCTTTTTTTGAAGTCGGTTAAAATACTAAAACTTTCTCCTAAGTGTAACAAGTACTTTTTTCTGAAAACCGCATAAAAATCGGTTCAGCCAAACTCGAGTTAATCGTGGGCAAAGTTACATATATACGGGTCAAACTCAGAACCTTCTTTTTTGAAGTCGGTTAAGGGCCTAAAACCTTCTCCTAAGTGTACCAAATTATTTTCTGAAAACCGCATCAAAATCGGTTCAGCCAAACGCGAGATAATCGCGGACAAACATACATACATACATACAGGTCAAACTGAGAATCTCCTTTTTTTTTGAATTTGGTTAAAAATACACGCAGAATCAGATACAATCTATGTATGTTAAAATATTTTTAATTATATATGTAAAACCACTTGTTCTGATAAATTAATATCATCGCAGAGCCTTAACTGCAAACATAAAATTTAGGCACTGGTAGCTTTTATGACGTCGGCACTCACTAGGGCAGATCTTTTCTATATTAAATCACTATGGAGAAGGTCTTAATTAAAAATAGGAGTTTCGAATTTGTTTAAAAAGCCACTGATTATGAAGATATGGGTAGTTCTAGTTTTAAATATAATACAAAGCTTTATAATCTTACTGAATAATAGATGGCACATAAATCTAACTCATCTCGCCATCATATTTTACATTACGTTATCCTAAGACGGCATACTACCTAACAACAATTTGAATGGTTTACCCGAATGATTTACGTGATATATATACAGATCATGAGATATCTTGATTCCACTAAGTCTTACATCTATATGTACGTATGTTATCGGGACCAGGCATGAATTAAATCAAGCTAGCGTCATATAACAAATTGCCTAGATAAGTCTCGTGAAATATATTGGCAATAAATTAGTTTGTGTATGTAAATTGAATAGTTTTAGAAAATTTATAACTTATGGCCTCGACTTTTGCCGTAACACAAGTTGATTTTACGCTTGCACAGGTCGCCACTTAGATGGGTGATCCAGGTGGCATTTACATCTGAGCGCTACCGTGCTTTGGAGGGCAGCTGTCGGTCCCGGTTCTTGTCTCAGGCTAAGAATCGTTAGGCCATGTCGGAGGCCTTTGGGCGGTCTGAAAACTCTGACACTGTAGTTAGCCACACATTCACACGAAAAACAAACAGTAGTTAAAAAGTCTTGTCTGAAGTGTTTCGTCGACAAAAGTATTTATTAAGATACTAGCTTTTGCCCGCCGCTTCGCGCGCGTTGAATTCGGGGTAACACAAATCTACTTTCAGTCTCAAGTCGTGGGAAGGCACTCCTGATTATTGTAAAGATTTCAGAAAATACAACAAAGTAACTCGGTCAGTATCCATGACATTTTCTACCGAAAGGTACATAATAAGATCACTTTGCATACAATTAAATGTCAAAGCCATGTTCTGATACATGTCCAATATATTATATCTATAAACATTTTCGCATTTATAATATTAGTAGGGGAAATCGTTTAAGCCGTTTAAGCGTAGTATATAATTTATTAGTTTATATATGCGAACAATTTAATCACCGTGCACAATATGATATTATGTATGATGTGACAGTACTGACAGATATGCGATAGCACATGCGCAGCACTCAATTATTAGCGCATGCGTTCTTACTTCCAGGAGGTAAATTTTTGCCCTACAAACTTCTACCCTCCCTACAATCTCTCCCAGTTTAATTTTTGCAACTTATGGTAGCCTATGTCCGTCTCCATTATCCAATATCTCTCTAAGTTAAATTTAACAAAATCGGTTCAGCCGTTTTAGCGTGAAAACGGAACATACATACATACATACCTACATACATACACACTTTCGAATTTATAATATTAGTATTAGTAGGGATGACATACCGGGTGTCACAAGACAAGACCCATCGCCAAGCCGAAGTCTACTCGTTGTGGACATCATGCCAAGTCATACTAACCAAAAATAATACCTGGAGAACGAATTTTTTTTTGAGTTTTCATATTTTTTAAACCGCAATTAAAAGCGCGCGTGTGCAATGCTCGAAATACCTACTTAGCCATGGGGTTATAGGGAATCTAAAGAACATATTGGCGGGGTAAATGCACTGATTTTGGACATAATTTGAAAAATTCCATACTAACATTGAGCTTCAATATCTCCTGAACCAGTAATTTCCCAGGTATGGTGCCGAAATAAAAAATGTTCGTACTGATTGGTACAACATGGGATTTCAATTTTCGTTAAGGGTCTTTTTACACCCTGTATATGTAAAAGGAAAACTCAACACGAGGGACGCAAGTTTGTAAGTAACTTATATATTATTTGCATATTTATTGCTTATAAAAGAATTAAAGAGCAGCAATTATTGTTTTCGACGAATACCTGAAAAGTAAGAAAATTTTACCCGCATTGCATTTTATCTTTCTTTTGCACCTGTAAATGCCTTTTCTCGTAATATCTATTTATTACAATTCTTATTTATTCTATTGAATTATTTCATAGTAAATTCTCTTTAATGTCTTAAACTGCCTGGAAACACTGAGACTAATTGCTCTAATAAGCGTTCTTCCTCATGAACGACCGTCAGTCAAGCGTCAGCGGTATATTGAGCAATACCATATTGTTATATGTCGGGCTCTGTTATTGGCGGTTATCGTTAGTCACATCGATGCTCTGTGTAGTTCATGCATTAATCATATTAGCCTGCCACTCCATATTACCAAATAATATCGGAATATCGTACAATATACGTTCGTTATCCCCTTAGCCGCCTGTGTAAGGCGATGAGTAGTCTGTTTCTATCAAAAATAGATATAGCATAAAGGGAATCCTTAGGCAACAGGAACAACAGTAGAAAAATATTGCAGATGGCCAAAACTAATAGCTATAGTTTGGTGGAGAAACCAAACCAAGACTTTTCGAAGTAGTGTGAATGAATTGCTAATTATATCGCTGGTTAAACTATAAAGCCAAATTGTTTTAAGAAAACTGCATATTTAAGAATTCCCCACATGCTCGAGAGACATGATTGTGTAGACAGCAACTCCACACTTGGCCAGCGTGGTAGATTATGGCATTTTTCGTAATGAGAGATACCTGACCGGCTGTGGTGGAATGGTGACGGACAATTCAAACACGGCACATAAAAGTATATCTATGTGTGACGATCTTGTAATTTCGAGTCCGGCTTGGGAATATCAATCCCTCTTGGGATGGCTCTGCCCCGATGAACGTCATTTTGCATGAAACGTTGAGGTTATTTTCGCTCTATTTAGGCAATGAAATATGTGAACATTTCGAAGTCGAAGTAACTGTTTACGTTACACATAGATAGATAGATAAAATGTTTATTCATTAATTAAATACAAGTGTTTATTAAACTAAAAAGTGCGCCAAACTATAAAAACTGTTTGTTGGCGCTAAGCGCTCATAGTACTTACATATTTCCTTATCTACTAGATGTCTTACAATACTAACAAACTAAAAATATAATTATGATAATTACTCTTTAATCTTATTCAGATACATAGGTATTTTTGAATTTTGTTTTGAACATCGCCTTACTGATTTTACAACACTCGACATTTATTTCATTAAATATTTTTAGTGTACTAAAGATTATGTAACGGGTCTGAATCGTGTTAATGAATAAAAAGAAAGCTGAAATACCTTTCTATTTTCCTATTTTTATTTTAAAATAGAAAGGTATTTCATCTTTCTTCTTTCGTGGTCACGGGATGACTGTCATCCCGTGACCACGGCTATTTCATCTTTCTTTTCATTCATTAACAGGATTCAGACCCGTTACATAATCTTTAGTATGTGTGCAAATCGTGGTAGTTTAGAAGTAGTTATTTTTAGTGTTATAATTACTTAAGTGTCCTCTCAGCGTAATAGTTACACACTCTTGGTTGTACATATTTAGCTCTAATGTCTTTCCTCAATGATTTGTACATTGTTGACATGTTTGCAGTCGTTACAATTAAATTGGTCTATGGCTACCAAATATTTTAATTTCTCGTTAGTTGGGAGCACCTTGCATATCTTGTATAGTATTTCTTAATTATTTTTACATTTAAGTTTTGTGTCCCTGCTAACAAGCATTTTTAAAAACCTAATTTGCAACGCTTTTATTCGGTTTATATAGGTAACAAAGGGTCTTCCGTACACACCGAGTGCATACGATATTAATGATTCTACCATAGTATGATAAATAACAAACATTGTAGTCTTGTTTATAACATTGTTAAGCTGAAATAATTTACCAAGTATTATTCTCAATTTGTCCAGCAGTGGGACACAAATTAGACTTGTAATAATAATAATATTCTCAATTTGTTACGTAAGTTATCTATGTGATACTAAAACTAATGTCTATTGTTAAGCCAAGATATTAAAATATTTGTACATTTTCTATTTGACTACAACAACATTCGGACATCGAACATGGTCTATGTGTATTTGTCATCAACATATACCTAGTTTCATTCCATTAAACAAACAAATATTTATCACTAAATAAATGTTCATTGATAAAACGGCAAATGATATCGAAATGTTCAGTCATATTAGGCTTCATTAAATATTTAACGCTAAATTGACGATGACATAATATTTACTTCATTTTAACTTGTTGAATATTCCACGTTAGATTTTTTTTTTTAATTAACTAATACACAAACCAATTTATATTTAAAAGCCTGTGAAAATTGTCATTGAATTATTTAAGTTTATATATTCTGATATAACATTATTTATGATTTATAATATTGTTATAGGTATATTACAACCCATCTTTTCCGGGGAAGCCAATAGCCAGAATACCTACAGCTATTCCAGAGAAACATTGAAAATATAATTACAAAAATACACCGCAACAATTTATACACGTAAATCTGATTACAAAATAGCCACAACCTGTACTAGAAGAATCAGATAACTGGTAAATACATAATTATATTCAGTGTCTTTATTTAGGGACTTGTATGTTTACATAAATACTTCTCTTTATTTCATTACTTTTCATAATATTATCTAACTTATTCATACTTTTAAGAAGGTGCGTTTATTACCACGTTATAAATGAAAGATGCCAAACACGATAATTTGAATTTAAATACTCTCCTTCAAGAAATATTTCATTAAATGTTTAACGTTCCTCGAAGGTCTTATGCTAACCACCATTGTGGCAAAAGATATTATAAACAATCAATGTCTTTACCTTAATGAGTTGTGTAGCTTTAAAATTTAAGCGAAAATATGAAACAAGGGTGTCGCTCAGTTTTAATAAAGTTACAGCCAATAAACTGTCAGTTATTAACTTATTAAATTACAATGAAAGGATGGCGTTGTGATATCTAACAAATGAATTAGGTATGTCTGGTGGAAAATTACGTTTGCATTGTTGACGGGAGTCAAGCGTCACGCTGCCTGGTTTCATAGAAAATTCACCAAAGACATTGCGAATGTGCTTTGTGTGGCTCCTTTTGTAAACCTGTATGGCTTTTAGACATGGCCGGACAATTAAGATAATATGTGGTTGTAATGTAATATACATATACCTATCTGAATACCAAATAAAATAAATTCTAAAAGGAATGAATGCTGAAAAGAATTCCTGCTTGTTTTTAGAATTATTTAGTTATATAACGTAAATAGCAATTAAATTTTTTTTTTGACATAGGTACATTGATATGGACCAACATATTCTTAAATTTAGGTTAGGTTTAGACGGTATTTTAATAATCAAGCAGTACCGGCTGAAGTTTTTTGGCAGTCGTAGTGGGAAATCAGTATTCTAGAATATACTAACACTGTTCCAAGCCACGGAATATCGCTATCGCTTTGGATTACGGGGCTCAGTTGTCAGCGTTATCGCGCTATCTAGTCTAACCAGATGTGACAGAATATTATCATAGCAACAGTTTCTATGCTTATAAAACTAGAAACTTCAATGGAGAAAACTAACTCATAGATGGTGCCACAGGGTACTTTGTTTTTGTGCTCCTTTCTGCAGTGTCCAATACTTTGGCTTGATGAGCCCGCACGTTCAGTCAGTAGCTATTAAGCCGTCAATTGCAGGCATGGTGGATATATTGGTGGGCGTCGAATGGGCATAGGCGTAAACGTGGCATGCAATTTACACAGAGCGTCGGGTATCAAGTTCAAAGAAAAGCCGCTTCCGAGACACGAACTATGCTGTTCTTCACATGCACAAAAGGAACCTTCAGGCAGAGCAAGCGATTATGCCTGTGGGCCGCGTTTGACGATTGTTGCTAGGTGTATGCAAACTTCGATACTTAGTAATAGAGACGCCGTACGAATATGCCACTTTTGTATATCTTAAATCAAATGTACAGCGCCATCTTTTGTTGTACGTTGTATATTCACTATTATAAAGGCATAAGGGCGGTTTCAGATTAGCGTTTTATACTCGCGTAGAAGCTCGTTTTGGAAGCGCATGTAGGCGCGTATAGGCGCGCCTTTTGGCACGCACGCAACTTGCACGAGGGATAACGCGCTTCTAAGCTCGTATAAACGCGAGCCGACAGTATTCATATTGACACTGACACGATGTCACCACCGTTTCCAGCGAACACGCCGAAATATGCCCCTTTTTATTCCGCGCGTCCAGTTTTTTGAAGCACGTTATGTAGCGCGCGTGTAAGCGTGTACGCTAAAATGACGAAAAATACGCTAATCTGAAACCGCCCTAAGGAAATCACTGCATGTAGCTTTCTGTGGTTTAGCTGTTCAGCATTCAGTTGAATTTGTTGTAGCCTAAGAAATATGTTGTGTTGTTCGAAGTCTCGTAAATCCTTGTTCACTTCTGCTACGTATCACAGGCGGCACACACACACATGTGAATGACTATAGCTGAAATAATAGAGGTGAAAATAATTATTGTCTCGTGCATCGTATTAGCAAGACCTAAGTACAGTATAATTGGGGAAGCGTATACACATGGTATTTTGTTTGCACACTGAGCGTAGCATATATGTAGTACTTCACTAGTTTTCATTACTCTTGGGCGATTCAGTAGATTAAGACATTTCGCAGTTAGCTTACGTCTAAAAAAACATGAAGCAAAGGTATGGCAGCATGCATTGGCTGAAAATCTGAAATGATGAGTATGGCTGAATAATGGGTATTTTTTTGTTGTATTACCAATTTTTATACCATGATGAGTAAAATATTCCCCGTAAAAATTCGCATCAGCTGATCATTTAAATCCATAACAACAGTAAATAAAAACAAAAAAAATCTCGTTGATGTAACTAAGTTTATCACTTCGTAGAAATCACTTGAAGCGAGCATTGTTTTGTTGTGGCATTTAATTTCGGCGCCTTATTAGAATAAGTCTGTGATAATAATAGACCTACTTTATTACATCCTCAACGTCATAAATTTAATTTTGATGAAACAAAGCTATTGAATAGAACAGATCCTTTTATATCTGCCGAGGCTGTTGGAATGAAAATGTATCATTTGTTAAAGAAGTAGGTAGATAGATACATTACAATTTATTGTAAACCAAAATAAAATTTTACTCTTAAAACGGCTTACAAATACGAGCAACACTCAAATAAAACTCAATATAAAAGGAATCCGCTGTCTCAATTTCACGTTTGGGCTCTGCAATGATAATTATGTTATTCAAAATGCACCCGTGCATGTATGCCGTAAGTTCCTACGACTAGTCAAAAGCAGGCAAAATATAAAAGCAGGCATTTGTTGTATGGTGGAAAACGCCTTTAGCAGAACCAAGACGTTCCTGCGGATCGCCTCGGATGATTAATTAAAGCACCGTGGCCTGCTAATTGAATAATACCCGGCGGTATTATCCCACTTGCAGTAATCCGTTTAGAAGATAAATACTATGCTTCGACACCGTCGGCAAGACAAGAAAATCGAGCATTGAGAAGTAGTAGACCAGGCACGAATGGAAGGAGATTTAAAATGTTAATTTTTAATCTTGGTTTAATTTGATTCACGTATGTTCGTTTTTATGATTTTTATGATGAACAAAATTACTGTTTGGTGAACGTCGTTTACCAAATAGTAATTTTCAATTCTCGACATTTTCAAGTCTTATGCGGCATCTTGACATCATAATGCATTACTACAGTAACGTGCATTTAAATGACTGCATTCTTTATAACAATGCTGCATCTCTCAGTACCAACTTTCAATTAAGTGTGATTAATATCTCACGAACAAAAGTTGATATCAAACCAAAATTTGAAAAGGTACATTTTATACAAAATGTAGTTTTTATTCAACTAACTTGAACGTAAATACCTACGTCAGATGCATATAAACCAATTTACTAGAAGGTAATGTTATAAATAATTTTGTTGTTGATTCTAATAATCAATCATGGTGCTATAGGGCTATAGAATAAAGAAATATCGCAACGGGAGCCTATGTCGGAGAAAATATTCAAGTTCTTTAGATAGCTTTTCATCCCTGGGTAGTCAGATCCCGTGGGTAATGCGGCGATGGAGTAACATTTTCGCTGTGTTATTTCACGGTATTTTAAGTAACCATCCACTTTATCGGTTAAATATGCAGCTTACGATAGGAAATGTGTGCATATAATGGTCTATTACTACATTATGCATTTGTATTGGTTTTATTTGTTAAACTAGGCTAGGAGCTACGCCCGCGCATTTTATTTTAATTTAACCGTTTCTGCCCAATCCCGCTGGCATTACGATAAATCTTTTCATAGTGCACCAAGGAGCGTGCTCAAGGAATAACCTGCTAAATGTCAGCTCCTCATTCCATATATTTTTGACTGTGCGTTGTCTGTCAGTCAGTCAATAACGCAAGAAGAAGATAATAGAAAGAAGAAATATGTGCAGTTTGGAGATGCTTATATTTATTAATTAAATATTAAATATTATATATAATAATATAGTAAAAGTAAATATTAAATATAGATTAAATATTTATATGATTTTATACCATTCATGAGTAATATATAGATGTATCTTAGTGGTTATAGGAAATAAGTACCCTAAATTAAAATTGGTTGTTGACACTTACACGGATTTTGCACCATATAACAGATGGCGCTAGTGCCAATGTGTACATCGTCTCTATGTTTAAATTCTCTTATAATTGTATATTAAAAGGAAAGTGTGTAAATCAAGTGAATACATAATAATTATACTACAATATAACAGTGATATCGTTATCCAACGCGTAGACTCTCTATCTGTAAAGTTATAAAACTGTCTATAAAAGTGTGTAAAACTTCTCATAAACAAGTGTATTTGACTCTTAATAAGTGCCTGAAGCTATTAACTTACTACAAAAGCTATAATAATAGATAATCTATAAACATCATAAGTGTAGATATTAGTGAATCAAAGTTATTCTGTGCATAAAATAACAAATCATCTTTTTAATAAACAACAGTGTCGGTGATTACAAAATACTTTAAAATAAGCAACCGTCGTCGCTGTACTTGTTAACAAAATTGACCTTTGGACTCATTAAAGACTACTATGTTGTTATACATAAGTTGAACACAAATACCACTTATTAATTATATAGACTGCGGCCACACGGGACACTTTTATATCAGACGAAAATGTTAACGCCATGTTGAAAATCTTGTACGATGATGTCATTATCATCACTTAGAGTTTCAGCTACTTATTTCGTGCTTAAAATAGTAGGAGATGCGTGAGGTAATTTTTTCCCATCATTAAATTTTATACATTATCTAATATTTTTTAATCATTGTACCTAATATTATATATTGTAAGCGTGCTTTAAAAAACACACTCTTCAATTTAAGATTATAGTGGTTAAGATGATAGTGGCAAATTTCGCCTTATCTTTGTATGTGAAAGTAACATTCTTCACGTATATTATTTGTACCCACTTCTTATAAATGTAAGCAGATAGTAATTTGCCTCAACACACAAGTTTGTCTCCGATTACACTCAATATCAATGCCTTTTTATATCTTCTTGTAAAGCACTTAAAGACAGCAATATCACTTAACGAATATAAAAATTATTTTCTCTACAACTACTAGATCATTGTTATTAATAGACACTCAACAAGGCACCTCTGCCAGTGTAATTGCACCCTAATTCGATTGCCTTAAAAGCCTGTCAGAGTAACAAAATTTAATGAACTTGAAAATAAAGTGAATTGCCTTATTTAATCCGTTTTGCCTTTCGTATTTTTTGTTCGCTGGGTGGGCCAATTAATACTTTTGTTGAAATATTCTTAAATAAATACTTACCTATAGCAAAAAAATCTGAGAGCATCGTGCTTATCACACATTCTCTTACCTGTAAATCGACCAAGACCCGTTTAGCAATCAGGACCACTAGCTACTGTAACAACAGGCCAATCTTATCTGGCACTGCGAGAAAAAAAAACTAAATGATAACCTCATTTTACCAAACTCTTTGTTTGACGACACGTCGGATATGAATGATAAATTTAAATTATTTTTGTACAGTATGCAACCAGTTCGCGCGGGGAGTGTTTGCGATGCTCGGCGCCGTGACGCCGGAATCCTTCGACACCCTGCACTCGTATACCAACACGTTCCAAATGCCTTTCGTCACCCCATGGTTCCCAGAAAAGGTATGTAACATTGCTTAGCATAAAATGTTTCCGTTCCTGCATAACACGAATGTTTACGGAATACGTTTGCCAAATGTTGAAAAAATACTTTTTGTTTTATTTATTTAAGTTTAAGTTAAGGCTAACCAACTAAAAAAACATACTATTCATTCAAGGAAAAGAAAATACTCATAAAAACCAACAAAATAAAAAAGAGTTAAACCATGGTTTTGTCTTAACCTGGCCTCAGTTCACTACTTAATTGGTATTGGTACCTTAAAATAGGTAGTGTACAAATGGACAACTGAGGAGTGACTTTTAAAAAGGGCTTATTTCTTCATTAACCATATTTTCAGAAAATGAAAAGATCTATTCTGTACTAACACCAATTAAGTAGTGAACTGAGGCCAGGTTAAGACAAAACCATGGTTTTAACTCTTTTTTACTTTGTTGGTTTTTATGAGTATTTTCTTTACCTTGAATGACTAGAATGTTTTTTTTTGACTAGAAAAAATTGATTCAATGGACGGAAACAATATGGATATAAAAGCACTTTTTATGCGGATGTCTCTTTTTCTAGTCGATTTTCTAGGGGAAAAAGGCGTTTTGAACTAAACTTTAATTGAAAAATATTAAGAACATGGTATCAGAACTGAATTGCATTAAAAAAAATAGAAATAAGCCCTTTTGAAAAATCACTCCTCAACTATTGATACAAATAAATCACAATTTCATCACGATCACCAATTTTCCTAAGTACTCGTGTGAATGTTCAGGTTCCTTTATGGCGAAAATGTTTCAGATGGGATAGTGTTGACTTCAGACTTCAGTAAATTAAATGTATCAATAATTTTTATATTCTCACTGGATAGCGACTGAGAATGGACATAATTATTTCAAAATAATATGTTTTTTTTTTACACCGCAGATATATTATTATCTGAGAATATTGTAAACCTCTTTCGATAGCGATGAACTAATTGCTTTCTGATTTGGTACCTATATGGCAATACATAATATACCAATGTCCTATACTTCATATATTAAAACCAATTTATAGGTCAGCAGCTTTACCAAAATCTTCTAAGTAAGATCTGAATATTTTTGGGGCAGTGAAAGCATTTACTATTTTCTTGCCCTTATTCAGAGCGCAAGTAGTATCTAGGCTAATAGCCTGAGCTTGCCGAGCCACATTGGGAACGACATGTTGAGTTAAAGATCCCAATTGTGTTTAAGTACACACTTAGGAAGGAAATTAGCAACACACATTTAAGGTTCTATAAGATTACGTTGAGATCTCTTAAAAGCATATTATGAGCTTGGGTTTCCTCGAAATGTTTTGCGCCGCGCTCACGGTGGTCATATACATGGTGTTAATGAATCAGCTGACATTAAGGAAACGTGAAATTGTTTCCTTGGAATTTGGGTCTTTGTCTTCGTCATTTACGATGAAATAAAAAATCCTTTGTGAATTTAAGTATTCAACGTTTTAGGTACTTTATCTGTAAAAACTTATGTTAAATATATAAGATAGGTTACTAAACAGCGCGTAATATAAAATATTTTCGTTAACTTTTATAACTATCTTAAAAGAAATGAATACTATAAAGAAGCAGAACAATTATAATTCATTTTACCGTGAATTGGTGCTCCAGGAACAATGAAAGAGGCGCTAACGAAAGCTGTGAATGTCAAAGTTTTTTACTTGGCCTCACTAAAACTGACTGACTCAATCCATTCCTAGCTTTGATGAATATAAATGGTTGGAGCATGGCAAACTCGACTGTTCCCAACGAGAGACTCAAGAATTTTGCTGACAAACCCGCTCCGATTCAATTTTTATCTTTAATACTGACAGAAAAAGCACGCATTCACTTTGATATATGGATTATATTAGAGATTCTAATAAATGATTCAGTGCTAATATTGATTTATTCAACTTTCGAGCTTTTGTATTCCAACAGCTGTTGGTCTCGTATGGATATGAGAATACGATTTTCTACAGAGTATATTGTGATTGAGCGTACAGAGTGCATAATAAATATTAAATGCTGATATAAAATCATCACTATAATATTAATCAAATAGTCATTATTGTTATTATATAACACAGCTTTTCTAATAAAATTAGACTTATTTAATCAATCAGTGGTATATTTACGTAATGGACTGCCGAGACGATGGATTTGGCAAAAGTCAAACTTTTCGAAGTTATATGTGTATTAAAAATGTTAATTATTGCTCGCTAATAATGTGCCCGGTAGATGGCAATAGGCTCGCCCCCTATTACATTGGGACCGAAACATAACTGGCGAAGTGTGGATGTGTCATACTCCTTTGCCCTACCGTGAAGTTATGTTATGTAGGTCCGTTTAAAAATATTAGATCTCTTTATATGGTATATAAACATTTACAAGCTGTATAATCTATTTTATGTACTCATAAATGAAAATCGTTGCGTTGATAAAACTGTATCCATTCTTGACTGCTACACGTTTTATAGCATGGCATATTGCCCTTCCCCCCGGACCTCTGAGGAGTTCAGACGCGCCAAAGAGTGATTCTTGTCAATTTATTAGTCGAACTCTTGAAAATCAAACCAGATCAAGCGTCCTCTACTGCCACCGTAAATAACTTCTTTGCTGAGATCGGTAGAAACCTAGCATCCTCAATTAAACTCACTGAAGACGTAACCAACGCAACTAGCTATATCAATGAACACAAATTGAGCCATTCTATGGGTCTACTGCTCATTGACGACACCGAAGTAAGCTCTATCATCTTGAATTTATTTAATGACAGTGCAACCGGCAGTGAAGGTATATATCTACTCAATTTATTAAAGCCGCTAGGCTACATCTTACTCAACCGATCACGCATGTTCTGAACCTATGACTTTCAAATGATATATTCCCAAATATTAAAAATATCTCTGGTTCATCCAATGCACAAGCGTGGAAGGCGAGACAACGTGTCCAATTATAGGCCTATATCCGTTCTTACCACTTTATCGAAAATATTTGAAAAGGCCCTTAACGCCAGACTAGTCAATTAACTAACAGTATGGATTTAGAAAGAAAATGTCTACCGAAGACACTGTTTTAGATCTTTCAAAAGCCTTCGACACAGTCTCGGTTTCCATCATTCTCAGTAAAAAAGGAACAGATTGGCATAAGAGGAATAGCTCAGGACCTTTTTAGGAGCTATCTTACCAGGCGCTCTCAGTGTACCAAAATTCAAAACGTTGTAATCTAGGCAATTTCGGAGTCCCTCAGGGTAACGCGCTCTTTCCTGCCTTGTTTCTAATATACGTTAACGAGCTCTGTAGGCTTCAAATCCGCGAGTGTAAGATCTTTGCCTACGCAGACGACACTGCTTTATTAATCGAGGGGAACACCTGGGAGGAAGCTCAAATCAACGCTGAAAACTGCGAGTAGTTATGACGTGGTTTGCGCGTAACCTGCTAACATTAAATGTAACAAAAACTAAATATTCAGCTTTCCGCCGTGGTTCTTCCTCGCAACCTACCCCATTCACCATCAAAGCTCATACATGCGTGTCTCACCAATCCTTAAACTGCGGTTGTCAGGGTATTACTCGCGCAAATTATATTAAGTACCTCGGGGTCTACCTTGACAGCACAATGAGCTGGACAAAAAAACATCTAGATGTCCTTATAGGTCGCATTCGTAAGCTCATATTTACATTTAAGACTCTGAGAACAGTCATGCCAGCTAACTCACTGAAAACTGTTTTTTACGCCCTTGCTCATTCGCTTATTACGTATTGCATACCCGTATGGGGAGGTAAATTTTCTACCATGTTACTAAATGCGGCAAGAGCGCAAAGAGCAGTTTTGAAAGTTATGATGTACAAACTAATATTTTATTCTACTGCTCTGCTTTGTGAGGAATGCAAAGTGCTGTCCGTACGTCAACTATTCATGTGATACCGAAAACCTGCTTCGAAAACCAATTTAATTTCATACACACGCACACACATTAACACACACACGATCATACACCCACTCGCCCAGTTACTCACCACACACACACAAATTACTAACAAATTAAATACTAGAGTATAGTCACTTATTTTAATTTCACTCTTTTCATCACAATGTTGTACAAAGATACTATTTGCGTAATGTATTATATCTTTATGTCTGCTTTTTCAATAATACAATTAATTTTGTAAACTTAAAAGGTCCTGATGTCCTAAAATACAGGTTTCGACCTAGTTTAGGCATCAGTCTCCCACATTCAAAGTGTCTACATGTATAATGTAAGCTTAACTTTAAGATTTAATATTGTAATTTGGTGAGAAATTAATAAATTGGTAAATATTTTTTTATTTAATTGCCGGTAAAAAACGGCAAAGTGCTTCAAATCTTTTTCACGCGCGCTATTTTTTATGTAATGTACCTAATTCATAACTCATAACTAACCGACATTATAATAAATAATAATAGTCATTGACATTAATATTAGAAGAAAGAAAGAAGAAAGAAAGAAAATACGTTTATTGTTGCAGTATGAATCAAGTTTACAAAAGTTATATAAAATACATATTATGGTAAATATCTTAAAACTAATATATATACATATTATAATCTACCTTTATATAATAAAAAAGACTAACTGCAACAACAAGGCCCCACTCAGCTTAATGCAGTACAGTGACTTATGCCACTAGACTGCGCTGATTTTCAGTGAAGACCTTTCAGCTGATCCACGGATAACAAGCCAACAATACATTAAATATGTATACCCGGGTAACATGAATGGAGGTGGTAAAAAAAAAAACACAATAAACTTAACTAAACTCCTATAACTATACTAGCCACTGCGTCATGCGAGATAGGGCCGCGATAATAACAAAACTGATTTGTTGATAAACAAATGTTCCACAATAAAAAAAAAGTATATTTATATACCATTATTGGCATTTCTATAGGAATATACAGGTCCGTATAGTCGCACTGTGTCTGGTTATATTATTATAAGAAAAGAAGCATTGTAAGTAGACGAATATCACATAAGCAATATAATATCTTAATATTATGTCTTAATATTATATCTTTATTTATCTTTATTATCCGAATATTATATCTTATAGATTCCACTGTAGAATTTGTAGCATGTAGCAAACTAGATGTTGAAACCTGATAAACATACATATTAACAAGAAGGCAGGTAACATAATAAAAATAATGAATAAATGATAGTACGACTTCTGGGCCGTGCTGCCACAGCTGCTGAGAAGGTCAGTTAGAAATTGTTTAAATGTAAAAGAGGTTACATTACAGGTTACGTTACATGATAAAAGTATACTAGCTAACCCGGCGAACTCCGTATCGCCTTTTTAATGTCTTTATTCTCATTCGTTTTTTTTCATCCATCCATCCAGCCATCAGGGCTTCAGAAATTTACCAAAAAAATAAAAATGTAAGTATATATTTAGGTTAGACCACCCCTATGACTTAGGGGTTTGAAAAATAGATTACGATCAATACTCAGACTCAAAGAATATACATATAAAATTTCATGCAAAACGGTCCAGCCGTTTCAAAGGAGTATTGTGACTAACACTGTGAAACGATTTTTTTAAATCCAGTTTGCACCTGTCGTGGACAACTGATAGAGATATGATTCAAATACTAATATGGCTATTTAAAAAAGGGGTTAGTGTTAAAAGGGGGAAAATAAAGGGTTGTTTGTATTATTAATGCCACGTCATAAAGAAAAGGAATAAAAAATTATGCCGAAAAAAACAAAAAATTGTTTGGGTTAGACCATCCTTATGCCTTAGGGGTTTGAAAAATAGATTACGACCGATTTTCAGATCTACCAAATATATATAAAATTTCATACAAATTGGTACAATGGTTTCGGAGGAGTATTGTATCACTAACGCAGTAACGCTGTGGAACGACTTTTTGACTGCAGTATGCGTCTGCGCGATGACTGATCTAGTGATATAATTAACTTACTAAGATGGCTATTAAAAATAGGGGTTGGTGTTAAAAGGGTGAAAATTAAGAGTTGTTTGTATTTTCAATGCCATATCATAAAGAAAGAAAAATAAATAAAATGTCGAAAAAATAAATAAATTAAAATGCGTGTACTTGTACGCGCGTGAAAAGTTACACTTCTTTGGCATCATTAAAAATATTCACTTTTTATTTTTATCAAAAAAAATCATTCTATTTGTTCATTTATTTTTATAAATATTTGTTATATATTCAATTTCATACAAAGTAATAAATATTAATAATTAATATTATAATTTGATGTTGGTTTTAAAAATTTATCACATTTTTTATCAAATTTATTACTTTATTTTGTACTTAGATAGTAAATAACTAATAATAAATATTAACCATTAATAATTTAATAATACTTAGTATTAATTACATTAAATAAGTATTTTAATTTATATCAATAAATAATCCATACGGATAGTTAACCTCAATTATATTGGAGCACTTGAAAAAGTATATAAGCACAATTTTTTCACTAATATTTACGAATAGTAAATAATATTAATCAAAATATCTAGTTTAAATCACTACTGTATATAATTTATCAGCACATTTATAATTCGCACTTGTACGAAACTAAAACTCGTGTTGTGAATGTAGAAACTAAAAACTTCTCCCGTGAGAATATTGTGTCACACATGCGCATCGTACAATTTCACTCTCATAATTTTTTTCATAACGCGCCTAAAGAAGTATAACTTCAAAAATACAGAGTGTCACAAGACCCATCACCAAGCCGAAGTCTACTCATTGTGGACATCATGCCAAGTCATACTAACCAAAAATAATACCTGGGAAACGATTTTTTTTAAGTTTTCACATTTTTTAAACCGCATTTAAAAGCGCGCGCGTGCAATGCTCGAGATACCTACTTATCCATGGGGTTGTAGGGCCTCTAAAGAACATATTGGCGGGGTAAATGCATCGATTTTGTGCCTAATTAAAAAAAACATACTAACTTTGAGCCTCAATATCTTCTGAACCAGTAAATTCTCAGGTATGCTGCCCAAGTAAAAAATGTTCGTAGTGATTGGTACAACATGGGATTTCAGTTTTCGGTAAGGGTTTTTTTACACCCTGTATATGTTTAGGTTCGCCCATCCTTATTACTTAGGGGTTTAAAAACTAAATTGCTGCCGATTCTCAGACCTAAAGAATATACGTTTAAAATTTCATACAACTCGGTCCAGCCGTTTCAGAGGAGTATTGTAACTAACACTGAGAAGCGACTTTTTTGACTCCGGTATGCGCGTGGCATTGTTAACAGACTTGATCTACTACGGAATTCAATATTCGAAATATAGATAGATCTGTATATTTATTTATTTTATATTTGTTTTTGACAGTTTTTGACATAAGCTCCATACAAAATATGTCAAACACGAATCTAAAATCTACAGATCTATCTATAGTTCGAATATTGAAAATGGCCGTTAGTGATATGAATAAATTACAAATATGGCTATTAAAAAAATTAGGGTTGATGCTAAAAGGCTGAAAATTAATAGTTGTATATATTTTTTAACGCCACATAATAAAAAAATTAAAAATAATGCCTACCAAATATATATACAAAATTTCATGCCATTCGGTCTAGCCGTTTCGGAGGAGTATTTTAACTGTGACACGAGAATTTTATATATATAGATTATATAATTGTACCCGATTGAGTTCTGTTCTCATAGATAGGTTACCATAGTAACCTTTGTTAATGAGTAACTGTGGCAAATATAATACCTAAAAATCGTCATGAAATTTTCTAGGAAACTGATTTAAACCATGCGTATCTAGACATGTCACTGCCGTTAAGTCAAAACAGCTTCATCGAGCCATAAGTTAGCCGTACAGGCTCGCAAAGTGTACATCAGTTGATCATGGATTTTCATATGAACCCTAATTTTGTACCACTCTCATAGCGAAGCAAATACTCCGTAATGTAGTTTAAACACCTACGAATTAATTCTAAGCCAAAATTTCTGTTTGACAGGTCATCCCACCGTCGTCCGGTCTAATCGACCACGCAGTGAGCATGCGACCGGATTACCATAAAGCGATCGTTGACACAATCCTACATTATGGATGGAAGGAAATCATTTACATGTACGATTCACATGATGGTAAGTAACTGTCAAATAAATTTTATTTATCCTTATCTCAATCTTCTTAATATTTTTTAAAAGAATTTATCGATCTCGATATCTTAAAGTTGGAAACTATAAATGGAACTTGCTTTCTCAATTTCAAACGTACACTTGACTCTTATAATAATATTTACAGGGATAATATATTATGTAAAAATATTGATTTAATATTTACTTTAGAAGCACTGAGTTGTTATATTTTTAAACGGTGGTAGACTAAAGGTTTAGGATTTTGTTTACGGTATGGCGATCTTAGCTATTATTCTTCGAGTATGAGGACTTAAGTACAATAAATACGGCAGTGCTATTTAATATCAAAGCAACCAATATTTTTACTAACGTAACTAAGCTAGATTCTAGATTGATTTAGGTGATGCAATGAAATGGTTTTTATACATTTTTAATCAAAGTTGGTTTTTAATCTTGGCCTTAATCTTAGTAGATTTACTTTTATCGTCTACTCGCGGAACAGACAAACCTGTCTGTCCTTCAAATAAATTTGGTAGCACATCGACTGCAGCAATGAGTACATTTGTATTTTAAAACTCACGTCATATTATCCAGATTCTTTCAGCCAATTAGTAGGAGTAAGGTGACAAACAAACTTACAGATAATAAAAATATATTTTATTCAAGGCATTACTTTTACTTCAATCGATTTATCCAGGTTGATAGCGGCTGGCTTACCTATAGTTACGAGCACATTTTCCATCAGATTCAGCGATCATGAGAGCTTAATTTACGTTACCCATTTAAATAAATCATTCATTGATGATATATTACTACTAAAACTGCGGCAGCTGAGGTTGCGATTGCATATAAAATAAATAATGGTGCGCTTTTATTGGCATATACTACAATGCACTGAATGTGTGATAATTTCTCTTTTATGAGCTAACGTTGGTGTTCTACCGTTAAGTATACCCTACATCTACCGCACATCACTAACATATGTATTTAGGACATCTATCCCATTAGTGAGCGATCAAGATTTTTAACTGTCCGTTGTCTCCAACGGCCATTTTCAATATTCGATCCATACATGGATTTTGAAATTCGAGATTCGTGTTTTACATATTTTGTATGGAACTTAAGTCAAAAACGAATCTTAAATCTACAGATCTATCTCGAGATCGAATTTTGAATTCCGTAGTAAGTGGATACCAAACTCAATTTTGGAATATTGGAACTTAATACCACTCGTATTCTTTCTACCGTCTCCAATTTGCGAATCCAGGTTCAGCAGCAGCATCTTAGGTAACGCTAAGTATTCATCATAATCAGCCTTTAACAGTCCACTGCTGGACTAGGCCTCTCCTTTGAAAGGAGGAATTGGCCTACTATACCACGCTGGCCAAACGGGTTGGTATAGGGTTTGTATCAAGTTTTCCTTCTCTTACAGTGCTGTTCTCTGCATAATATGCTCCCTCTGTCGGCTCTTACGACACCCATGGGATGATATGGGGTGGTGACATTCCGTATTCTTAATCCGTCACCACACGGACATAAAGTGACGCTAAGTATTGTCGTAAACTAAAGCGTATATACACATTTCGTTCATGGTTTGGTCCCAACTATAAAATTGACCTTAAATAGTTGCCAAACCGAGAGGGGCTGCGTATTTTGTAGCAGTATCAGCCCGGTGCTCAGCATATTAGTCTTAATATAAAAAGGTTGTGAATTGATCGCTACTAACGTGAAATTCATAAAATATACATATATATAATAACCCTAGCTGCTTGCGTAACAATATTATAATGCTAGTAACAGGTATCCCAAATTGCAAGCGATTTTAAATAACCTCTACAAAATTAAATGGTTCCAATTTCGACGCCACTTGATAACGTAATGACTCTGGTTCAAAATTTTGATCTGAAATAAAACGAAAGAGTACAGAATACACGTAACGAAAATTAAAAAATATTCTTGTTCTATTTGGTTCTAAAAGCCTGCATTGGGCTAGACAGAATATCAAACTCGGATTTAAATACAAATCTATTGACACGTTAACTAAAATATGTGTTATATTATACCATACTAGAGGATGCCCGCAGCCACGTGGGCATTTCGGGCAATTCCTTCTTAGTGGTCCCATAATTGTAGCACTCAAGGAGAATTCATGGCTTTCAGATTCTTGCACCCATGTTTTTTTCTGTGCGTTATTTGTTAGTCAGTCAGTAACGCAAAATTCTTATGTATATTATATAGATTGTATACAATATTATATAATATTCTATCACCTACTAAAAGAAAACAAATATTTTAAACTTCGGTTTTTAAATCCGAGAACTATGTTTGCTACTACATCACTTAATATTCCTTTTAGATTAGTTTCATCGACTTTGATTTATATTTTAATTGTTGGTAGAAACACAATTTACAAGTTATGATTATTGATTTACATTCTGAATGACAGAAAACGCCTTTAGGCGTAACAATAAAACCTATTATGTGCCTCCTTAATTATTGATGACTACAAAGATGTAATTTTACATTTTGCAGATTAACTCTCGCTAGTCCACTAATGCTTTATTCGAAATACATAAACTTGCAATATAAGGTCTTAAGTTTCTATTCAGGCCATACATGAATATGTATAAAACAGTTTAAACTGCCGAGTTTTTTTAATACAGCACACATAACATGAAAATTTTATGATTATGATAAGGGACAGTAAAAAACACTCAGTGACCAAATCAAGCATGGGCCGGTACGCAGGCACCTACCTCTTTCAATAATGTTCGATACTTACAAGATTTGGGAGCATCTTATTTAGAAGGTGCTGCGATAGATCCGTTGGTATATTCTTAAATGTACATAATTATCACGTAGGCAATACCCATTTATCATAGCACGTACCGAGCGTTATTTACACACAAACTAAAGGCACGTGTATTGGAATGGAGCCAATATACCTTGTCTTGGTATCGGTTAATACTCGTCTACGGCAAAATCCTTAGCAAACCAAACTTAAAGCGAGAATATTTACACCATTATCCAGAATAAAAGCAAATATAATGATGAATTACTAATAACTATTCTCAAATGTCTAATACCTCAGTTTGACAGAGTATTAGCTTTTTCACTTAGCGACTGCTAGGTCACACCGCAACCAAATCCAATTCAAATGATCTAAACTTAGAATAAACATATTCCGTAATTAAATATCATTCCATTATAAAATACGCTTACCCCAACAAACGGCTTAGTTAGACATAGATAACTTTTTAATTAAAAAATAATTTTAAATACATTGTCATTACCACCACGTCGCCGTCGGTAGACGTTACAGTTAGAAAATTACTTTTGTACCTGCTTTATTTATAGAAGCCGCTGAATAAAATGTTAGATAATTAATGAATTATACTAGTCTTTAACTTATAACATTGTAATATTATAACTTCACACAAAAATATAGAATGAAAATATTAGACACCGAACGCGGCTCCACCCGCGTTCGAGAATTTTATATGTACCTACAGATAAATATTAGCTTTCATAGTTAAATGATCTTAATATGATGTCATACCTTTGTAAACTATGTTAACTCTGAGGCATCAATATTTATCACAGAGCATTCTACGGGCTCCTTCAAACGAAGGACTAGCTGAAATTAATATGGGATAAGCATGTGTAGAGCATGTGCAGTATGACCAATGTTGTTATTCATTTAATTAATTAGTGTCACCCACGTGAAATAGCCACAATCTATGCTGAGATGCAATTAATTAATTGCATCTCAGCATAGATTGTGGCTATTTCACGTTCAGCTTAGTGCCATTACGAAATAAACAGCGGTACTCATAAGCTCCTCCTTTAGATAATTTAAAGATCAAAAGACACAACTGCCCGTTGGCTGCTTGCCACATTTCATAACTTTGAAGCAAAATTGTCCCTGCAATATTAAAACTTGTAGGACTTGGGAACTGGTATACAAAATCTAAACTGGTACGTAAGTAATAAACCGATTTTAGTACAAATTACATAGAGTATACACAAATCGTGCCATATAAACATTTTTAGTTTGGCTTTAAAAAATGTTATAAAGACTACCTCCGTGGTCCAGTGGATAGCGTATGCTTCTGCTGATCTGATGGTCCCGGTTTTAATTCTCGGGTCGGGCAACAGTGTGGACTGAGTATTCATGATATGGTGAAATGTGGGTGTAATATTACACCTCTGCCTACTCCTTCGGAGCTACAGGCGCGAGACTATAATATAAAATAAAAAAACAATTATTCAAAATCTGTTTGATTCACAATTGGTACTTGAATGTAAAATTATTATTTTATCTTATAATCCTCACTGCCTGATATTGTCAGATTTTGCGATGTCGTATTGCGTAAGGCGACGTGATTATAAAACATTTTCTACAGCGCCATATACGTATAACATAGAGAGGAAACAACTTTACCCTTCATGAAGGGTAAAGTTAATCTTAAATCAAATCAATAGCTCTTCCACGTAATAAGTTGATACAGAAACTTCTCTAATAGAGTTCACCTCAGAGAAAAAGCAACACAATTTCAATGTTAACGTTTGAAATTTAACCCGCTATTATAATAAGCAAATTCAGTGCCATCCACCCGGAGATAACAAAACTGAGAAGGCAGTATCCTTGTTGTTTTTTCGGATTAACTTTTTAATATCACTGAATATTAAGATAAAAGGGGGACAAGAAACGGGGTGAGCATCGAGCAGAGCAAGCTCGAAGCTTACTATTCTCTTTATCGTTTTGCTTTACAACAGAAAACGGTGGTTTTATAAATCGTAAATTGTACCGCTCGCCGGGGATTACTACGAAGCTGACTCCACCGATAATAAAATGTCGACACGAAAGAGATTGCGGTGAAAACGTTGGCCGGGGCTAATAGTCGCTGCAGTCTCTTTAATGGGGTACCTATCACCGATGGAAATGCGCCAAAATTTCGTTTTAATTCACATAAAATCTTGTTAGATAGAACAGTTTTATAAGTAATAGTTCATCTTCTAATGTAATAAGCTAACATTTTGAAGCCTTACTCTCTTTGGATATGAATTTTTAGTACACGTTAACGTACTATTATTTTTTCATACGAATTGAATGCGCATTCTGATGCCAGAACCTAGTCCTCGGTAACCATCTCTGTAGTCGAAACTTTATGATTGGGCATGTACCTACTGCTCACTCGTAGACCACAACCAATGTGAGCACATCGATAGTATTTGAAAGATAGTATTATTAGTCAATTGTGTCTAATCGATCGGGATACCTTTCAAATATTTATACAAGTTCGCACAATCGGATATCATAAGAAAAGTGAGAACGGCAATTAATTCAACAATCCTAGTAAAATTTTGAACAAAAGTTACTAGTGCTATAATTATAAAAATCATTATTTTTTTCAAATACGTTGGTTAAAATATAATTTAAACTACATATCGAGTTTGTAACGCGAGTGATCGAGAATTAATAAATGTGTTAGGCACAGCAACAGAGATTCAAAACTTTTAGTGCTGGTCAGACTAAAGTAGTCAAACCAGCACTAACAGTATAAGTCCCCTTTACTCACAAAAGGTTGGTTGAGTAGACCCGAATGCCCCAGGGGAATCTCACCACTTCCAGATATCTACATTCGGTAGACGTAAACTCGCGACGGAGTTTTGCAGCAAGATAAAGTGCTGATGGCGGCGCTATACTTGCATTTGAAATGAGTCATGTTTGATATTTCATTCTACAGCGACGTTGATATGATAAGTGTATATCAATGAATTTTTATAAAACATTTCACACGAGAACCTCAAATTAAAAAATAAAATATGTGGCACAGTTTGGTTGAAACAAGTTTGTCCCAGAATCATTTGTGATCTGTACAGTATTCATTAACCGAAATTGTCGGGCCTGCGTTCGTTAGCTACGTGATTGGATAAAAAAATGTTTAATTGTAGGCAGTATGCCACATAGTTAGTTGTTACTGATAGCTCTATATCGTATTCCGTAACATTTGGTACTAAAAAAGGGTTATACCGATGGGACATGAGTTTTACTTTTATGTTTATAAATATAGTAAAAGTAAATAATAAACGAGTGTTTTTAAGGATTATCTACAAGAATAAAGACAAATTTCCAACAACATTGAACTATCTATTCTAATATTTTTCATCGTATTTTCGAATTCCCTAAGCTTTTGTTGGAGGCAATAAATAATATTTATAGTATAGGAGCCGAACACCTCATTCGGGGCCGCCCTGCCGCCGAGTTATGAAACTTCGCCGGATTTATAAGCAAAGAGCTAACAACTAAACATGTATCATGAAACGATCAACTTTTGCCTAGGTTATATACCTAGAGAAATTTTCCTCGTGAAGAATTTTCATTTTATCGACACCGAAACTGCGGCGTTACGGCAGCTTCCCATAAATAGTGAACATAATGTAACAGATTACACATTATTGTATCCGGCTGAGGATGGGACTACTTTTACTGTATATAAAGAGGAAGGTTGCAGCGGACTCTTTTGCTATCTCTATATGCCGTGTTTTAATAAAACGGCTCATATAAATCCCGCATATTTGCACGCCCCTAGTATGCTGACCGAAATGTTAATTTTGTAAAACTATTCAGCGCTAAACAAAGGCGTAACCAACAAAAAGATAACACAATACAATTTTAAACCAGAATCCAAAATTAGTGGTTGTTACATTTAAATTAAATAGAATATCGAAATTTCCACATTCAATGCCGTAAATATAAATATAAAAACAGGTGGTAATATAAATATAGTCGCCATGCTCACGTTCTTGAAGTAGGAGTTCGAACTGTTATTGTTACAATAATATGTCATCTTTAAGTCAAAGTACTGCAGACATTGCTTTTGAATTACAGACCAATTTTTCCTTATCCGGACCACGTATACCAGATACTGTCATAATACGCTGACGTGCCGATGCGATCACAGTTTATTGTGCCAGTATTGGTCACAAACGATGTTGTCCTCTGTTCACGTAGAATTGATTAAAATATTCGTCATGGCATTAGAATAGCCGGCAGTGGGACTACATACGCTGGAATTTCATTCGATTATCACAACGCGTTTGTCGAGTTGACCATAAAGTTTTACGTGCCCTCGTAGGATTGCGGAACCACCGTTCTAGTGCTGCACCTAATGATATTACTAAGTATTTCTTTCTCATTGCACCGGTTTGTTTTTCCAGTTACGCGCTATCGTAATCGTAAGAGAAAATTGCTACGAGTTAATCAAAATTATAACAAGGTACCATGAAAGCTACCACCTAAAATCATTCTTTATTTCGATTAATGTTAAAATCGTTTACTAAACTTTAACTTGATTTATACAGTATTAAACTTGTTTTAAACTTCAAGGCCGTTATTTGGAATTAAGTTCATAACTTCGGCTTTCATAGGGACTATCCAAGGTGACTTTGAATTCTGATTAACATTAAAATAAAGGTGAAATTTAGAGAGCTCGGTTAAAACGTGAGTAAAGGTTTGTTTACTGTGTTCAAATCATAATTCTAAAAACGTTCATTTTCAAAATAATTTACTTGGGAATACAAAAACGGTTTGAAATCTAAACATAATAGTATAAAAAACATGTTATGATAGACAACATTGTCAAACGTTATTTGGTTGCGATTCAAAAACTTCACCTTATAGTTTGAGTTACATTTTATAATACAACCATATTTTACAGAATGTTAGCTTTTTTAAAGAGTAATTGTCATTTTACAAAAACAGGTCAAAATAAAAGATATATTTACACTTGTAAGCTTTTTTCCACTTTTTTATTTTAAATTAACTAGTTAAATCTCCACCGATATATTTATTAAACATATAATTAGCTTTGAAATTATTATTTACTTTTTCAGCGCACATTTTCTTAATAGTGACATATTAATAAAGCTGAGGTACTCGTTCCCGTTTGAATTATAACTGCCTAGAGACCTAAATTCAAGATGTTCACGATGAAGTTATGTTTTCACGTTATTTATCCAATTTGGAAAAAGGCTGAAATAAAAATAGGACGGTAATATTTTCGCAAGGCATATTTTAAGAGTTTGTAACCCTTTTTTATGTTTACGCTACTAAAGATTAAGGTAATTTTACCGTGGGTGCACACTTCCAAAGCTTGGCCGTGACTCAGTTAATGCCTTACTTCGTGGGAGCTAAGCGCCTCTTATACAGGCCGCGTCCTGAAATATCAAGGCAATTCGCACAGCGCAGTGCGCCATGCAAGGGTGTGAGAGACGTGCACGATCTAATGTGCTATACCTAATTAAAACTTAATATGACAAAACATTGTGGTTGGGTTACGGATTGCCTCTTTTTATAAGAGAAGCATTCATTGCATCAAAATGTTATCAACATCTTTGATCTGTGGTTGCTCATATTTGATGTCGTGTTCTTCTGCAAGGCAGTAATAATGAGCTAGGAAGTGGAAGAGGTGGCGTCACCGCCTTCTTCCAGGTGCAGGTTTTCAGGAGCCCGTGACGATCTCCGGCCATCGTAAAGATAAAGATATTTATTTTGTAAAAACATGAGTAAGGTACATTTCAGTTGTTAACAGTAGTGAGAAGTAGCTGCATGTTTAACCATAGTGGTGTACAAAAATTTAAAGCTATGTTACAGCCTTGCTATGTTTGTATTGATTCAGATTCATCAATGGTTAACATTCTTAGATATAACGAGAGTAATCATCATATAGAAATAATAGTAACATATAGTGGGGGTGGGTCAGTTCTTAGTAAAAAGAGCTTTGTTCTCGGCATAAATTTTAATGCACCACAAGACGCCATATGTTAGTTACACTCATTACACTGTACTACATACTACATACTACTTAGAAGTTAGCCTACTACTGGCGGTATCCACCATCTCTCTCAGTGCTGCCAACCAGCTAATAATTACTATGGCCAACCAGTGGCTGTATGGCAGCGCGCGGACAATAGCTATTGGTCGGCGCGCGGCGCGAACGAAACGTGCTAGCGCGTTGGCGAATACCGTTCGGGCGGTTTACCCCTATTGGACCTCTTACGTCCAGGAGAACGGGTGCGTTTGGAAATATCTCTCGCTATAAACAATAAAATATTAGTAATAATTTATGGATAGTCAAAATAATTATATAAATTAAAAATGTCATAGCAATAATTTTAAATAATATAAAAATACAGAAATTAGCATTAATAAGTACATAATAACAACATAATAATATTATAACTGAGAATGTGATGTCAACTTATAGCAAATATTCAACAAATAATATTATAATCAGATCTCGTGAATTTATTAAATAGGCATGAAAAAGGAATGTCATGATTGTAGATCCAACAAAGAACCAGCAATAGTTAATCGTACCATGTAGCTTACGGATACTGAGCAAATGGGGCCACTCGTTATCCTAAATGACGAATCAAACCAAAGCCAGCTTTGAGATGAACCTTGTAATGTAATGTTTAAATCGATGATTTAAACTTAATAAGGTATTCAGATATTTAGTATTATAGGAATTGAAGATATAAGTGATATAAGTACCTATAATCTATGAAGAGCTTTCAATTGTAGTTTGGTGTTATTGCTGGGCTGTAGTTTTTAAGTAATGATTATGACTGATGCTCCTATCTTTAGTTTCCCGGTCTCGGGTATATATTTACAATGAATTTATTCTCCTTAGGCACTTAGAAACATACATAGACTCACGCCTGTTTCCCCGAAGGGGTAGGCAGAGGCATATTAAACGCCCACTTTTCGCCAGTATTTTGATCCCACGTAATAAAAATTAGAAACGTCTAAGAAAAAAATCAGTATTTAAAAAAAGAAAATTATAATTCCTTTTTAAATCCCTTTTAAATCAATCCTGTTTTTTGTAAAACTGTTATTATTTCCTATATTTTTACCTAAAACCAAATACAATATTTAACTATACCAGATTAAAAATTAGTGAATTTTCAAAAGGCTTCCATCCCCTATTTAATCCCTCTAAAGGCAGATGTTCCAAAACCGTTGAAAAAGAGTTTCTTATAAAACAGAAATGTTATGTTGAGCGCTAGCATCAACATCAATAGATTTAAAACAAATGTTAGGGGTTAATTTTTCATTACAGATTCAACTTATATCTCCTATTTCACCTTACTTAAATGATTCCTATATTTAATAGGTATAAACGCAAAACCTTCTCAAAATTACATCAATAGTGGTTTAGACAAGGCTTTGATGTGTCTATCAGGATATTCCCTTTTACATAAGTAACATAAATGTTTTTCAGTGTTTTACAATACTGTAATGTCATTCATACCGATAAGGAATAATTGGTTTTTAGAGGAGCACTACATTTGAATTAATTTTATAATTAAAGCTTATATATTATGCCTAAACTTTGCACACTATTTATTACGAATCACGCTTTGGTTCAGTCCTTCTCTAATCATTCCTACACTTGACAGAGTGATTGTGGTTAATTTGATGGCAAGCAATTTAAGGGTACGCGTATTGGCCGGTCATTCTTCGGTCTTCTTGACCTGATTCGTTATGCTGCGTGAGCATACTCATCTTAGTATGTTAGACTGCGGAGGAGTCTCGTCAGAGTATGCTAATGACCATTCACTACAACGGGACGTCAACGGACTCCGTGGTAGTTTTAATGAGTAGGCCTCGAACGTCAGTTAAGGAGAGTTACATACCGTCTCTACTTGGCCTTAACTGTGGTGGACGAACTTATGATTTACCCGTAAAGAAAAAAAAATTATAACTTTGCAGACTAAGTCGCAGCACAACTTGCCAATCTTTCAATAACTTAAAGTAAAAAATATAATCACTTATCTTTGTACTATTAAAAGCACATCGTATCTATAGTTTAGTATCATTCATCATATTGTCGGGCATTGTGAATAGGTGCATCTTTTGTCATTGATATTAAAAGCGTTTCTGAAACCTTGGTATCTTATTGACAATATTCACATTGTTTTTTACCATTACTATTGTTATACTACTCCGTCAAGAAAGTACCGGGAAAAGGTAAATAATACATGAACTGTTTGTTATTCATATAAATTTATTTTATCACCTTCAAAGCTCCTTCAAAAACTATACACTTACGCCAACGAATAATCCAATCATCAAAACATTTTTTAAATGCTGTTTCTGGAATTAGTTTCAGTTCTCGCCGCGAATTCTCCTCTATGTCTTCTACCGATTGAAAACTAGTGCCACGAAGTGGTAATTTGAGTTTGGAAAAGTCGGCTGGAGCCATATCTGGTGAATATGGTGGTTGCTCGCTGGTATTTGTTACGTGTTTGGTCAAAAATTCGTTCAAAATGATGGCCTTGCGCGAAGGCGCTTCATCGTGGAGCAAAATCCATGAATTTTCTTTCCACATACTGGCCTTTTTCGTCGAATTTGCTCTCTTAAAAGCCGCATAACGCTGAAATAATATTCCTTATTAACCATTTGACCTTCAGGCAAGAATTCCGAGTGCACAACACCGCCATTGTCTCATAAAACACTCAACATGACTTTAACTTCTGAACGAGTTTGGCGTGGCTTTTTGACTAGTTTGTTGACTAGTTTGCATATCGAACTCGTAAAACCACGTCTCGTCACCAGTTACAATGCGTCTAATGTATGTTGGGTCGGAATTGACTCGTTCTAGCATGTCCTCAGCGACTCTCATGCTATTGAGTTTTTGGAGAAAATTTAGGTCTTTTGGGACTAGCCGAGCGGCATCATGTTTCATACCCAAATGATTAGTTAAAATGGTGCTGATCGACTCGTGAGATACCGAAAGCTCGGCGGCTATCTCTCTTAAAGTTGAATGAGGATTTTCAGTCACTGTTTCCATCACTTTTGCGATGTTAACTTCAGTTGCAGACGTTGATGGCATCTCGACTTCCATCACATCTCGACCGCTTTTGAACGCTTAAGCACGAGTTTTTGATAAAGTCGATATACGACATTTCAATGGCGATGCAAAATTTAAGACAAACTCTTTGTTCGATGTTTTTGTCCATTATTAAATTCACAATACACACTAGATATGATATAACTAAAAACAGCACTGTATTTAATATAAATAACAGATGCAACTCAAACACAGGACCAAAATGGAAAACAGTTGTGCCAATGTAACAAAAACAAATAAATACAAAAAAAAATATTTGGAACCATAAACAAATAATCCATTCCCGAAACTTTTTTGACAGAATGTATGAGACTTTGTAGTTGTTCAATCTCATATCGCCAATCTGTACCACACAATCGATTATAAAAATGCGGTAGACCGTTATCCTTATCTGAAAATAAGCAACAAGTCGAGTCTCTGTTGACAAATAATAATTAATTATCTAGTATAAACGTAATTGAAGTGTCGATCTATGTATAAATAATCTCAGATATTTTGTGGCTCTTTTCAATGGTGCACACTTGACAGAGAGATCATGGTTGCAGAAGGCTGGTCATACTTCGGTCTTTATGACCTAGACCGTTCAAGTTTACGGATACTAAGAATTTGTCTCTTAATAGCAAGGTAGCAGATCCTTTTCGGATTCTTTTTCAACTAATCCATTAATCATCAAGAATCACCCTTGTTCAGCAGTGATGGCAACAAAAGGAAAAGTAGTTTTTTTAAGATTAAAATCTAACACAGACTTACAGTCTTGAGGGATATTTGCAAAGAATGATTTCTCACTATCGTGATTCAGTAAAAATCCCAGCAGCTTAGTAGTCCACTCCATCCAGGGTTCTCTTAGATGACCTTTAGCCTTTCTTTGGAAGCACTTTTGCTGACCGCCCTCCCCGCCACTCTAGAAGTGTGTGTACGACTCTCATCCAAACCTTGGGAGCCTACTGAATAAAACCACCGGCGTCCTTTCCCCGTTACGCGAATTGCGGTTAGTATACTTGACTGTAACCCACCGGGGTCTTGTAGACCCTACGAAATCTATATTTGAGGCAGAATGCATTCTTTTTATGCATTAAGAGTGAAGTGGTTTTTTAATTGTACAGAAAGTGGCATGTAAGAGACAAGGCACACCTACATGAACCAAAACAAAATATTGTTGTGAAATGATATTTTTAATAGTTTAGATCGAATAGGAAATATTGAATATTTGGAATTCATTATTTTACTCCGTTTATCTTTGAGCATTAAAACATACAAATGAAACTTTCGAAACAAAAACTATTTGGTCAGTTGTGTTTTAATTCTGAATGTTCGTTTTTTGTAATTGCATTACTTTGTACGGATTCCATCGCGGTTTATTTGCTTTAGTTTTATAGATTTTACAGTATTTGTTTTTGTCCAAAGCTTTTAGTAGCTTTGCAGAAGTCATGGTTAGAAAAACTTGCAAGCTCAACGTCGAGGAAAGTGTAGGTAAATATCTAAAGTGGAAAAACGTTAAGGTAATGGAAATCGAGTGCTTTAGAGTTTGAATTAAAACTAAAACTTAATATTGATGAATTACAAACACAATTGAACTAATTAGTGAAGTTTCTTCTCGTCTTCCATATTATTGGTGTATTATTTATTGATTTTTCCTCTTTGCAACATACATCTTTTGTAGCCGCTAAAAGTAGTAATGTCACATAAAATTAATCATAACTCCAAACCTGGTTAGAAGAAGGTTTAAGGAAACATTCAAAGATTCTTTTACTCCGCTCGTAAGATAAAGGCTTAGAGATCACGGTATACAACAAAAATAAATAATACCTTTGGCCTTTACAAGAAAACTCTCTATTTGTTTGCTGTGACAGCTTTATATATGTTTAAATTCGCCACCATTTCAAGTGAGATTTTCGCAAAAGGTCTATCTCACATAATTTTTTCTTAAAAAATATTTTCTACCGCGGCACATAAAAAGCTATTTACAAGAAAAGTGTTAAACAGATATAATAACAAAAAAGCAATTTCGTCGCGAGCAACGAAGCAAATTACTAGCTTTATTAGATGACAAGTATAAAAATAAAACATATTCATATTGATACGTTTGAGATCGAAATCTATACGTGTTGTAAGCTGAGCTCTGAGATGATATCAATTTCCAATTTATTCAAGGTGGTTCGGGTTGTGCATAAGGTTGGGATAGCGTACGTCACTAGCAAATGTTGCGATTGCATATACATTCTGGAAGTGGTTATCGCTTATTGGCTACTCAGTGACGATTTATTCCAGCTCGTTTGCCTGATCTACTAATTGGCGGTAGTTGGACACAGTATGTGGTATAACCATTAGTGTATTAGCTAAGCTGCGTCGCTGCAACTATTTTTTATGCGCATTTACAAAGATGGTACTTACTGCTGCCAAAAAAAAATGGTATAAATAAAATCTTGTCACATCTGTTTAATTACTATTTGTTTGATGCGGCCATTTCTTGCTGGCTGCATGTGTAAGTAGCTTACTGGAATACATTGTTTCCTAATTTTAGATTCAGGTACACTCGAAACAAAATTTTGAACAGATTGTTCCTGAAGCTCTACGAGGTTTTTTACAAAAACAATGTTTCTGTTTACTTTGTGTAGACGGTTGATGCAAAAAGTAAGAGTTATTTTTTTGCCACAGGCATCTAGCAGTGGAGCACAAAGACTAAAAACTTTCATTGAATTGTTTTACGGGATTTGCACTGGATCCTAATGTGCCAGAAATACGAAAATTTGATAATTTGTCTGAAATTATTTGCACGTACAGTCAACTTCAAAAGTAGCTATATATCTCAAAATTTTGCCGAGACAATTATGCCCTACTCCTCGATTGTAATTCTTAATTTATAATAAAATTTAGATAAGGTATTTTGCCCTTCAAATCCTGAAACATATTCGTATCTACCGTACCTATCATACCCATTTCGACGATTTAACCAAGAATAACCATCCAAAATCAGGTAAATGTACATAAGTTAACTGTACCTACATTATATTTCTAAGACAACTGTAAACAAATCGCTTGAATTGAATAAGTAGCTTATGGTTATCGACACCCGCTAAATATTGATTCTGAAGTGCAACGTAGATATTAGACCTTACAAAGTAAGCTGAAACATTGTTCAGCTTACTTTGTATGGTCGATTTGTGCGAAACTGAATTGTTTCTCTTGTTTCCAACCTTTAACGGAAAGTACAAAAGCATGTTGTTAAATAGATTTAGTTACCGTCAAGTTTCTAATGTTGCAGAAATCATTGGACTTGAATTTTGAATCCATGTTTATAACTGCTAGTATGACAGAATACTTTCAAAAAAGCTTTTATGAATCAGCTCATGAAAACTTTCTGACATTTTTTTTATCAATAATAATTACTCGAGATATAGCGAATTACACGTCAAATACCAACGCACTCGTGGTTTATTGGGGCGTCTATACTTACTCACTATAATATGCCTTTATTCATATAAACGACGCCTACTACGGTCAGTTTAGTCTAGTCGCATATAAGCTTAGTCACGATAATTCCAGTTGTATATTTTTTTTTTATCTTTCACTTTAAATAAACCTAGTTAATGAATTGTAAAATCAGTCAAAAACTGAACAAACCAGACCTTGGCTCTAGAACTACAGAGAGCCAATCACCCTTAGGCATAGTAATATTGGAATAAGCTTAAACCTGAGACACGCGGTTCATTAATATTCTTAGTTTGGTAATAGAGCAACATCGAGTATTCCGTATATAGTCCGTAAGCAAAATGCATTGCACAGACAATTTGCAATATTTTGACCATATTCGGGCGTTCGCCTGACTTTCCATTATAGTAATGAGTGTGAAACCACTTGGAATAAGTTTACCATCCCTGTATTTGATATAAGTCAAACACAAAGGATTAAACATTGAATATGAATAGAGCACGCGAAGCTGTACTGAAATAACATTATTTCGAGAATCACTGTCAAAACGGAATTACTTATATTGAATATAATTTTACAAAGGATATAAATTTCAATTATGTAGGATCATGTATAGCTTTTTGACGATATGCAAAACATGTAATTATTTTCTGGACAAGTGGTGAGCAATCCATCATATACTTAAATGTCTATTTAAATAGTTAATTTATTTAAATTTTCCGATGAACTAGATTTGCAGGTGAAATATAAAAGATATAAAAGAAGTAATGTAATTACATCAGATCTCTGCATCAGGCCAATACATAACAATTTAGGTTTATATGAGGTTACCACAAAAATTTTCATTAGACACTTTTTTGTGTAGAAGTAGATATGTCGTATACGTATACAGTCGAACAATTTAACTATTAATCGAAGTAGGTATTCCATATATCAAATAAGTGTCCATAAATTATAACGTCTACTATATTTCTCTAAGATCTCATGTTACATACGGCTTATTAGTATATCTACTAGATTTCTTACATGCTCACTTAGCTTCTCTCCATGTGTAATTTTGAGTCGCCTGTCAAAATATTCGCGCAAGTAATAAAGAACGAAGACCTCACTAACTTTAATATTTCTTGACCTTACACATTCTCCAACAGACTAGCGACATAACTCTTGAGAAATATTACTTAAAATCATTTTAATATAAATTACTCTGTAATAACACTGCTATGACCTGAGCTAAGTTCAAATTTCACAGAATATGCCAGCCGAGGTATACTTTAACAAAATTGTGCACACAATTACATTTCATTTATTAAGTACCACTTCGGTCGCCTTCTTATAATTCTCGGGCAGAAGGTAAAAAATAATATTGTGTCGAGCCGTGCACTCCTCCGCGGCGTAATATCAAAATGTGAATTTATTGCAAATAAGAGAGAAATTGATATTTATGCAGCGTCGTAAATTGTTGTGAGGAAAAGAAACTTTCACTTGACTTTGCAGCCTAAAATAAATAAGAGGCCAAGTGTTCACCAACTTAACTGCCTTTGAAGCTTCCTTCCGATTATAACCCTCCAGTAACCGCTGTAATACATTATAAATTAATTAATTTATGCAAAAAGTTTATTATTTGTGTCCCATGATTACGTTCAATCACCGGTGAAATTAATTGAATTTTCAATGGGTTGAATACGTGCGGGCAACTTAAATATGTACTTGTAGCTAGCCTTCAATTATGGAATCGTTTTGTTCAAACGTTACTGAGACACTACTTCAAACTAAAAGCTAATAGGGCTCTTGAAGAATAAGTAATCTCTCTGAAAGCCGATATAGGAGTGCAAGTACTCTTAACGACGGTGTAAATTAGTTTTATTTTAAATATCTTTTCTTTCACAAGATGGCGATTTCGTTTAGTTTGGATTAAAGGCTTAAGAAGAAGATAGGTTTTAGTCCATTTTCAGAATGAAAGTAAACGTGGAAATTTCTGTTGATTAAATAGAACTTTACCTTTACCTATACACTGAATATATTATAGAGATTGCTTTAATTTTATATCTAGTTATGGTTTTCTACGCCTGAATCATTAATTTATTTCTTTTGATCGATTTTTTTGTGTAAATACATACTGCCACAAATTTGAGAATCAATCTTCACTAGACTATGTTAGGTTTCAAGATAATATTGTGGCTCAATTCGAAACTGGTATACACATAAGCTACGGATTACTGCAACCATAGATACTCCTTGGTTCCTGTTGCACGACTTTGCTACGTATTTATTTACATAAGCACGATGGTGTCTTCTGATGTATTTGCGTATCTATATCATAATATTAGTGGACGGTGTGTGATTTTCGTGGTTCATGAACCACGGCAAAAATTTAACATGAAACAAGACATAGACCTCTTACTCTTTTAATAATCTATTTATATATTACATATATGTATGTATTTATGCAATACAAATTACTAATATTATTGTTATACTAATATTATTGTTATGCAATACGAATACTAATATAACATATGTATCTGGATGGATGTAGCGATCGTGTTTTTTTGGTTTCTGTTACTTCTGCAAATATTTGAAAATACTTGCACTTAGCATGCCACAAGTTTTCTGAATGTTATAGGCAACGTATTTAAGCTAACTAATAAAATCAACACTGATTCCAATTTGGATTTGATTGCAATCCATTTGACATATAATCTATGGGGTTGCACGTTATTGGAAGGAATTAAATGTAGCTGAAAGCAGACAATTGGTTGGGCAGTTGCCGAGATCAAATGAGATCCGTCCAATCCCCTTTGGGATATAGAACCCTAATTATGTAATGACATTCCCCATTAAAGTCTATCTTTCGAATGCCATTGTTTTTATGTCATTGGGATTCGTAATTAATTCCACAAGTCATGATTCTGATAGAACGTTATTTACTTTGAGTTATTAGGGTCCCAGGCAGTGGCCCCAAGGCGCTTCAAGGGTTCGCCTTTAGTCGAGCGCTATTGAAGAAGTTGTATTAATTTTAACTTATAAACAATAATGAATATTAATGGCGTTTACTGTTCGCATGGAAAATGAACTTAAACTAAATTTTCAAGAGGAAACTTGAAAAACAAGTAGCAACATTTAATCATTAAGTGATGAATGTCCTTGCGTCCTCCGATATAATTATTGTGAACTTCATTCACTGATGCTCAAATAGGATTAACATGTTTTATTTAGTAAAACATATTAAAAATATTCTAGTCTCAATTTAGAGTTTTATTGAAATGTGCATAATTTATAAGCCTTGTTATTACTGTTTGTAAAATGAGATATGTTATGGAACAATAAAGATTATTATTATTATCTCTTTATTAATCAGTATTCAAATAATCGAATTTTACATAATTAAACCTTAGTATAAATCAATAAATTTAACTATATAAAATGGGACCTCGGAAACCCACCGGTGTCGGGTACAGGGACCAAGCCACCGGTGGTTAGGGCCTCAGAGAAAGGAACTTGCTCACAATGCGTGCCGTATCGAGAAGAACTGCCTTCTGAATCAACGCCTTGATCCAGCTGCCCAGTGCGAGCCTCTTTAGATGTTGGTCGAGGCTCTTGGCGATCAATCCATTCACTGAAACGACAATCGGAACAATGATTGCTGAATCTACATCCCACACGTCGACAATCTCGTGAGCTAGATCTAAATATTTAATCTTTTTATCATTTTCCGTCTTCACGAGATTACCGTCATGGTATGGTGATATCAACAATCATTGCGAGACGCTCTGCTCGGTCTATCACTACAATATCAGGCTTATTGGCTACAATAGTCCTGTCTGTAATGATAGACCGATCCCAGTACAACAATGCACGACCATTTTCGAGAACTGGGTCGGGCACATATCTGTAGTACGGTACCTCAGAACCAATGAGTTGATATTTAAGGGCTAGTTGCGGATGGACAATCCTAGCCACTTGGTTATGTCTGTGCAAATATTGAACATTGGCAAGACTCGAACAACCGGACACAATATGCCTGAGATTCCCCGGGCTGGTGACACGCCCGACATATGGCAACCGTACCGTCCCTCAGGATATACTTGCGGTAGTTATTTGTCATGACAACTTCATCCATAATTGCACAGACAAAACCTTCGGTTTCTCCGAAAAGATCAACGAAGCGCAGCCAGGAAACGGATGCCTTAAGATCTATATCAGACCCGTGTAAGGCCTTATAAAAGCTTCCATGTAGCTCCTTGCCCTTCCATACTTCTGTCCGGTCCTCAATACTAAGCACTGCAGGTTTGTGCCAGTTCTCTTTAGCCAGAGCGAGCGGGGTAAGTCCAGTATCCACTGCAACCAGATCTCGATGCATATCCACACTCATTTGCAGAAAATATTCTCTGAGGTTATACAGCTCGCGGTTATAGAGGGTCTTAAGACATAAAAATCCTCGACCACCACATTTCCACGGGATGTATAGCCTCATTACCGACGAGCGTGGATGATGCATCCGAGATGCAGTCAGCATTGAACGGACTTTTCTGTCCAGGACGTCAAGTTCAGTCTGAGTCCACCTGAGTATGCCGAAGGAATACATAAGGACTGGCATGGCCCATCCGTTGCAGGCCCGCACCTTGTTACCACCTGATAAAAGACTATTCAGAACTTTTTTCAGGCGGCCAAAGAAACGAGCCTGCAGCGACTGCTTCATGTCAGCCTCAGAGATATTCAAAGACTGCGACATACCCAGGTATTTGTAAGTTTCCGTTAGAGAGAGGGACCGAAGTTGTATAGAATCTGAGAGTTGTATCCCTGCAGATTCCATAATCTCGCCTTTCTTCTCATGCATGACCGCACATTTGTCCACACCAAATTCCATCCTGATAGAATTACTAAAGGTTTCAGTTACCTTAAGTAATGCAGTCAGTTGGAGATTGTTGAGAGCAAACAATTTCAGGTCCTCCATGAAAAGGAGGTGAGATATAACACGACCACAATAAGGTACTTAAAGGTTTCAGTGCTAGGCATAACCACAAAGGGCTCAGACTGTCGCCCTGGAATATACCTCGCTCGATCTTTATAGGAACACCGCAATCCAAACTCGATCGACATCCTGGATAGCGCAATACGGTCCTCCATTGCCCCATACATGACCTTAAGAAGGTGCATAGAATTGTATCTACTTTATACAACTCCTGCACCCTCAAAAGCCAGGTATGTGGCTCGGAGTCGTAAGCCTTTTTGTAATCTATCCAGCATGTCGATAGATTTTTTCGATTACCTGTTGGCTAATGGCCATGTCAATCAGAAGGAGTTCTTTAGTACCACGCGCCCCACTCCTACATCCATTTTGAGAAACTGATAAAATTGAATTATCAAATATATGTTATTGTTATTATTATGTGTCTCTTTTTCACGGCTATTCTTCTAACATGGTGTTAAAAGAATAACCGGTCCTTTGGGAGGCTTACACGGGGATATAGATCCAACGTGCAGAGGCCCGTAGAGAACTTTAATCTAAAATGGGATGGGACACATGCCGCGGAGCCTCCACAACTGCACTACTGAGTACAGCTATGGACTAGCCGCAGCAAATGTAGGACTGTTGCAATGATGTGGAGTCTAATTTACTGTTTTATGGGGGTGGGTGTTAAATGGACTGGTAATAATGATACTATGGATAAAAAAACACCGGCACCTGCCAGGGATACTCCTATAGCATCCGTCCGCGTGGCAGGTGGTGACTCGCCAACTCACTAGATGGGTCCTCTCTAAACAGCCGCCCAAAGCAAACAAACTCTGCCATAAAGGCAGCCAGAGGGCAACACCGGTGCGAGTGGCTAGGGGTGTCGAGCGGTGCGGCACCGGTTTCGCCATTGCGGGCCTCGTGACAACGGAGGCCCGAAGTGGGTTTCCCCGTAGTTACGCCCTTGAGAATGACACTTCCACCCCCGAGCTAATAGCTCTAGCGGCTTCCCTTTGGCCGGCCGACCAAGGCAAGCCAGAGTTGAGAGTCCTGCGGGCACTCTTGGAAATCCACTCCGGCCAGCCAATAAAGGCAAGCCGGAGACGAGGCCCTGAACGACTCTCTGAAGCATTCGGTACCGCAGTGTCGCCACACACATTCAGCTCGCCACAAAGCTGCCCTGCGGTTGTATTCTTTTCATGTTGTAATATATCTTTGTTTATATTACACGATGAAGGTGATGTTTGAAAGCTGTTACTCTGCCCTCTGAGATTGCGTTAGTCTCATGATGAGATAACGGCTGCCCCAGAGGGGTTTTATTATTATTATTATTCTCTTTATTTATCTTATTTCTCATAGTTCATTTTATATTAATAAACTACATTTAAAAAATAAAAAAACGTTTAAAAATATAAAAGGGACCACGGAGACCCACCGGTGTCGGGTACAGGGACCAAGCCACCGGTGGTTAGGGCCTCAGAGACAGGAACTTCCTCACGATGCGTGCCGTGTCGAGAAGAACTGCCTTCTGAATCAAAGACTTGATCCAGCTGCCTAGTGCGAGCCTCTTTAGGTGTTGATCGAGGCTCTTGGCGATTAGCCCATTTACCGACACGACTATCGGCACAATGATCGCCGAATCCACATCCCACATGTCAACAATCTCGTGAGCTAGGTCCAAATATTTAATGTCCTTCTCTTTTTCTGCCTTCACGAGATTGCCGTCATGCGGTATGGTGATATCGATTATCATTGCGAGTCGCTCTGCTCGGTCTTTCACTACAATATCAGGCTTATTGGCTACAATAGTCCTGTCTGTAATGATAGACCGATCCCAGTACAACAATGCACGACCATTCTCGAGAACTGGGTCGGGCACATATCTGTAGTACGGTACCTCTGAACCAACGAGATTGTATTTAAGGGCTAGTTGCTGATGGATTATCCTGGCCACTTGGTTGTGTCTGTGCAAATACTGACCGTTGGCAAGACTCGAACAACCGGACACTATATGCCTGAGAGATTCCCCGGGTTGGTGACATGCCCGACATATGTCAATTGTCCCATCCCTCAGAATATATTTCCGGTAGTTGTTTGTCATGACAACTTCGTCCATAATTGCAAAGACAAAACCTTCGGTTTCTCCAAAGAGATCGCCGAATCGCAGCCAGGATATAGAAGCTGTAAAATTTACATCGGGCCCATGTAAGGCCCGGTAGAATCGTCCATGCAGCTCCTTGCCCCTCCATACTTCCCGTCGGTCCTCCGTACTAAGTACTGCAGGTTTGTGCCAGTTCTCTTTAGCCAGAGCGAGCGGGGTAAGTCCGGTATCAATTATGACTACATCGCGATGCACATCCACACTCATCTGCAGAAAATAATCTCTGAGGTTGCACACCTCGCGGTTGTGGAGGGTCTTAGCACATAAAAAGCCTCGACCCCCACATTTCCGCGGGATGTACAGCCTCATTACCGATGAGCGTGGATGATGCATTCGATATGCAGTCAGCATTGAACGGACTTTTCTATCCAGGGCATCTAGTTCAGTCTGGGTCCACCTGAGTATGCCGAAGGAATACATTAGGACTGGCATGGCCCACCCGTTGCAGGCTCGCACCTTGTTGCCACCTGATAAAAGACTGTTAAGTACTTTTCTCAGGCGGCCAAAGAACCGAGCCTGCAACGTCTGTTTCATGTCAGTCTCAGAAATATTCAAAGACTGCGACATACCCAGGTATTTGTAGGTCTCAGTTGGGGAGAGGGATCTAAGTTGTATGGAATCTGAGAGTTGAATCCCTGCAGATTCCATAATCCTGCCTCTCTTTACATGCATGACCGCACATTTATCCACACCAAATTCCATCCTGATAGAATTACTAAAGGTTTCGGTTACCTTAAGTAATTCTGTCAGTTGGAATTTGTTGGGGGCAAATAATTTAAAGTCATCCATGAAAAGGAGGTGAGATGTAACATGACCTCCTCTCCTCAACCGATAGCCTAGCCCTGAAGCCTCTAACAAGGTACTTAGAGGGTTCAGGGCCAGACAAAACCACAAAGGACTCAGACTATCGCCCTGGAAAATACCTCGCTCAATCCTTATTGGAGCACCGCAACCCAAACTCGATCGACATCCTGGATAGTGCAATACGGTCCTCCACTGCCCCATACATGACCTTAAAAAGGTGCATAGAGTTGCATCTACTTTATACAACTCCAGCACCCTCAAAAGCCATGTATGTGGCACGGAGTCGTAAGCCTTCTTGTAATCTATCCAGCATGTCGATAGATTATTTCGGTTACGGCGCACCTGTTGGCTAATGGCCATGTCTATCAGAAGAAGTTCTTTAGTACCACGGGCCCCACTCCTACATCCATTTTGAGAAACAGATAAAATAGAATTATCAAATATATGTTTTGTTAATTTCGTTCTCAAAATGGATGTAAGGAGTTTATATATTGTTGGCAAACAGGTTATCGGCCTATAATTTTTGGGGTCCGTGGCACTACCAGACTTATGGAGTAGGTGAGTGACACCGGATGTTAAAAAATCTGGTAGCGACCCCGATTCCAGTGATGACTGGAATTGAGATGCTAAGCAAGTATGCGAACTACGGAGCCATTTGAGCCAAAAATTGTGCAGCCCGTCCGGTCCCGCTGATTTCCAGTTCGGTAACGAACGGACTGCACTGGCTATATCATCGTTTGTAATTGATATTGGCTCCATTGTTGGTATTTGTTCGCATACTCGCTCAACAGTCTCAATCCAGTCACTCTCCGTGTGGTTGACAGGCGTCGACCAGATGCTGCGCCAGAATGTATTAGTAGCATCATCATCCGGTCGACCCCCATCAACGTCACCGGCCGTGGACTCGGGTCGCTCCCATCTTCTGTACACCCACCTCTCGTCTCTCTGGAATGTGCGATTCAGGCAATACCGATCCACTCTTTTTTTGTATCGCCTAATACGGTTTGCCCATGCATAAAGCTTTTGTTTTAGGGTGTCGATGCGCTCTGTAACCCGAGATAAATAATCTTGGGAACTGATACCAGTTCCCGCAAAGGCTCGAGTTACAAAGCGCATCACTTTTGGTCGGGTATTGCCCATCTTGAAAGAGGAGAGCTTGCCAATGAGTGCCCTAGTCTCAGCAATACGACACTCAATCCTGCGTTGCCAAGCTGGCACAGTAGTGGTCTGTCGAGTAGCGGTATTATTTACAGGCAATTTAACCCCTGCTACTCGACACGCCGCAACCGCCGCACAATACAGGAATGAATGTGTATCGCTGAGATTTTCACTAATATCAAAGTGAGTTGACAGTAATGTGTCTAGGGCACTCACCAGCGCTATGTTTCTTTTATGCATGGGCAAACGAGGCAAACGAGGCCGAATATTTGGGTCCATGGATCGGTATTCCGCAATAGCACATTCCAAAGCACTCCTTAACTGATCGTTGCACTGGGTACTTACATGAGAAGTCTCGTCATCTACCTCTTCATCAACTGGATTTACCAGTTGCTGTTGCGCAACCACTGTGCCAGGCTGCGTTGCAAAAGTGATGGGGAGACTTCTCTGCACGTCAGAGCGAAGTCTCTCAAGTACGGAATCATTCAACAGGCGACACCGTTGGATGGCCCGCACTTGATCCGATAGCCGTTGTGTTGACACGTCGACAGCTGGCTCAAGCGCCTGAAACAAAGGCAGCATTCGAACACGGTACGCACTGAGGTTAGTTCCTCCCTCTGTTGCCACAAAATATGCCCGCATGACGTTTTCATTCATCGAACTCGTCCATCTCATGCGGTGCACATCACCACCGGTAGCGGGGGCCCTGTTCGAGACCGGTGGGTCTCGGGGTCCCAAGCGTGTCGGTGGCCGGCCTCTCCCTCGCCGACGTACAGGTGGTGGCGACGTCGGTGGCGAGAAGTACTCGTCGCTCGACGAGCTCGACGCCTCTGCAATTGCCGACAACTCTGTTGTAGGTGCCGGCGGCTGCGAGGCGGAGCTGAGCGACGAGTCCGGGGGTGTAATTCGTGCAGCAGCTGCCCTAGCTCTTGTCAACATCTCATTATGATATCATTTTCTCGTTGTATTTGTATGTTTATCTTTGTTTATTTACATTCTCGTAGGGGATTTGTCATTGACGTAAGACGTCATCTTGAATAATGTTTTTGTATTTACTTTTCATAATTAATTTAATGGTTTCTTGATATAATTAAATGTTTATGCGGTAAAAAAGTCCTTCTTGTAGTAATAAAATATATATCTGAATCCAAAACTATGTTAAATTATACAGATATAAATATTCGAGAAAAATTGTATGTCGTCTTGTTGACTTGTTGCTAGGTTATTATTATTATTATTATAAAATCTCTTTCACGGGTATTATTCTAATTTGTTAGAACAATACCCGCCCCTTTGGCAGGCGTACATGGTGTAACGTAAAAAAGACCTTTCAGGTGTCCACTGTTACGTTATCCCTACTAGGGTGTTTTTAAATGAGAAACGTAGTTAAATGTTACAATAAAAATTGATTTAATTCTCAATTAATTTTAGACATCATTTAGCAAGCGAAAAAATTAGGAATTAATAAAAAATTACACAGGGTCGCGTGATTCGGCGATGGGAGGAGTTGATGTTGAGAATCCCGCTGCCGGTTCGTCCAGGAGAGTTGGTTGACTTAGCTCGTCTCGCAGCCGCCAGAAAAAGGGCCGAATGCAGCCAGCGCTTCAATATTTATAGGAGCTCGCGGTGCGGTGGGGGCGGAGGTGCAAGCGGCCGAGAGGTGGTGTCCTCTCGACGTTACAGCGACGTCACACACCCCCCCCATTAGGCCAGAATTTTCCCAGAGGGAAAATTCTGTGGCTGGTAGGCGGCAACTGCATTCGGAGACCCTGAAACAGATGAGTGGTAGTGGTGTCAGTAGGTTAAATACAAGGTAACTATTAACCCTGAAAGAGGAAAAAAAAAACAAGTATAACCCTCGGCCATTCATACGTCACCAAGCATTGAACGTTCCTATTACCTGACATACATCACATTCAAAAGGCCCACACACAATCATACGTATGAACAAGCCAGCATTCATTCACGATGCGAGTCGTATTCATTATAATACACGACGCGCGAAGAGGTTATTATACGTGAGTTTTATAGCAAATAGCCACCCAGTCTATGTTGGTAGGCACCACCTGACCACCCATATTCGATAAGTGAAATTAATTGAGAGAGTATAAGTCGTAAACCAATATTACAATCTTACTATATTACGATACTAACAATCATACGCTTAGTTGGCAGTATCACAAACAAATTGCTCATTAACAAGGTAGATGCAATATTGCAAGGACAATTTGTATTCATTTAAAATGGAATAACAATGAAGGTTTGAACCAGTGAACACGTGAGTCATCACTGCGCGCTTAGCGCTTACCGCATTCCATTCTCGCGGACAAATAACTGGTTTCTGATTATGATACAAAATCGACAACGGCAAATACACAATTCGGAATAGGTTGCAATGTATAGTACATCACCGCAGGAGACAATCGATGACATAGTGTACACAACCATAGCCAAAAACACAAAAAAAATATTCGCGGCAAGATGTAATGTATAGTACATCGTCGAAGGAGACTGTCGACGACATAGTATACACTACCATAGTTAAAAAACACAAAAAAAAAAATAAACGCGATCGAGAATCGAACCACAGACCGATCCGACACAACCTTTCAGCCACTGAGCCATACGGGAAAAAATTTTTTTTTTATTATATTTCGATCAGTCATTACTAAAGCTATATATAACAAGATATTTGGGTACATGATTTAGCTGAAATTAGGAGTTAAAGATTTTTATATTATTTGTAACGAAGTGTTAAGTTATTTTAGTGATTAGTTCATTAGTGATGAGCATTAATCATTACATTCTTAAACTTTGCAGTGAGTTAATTTAAGATCTTTTATATGGCAATCACCAAGAGAAACATATCTGATATTTATATAGTTATGTGAAAGTTGGATAGTTATCAGATAGTTGGATAATTAGTTAGATAAATAACAGATTCTTTGTAACAATATTACATTTAATAAACTTTATTACAATTTATAACTGAAATATTTATTCATTTTATGTTAGCATGTTTACATAAATCATTAACACAACACAATGCATTATCTTGTGAGCTTCGACTCGGAAACAAAAGAACCATTGTTGGCCTTCAAAAATAATTATGTAGGTAATTATAACTTCGCATACATATGCGTCTTACATTGTTGTTAATGACACTGTACCCAATCGTTTATAAACACATTTATGCTATAATAGAATAAGATTCAATTATTTTATTCAGCTTTTGGGTTTAAAATAGTTGATTGAGAAATACGAAAGGGTATTCTTAAACTTGTACATCAATTAATTCGCTTTAGTTATTAAAGTATATAAATTATTGATTTATGTATAATTAGTTATTTAAGTATTGAAATTATTTATTAATTTGTGTGTAAACAGCCACTTTAGTTATTTAATGAGGTATAAATATTATTTATTTGATTCATATGTAAATAGGCACTTATTTATTCAAGAAAAGAAGTTATTGATTCAATTTATGTGCAAATACCCACTTTAGTTAAAGTTAGTTTCAATTCAATTAAGTTTGATAAATTCAGTTAGATATAATAATATTTGCGTTAACACAAGAACACAATATAACCACTACTTAAACTGGTCTAGTAAAACCAGATGCATAGCATTTAGTAAAAAGGAAACAAGTTACATATTGACAATTAAGTAGTTTACCGGCCGTCAGCGGCTTAATTTTACCATTTATTTATCATTATATGTTTTATATATTTCAATAGAAACCAGACATTGAAAGAACAATCCTAACGACACAAAACATTACAAAAAGAACATAATTCAATAATTGCGACGCAGGAATTTTATGTTTGAGTTCACAATGAACAGTAAATGCATAAATAGATGCATTTGCAAATGACATACCGATAGGCAGTAACAAGGAGATAAAATCGAAGACCAAAAACAACGATTGTAGCATAATAAACATTTGACAAAACGAACAACTAATAATTCTACGATGATATTCGTATTTCTATACCAAATAGACAATAATTACATTCGTTCATTATTGTTAGTGAGCAACCTGCATGTGACACGTGTACATTTTATTAATAAATGAACGCGGAATTCTAGCTAGATACCTAGTATATAATACGCTAGCATCTTAGGTACGTTCATTCTCAGCCAGTCCAACTATGTTAGGTACACGTGGTATAATAAAGATGCAACTTTCTTAGTAAGAAAGAAAAGAATAGTTAATATTAAAAGATAATCGCCGTAGTAGGCGGTAAAAGTATTAAATAATACCGACTATATAGAAATATACCGCCGTACAAAATCACTAGCAGAAGGTTATAGTAGAAAATAGAAAGAAATAAAAAGAGAAGGGTGTGAATTCGTTCCATAAGTCAGCCAAAGCAGATTATTAGCAATAATTACCAGTAGCACTTAATTACCTTAGTGGCATTTAAAAAAGCTAATCGCGAAGCATACGATCAACGAAGGTGACCTTAGCACGTCGTTAGTGGACGTGAGGTCATAAATCGCAATACAAAGAATGCAATCAAGGAATGTGACCACAGCGAGTCATTTAGTTGACACGTGGTCGCAAGCAAAACGATTATAACTTGTTACTTATGCGGTTGATACAAAATTAATTATCACACGCGGCAACAGAAATAGTTATAATATAAAAATGCTTACCAAGCGTAGTAAGCAAAAACACATACCACTAAAACACTAACACTGCTTTGGAACGATTTCACACATACACAAAAAATAAAAAAAAACTCACCGGGCAGCGGATTCTCAACAAAACCCTACCTATAATATTCCCGTAGGCGCCACTGTAACGTAAAAAGGACCTTTCAGGTGTCCACTGTTACGTTATCCCTACTAGGGTGTGTTTAAATGAGAAACGTGGTTAAATGTTACAATAAAAATTGATTTAATTCTCAATTAATTTTAGACATCATTTAGCAAGCGAAAAAATTAGGAATTAATAAAAAATTACACAGGGTCGCGTGATTCGGCGATGGGAGGAGTTGATGTTGAGAATCCCGCTGCCGGTTCGTCCAGGAGAGTTGGTTGACTTAGCTCGTCTCGCAGCCGCCAGAAAAAGGGCCGAATGCAGCCAGCGCTTCAATATTTATAGGAGCTCGCGGTGCGGTGGGGGCGGAGGTGCAAGCGGCCGAGAGGTGGTGTCCTCTCGACGTCACAGCGACGTCACAATGGAGACATAGGTCCAACGCGCAGAGGCCCTTTGAGAGTTTTAATCTAGAATGTGATGGGACACACCTACTGAGGAGCCTCCATAACTGCACTATTCAGTACAGTCACGGGTTAGCCGCAGCAGGTGAGGGACTATTGCTACTATGGAAACTAATTACTCTGGGCTATTGGGATGGGTGTTAAATGGATAAGTTTAGATGAAAACTATAGATGAATGCCGGCGCTTGCCCTAAGTACTCTTATAGTACGTCGAAAAGGGGCAGACGGTGACTCGCCAACTCACTAGCTATGGGCCCTCTCTAACTAGCCGCCAAGGCAAACAAACTCTACCATAAAGGCAACAAGAGGGCAACACGGGTGTGAGCGGCTAGGGGTGTCGAGCGGTGCGGCACCGGTTTCGCCATCGCGGGTCTCGTGACCCAGAGCGGGTTTTTCCGTAATTACGCCCTTGACATTGACACTTCCACCCCCAAGCTAATAGCTCTTGCGGCTTTCCTCTGGCCGGCCAACTAAGGCAAGCCAGAGTCGAGGGTCCTGCGGGCGCTCTTAGAAATCCACTCCAACCAGCCAATAAAGGCAAGCCGGAGACGAGGCCCTGACCGACTCTCTGAAGCAATCGGGACTTCAGTGTCGCCACACACATTCAGCTCGCCACAAAGCTGCCCTGCGGTTTGTAAGCTTTCTTTTCATCTTGTAACACATGTTTTGTTTATGTCACAGGATGAAGGTGATGTTTGAAAGCTGTTACTCTGCCCTTTGAGATTGCGTTAGTCTCATGATGAGATAACGACTGCCCCAGAGGGGTTTATTATTATTATTATTATAATTATATTATAAATGAATTGAATGGAAAGTCTGAACTGTACTCCTGTAATTATTCATCACCATAATCGTCCTAGCGTTATCCCGGTTGCATCTAAGACTTGCACGTTTAGGATCCCGGGGTCCGCTTACTATTCTAACCAGATATGACAGAATATCAACTTAGTCGTGTTATTATTATTACTAATGAGAATTATTCATATTATGATTATTACAGAATCATTTTTATATGATGATTACAAACTGAATGAGTGAAGACAGAATTACTCACCAAATATGTATATAAGGCAAAAGTGTATGGGCAAGCCGGTCGCGGCCGACCTCGTAGGACATTCGTCGACCAAATTGGTGACGTTCTTAAAAACAGAAAGGTCCGAAGCACCCGGAACCGGCAAGCATGTATGAAAAGAGTATTTAATGTAGAGGAAGCGCGTGAGGTTTGTAAGGATAGAAGCAAGTGGCGTTCCGTTGTCTCTGCCTACCCCGACGGGAAAAGGCGTGAGTATATGTATGTATGTCTGTAAGATTACTATTGATTACTAACTTTTTTATCGTCTTCGTCCACATGGACTGCAATACCTATTTTTTCATACAGACATACCTACAGACATTAGAATAGAATAGAATAATATTTATTTGCATAAATGTGGTAACAATAAGGTGTTATCAAAAATTGGTGCAGCACGTTTACCATTTACATGGCATACAAATATATAAAGTCATTTACACAATTATATCTATGCATTCATTTACATTACATTACCAATAGGTTACACATTCACTTTAGGTACATTTGTCATACGGATCACACATAGACAGTCTATGTGTGATCCGTATTTATTAAAATGTTTACAATTACCAACCAAACTATAATGTCATTAATGTCATTATTCATTTGAAATGTCAGAGGGAAATTGTCAAGATAATAATAAAAAATAAATAAACCGGTCAAGAGCGTGTGCGAGTGTTCCGTACAAACCTGTAGCTATATAATAATTATTTAAAAAATATGTGATGTCAAAATTTTAGCTTTTCGAAATTTTCTATGAGCTATAAAACGTTGCTTCATGCCAAGATTCTAGATCGACTGGAAGTACCCTTTAGTTTTGACTTGAACATTTGATATGGATTTCAATCAATCAAAGTTCATCCCTACGGGTTCATGAATAACGGGTAGCACCTTTAAAGTAGGTTTTGATTCCCTTGTCAGTAGTTACGTGGAAAATATGCTAAAATTGCTGTTTCTTTTGATTGCGTTGAGATAGAAGTATGATTTTGTTACAGCTTAAAGGTATTATAGACCCGAGTATTTGATATTAATTTCAATTTAATAACTTTACGCGTTCATGAGGAAAGGGGTAGTAACTTTAAAATTAATACAAATATTTTGTTTATATGATGTAAGTAAAATTTACGGTTTTCGCAATTTTTCCTTTATCTGTGCTCTAATACATTGTTTCAAACTAAATTTCAAGATTCTGAGTTCAAGGAGAGTACCCTGTAGGTTTTGATTCCCTTTTTCTTTGGTGTTGGCTTGGAAAATCCTCATGGAGTCCCTCCGTCCTGGGGGAAGGGCGAAAGGGACTGTCAGACTCTTACTGACTAAAAAGCAACCCTCCTGTGTTTCTCATGTACCCGTGTGTCAGAGGGTCGGGTATCGCTGAAGCATTCTTCGCTACCCCCTGACGGGTATTGACCCGCCAGATGGTCAGGCGGGCCCCGAACAAAACCCCCTTTGCGGCGGATTAAGGTTTTGGGCTCCGCCGCCAAAACACCCATCGGCCGCAGAGGATAGGGAGGACGGCAACCTGGCAACACCGCATCTCCTCTTCCTCTGCGGTCCCACCGCGACGCAGCCACGGTGCGCCCCCATTTGATCGCTGGAGATAGGGCGCGCGGCAACGCAACACCGACACGCCTCTTCTCCCGCAACCGCGCCCGACTGCGAGGGACAAACAGAACTGTAACCCGCACCCGCACCTTTGGACGCGTCCTGCGCAGGCCCCTCCAAGCCCACGCGGAGCGTCCACTCCCGGGATCTCTCTTAGCTTCACCGCGGGTGTCCAAGCCACGGTTACTGAGCCTCCCCACCACGACAAGGTGGAGATCCCACGGGGGGAGGTTTTGATTCCCTTGCGAGTTTCGAAAATTTGCGGAAATTTGCAGCATAAGCGACTGTATCTTTTGATTGCGTTGGTTTAGAAGTTTGATTTTTTCACAGCTTCATAGGACAGTAGATTTGACATACATTTCAGATTGATACCTTCACGCGTTTCTGAGAAAAAGGGTCTTGACAGACGGACGGACAACAAAGTGAGGATCACTAATAAACTAAATAAGGGTTCCGTTTTTCATTTCGAGGTACGGAACCCTAAAAAAAAGCAATAATTAAAAGAAAATGTCCAGTGTATGGTTGTCAAGATCAGGGTGGAGAAACAATACTTAATTTATATTTATTTAATTAGTGTAAAATCGTACATTTTGAAATCTAGGTAATCTTGGACTGAATAAAAGCATTTCTCGCTAAGCCACCTGAATAATTGTTTTTTGAACAAGTTAGTTTTGAGATCTTTGACACTTTGTGGAAGATGATTATAAATTCGGATAGACATGACATAACTCTTTCTACTTCAGATTTTTTATGAGTGGAAGAATTAAATTACTAGGGCAAAAAATTAAAATTACAGACCTCTTTTCTGCAGGTATAAAGATCAGGATTTAATTTTACAATAACACACATTTACACAAAAATATACATACAAGGAACAGTAAGTAGTGATAACTCTTGAAATAGTGGCTTACAACTATTCCATGGACGCTTATTATATAGTGCTCTTACGCACTGTTTTTGTGCTACAAAAATGGTACCTATCATTACTGAGTTTCTCCATATTGTGATGACGTATCACAGATTTGACGCTACATATGCATGGTATGCCTGTAATGCTGTCTCTCTATTAGTGATATTGGTGAGTCGCCAAAGTGCATAGACGAAGCGATTTATTTTTTTACATAAAATCTCAATATGCGCCCTCCAAGTTAACTTTGCATCGAGGGTTATGCCAAGGAAAGCATGCTTCATCTACTTCGGTTAGTTGTTGACCATCATACTTCAGCATTACATCTTGTTTCTTACTCCTTTATTGTGAAATTGGATGAATTTAGTTTTTTATATATTAGCGGCAATTATTATTAGTCATCCAGCTGACAATATCACAAATAGTTCTATTTAATTCTTCTTCATAGACTAGATCTTTCTGATACGGTATTACTACAGAAACATCATATGCGGAAAGAATGCATTGGTACTTTGTGATGGAAGGCAGATCATTATTATACAATAAGAAAAGTAATGGACCCAAAATACTACCCTGGGGTACACCTACATGATTAAATTTTGTCTGCGACTGAACTATGACCTTCTCATTACTTGAATTGACATTGCTTATTTCAACACGTTGCATTCTGTTGTGTAGATAGCTAGTTATCCACGAAAGAGCGGGTCCACGTATTCCATACGCCTCACACTTCCGCAGAAGCACTTTATACGTTACACAATCAAAAGCGCGGCTCATGTCAAAAAATATAGTTGTTATCGGTGTTTTCTTATTAACGTATTGGACAATTTTATCAATTAATTTAAAAGCTACTATAGACGTAGATTTGCCTTTCTGAAAGCCATGTTGTTCTGGACAAAGTATTTCATATTTCGTTATAAAGGACATTAGACGCCTATGCATAATCTTCTCCAGGATCTTAGAAAGTATAGGTACCAAAGCTATTGGTCGGTAATTAGATACAACGCTCTTCTGGCCCTTCTTATAAATAGATTTAATTACAGTAGTTTTTAGTCTATCAGGGAACTTACCCTGGAGGAAAGATAAATTTATTATATGCGCTAGTGCCGACGATATGTAAGGATTGCATGTTTTCAAGATATGTGTGGGCAACTGGTCGTAACTAACAGAACACATGTTTTTGAGAGAAACGATGATCCTCTCTACTTCCTTAGGGTCTGTTGGAAATAGGTACATACTAGCATTATTTCTATCAATGCGTAAGATGTTTTCATCAGTTTTAGATTTCAACCTAGCGTCATTGTCGTTAGCCAAGTTTATAAAATAATCGTTGAAAATATTTGCTATTTTGGTTGGGTTATATTAGATATTAGATTCAATATTAGAAAAGGACTGTGTATTTCCACCAGTAGAACCGTTTGAATTGAGACTATTTTTAATTACATGCCAAGAAGCCTTACACATGTTTTTGGATTTAGATATATATGACTTGTTAGTTATTTTCTGAGACATAGCGGCACATTGCCTGAATAGTTTATTATATGTTTTGTATTTATTTTTATCTATAAAATTTATATCTCTGAAAGCGCTTCATTTTAGATGATTGCCGCAAACTGTTAGTTATCCAGCATAATTTATTGATGTTAATTTGCGTTTTTAGTTTAAAAATAGGAAAACAAAGGTTAAAAAATAAAATAAGAGTATCATGAAAGAACGGAAATGCCGAGTTTAAGTCGTCTTCTTCAAAAAATTCTGACCATGAAAGTACTTTTAGACAATTTGAATATTGTTTTATATTCTCCTCTCACATACTTAAATAAACATTGCATGTCATATTTATACTAGATATAGACTTGAATGCCATACTTATTTGGTGAGGTTTTATTTTCCTCACTATTCATAAAGAGCTCTTAGTGTATCCACTAAAATTTTAGTTACACCAATTAACCAATTAAGAATTTCTAAAGACTTTTGGCTTACACGTGCATGTAGCTGATCATTTCTTTTGCTCTGGCAATACTCTAACAATACCAATGGATACAAATTTCAACTCAGCGGGATTATAAATAATTTTGTAATAAGTTTGTAATAAAAATAAACTATGGACGAGTCTTTTCTCGGTTTCTGGAAAAAAGTTTATAGATACAGTGACTATTTTATACAATTTAATTGTCATATAAAAAAATATATATAATATTTGCCCTACGCTTAAATCTTAAAACGCATTACAAACATAATGTAAATACGTGTGTGCAGTGAACAACACTAGCAGTTAGTAAGGCGACTGCCCGATGGCTATGCATAAATAATTAATTTTTATTAACAACTTTGTCTCGTATGAGCATCAATCTACAAAACTTGGTGCCTTGCAGTGGCGAGGTAAACCTTTTAACTATTGTGCCACCATGCAGTTCTATCACACATAAATAATTTAGAAATCTTAAGTTGTTTTAACAGTTTCGCTAAGAAGAAGGAAAACAATAAAGCGACAGTAGTTCACGATACTAGAAAAAGCAGAAAATTTTATGAGAACTACTGTAGCGAACTTTACTCACACCAAGTTATACTATTTTAAATTATGTGATAGTATTATCATTTTTCATTCTCCTAGCGTTATCCAAGTTAGACCCCGGGGTCCGCTTACTAGTCTAACCGTATTTGACGGAATATTAGCTTTTCCACAGAGCGACTGCCTCTCTGACCTTCGCAACCCAAAGGAATATCTCTATTCCATGGTTTAGACTAGTGTCAGTTTATTCATAGTACTAACTTTCTATAACGACTGTTCATTGTATCACTAACTTCATGATAGTCGGGACAGACGGCTTAAAGTGCTCTCGGAGGCACGAGACAAGGGATAATCAACAATTCAATACGATAACTCCGAAAACTGATTGGTGCGCGCGGTGGATTCGAATCCGATACCATCTGCATGGCAGTCTGTTGGTATCTCCACCAGGCTATAAAATTATCGATGTAAGTAAAAGAGAAGGAAAACTTGATACAAACCCTATACCAACCCGTTTGACCAGCGTGGTATAGTAGGCCAATTCCTCCTTTCAAAGGAGAGGCCTAGTCCAGCCGTGGACTGTTAAAGGCTGATGATGATGATGAAGTAAAAGTTACAAAACATGTTAAGGCAGATTAGATGTTCAATTTTAATGCGTTTGTGTGCGTGTATGTCAAACAACAAAAATATGTTAACTTTTAAACAAGTTAGCTCGTTTTAAAAAAAAGTAATATAATAATTAATTATTGAATTAATTATGTAGGTTTACTTTATGTAACTGACTTATTAAAACAGCCTTGTACTCAGAAGCTACTAGTACTAAGCAGACGTACAGCCTATGTTGCCGTCACTGACAGCGCAATACATTATTCTTAGGTCTGAAGCTTAGGATATTCAAAGCCTTAATGGAAACATACGTCGTGGTTAATACCGAAGCCGTCTCGTGTCAATACATAATGCACAGGTATATAACTATATTGTCTTTGGGTATCCGTTGGAAAGCTTAGCACCCGGCTACGACTTTGGTGACGGGCGATGCGGTAAGCGCCGATGACTGGCGATACGACGGTCAGGACAAGCTCTATTACGTCCTTGCTACTATCGACTTGGCGTGGACGTCTAAAGACATAGCATAGACACCGCACCGCCCGTCTCGGGTCGTGTCGCTCCTTGTTAAGCATGAAATCGTGGCCGCTACGTCGCTGACGGCAAAGCGAAATAAAACGGCCGGGTGAAGCCTTTCGCTTAGGCCCGAATCCCTCGATCCCACACTTAGAAAGCTTTGTTCTCGTTATTATATCAAAATATCAAGTTACTAAATTAAATAGAACACATAATAGCGTTTGTATAAGCTATCAAATTACAAAGTAATTTGGGTTAAGTAGCGAGAAATTGTTTGATATGTTTGTAAGTTAAATATTAAGTAAATTATTTTTGCTGCAGTGCGCTGATGTTTTGGTAATCAGTGGTACTGCCATATTGTATCGTAAAAAGGCACTGTAACTATAAACTTTTTGATTATTGTCATTTATAGGTATGCCTCATTAACACAATTACTGAGTATTTTAAACGGATAACTTAAATTTGCCTTTGAACTTAATTTTCTCTCTGGGGGTAATAACATACGTCTACTATATTATAATATAATATAATCAAGAGGAAAGATTTGTATTTTTGTATGTTTGTTATGCATAAACTAAAAAAGTACTGGACCGATTTGAAAATACTTGCACAATTACAATGCGACATTATCCCTGTGTAACATAGGCTATATTTATTTCTAGAAAATATAAGGGATCCCTACAAAAGTATCAATAATCATAAACAATACCACGGCGTAAGAAAATTTTCCAGAAAATCTTTTTCATCGCGTGCGCTGCTAAAACTATTAATGACACATAAAAATATGCTACACATAGGCTACTCATTATTCCCTACAAAAAGCCCGCGATGATATTGGTCTATCTCCTAAGGAAAATCCTCAGTAACCATTTTTATCAAAAAAAATGAAAAAATATAATAGGTTATTTTCGAAGCTAATTTATTAAGCAATACAGTATTATTTGTTAATATTAAATTTATAATAATGAAATAAATTATTTTATGTTCAAGAAGACTGTTTCTATACCTGGAGGATTACATTTTGTTTTATTTAAATTGAACATGCCATTCAAAACATATTACGAATGTAAAAGTACGGCAGGAGGGTGCATCAAATGAAAATGTAGGCAATTGCCCTGGAAATGAATAACTTTAGTCCTATATACATAAGACTAAAAAGTATACAATTTATTCACATACAGCATATCGCAGTCCACTGCTGGACATGTGTATCACGGTAGCAGTGAGTCAATAGGAAGATTTGGCCTACTATACGCACGCTGGCCAGACGGGTTGGTATGCAGTTTGATGTAGAGTTTTCCGTATTTTCGTAAAGTATATATGCTTCGTGTTTCAATAGTCGCCTCTTAAGACACCCACGGAATGAAATGGGGAAAACACTTTGTATCCCCAATCCAAAAGCACAGGGACAAAAAAGGGTATAAATTAAATATGAAATTAAAAAACGTTGAGAAGAAAAATAGGTTTATGGATGTGCACCTGAGATGTGTGAACTTGAGATGTGGCTACACCTATGCTATTTAAGGCTACTGTGTGGCACCCGTGACTCATAGCATAATGTTATATACAGGCTGTAAAAAGACCCTTAACGAAAACTGAAACCCTATAATTTACCAATCATTACTAACATTTTTTACCTCTGTACCATACCTGGGACATGACTGGTTCCGGAAATATTGAGGCCCAAAGTTACTATGATTTTTTTGTTATTAGGTCCAATATGGATGCATTTACCCTGCCAACCTGTTCTATAAATATCCTATGCACCCATAGATAAGTAGGGATTACGAAAATTGCACGCGCGTACTTTTAATTGCGGATTTAAAAATGTGGTTCCTTAAAAAAAGATCGTTTCCCAGGATTTATTTTCGCTTAGTATGACTTGGCATGATGTCCAAAACGAGTAGACTTCGGCTTGGTGATGACTGATGATTCTTGTGACACCCTGTATACTATCTTGGCCTTCCTCGATACATGAACTGAGAAGTGTTTAAACACAAAGAATTATTCAAATTAGACCAGTTGATCTTGAGACTAGCGCGTTCAAGCAAACAAAAAACGTTCGTTTGTTTGTTTGCTCTTCAGCTTTATAATATTTGTTTCGCATAATTTTATGAAAATGTTGTTATTTTTAAATAACTCCCGCACTAAAAATAAATTCTGTATAGCGAGCAACTTTACAAACATTCAATCAACGGATACAAATAACATCCAGGCTCGAAATAGCAAATTGTCGACCACACATGGTGTTATTTCGTGTGGGCATCGAACCCACGACACACAGTGTGGACCTAAACAGCGATGCTTATACCACTACGCCATACGTAATAGTCACCATAACAGCCTTCCGCAATCCATTGCTGGACATAGGCCTCTCCTATTTTTCATCCCAATAGCATTATGACTATTGTGAGCCTATAGGACTTGGCCTTACCTGCGACCTACCGAATACTACCCTGACCAGACGGGTTAGTAAAGACTATCATGTCGGGTTTTCCTTTTTCTACGCGAAGGTACTATTTGTTTCGTGGATTTTCCTACCATCGTTTTACGTCGCTCATGGAATAAAATCGGGTAGTGACTTTCTACCCTTAATCCCTCACCAATCGGCAAAATTTAGAAAATATGTAAGAGTAATTAAATAAATGGAATAGATTTTTTGCATTATAACTTAAAATATTTGAAGAGTAAAAAAGCGGTTAAAGCTGCGGGATATGACAGGATATCTGCTGAAATGCTCAAGGCGTCGCTGCAAGCCTGCTGTACCTTCTATTTCATAAATGTTGGCAGACCGGTCACGTACCAAGTGACTGGAACAGGGCCGTAATGTTAGGGCAAACGGTACACGCTACAAGGGCACAGGGTCTCAGCACGAATACAAAAAAATCGCGGTATAAGCTTCCTGAGTGATGTTGGCAAATTGTATGCAAAGATACTGATTGAAAGAGAGATCTCTGAAACTGATTGAAAAATTTGGGATGTGCAAGCGGGATTCAAAAAGGGAATGGGATGTAGGTACGGATCAAGTCTTTTCCTTAAGATGCATTTCAGAGAAAATCTTAATTAATCACCTTTATTCACCTGGAAAAGGCTTACGATCGAGTAGTGAGGGATGAACTTCGGTCAACACTATCTGTGTATGGAGTGAGCTACAGTCTGATACGGGCACTTACATTCTCATATAGGCATTCAATTGCATGTGTCAGAATAAACGGGGCCTACAGGGACTGGTTTAACATTGATCGTGGTGTTAGACAGGGTTCTGTAGCGTGTCCTTAGCTGTTCAAACTGTTCATGGACAGTTGTCTGACTGATTTAAAAGAGTCTGAATGTGGATTAAGAATGGGTGAAACAGTGTTTAAGCCCCTTCTATACACTTACGATCAGGTTCTTTTTGCGAACTTAGCGTTTCATTGGCAGTAGATGGTCACCACGATGAATGAGGCGTATAAGAAAAAAGGCATGAAAGTGAATGTAAACAAGACTAAGACCGGTTATAGAAAGGGAAGATAATGTAACTGAATGTAACATAATGATAGGAGATGCAAAAGTGGAACAAATGAATGATTTTGTGTATTTAGGGTCTTAGTTTACGAGAAATGGAAAATGTGAGGGAGATGTTTAAAGGAGAGTGAAAGCAGGATATATTGCGAATGGCGCCTTACAGTCCATCATCAGGAATGGTATTATCCCAAAGGAAGGCTCGCTTTGCTATAGTACTGCGGAGATTTTTGGTTTGTTTTGTTTTAATCTACGAGTATAGGACTATGTAGGTATAAAATTATGGTGAATCATAAATATTTCAAGGGCATGATTTTTTAACAAAAGTAGTTCTATCGTTTATTTTTCAAGCTACATGCTTCGTGGTCATAAAAGACAAACGAGAAGTTTAGCATGATATAAAGTTTCAATCAAACAACTCGATGGGCTGAGAGCAAAAAAATCTTAAACGATCGCATTCTAAGAAATACCAATTTTCAAATTGGATGGCCTGCTATAAAATGTCAATTCCAAACTTAGTCCGGAACAACGTGCTTATCTTACCATGAAAGACATTCACACCCAAATAGGGTACAAACGTCGTAACGTAACGCATTGTTTGTCTGAATGGCTACCATGAAGTGGTCAGAAAGATCGGTATAATGTCACTTTAGTAGCTCGTTTTTGAGGTTTTACACTAGTCCATTAGTTCAGGTTCAGGAGGTAACCTTTTAATTTCACAAGTGTTATGTTGATTGTGAATAGTACTTACGAGTCTTAAAATATTAATTCCGCCAGTAATGGGTATTCATATTTTCTTTTTGCTGTGTCTACCATATTGCATATATAAAAAATCTGCAGTAAAATATTATTAGATGTATTTTCTAATCATCATCATATCAGCCAAAAGACGTCCACTGCAGGACATAGGCCTATATTTTCTAATACAACTAAAAAAAACAATTCTGTCGAGTTATTTTATCGTTCATTATACGTGATAGTCGAGCTGCTAACCATTAGTTTCATTGCATGGATGGTGGAGTAGTTGAAGCGGCTACCACATCGTTAAGCATTCTATCGTGAAAAGGCAAAAGGCTGTATTATGAAAAAGACGATTTCGAGAAAAAAAAATAGTTCTCATACAGTTTTTGGCCTTTCCCATAATAAAGTCAACATAAAATTATATGAAATTGGTATCATTGTGTAGGTATTTTAATGTTGATTACAGCCGTGTTAAAAATATTAATAAAAAATTAGAGATTTTAAAATAAATTGATGAAAATTATTTTAGAAAAGACAAACTTCTGTTATGAATTTGTTAATTCTTTAAAGAGAGATTGATTATTATCTTGCTTCGTAAATCACTCATATTTATATGTTTTATGCAAAAAATATACGTGAATTAAATTACAATGGCACTTTTTCAAGCGCACTAATTTGAATCAAAACAAACTGATAACGCAGTGCGTGGTTCGCAGTGGTACTACTCTAACATCAGCGCGAGCCCTAAGAGCGAGAAAGATAGCAATAAAATTCGTGAAATGCGCGCTCTGGCCAGATTAGTATGACAAAACACTGTATCAGGCTATACAGTCTTTTGCTGTGGTTAAGGTGGATTTTTTTATAAATACATGGTTTTTATTGTAGTATATCTCTATAAATAAACGTCGTATAGTAAAAATAAAAATATTACGCTATAGTAGACCTCAAACCAAGCAGAATAAATTGTTAAGCAAAAACACTGTATTCTTGAATACAGTCTTCTGCCTTTTCACGACAGCATTGCCGAGTTGTGCCACAAATACACACAAATCTACTCTTGAGTATTGTTTGTGTCTGTTGGTTGAATGTTTAAAGAATACAATATTTATTTCGTTGTTAAAAAACACTTTATATACCTCAATATATTAATATTCTTTACATAGAATATTGATTAGACTTAACTAATTGTTATTTTATTGTTTCGGTATATTTATTATGAGATGATTTTATGCGCGCCAAAGGCAGCAATAGCCTAGTGGAGATGCCAACAAATAGGCCTTACAGAGGCTATCTTGTTTAAACCCACGTCGCGGACCACTGACATTTCAAATTATAAGCGCTTACCCTGTGCCTCGGAGACCACGTTAAGCTATCAGTCCCATCTATCATAAACAACTTTGACAGAAATCAGTGATTTTCTATAAAGTCCATGCTCTAAAAACTGACGATGTTCTAAACCATGACATGTCGCTATCCGGTTGGGTTGCGTAGGCCAAACTGCAGGCACTCTGCTGAAAAGTGAATATTCTGTCAAATCATTTAATGAAAATATGTCGTTTCTATTCTTTGAATGTTTTAAAAAGAATCCTTCATTGTAATCGAAAACACGCCTGAGAGAAAGCTTTTCTTTATTTTATTTTTTTAAAGACAACTCCCGCATTAGGACTAAATCCTGTGTCGCGGTGGACTTTACAAACATACAACTAACTAGGACAACAAACACCCAGACTCAAAGCAACAATTTATGGATCACACAAAATGTTGTCTCGTGTGGGAATCGAACCCACAACACTCGGCGCAGTGTCAAGCGGCGAGGCGGCCGCTTAAACCACTACGCCAACCGTGCAGTCAATTATTTTTAGAATAAAAGTGTAATTTATCGTCCTTTCTTTAATCTCGTAAACGAACAAAGAATAACGTTCGAAATAATTATTTAATGGTAATAATATGCTACTAAGTTCATCTTTCGTTCTTACATCTGAAAGTGACTAGGTATTTACTGTATTTAGGCATCAATTCGAACAGAAACAATATTTATTGACTTCTAAATAATATAATTCCCGAAAGGAAGTGGGACCATGTGCGCTATGTATACTCTAATAACATTCTCACTTTATTATAAAGGGAACTTTTCTAAGAAGCGCGGCTTACTCCTATACAAAATGTGTAAGTAGTACTATTTGACATCCAAAAGCCTTCTCCATTGTCTGTAGTACATTTTGTTCCAACCTTGGTTTTACTTTCTTTTTTGCGATGCATTATAATATCATAAAATTTCTATTGATCAGTAACAAGCAAGTGATAGGTACTACAAGTATTGCTTATAATATTTGCTTGACATCACATGGATCCTTACATGGTTAACCTTCGACATTGAACTCACAAGATATGCTATCAGTGCTGCTAGCGCACACAATAGAACTGTGTCTCTATTGTAACTATGAATGACGTAGTATTTTAACAGTGTATTCATGGAACGCCTATATTCCATTCTCACATCCAGCATTAAAACGTTCATGTTATATGAGGATTCCACAACTGAAATTAAAAATATTATGGCCATTATTTCAGTTCTAAAATAGCAAAATCAGATTTTGTTCGAAAATATTAGATTAGATTAGATAATTTTTTATTGTACTCCACAAATCACATTACAGAGTTAGAAGAGAAAAAGAAGAAGTTAACAAATACAATGCACAATGAGCGGCCTTATCGCTAAAAGCGATTTCTTCCAGGCAACCTTTGGATAGAAAGAAATAGATAAGGGAAATAGAATTATAAAATGGTGTAGTAATAAAGTTACTTGCTAAGTAAAGATAAACATACATATATTACGTACTATGCAACTCTTCATCAAACCAAGCTGCTCTAAGTTCAAATATGTGTACTCAGCAGCGTTTTAATATTGTACTTGTGTATTTTTTTTAACTCAAAACTTTTTCATTGGCTAGTCTTCAATTGAAGACAGTTATGGCATAATTATGTATTATTAGCACTTTATATACAAGTCTAGACATTCGACTGGGCATACAATTCTTCTAAATAAGTACTTGCTAGACCGTAGACGCGGTTACTCTCCTATAAGGACAAAGATTTTCTGCGTCACAATTTTTAGGGTTCCGTACCTCGAAAGGAAAAAACGGAACCCTTATAGGATCACTTTGTTGTCCGTCCGTCTGTCAAGACCCTTTTTCTCAAGAATGCATGGAGATATCAAACTGAAATTTATACTAAATACTCGAATCCACGGTTCCATAGAGCTGTAAAAAAATCAAAGTTCTAATCCAACGAAATCAAAAGATACAGCCGTATATGCTGCAAATTGCAGCATATTTTCAAACTCGCATTGGAATCAAAACCTACAGGGTACTTCCCGTGACCTCAAAATCTTGAAATTTGGTACGAAGCAACGTCTTATATCACTTATAAAGGAAAAATTGCGAAACCCGTAAATTTTTAGTTACATCATATAAAAAAATATTTTTAATAAATTTAAAGTTACTACGCCTTTCTCTTGAACGCGTGGAGGTATTAAATTGAAATTCATATCAAATACTCAGGTATATAACACCGTAAGGCTGCAACAAAATCAAGCTTCTATGTCAACGTAATCAAAAGAAAGAGCAATATAAGCATATTTTCAAACTCGCGCCTACTCGCAAGTGAATCAAAACCTACAGGGTACTTCCCGTGAACTCAGAATCTTAAAATTTGGTACGAAGTAACGTCTTATATCACATATGAAGGAAAAATTACGAAAACCGTAAATTTTTAGTTACAGCATATAAAAAAATATTATTAATAAATTTAAAGTTACTACCCCTTTCTCTTGAACGCGTGGAGGTATTTTATTGAAATTCATATCAAATACTCAGGTATATAACACCGTTAGGCTGCAACAAAATCAAGCTTCTATGTCAACGCAATCAAAAGAAAGAGCAATATAAGCATATTTTCAAACTCGTGCCTACTCGCAAGTAAATCAAAACTTACAGGGTACTTTCCGTGATCTCAGAATCTTGAAATTTGGTACGAAGCAACGCCTTATAGCACATATAAAGGAAAAATTGCGAAAACCATAATTTTTTAGTTACATCATATAAGAAAAATATTTTTAATAAATTTAAAGTTACTACCCCTTTCTCTTGAACGCGTTGAGGTATTAAATTGAAATTCATATCAAATACTCAGGTATATAACACCGTTAGGCTGTAACAAAATCAAACTTCTATGTCTACGCAATCAAAAGAAAGAGCAATATAATCATATTTTCAAGCTCGCGACTACTCGCAAGGAAATCAAAACCTACAGGGTACTTCCCGTGACCTCAAAATCTTGAAATTTGGTACGAAGCAACGTCTTATATCACTTATAAAGGAAAAATTATGAAAACCGTATTTTTTTAGTAACAGCATAAAAAAAATATTTTCAATAAATTTAAAGTTACTACCCCTTTCTCTTGAACGCGTAGAGGTATTAAATTGAAATTGATATCAAATACTCAGGTATATAACACCTGTAACAAAATCAAACTTCTATGTCTACGCAATCAAAAGAAAGAGCAATATAATCATATTTTTAAACTCGCGACTACTCGCAAGGGAATCAAAACCTACAGGGTACTTCCCGTGAACTCAAAATCTTGAAATTTGCTACGAAGCAACGTCTTATAGCCCAGATAAAGGATGCGGAAGGCTGAGGACCGTGTGCTGTGGTGCGTGTTGGGAGAGGCCTATGTCCAGCAGTGGACTGCGATAGGCTGATTAAGATTGCGATTACAAATAATTACATAGTCTTCAAACCTTTTTGCAAATTATTCTGTACTTTATAAGTATTTTTGTAAGAGATTTTTAATAGTCACTAAAAACTTTGTAAATCAATAACTTTGATAAAAAATCTTATCATCATTCATCAGCAGACTTTTGCAAGGCTGCTGTAAGGCTGGTATAGGTATTTAAGTTATATTATAAAATAAGCGATATATGTTGATATAAAATAAAGGATTACTGATTACAAACGACAAAGACCCCTTTTTCTTTAATTAATGCTCCTCCAGCTTTCCATACTGTAATGTTATGGATTTCATTTGGCAATAAAAATACCATAACTATGACTGATGAACTTTTACTACAGGTTTGTACGGAACCCTCGGTGCGCGAGTCCGACTCGCACTTGACCGGTCTTTTTATTCTAGAAAAAGTATTATTAACAATACAAGTAACTTCATAAGTATACACGGATAGTGCGAAGGCGTCGCATGACATCGAACTCGAAACGTCTGGGTGGTAATATGAGGGTGTCTGCGCTAGGCTATAATTACATATATTGACATATATAATTACATATATTGTATATATATTATATCTCTGATATTTCGCTAGTATCGTAATTTGATTGATTCATAAATTTATTAAGAAATACTGCGACGCAACGAGGGACGCACAAGAAATACGCCCTCGGTACGACTTCAGCTGTTTATAGTGAAGATACTTATAGTGGATGAGGGCACATAATGGAGTAAGTTAATATTTAATTGGAACGTCTCCAAGTTGCCACGATGACTTTTAAGCGGGTTCTCTGTCAGAAACTGGGAAAGTGCGCGATCCGGCGAGCAATTCCTTTGCCTTTTGATGTCTTTATTAAGTGAATCATAAACTTTAGTTGATTAAATTATAACAGAATTCGTATTACTCCTCGGTTCGTCATCGATCCACCTCAGCATTTTATTAATTACTATTATCCAAACTTAAAGAAGTCCTATGGTCTCGAAGAAAAGTTTCTATGAAAACTATTGCGATCCCGATCTTACAACTTTGACAATTCATGGTTTCTTGCACTGATCCGACACCATTATTATTTTATTTACCAAGTTTATCCGGTTGAACTTTTATTTAACTTCTAACTTATCTTTATTTTGAAATAGCCTTATAAATATTTATGAGTAAAAGTGATCTGGAAAGGTGGGAATAGATGGGTGGTGCAAAAAAGGAAATTCATTTCACCCATACCAAAAATGTGTGTTGGTTAGTGTGATATTATAAATATTAACCAACATGTGATAAACCATTCTATTACGATATTATATATTATTTGTTTAGTTTGAGTACCCGTCATATAATGGATAGGCACAAAAAAGTGAGTCAGAGTAAGTTGTGAAGGTTTAAAATGAATCAATTTTATAAATATTTTGGTACTTATGACACTTAGCATCAAAGCTCAAATACGACAGTATTTGACGCGTTATAGAACAATTTTTATTTTCGTGGAGATAACGATTTCTGGAGATCGGTTCACACCTTCCGCTTCCTACTTTGACAGTAATGGCTTTTTAAATAAGGAAAGAGGGTTCAATATTAAGTACAACGTTTTCCTGCGTCTTGATTTTTTAGTTTAAAAAAAGAAAGGTAAACGGTACGTGAAAATATTGGATTAGAGAGTTAATTTCCCAGCTCTTTCATCTTTTCTTAAACATGAAACTGGTTTCAACTTCAGCTGCAAATGTGTCTTTGTTGACGTCTTATTAAAAATAAACAAAACTAAAAAATAAATAAATGTGTTACTAGTTGCAATAATTTTTAAATAGGAAAAAATATCCTGGATAGTTTTGCTCGCTACCAAATCGTTTTCAAAAACGTGTCTGAGGCACGCGTTTCGTTAGGAGGCCATCTGCACGTCTCTTCGTGGCGATATTGAATAAATTGAATTCCAATGCGTCGCTGGCTCGAGAAGCTTGATACCAATTTTAAAATGTCCTTGCTTCGCAATGGCAATACCTTTAATAAATAAATTAATAGTGTATGTCTCTGCTGGACTATTTACTTATAACGTTAGTCTCCGCATAGTTATGTGAACCATTCTAAAGTAATCCTAAACTGAACCTCGTATCAAAATCGCTAAGGCCAATTGGCCATTTGCCGTGTGGATAAAACAATAACAAAGAGTGTATCCTAGTTTTGTCAAGATAAAATGTTTCTCGTAAAATCAATTTTGGTGAGACCCCAGACCGCGTCTTTCTAATCCAATTTGTAACCTATAAGCAAGGATATTGGAATATAGGGTTGAAATAGAACGAAAAGAACAAAAAGATCCCATCAAATAAAATTGGTGTAGAAATAGGGGCGACGAAACGAAACCGTGGATATGTACGTAGTAGGGTTTGTACGACCCATCAATAGCGGCAAAAGGGTTTGCTTTCACTAATATCGGCAATTCTATGATTACGTATTTTGTTTCTGTGTCGAGCAAAATACTGCATCAGATGTTTCCGTCAAACTTTTCGCCTATTACACGCAATGCATATAGCCATCGCTTTACTGGATATAACTGGTTTATACCGACTAGGTTGTTTGACATTTCAATGATACAATATTAATCATCATTGCCTGTTAATAAAGGCTCATTGTGGTTAGTTAGAACATGAATGCTAAAATTCGAATTGCGCATACACTGGACTAATTTTGTTTCATTACAAAATTTATAGCCTATGCTCTTATTTCTGATGAATGTACCTTAGTTTTTTTTAGAAGATATGCAATGACTACATGAAAAAGATAACAAGAATTACTTTTAGCCTTTGAGAAGGGTCGTTTTTACTATTAAACCTGAGTATTATCTCTAGACCAAGACACGAAGCAAAAATGTGTTCCCAAATTATGCCCGTTGTTAGGTTCAGGACTAAATTAGATTCTATGCTGAACGTTCAGGCGAAACAGGCTTTTAACGGTGCTCCCTTTCATAGTAAGAGCTGACAATGAATTTATTTCACAGCTACGTAGTGATTATTATTATATAGTGTACGGCGGTTGATCGGCAGGTGCACTACTTGCAGGTGAGGTTGGCTTGGGATCCTAAGTTCTTGGTGGGAACCCTATGCACCCTCTCTGGCTCTGACAAACAAAATATCCCGATAAGCGGCAATAGGCTCGCCACCTATTAAGTCGGGTCAAAACACTGGCGAAAAGTGGGCGTTTAATATGCCTCTGCCTACCCCTTCGGGGAAACAGGCGTGAGTCTATGTATGTATGTATGTATGTACGGCGGTATGGTGTTCACTGAACAATCTACCACTTATACACATAAGCGAGTTACATCGTTATAATGTTTTCAGTTAAAATGCATGTTTCACATTATTGTATTGATTTAAGAAAACTCACTTTCTACTGATAGAGCATGTTAGGCAGGCAAAGATGAGAGGACTGTCTTGAATCTATTCAAACTAGTACTGTGTAAGTTAAAACTAGTTAAGAATAAATTTAATAATAGCACCGAGTTCTACCATTGCAAATAAGACCCGTAATTTGAAGCTAGTTATCTTTTGCAATACCTGAGTGTTAAAGTTGAAAATTTCTACGAAGTTAAGAACTTAAGATAACTAATAACATTGCTCATAATCGTCCCGTTTCGAAGACTTGAAACTTTCGTGACAATTGGCGCGAAAGGTTAACGATGCCTCAAAGCCGGGACAATCAAGAAGTTTTTAAACCGCTTCTTGAAACTGCAATTATTACCTCAACTTTGATGCATTAGAAAACGCCAGTTAAAGTTTTAATCAATCAGAAATGTCAGACGTTAAGGAGCTGAATAGCACTGGGTCGTGCTCGTAAATTTATGTTGGCGATCTACTACCGTAATTTTCTCCGTTCAACACCTTGCGATATATGAAAAAGTGCGCGGAGTGTCGGGTCGTTTCATATCGCTTTCGACAAGTTTATAATAGATTTCGGGCGCACACGTTGGTTCACGCAGCTGACGTCACAAGCCATTAGTCGACCGACGACAGTGGAAAACCTCAAGGGTCACGAGTTCAGACGACACATGGTGAGAATAGTCCGGCTGCGGATGAAACTTTCACCGCATCTCTCTCCGCACATTTATCTCTTAACAGCGAAACTGTTTTGGATATCCTTTTGCGCGTTCGCTGCGAAACGACCTAAATAGCTTGCGATTCAATCTATTGCACATTTATGGTATTCATCATTCCCGCGGCATGATACGAAAATACGGTGAATAAAATATGAGACATTATTCATGATGTGTTTCATGTTCATTATAGAGTAACGACAATAAAATTATCTAAAACTAGCTTTTGCCCGCGGCTTCGCTCACGTTAAATTCGGGGTAACACAAAACTCCTTCATCGTTCGATAGTAATTTTCGTGTTAGTACTGTTTATAGGGACTAATAAGAAATATAACCGCAAGAAGTATTTAAAACATTTCTGTAAACAGTATTTTTAGAGTTCCTAAACACGGAATCCTTATAGATGCGCTATGTCTGTCAGTCTATCCGTATGTCACAGCCACTTTATGCCGAAACTATTCAGTTTACACATTTGAGAATTGGTAGCTAGATGTATTCTGTGAACCGATTTACGACGTTAAAGAAAATAAAGAATATTGAATATTGAGGGGGGCTCTTCATACATGGAACTCTCTTACTTTAAGAATTACTTTGAGGTTCCTAAAACCATTGTTTCTCAAAGTCAATCGTTTGAAAAATATACGGTTTCGAAGTGGTAAAATGGGTGTGTGTGTCCCTCTAACTTTTAAAGTAAGAGACTGACAAATCTAAAAAAAATATATGCTGTAATTAGTTATAAAAACTTCCAATGAAAATTGTAAATGTAGTCAGCAGTTTTTTAAATAAAGCACATCTTAAAAACCGCAAATATAGCTTTGTCGTTTATACAAATACTATTAATAGTTAGTCGAAGATAATGGCTATGGTAAGTGGATACCTCCACTACGGAACCCTTCATGAGCGAGTTTGACTCGCAATAGCGAATAGCTTTTATAATGTTTCGTCCTAGGTGTTACTTGTAGCCGTTTGCCATTACAAAACTTTGGTGCATTAAGATTCCGCATTAACAGAACTGGAACACCAACGTTCAGTCTCAAGTTGCGTGAAGGTACTCCTGATAATTGTAAGGAATTCAGAAACTCTATAGGGTACGAAGTACCTAACTTGGTCAGTATTCATGACATTACCTACCGAAAGGTGCTCAACAACATCACTTTGCATACAGTCAAAGGTCAAAGCTACGGCCTAATATATCTTTATACACACTTTCGCATTTATGAGTAGAGAATATTGGTTCAGCTGGCTTAGCGTGAAATCGGTACATACATACATACACATTTTCGCATTTATACCTAATATTGGTAGGGATTAGCCAAGGCTGTTACAATAATTATTAGTTTATATAAGTAAGCGAACGAAGTAATGACAGTGCACCATATGACAATGTATAATGTGACAGTACTGACAGTTATACGATAGCGCATGCGCATGCACTAAATTATTACAGCGCATGCGTTTTTACTGTCAATAGGTAGTAGGTTTGTCCCTACAAACTTCGGTCCTCTCTAAAATCCCTCCCAGATAATTTTTTGCAACTAATTGTATCCTATGTGTTTTTCCTAGCTCTGAGCTACCTGCCTACCAATTTCAACAGCCAAATCGGTTCAGCCGTTCTTGACTTAAAAATAGTGTAACTAACACGACTTTCTTTTATATACCTATCTAGATGAACAATAACAATCATTATAGTGACTGACAGATGAAAATCGATTAGAAATTCTTGGCGCTAGTTTCGTGAGAATCAGGTATCTCTGTTCTATCTACGGTCTATTGAAATACAACGCAATCTCAGTTGCACTACTGCAATGCTATAAAGCTTTTTGTGAAAGCCGAGTTGTTCGAAGCTTTACTATATTGGAGAAATTTCATTCCACTTGGGACTTTAAATAAAACAAGCATGAATATTTGTTTGTAACATGATTCATTATAATACATATGTAATGGTAAAACGGAGAACAAAGAATTTTTCATTATAGATACATGTATATTATTGTAAGTATATCTACCACCTTTCTCGACCACCCTCTCACACAGTGGAAAAGAGTTTTTATTTTTTGCCTCTCCGGAACTTGCTTTGTCCCTTTTTCGTTCCGGTTGTTTTATATGGGGCGTTTAATTCGATAAAATTCGTGTGGACTCGAATTGGTTTAGGCGAGCTGGGAAATAGACTGAGATATAAATGCTCCGATGTCGATGTCGGTATAATTATTTTCTTTTTACCTACATCGATTTATGTGACCGTATTTGCTTTTCGGGTCAAAGTAATACCTTCAAATTAAACCGAGGTAAGGTTTAACATTTTAAAATACAGATAAACTGACAGAAACATGACGCTACCTAAAATTGGTAATTTATCATTATACATTATTGAAATACGTTTATTTCACAATGTAAACTGAAAATCAATTTTGTATTATTTCTAAGCATATTATAATATAATAAGATCTTTCTATAACTTAAACCTAAATATTGACAAGCATTCATATAATGCCCATGTATATATTATAAAGATGACAGGAAAAGTTTTTACGTTAGAACTAATCCCCGGCACTGAGAGGTAATCTGATTTAAAAAATACTAATCTTTATTTCTGAGTATGTATAAAATATTATATATATTGTGATATATTGGAGTAAGTCATTTATTTATTATATGATTCTAATCTACTGTTGCGAGGTAAATATCACCTTAAAAGAAATCCCTCGCACAAGCTATTAAAATAATAATAATATTCTACCACATTCACACAACACCATCTAGTTCCAAACTAAGCAGAGCTTGTACTATGGGTACCTACTAGATAATGGATAAACATACATATATACTTTTTTTTTGTAAATACATACATATTATACATAGAAACACCCAGACCAAGACAAACATCCATGTTCACGCACACAAATGTTTGACTTGAGCGGGAATCGAACCCGCGACCTTCGGCGTGGCAGTCGCTTACACTCCCGCTGCGCCAACCGGTCGTCTAAAAAAATATGATTTGAATAATAAATTAATATTTCTCAACAAAATACTAATAGTATTTTTTCCATATCATTATCGCCCTAGCTTTATCCCGGTTGCAGCCAAGATTTACACGCCTTGGAACCCGAGGTCCGGTAACTGGTGAGAGCGACTGCCGTCTGACCTCCGCAACCCAAACTGATAACGATATACCATGGTTTAGACCAGTATCAGTTTATTTGAAGGTCTGACTCCCCGTAACGATTGTCAAAGATCTTCATGACAGCCGGGACCAACGGTTTAACGTGCTCTCCGAGGCACAGGGCAAGCGATAATTAACAATATAATACGCAGTTAACTACGAAAAGTCTTTGGTGCGCGCCGTGCATTCTAACCCGATACCCTCTGCATGGCAGTCCGTTGGTATCTCCACTAGGCTATCGCTACCTTAGTACTTTTCCATATGTATAGAATAAAGCAAAAGTTATCAAATAAATTATACTAATTATTCAATTACCATAAGAACATTACGAAACGTATTTTATGAGCAAAATAAATAGAAACACCAATAAAACACGCACACTCATAAAACATAACATAACATAACATATTTTCACACCTTTTATCCCCGAAGGGGTAGGCAGAGGTGTATTACACACCCACACTTCGCCAGATATGTTTCGGTCCCAATGTAATAGGAGGCGAGCCTATTGCCATCCACCGGGCACATTATTAAGCGAGCGATAATTAACATTTTTAATACACACATAACTTCAAAAAGTCAGAGGTGTGGGCCCGAGGTATCTGGGGATCGAACCCGCGACCATCGTCACGGCAGTCCGTTACGTACACCACTGGGCTAGCGCCGCCTTTATCATTCATAAAACATGCGTTGTCTAAATTACATAGATACATTTTTCTTCAGACAACGCCCGCAATGTGATTAAGCATCGGATGTAAAGAACATAAAGAACCCAAACAACAGTTTGAGGACCACACAAATTGAGGATCGAAGATACAGTGATGAGCGTCATATATAATATTGAAATTTGTATCATGACGGATAAGTATGTTACCCCATGCTATCCGTCATGATACAAGTAATTGAAATAGCTTAGACTTACTTTGATTAATAATCTATGAAAGTGTAGGGATTTAAAATCCATTAGCATTAGGTATCCAAACATTATCCAGACAGCGTGTATCAAAACCATGTGTTTTTCAAAGCTAAGATTTCGTAGAATGTCAGTTTTCGTCGGACTGCCGTCTAATCTGTGCAACCCAGTGGGATAAGTATTGCAAGGTTAGACTCATGGAATTGTATCACCGTTTTTTATTTTCCATTACATAGTATCTAAATACTGACATGATTATTTACATTAATTATATCCGGGATCCAACACGCCGAAACACCGTAAATTTCTTACCTCTGAGCTAAATTATGTACAAAAGTAACATTGACTACATTTTATCTCATATCTCAAATTGATCAGGATCACGCTTGTATACTTTGTTTTTGTTTTCGTAAACATAATTGCGAGCGGAAACCGGCAGGTTTTATAAAAGTTGGACACAGACGATTTAATTGCAGGCCATTTAAGTCATCCGTGTCCAACTTTACTAAGATTTTAAGAAAATTACACGATAATGTTACAATTATATTTTTTTTTGTTATTGCTATGGTGACTCGTAGCTAATGTTATGATTTCCAGAAAGAAATGAAAATATAATTTGTTACCTCATTGTATTTTATAATGGCTGCAGTAAATTTGGAGTCACAAAGCTTTCAATATCACAGATAATAAATCAAACTTAACCATTGTCCGAATGCAATGCGTTGCAAACAATTGCAGGATAAATTCAAATTACATTAAGCCCGAGGGTTTTTGAAAAAGGAGCATTAAAACGAACATGAACTTTGTCGGCATTGTGAGCTATTGTAACGCAAACCAATAAAAATAGGGTTTATATTTTTCCACGAGGAATAACAATCACTAGTAAAAAGCTCTAGTCGCGTTACGAAAGTACCTTAATTGAATAGGGCTTGATAATTATTATAATCATTGGTAGAACATGAAATCTTCAATAAATTAAGTTTTTGTCTGGATTATTACCGAAATATGAGTACCTATGGCAAGTAATAGATTTCATAAAATACGACATGAAGACCTCTTCTCCGTATACAAAAGCCACATTTAGTCTACCACTAAACAAAAATATATAAAATATAACAAAACAAAACAGTGCAAAATAAGTTTCCAGTTAAGCTTAATGACACATGACCTATTAATAACATTTACTCTCTCGCCGATCCACTGTATAATAACGGCAATGTCAGCAACATTCTTATAGCTACGTTAATCCATTTAACCGCCAGGATTACTGAGACTGCAACAACTGTACCAGACCATGCAACCGGGCCGCACTGCGTTCAGAATCACACTCGTGAAGCGAATTAATAACGCGTCTGACGCCATCGAATTCTTGTTGGCTTTAGAACAATATGACCGCTGGGGCAACAAGCGCATAGTGCTAGATTGCAACGCGAAAAATGCCAAAAGCATATTGGTGGAACATGTGCGAAAAGTGCAATTGGGACGCAGGACTTATCACTACATGTTGAGCGGCCTGGTGAGTATTGCTTGCCTAAATTACAAAACTATTTGGTAGTTTCGAAAAAATATGTGTATGTGTACTCAGTGGAACGAAATGGACGGCGCGGCGTTTGAAAGTCTGCATTTAGTGTTTTGAATGATGTAATAATATTTCGCATCTTGCTATGTTTTCAGATTTTACAGCCTTTACTTGCCAAAGCGTTTGCTTTTACTTGTGTTACCTATAAAATTACTATTACATTAGAACTTGCAATCGAATCCACGTCATAAGACATAAATCGACATCTCACAGAAGTTGTTGAATTTTGTAAATAATAAATATCGGAAGTCCCGCTAACAGCCTTTGAATGTAACTAAGTTGTATGGATGTATTACTAGAATTTAATACGAACTCGCAGCACCAGAATTACTCGGAACAAGATCTTAAAGTGTTCCATTAACAGGTTATGGACGATCATTGGGAAAACGAAGTAACAGAATACGGTGCAGTCAATATAACTGGGTTCCGCATAGTCGACCACTCGCGCAAGATTGTACGCGATTTCATGGACGGTTTGCGTCGAATGGACCCTCGGTTCAAGGGGACCATATCGGTAAGTGCTTTCATTACCTCACACGGCTAAGTGTTCTGATATTTGTAGATTACATGAACTTTGATCAACGTTCGCTCATAAAGAGTCTATGAATGAAAGACTAATAAAATTCAATATGAGTATTTTACAGCGAGAATTTAGCGTGCTATTTGACTATCTGTTACAACTGCTGTGACAAATAATGTGTAATATGTATGTCTAAACAAGGCGTTCTAAAAGTTTCTATAAAATTATTAATAATTTTGATGACTCAAAATTTAAATACAATGTAGATTTTTCTAACATCAGGTAAATTGTAGGATTGAGTTGTTGTCGTACCTGAATTATGTTTAACAAGCATGTTGGCCCGCGCGGCGTGGATTATTTCTGGAAACGTGACTTTTTAAAGCATTTCATCCGTGTGACAACTATTTGTTCACAAAATTTGATACCTGTCGACCGCTGCGCCTTTTTGCTAGTTCAAACGTTTGTGGGTCAAACTGTACGTTTGACAATACACAAACGAACCTCAATAATTGAAGTTTAGTTGGTCAGTTATATTGCAATATAAAAATATTGCTAGTACAAAAATTGCTAGACTGTGTATCGGCAGTAAACAGTAAATTGCGGCTTATTTTAATTACCTTGTTTGCTTTTAATGAGCCGAACTAAATGTCCCCACTTTTATAGCTTTCTACTTTTAGCTAAGTGAACTTAATGAAGTGACGCTTGGCAAGTCGATCTTCACGAACATGGTTTGATAGTACACACTTAAATTTTATTTTATCTTTAATATCGTTGTTATTGTAATATGAGATCGACCAGTATTTTCTTTTTCTTACTATTGCCTTGACGTTTATATTAGTAGAATTTATATTCACTCAAAAAACAATCGGGAATGGATAATTTGTTTATGGTTCCAAATACAATGTTTTGCTTTTTTTGTTGTTGTTTGATTGGCACAACTGTCTTCCATTTCGATGTGGAGTTTGAGTTGCATCTGTTATTTATAATAAATACAGTGTTGTTATTAGTTATATCATATCTAGTGTGTAAACATCGAATAAAGAGTTTGTCTTAAATTTAGCATCGCTAATGGAATTTCGTGTTCGAAGTCAATGAAAATGTTACAGAAGGCTTACGGTGAATCGACTTTATAAAAAACTCGTGATTATGAGTGGTACAAAGCGTTCAAAAGCGGTCGAGATGTGATGGAAGATTTGCCTCGCTCTGGTAGGCCATCAACGTCTGCAACTGAAGTTAACATCACAAAAGTGTAGGAAACAGTGTCTGAAAATCCTCATTCAACTTTGAGAGAGATAGCCGCCGAACTTTCTGTATCTCACGAATCAATTCGTACCATTTTAACTAATCATTTGGGTATGAAACATGTTGCCGTTCGGTTAGTCCTAAAAGACCTGAATTTTCTCAAAAATCTCAATCGCATGAGAGTCTCTGAGGACATGCTATAACGAGTCAATTCCGACCCAAAATTCATGAAACGCATTGTAACTGGTGACGAGATGTGGGTTTACGTGTTTGACATGCAAACTAGTCAACAACTGAACCGAAACCGAAAAAACAATGCCAAACTCGGTCAAAAGTCAAAGTCATGTTGAGTTGATTGATAGATGGCGCTACAGCCGTCAATAACATAAGCTCCGCGTATTACTTACTTAAAAAATAGAAAATTAACATCAAAAGGCCATATTTACTGTGAATTCTGGTTACAACACCCCAATTACCATGTACAAGTCTTATCTATGTGAAATGTGTGTTCAAAGTGAATAAAATAACAATATAAACAAACAGTGCTTCTCTCGTCAAAAAACCTTATATAAAACGCAAAACTCTAATAATAACACTATAACAGTAAATTGAAACAGTAGTACAACAGGAATAATAAATAAAAACTACAAAATAAAGTGCAAAGTGAAAAAAATTACTGTAACCGTTGAAGTTTGAACTAAACAAAAGTGCTAATCACGATTACATTACGTCCAACCTACGTCATTAACTTAAAAAATTCAAGCGTACTATATAATCAATAATTTCACACAACTCAGGAACTGTCCGACTGGTCCCGAGGCATAAGCTTTGACAACGCATTGATAGTGCCCCGAGTTCAAAACCTAGTCGCCTTCGACGTCTTTTTGAGCATTCATTCTGAACATATTTCGTCTTTCACTTCGAATACACAATAATAAGTAAGCAACATGAATTCATCGGATGCAAATATAACATTACGTTCGAAAACAAAGTTAACTAGAAAGACATTATCGTATGAATCGCTTTACGATGTCTCACAAGATTCCATGGACTCAAATATCGATCTGACTACTACGAGTATGGATGAAATACCCACATATACAATTATAAATGCCGAGTTAACGAAGCTAAAACAAGAATTAACATTAAAACAGGAAATGTTAGATAGCGCACATGCGGAGATTGATAAGCTCTCGTTAGAAAACTGTGAGCTCCGCAAACAAATAGAAGATTTATCTACCTCGAGAGAAACTCTTAAGAAAATGTACACTGAATCCCTTGTTACCCCAGCATCAAGGAAAAAGCGACGTCGCAAAAGTAGTTTACAGCAAAATACAATAACACAAAATACTTCTGGACTATCCACTGCAAACTCAGATTCACATATTCATCATGAAGGCCTGAAAACCGTCGATATTATGACACCAGTCACTCAAAATCGTACCAAATCTCAGACGTTTTCACCGAATTTGGACAACCAGACTACACCAAGTGTCAAAAGAAACAAACCAAAAATCTTAATGCTCAGCAGTGAAACCTCAAACAGAATGTTCACTATTATAGAAACCACCACTAGTCTGAATAACTACGAAATATGTCACTTTCGAAAACCTAAGTGTGCACTATATCAAACATTAGATAATATAGAGGAAAAAGTACGTAATTTTTCAAAGAATGACTATTGCATTATTATTATAGGTGAAGAAGATTTTAGAATAACGCGAAATTATGTAGAACTCGTCATATTCATAAGAGAACAATTATTGAACATTAATAATACAAATTTTATCATATGTTTACCAACCTTTAAATTCAACGGTAATAACATTATGTATAATAGCAGAGTAGAAGCATTTAACAACTTGCTTTACATTGATAATGATACACATAAATATGCATATCTCCTAGACTCAAACCTCAATCTGTCATGTGATTATACTATGTTTAGCAGGCGTTCTGGAGTTTTGAATTATCATGGCATGAAACGCATAGTCCTAGATCTGCAAAATCTTATCCTGGAGTTGGAGAACGAAAATTGTACTGTAGTGTCTCAAAATATGCAAACAAATTTACAGTTTTTTCTATAATTTTTTTACTATTCTGCATCAGAACATAGTAGGGCTATATAATAAACTAGATAGATTTTTAATAAAATTAGAAGAACTCCATACTAGAGGAACAAGTATTGATGTAATTTGTATAACAGAACACTTCGTCCAAAAGGGATATGAAAATCTGATACATTTACCAAATTACTGCCCAGCTGCATACTTTTCTAGAAACAATATAAAGCGGGGTGGTGCATGTATATTTGTTAGGGCTGGTTTACAATTTAAAGAACTACCGGATATAGCAAAATTGTCAGTTTCTGGTATTTTAGAATGCTGTGCTGTAGATATAGTACCGCACCATCTCTTAATTATTTGTATTTATAGAGTCCCATCGCAAAATTATACAATATTTTATGAACAATTAGAAAAGGTTTTCACACGAATAAGATTGCATACAAAAAAGAAAATAGTTGTGTGTGGCGATTTCAACATCAATATTCTGAACAGAAACAAAACTACTTTAGAATTTGTTTATTTTTTACAAAGCTACAATTTAACATTATCAATTAACGAACCGACTAGACTCCATAGCCAAACGTGCATCGATAACTTTGCTCATAATTATCGTAAAGGCTGCAAAGCCGCAATAATTGATCTTGTACTGTCTGATCATACAGCGCATCTACTAAGTGTACCTATTAAAAAATATGTAAATTAAAATCAAGTCATCTCCAATGAAAACTTAGAAAAATTTTTAAAATTATTTACGGAACCTATCATTTAAGCAAGTCTATGAAGCGCAGGATGTAAATGCAGCCTACAATATTTTTATGAATGACTTTATTTTGTTATACAAACTATGTTTTCCTAAAAAAGAAATAACTATAAAAACAGAAAAAAAGAGCAAATGGATATCTAGGGGTATTCGAATATGTAGTCAAAAACAGAGACAATTACTCTGGTCGTATAGACTTAAGCCTAACTTAAAAAATAAAGTTGCCTTCAAAAACTATACCACTCTATTCAAAAAAATCATTAGATTAACTCAAACGGCTCAGAATAATCACTTCATAAATACAGCACAAAATAAGTCAAAAGCTTCATGGCAAATAATCAATAAAACTAAAATGTGTTTACCCAAGGAGCCAATAATGTCAATAAGAACAAATAATAAATTAATAACTCAACCCTTGGACATTGCTAATACATTCAATGACTATTTTATTAATGAAATTGAAAATAATATCAAGTATGACATAAGGACTTATAGCAATAATAATTTAAAAAATAGGAATATGCACTCAATATTTATGCGGCCAATAATAGAAGAAGACATCATTTGAGTAACTAAGTCTCTGAAAAATACAAATACGGTCGGTTACGATGGCGTATCAACTAAAGTAATAAAATTTGTAATTGAAGTTATAGCTCCTCACTTAGTACATATAATTAATTTATGTATCATAAATGGCCAATACCCTGAGAGTCTTAAACAAGTAATAATCACACCTGTCTATAAAAAAGAGGAAAAAACAGAACTAAAGAATTACAGGCCAATAGCCAAGATTTCAATATTTTCAAAAGTGTTTGAAAAGCTTATATATAATTCTGTTTATAACTACTTTGACAAAAATCAGCTATTCTGTCACGAACAGAAGGGCTTTCGTAGAAAATGTACCATAAACATGGCGATTTTTGATTTTTTATCTCATGTTATGACCTCTATGGACCAAAAATCACCCGTCTGCGCCATATACACTGACATGTCGAAAGCTTTCGATTACGTGGATCATAAGATTCTAATAAATAAACTGCAGTTATATGGAGTAAGGGGCAACATTCTGAAACTCCTGGAGTCATATCTAAGTAACCGAACTCAACGCACTGAAATTTCTAGAATATGTCTTGAATCAAAGTTAGAAAATATATACCTATCAGAACGAAGAGTTATTAAATACGGAGTGCCACAAGGGAGTGTTTTGGGTCCCTTGTTGTTTTTAATATATATCAACGACCTACCGAAGACAATACGCCATAATATTGTACTCTTTGCAGATGACAGTACAGTGATAGTAAAATGTTCAAATATCAACAATTACCAAAATGAAATAAATAGCTCTCTGTCTGACATTATCACCTGGCTGGAAGAAAATAACCTTAAAATTAACTTAAGTAAAACCAGAGTAATGCACTTTCGTCAAAGATGTAGTATCCCTAATATAAATATTACATATGACGGATCCAATATAGAAATAACGGATGTAGCTAAATTCTTAGGCATAATAATTGATAATCAACTTACTTGGAAACCCCATATAGAGGAACTTTGTAAAAAACTTAGTAAAGCAGCCTATGCACTTCTACAGCTATCAAGAAAAGTAAATCGTGAAACTCTCTTAACAGCATATCATGGCTTGGTAGCTAGTAATTTGAGATACGGCGTTATATTCTGGGGACAGTCGACCGACAGAGAACTTATATTTAAAATTCAAAAGAGATGTGTCAGATATATGTGTGGTTTGAAAATGACGGACAGTTGCTTACCTTATTTTAAAACGTTAAAAATCCTAACCTTGCCAGCGCTGTATATAATGGAGACTGCAATTTTCGTTAAAACAAATCCACAGCTATTTAAGAAAATATCAGATGTCAGACGAGGTCCCATACGTTCTATGTATACCAATTTGCTATATAATGTAAGTTGTAAAACAGCCCTAATGCAGAAGAGTCTATTTGGTATGGCTCCTAGAATCTTCAATAAAATTCCTACTGATGTAAAAAATATGCCCATAATCCAATTTAAAAAAATGCTTCATAAATTATTAATTTCGAAATGTTACTATTCTGTAGATGATTTCTTGAATGATGAAACTGTGTAATTCAAATATTTACTATTTAATGATTTGTTTAATTTTCATAATAACAATAATTCTGTGTGTAGTCCTTGTTATATTTATTTTCTCATTTTTAAAACTTACTTAGTGTAAATTACTGTAAAGAGTGAAAATAATATTTACGAAACCACGAATATCTAAAATTTGTACGCCTAAACGGCAAAACATAGTGAGACTATTAGTATTTAAGATCATCATTGTACCTGTGTTTTACAAATAAAGAAATTCTTATTCTTATTCTTATTCAGTTTAATTATAGAAGAAAAAATCTATGTTTCTATCAAGTGTTTTCTTTGGCTTTCGCGGTGTAGTGCAGTCGGAATTCTTACCGGTAGGTCAAAAGGTAATAAGGAATATTATTTGAGTGTTATGCGGCGTTTAAGAGAGCAAGTTCGACAAAAAAGGCCAGATTTGTGGAAAGAAAATTCTTGGATTTTGCACCACTATAATGCGCGTTCGCACAAAGCCATCATTGTGAACGAATTATTTACCAAACACTCAACAACTACCGTCGAGCAACAACTATATTCACCAGATATGGATCCAGCCAATTTCTTTCTTTTTCCTAAACTCAAATTACCACTTCGTGGCACCCGTTTTCAATCGGTAGAAGACAGAAATGAGAATTCGCGGCGAGAAAAGAACTCAATTCCGAAAACAGTGTTTAAAAAATGTTTTGATGTATGGATTATGCGTTGGCATAAGTGTATCGTTTCTGAAGGAGCATACTTTCCATGTGATAAAATAAATTTAGATGAATAACAAACTGTTTGTGTATTATTAATCTTTTCCCGGTACTTTCTTGACGGCGTAGTATATACGTCGCCCAGTGGTCGAAATTCGACCATAATTTATAAAAAAATTAAGTTTCTACATTATTAAGATTGTAATGTCAAAGACTACAATCACAGACTTCGCCGCACAATAAAAATAAAGAAAACTTTTATGAAATTACTGGAACAGCTATTGAATACTCTTCTTGGTTATAAAAATCTAAAACAGATGTTAACATTATAGACTTTTACTTTATAAAAATGAAATTTTCTGGACTTGCGCAGTATGTCCTTTGCTTCTATACTTCTTGTTATCAATTTATTTACAAAGGAGTAAATATCTTTCATCCATATCACATCTTCACACAGTCGACTAATGTTTTCCTTGGCCTGATTATCCTTTTCGTGCCTCTACTTTCATATTCACACTTTCTATCCATCTTTTTTGTGGAAACACTCTTGCTATTCGTCCCTCTTCTTTCGACTTCATTTAGGACTGCATAGTTGGTTGACACTGCCAAGTATTGTGGTTTCGATACCCACACGAGACAACACTTGTGCGATCCATGAATTGTTGTTTCGAGGGTGAGGGGATTAATTTTCTACAACACATTCTATATCCTCAAGGCAAGGCAGGCGGATAGTAAAAACACATGCCACAACCCTATTGCGGTATGACCATTTGCAAGTACTATAAGTATTAACAAAGTTTTAAATTATGAGAAACACTGAAAAGTCTGAAAACTTACCAATACGATCTGACATTGATACATAAAACTGATAGATGGCAAAATGTATTATTTTACTCTGATTCACAAATAGCTCAATACCATGTGCTTAATAGATTTTCAACTTTAATAAAACACAATCATTATGATTAAGAAATCAAAATTCCCCGCGCGCGGCGTTCTGAATTCAAACTTTATGACAACTTCAATTATGTTTTTGCCTACGGATATCAATAAACAGATATAGTTTTGTTATTTTACACTTTGTCAGAAATAATAATAATAATTAAAAAATATTTGTGAAAATACACAATCTATTAGGCAGAATAGGACAAAGCTTCGACAATAAAATACATACATGTAATAATTATTCCATCTATTTTCAGTTTGAAACTCATATTTAAATAATAGAAAAGTAATTAATGGATTATGGGTGCGCCAAACTTCACCTAAATTTTCAACTCCGATAATTGGAAATCCGAAAATTTTCTCCCTAACATTTTTCATCCTAACAATCACAATTCCTAACAACTCTGTCTCTAATGTTCATAACTCCGAAGCATTGAACTGCATAATGTCAGTAGCAATAAACATCTATTATCCTTTTTTTGTTTTCCTATATTTTCTCAACATAACCATCTTTTACACTATTATTCAAAGTCATATCTTTTTGTTTACATTTCTTTTTATTCATAATAATCAGTATTATATACATTAATATTGCGTAACTTTATTTTCACATAACATGTATAACATACAGGGTAATTTCTTATGAATTTCGGATATTTTAGTATGTTATACATTTAGGAAAATTAATAAACACGTATTTTTTATTTTTTTGATTTACCAAAAAATAACAAAGTTATCGCTTATTAAAGAATATCTACTTGAAACAGATGTTCATGGTCACCCGGTGGCTTATCAGCTGTGAGCTCGACGCGACACAATAAAGCGCGCGGGCGCGCTACCTAAAGGTTGAAAGACTTGTACCTACACCGATCAGATACTGTGTTCTAGCTACAAAATTATTGTTATTCACGTACCTACCGTGCTTCATCAGTCCATAGGATGTTCGCTTCGGGATGCTTAATAAGCCATTCACACAAGACTCGTCGTGGCACTTGGTCTACTTCCTGAAGATGGTGTACCGGCTGGTAGTGGTACAGATGGAGACCGGCTGCGTTTAACAGTCTCCACACTGCGGGTTGGCTCACACCGAAGCGACGTGCTGCATCGTATGTGCTGGCTCGTGGATCCCTTTCGAAGAATTCGAAGATCAAGTCTTCGACGTCAATAGCCAGGCGAGGTCTGCCATACCCTAGTGCATGGCTAGGGGTTGTGAACTGGCCATGATCCAAAAGCCTTTGGTTGGCCGTTAAAATAGTCCGTTCACTTGGAACTACTGGGTTGTTTACTGCTTGAGCTCGTATACGAGGTACACTTTCTTGTTCGCACATTGTTCTAGCTGCACGAAGGCTTTCACCACTGAGTAAATAAACTAGTACCATTTCGTAGCACTCGCGATTTGAAAATCGTTGGGACGTCATTCTAACGACTTACGAGTACGACCGGCGAGTGCGTCGATGCTTGCGCGAAATTGCGTCACGTGCCACTTTCTCGATGCGCCCGAGTTGACTGGCGCGCGGCCGGCTCGTGGATTGTTGTTGGTGCGGGGCGTGGTAAACACGCCCCGCACCCCGCGTCCTGCATCCCGCGTCCCGTACCCCTGTCGCATCGCGCGCGTGTTTGATAGTATTATTGCAACGAATAACGTTGTGTCTATGATTTCTTTGTTTGGATATTTTTACTCGGATTTGGTGGGATAAAAAAGTTAAAAGTTATTTATGGAAATGTGTTCTATTATTGATATAGAACCACAGAAAAAAATATCCGTACTGCATAAAAAATTACCCTGTATAAGAATAATAGTACCATGGTACAAATACACAATAGTACAATGGTCAAGTTCCAGAAGCGAATCGGTCGTATTAATAATTATTGGTTTAGGTTAGGTTAGAACTGTGACCACAACGCACGAGCCGAGCGAGCTAAGCGAGCGTGCCGCGGCAGCGGCCGGCAAAGTGCCAGAACCGAATCGGTCCTATAGTTATTGGTTTAGGTACGGTTAAAACAGTGGTATAAACTCCCAGGCTATAAACATAACCGTAAATAAGTCGTGTTTTATGAGTTTTAGTTGGAATGTAGCCTTGGAGGCGCTACGGCGCGAGGACTTAGAATTTTTTTGCCAAATAAGTGTTATTTTTGCAAATCGTTTATTTTCTGGATTGTATCGTATAAAACACCTAAATATAAGGCTAAAAGTGTCTAGGTAAAAGTGTCATATATTTTTTATTACACTTGGTAAATGTTTCTTTCTGAGTATGAGTGAAAATATTATGGTTATTATGTTTAGGGATAAAAGCGTTACGATAAAAAACAGTAGGCGTTTAAATATATTTACATTAATGATATTATTAATTACAATTTTCGAAAACATGAGTGTTATGAACATCGCCGGTTGCACTACAAATAGTATAAATGAAAACTTTAGGATGAAAAATTTTAGGAAGAGTGATCATTCGGATTACAAATCGTTAGGAAGAACAGTTTGTGATAAAGAACTTTAGGTGAGCCAATATGGACCCATGGATTATACTTATAATATCTACCGATGTGCTTCATTAAAAAATGCCAAGATAATTAATATGTTGTAATAAATACAAAATCTGTTAGGCAGAATAGAACAAACCTTGAACAAAAAAGTATATAATACATGTATTATTTATTTTATCATACCTCTTTTTGATTCTGGCGGGAACCTTAAAAAAGCGCGGATCAGAAAATTTTTCAATTTTTATTGAATATTCATTGGTTTTCGATTAGAAGTTCGTCAAAAACGATAGAGATAGGTGTACAAACCCGTGGAAATGGTGGGCAATGAGGGGGGCGGGGATAACCCGCCCACCTTACATAAACGTCCTCGGCCTGAGGCCGGAGTCGGAGGAATCGAGAAGGACTGTGGTAATGGCGGCGTCGGTGAGCATTTAGATTACACAACATATACTAAACCCGACTATAAAGACTCTATCCAGGAAATACCACTTGTGTAGAATTTAAAGTGTTTATCGAAGCTACCAACAATAAGGATAGAATAGGCAATAAGAGCCCTATCTATCTCAATCATATATTTTCCAGCGACATTAAAGGGGTGACGGCTATATAGAGAATTAACGCAAATAAAATAGCAGTAATGTTTAAACAGTATAATACGGCCAATAACGTTATTAACAACAGCGCTTTTCATAACAAATAGAAAAAACAGGCATAATTAGATTTGTACCAGCAAACATTTCGAACAAAGAACTATACACAAAACTATCATCAATTTATGAAATAATAGCTATAAGAAGATTCACAAAGAAGGTAGGACAAGAGCGAGTACCACTACAAATAGTTAGCATTACTTTTCTATCGAATATTCTTCCAGACATTGTACAATATGATTTGTTTTCATACCGAGTTTTTGAATACATACCCCCATTACAGCAATGTTTCCGTTGCTTTAAATTTAACCACTCCGCTAGGATATGCAATGGCAAACACAGATGTTCCATTTGTGGAGGTGAGCATTTATATAAAGAATGTGATAGACCAACAGAGATCTCCTGTTGCAATTGCAGCGGGCGTCATCTTGCAATTTCGAGGTTATGTCCACTTAAGTTAAATAAAATTTTAGAAAAGAAAAATAAGATAACATATGCAAGTGCTACAATGACAAAACAACACACAAGTGATAATACTGAATTTCCACCTCTGCCCTCTCCAAAAATGAAACCAATTAACACAAATAAATCTGTAAATAAGTCTGTACATACATCTGTAAATAAGTCTGTAAATACATCTGTAAATAATACTGTACATAGTGTAAATAGCTCTAGAGATGTCTCTCCTAATGTAGACATCAAAGCCCAAATAGTTACCAACAACGATGTACTTATGGCCCTGGTTCAGACGTTGGTGGAACTGGGTAATAAGGGCGATAATACGCCTACCACTGTAAATAGCATTAAAGAAACACTTATTAAAAACCTCAAGTAATGGATCCAAGTCATACACTGTCTAAGCTACGTATTGCTCAGTATAACATTCAAAGTGCTAAAATTAAAAAACCCTTACTGATTCAATTCTTACAAAAACAAAATATTTACATTTGATTACTTAACGAAACATGGTTTAATGACAATAGTTTTAGAATACTTGGATATAATATTTATAATAAAAATTTTAAAAATACTCATAATGGTGTAGCAATACTAATTAAGCCATATTTAAAGTACAAAGTTTTAAACACTAGATTTTATGAAGAAATTCAATTCTACGGTGCATGGTAGCTTGACTATTCTTTGTGTATACTGCCCTCCTTCTAGTAGACATATACAGATCAATAGACTACGTAATATTATTAATGATTTTCCAAAGCCTATATTTGTCAGTGGTGACTTTAATGCACATCACATTGCTTTTGGTTGTCTATCCATTAAGAGCAGAGGTCAGGTTTTATTTAATATCATTGATGACTTGGATTTATGTATTATTTATGTATATTAAATTATGGTAGTTTTACAACTGTTAACAACCCGAGACGAAATCCGTCTGCAATAATTGATGTAAGCTTTATTAGTGCTAACCTCGCATCAACATGCGAGTGGTCTGTACATGATGATGCCATGGGCAGCTATCACTACCCAACAATAACAGAGATTTCACTACATATAGATAAATATTATATTAATCCTCCTGTTGATAGGTTTATATATCACAAAGCAGATTGGAAAAAGTTTAAAACTATTTCTAAAACAATATTCAATGATTTAGTTCTAAAATTATATGATCCTATTTCAACCTATAATGATTTTTGTTCTCGATTGGATAATTTAAAAGTTAAGACAATTCCTAAACTCAATAAACCAAATAATTTCAAAAGTAGACCTCCAGCTCCTTGGTGGAATGACATTCGTGAAAAAAGTGTTATTGTCTCTTACAATGCATTGAAACTATATAGAAGTGAACCTACTATGGAGAACTATTTAGATTATAAAAGAAAAGATGCACTTAAAAAAATAACCATATCAGAACGAAAAAGAATATGTTGGAATAACTTATGTAACACGTTTAATAGAACTACTCCTATAAATAAGATTTGGAATCTTCTAAAAATGTTCAAAGGTATAAGAGCTGGTAATAAATCATATAAAGATGAGTTTATTTCTCAATTTCTAGATAAGTTATCTGACAAAAGCAATCTAAATAATATTAATAATTTAGGCAATATTTTCGAATTAAATAATGATAATCCAAATTCAAAATTTTTGCTAAATCCTTTTACATGGTCTGAATTTAAAATGAGTTTGTTATCTCGGAAAGACACTACACCCGGTTTAGATGATTTCCCCTATTGTACTATTAAAATTTTTGATGAATCAGCACAAAAAATGTTTCTTAATATTCTTAATTTACTTTGGCATTGTAAATGTATTCCACAATCATGGAAAACACAATGTGTCGTTTCGATACTCAAACCAGATAAACCTCTAGAGCTTGCCAGCTCTTATAGACCAATATCACTGTCTTCATGTCTAGGTAAACTATTTGAAAACATCATTAAAAATCGTTTGGATTGGTATATGGAATCTAACGGCATCATTCCGCATGTACAATATGGATTTCGTCGAGGGCGAAGTTGTGCAGACAGCTTCACTTCCTTAATTTCAGACCTGAAACATGCAAAGGATAATAAGTTACACATTGTTTGTGTATTTTTACATGTGCAAGGTGCTTTTGACAGTCTAGATCCGGCTATACTTGTACAAGTTATGTCTAGGTTAGGTGTGCCTAGTCAACTATGTAAATGGATATATCATTTTTTGAATAATAGAACACTCTATGTAAGGCATAATAATACATTGCATGGTCCAAAATGTGCATCTAAGGGTACAATGCAGGGTGCTACACTATCTCCTTAGTTATACAATATATATAGAAGTGAAATCTGTAAATTTGTAAATATTAATGTAGATATGTTGCAGTTTGCAGATGATATTGTTTTGTACAGTAGTAATTATAATGTAGAAATTGCAATAGACAATATTAAAAGAGTCTTGTCCCAACTAGTTCACTGTTACAATGATGTGTAACATTTAAAAATTAACCCCTCCAAAATCAGTGCCATGATATTTGGAAATGAGAACACAAATTCAATTCAATAACGGAGAACTTATAAATCCAGTGAATGTAAAGAATTTTTTAGGCATAGTAGTAGATAGGAAATTAACCTTTGAGGAACATATTAAATCCATATCAAAAAACGCTCTTAAAGGATTAAATGTACAAATGTCTTGCAGGCGTTCCATGGGGAGCTGACCCGAAAATATTGTCAACTTTGTATAAAAGTATAGTTAGAAGTCATTTTGATTATAGTTCACTAGTGTACATAAATAGTACTCATGTAAATAAACTAGATCTATTGCAGAACAGGGCTTTCAGAACTATTTCTGGTGCAATGTGCTCTACTCCCATAAGGGGCATTGACGTGGAGACTAAAATAATGCCCCTAATTTTGAGACGCATTCTATCTCAGTGAGATTTTGTCTTAAATTAATTGCTGCAAATGACAAGAAAATAATTAAAAAAATAGTACCTTCTGTATGTAGAAATCCTGGACCTCTAACAATAGGAGAGATTCTCTTAAATGGTAAATCCCCAACATTGTCCAAAATATTGCTGGAAACAGAAAACAGATTTACTGGTATTAGAAAACAATGCCCATGGCCATGTTACTCCTTCTCTTATCAGTGTATTACACATCCCGTTAAAGAATTGCAAAATCCCATCAATAACAATTTAGATATGCTACAGTTTATGGCAGATAATAAGAATTATTATGTTATTTACACTGATGGCAGTAAGGGAAGTGATTATGTGCGTGCTGCTATGTATGATCCACAAGCTCAATTCTCTCAAAGCTTTGTTCTATACAATACATGTACCATATTCACTGCAGAGGCATATGCGGTTTATCAGGCATTAAAACATATTCGCCAAAATAACAATAGCAAATACTTTTTGATTGTTTCTGATTCACTGAGTTTGATTAAAGTCTTAACTAACCTTACAGTTTCTTTTAAGACAAATTATATTCTATATTTCATCAAAGAAATAGTTTATCAATATTACCTTAAGCACAAAAAAATTGCATTTCTGTGAGTACCTCCACACCGAGGTATCTCTGGCAATGAAATAGTTGATAAAACCGCATGTGAAGGTGGTAATGCTATTGATGTTAGAAATGCAATGGGCATTCCTATGACTGCTTCGTTGGTCTCGCGGCATAATTGTGCGCGTGGGATTGGGAGGTCTCGGGTTCGAATCCCGGGTCGGGCAAAAGTGTTACTGAGTTTTTCCGAATTCTCAGTAGCAGCCCGGAGTCTGGTGATGCGCCCGGTAACGGCAATAGGCTCGCCCCCTATTACGTGGGACCTAAAACTTCATGGCGAAATGTGGGTGTAATATTTACACCTCTGCCTATCCCTTCGGGGATACAGGCGTGAGACTATAAATAAAAAAAAAATATGAAAATGTTTGTAACTTATGGTTAGAATTGTGGAAGAAAGACCAAGACACCAAAGGAAAATGGTACGCCCATATTCAAGAAAAAATACCTGTTAGACCCTGGTACAATAGATTGAAGGAAGCCAGCCGAGACTTTATCACTTCGATAAATAGATTGCGCTTTGGCCATAATACTGCTCCGTCACACCTTGCTAGACTTGGCATTATTACAAGCAATACATGCCCACATTGTGAATCCCAAGAAAGAACCGTCGGAACCGTTGAACATCTTATCTTTGACTGTCAAAACTTCCTGCTTGACAGATTAGTGTTGGCTAGTGAACTCAGTGATGTGAACATTAAGTGCGATTCTTTCTCCCGCCCGCCGCCACTCGAAGAGTTACTGAAAGACAAAAATACTTACAAACCGATATATAAATACATTAAAAATACTGTTAAAACAATTTAATAAATTAAGTGATTGTGCTGTGTCCGTCAAAATAATATAAGACTTGACCTAAATAAAGGTCCAGCTACCAGGTCATAAAATTCAAAAAAATAATTTACCTCTTTTCAGTTTGAAAGTCTGTGGGTCCATAATAACCGTAAATTAAAAAGTAATACTGTATACGTATACGATGTAATGCATGTGTGTGTGCGAAATCTAAGGTAGTAGTGGTATCGTTTATTTTCATTAAAATCATATAATTCTAATGCACATTAGCACTCTGCACACCTTCTACATGTGAGCAATAAGTTTGCCAAATTTCATAATCCTCCGTTCGCGCATTCTCGTAAAAAGGGATCACAAAATTTCGCTTCACGAATTAATATATATAGATTAATATAAGAGCTAATTTTTGACAACATATTTCAGTAGTGACTATAAGACTTTCTCATTCACCTAATGGAGTGAGACTTTATCCGAAAGGAAAAACCGGAGCTCACATTATTTCAGACGTTATTAAACACGAATGTAACATGGAGGAAATTTTATGATATCCAACGCACAACATATTATAGCACATACGCAGTAGATGGTACGTACTTGCATACTGAAGAAAATTGTAACTTGGAGTAATAACCCGTTTATGTAGATTTCACTAACTCACGAACACCCTAATGAAACAGTGAGTGGGGTACGCCTGCATAAATTATTATTCCATATGATCTCCCTTTTCTGTGTAAATACACTTAGGCCTTTTTCGACTCGGCAAGGGCTCTTGAGGCTTGTTCAGAAGTAAAGTTATCTCATCACAGTTGTTAACACACTTCGTATGGTACGAGTACATGTATCATATAAGTTAGCTAAATTATCTTGAGGATTTTACGGTAGCTGTACCTATTTATATAGTTGAAACATTTCAATCGCGGTTATATTAGAAAACCAACCATTCTCGTTGTTTATTTCATGTTAGCAAGAAACATGTTGCCGCTCGGTTAGTCCCAAAAGACCTGAATTTTCTCAAAGTCAAAGTCATGTTGAGTGTTTTCTTTGACTATCGCGGTGTAGTGCACTCGGAATTCTTGCCGGAAGGTCAAAAGGTAATAAGGAATATTATTTGAGTGTTATGCGGCGTTTAGGAGAGCAAGACAAAAAAGGCCAGATTTGTGGAAAGAAAATTCTTGGATTTTGCACCACGACAATGCGCCTTCGCACAAAGCCATCATTGTGAACAAATTTTTTACCACTCAACAACTACCGTCGAGCAACAACTATATTCACCAGATATGGTTCCAGCCGATTTCTTTCTTTTTCCTAAACTCAAATTACCACTTCGTGGCACCCGTTTTCAATCGGTAGAAGACAGAAATGAGAATTCGCGGCGAGAAAAGAACTCAATTCCGAAAACAGTGTTTAAAAAATGTTTTGATGTATGGATTATGCGTTGGCATAAGTGTATCGTTTCTGAAGGAGCATACTTTGCAGGTGATAAAATAAATTTGGATGAATAACAAACAGTTTGTGTATTATTGATCTTTTCCCGGTACTTTCTTGACGGAGTAGCATATATAACATTTCTTGGCAAGGACACCACACATTTGTTGTATTAAAAATAGAAATACTATTTATGCACTTAAAATTTTTGGTTCAAATTATGTGTTCGTATAGTTTAGTGAACTTGAAAATGTTTTATAATATTTCGTTCAAAAAAGCTCGTATGTAGTTGTATTATTTTTGTTTAGGCAGAAACTGCGTTAATGTATGATGGTGTGCAAGTACTTATGGATGCTCTTGGAAGATTATGGAGGAAAAAGCCTGACGCTTTTAGGAGCGCCCTTAGACGTGCAGCAGGACAAGCGAACTCTACAAAAGTCATTGACTGCAATCCTGGCAAAAGTTGGGTTGTGCCCTTTGAGCATGGTGACAAAATATCAAGATTGATCAAAAAGGTAAATCTTGCCTGTATTATGATATCTATTAATAACAAACTTAATTTGTCTGTTTTACCCTATAATTACTTTTTGCAAATAGTAATTATATCGAAGCCCCATGTTATTTATTGTTTGTCAGCTTATTCAGTAATTGAATACGACAGAATTATAATAAGTATTTGACATTAATTGCGTATTTTATTCAATAATTTTATATTCATACTTGAAGCAAGTACCCGTAGAAGCTACTGACTGTTCTTTTATTATTACTACCTGCTTAGTAAGTACTATATTATTTAAACTTTCATTAATTTGTTATAGACGGACATTGAAGGACTTACTGGTAACATTTCTTTCAACGAAGAGGGCCATAGGCACAATTTTACTTTACACGTGGTTGAGATGACAGTTCAAAGTGCAATGCTGAAGGTAAGATTTATAATAATTAAAATTCAAAACCAAGTTAATCCAACTGTGATTCAGCAGAACGAAATCAAATTATTTTCCTGTATGTTTTAAGCTCGTTTTACGTAAATAAGAAGTGGCAACACGGTAGAATCACTTTATGAGCGTTATTAAATTCACAGTAAACTTTGCACATCCGTTTGGAGGTACTTTGGTGCGAAGGTTAATTTTAACTTTATTTCGCCCTACTTCTGTTCCGAAGCTCACTAATGATTTCTCGGCGTCCATAAATCAATGCGTACAAACTTTTCCAGCCATTCTTCCAGTCGCCCCTTAGAACTTTCAAAATTTGTTTTTGACGCGTACCCATGTTTTTATGGGTGCCATTGGTTTCTGTAAAACATTGGCATATAAAACTGTTTTACGGTAAACATATTTTTGAGATTTTGCAATATAAACTTTAAAAGAGTTTTTAATATAAAATCTTTGCGAAGAAGTTTTTCGGCTTTTTTGTTTGTATAAATTGAATTAGATCTATAATATTTTTTGATCTGATCGTCTTCAGCCATTAGTGATATAATGCCTTGTTTTAGGTGGCTACTTGGAGTGACAAACATGGCTTGCAGTTAACATCACCAAAATATGTACAGCTTCGTTCACCGGCAACTTACGAAACCAACAGAACTTACATAGTGACGTCTGTTCTTCAAGAACCATACTTGATGCAGGAACAAGTAGAGTATGGACAGAAGGAAGAATTCTTCGGTTTCTACAAGGACTTGATGGATCTGATTTCAAAGAAAATGGGAATTAAATGTAAGTAATTTCTTTTTCTTACTTAGGATTGTTATCGGCGTATAAATTAGACACTACACAAAATCATTTAGCAGTAGTAACGGATTCTGCGGAACATTTTGTGTACACGTAAAACGGAATTTCCAGAAGACATGAATTTGTAAAAAAATATTGCCTGACAAAAACATTTTTACCGAGTACCGTTTGTCCGCGCTGTGAACCGTGTAAAGATGAGCGACCAGTCGGCCCGAATAAAATTTAAACATGCATATTTTTTCAATCGTATGTTTCAATTCAGGTCTATTGTTATAGAGCCATAAATTGTACAGGACAATACTAACAGAAATATATCGCATTGAAAATTGCAGTGCCATTAAGGACTTGGACAAAATGTGCCCCACGTTGACCAGAAACAAGCGTTTATAGATAAGTTACATAAAACATACAAGGAATTTTAAAGTACTTTTTACATTCCATTGCAGTCGCTGAAAAGAAAATAATTTAAAAAAATGTGAAGCGATTTCCTTATATTTGATATTTCCTTTTGTTTGAATCTACCGATAATGTTGCCACGTAACAATGATAAAAGATCAGTGTAGGGAAAATATATAGCAACAGAATAAGCTTGCGTCCACTAAGAATAAATCGGTTTGATTGTAGTATCTATAGATTCATTATGATTTTAAGATGTCAATTAAGTTTATTATTTATTATAAAAAGGTAAGATTAATGTTATTTTTAGGATTCTAAAACTAAAACTAATGTATTTATTCTTGTGACAGTGAACACCAATCAGAGAGCATTACGTCAAACAGTACGTCCGCCATTCATGTTCTTGACGTTTAATAGTAAATACAACTAAAACGTCAAACTTCCTACCTGTCAAATTGAAAATAACGAAATAAAAGTGGGTACAACAGACCAGACTTCATTCACGGTTTATTTTGAACCGCCATGATGGTTTACAGAGTTTTCGTGTCAAATTCAAAAAGGTTTTTAAAAAGCCGTAAGTAGTACATAATTTTGCTGATCGATTTTTGAAGAAAAAATCAGGTATTTCATTTTAACATCTAATAAAGGAACGAATCAATCTCCAATAACATTTTAGGGCACAAGCCTATCGTAAGAGTTAAAATACGCGTAATCTTAAGAATGATTAAGTCATTATAATTATATTATTTTCTATAAAAACAAACCTCCTAATAATCAATTAAAAATGAGTTCAAAATATAGTTAAAAATCCACTGACTAACAGGGTTATTTTAATCCAGCTCTGGTATCACCAAACTAATGTCAAAATAGTTGACATGTTGACATATCGTCTTATCCATAGAGTAAAGTAATACTACGGAGGTCTTATCTTTCGACGTACGCGCCTTTTCGGTTATAGTTTACTTCTAGACGAGAGTATTATACTTATATTTTATATGATGAGCGTCCCTCAAGCGAAGACCAAAAATAAATAATAGAAACTTAGGACGATAAAATGCATGAAAACTAAAATAGATTATATAACTAATTACATTATATCAATACATTGTGAAATATTGTCAAAAAATATGCCATTAATCATTTATTTCCAACCTTAATAACTTTTGACCACTGCTGCTTAGCTACATGCGCCTTTCTTATTGCATAACTAGAAGATCTGTTCTTTAAAATGATATATGTTTCATTTCTGTACTTGCTGGGGCACAGGCCCATATAATTTTTGTTCATCTCCTTTAGAAAAAATATTTCGGTAAAAACGTTTCTGCCTACTTTTATCCTTACGATGTTTAAACTACTACCTAAAGACTTGACTCTATAACCAACTAGAACCAGGCATAAGTATTTTATTTTGTTTTAAATATGATCAGTAAATAATCTGAAAATCTTATATCAGTATAAAAAAATAGTCATTGGCTTTTTTCCTCAGTTTGTAATGTGAGAATCGTTAGTTTGGAAATACAAATAGGAGGAAATATGTATGTGGTTTCGCTGGAAATGCCAAGACCTCTATGGTCTGAATATTGTAACAAAACAAGATACCTCACCGAACAAGCATTATGCAAATTGACATATTTAACCTCGAATAAATATTTCAGGTTAGGCAAATACGAAGCTATGGTTCAATTCCAATACGTTTGAAATGGTATGCGACAGCGTGAATACGTAGAATCGAACGTTACGTATCAAATTAAATCGTTCAAATGGCATAATATATTATATCTTATCGAATAATAGAATTCCTTTAAATTAATTCGTCAATTTAAAATGATCGTTATAATAAAATATCAATAAGTATTTAGGTAACGTGTCTTCGTAATTCTTTTTTAAATAAAAGTATAATATCTTTGATTTGCTGCGAAGTTTGGGCATAAGTTACACAAGCAGTAGTATGAGATTTCTAAGTTATAGTCATTCAAGTTTATTTGGAAAATTATAACAAAATTGATACTTTTTATGATACTTTTTATGATAATTATGAGCAAAAATTTTGTTTGAAACTATTTGCTGTTCTTAAAATGTTCAAATAAATAACGTTAACAGTCAATTTGTATCGATTGCATTCCATTGTTTCCATAATTATTTTACTGGTAGGTAAAGCTATTTAAATCTGTAAACACAAGCATGGGTGACGAATATGTACATATATTATCTTTGCGTAGTTAAATTAAATATATATAGCGGCAATAAAAATAAAACCGATGATTAACGCAGTTATCTGAAAGGGCTGTAACAATTTTACCTTTAAAAATATATTTACTTATTGACGTGTTGGCATCACCGACTAACTTTTTTATGATTATTGACGATTCTGTCAATTTGGAATGCCTGATCTTATAGTCCGTTCACAGTTATTTTACCTCTAGCTGTTAGATTGGCCAACCTGGGCGTTGTGTTGCTATATTTGGTATTTAATACTCCCATTTTAAATATACATTATTGCTAAAAATGTACTAATTTTTTATTGACTAAGCGATCGTATTAAATATTTGGAAGTAATGTTTGTAACAAAACCTCTTGATATTGGCATGGCTATATGCATGTACATTTATTTTCTTACGAAATAACTAATTTCCTATGAAGATAAATAGTTATAATAAAAATGTTTTCTATTTAATATATAAAGGTAAACACATCATAATTACGCCAAAGTGAGGTTCTAATTATCAAATACAAAAACTGCAAATTTAATTTTCATATTTATTTTGAATAAGAATGATGTGGGTGTAATATTACACCTCTGCCTACCCCTGCATGGAAACAGGCGTGAGTCTATAAGAATGACCCATGTGGACTGCGAATGTTATGATGATTCGTAACTGCTGTCATATTCTGTATCAGACTCAGAATTTAATTCTATTATGAACCTGTCCATTTCAGCATCCGTAGACCCATCTGTTTCACGAAGCTTGTCTTCAATATGGCGCTCATGTTTGCATTGTTTTTGTCAGTCTTCTGCAGTGATAGATTGAAAAGCTTCTTCAGCTAAATCCACAATGTTGGTTGCCTCTTATCCTAAATTTTTGCTTGTGACTCGCCTTTTAATGAGACTCCACATAAGTTCAATTGCGTTTAGCTCGCAGTGGTATGGCGGTAATCTAACCACTTTGCGGCCATGAGCTTCAAGCATTTGAATTTTTGAAGCATTTCCACTAATATTGGGTAAAATGTTATGCACGGGTAACCCTATTTTACATTCCTGTCATCACAGAGTACAATTCCAATATAAAGAAAATAAACACCGACATCTGTCAGAGGTAAAATAACTGTGAACGGACTGTACGTGGACTAGTGTAGCTAACGCGGATATTATTTGACTACTAAAATAATTACGAATACAGAATAGGTACATACATACGAATATTTTTTAAATAAATAATATATTTGTGAACCGACGGTTATTGTATTACCAACGTTTATTATAATGTAAAACATTTTAATATTTGCCAGTGTAATTAAATATTAATTTAGAGGTTTTTGGGTCACCAAGTTGACTGTATGTTCACATGTTTATATTTATGCATAATATATAATATAGATTAATTTCCAAATGCGACAATAATTATAAAAACTATTTAAAATCCTACTGGTTGTTTCACAAACAAACTTTTCAGCTTCATTATATGACTAGGTATCGATTTTACGCGCTTAGATTGTTGTACTAATTAGTTTCGTAATTTCAGATGAGATAAGGTTGTCCAAAGAAGGCAAGTACGTAAAAGATTCCACTCAAGAAATCTACACCGGCGTTGTCGGCGATATTATGAGGAAGGTAAGTGTAACTTGTGAATAAACTAAAGCTTCATTCCACTTGAATTTGATACTTCATTAAGCTAACTGATCCGATACTCATTATTATGAAGTATACGAGAAAATTATAAGTTTGAACATATAGACATAATCCAATTCATTTAGCGACAGAGTCTCGGCAATTAGGTAACTCGTTATCAACTTTCATCTTTTGGATCGTTGGCGTGATCGTTGTTCAGCATAGTACAAGTACTTAGAAAGAATATTAAATGTATACTAATTATATATTATCATTTAAAAATGTCTGTTATGCGCGGTGGCGGATACAGGAATTAGATTGCTGAGAAAATTGTTTTGGATTGAGAGGTAAAACGGTGCGTACCAATGGTGAGAGTGAGTTTCATCAAAAGTCACTAAGAAGTCACTGGTCATAGAAGGACTCAAATGCGGAATCTCGAGAGTCCATTTTCTCTTAGGCCCACACATAGTTATTTGGTTTTTTGTCTCAAAAATGACATACTTAGTCGATTAGCATGTAACTAAGAGATTGGTACATGACTATAAATCCAGCCTTTATTACGCGCGCGTGGTAACGCTATTACGCAATATCGATGTGATCCTGTGAGACCCAATGCATGAATTAAGCTATGACTAACAGCTAAACCTCTGGTGAATGAAGCTTACTACTTTGAGAAGACTAATATACAATAAAGTCTAAACAGCGATGCGATCGCTTAAACCTTTACTCCATATTTTAAGTCTGTTTACGGATTACAAACAGTCATCCCTATTACTCTTTACAATATAGAATAGTTTTTGTCTGCTGCCACATATAATAGAGGTATAGCTGTATGTTTGGATTTTCCCATTCAAACCTAGAGTAATTCAACCGACGTCAACAAACAGATTCCATATAATCTACTTAGTAGCCATTGACTTGCGATGGATACTATCAGACGCTATTCAAGTCTTTCTTGGACTAATTATAATCATTCGTGACCAAAATCAATGGTTACATGCATCAGATTTTGCCAATGATAAACGCAAACTAATGTGAGTGTTCCACCTTTCATAATCCATATAATTTTGTGGAGAGGAACTAGAGTAAATAAAATGTTTAGTACCTAGAAAATATTTTAAGCTGAAAGCTTACTTTATGTCTTCGAATTTGGCTTAGTCGATTACCTATTATGACGCAGCCGTATATTGTAGCACAATTCAAAATTGCGTTTGGGATACGCACAGTGTCGCGCTTCGTAGAGGGCGATAAAGATTTCATCCCGAATATTTAAATATGATTAATTTCGATTATTAATCAATAAGAAGCTGTCAATATATTTTAACTTCAGGATTTACGCTTGTAATTCTTTAGTACCTGTAGTTTCAAAGATTACCTAACGGTGGACGGACTGCAACTATACTTGCTTCCTTATTTTACTCTATAATAAAATCTCGAATACAGTCTGTTCTTTAATAACTTATTATTTCTTAAAAAAAATGTTAAAACAAAATGTTGATCATAAAAAATATGGCATCTAAAACGTTTCCGCTTTAATTTATTAACGATAATATATTATGAGTAATGAATAATTAACTGTCCAAGGGTATAATTATTATGAATAAATTGGATAAATAATATATAGTAAATTATCATAAGCGCAGTTAAGTTTGCGTTTAATTTGCGCAGATGCATTGTGTTTTTATCGTTATAGGATATTAAATTAACTAAAGCAAAATCACAGTTACGTCCTCATGATATTTTGTTCTTTATCTTACCTTTTAACGCAATGCTTACCACGGGAATTTTGGCAAATTTCTTCTTAGTGCATCTATACTCCTACTTTCAGCCAACCCAAATTCAGTTTATGAAACCCAATAGTTTTGGCTGTACGTTGTCTGTCAGTCACTCAATAACAGAATAATTTTATATGTATTGATTAAGTAAGCACAAAACAAAATCCTTAAGCTTTCCAACATATTATTGACTTTATTATATTATAATGTCAGAATTCGGAGGCCTCGTATAATTTTATTGAGACACTAAAATGAATTTTCATATAACAAACGGCTTCTTAGGCTCGGGTTGTCTTAGTCGACCACATTTAATAGGCTGTAAGTAAGATCCGAGGATTATCGCAGAAGATTCGCAAGCCTACTCCCTTTGCTCATCAATGAATTAATTAATGCATTCTTACGGTAAAGCTTTCAAATCTACTAAGATTATGAAAGCTAACGTATATACGTATGTATATTATGTGATACGAATGACGATGTATATTTGACTGGAGAGTGCCGTACAAAATAATATGTGATTTGACTTCCACATGGGCAGGGCTATGGAGTAAGTCTATTTTTAGTATTTAAATAAATAGAAACGACCTAAGCCTCAGATATAAGCTCAGTTCCGAAAATGAATCTTGAAGAAGTTAACATCGTTATTCTTTCACTAGTTCCACAGAGTAACTTTTATTTTATGTAGTTAGCACGAATATTTTACATCTAATGATACAATGCCCCTTTGCAACCGCGACCGAAGTCGGCGACTACAGCTAGTAGCCATTATAAAAGAAAATGTATAATCCTACGTTCATATTTTTACTAACGTAATAAACAATAGCATTTGAAGTGGACGCTTCCAAATGAATTCCCGTGCAAGTGTCAGATACACTCTCGTGTCTTGTGGGACAACAAATGTGACATCGAGTGTTCTAGACCGCCCGTCACGTATGACTAGACTAAGTTACCTGCTCTACCGTTTCAAGCCACTGGGAATAAACGTTCGTTTGAGCTAATTGCTACAACAACGTTTAATATTTACGTCAATGTGTTCAAATGTCATTACGTTAATGTTAATGGTAGCATCGTTTAGGTTACTGTCATCTTTATTGTACATGACTAAATGTACATGGACATCGAAAGTAGCGAGGCTATTTAATCTTATAGGTTGCATCCTTCTAGAGCGTACACCAGATTATTCTCTCTAAGAAGTTGCAACAGTTCATCCAACAGCAACTAATCATCAAGGACGAAGTATGGTAAAGTTGCTGAACACTTAAGGATGTGTTGTATAGACAGTCACCGTAAAAATGTTATACAGAAGTAAGCTGTGTGGTCATAAGATGGTCAAAAATAAACTCTTGCATCTACAAAGCTATTCAATAACTGGAACTCTTCGATATAATATCGATCTATCTAGTTAAGATTAGAGAACGACTGACATAGTGTTGTGTATTGTAAATTAACCTCGATCTCAGCCCACATTGTGCACACGCGAGTGTCGTGAGTTCACAAATACACGGTTATCCCGATTTGGCGCAAACAACTAAAACAGTTAAACAGGTGACTTACATTATGTACAGAGCAGACGAGACAGTTTTCATTGCGGAGCAGACAACTTGGTTTACTTAGTCGCTCAAGTATGTTTTACTAGTTAACACAACTGCATGCTACCAAAATTGCACCAACATTGTTGCTCCGTCTTTTAAATTTCTTTCCTAACTTAATAGCAAAGTTAAATCGAACTATTCATTTACTTTTGTAGTATTTAATAAAAGATTAGTTTAGTGCATTTTCTATAGCAAATCTTTTAAGTACACTATTTGATAATAAGATTCATTTCGGACTTTTGAGATTAAAGCATCTCTCCCGTCGGGGGTTATGCTTCAGGAATGCTTCGGTGATACCCGACACGGGTACATGAGGAACATGGGTTGGTTTTTAGTCAGTAAGAGTCTGAAAGTCCTCTTCGCCCTTCCCCCAGGGTGGAGGGACTCCATGAGTATTTTCGAACCCGATACAAAAAAAAAAGTAAATTTAAAGCATCTCTGAGTGACGCTACAATATCCAAAGCTATCTCATTTGATGATATTTGTCAAAATAAAGTATGTAAAAAAGTCTTGTATAACACAAACGCTACAATATCCAAAGCTATCTTATTTGATGATATTTGTCAAAATAAAGTATGTAAAAAAGTCTTGTATAACAAAAAAACTAGTAACATATGATAGGATTAAAATAACACAAAAATATCATAATAGCAACGCTAACATTGTCATTCGCCTACTCGCGTGTGAAAGCTTCAAGACGAAATCATATTAACTAACACGGTAAACAAAGGAGGCGGTTGATGTCTAGCTAATAGAAATATTATGACACATATACCGCTGTAATATAATAACACAGTGGAAGTCACAAACTTTACGACTGATGCTGGGATGTAATACGTTATGACCAATGTTTCGGCGAGAAACAAGGAAAATAACACAGGACACGTTTTAGACGTACTAAGCTTCAAATTATGAATGAAAATGACGATACGCCAAAATAAATAATTATGTATTGTCTGCCATTATGCCCCGCGTAGTTATTTTAAACTACTACCCTGTGTCGGAGTTTAGACAGCCAGCAGAAGAGCGGACATTATTTTCGTGTTCCTCTAAAAATAAGTATCTACGATATTGAGACAAATAAAAAATAATATTACTTAATAAATACGAGATGCGACAGCGTAAAGTCACTTAAAATAAATATCTCTTACAGTAACCGACAAGTACGATAAGAAGAAAGTTAGTTGAAATCACATTTGCCCATTGTGACTAAATTATGTAGTTTATTGAAACTTCGATGTTTTCTGAAACGACGTCGTTCGTTGGCGGATGCAAGAGCTTTTTTGTTCCAAACCAATCTCAGTGAAGTATGAATCTACTGTGAACGGGACTCATGAAGTCGAGTCGCAATATTATCCCACAGTAGACTAGTAAAATTTTATTCATTCCTTTTTTGCTGTCGCGGCGCGCGATTCAGAGAAAATGGACGTACGCCGAGGAAAAAATGTTGCGCGCCGTTGTTGCACATTAATCCAAATCCACAATTTTGGAATGCTCTGCTTCGTAACGTTTTTTACTTTGTGTAATGGATAAGAGCAGGAAAGCATAGGGAAAGCTGGCGAATAACTTATGCTCGCCGTGTCCGGATCACACTTCGCAGCGCCAGATACTATCTAACTTTATTTATTTGCTCGCTCTCTGCGGTTATATATGTTTTCTTTGTTAATAACAACTTTAATGCATTCCGCTTTCTTACAATTTTATGTGATTTCATTGTAAGATATTTTCATGACTATAACGAGATATTTACGCGGCGTGAAATATATTTGGTGAAAAATATCGTCCGTTAAGGTTGTATGAACACCTATATCATACGTTTAAAGTATATATGTAATACTTTAAACGTATCTTTCAACGACAAATAGAAGTATCAAATCTATTAATTTAAAATGGTATTTCTTCTAACGTGTAATGATCATACCCAACTGGACCTGGTCTGGATTAAAAGGGTCGGATCGGTTCTCACTTTAATTTGACAATGTCCCTACAAGTACTTAAGGGTCTGAGGAACTCACGGCCGCAATTGTTTTGAACGTTCTTCTATCCAGTTCCAAAGCAAAAAATTCTCGTTGCAGTACACACAGTAGCAAAACTGATTTACGTATTACATCACCAAAATATTCTTCGTGGTATTTATCTACTTATATTTTTTCTATCTTTCTTGCAAAACATATATGTTTAGAAGCGTATATAGGATATAATTAAAAAATATGTATAATCTGATATAAGTCCTAGTGATTTTATGAAAGGTTAAGAAAGAAACTCACTTTCACAATAAAAGCCTTAGTAGATAAACGTATATCCTAAACTTGACTAGATATCGAAATGGTTTTGGTTACTATTTCGAGTTAAGTATAAATAGTTATCGTTTCGTCTCAGTCCAATCACGAAAGGGTCGGTAGACTAGTTCTTAAATATCCTTATTTTATTGAGTTTTAGACGTATTATTGTAGTTATAAGAGTTTCTCGTCCTCTTTCGTTGCGAACTGGTTTGTTTAACTTTACGAAATCTAATATCAAGTAAAGGTTCGCCCTTAATCTCTTTGTCTCTATATGACTTAGCCGTGTGTGCGCTTCATGTTATTTCATAGCTCGTCTCAATGTCTAATGAAATATTTGCGGGGGTTAGTTTCCCTTATCTCGGGTGAAGCTTTATGTACTTTGAGGAAAACGTAAACACAACTATATAAATAAATGTAGGTGGATGCAGTTGTGTAGTAATACAACAGTCGCTTAGAGCGCCAAGCTTGGCGCTTACATGTATGATATAATTATACATAAAGCTATAGACTGTTAAGTAACGTAATGAAGTGAAAAGTGACTTGACAATAGCTGTGAATAATACTTTTAAACTTTCCGCAATTTGCGAACATACTAATATTCATGCATCGGTGTCTATACCATTGGTGGTCACGGGATGAGCCATGTCGTATCCACGACTCGTGTAACCCCTACCGAAATCTTGGGGCAAATTATATCACCATCCTATTTATATTATTGACCCGTAACATAAGTATAATCTAAGAAGATTCACTTTGTATACTTAAATTGTGACATACTCACTATAAAATTATGAATACATGGTATTAAAGTTATATGTTACTATATTTGTCTAATCTATCATTCATAACTACAACCGTATATACTTACACCTAAAATCTTTATTTTAGGAAGCCGATATCGCTGTCACATCACTAGCGGTAACACCTGAACGAGAGCGATTAGTGGACTTTAGCGAGCCGTACCTCAGTGTAGACACGCCTATCACCTTCACAAGGACACCGAAGCAGTTATCTGACACATTCAGTTTCCTACGGCCGTTATCAAAAGAAATATGGGTGAGTACGCACCATATTTGTGTGCGATGAAACGCGAAATATGTTTTTTCGGACATCATTGTGGCCAGTTTCATAAGGGAAATATTGAGAAAAATAGTTTAGCGTTTATGTGCTATATTTTTCAGGCACTCGAGAAATTGTGATTTAAACGAAGGCAGGGCATTCAATGTAGACAAGAATTTCAAATATAATGAATTACACAAATTGGTTTTTGTCAACGTTACCACCCACGTTTATGAAAATATTTCACAAATAAAGTGCCATGTGTTTTTATTAGGTACCTTCGTGTGCCATCGATATTCAATATTACAAAATAAGAACATAAACATACGAAAGTAACTTAAAGAAACCACTATGGCAGCGGTATAAGCAAAAGTTAGCGTCTCCATCTCCATAACAACTGAGTTCAGATGCCGCCCCGAGCGAATCCAAACATTCACCGATAAAACCATGTTCATTTCGTATATATGAATGTTTATGACTACTCTTGGGTTGAATGCTGTATTCACTACGCTACCTTCTCGCAGATAAAAGACTTGTAGCTCTTCAAATTATTCGTAAACTGCAGAGAATTTGAAGCTCAATAAGGTTGAAACAGTAACTCCGGTTCATAATTAAAGGAAAACTGGTTTCAATGTAAAAATTCTCAGAATTCGGAAAGCTTCGGACGCCGTATAATGCAGCTTGTGAGTATTTAAAGTTTGGGAGCATATGAACTACGTATACGTATGTATAATATGCAGTTCGTGTTAAGAACAAAATGGCGCGCTTACAATCTCGTACGTGAATACATGGGAGCTCACAAACAACGACCATTAGTAAACATTATGAGCCCGACACTAAATGTGGCCGCACGTTATAACTATTATTTTCAATTCCTCGTCCGGTGATACTATGTACTCCGGTAATTATTTCGTGTTTGCAGCTCTGCGTGCTGTTCAGTTTTTTCGCTGTGAGCATCGTACTATTCTTAGTCTCAAGATTCTCGCCTCACGAATGGAAATCAGTTTCAATATCTGATTCACATTTGGACCACACGATAAGCAGTACTAGCGAGGTAAGTCCCACATAAAGTGATATGCAAACTATGTATCATGCAAGTGTAACACTAAGATATTTTGCATTCTTTTAGATAATTTTGCACAACGAGTTCAGCATTTGGAATTCTTTCTGGTTTTCGCTCGGATCTTTTATGCAACAAGGCAGCGATGTGGTGCCGAGGTAAAGTCTCACTATCTTTACAATATAAGTATGCAAAAACAGCAAACAGCAGTGGTTGTCAATGCTCGAGAATTTTAAGTAATGCCTTCAATATTACGAGGCGAGCTAGCTTTGGGATTCTAGATTAAATTTCATGTCGTGTGTTAAATTATATTAGTTTTGGACGTATGATAGATAAGTATTCTATTATGTATGAGTATACGCTCAGGATAAAAAGAGGACTGGATAATCATTTTGTTATGTCCAGCGATCCGAGATACTTCTTTGTAATAAAATTAGGCACTTCTCTGCGGTCCGTACTCAACGGCTATTATAAACGGCGGTATCTCTCTCGGATCGCTTATATCCACGTAAACAATTACGAAAATGAGATTTTTACTTAGATACGTTCACATTATAACTTCATTCTCAACATTTATGTATGTTAAAGTAATAGAGGTAAGCGCAGCATTATTATAATGTCTCAAAAGAATTATTTATCAATTTCCAAAGATAAGCTGAAAGGTTATTAGGCTAAGTTCAGATGAACGCGCTGCGACGCGCACTGCCGCGCGGGACTGCTGTTCAGATGTCGGTGGCTTGCGCGCGGCGGTCTAGCGTGAACATTCAGTGAGAATGGACGTGGAGGAGGCTATTTGCTTTTGGATTTTATACCGGAAACTAATTCTTCCCAGACCTTCTATTTATTATTTTATCAGAATAGTGCTTCGAGATAAGAGGGCCAATTCTGGTAATTATATTTGTTCAAATTCCAATATCGATCTAGTCTCGGCGTCATAAATGGTATTCTCGTAACTTAACTGACACTTGAATGAGATCGGGACTACATCGAAAGTTGAACCAAGTGTGAACTAGTGTGAACGGTATTCTGCTAATTATTAGTAGAGCAGGTAAGGTATTTCTAGTTTTAATATACATTTGTTACCAAGGACACGACGTGATGACGTGATTTATTTGACATTCCCAACGATACCACTAATAGTGTTGAATATTTTTCTGGTAATATTTATGATCTATTTTGCTAATAAACATAGGAATCGCCTTTAGCTATTATGTGCCACTAGTTTTACCACGGGGATAGGTATCTAAAATAAAAAGTTTAAAAAGAAATTGTGTAAGACAAATTCATGTCTACAAAACAAATGACTATAAAATGATCAACCATCGATAGGGCTTACAAAAAACAGGTGCATGCGATTTTCGACCTTATTGACAATTCATGATAAACTTCTTTTTGGTATTTTCTTGCTTTCTGACATTGATACGTTATTAAAATTATAAATTCTGAGTTACGTCAATAAGGTCGAAAATCGCATGCACCTGATTTTTGTAATCCCTATCGATGGCTGATAACTTTCTGATAGTCACTGGTTTTGTAAACGTTAATTGCTTTTATACAATTTCACAACTAATGAGTTCACGAGGATCCTCTGGGGGATCTGGCTAGGAGATCCTGGTGGACAACATGCAAACATGTTAAGTATTTCGTTGCCAGCATTGAATATTAAATTTTTAATTATTGAATACCTATTGAAAATAATTCACACGATCCAAGGAACCAATATATTTACTTACTGAAAGGAGAATGACCAAAACTGGGCTATTTTGTGGCACGTTTGCTTCTACACCATTCATACGTGGAAAATCTTCTTTTATTTTATAATTTTATATATATTAATTTGATGTTAAAGCAAAATGGGGATTTTTTGTTCTAAAATATAAGTATTTGCATTATTCGGAAGTAAGTAACCTCGCCATTTGCCATTTCGTATTAAAAACTCATTTTGCATATTTCGGCAATGTTTACAGTTTCTTGCAAACTTCTTTAAATAGGGAAAAATGACAAGTATAGTGCAAACTGTGTAGCTCAATGAAAGTTCTAATAACCAAAATAACACCAAAACCTTTTGATATTTTGAAACAGGTGGTGAAATATTTTCTATAAATAATAATTATATCCTTTAAAATATTACTTCGTAGGTAATGTTGCATACATTACCTACGAAGTAATATTTTGTATTTATCTAAAATGTGGGAACATATATTTATGACACTGGCATCCCTTGCTGGCATCCATAATGTATAACGTCGGTTATTTTGACATGAAAACAGTCAATTTGCTTTTTCTCGTATGAACGTTGCGTTTGTGTTTCGATGATATTGTGGAAAATAAGTAATTTATATATTATGTAAAAATATCTATAATAACAAATAAAATGGACCATAACATAATAACAGTGTTTCATTTGCCTGTTTAGTTTTAATGCCAACTTTATAATATAAAGTCCAAAGGAATGAAATTATCTTTTGCCAACTAGCGTCATTGAATTCTCATTAATTGTACCACATGGTATTGAGAATTTTCAGTAAGAAATATAATATATCAGACTGAAAATACCCCAAACTTATATAATGTACAGGCGTTCAAATGTATGTAGCTTTGCTTCGTAGCTCCACTTCTTGTTACAACTATATTCTATACTTATATGTACCAAATATATATTTAAGACTTAAAATAACATACATACATATACTCATGCCTTTTCCCGTCGGGGTATACTTCAAATAAATGCCCATAATATGATTAAATCATATCGTCATAGTCCTAGCATTATCTCAGTTGCATCCAATACTTAAACGCCTAGGAGCTCGCTTACAAGACTGGTTAGTCTTGTAAGCGGGCTCCTATCTGGTTAGATATGACAGAATATCAGCTTTTCGACATAGCCACTGCCGTCTGACCTCCGTTATTCGAAGGGATAGCGATTTGTCATGGTTTAGACCAGTATCAGTTTATTTGAGGGTACTGACTCCCCGTAACGACTGTCAAAGATCTTCATGTCAGTCGGAACCGACGGCTTAAAGTACCTACTCTCCAAAGCACGGGCGTTAACTAATTTACTACTACTAATATGATTAAATCATATGACTATAACAAAACTTAACCTCAAAATATTTGCAATCTTAAATGTCCGATATCTAAGAGTTGCCGCCGAATTTCGTATTTATTTTTTCCTGATATAATTACGACTATACTTTCTATATATTACTGGTTAAATCACCAAGAAGCAAACTTAGCCCAACTTCCATACAAAAATGGTCATTCTCCTTTTATTACTTAGTTGTATATTAATTTTAATTTGGCATGTAAATGTATTGGCATCCAATAACCATTCCTATTAATGTATTTTCCCATACAATGGCAAAATTCATGTTTTTGTTTTTGAGTTTTTGTCATTGCCTCTAAGATCAACAAGAGATTATAAATTGATTATATCGAAATTATACTATAAGGAGATTAAGTGGAGCAGAATACCAATTGTGAGTCAATTCAAAATTAAATCGCAGTTCAGTCAAAATTCAGTTAAATACGAGAATTGGCCTTGAGATTCCAAATCGCATCTCTTTTTCAATTTCGTCAATTAGTAAATCAATAGATGTCTAGTCTCCCATTTTCGTGGGTCCGTGTGTCCGTCCGCCTCAATCCTGTATTGACCTGTCCAGATGACCCGCGCCATCTGAACAGGTCGATACAGGATTGTAGATCTTAAACCGCGTGTCGCCGCGCGACGACGCGCGGTCATGTACACAACAACATTGATTTGCAACAATCTTAAACTGCGTGCCTAGCCTACCCCGCGTCGCCGCGCTTTCATCTGAACTTAGCCTTAATATTAGATGACGTCAGCGAAAAGCTTAACCAGCTGTAATCGTCTTCTCCTCGCTGTCGGCACCAAGATTAGAATATTGCTTTTAATTCCAACCATGAATTTAAAATTTACTTAAGATCTGATGAGAATAATCTCGAAAGTGCACCGTATCTTATTATTATGCAAGATTACTATGCGGCGTTATGGGCCTGTTATGTAAGCAAGAATATGAATGTTGTTGGGATTGCTGCTCAGTCTCTAATAGACAAATATGTTGCAAGTTAAATTAATAGATTCTGGAAGAAATTAGGTGTGATTTTCCTTCAACCAGAGGTAGGTTATGCTGAGCACATGTTGAATGTGAATGATCGTGCCTGGGCCAAAGTATTTGTGCATCCTAATATAGTAATCCCATAAAAACAATACTGGTCAAAAATACTAAGTCTCGCGACCGTAAAAAGTTGTGAGATGCATGTAATACCAAGTCGGTTAATTAAAAATCTTTAATGTTTTAAATAAATAGATTGACTCGGCCCTCGCATGGAAACACAATATATCTCATAAGTAATACAATTATAAATTAGATTAATTAATGCGATTAACAAGTCAATATATTTATTTAAAACATTAAAGACTTTTAATTAACCGACTTGGTATTACATGGATCTCACAACTTTTTACGGTCGCGAGACTTGGTATTTTTGACAAGTATTGTTTTTATGGGATCTCATTTCTTTTTGTCGATCTTCTCTTCTTCTTTTGTCCATTCCGGTACCTTCTACTTCCTGTACACCAACAACGAATTTTCTTAATTAAAGCTCTAACTGCAAATGTAATTTTGTAATCCTTTATATTCATATGGGATTACAAAGTTATAAATGCAGTTGATGTATCTCGAAAACTGGACCGAAGTTGAAATATATTTTAGATTTTCCTTGGTTCATACACTAAACACTAATTGTTTCCTAAATTTGAAGCTTCTATGTTTGCTAGAAGTGCCTTAGGCTTTTGATGATCGGTCAGTGAGTGACAAAATTAAGAATTTTGACTCGTTATAATTCTTAAACTACTGGTTCATATTGAATGAAATTTGAAATACACCATCTTTTTACAATGCCTGCATGGTTACTAAACAATCAGGCTTCTAGTTTTATCCACAACGAAGTTATAGGGGGTCGAAAATGGTCTGAATTGCTTCGAGAAAAGGATGGTACGGCCTTGCCGCTTTTTTTGCTCGACTTGGTAGGGGGCACTGTCGTGCCCCCAGATCTCGTATGAAACTTTAATAGCGCGATTCTGTATGTTTGTAGTTACGTTTATATCGGCTAGATATAATCAGTGCTGGTTGTCATTGCAACTACCCGAAAGATAGCCCAAGATATACCTACATAGCTGTCACTAATTGAACGATAAGGCTACTTAGGTACTCGCAGTGACAATAATTTGAAAGCTGCTGTCGGTCGTTAATCTTGATTTATTAACACGTACAAGCCAAACTGGAATGAATTACGACTTGTAAACTCATTTTATTTTCATATGTAGATCGATAGCGACCCGATAGCGATAGCCTAGTGGAGATACCAAAATACTGCCATGCAGAGGGTATGGGTTTCGAATCCACGGCGCGCACCAATGACTTTTCGGAGTTATGTGCGTATTGAATTGTTAATTATTGCTTGTCCCGTGCCTCGGAGAGCACGTTAAGCCGTCGGTCCCGGTTGTCATGTAGATCTTTGACAGTCCTTACAGGGCGTCAGTACCTTCTAAATAAACTGACACTAGTCTAAACCAGGGAATATCGCTATCCCTTCGGGTTGCGGAGGTCTGGCCTCCGCAACCCGAAGGCAGTCGCTCTGTGGAAAAGCTAAAATTCAGTCAAATCCGGTTAGACTAGTAATCGGACCCCAGATTGAAACTGGGATAACGCTAGGAGGATGATGATGTAGATCGGACCCACAAGAGCAACGCAACTTTATTATCTACTGCACTTTTCACACACAGAGTGATAAAAAAAATTATGACGTAATATTTGCAGTCTATTTAAAAACTGAGTTAGCGGTTTATCAAGTAATCGATGATTTATATCTTATAATTATGCCAAATATACCAATCTACGTAAATCATATAAATAGGGGTAAGGTGATTTTTTTTACTTAGGCAGAATATTTTATGAATTGTTATTTAAATTTGACCACTAAATTGTAAATGGTATGGTATATTTTATAACGAACATGAAGATTATGAAGTCAAACGTTGTTTATCATGTATAACAAAATTATTATCTACGTAAAAATCTTGTGTCTCGGTTTTGTGGTCTCAGTCCTCAGAAACAGCTCTACCGATTTCTAGACTATTTTTAGATAATATGAGAATAGTTACTCGTAAAGTACATATGGTTCATACCGCTAAGTGATAAAAGTCTAGGTACCAATAATAGTCCTCTACATACATACATATCGTCACGCCTATCATCCCCGAAGGGGTAGGCAGAGGTGAGATATACTTTAGTCCCACGTAATAAGGGGCGAGCCTATTGCCGTACCGGGCACATTTCCAGACTCCGTGCTGCTACTGAGAATTTCGTGACAGAAAAACCCAATAACACTGCCCGACCCGGGAATCGAACCCGGGACCTCCCGATCCCACGCGCACATTTATGCCGCGAGACCAACGAGGCAGTCGTATAGAGTTTGATGTCGAGTTTTCCGTCTCTACGCAAAGATGGTTTTTGCATCGTGTTATCACTTAGTCGCCTCTTACGACACCCACGGGAAGATAGGGGGTGGTGACACTTGTATTCTATGCCGTCAACCACACGGCTCTACAAATAGATCAACATCATCCTCAAATCCTCCTCCTCTACAAAATAATCGTGTTTTATTTTATTTGGCATGTGAACTACCTATAAAAAGCCTAAAAATAATGTATATATTAGAATAACGTGTGCTGGGTCGGCAATACACAATGTACACATATATTATTATAGTATCGTTTATCATAACATTTGTCTGTGCGGTTTAAAACCTATTATTTTATCATTCATTATGAGATTAGGCGTAGATTATTTTATTATTATCTTCGCATATACTTTCGTTTCTTGAAACGCTCTAACAAATTTCAAGTAAATCGAATAATTTAAGGTACAAAATCTAATATTAAAATAATCCAAATTGGATTTACAATAGATATCTCGCTATCCAGAATTTATCAAATTCGGTTTTAGATAATTCTGTTTACACTTAAATTCTGCCTGTCGCGTCGGTCTTGACTGGAAATCTAAATTATGAATATTTTATAATAAGTTAGCTCTAAAATTTTGATTTTATTTTAACGATAGCCATAATTGAAGAACCAAAATATAATTGAAGTAACGTGGTACCATTACGCAAGAAGCCTGTTTTAATCAATTGGTAAAACATTTCATGTTAATATTGTAAATACTGTTTCACTTCGAGTGGATCTGAAAACATATTCCAACCTAAACAGTTTAGAATGATTAGTAAATCTTCTGTCATATATTTTCATTACATCGCAGTCAAGATGCTTATATACATATTGTTAGCTTCATTCATAAAAACTTGTAAAACAATATATTTTGGGCGGTAACGTATATAGGTACTCATTTCATACATGTTATGTAATCTTTTCAAAGACGTTTATCTTGCAACGAGACGTCCCTCTTCGCCGGTCTGTTTGGTTGTAAAAGTCAAAGCCCCAACCGAATACGTCCTCAATATACTGGAAGGAAAATATAACATATTGAGTACATACGTTGCGACTTATTCTCGACTATCTCGCCTACGTATCGTTTGATCTTACGCCTGTAAAAGGTAGATCAGACTTTTAGCTTTGAAAATGTCAATTCAAGAACTTGCGGGGAAAAGCTATAAAGTGTGAACATAAAATGAATACAGGTAGATGAAATTCTAGTGCATTAGCGTGTCATACATATTTGAATGCCTTCAGCGAGTAATGTGCAATATACGGCGTTTTTATTATTTAAATATGATTAACATAATATAATATGACAAACAAGTAACTGGTTAAGTATGTATCACTGACATTTTAATTAACATCATAATGGTGTGCTTGTGTTTCAAATTGTGCACCACCTTCGCAAATATTTTTTGCGCACTTATCGTGCCTCTGAAATGGTTTTATGACAACGCGCAGCTCATTAAATGGCGCAATGCATAGATTTTGAACTATTAAATTTCTCACAAAATCAAAAAAATCTTGAAAAAAGTATATTTCAAGCCAACTATTACATATTTTTATAAAATTTCTATAACATGATTTGGACACAATACCGTCTGCCACCGAGATCCTATATTACCTTAAGAACTCCTGAGCTAGACAATACATGATTTTGTCATTTACCAATAACTGATCCGTGTGGTGACGGATCAAGAATATGGAATGTCACCACACCATATCATCCCATGGGTGTCGTAACAGCCAACAGAGGGACCATATTATGCAGAGAACAGCACTGTAAGAGAAGGAAAACTTGATACAAACCCTATACCAACCCGTTTGGCCAGCGTGGTATAATAGGCCAATTCCTCCTTTCAAAGGAGAGGCCTAGTCCAGCAGTGGACTGTTTAAGGCTGATGATGATGATGATGACAATAACTGCCTAGCGCTATCAACAATTATTTTGAACCCTGCATTTGCAGTAAACAGTTTCATGTCACGTTTCCTCGGATTAGCAGTCATCAAGCTTTACCTATTTATGTTCCCGAATGTAAAACCAGAAAATAAATGTCGTTAACAGGGATGTACTAGACAAAAACATAAAACTGTTATCATTCATCTAAGTTTACGAGCACCCAGATTTTGTGCTTACCTCAGAATTAGATCAGGTTATTGAGTACAGTAATCTAATGATTACAGTACAAAGGATTACGACCACGACGATATTTGAATGATTTATTCGTTAGAATTACTTATTACAAACATATACCGGCTGATTTCTGTGTTATCTATGGTAGCATTTATAAAAATAATAATTTTGTAACAATATTCTGCCTACATTAATTGTTTCAGAACTGAACAAATGAATGTCATAACTATCTTTTAGTATTTGTATGAATTATTTAAATAAAACACTGTAACCTAGTCATTTTCATGTTCATGTTAACCCCACTTAAACTGATTTTTAAACTGATCTTTGACTAGGCACAAAGTTATTTGATACGCCGTAAGTCGGGTTTCCCAGACCGTATTACAAACCCTACAATTCGATGCTGGCACTCGTAGGCAGCTCACCCTCGTTGATCCTCACCCTGTGCCTTGTGGTTACCAGCTACCTAACCGCTCATCGCTTCTTTCGGCCGTATCACGCTACCTAGCCATTTAAATTGGATACGACCCATAATCCTTTAGACTGAATTTTTTAATGTCTACTCCGTATTTTGTTATATATTTTGAAGCCTTCCTTTTGTATACATTAGCTACAACTGTTCAAATTAATTATTTGGTAGATTAAAAACAAATACGTAATAAGTACCTATTAATAACAGTCCCAAATTTAACGCAAGATTTAAATCGAACAGAAACAGCAAATAATAGTAGTCTTCTATGTTACGTTTTTATTGAGTCATATTGTACAGAAGAAAGTTATTTACGGATTAAAATCTCGGGCAATAGCATAGCTTTGCAGAAAAGTCACCATAGTAAATACGTGCTTTATCGCTTCGAATACCACACAAAAACACTAATGAAGCAATTTTTCTACAGGTCTCTATCGGGCAGAATTGTGGGTACAGTTTGGTGGTTCTTTGCTCTCATCTTAGTATGTTCATACACCGCTAATCTGGCCGCTTATCTCATAGTGGAGCGCATTGCTGAGCCGGCACAAACCACCAACTACGCATCAAACATTGCATATACCGAAGTAAGAACCATATGCACTATTACCAGATACAGGTAACAAGCAGAACATGTTAAGTCGATTTGCTGAAGCGAATTGAAAGACATTTTGTATTCGACAATGACCGGATTTAATTATTTTATTTCTCAAAATTTCGTTATATTCTGTTCGCTTCGGTAAACACATTTTGTTGAACTTCTTGAAATATTATTTAGAATTTCCAAAACCGATTTATAGGAAATGTAGTTCGAAGTACGTTTTCCTTTTTCCCACGTCATAGCTTCGGCAGTTAAAGCCGTATATCCGAGTACAAAGAATAATATAATAATATAATATAATATAATATTCTACCACATTCACACAACACCATCTAGAATGAGCACAATATAGAGATTGGCAGCGCTCTCGCCAACTACACGGCAGCCGGTACACGTGAAAAGTCCTAAAAATCCTGCTCCGCTCCGTCCTCTGCGTAATCGAATATTGCATCAGCTTCGAAAAGAAACCACTCGTATATTCCGCCAAATAGCTAAGAAATTCTAGTATTTTTTTATAATTGACCGCAATATACTGTATTTTTTTCTAATGTTTTATCGCACGTCTTATTCCACATTAGCCAGTCAGCCAAAAGATAATATTAAGCCTCAGAAACGCTTCCTCTCATAAATAGAAACAGTTCATTGTCGTGTCTTTTTTATATAATAAATTTGAATAGCAATTCTGAAAATTGAATACTTCGCTTGCGTTTAATTTCGACGTCTAGACATCGTTGTTCAACAGCTGACGCCAATGATTGTTAAAGGAAGAATGGTTTTGTCAGAAGTTCCGTTGTCGCAAGGATTCATGACTCGACGAAACATGTTCCTATTGCTATCACAATATTTATTGGTTGGGAATGTAATTTTTTTTTCATTTCGATGCCTTGTTATAATTATACTGCTTTTATTTTGAAGTAATGGGTGGATACCAAATTCAGATATACATTGGCTACGCGCGTATCTTTAGCAATTTTACCTGACCGTATATTATCAAACTAGGCAAGGAATCAAGATTGATTTTCATGTTATAATACAAGTTTATTTTCAGGGTATTACTGGGGGATCCCGCAACCATTATTTGAAGGACCATGTTGTTAACGAAGATGCAATATTAGCTCGGTATAACGGCGATGGAGATGATTGTGGCACGTCGCGTGTTTGTCGATATAAGCATGTTAATTTTGCTATCGCCACGGCGAAAGGATCTCCTCTCAGGTAATTAAGCAGTGTCTTCCACAATGTGTAGCATAGTTTGTATACAGTGATCTGGACGAGTAAAACATATTGACAAAGATGCCATATTGAGAAAATAGTACCTAATAATCCACCGAAGTACAGATTAATATAAGTAAAATCAAAGCATATGTTTAAATTTCGCTGAATACTTACTCCCTGTTGTAATCGTAAACTGCACTGTCTAATTTTTTTGAATAACGTTAGAAATATTCGCATAAAATAAAATATGCCTATGCATGCGGCATTTTCTTTTTCGAGCACCGACTAAAAATAAAATAAATGGGAATAATATTTACGAGTGTACGATTGTTTTGATTTTAATCAACAGGAGGGCTGTTACAGCCGGAAACAATCGCTTAAAAAATGACGCGTTGAAATATTTGACGGTGTCAGCTATTGCCAAGTGGTAACAAGATATGCTTTGACAATCCAGCCGAGTTATATTGGCCGTTGGTGCCACCGATTCGCACTCCAAACAAAAAAAAAATTAATGCCTTTGAAAAATAAATTAATAACAGAACGGATCCTTTCAGTTTGCCTCAAATAAATATGAAAAGGCTATTCCGAAGCAAATAAATCAAGGCGAGAAAATCGAAAACGATTTTACGTTTATGATGCCGAGTTCATATAATCAACCATTTATTTTGCGTTCTTTAGCAACTTCTTCTTTGCGTCTGTAACTTGTTGCTTCTACTATTCGTTGGTATTTAATAAAAACTAATACATTTGTTATTATATAGGTACTTGTTTTAGTACCATTTATTATACGTGAGCTAGCACAGTTTAGTTGATGCAAAATGTTGCACAATCATCATGTGCATCCATAGAAAGCGTAAATTATTATAAAAGTCGAATTTTTAAGAAAAATTTCGCGGCTGAATTTTTATATACTGGACACATATACATATACATTTATCAAGATATATTTGCCCATCCATTCGGGTAATACTATGCCTCCAACAAACATTATTGGCATCTTTATGAAGCCCTCGTTTCCCGCCAAAGGGGTATAACACAGGGGAGTCAATACCGATCCGGGAAATACTTTTACTGTATAATTTAATACTTTTTGATTTTGGTAATCTTTCAAAAGTATTGATAGCGTTTGATTTTCAGCTTTTTAATTTTTTTTTTTATTTATTCGTTTGAATACTATTTGGGATTATAATATGCTTTTATGAAAATATTTTTTTGCTAACGTATTCTCTTTTGACTCAACTCAACATCTTCAAAGATATCACTTATGGATGGTTATAATAAAGATTTAAAAAAATACGGTCGCTTTTATATCGCAAATACTTGTCTTTTTAAATTTATCACATAAAAAGACGCAAATGTGGTTCTCTTAATATAATTAAAATTGATAGCCATGACAATAATTTAAAAAGAATGCGAAGTACGCATTTCATGCCATGGGCGAACTGGAAAGAAAGTAAAAATAAAGAAATTGACATTTCACGTAGACCTTTCTGTGGAATACTTATTTTTTCATAAGAATTCTTCCGACTGCAAATAAAACTTGTAAACTTTTTAGTTCGTTTTATGGCACACATTTCGCCATGAAATTTTTAGGTCCCACGTCATAGGAGGCCGTAATGTGCCGTACCGGGCACATTACCAGACTCCGTAAACTTTATCCGACCCGGGAATCGAACCCGAGACCTCCCAATCCCACGCGCACATTTATGCCGCGAGACCAACGAGGCAGTATTATATAATTATGTTTTGTAAATTGCCAAAAGGACGTGGTTAATTAGCAACTCACTAAAAATTTACAATCCTCTGCACTAGAAGTCAACGCAATCTCATCAAAATAATTTGAAGACTTTTATCGTTATCTCTATCACATCATATAATACGACTAAAGAATCATAATATATTGCAGGAAATATAAAATTACTAGACGTCGCCAGCGGCTTCGCCCGCATCAATTATGCATATAAACCTTCCTCTTGGATATTAAAAAAAACCGCATTAAAATCCGTTGCGTAGTTTTTAAGATTTAAGCATACGTAGGGACAGACAGACAGAAGACAGACTTTGTTATAAAAAATTAAACAATACGCAGATTTTTTTGCAAATATGGTCGCATACTAAAACTCACCAGCCTTAACTTGCAGCGTATATTAATCCTTCGGTTCCATCTGTCAATATGACCTATTACCAAGGTACCCTCAAATTAACTGATACTTGTCAAACCATAGAATATCCGCAGAAATATCTACTTGGTTTGCTGTGGTTAGACGGCATTTATTGTCAATGGCATGTACTCTGTAAAAAATGTAAATTCTGCCAATTGAGTTTAGATTTTAGAAGGTCAGATTCGAGTTCCAAAGTTAATAACAGAAGGTGGCCGGGATTACACTGGGATGATTATGGCGGTTACAAAACAGAGACTCACAAAAAGAACATACTTGTATTTTAGACACTGTATAATATACGCGTATGCTTATTGTATTTGGCTTTGTATAATATACAGAGACAGTGCTCATAGCCAGACTTGGCTTGCCATTCGTAAGAGATCTTGGATGGGTGACCGTGTGTGGCATTAACATCTGAGCGCTACGGTGTTTCGGAGGGCACGTAAAGCTGTCGGTCCCGGTTCTTGTCTAGGATAAGGATCGTTAGGCCATGTCGGAGGCCTTCGGGCGGTCTGAAAACTCTGACACCAGAGTTGGCCACACACTCACACGAAAAACAACAAGTGACAACTTACAAAATAAAATAATTATATAATTGCAATCCCTATAATCAATGTTCCTCGAAACAATACATTTTTCAAATATATTTGATATTTAAACTTATAATTAAACCGCTTAATTATCCATATCAATAAGTATTCAAAATCCATGTTTCATAAACAAGTTACAATATAATATACACACAAATATGAAGCCGGTACGTTAGGGAATGAACGCAAACTCCGTGTAAATTTACTTTACAGACAAAGACACGTACTATCTACTTAAAATCTGAGCTCTATACGGTAATTCCCGGCGGAATACGGTAAAGTCGTAAATTTACATGGTGCCCTGTCAGTGGGGAAGGCAATGCACTCCACGTTTCGAATTTATACAACCCATTTTTATGGTACACGATTTGGCGGACGTGATTTTTGACAACAAGTTAAAATTTACATTTTATATGATACGTCGGTTTTATGGCGCGCCGCGATTGAGAGATACCGCCCAGTTTATTGAAGTAAGGGAGGTTTGTTTGTAGTACTGCCTTCCAGTTGTACCCGCAATTTAAACGCTTCTAGCCAACGCAATATAACCACGTTCTTGATTAAAACATAGCCCTGGCAGAAGCACTGCAAGTACAGACAACATTATAATTTAATTTGCTTCTCGCAATAACTGTGTCCCTATACCGTGGATGTAAATATGCTATCATTTTTCGACAAACAATTATTGTTTCAGTGATCCAGTTCCAGTTTATAATCAAAATGTTAAAGAAACGAAATTCGTTCACTTTTATTGTTCTGTTTATTTGATTGAATTGCAGACAATATCGTGACATCGATTTCAGATTTAAAAATAAGTAGATAGGGGCCTGTGCTCTGGCTGAAATATTTCAAGCTTAAGTTTAGACTTCTTTACAGGGAAGCGATAAACCTGGCGATTGTGAGCTTGAAAAAGGACGGCGTAATCACCAAGCTTTGGCGCAAATGGATTACTTACAGTAAGAAACCTGATTGTGACATGATGAAGGATGAGGTGAGCGTGAGGTTTGGATTCTAATTATATATTGATTTATTGTACTTTAAATATAATAGTCATTGACTTTACAAAGTGTGATAGACGATAAGGTGTCTCCATCGAAAATAATGCAATTAGTTTTACGACACAGGAACTCTGGTGAAGCATGACGTGATAAAATTATCTTAATAATGTCGTGGCTTCCTATTAGATTTGAACTTCACTTTATAATTTTTATTTCATACATTCCGATAGAAGTAAAATAATGTTCTTTTTATAGGAGACGACAATCACAGAGATGACGCTGAGTCAAGTGGCGGGAATATTCTACGTGTTAGTGGGAGGTTTGGCTTTAGCTTTGGGAGTTGCTTTGATCGAGTTCTGTCAGCACGGACGCGCAGAGGCGGCGCGGGCAAACGTACCATTGCGGGCTGCGCTCAGGGCAAAAGCTAGACTAGCTTCCCGTACCGAACGCAAGACGCCACCCCAGCGCACGCAAAGCGATCATGAACGTCTTGGTTGGAACGGCGCTGCCTTTGCCGGGGTTAGTATTTGAAACAGAACTACGTTCTACAATGCAATTTACTATGAATATAGATAACTTATCTTGCAGCTCGTACAATTTACCTAGGATATTAACGTGCCAGGTAGTTAGTTGCTTGACACGTTCATGTGAATTGTAATGTGTGTAATAAAGCATACCTACTTACACGTAATGGCGTGATAGTTTCCTAATTATTGATTGGAGCAGATTTATAAATGTGTATACTTATTTAATATTGTTGTAGGATTTATATTTTGTTCTGGTAATTTATGGTACTTGAATAATCTTGTAGAATTTTCTAGGAGGTACGGATATTCTGCAAGTAAGAGAACGGAATAGTGACTTTAACTATGTAAAGCTAAAATTGAACTTTGATAACTTTGCTGTTTGAGAAACCTTTCAAACTTTAACGATTTGTACGGTTTCTTGGGTAACAGGTTAAAATCGAGAAATAATATAAAATAAATCGTGAAATACTTTCTTAGGCACGGGTTAAGTCGCGTGCCCATTATGTCTCGACGACAGAATAATCGTTGCGTTTAAATATCATGGTTTTCCGTATTAGTTAGTGGTTATCAAATAAAACGACACGATTAACTATCATCCACGACATAACATGCAGTGACAATTAATAGATTATCAATGAGAACGCCGAGCATGATTATTATTATAAAAGGATAAACTTTCGTGATAGCAAATCTTGTGGCGTTGTTACGACTATTTAGTAGCCATTAAAAATAAAATAGTTTAACAAAATGACAATGCTACTGCCGTGAAGCAATAAAACGTTGACTCGATCCATGGGAACAACGACAGTTGATTAACGATAAAATAATCATCGCGGCATACAGACGATAATCACTCGTTTTAATTAATAGTAACAGCTAGAGACGACAGTTGTCCAACGAATCAATAATCATCACTATAGTGGAACCGCTCTCTTATACAAACCGAGGTTACGTTATTACACGATTGGCACTCATTACTGAAATATTTTTATGTTTGAGGGTTTTCCAAATTCATAGATACTGTAACAAATTGTTTAAGCTTAGTTTTATTGTAAAATTTACAAAAATACGTATTGTTATTACAACATGCAACCAAAGTTGGGTCGAATTAATAGTTTAGATAAAAGTGTTCAAATTGTTCATTAATTTGCTTAAATTAATACATGAAACTACCAAAGCGCTGCACGTATCATTAATACAATCAATTTAATTAATGTATCAAAAGTGATAATATGAAACAATGTACTCTTTTTGTTGTGTACACATCAAAGCCATAATTACAATATTAATCAGTTTATTATTAACCGATTGAATTTTAGGCAATTATATCGGAAAACATTGACACTTAAATGTATATTTTAATATAATTACATGAGAGTAGTTATTATGAAACTATTAATCAGTTCTTAATAAATATATAATAAAGTGAAATAATTTTAGTTTGTCATTTATCGATTATATGTTATCTTTCATTTAATTATGATGTTCACCTCTTGTTTCTTTTTAGATTCATCATTATAATCATACACTCACAATAGGTTAGAAATAACTATTCTTCTCAAAAATCTAATTATAATTATTAAAAATATAATGTGTAATATGTATCTAATATATAAAATTCTCGTATCACAGTTTTCGTTCCCTTACTCCTCCGAAACGGCTTGACCGATTTTGATGATTTTTTTTGTGCTTATCCGGTATCTATGAGAATAGGCCAACATCTATTTTTCAAAAAAAAAAAAGAAAAAAAAATTTTGCAAAACAACGTTTGCCGGGTCAGCTAGTATACAAATATATCTGTATATTATTTACAATTGAAAACTGTTTCAGGAAGTTTAATAATATACTTTCATTGGTTATGTCTGTATGTGTCATGTAGGTATATATTGCAGAAAATATAAATGCTTAGACTAGACTTTAATTCATATTATGTCAAACTCCATTCGGTCAGGCGTGATTCATTTTACAATTAGACTGTCAGCACCAGCAGTCAAAGTCAAATTCAAAGTCAAAGTCAAAATCGTTTATTCATTTAGATCACGAAGTGACACCTATGAACGTCAATTTTAAAACATTATTACTTTAAGCTTCTACATTTACATTTACTGCCATGTCTTGCGATTTATTTTTATATTTACGATCATAAGGACACTTATTAATCATTAAAATTTTATCTTCAGTACAATGACTTCCTCCTAGGAAGAGAAGTGATGGGACATGTCCATCGCAAGATATATTAAACTATAATTAGAACGTAAGTTACACAGCAGTGGATTTTGGTGCGGGTTTGTTGTGCCCCTTTGATTCACCATATTTCCAATTTTCTACGCCTCACCAATTTAATATCTATAAACTGCAATCCAAGGTAGAAAAAGTCTTATCCATTTTGTGTAAGTGTTTTGAGTAATACCAATATTATGTTCTGTAGATACCGATATTCACCTTAATATTATTTTGAATATACCATTATTGGTCGCATAGAAAGCAAGTTTTTGAGTTTGAGTAACTTGAATAATCCGAATTACCGTTATTTACCAGTGAAATAATTTCTCGGGTATTGCTTTAATATGGCTATAAATGATGAAAACTTGCTTTCTTCTTCTCCGAGTACGTATTGGCCCCTGCCCCAAAGTCACTTATAATGTAAATCACATTTTAGTAATTTACAAAATATCACATTAGAGTGGGTCAAAAACCACCTAAGTAATTAGCATTCATTTCCCAGTCGTGAACTACAGTTTAATGCACCGTGACGCAAATTTTGGCCTGTAATCATAAAATTAAAATTTTACTTTTGAATAAATTCTAAAAAAAATGTCTGCAAGTGAAGTGACCCAGCCTAAAAGTTAAATAACGTACTTGCATAATTGCTATATTCAACTATTTGTATACCGATGATATTAGGTATTTGAGTTCTGTTATTGTTAGTACGTTACTTACGTTGTAGGATTATAAAATCTATGGTTCAAGTAATATCGTCGTTTAAAAATACTTAAATTACTGACATTACTCCATATAATAGAATTTTGAAGAGTACAACTATTTTATTATTACACTTAGTGACACCCACATTCCCTGTAATTATTTATTTAATTAACAATACAATTTATTTATTTTCCGGTATTGGCCACACAATATTTATTAACCAATTACCTACTAATAGTATTTTATGTACATTTCAGTACTTCACCTCCGGTACTCAAGTGTCTCAGGAGGATGCAGTGCACGCCAGTTTCACGCACGTCTGATCCGCGGAGAAGACCGGTGTCAACGTACGCCAGTCTTCTACAACGAAAATACCACACAACGCCGTGGATCTGTATCAGTTGTAAAACAGCTAACCGTTATTCAACACGTTATTGAAATGTAAACGGTTAAGGCCCGGTTTCACCACTGTCTGATAAGTTAAGGTTTAATTATTTGGCAGGTGAGATTATAAAAATTTTAGTCTCATTTTGAATTTCTCTTGAGGATAATAATTGATACTCAGACGTGGTGAAACGGAACTTAGCGAAATAACGCCTTTTAAGTTTAAATCGGTTATCGGTTTTGATAGATTTTTAAAGGAAATTACTTAATTTGTTAAAACGTTATCTTAATGTAACATCCATTATTAAGTGACTCAATTTTACTCGAGGTTACCTTTATATAGTGAATTTGTTTATTTAGGGCGTTTTATAGTTGCCTTTTATTTATTGTAGTGTTATAATTGATGTTAGATATTGCGTTGAAAATGAGAATTTTAAAACATGAAATTATGTAAATTACTTCAAGATTAGCAATTTCATAAAAATATCGTGGACTATTATAAAATAATTTGTTTACGATGATGAAATAATGCATTAAAATTGTATCAATCTCTATTATTAAAAAAAAAATACACCTCGATTTTATGCAATTACATTTCGTCGAAAATAGATTGCTTCAAAATAACCGTTATCGATCGTTATAATAATAATAATGTGTTTTGATTTCCATAATTATGTTATAAGTTTAAAATAAAGTAGGTATTTAGTACGATAGTAATTCTAGTCAGTATATACTTAATATTATGAAAATTATAATGTTTCCTATCATAAAACTAAAATTCGACCCTAGTTCGTACTTTGGTCTTTTATAAATCATTACGGACAAAAATAATAAAGTTTTGATAAATTACGGATTAATTGAAATATGCTATTGGATTAACTACTAAGGTATTAATATCACTCATTATTAAATAAATATATTTGATAATGAACAATTTTTAGTATTTGTCGTAGATAATCAGTAAAAGACAATTTTAATTGTAATATATTTACGATACGCGGGCAAATTAGTATTGGGCAGAGGCCTAACGGAAATGCTCTGGTAAAATAATAAATAAAGCTAAGAGACACAAATTCTTCACTACATTCACAGGGTATTTGAAGTAAATCATTGGAAATCACGGAGTAGGTATTTCGACCCATTTTCGTCTTAAATCGCTCAATCAACGGGTTCGATAACAGTTTTGCTAGAGTAATCACTTCTAATTAATTAAATCTCAAAATATTCCAAAATAATCTGGAATAAATATTTGGACATTCACGTGCCTCATATGAGATCCTAAAATATACCTAATATTATCAGTATCTAGTCATCATAGTTATTAATATATATTAGAGGAACCGAAATAGTTATTATGTTGTTAAGAGCATAAACGCTGATATTTATAGTTAGAATAATATTATCAAATATACTTAAATAATTTTTATTATATGTAGATTAATATCGCACTCAATGGCATTCACGAGTAATACAAAGCGTATATATTATTATTAGATCACGCATTCACTGTTATATTGAAACTGTATCGCATAACATCAAATATATGAATGTTAATACACAGTTTTACGTGCATCTCTAATTATTTTAAATTGTTTGTACGAAATAATATGGTAATGTAAGACACGTTTCTGTAGCTAAAGCAATTGATCGCCTGCCAATTATACTGTTAGAAGCCACGTAGATTTTCTCTATTAACGATCATAACCTAAGTAATCATGATAGATAAAGCCTTATATTAATCATACCATTTTTACACAAATTAATATTACGATCAATTGTGAAATAATCAGATAACATTATTTATATAGCAATTATAACAATATAAAATAGTTTGCTAGGTATATCAATAGTTTGAGGAGCTCAGAACTTGTTAGTAACTTGATTCATTTTTGGTGAGGTAGTAATAAAATTACCGGTATAGATAACCGTAACCTTACCGGTATAATTGTCTGGATCAAGTAAAAAATTAATTGTACTCAACTGTACTTAGATTCACAGCTATTGAATTGTCTGATATTATCATTAAAATCGCGAATGTATCGGTAATTACGAGTCAAACTTTATACTATGTTGTAAGTATTTCATGACTGTATCAAATCAAGACTTTAATTAAAATAAATAATTCTTATTAGTCCGTTGATTTACATGCTAAGCTAGAGAAGACAGCTTCGGTTTGGCTTTACCCGAGACTATACTATAGCCATGCCATTTCTTAATTGAATATTATTCTGATATAATTATAATTTGGATTTTTTTTAACTGTGTTCCATGTAAATCATTATTATTCTGTGTCTAGAATTAAACTATACGTATGTACATGTCTTTATCACTTGTTTTATCATAGTAGTGGCTCTTGTTGGCACAGGAACGTGACCGAATATGAGTTGTAATATAATAGGAATATTAATTATTTAACTTCTGTAGAAAGACTCACATCTTCGAACAAAATGAAAACATTGACGAATAATACTGACAATTATAAGCTGTAGTTTAATTTCAATTATAAGCTGTTTATAACCATTCTAAAATACATAATATATACTGACACATACAATTGGTCTTCCAATAGTCACTGGCTCCGTAATGTAAAACGTAAGTTTAAAATAGGTACATTAAATTTGCAACTACAAAGTTATTAATATCTATGGAATTGATATAGATATTATATTTTTGCGTATTTTAAAGCAGTATAGCATTTATGCACATTATTTACATCAATCAATGTCGTGATTTAGTAACACTTTAACAGCCGACTATTTTAAAGCGCGCCTTTCCTGGTACGCCGGCGATTTTTGCCGATATTGTAAGCCTTATAAAAAAACTATTTGTGATTAATCCATATTTTTTTATTTTTTTATATCTTTGTTTTTTTATATTTTTAGGGTAGGAATAAAAAACATTTGTAAATTATATATTTTTATTTGAAAATCTTACATGAAAATAGGCTGAAAGTGAAAAAAATAAAAACTCGAACATGTACATTTTTTATCATTCTGATGGAATATAATTTTTTTGATCGGTATAATTCTTACGTGTATGAAATATTTTGAAGCAGGGATCAATGTATCGACAATATTATCCTGTGATTGCAATTGATAAATACGCCGAGAGGTTGCCATTTCGCGCCAAAATGCGTGCACGTACTTTCGCGTTAGCGGCGTGGGAGACTAGTGATCTGTGGACTATGCGACACACCCCGCACCTCTCATCGGTGAATCATACATGTGTGAGTAGCTAAAGAGGTTGTACACCGGGGTTACACGCAAATCACGTATCACGGACGTCATTTAAAAACAAACGCTAAGAAAGTTGACGCCGTACTGAGCACGTGATCAGCGTCCTGAGACAATCCCATCCACCCGTACCCAGTACGTGATCGGCTGTTAAAGTGGTAATTCTTATTATTATTGTAGATTAATATCATACGCTGCATAATCTGTAAAATTTGGCTAGAATATAGACGATTCCTGCAAGTAAATATAGGTCCGATTATGTTATCAAAGAATGAAAGGTCATAAATTTGCTCTTTTTGACGTAAAGTGGGTAACTACGCTAGGAAGTGGTCTCTTTTTCGTTTTTATACAAATTTCACTAAGTAACATAAAGATAATGATGAAACAATGTCACTTCAAAATCAGACAATTTATAGGGGGAAATAATTTTTACACATAAACATTATCAGCCTTAATAATATAAGCTGTTAGATCTCTGCCTTTTCGCCGAAAATTGTTCAGCCGATTATCACTTGCCAACTAACGTTTCGCAGAATTTTATTTCGCAGAATAATCATTTGCCGACTTGTGATATAATTTTGTTTTTATTTCCCAACCTCACAGTTGCCAACTTTACGTTTGGTCTTTCTTTTATTGTCGCAGTTCTAACCTAATCGATGTAGCATATTTAAATGCCCTGTGTAGTGAAATAAAAGCGATTTGGTTCTGGCACTTCACCGGCCGCTGTCACGGCACGCTCGCTTCGCTCGCTCGGCTCGTGCGTTGTGGTCGCAGTTCTAACCTAACCTAACTAACCATTGTTTCAGTTGACGTGCATTGTTTATCAGCATACTAACCTAACCTAACCTAACCGATTCCCTTCGATTTCACCTGAACTTCCCGAAACATCACCTGAACAGACGAAAGGTTATTCGTCTAAAAGTTGTCTGGCCTAATAATTTGACAAAAGATAAATGCCCCAAACGTTTTTTGTCATTACAATAATCTGCTTAACAATAATTCTACCAAATGAAACGTTGTCATACAAAAATTTGACAATCGTTAGTCGTCAAAGTGAAAAATAGGCGAAACGTTGGTTGGCAAGTGATAATCGGCCAAACAATATTCGTCAAAAAGGCAGGATCCCATAAGATGTTATTTTCATGCCTTTAAATATAAATGTGTTAAAAAAACTTATCATAATAAAATTACTTAAGTAGTACTCACTGCCGCTAATATGATAGATGATTTAGGAAAATACAAAAGCACATAAAAATATAAAACTGGTTTTAAATAAACCGAGCAAGTGCGAGTCGGACTCGCGCACCGAGGGTTCCGTGTGGTTCCGTAGAAACTTGTAGGTATATAATATGATTAAAAAATGTGATGTGACTAAAATATAATAGGCTAAGGAACTACTAACACTATGGATTTTTTGGTCTGAAATAAATTATATATTATTATTATATTATTATTAAAAGTAAGAATTTTTCCTTTATCTGTGCTGTGAAACATTGCTTCACGCCAAATTTCAAGATTCTAGATTGACCGAAAGTAAGGTTTTGATTCCCTTGCATGTAGTTGCGAGTTTGAAAATATAATGTAATAATAATAATGTAATAATAATAGTAATAATAATATAATAAAATATTCTACCACATACACAGATCACCATCTAGTCCCAAACTAAGCAGAGCTTGAACTATGGGTACCAGATTATGGATAAACATACATAAACATTTTTTTTGTAAATTCAGACATATCATACATAGAAACACCCAGACCAAAATAAACATCCATGTTCATGCACACAAATGTTTGACTTGAGCGGGAATCGAACCCGCGACCTTCGGGCGTAACAGACGCTTGCTCTCCTGATGCGATGCGGCTTAAATTGATATTTCGTTTGCTTACGTTGACATAGAAGTTTGATTTTGTTAGAGCTTACAGGTATTATACACCTAAGTATTTGATTTGAATTTTAATTTAATTCCTCTACGCGAAAGGAGGAGTAAATTTAAAATTACTAAAAATATTTTTATTATATGATTTAATACATGATTTACTGTTTTCGTAATTTCTTCTTTATCTGTGCTATAAGACGTTGCTTCGTACCAAATTTTAAGATTCTGAGTTCACGGTAAGTGCCCTGTATGTAGGTTTTGACTCCCTTACGAGATAATTTGCGGAAATTTACGGAATAAACGTCTGTATCTTTTGATTACGTTGGCTTAGAAGTTTGATTTTTCACAACTCTATGGGTGAAAATACTTGAGTATTTGATATGAATTTCATTAGTATCTCTACGCGTTCATGAGGAAAGGGGTAGTAACTTTAAAATTATTAAAAATATTTTTATTATGTGATGGAACAAAAAGTTTACGGTTTTCGCAATTTTTTCATTATATGTGCTATAAGACGTTGCTTTGTACCAAATTTCAAGATTCTGAGTTCATGGGAAGTACTCTGCAGGTTTTGATTCCCTTGCGTGTTTCGTAAATTTACGGAATTTTGCAACATAAACGGCAATATAATTTTATTGCGTTGCCTTAGAAGTTTTATTATTTCACAGCTCTAAGGGACAATAGACTTGAGTATTTGATATCAATTTCAGTATGATACCTCCAAGCGTTTCTGAGAAAAAGGGTCTTGACAGACGCAGACGGACGGATAACAAAGTGATCCTATAAGGGTTCCATTTTTTCCTTTCGAGGTATAGGGCCCTAAAAATAATGTTTTAATAAAATATACCTATAATTAAAAATATAAAAAATGTGCTTAATGCCAAATTATAATAATATATACCCATAAGAGTAGATTAGGCTAGGAACGTACAAAGCTTATAGGATGATAAATCTGTGTAGTGCAATTATATATTTCATATATTTGAATCATTGACTCTTTGCATTGATATAACAAGTGAATTTGTTGTCCTAGTTGATACTATTTGGCATTTTGAAGTTATTATTCGGCATCAATACATCATATGAGTATAGTAAGTAGTTGTAAATAATATTTAAATAATTGTCGTCTTTAAATAATCTACTTTTTAAACTTGTAAGGAGACGTAATAAATATTATTCTAAATATCGCACGCCAAAACCCTGCCAAGCAATAACAAGTACCTAATATATCAATATAATCAATTTTATTTACATATTACAAATTTTTAATAGAGATGAAGTATTTTACACATTCGTAACTCATATTATGAATTCATAGTGATAAAGCTAATTATAAATGGAAAATTTGTTCCTTCATATTTTAGATAAAAAGCGAAGAATGATTTTTAACAGAGATTGAACATGAAATGGGAAGTCATATACGACAATGTAGACACGACGACATGTAAAGCTATACATATCTGCATTAGCAGACCTGTCTTTGTATGAGTATAATATTGAATTAAGTACCTACTAAGAGTTAAATCTCTTTCATAGATCTTTAAAAAAAATAAGCTAAAACTCAGTTGATTGAATTCTTCTTCAAACAAAGAAAAACAAAATCCAAATTGATGCATCGATTTGGAAGCTATAATGTCACATACATAGAAATCCACAGACACGTCAAATATATATATATTTTTTAAAGACAACTCCCGTATCAGGACTGAATCCTGTGTCGCGGGGGACTTTACAAACATACAACTAACGGACACAATGAACAGAGACCCACCAACAACAATTTTTGAATCACACAAAGTATTGTCTCGTGTGGGGATCGAACCCACAACAATTCGGTGCAGTGTCAAGCGGCGAGGCGGCCGCTTAAACCACTACGCCAACCGTACAGTCATTTTTTGCTATTTGCGTCAGGGGTTAAAAACGCCCAGGTATCACAGGTCTGCTTATTCTGGATATGTAGGTATAATTTTTGGGTCGAGTGCAGACCTCAGTTATCGAAGAATAATAATTTGCATTGGTGCGAAATTGTGGTCGATAGTTTTAAGTTCTTCTATTACAGTCTAGTCTTTTCTAGTCCTTTATTAGTGTTACTAGTTAAAACGTAATTCTATAAAGAATAACGTACTTAGTTACTTATATTGTCGGTAGTAGTAACATATCTGCGTAAACAGCAAGTATTTCAACCACTGTAGCTTGATTATATTCATTTTTGATACCACTGTTTCAGTAGATAAATATTGTAGCTAATTGCTAAAACTTCTAGTAGGTATATTTATCATATAGATACATACATGGTCATAGTTAAATAAGCGTGCTACAGCCGGTTTAACACTCACCGTAAAGGCAACACAAATTAGCAAACTAATAAACTATATGCCAGAGCGTTTTTGTGTGATCGTAATTAGGTATAGCCACAGTAAAATCTAATCTTACATTAAAAAATAATTAAGGTCACTTCATTTTCGTTCAGCAAGAATTTCTTTTTCAACATTTCTTTTTTTTCATGTTCGTTTAGTAATATTTTCGTTCGCCAATTACAATTAAATTAGTAGTATCACTGCAGTAAATTCCTACAAAGCCCTTCCAAAAGTTGCTGCAAAGTATATACATTTTTTTAATGTTTATTCAAAATACCACATTAATTTATAACAATACATTCTCCAGTGGTTGAAACACTTGCAAATTTAACTTTTTCATGTTTCTAGCTCTACTTTGATTAATGTGTACTATATTTATTATATATTGTGCGGTTATATTGTGGTTTTATTCAATGAAGTGTTCCCATTTTCAGGTACTTTGTGCATTAAAATTTATATAAATTATGAATGACATAATTTTAATATCATAAAATATTGTGTTCGAAAACATGTTATTATTACGATTGGCTCTACATCAATTATTCGTTAAGCCTGTGGTTTAAGCCTAAGTCTTTTAACAACTGTCAGAAGCACGTCTAAATTTATTTATGCCACCTAATAAGCCGATAATGACCACTACGATTCATGCAGTTATCACCCTGAGTTAAATACAAAAGAAATTATGTGTTTCCTCAGGATACAACAGCATATTGATATTTCCTACGTAGTGATATAGTATGTCTCAATACAAAGATTGCACGTGATGCATTAATCTAATTCAGGTTAAGCATAGCAAATATTTCATAATTTTCAAATTCAATTATTAATCTGAATAATACGAGTATTATTATTAACAGAGTACTATAAAAATTATACCTTTTGCCAACTTTCATGTACTAAGTCTAAGTACAATACACCAAGATCATGGCTGAATGTCTTTGTATAAAATGAGACCAACGAGTATTGGTTCACAACTTAGATGACCCAAAGACAAAGAAAACTAAATAATAGTCGGTTGCAAAACGCAAAACGTACACATATGAATATATATATACAATAGTCAAAATATTTAGGCAGCGATAGCCTAGTGGAGATACCAACAGACTGCCATGCAGAGGGTATCGGGTTCGAATCCACGGCGCGCACCAATGACTTTTCGGAGGTATGTGCGTACTGAATTATCAATTATCGCTTGTCCCGTGCCTCGGAGAGCACGTTAAGCCGTCGGTCCCGGTTGTCATGAAGATCTTTGACAGTCGTTACAGGGCGTCAGTACCTTCTAAATAAACTGACACTAGTCTAAACCATAGAATATCGCTATCCCTTCTGGTTGCATAGGTCAGATAGGCAGTCGCTCTGTGGAAAAGCTAATATTCAGCCAAATCCGGTTAGACTAGGAAGCGGACCCCAGATAGAAACTGGGATAACGCTAAGAGGATGATGAGTCAAATATTTGGTAAGTGTAACTCTGAGAATTGGTCATAGGTTATTTTGATATATAGGTATATATATTGCCCTCACCAGAAATTTATTTTTATTTTTGGATGAAAAGCACTTTCTTTATTTTACATCAAAACTGCCTACAGTACTAAAAATAATTTATATGGTCAGAACAATATTTGCCAGAGCAGCTAGTTACATGGATAAGTTCTTCGATACGTGTGCATGCTTGTGTCTGGCTCAGGGTAGTTTTTCTTCATAATTGTTCCCAGAAGATTGTGTAGATTCCGAAATATACAAAATACTTACTTTCGAAATAAATGTTGGCAGGTACAGTTACTGTCATTCTTTACCCGAAAGCGTACTTGCAGCTGAGCATTATAATTGTAACATCAAAAAAATATTGCTGAATTAACGGCTTACTTGGGTTCTAGTGCAAGTTTAATAGAGTTGCGACAATTTACATACTTGTGAACAGTGACATCTTTGGGGGAAGTTGAGAACTAATGCTAACAGCGGTGTAGCATAGGAGTGTTAGATGTGAATGTCACTCGCAGATATCCAGGTTCTTGAATAATTCTTATGGGCGCATTTCTTATGGGCGCTCTGTAGACAAACTTTCTGTGACCCAAATTGCCACTTGGCGGCGTGGCAGTCGCGCTGTGACAGCTGTCTCTACGAGTGCAAGAGAGACGAACGTTCCTCCTGTGTAACGTAACTACGAGAGCAAGAGAAACGGAGAACGACGCCAGCGCCGCCAACGGCGCCAACTGCGAACTACACTGGCGACAGTCGCCACTTGGAATCGGCACACGAAATCCTTAAGATATGCGCTTCTATGTAAATCTGTATTCATTGGGTCTGCCTCTGTGTAACGATGCAGAAGGATGCAATTAATTAATCTGACTGTGTAATAGAATGAGTCATAACATATATTATATGAAACGCTTCCATGCAACTGACATATTTTTCTTAGTTTCGTTGCCGTATGTGAATGCGTCGTTGAACTAACAGCGTAAACGGTGAAGCCACTACGCCATAGGCATGCGCTACCAAAATTATTAATATTTTGGCGCTACGCATAAGAATAATATATATAGAGAGAGCTGCATAGAGCTGAGCATACATCTTGTTCGTCACGTGGTTCATAAATAACATTTCATTATAAACTTATGGACAAAGATAAAACACACTTCTACCCTGTAAACAAATTTGGTGTAGGTACAATAATTAATTTTTACTGACTGACAAGGTTGGGGACAACATTTTAAAAATAGTTAATGGTTTAGCCATGCCATGTTAGTTTAATTTTTATTCTGTAAAGATATGTTTTGGTCTGTGTGGAGAACTTTGGGGGAGGCCTATGTCTAACAGTGGACGTCTCTAGGAATGTACGTTTATTTCGAATCAACATGAATTCCTTTATATCCTAAGCTTTGGGAATCTATTTTCAGTCTGTATATTGATACACTCATGTAGACGGCTATAACAATATAATTTCCCGATTAAAATAATCGAGCATTAGAAATCTTTTTCATTATCAAACTTATTTAATCCACTAAAATGCAGTGGTAAAGGTTACATAATCTAAAATAAACCAATGGCAGTAATATTGAAAAGGCAAGTAATATTTAAACACTATACATTATAATAATTATGAGATATATAAATTCAGCAGTACTGCCATCTTCACACATGCGTTGGAACTTTCGATAACTTTGGTTTGCAGCATTCTTTGAAGAGAAGCGCCCTCTATTAGCGAAGTGCCTAGATATGGTCGCCAGGTGGCATTAGAAAACTTCAATGAGAAGCCTAACAATTACTAGTTTCCGCCCGTGACTCTATACACGTAGATATTTTGCTATCGTGACAGGAGCTAGATATAATGGAATTGTATAAATCGCCATGTAGGATTGGAATCAAGATCCGTTTACTTACCATTAGCAATATTTTCACACTAAAATTGAATTTTTATGCAGCTGGGTCCTATCAGATAGCCTGAGTACTGAAGTGGTCCAATCTTGAATCTAGTTAAGTAGCGCATGCAAGCTTGGGAATGTGTCTTCTACACACGATTTTTGTTAAATATTTGCTGTTGATCCTGAATACGGGTAATGAGCTGAAACAAAGTGCACAAATTTATACTTTTATACTTTTAAGCTTATTTTTTACTACCTATTAAATAAAAAGATGCCTGGTTAATTTATTTAGTTCTATAACTTAGTACCTACAACTATAAACGCGTAGGTGTGAGGATACTCATACTTATTCCTCACAAAGTTACGCATTTGAGTCTCTGTTACGTTTTCAAGGAATGCATATCGTCAAAATTTTGCAGTAGGTAAATATAATTTATAGGTACATGCAAATAGCTCAAGGGCTACCTAGTATCGCGACCTACCTAGTATGATTAGGATAGAACTAATCATGTTTTATATAAAATTACTTGTTCTGATTGAAATCATTAATTATCTTAGAACTAAAACTAGAAAGAAGCTAGCTTTTTTCTAGTTTGAGCTTTAAGATCATAAAAGAAACCTGCCGTCTAAGCTTCATATTTCTAGAAATATGAAGCTTATACGTCAGGTTTCTTTTATGATGTAGGCATCCTAAGGATGGATTATTTGATGTGCTATCCCTAAAGAGGCAAAATAATGGTTGAAAGTTTCTATAGAAAATCTTGATTGAGAATCGGTATAGCTTTTTCTCGATTCAGTACGTGAAAATAACGTGCGACCCAAGAGATTTAATGTACGTTTTCGACGTGCCGCACGTGGTCTCCTACCGATAAATTGCGGCTAGTTTAGGATTATTGCTAGATTTAAACTTCTTCAATCTATCAACTTGGTTTTAGGAGATGCGAATGCTCGATATGGCTATAAAGAAGAGATATTAACACCTTGAATACGGTACATGGCAATTTTGACTTGTATTAGACTTTCGTTTGATGCGGCGTTGAAAGTAGGTGTTTTCTGTCAGGTGCGGGGGTGATTTCTCATTGAAAATCTTTAGTCTACAAAGAGACAAGTATACGTTTAGGTTGGTTGCTTCAAATTTAATCCAATAAGTAGGTTTAAATTATACAAGACAAATACGATTTATACCGCACCAGATGCTAAAAAGTTATAATCGGTGCGGTACCAGCCAAAACTGTCTTGTACATTACCGCCTTGTATCGCACCACAGGAACTAGTCAGTACAAGCTAGTGCTGTCATGAGATGCTAACGAATTTTTTTATTTGAGTTGTGTTTTTGATAATACATAGTTATTTTTATTTTGCAATAAAATCGTCACGATGAATGCACCCAGGAAAAGACCGCGGACAATGTTCCTAAAAGTGTTTGAACATTCAGGAAAAGGTGACCAAAGTGATAACCAGAACCTCACAATTGATAGCAGAAACACAGGTAGGGCCCTTCAAAAATACGCATTTTAGAAGATATAAAGTTACCGAAATTATCAACCTCGAGTAGCCATGCCAAACCATTAAAGTTCCCACAAGCATCGACTTCGTCTCACAACCAACGTTGTGAAATTCTTTTTCCTTTAATAATTATAAACATCAATGTCGATATTTTGTTTCAATATATTGCCCATCCCTATAAAACTATCAGCCACTATCGACACAACAAACCTACCGCCCGCCGTGATGCGGTACAAGACGAAACCGTTTTATTTTTTAAATTTTATATAATTACTAAACTAAAGTTTGTATTCTGTGGCGACAACAAATTTATGAAATTGAATATGTCAACTTGCAACTTGCAACCATAAAATTATATATTTCTATAAAAATCAAAGATATATTAGCTGAAACTTATCCATTTGTTTACAAACCATTATCATATTGTATCGCACTGGATTGAAAAACGGTACATGTCAAAATTGGTATGTATAGCACTGAACGTAATTTGTAGTTATGAAGTCCCGCATTCAACGTGTTAATCAATATGTGAGTGGTAGTATTACCGTCTCACCACTTGACACTTCGAGACAAAACGTTGTTCCACAAATGTGAGTTTGGCTATATACATCTTCTAAAATATTAAAAAAAATATAATATGTGTAGTCTTTTATTTTCAAATTTAGAAAATTTGTTTCATATAGGTAGGTCTTAATTTGTAGGTACGTCTAACTGTAGCATCAAACTGTTTCTCATGTGTGTTCTTGACTTGTTATTTTACCTAACACTGTTATGCAAAATAAGTGCCTCGAACAAGCACGCTTCTATAATTACGTTCAGTGTGTTGTAAATACGGCATGCAATATGACCTTATCAAACTGTTAAGTGGCATTTCACATTGCGAGTGGTAATATCGCAATTTTATGTTAACTACTAGCTGTTTCCCGCGGTTTCACCCGCGTCCTGAGGGAACTACATCGCGTACCCGGTTGATTTATAGCCTATGTTACTCCTTGGCTAGCCCCCAGTGAAAGTCCCGTCAAAATCGATCCAACCGTTCCAGAGATTAGCGAGAGCAAACAGACAGACAGACAGACAAAAATAAAAAAAAAATCATTTCGGTATATGTACCGTGTATACATCAGCATTTAGTTAAAAGCCTTTTTTTTATATTACAGACAGACATTTCAATTTTATTTAAATGTATTGATTGAGTTTGATTCAAATGGCATTAATTAACAAGCGTACTTTTATTATTCAAGAGAGGCAGCGATAGCCGAGTGGATATACCAACAGACTGCCATGCAGAGGGTATCAGGTTCGAATCCACGGCGCGCACCAATGACTTTTCGGAGTTATGTGCGTATTGAATTGTTAATTATCGCTTGTCCCGTGCCTCGGAGAGCACGTTAAGCCGTCGGTCCCGGTTGTCATGAAGATCTTTGACAATCGTTACAGGGCGTCAGTACCTTCTAAATAAACTGACACTAGTCTAAAACCATGGAATATCGCTATCCCTTCGGGTTGCGGAGGTCAGACAGGCAGTCGCTCCGTGGAAAAGCTAATATTCAGCCAAATCCGGTTAGACTAGAAAGCGGACCCCAGACTGAAACTGGGATAACGCTAAGAGAAAGAAGACTTTTATTATTCAAGAATAACATTAATAAAAAATTCAATTAAGTAATAAATTTATGCATTGGCAGACTTTTGCTTATCCTACTATCTGTTACTCATTTAAGCATAATAGTGGAATGTGGAATACGTATAGTGGAAGTACTGTGGAAGTATAGTAGAAGTATAGTATACTCTACTTATGCTATTTAATTTATTGAATACATATTATTATAATACATATTGATGGAATGTACTGTCTTTATTTAATATATATTTTTACTAGGTAACTTGCTCATAATATTGTTATCATCGTTCACATAACATTTTATCGTTATAACGTCATTTAGCAAGCTGTTTCGCGACTCAAATTCTAGGGTGGCATTTGAAAGACGTGCTGTTCGAAAATTAGATAGAAAAGGGGGCGGGGCTTAGCTAGGTATTTTCCAAAAGTTCGTCAGTCAATGCATAGAGATAAATTTATTTTCTCAAAATATGTCTCTACGGGAAATCAAATCCAGGTTCCTTTTTAAAACGATGTTCTGTTTGAAAGTATGACTGTCCTGATCGCGCGTGCCTTTCATTTCTCAATCCAACAGTCTCTACTCATCCTTTAGCATTTCGCAGTCCTCCACTAGTCATAGACCTTTTCTTATAATTTGCGTAAAACTGGCATTGTGAGTATTAGAATAGCCGTAGGGGTTGGTATAGGGGTTGATTTTGAGACATCCAACTTTTACTAAAGGTACTATTTGCTTAGTATATTTTTGTTAGTCGCCTGTTACGACCTAAACGAGTAACAAACATCTATCCTCTCATTCATCCCAACAAACTGTGCATTGCATTTTCAATAAAACATTCAAAACAGTTAAATCCCTAGGAATTCAAAAATGTGGCTAGCTTTTGTGTGATCGGCGCACCTTTTTACGCCAATTGCCTTTTACGACACGCACGATATGAAATGGTATATTGGCAGCTTGATACTGAGAAATACTACTCACTACTGTAACCACTTTAACTATCATCGGTAAATATATTCTACACTTATAAATTTATTACTAGGAAGTAACTGAACGTTGCCTTACACTCCATTAGTAGTTATATTATTATGTTTATTTAACTGAACAAATTAGTGCTGGAATTGAAACTAATTACACACGACCGAACTAATACTGAACTCGATGGTCGTATTAGTATAGATAATATTTGTACTGGAATTCAGACAATTTACGATATTATCGAAATGTAACTAACATTGTGTGTTATAATATAGTAATATGATTATATTTTAGACCACAAATACATGATGACCACAAATACTGAAACGGCTAGATCATATTTATTTGTACTGGAATTCAGACCATTTACGATATTCGAGATGTATCAAATAGATCGAAATGTAACTAACATTGTGTGTTTTATTATAGTAATATGGTTATATTTTAGACCATAAATACGTGATTCTACATAATAAACCGGTCAAGTGCGAGTCGAACTCGCGCACCGAGGGTTCCGTACAGACCTGTAGCGAAATAAAATGATTAAATAAAATATGTGATGTAACAAAAAATTTAAGGTGTGCGAAATTTTTCATATACTTATGCTATAAAACGTTGCTTTAGGTATGCCAAATTTCAAGATTCTAGATCGACTGGAAGTACCCTTTAGTTTTGACTTGAGCATTTGATATGAGTTTCAATTTTATAACTCTACGGGATAGTTAGTACCTTTAAAAAAATATTGAAAATATTTTAATTACATGATGATGTAACTAAAAATTTACGGTTTCTTTGCAATTTTTCCTTTATCTGTGCTATAAGACGTTGCTTCGTGCAAAATTTCAAGATTCTGAGTTCAATGGAAGTACCCTGTGGGTTTTGATTGCCTTGCGAGTTTGAAAATATGCTTAAATTGCTGTTTCTGTTGATTGCGTTGACATAGAAGTTTGATTTTATTACAGCTTCACGGTGTTATAGACCTTAGTATTTGATATGAATTCCAATTTAATAGCTCTGCGCGTTCATGAGGAAAGAGGTAGTAACTTGAAAATATTTTAAAATGTTTTTTATAGGTATGATGTAACTAAAAATTTATATTTTTGGAAATTTTTCCTTAAATGTGCTATAAAAAATTGCCTCGTACGAAATTTCAAGATTCTAAGTTCACGGGAAGTAGCCTGTAGGTTTTGATTCCCTTGTGAGTTTCGAAAATTTGCGACAATGTGCGGCATAAACAGCTGTATCTTTTGATTGCGGTGGCTCAAAAGTTTGATTTTATTACAGCTTAAAGATATTATAGACCCAAGTATTTGTTATGAATTTCAATTTCATATCTCTACGCGTTCATAAGGAAAGGGCTAGAAACTATAATATTTTTATTTAATTCCAATTATGATGTAACTAAAAATTTACGGTTTTCGCAATTTTTCTTTATCTGTGCTATAAGATATTGGTTCGTACCAAATTTCAAGAATCTGAGTTTACGGGAAGTACCCTGTAGGTTTTGATCCCCTTGCCAGTAGTTGCGAGTTTGAAAATATAGTAAAATTGCTGTTTCTTTCGATTGCGTTGAGATAGAAGTTTGATTTTGTTACAGCTTAAAGGTATTAAACACCCGAGAATTTGATATGAATTTCAATTTAATACCTTTACGCGTTCATGAGAAAATGGTAATAACTTTAAAATTATTAAAAATTTTTTTTTGATATAATGTAACAAAAAAATTACGGTTTTCGCAATTTTTTCTTTATTTGTACTACAAGACATTGCTTCGTACCAAATTTCAAGATTCTGAGTTCACGGGAAGTACCCTGTAGGTTTTGATACCTTTGCAAGTTTCGAAAATTTGCGGCAATTTGCAGCATAAACGGCTGTATCTTTTGATGGCGTTAATTTAGAAGTTTGATTTTTTCACAGCTTCAAAGCTAGACTTGACTATTTGATATTAATTTCAGTTTGATATACCTCCACGCGTTCCTGAGAAAAAGGGTCTTGACAGACGGACGGACAACAAAGTGATCCTATAAGGGTTCCGTTTTTTTCATTTCGAAGTACGGAACCTTAAAAATCAAACATAATTAGAGTTACAAGCAGCATAATAATGCTTTATGCTTCTAAATATTACATCTTTGTTTGTCACGCTGTCTTATGCTATCTAAGAAACCTCTAACACTTTTACCTGATTACGGTGGGGATCTTCTATCTCCACCGTAATCAGGTACCAAAAGTGCCTGTTATTGTGACTGATTTTTCAATTTGTCACTATACACATAATCTTCAGAAGTTTTTGAAGACACTGAATTTAACACACGTGAAGTTCGAGAAAATCTAAACTGCCTTGGAATCTGGAATTAATCAGTATCTACAACGTAATTAATCACTAATATATTGAAGGAGTTATCTATATATATAAAATTATTGTGTCAAAGTGTCACAGTGTTAGTTAAACATACATACATACATATCGTCACGCTCTTTATCCCCGAAGGGCTAGGCAGAGGTGTATTTCTACACCCACTTTTCGCCAGATATACTTTAGTCCCACGTAATAGGGGGCGAGCCTATTGCCGTACCGGGCACATTTCCAGACTTCGTGCTGCTACTGAGAATTTCGTGACAGAAAAACCCAATAACACTGCCCGACCCAGGAATCGAACCCGGGACCTCCCGATCCCACGCGCACATTTATGGCACGAGACCAACGAGGCAGTCGTATAGGGTTTGATGTCGAGTTTTCCGTCTCTACGCAAAGATGGTCTTTGCATCGTGTTATCCCTTAGTCGCCTCTTACGACACCCACGGGAAGATAGGGGGTGGTGACACTTGTATTCTATGCCGTCAATTAGTTAAAATAGTAAGTAATTCCTTTATTGTCACATCTTATCAACATACAATCATCATGTTACAAACATTGGTAAGTACATATAAATATAACCTGTTACAAGTAAATTTGTAGGCACGTAGGAATAATAATCTTATTAATTTTCCACCTTTTGTCTTAATAATGCATGTTATTTCATAAAAAAGTGTCAAAACTGTAGTTACATACCTTCTTTTATAATGCAACTAGTGTGTCGTAAAATATTATGTATTTTTATTAACGCGGGTTTGGAGCTGTTTATCCTTAATACAGACTATTTCATAGCCTAGCTAGGAAAACAGTAAGTCATCCACTATTTTGTGTAGTAAACTACTTCACACATACTGTAACTACTTACCGTTCCATGTAATGTACTACAATGATTTACTTGCCAATAAAAATATTATTATTATTATTCACTTTATTTATTATACTTCTCATAGTTAATTTTATATTAATAAACTACATTAAAACGTTTAAAAATATAAAAGGGACCACGGAGACCCACCGGTGTCGGGTACAGGGACCAAGCCACTGGTGGTTAGGGCCTCAGAGACAGGAACTTCCTCACGATGCGTGCCGTGTCGAGAAGAACTGCCTTCTGATTCAAGGACTTGATCCAGCTGCCTAGTGCGAGCCTCTTTAGGTGTTGATCGAGGCTCTTGGCGATTAGCCCATTTACCGACACGACTATCGGCACAATGATCGCCGAATCCACATCCCACATGCCAACAATCTAGTGAGCTAGGTCCAAATATTTAATCTCCTTCTCTTTTTCTGCCTTCACGAGATTGCCGTCATGCGGTATGGTGATATCGATTATCATTGCGAGTCGCTCTGGTCGGTCTATCACTACAATATCAGGCTTATTGGCTACAATAGTCCTGTCTGTAATGATAGACCGATTCCAGTACAACAATGCACGACCATTCTCGAGAACTGGGTCGGGCACATATCTGTAGTACGGTACCTCTGAACCAACGAGATTATATTTAAGGGCTAGTTGCTGATGGATTATCCTGGCCACTTGGTTGTGTCTGTGCAAATACTGACCGTTGGCAAGACTCGAACAACCGGACGCTATATGCCTGAGGGACTCCCCGGGTTGGTGACACGCCCGACATATGTCAACCATCCCATCCCTCAGAATATACTTTCGGTAGTTGTTTGTCATGACAACTTCATCCATAATTGCAAAGGCAAAACCTTCGGTGTCTCCAAAGAGATCACCGAATCGCAGCCAGGAGGTAGAAGCTTTAAAATTTACATCGGGCCTATGTAAGGCCCGGTAGAATCGTTCATGCAGCTCCTTGCCCCTCCATACTTCCCGTCGGTCCTCAGTACTAAGTACTGAAGGTCTGTGTCAGTTCTCTTTAGCCAGAACGAGCGGCGTAAGTCCGGTATCAATTGCGACTACATCGCGATGCACATCCACAATCATCTGCAGAAAATATTCTCTAAGGTTGCACACCTCGCGGTTATGAAGGGTCTTAGCGCATAAAAAGCCTCGACCCCCACATTTCCGCGGGATGTACAGTCTCATCACCGACGAGCGTAGATGATGCATCCGAGATGCAGTCAGCAATGAGCGGACTTTTCTATCCAGGGCATCTAGTTCAGTCTGGGTCCACCTGAGTATGCCGAAGGAATAAATCAGGACTGGCATGGCCCACCCGTTGCAGGCCCGCACCTTGTTGCCACCTGATAAAAGACTGTTAAGTACTTTTTTCAGGCGGCTAAAGAAACGAGCCTGCAACGTCTGTTTCATGTCAGTCTCAGAAATATTCAAAGACTGCGACATACCCAGGTATCTGAAGGTTTCGGTCTGGGAGAGGGATCTAAGTTGTATGGAATCTAAGAGTTGTATCCCTGCAGATTTCACAATCCTGCCTCTCCTCACATGCATGACCGCACATTTATCCACACCAAATTCCATCCTGATAGAATTACTAAAAGTTTCGGTTACCTTAAGTAATGCAGTCAGTTGGAAATTGTTGGGGGAAAATAATTTCAGGTCATCCATGAAAAGGAGGTGAGATGTAACTTGACCTCCTCTCCTTAACCGATAGCCTAGCCCAGAAGCCGCTAACAAGGTACTTAGGAGGTTCAGGGCCAGGCAAAACCACAAAGGACTCAGACTGTCGCCCTGGAATATATCTCGCTCGATCCTTATTGGAGCACCGCAACCCAAGGTCGATCGACACCCTGGATAGCGCAATACGGTACCATTGCCCCATACACGCTCTTAAGAAGGTGCATAGAGTTGTATCTACTTTTTACAACTCTAGCACTCTCAAAAGCCATGCATGAGGCACGGAGTCGTATGCCTTATTGTAATCTATCCAGCATGTCGATAGATTCTTTCGGTTACGGCGCACTTGTTGGCTAATGGCCATGTCAATCAGTAGGAGCTCTTTAGTACCACGAGCCCCACTCTTACATCCATTTTGAGAAACAGATAAAATTGAATTATCAAATATATGTTTAGATAATTTCGTTCTCCAAATGGATGTAAGAAGTTTATATTAGGTTGATAGGCATGTAATTGGCCTATAATTCTTGGGGTCCGTGGCACTTTCATCTTATAAAGCAGGTGGGTAATGCCGGATGTTAAAAAATCAGGCAGCGACCCTGATTCCAATGATGATTGAAATTGAGATGCTAAGCAAGCATGCGAACTTCGGAGCCATTTAAGCCAAAAATTGTGCAGACCGTCTGCTGCCGCTGACTTCCAGTTCTGTAACGGACGGACTGCACTGGCTATGTCGTCGATTGTAATATTTATAGGCTCCATTATTAGAATTCGTTCATAGGCTTGCTCAACATCCCCAATCCAATCACCCTCCGCATGGCTGACGGGCGTCGACCAAATGCTGCGCCAAAATGTAACAGTGGCTTCATAATTCGGTCGACACCCATCGCCATTACTGGTCGAGGGATCAGGGTGCTGCCATCTCCTATACACCCGCTTTTCGTCTCTCTGGAATGTGCAATTGAGGCAATATCGATCCACTCTTTTCTTATATCGCCTAATACGGTTTACCCATGCATAAAGTTTTTGTTTCAGAAAATCGATGCGCTCTGTAACTCGAGATAAATAATCTTAGGAACTGATACCAGTTCCCACGAAGGCCCGAGTCACAAAGCGCATCACTCTCGGTCGGCGTATTACCGGCCCGAAAAGAGCACAGCTTGCCAATGAGTGCCCTAGTCTCAGCGATACGACTCTCAATCCTGCGCTACCAAGCTGGCATCGCAGCGGCCCGTCGAGTAGCGGTATTATCTACAGGAAATTTAACTCCCGCTACTCGACAAGCCGCAGCAGCCGCACAATACAAGATTGATTGTGTATCGCTGAGATTTTCACTATTCTAAAAATAGATTGACAATAGTGAATCCAGGGCACACACTAGCGCTATGTTTTTCTTATGCATGGACAACCGAGGCAAAACAGGCCGAATATTTGGGTTTATGGATCGGTATTCATTAATAGCACATTCCAAAGCGCTCCTTAACCGATCATTGTACTGGGTACTTACATGAGAAGTCTCGTCATCTATCTCTTCATCGGCGACATTAACCTGTTGCAGTTGTGCAACCGGCCGCGCCGTCCTAGTTCGCGATGGAAGAGTGATGGGGAGACTTCTCTGCACGTCAGAGCGAAGTCTCTTCAGCACGGTATCATCCAACAGGCGACACCGTTGGATGGCCTGCACTTGATCCGATAGCCGTTGTGTTGACACATTGACAGCTTTCCAAGCGCCTGAAACAAAGGCAGCATACGATCACGGTACACACTGAGGTTAGTTCCTCCCTCTGTGGCCACAAAATATGCCCGCATGACGTTTTCATTCATTGAACTTGTCCATCTCATGCGGTGCACATCACCACCGGTAGCGGGGGCCCTGTTCGAGACCGGTGGGTCTCGGGGTCCCAAGCGTGTCGGTGGCCGGCCTCTTCCTCGTCGACGTACAGGTGGTGGCGACGTCGGCGGAGAGAAATACTCGTCGCTCGACCAGCTCGACGCCTCAACACTCGCCGACGACGCTGGTGCGGGGGCCGGCGGCTGTGAAGCGGAGCTGAGCGACGAGTCCGGGGGTGTTATTCGTGCTACTGCAGCTGTTCTGGCTATAGGCAACATAATACTCTTTTTTAAACTTTCGCGATTTGTATACATCATACAAAATAATTTAGCGGGTCTTAATCGCGTTAACTTAACTTATTTAAGGTATAAATACCGGTCGCGGAGAGACTGACTCAGTCTCTCCGCGACCAAGCTCGGTGCAAGACGAGCGAAACGTCGGAAACAAATAAGTATTTATACCTTAAATAAGTTAAGTTAACGCGATTAAGACCCGCTAAATTATTTTGTATGATAATTCTCTTCTTATTGCCTCTTCTTTAAATGTTATTTCCATAGACTAATGATTGGTCTCGCTCTGCTAGCGATACCAATCATTTGTCTAAGGTTATTTCATATTTTATTGATATTTCTTTGACAGTTGTCATCTTTGTATTGTGCTTAGACAAATGATTGGTATCGCTTCGCTATACTAGACTCCGCGCTGCCTAAGAAAAATAGCTCCGTAAATGAGGCAACTTATTGTGACAGTGTGTGTCAAACAAAAGCAACAAGACGCATGCGTGAAGAATTGTGTTGTCAGCTTCTCAACAGTTACCCGAGTAAATGGGAAAATATTTTATCCTGTGGTCTAGCGGATAAGTTCTTGGTCTCAAAATCAGTTAAGAAAATTCTTAAAAATTGCAATTCATTAAAAGTATCAATATATTTGTGTATAGGTTAGGCGGTGGTCTGTAACAAACGCCGTAGGTCGCGTCCGACGTGACGCTGTACGCGGCCTAGGAGAGGCGGTGGTCTGTAACAAACGCTGTAGGTTCCAGCGTTGTTTGCGATGGTCACTCCATGTGAATAGACGGGATGAACAGACCATTTTAAGAGTTCTTCTCGAATAGGAGGAGGATGATGATCTTATTTTACAATGATTATTAAAACAGGAGATAAAAAAGGCGTCACGACCTTTTCGTGAAGAGAGAGGTCGAGGGTTGTTTTAATACGTTGATAAAAAAACATTAATATAATATTATGGTCTTTATCGCTGGCATCAAATAAAATTCTGTATTAATTTAACTGCTTCTATCAGTAATTCATCTTGCTTCTTTGTAAATTTCACAATTTTTATGTCATAGACGCGGCGTCCATAGCGCCAGAATGCCCCGAAATGACTGCGTAGGCGGCGTACGACCTATGGATGCGGCGCACGGCGGTCGTGCGCCACGTCGGGCGTCTGAGAGACACCACTATAGTGTATTTTCATAGTAAGCATTCGTAGGCCGCGTACAGCGTCACGTCGGACGCGACCTAAGGCGTGCTTACAGACCACCGCCTTAGGCGTACCGCGTAAGTTCTTTTATGAGAAAAATGGTGGGTATATTATCCAATGATTAGGCCTCATTTTATTATGATAGTTTGTTTTATGTACTAATAGTATTTTATTTATTTTATTTTATTCTTATAAGGAAAACTAACAGCTAACTGAATATTATATAATACAATATTAGCAGAAGGCCAATTACAAGTTTTCACCTATGAGAATGTATTTTGCAAATTATTATTAGAAATAACCATAGAGAAAATAAGGTGTTTCCAAAACAGTGCTTTCTATTTCCATGCTACTAGTCCATATAAATAAAATTTAGTTAGACATTATTAATTTAACATGAATAGTCGTAAAAAGTACTTTGAATAAAACAACAATCGAACACACTTAATTACACATATAATTAGGTAAACCATGTTTCTTGGCAAAGATATTTAGTTTCTAACAACTAACATTGTACACCTTATTTGTAAAGGTATAAACATAAAATGATATAGAAAAAGGTAAAATATATAATAAATAGGTTAGATAAAAGAAATAGTAAAATATAACGAAATACAATAACTATAGATTCACATAGTAAAAATCTCAACTGTGGGGAAGTTGATTCTTGTACTAGCAGCAACACTGAATGGCGTTTTCGGTTTTTTGTAATTTTATGTTGAAATTACATAATTATTCTTATTTTACAGATAGTATGTGATATCAGAGACCTTCTTATTTTTTGCTGAGTTATTTTTACTCAGGATAAAAGCGCAACTTGGCATTGTACAGCGAATTATTTCCGTAATTAATTTGGTGGATAGGTATACGGCTGTCAGTGTGACAGGCTCAACCATGCCAGCTGGCATGGTTTTTTCTGCCTCACTTTACAAGTATGAGGGCTCCGTCTAGTAGAGCAGAGCGAGACCAATCATTAGTCTATGGTATTGTGTATATTTTCTATGGTTTTTATTTGGTTTCTTTTCCGTAAAAATGATACTTATTTGAATAAAATAGGCTATTGTTGTTGTTATTAAATATAATATATGTAATACACAGAACTATGCAAGTAATCTTAAAATTAAATTATTATTATTATTATTACGGGTACACAAACACAAATACTCCTACGAAACGACTGCACCGATTTGTATGAAATTTTATATGTATTTTCGGTAGGCCTGAGGGTCGTAATCTATTTTTCCAAATCCAAAATCAAAAGGGCGGCCAGCCCAAATAAACATTACTTTGCTTTTTGGACATTTTTTTCTTTTTTATTATGTGGTAGTAAAAAAATACATACAAGCCAAAATGTTCACCATTTTATCACCAACTCCTTTGTTTTTATAGCTTTAGTAATTTAATAATATCGCTAGATCAGTAATCAGCGTCGGGCGCATACCCGTGTCGAAGAAATCACTTCACAGTATAAAGGTCAACGCTCATTAGAGCCACCCGGCACCCACTCCGCACGGCGTCCACGAGTGGACGCCGCGCGGTCAACCAGCGGGCCGCGCGCCGTCAACGAGTGAACGCCGCGCGGTCAACGAAATTCACGAATGATTCACGGCCGGTGTTACCAGATGACATTTATAAATTACCTTGTTTGCTGACTAAAATTACCGTGTTTTGAGTAAAATTACCTTAAACTTATTTTCAAATTACAGTGTATATTACAGCGTCGATTAAATTAAACGGTTTTTATAATTATTTAATACTTTTATTCAGAAATTATTCTTCCAAAAGTTCTTGCTCATAAATCGACGAAGTCATTTTGTTCATTTATCTTTTGGTGGGAGTAAATAAATACAGTTTCCATTATTTTCTCCGAAAGGATTGTTGTCAAAATGTGAATCAAAATATTTCCCTATAAGGTCTTCGTAATTCATTTATTTATTTTTCTAGTTTAATTTATTTCTTTTTCTAGTTTTTATATCAATTAACTTTTTCAAGTAATGCAATGACCACACACAACTAGATACTAAACTTTCGTCTATGAATACACCTACTAACTACAACTTTTAACATAAGGTATGTTCATGAAAAACACTACCTAAAATATTTTTAATTCTGCCGGATTATATTACCTGCCAAGTAATGAAATCGTTAATGATTTCCCCGACATCACCAACTGCGACAGCCAGTGTTGCCAATAAAGGATTACTCGTAAGAACATAATATATTTTTTTGTAAAAATAAGAGTATCATTTACACGGTAATTAATAATTAAAAATACCTTAGAAAAGAACACGGTAGTAGCTTATTACCGTAAACCGTGTCTTGCTCAAAATTACCGTGCATTTACGGTATTTACCGTGTATCTGGTAACACTCGGACGTGAATCATTCGCGGGCAGCGCGCGGTCCGCTTTGGACCCGCGCGTTGGCGACGAGCCGTCAACGCGCGGCAAGCATGTGAGCAGCGAGTTACCACCGAGCCGTCCACGCGAGGACGGCGGGTGGACCACCCGCCGCCCGCGCGTGGACGGCTTACGACAGAGGCGATCCAGTGACGCTACGGAGTTGATGTAGTGAGCGCATACCCATACAAATCCATATAAAGAATACTAACCGCACGAGGCGAGGCGGTGTGGGTGGCTCTAATGAGCGTTGACCTTTAGTCACAATACTCTGCTGAAACGGCTAAACCGATTTGTATGAAACTTTATACGTATACTAGCTGTCGCCCTCGGCTCCGCCAGCGTGGTCGTCGGTTATCGCGATAAAAACTATCCTATATCTTTCCTCGGGTCTTTGATTGATCGAAGAATTAGTTATCGCTATAAACATCTACTGGTTAGCTTAATTTTGTTGATACATCGAATGCATCTCCTTAGGGAGGTGCATTCGATGTATGGATTTAGTCATCATCATCATCATCAGCCTTTAATAGTCCACTGCTGGACTAGGCCTCTCCTTTGAAAGGAGGAATTGGCCTACTATACCACGCTGGCCAAGCGGGTTGGTATAGGGTTTGTATCAAGTTTTCCTTCTCTTACAGTGCTGTTCTCTGCATAATATGCTCCCTCTGTCGGCTCTTACGACACCCATGGGATGATATGGGGTGGTGACAATTCGTATTCTTAATCCCTCACCACACGGACAATATGGATTTAGTATTCGAGTAAAATGCAGGATAAGTCTGAGGCTTATAACTGACTTTAGCCCGCTGATAGCCCGCATTCTACAGCCATCGCACGGCGCAACCTTGATTAAGGGAGCCAGCACGAGTTAAATAACGATATCTTTACGCCATCAGAAAGTCCGTAGAGTGGACTCCAATACTTTATTTACTCTTTCTTCTTCAGGACATGGGTATGTCTTATTATTGTTATTGCTACTGCTAATATTTAGGAAAACAGTACCACGTACGTATATGATCCTCGAATAATGCAGTTGCTAGCCTCATTAGCCTACCCTTGGGGCAGGGGAGGGCAACTGCTTCCCCTGGACTTTGGAAGACCTCCCTGCTGTCTACTTTTATGTTGTCGACAATAGTTCTAATTTTGCCACAAATATAATAAACGTAAACGTTGATTAATGGATACAATAAGATCTTACAATTAACAAGGACGAACAGGGAAGCGTGTGGGGCGACCCTAAAAATCAGGTTTGCTCTCCCCCTAATTGACTCAGAACCTGGGTACGCCCATGCTAGCCTACCGAGTATTAAGCCTTTCTTATTTCAATTAAATGCTCATTGAGAATCATTTTGTAAGACATGTGTGGAACGTTTGCATTGAGTAGCAATGCTATGCTTGTAAGTAACATGTAAAAATATAGTTATAGAATGAGCACTGATTTTTAAAACCGTCTAAATAGAGAGGAACTAAAAACCAAGCCATCTAATGTCCATTGTGAAAATTGTTGAACAAAAGTTTAATATAGGTACCTAGCTTCCTAAGAACGCTAGTTAATTTAACCTTTTAAATTTAAACCGTTATGAAATGCCTTAAGGCTGTGTCAATACGAAAGAAAATTAGCACGACTTGTAGTGTCGAAGTTCTTAAATAATACCTGCTTCAACATAATGGATGATACTTTTAGTTTTAGCTTACTTATTTATGAATTGCTACCATATATCAAATTCTTGACCACGGCAGGATTTACCTCAGTTCGAATAAAAAATAAGGTGTTTTGCAATTTACTTAGCATATCAGCAATGCTTACGACGTGTTGGCGACAGTCAGATGTCACCAGTCTTACCTTACATTGCTAGGAATGACTGCATCATGTTACCTATTGCCTTGTATCACGATGAAGAATTTTACTCCAGTAAAAGTGACGCAGTCGATCTACAAATTTATTACCACAAAAAATTGCGTAATATTTAATACGCACATTTTCCTTTTCCAACCAATCAATTCCACTTATTTCTTCCCAATGATTACGGACACAATAACAAGCTAACGAGGTCTCGAATGCCTCGAACAAATCAAGTAGATGCCAACAAGCAAGTCTATACAATATTCAATCACATCCGATATTTTCGACGTAATTAGTGTACCTATAGGTTTTGTTCGCGGTTGTGACACGGAGATTTAGCTATACGATAACTCGCTTTGTGGGATGTAGTTGATATTTAACGAGGTGGTTTGAATGGAAAATTATCTGGTATCGCGTTTTAAATGTCAGGAGATGCTTTCGTATTTATGGTAGTCGATTTGTAGTACTTGCTAGCGATTCTAATTCTTATTGTGAAAATAAAATAACAATAATCGAACAAAATATCATACAAAGGGTTTATAAAATACTGCTGCTTTTATATTCGTTTTATTCGTTCTAATGACCCATTAGCAAGTGTGCATTAACTGCTACCCCCCCCCCCCCCTCTGTGGGATCTCCACCTGGTCGTGGTGGGGGGGGGGCTCAGAAACCGTGATTAGGGCACCCACGGTTAAGATAAGCAAGATCCCGAGAATGGACGCTCCGCGTGGGCTTGATGGAGGCCTGCGCAGGATGCGTCCAAAGGTGCGGGTGCGGGGGACGGTTCTCTCTGTCCCTCGCAGTCGGGCGCGGTCGCGGGCGGAGAGGCGTGCCTATCTCCCGCGACCAAATGGGGGCGAAACATTTGTTGTGTCGCGGTGGGGCCGCAGAGGAAGAGGAGATAAGGGGTTGTCAGGTTGCCGTCCTCCCTATCTCTCGCGCTGGGGCTGCTCCCCGTCCGCCAAAAGGCAAGGAGGCGGCGTAGTGTCCGCGCCGCCTCCCAAGTCATTATAAGTAGTAGAGCCTTGCTGATTTCAACATGAATGGGCGGCTCGACCGGGGAAGTACTACCCTCTCACAGAAAATCGACGAAAAGTAACATACTTAAACTGTTGCGTTTCGTTCGGTGAGTGAGAGTGCCGGAGGCCCTATCCCCTATTCCTTCTCCCTCATCCCACTTCTAAACCTATCTGTTTTCCCAACCCCAATGGACGGCAATGCACTTGTGACTCCTGTGGTGTTGCTTGCGTCCTTGGGCGCCGGCAATTGCTTACCATCAGGCGATCCATCTGCTCGTTTGCCGCCTAATAATATAAAAAGAAGTCATAACGAGACGGGGCCCGCTAACACCAACGGCGGGCCGGGCGGGGTCACGGAAAAGTATGCTATCCGCGAATCGCGTGACCCCGCCACTACGCGACCCGTAGGGACACCGCGGTGGTTTTAGTGGATATGCCCCGCCTTTAGGGGAAAGCCTCCACACACCTCTTCCGCCAGTCCCAAGCCCTGTCGATCACACTCAGGCCGGGTTGGCGTCGAGTTGAGATGGCTCATAAGGAGAGTTTCCACCGTAGTCAACAAAAAAAGGTACTACCGCTATAAAATTGAAGTGCAAGAGCAAGTTAGTTTAAGTAGGTCCTTACTCTACATAAACTCTTTAAATTTCACGATTTGTATAGGTGCATAAAAATATGTGTAACCACGCTGAAACGTCGAGTACCTAATAGTAATGTTACAAGGTATTTCACCTTTGTTTCCGCATAATTACGCATTTGAGATCTGTTACATAAATACCTATCAGTATTATGTACATAGCTACGAATATACGTTGAGTAAGTATCAATAATTTCGTTCAATTTCTACAAATGGAAATTTGTAACTTAGATTTAATATCATTTTTTGCACTATTCATAGTGCCGTTGATCTTGTAGTGAGGTATTTTAAACTATTTGCGTGTTCTCATGGCATATTATGGCTTGGTACAAGATTTATTTCATTAAATCTGAATGCTACAAGCTCCATTCAAACATTTAATTAAATCTAAATGCTATAAAAACTTTGCTGTGGCGTTTACCCAATTCCATTGCCTTTATTAGCATCCACTATTCTCTTCTTAGAAGCACATTCGACATGGACATTCGACGCAGATATTCATCTTAATTATACAATCAAGAAAAAGTTAATATTGTCCAGTGTCCACTATTGGCACGGAGATTCTTCAGCGCGCTTAAATGCAAATACTAACGGCAACATGGCCACGGTATTTTCAATAAAGCGCAGTGCTCTCAGATAAGCTGCAATTTTCAACGTTCGTCTATTTACAAAATTTTGCTTCTCATATAACTTTTTGCTCAGCAAAAACTTGAAGCAATATTGGCATATCGTGATTAAAGCTATACTTATTGATGATGGTAGTATAGTTGCGGGCTTGCTTTATGCTTCACAATAGGATGACCGCAGCTACGCCCGCACAATTTATTTTATAATAATAATAATAATAATAAAGAAGAAGTGATAAATAAAGAACATAATAATAATAATTCTATAACAGTTTTGCGGTACAATTTATATAATTATTAAACAACTAAAAGACTAAGAAGATACAATTTCAGACGAAATCTCACCAAGCCGAGCAAATAAGCAGCACGGCCGTACCATCCTTTTCTCGAAGCAATTCAGGCCTTTTTCGACCCTCTATAACTTCGTTGTGGATAAAACTGGAAGCCTGATTTTTTAGTATGGTTACTAAAAATCAGGCTTCCAGTTTTAGTTTTTCTTCCAGTTTTTGCAGGCATCGTATAAACATGTAACGTGTATTACAAATTTCATTCAATTTGAACTAGTAGTTTATGAATTATAACGAGTTAAAATTCTTAATTTTGTCACTCATTGACCGATCATCAAAAGTCTATGGCACTTTTAGCAGACATAGCAGCTTGAAATTTAGAATACGATTAGTGTTTAGTATACGAATCAATGAAAAATTAAAAGATTTTTCAATTCCTGTCCAGTTTTCGAAATACGTCAACTACATTAATAACTTTGTAATCCCATATAAATATAAAGGATTACAAAATTACATTTGCAGTTAGAGATTTAAATAAGAAAATTCGTTGTTGGTGTACACGAAATAGAAGGTACCGGAAAGGACAAAAGTAAGACGATCTACGAAAAAAAATAAGATCCCATGAAAACAATACTTGTCATAAATACCAAGTCAAGACCGTAAAAAGTTGTGAGATCCATGTAATACCAAGGCGGTTAATTAAAAATCTTAAATGTTTTAAGTAAATATTTTGCCTTGGCAATCGCATTAAACAATATAATTTATATACAGGGTGGCGCTACCATAGGGGCACTTTTTGAACAGAGGCATAGCGTACAACATTCTGAAGCCTTGTACCAAAAATCAATTAAATCGGTGCAGTAGTTTTGCCACAATATCGATTTTAGTTTCCGCAATTTTTGCACATGCTTTGAATTCCACACAGCTGATACAGAACGGTCAACTCGGCCGACTCGACGCCGCGCGAGGATTCCCGCATATCTTCGAGGACGCGCGAATATTTTTTGTCAGGTTCAAGCATTTATGCACTTTATTGTAAAAAAATATAGTTTATTTTCAAGTGCGTTAATAAAATCCTCTCCGCTGCGCTCCGTTTTATCTGCGCTGAGCCTAACTTCGGATGACGTCGAGGCGTCGCGTCGGAGCGAGTCGGGGCGTGCAATGTAGGGTCGTTGACCGTTTTGTATCAGCTTTGTGGAATTCAAAGCATGTGCAAAAATTGCGGAACTTAAAATCGATATTGTGGCTAAACTATTGCACCGATTTAATTGATTTTTGGTACAAGGCTTCAAAATGTTGTACGCTATGCCTCTGTTCAAAAAGTGCCCCTATGGTAGTATGTAGGGTCGTTGACCGTTTTGTATCAGCTTTGTGGAATTCAAAGCATGTGCAAAAATTGCGGAACTTAAAATCAATATTGTGGCTAAACTACTGCACCGATTTAATTGATTTTTGGTACAAGGCTTCAGAATGTTGTACGCTATGCCTCTGTTCAAAAAGTGCCCCTATGGTAGCGCCACCCTGTATATAGTACTTATGTGATATAATCACTTATGTGATGTACTTATGTGATATATAAATTATCGCATGAAAACACAATATAATTGTGTTTTCATGCGATGGCCCAGTCAATATATTTACCTATTCAAAAAATTAAAGATTTCAACTAACCGACTTGGTAATACATGCATTTCACAACTTTTTACGGTCGCGAGACTTGGTATTTTTGACAATCATTGTTTTTATGGGATAGTATTTAGAAAAACATAGCGAAGATGACACCTTGTGCCAAATGGCAAATTATGCAAACAACAATAAATAATGATATCAAGAAAAATCTATGTTGACAAGAGCCAGAGCAGATGCAGCACGCCTTAGACCGCTGGACTCATCGCTCAGCTCCGCCTCACAGCCGCCGGCACCAGCGCCAGGATTGCCGAGTGTTGAAGTGTCGAACTCGTCAAGCGACATGTATTTTTCATATAATACAAAACAGTTTTGATATCGCTCCTCGAGATGCCGTCCCGGCTTGGCAGCGTAGAATTGAGCGACATATTGCTGAGACCAGGGCACTCATAGGCAATCTAATCTGCTTCAGGTCGGGCAATACCCACCCGAGAGTGATGCGTTTTGTGAACCGAGCGTTTAAGGGAACGGGACTCCGTCCTCAAGAATAAGAGATAATAATAAGAGATGAGAAGTTGGTTTATAGAAATTGGGAGCGAACTGACCCACGTGTGGATGATGGATGTTGGCCAGATGATGCGAATACGATTGAATTTTGGCGTAGCATATGGTCCACTCTATGGTCGACTATGGAAAATGACTGGATTAGAGATGTTAAACGATCATGTGAGGCATTAGGTACCTCACATGGAGCCCGTAGCCATTGACACCATAGATGTTGCTAACTGACGGACTTCACAAGTGAAGTCCGTCAGTTAGCCATCTGGAAATCGGCAGGACCGGTCGGACTGCACAATTTCTGGTTAAAATGGATACGCAGTGCACATGCTCGTATGGCTTCTCAATTTCAGTCATCGCTGGATTCAGGATCGCTGCCAAGTTTTATGACAACTGGCGTAACTTATCTGCTCTTTAAGGCTGGTAGTACCACGAAGCCTACGAACTATAGGCCAATAACTTGCCTACCAGCGCTGTATAGAGTTTTTACATCCATTTTGAGAACGAAATTGGAAGCACATGTATTTAGAAATAACATCTTACCTGTCTCTCAAAATGGATTTAGAAGCGGGGCTCGTGGTACTAAAGAGCTACTCCTTATTGACATGACCATGAGCCAACAGGTTCACCGTAGTCGAAAGAATCTGGCGACATGCTGGATGGACTATTAAGAAGGCTTATGACTCTGTGCCATATAAGTGGCTCTTGAAGGTGCTGGAGTTGTACAAAGTTGATGCAACTCTGTGCGCCCTCTCGAAGGCATGTATGGTGCAGTGGAGTACGGTGCTTCGGTATCCAGGATGTCGACAGCCTTGCGGGTATGGCGTACCTATAAGGCTCAAGCGGGATATTTTTCAAGGCGACAGTTTGAGTCCACTATAGTTTTGCCTAGCACTGAACCCACTGAGCACTTTGCTCGAAAGTTCAGGGCTAGGCTTTAGATTGCAGAGTAGAGGTCAAGTTATTTCTCACCTCCTCATGATGGATGACCTCAAAATATTTGCCCCCACTGACCCCCAATTGACGGAGTTACTAAAGATAAGCTTTAGTAATTCAATTAAGATGGGGTTCGGTGTGGATAAATGTGCGGTTAGGCATGTAAGGCGAGGCAAGAATGTGGAATCTGATGATATAGAACTTTCAGATTTCACACAACTTAGATCTCTCTCTGCAACCGAAACCTATAAATATCTGGGTATGTCGCAGGCATTAGGCATTGATGAGGCTGGCATGAAATAGACGTTGCAGGCGCATTTCTTCGGCCGCCTGAATAAAGTTTTAAAAAGCTTTGTGCGTGCCTGTAACGATTGGACCGTGCCGGTCTTAACGTTCTCCTTCGGCATACTCAGATGGACACAGACGAAATTGGACGCCTTGGATAGGAAAGTTCGTTGTCTACTCACGATATACCGGATGCATCACCCGCGTTCGTCGGTAATGAGATTGTACATCCCGCGGACGTGGGGTCGTGGCTTCTTAAGTGCCAAGACCCTCCACAATCGTGAGGTGTACAATCTCAGAGAATACTTTCTCCACACTGCCGCGGGTGTGTATCGAGATGTGGTCGCTGTGGACAACGGACTTACCCCGCTGGGTCTGGCTAAAGAGAACTGGCGCAAACCTGCTGTACTTGATAGAGAGGAGCGCAAGTAGGTATGGAACCGACGTAGATTTTCCTGCTTCGGTGTCCTGGCTACGTTTTGGTGATCTTTTCACCGAAACAGAAGGTATTGTGTTTGCAATTATGGACGAAGTTGTCATGACGAAAAACTACCGGAAGTATATTCTGAGGGATGGGACCGTTGACATATGTCGGGCATGTCACCAGCCTGGTGAATCGCTCAGACATATAGTATCCGGTTGTTTTCGTCTTGCCAACGGCGAATACTTGCATAGACATAACCAAGTAGCCAGGATTGTCCACCAGCAACTTGCCTTAAAGTACCAACTTGTCGACTGTGTTGAATCGGTCTACGACTCGTTGGTACTTTAAGGCAGGTATATGCCCGACCCAGTTCTTGAAAATGGTCGTGCTACTCTGTACTGGGATCGGTCTATCATTACTGACAAAACTATTGTTGCTAACTAGCCGGACATAGTGGTGATTGAACGATTAGAGCGCCTTGCAATGATCGTCAACGTCACCATACCCCATGACGAGAATCTCGTGCAAGCCGAAAAAGATAAACAAATGAAGTATTTGGACCTGGCTCACGAGGTTGTCGACATGTGGGATGTTGACTAGGCGATCTTTGTACCGATAGTCGTGACAGTCAATGGACTCATTGCCAAGAGCCTCGACCACCACCTCAAGAGGCTCTCGTTAGACGGCTGGATCAAGTCCTACATACAGAAGGAAGTATTGCTGGACACGACACGCATCATTCGGAGGTTCCTGTGTCTGGAGCTCTAACCACCGGTGGCTTGGTCTCTATGCCCGATGCCGATGGGTCTTCGGGGTCCCATTTTATATATTTGATTTTAATTTATAAATTTATTTTAAGTATATAAAATGTGATTTTGTGTAAATGAGTTATAAAGATAATAATAATAACAGATTAAATATTTAGATGTAGCTCACGAGATTGTCGACATGTGGGATGGGGATTCAGCAATAATTGTTCCGATTGTCGTTTTAGTGACTGGATTGATTGCCAAGAGCCTCGACCAACATCTAAAGAGGCTCGCACTGGGCAGCTGAATCAAGGCCTTGTTTCAGAAGGCGGTTCTTCTCGATATGGCACTCATTGTGAGGAAATTCCTTTCTCTGAGGCCCTAACTACCGGTGGCTTGGTCTCTGTACCCGACACCGGTTTCCGTGGTAATATTTTATATAGTTAAATTTATTGTTATAATATGCTAAGGTTTAATTATGTAAAATTCGATTATGTGAATAATGATTAATAAAGAGAATAATAATAATATTCTACCACATACACTCATCACCATTTAGTCCCAAACTAAGCAGAGCTTGTACTATGGGCACTAGACAATACATACGTATTATACATATAAACACCCAGACCAAGACAAACATCCATGTTCATGCACACAAATGTTTGACTTGAGCGAGAATCGAACCCGCGACAATCGGCGTAGCAGTCACTTACACACCCGCTGCGCTAACCGGTTGTTATATCGTCACATTTTCATTTTACTGTCTTCCCGATCCTGTGGAAATTTCGGGAAACCCTTCTTAGTACACCCTACGGTCTCCAAGAAACATACGAGTACATGCTTATTATCGCCGTATAGATTTGGCTTTGGCTTGTCTGTCAGTCGTCAGTAACGCAAGAATTTTATTTATACCCACAGATTTTAGGCGTGAAATAAATTGGCCGGTCTAGTAGTTAAAAACCTGACTGCTAATCTAGAGGTTGTGGGTTCGATTTCCACCCAGGACAAAGTTCTGTGTGATGAGCACCATAAGTTGTTCCATGTCTGGGTGTAATTTATGTATAATATTATGTACATATTTAGAAATATATAAGTAGGATTATGAAATGTCTGGATGACTACAATTCCAAGCTCTGCCTTCTTTGGGATCAGATGACCGTGTGTGACTAGTTCCAGGATAGGTATTATTATTAATTTGTGTAAGTTATCGTATCACGTTTAATATACAAATTTAATTCCATATACTTTTTATTTCAGATCAGCAACGTAATTATCAATTCATCGGCTGGTTTCCAGAAATATTCCATACAACATACTATTCTAGTTGTACTAAATATCTAGTTAAAAAAGAATGAGGCTTTCTTCCAGGCACGTTGCTGATACTACAAATTGCGCCAACCGTCCATTTTCTTCGTGATGCGTTCGCGGATAGAAGAAATAAATACTAATTATGTAGAACAAACAGAACTAGCTAGCGTCTATACGTAATCCGAAAGTCACGCTAGTACAACAGACATAAAATTATGCAATACAGTCGTTCTAGCTCCTGTATGTAGGTAGCAGCAATTCGATGCTTATTAGTAACTTAATAATCTTGTAAAGTCTGTACCGAATATATTACAATGGCTATTAGTTCATTCATTCATCACCAGCCTTTAACAGTTCACTGCTGAACTTGGCCTCTCCTTTGAAAAGAGGAATTGGCCTACTATACCAGGCTGGCCAAACGGGTTGGTATAGGGTTTGTATTAAGTTTTCTTTCTCTTACAGTACTGTTCTATGCATAATATGCTGCCTCTGTCGGCTCCTACGACACCCATGGGATGATATGGGGACATTAGTTACGCCACAGATAAAATTGATGAATTAGTTAAGGAGTAAGCTTCATGATCATTATCAGTTTTTTTTTTATTCATCCCATCCTATGTTCATCAGTCTTTCTTCATTAAGAGAAGGGTTAAGGCATAGTCAGATCATGAGGGCCAAGTGCGTGATGGCGTACAATACAGGCATATCTTTGTAGAAAATTATCGAGAGCAAATCCCTCAGATTTACAGGTTTCGTCACGATGTTTTCATTCATCGCTATAGCAGGCGATCTTTTACAATTTAATACACACTCAACTTTGAAAAGTCACTGGTACGCAACATGGATTTGATGAGATATTCTGATTAGCAATCTGTTACTGCTACTTTTATTGATATCTTAACATCAAAGGGTCAATCCCATAAAATTTGGTTTACCCACTCGCAGTTTAGCTGCAAAGTTGACGCCATGAGTAATGTCAATGTAGATGCTTGTCGGCAATTTCCTCTGGCCGTTTGTCGCTTAGCTTTGTACTGATTAGGCATGTGATAAAATATGTATGATACACAATTAACATAGAAGCTGAACTGTGTGTTCTCTGTAACAATGTGTATACATTTAATATTTATACTGAAACTAGATAATCTCTCAAACGTCTTTTTTGCTTGTGACCCATTCTTTTTTCATCTTCTACCAAATATACACAAACATAAAACCAGTCAAGCGATCTTGAAGCAGTTTTCTAGAAAACACTGTTTTTCACAGACACGAGTTTTGTTTTTACATTAGGATAAACCAATCTCATCCCTCCATTCTTACAAACTTACTTCAAATTTACCAGCGGCTACCGGGACTACACAGTAAAACAGAATTAAAAGTATCTCATCACATAAAATCGTAACAGCCGTAACTGTAACAGCCTACACAGCTGTCAATAGTAGCACGTAGTCCTCACCAAAGGCACGCCACAAGACCTCTTGTCCCAATTTTTCTCTTCTTGCTGCCAGTTACCACAACAAGTCATAAGCCCATCCAAGTGAAGTCTATAAGTGACACAAAATAAATTTTAATATACACACATTCACTAAAAAATTGAAGGGCTGCTTATTTTATCCATCAATCGGAAGGAGACCTTCCCTATAAAATTGCCGAGGTTTAGATACGTCAGATTCAAGGCCAGTCGTGTCTTGGTTGACGTTTACATTCACTGTAATTCGAAATAAAAGGCTACGTAGACAAAGCTTGCGCTCAAAAGACACGTGGGCTTAGTTTATAAGTAAATGTTTGAAAATAATATATATTTTAAAGCTATACGCCTGCCGTTTAAGACTTACTAATTAACGCTCTTCGAAGTTTGTTACGAAGCATGTCTTAAACTTTTGCATTGTACAAGATGTGCAGCCGCTTTGCGTAAGAGAAAATGTTAATGAGAATAAATCTACCGCTTAGAACACCTACACTGTACCAGGTTTATATTAATTGAATTTTCAGTGCCTTGCCGTGTGTTTGAAAACTGTTGAGTCTGTTTAGTAGGCGGGTGTATTTATGGTTATAACGAGATCTATATAGTACATACATACATACATACATAACGTCACGCCTTTTATCCCCGAAGGGGTAGGCAGAGGTGTATTTCTACACCCACTTTTCGCCAGATATACTTTAGTCCCACGTAATAAGGGGCGAGCCTATTGCCGTACCGGGCACATTTCCAGACTCCGTGCGGCTACTGAGAATTTCGTGACAGAAAAACCCAATAACACTGCCCGACCCAGGAATCGAACCCGGGACCTCCCGATCCCACGCGCACATTTATGCCGCGAGACCAACGAGGTAGTCGTATAGGGTTTGATGTCGAGTTTTCCGTCTCTACGCAAAGATGGTATTTGCATCGTGTTATCCCTTAGTCGCCTCTTACGACACCCACGGGAAGAAAGGGGGGTGGTGACACTTGTATTCTATGCCGTCAACCACACGGCATTCTGTATAGTAATATGAATAATATGAATTACTAAATTTTACCCGAGGTTTTACCAGGCGCGACACATTTTGCAACACGCGACAAAATGTAGCGTTCCCGAGCTCCAAGACGAAAGTCTTACCTCTTAATCGGATCAAAACTGATAATCAAACTGAACAACATTATAATTTTAAACCATGCAAGTATTTCATCCATAACGTCTTCCAAAATAGAGCAAACGTACTCTTTTGTTCATAGTTCATTTCCTAAAGTGTTCTAAGTTACTAAATAGGACCTTTGGCAAAATTTTTCCCAAGCCACCCTTTTCTTTCTTCTAGCACTGGTGTAACTCAAACACCCAGACGATAAAGTAAACTCAATTACCATTGTGTTATAATTCGAGTACCAAACTAATTGATTGATTGCGGTTCTCCTTCATCAAACGACTGAAACGGACATATTACAAATGGGTTCATTAACCCTGCATGAAATCTAGAATCCCATATATCGTTGCGCTGGTAGTGCCTCAGTAATGAACAGTTTTTTTTTTTATTTGATTGATCTGCCTAATTGATTGATTTTACTAAGTAGATATTTAACGCTTAAATATTAGTACGAGAAGTCACTGGAAAACCAACCAATACAATGGGTGTTCATTGTGTCCGATGGTTGTATGTTTATAAAGTCACCCACGACACAGGATTTATGCCTAGAGTGGGAATAATCTTCTTAAAAATAAAGAATGCTTCGGGTTTAAATCTCCGACACGCAAGACTGAGTTTTCGAAGGTCTCTACTCATTCAATAGTTCATTGTTGTTTGCCCTCTGAATCAGAGAGTACATGGTATTGTCAACAAAACTTATGATAATCGATACAGGGAGTCAACGCCCTCGAATAGAAAGCTGTCTTAACTATGGAATATCTTTATCCTTTGAGGTCGCCAAGGTCACACGTCAGTTTTTCAGAAGAAACGCTAATCTTCTGTCAAATCTATTTGGGCTATAATAACTTTGAGCTTCAAGAAGAAGGTTTCGGGTCGCAACTGGACCAAAAGTATTATGATGCTATGTGAGGTGATCTGTACACTACATAATTATCTCAATCTCTCATAAAATCACGTCTCATACCAAATCTCTTATAAAATCTAAAAATAATATTTAGCTATTATAACAAAAGTAATGTTTATTTAATTTGTATCCATTATTATGTATCAATTCAGTTAAAAATTAACACACATCGTCCACAATGTTCACATACGAAATGAATTCGTAAAAAAGCACGCTATGCACGTTTCAACGCTTGCCTTCTCGTAAAACTCAATAAGCAAGTGCATTAGCGACCGCTTTTAAAATATCTTCCACATATATTATGATATGCCTGAAATCGTACAGCCAAATGACAAAATTGCGTTTGTCTCGTCCAAAACATTTTTTAAGTTTCTCAACACGACGTAGTTTTAATATGCATTGTCTTAAATCGATATTTTTTACAAGAAACTTGAATAAGCATTACGATTACAAAGATCACAGTTTGTTTCCTCATGAAACGAGAATTTCTCCGGTTCTGAACTGAAAAGTACGAAATACAATAATGTTGAAAGCATTATCATAAATACATCGGCCGTTTTTGATTAATCACTAGTCCGAGCTTCTTTAAGAGCTTATCGCTAGTCACAAGACTAAGGTTTAAAGTTCTGCATTACCTATTAACTGTATTCATTAGATCTCAAGCGCTTTTCTTTCTCCCCGCTATCAGATATTTTATTGCTTCCTGTCCGACTGAAATACAAATCGATAAATTGCTGCTACACCGTGGCACACAGTATTAAAAATAGTAGTAGCAGTAGTAAAATTCTATGAACAATCTAACACACTTTAACTGTTACACGTATCAGTCTCACCTACTATCTATATTTATTTATATTCAGTTGTCAAAAATACGTAAAGGTAGGTATTATTTTAATTAAATTGGTAGTTCCTCAGATTATGTTTTGAAGTTACCGAAAGATCCGACTCAGCTTTGTTTTTTTATTTTTAAACTTATTTCTGATTAAAAGTTATTTTAGAGGAAAAGAATAGACGACACAAAATAGAATGGGATTTCATATGAATACAGTACAAAATGACGATGATTAATATAAGTCGCGTCTGAGAACCCATAAACTTACAAATAAAGATAGAGTCTATATCATAAAGTTTTCTTACAGCAAATAGCTCTTTGATGAAGACAAAGTACTTAGTGCAACATTGCACTTTTAGAAATATTTCTCAGCGTAGAAACTTTGATGTTTCCTTGGCTCACTTCCGTGACTGACACAGCACTGTGTGCTATTGATGCTTATAACAGGTTTGCTGTTCAAAGTTTGGGCAGGTCATAGTTCATTGTAAGGGCTACGTAACTTAGAAGTCGATGTATTTATAGACTACGTTTGAAACAGAAATGTAACGTAGTGTTGCTGCTTGTTTATTGAAGCTTCTATTGAAACGGAACATTCCTTAGAATATATAGAAAAAAAAATTCAAAGAGAATAAGTTGTGGACTAGCTGCACCTCTTCCCAATAACATTCTATACGTACTTGGATGGTGATAATGCTAAATTATCATGGTGTGTTTTAATGATACGTATAATAATAATTCTTTATTAGCACATTTTACAATTTTGCAGTATAAATCTAGGTGTTAAAACTAAAGCTGATTGTTACAACATATTAAAATTGTAAGAAAACAAAAACGTTGTAACCACTGGCATTCAAGCTAAGATTCATGTATGGCACTGCAAAACTGTTGCCATTTTATCCTTTGGAGTGTGTCCTCTTTTTTTATAGTTATGCACTTAATCCTTTATCTATATAAATAAAAATGAATCACTGAAATGTTTGTACGCGCATAACTACCAAACGACTACACCAAATTGGATAATTCTTTCTTTAATGTATTCGTTATTGTAAGAAGAAGGTTTTGCTGCCAAAAAGATTTATAAAAATATTAAAAATATATACCTACAGGTTGTAAATAGACCCTTAATGAAAACTGAAATCCCATATTGTACATTGGTACAATAAATGTTCCTAGTGATTGCACTAGAACATTTTTTACTTCCGCACCATAACTGGGCAATTACTGGTTCAGGAGATATTGAGGCCCAAAGTCACTATAGAATTTTTCTAATTATGTACAAATTCGATTCAAGTAGGTACCCCGCCAATTTGTTCTATAGATGTCCTATGCACCCATGGATAAGTAGGTATTTCGGAAAGTGCATGCGTGCTCTTTTATTTGCAATTTAAAAATGTGTATACTTAAAAAAAATCGTTTCCTCGGTAAAATTATTGCTTAGTATGAGTTGGCATGATGTCCAAAACGAGTAGACTTTGGCTTGGTGATGGGTCTTGTGACACCTGTATATGGCGTTACGAAGTTCGCCGGGTCAGCTAGTACAACATAAAATGTACATTTTATTGAATTCTGGTTAAAAATTAACGCTATCTATACCATCATAATAATTAGAGTTTCGTCCTACATAATAGATTACTAAAACTCTCCTGATTCATGATTTGATTACGTAAACTGAGAGAACAAAAGATTCCACAATTCGCTTTTCCAAATCAATTAAGAGTTAATTGACAAAACATAGAATATTTTATAAACTCCGTAAGTTATGAATGCTGTTTACGTGTTTGTACAAATCGGAGAGGAAGCCTTTGGTAACCATTTTCACAGTTAACGCGGAATGTCAGTAACCTCAAATATCTTTTACTGATCTAACCTATCCCTACTAATTCCTCCTTAATCTCTACTTAATATAATAATAATAACCCCTAGCCACTCGCACATGTTGCCCTCTAGCTGCCTTTATAGCAGACTTTGTTCACTTTGGAGGCTATTTAGAGAGGGCTGACTCGCCATCTAGTGAGTTGGCGAGTCAGCGTCTGCCCCTTTTCTGAGGAGTATTTAGGGCAGACACGGGTTTTGATCATTGTTTCTATATTCACTTATCCAATAAACACACATTACAATAGCCCAGAGTAATTGGTTTCCATACAAGTAGCAATAGTCCTACAACTGCTGCGGCTAAGCCGTGGCTGTACTTCATAGTGCTGTTATGGAGGCTCCTCAGTAGGTGTCCCATCACATTCTAGATTAAAACTCTCAAAGGGCCTCTGCGCGTTGGATCTATGTCTCCGTGTACGCCTGCCAAAGGGCCGTATACTTTTTTAACACCATATGTTAGAAAAGTTCTCGTGATAGAGAAACAAGTAATAATAATATAATAATGATAATTATATACAAATCTATGCACCTTCATGAGATCATGTATGGGGCAGTGGAGAACGGTTCTTCAATATCCAGGATGTCTATAGGGTCTTGGAAACGGCGACCCTATTAAGATAGAGCGGGGTTTCTTTCAAGGTTGTCACCTTTTGGTCTGAGTCCCTTGTGGTTTTGTCTAGCTTTGAATCCCCTTAGCACATTTCTGGGAGATTCTGGGCTAGGTTACAAGTTGCGCAGGAAGGGTCAAACCATATCCAACTTTTTATACATAGATGATCTAAAATTATTAGCCTGCATTGATTCCCAACTGACAGCGTTACTGAGGGTCACTGAAAACTTCAGTAGTTCTATCAGGATAGAATTTGGTGTAGAGAAATGTGCAGTTATGCATGTAAAACAAGCCAGGGTAGTGGAATCTGATGGAGTATATCTATCAGATTTTATTCAGCTTAGATCGATCCTCGCAACTGATACCTATAAATACTTGAGTATGTCACAAGCCTTGGGCATCAACGAGACAGACATGAAACAATCGTTGCGGGAGCGCTTCTTTGGTCGCCTGAAAAAGGTTCTGAAGAGTCTTCTGTCAGGCGGCAACAAGGTGCGTGCCTGTAACGGTTGGGCCATGCCACTCTTGATGTACTCCTTCGGCATACTTAAGTAGACTCAGACCGAATTGGATGAGATTGATAGGCGAGTCCGTTCACTGTTGACCACGTTTCGAATGCATCACCCACGTTCGTCTGTAATGAGGTTGTACATCCCGTGGAAGTGCGAGGGCCGGGGGTTTCTAAACGCTAAGGTCCTACACAACCGCGAGGTGTACAACCTTACAGAATATTTTCTTAAGGGCAGCGTGGATGTACATCGGGATGCTGTTGCAGTTGATGGTGGCCTCACCCCGCTCTCATTGGCGAAAGAGAACTGGCGCAGGTTTGTAGCTTTAGGCGTTGACAACCGCAGGCTTGTATGGCAGAGCAAGGAGCTGCTTGGTAGATTCTACCGGGCCCTTCACGGAACTGATGTAGATCTACTAGCTTCTGAGCCTGGCTACGTTTCGGTAATCTCTTCGAGGAAACCGAAGGTTTTGTCTGTGCAATTGCAGACGAGAAATTACCGAAGATAAATCATGAGGGACGGCACAATAGACCTGTGTCGGGTTTGCGATCGACCTGGTGAATCCCTCAAACATATGTCTCCGGCTGTTCTCGTCTTGCTAATAGCGAGTACTTGCACATACACAACTAAGTAGCTAGGATCATACATCAGCAACTGGCTGTGAGATACAGGCTTGTGGACGTCGAATTGCCATATTACAAGTACATCCCTGAACCAGTGCTCGATAATGGTCATGCTACATTATACTGGGATCGATCTATTGTCACAGATAGGACTGTTGTTTGCAACAGGCCTAACATTGTGATAATAGATCGATCAAAGACATCACTATTCCACATGACGAGTATCTCGTGAAAGCAGAAAAAGACAAACAAGAAAAATGTTTGGACTTGGCTCACGAGATTGTCGATATGTGGGATATTGATTCGCCCAATGATGTTACATAAAAAGAAGTAGATACGTTATAGGCGTACCAAAAGCAGGACGCTAAAAATAAGCCAGTTGGCAAGTCTGACATATGTGTGTGTGACGTCGCGAGCCGGCGTCAAAGTGAAACTGACACATCGTGTCAACCGAAATTAAAATAAAATATAGAGTTATCGATGTGTGCGTTAGTGTACCGTTTCCACGGATTGATTACTATGTAGGTAACGTCTCTACCTTTTTCTTGTAATGTCATTGTATTTGGGAATCATTGTTTCGATAGTTGTGTCCGTTAAAGGACTTATAGCGAAAACCCTCGAACGCCATCTAGAGAGGTTGAAACTAGGCAGCTGGGTCAAGAGTTTAATGCAAAACGCAGTAATTCTACAACCGGCTCGCATTGTGAGGAAATTCCTATCTCTGGAGCCCTAACTGCCGGAGAGCAATAAGATAAACAAATGGAAATCAAAAATATTGCACGGGCGACATCCACACGAATTGCAGCAACCATACATTGCTCAACAAGCATCAAATACATGGCTAACGGCCGCCAATTTATGCCCAGAAACTAAAAGCTTTATCATCGTCATTGAAGATCAAGTTATAAACACCAGAAATTACAGAAAACATATAATTAAAGATATGCTAACATGACGGATGATAAATGTCGTAAATGCCATAGACAACCGGAAACAATACAACACATTACAGGCACATGCGCAACACTCACACAAACTGACTATACACACCGATACAATCAAATAGTAAATATTGTCCATCAGAAACTTGCTTTAAAATATAAACTCATACAAGACACACATATACCTACACTATAAGTATCGCTCTGATCATGTATTAGAGGATCTTCTTTCTCTTAGCGTTATCCCAGTTTTCAGTCTGGGGTCCGCTTTCTAGTCTAACCGGATTTGGCTGAATATTAGCTTTTCCACGGAGCGACTGCCTGTCTGACCTCCGCAACCCGAAGGGATAGCAATATTCCATGGTTTAGACTAGTGTCAGTTTATTTAGAAGGTACTGACGCCCTGTAACGACTGTCAAAGATTTTCATGACAACCGGGACCGACGGCTTAACGTGCTCTCCGAGGCACGGGACAAGCGATAATTAACAATTTAATACGCACATAACTCCGAAAAGTCATTGGTGCGCGCCGTGGATTCGAACCTGATACCCTCTGCATGGCAGTCTGTTGGTATATCCACTCGGCTATCGCTGCCTATTGCCACCATGTATTAGAGGATAACACTCACAAAATGTATTACGACCGTGCCATACTAACCGATAAGACAATACATTACAATAAACCAGATATCACCATCTACAACAAATCAGACAATACAGCTTTCATAATTGACATAGCGGTCCCGCAAACACACAATATTATAAAGACCAACAGAAAAAAAAACCGGTGAAGTGCGAGTCGGACTCGCGCACCGAGGCCAGTTCCGTACAAACCTGTAGGTAGGTATATATATTTATTTAAAAAAATATGTCATGTTACAAAATTCCTATGTGCTATAAAACGGTGCTTTATGCCAAATTTCAAGATTTTAGATCGATTGGAAGTACCCTTTAGTTATGGCTTGAGAATTTGATATGAATTTCAACTTTATACATTTACGGGTTCATGAGGAAAGGGCTAGTAACTTTTTTTTTGTGTCTTTTATTGTAGTTATGATGTCACTAAAAATTTACGGTTTTCGCAAATTTTTTTTTTATCTGTGCTTTAAAACGTTGGTTCGTACCAAATTTGAAGAATCTGAGTTTACGGGAAGTACCCTGTAGGTTTTGATTCCCTTGCCAGTGGTTGCGAGTTTGAAAATATAGTAAAATTGCTGTTTCTTTTGATTGCGTTGAGATAGAAGTTTGATTTTGTTACAGGTTAAAGGTATTATAGGCCCAACTAAAATTCATATCAAATGATATGAATTTTGATTTACCAACTTTACGCGTTCATGCGAAAAGGGGTACTAACTTTAAAATCAATACAAATATTTTTTTATATGATGTAACTAAAAATTTATGGTTTTCGCAATTTTTCCTTTAACTGTGCTATAAGAAATTGCTTCGTACCAAATTTCAAGATTCTGAGTTCACGGGAAGTACCCTGTAGGTTTTGATTCCCTTGCCAGTAGTTACGAGTTTGAAAATATAGTTCAAATTCAAATTCAAAATCCTTTATTCATTTGGGTCACAATGTGACGCTTATGAACGTCAAAATAATAAATTTATAAAATAATTACTTATACCCAAATTTAAAACATTATTACTGTATGCTTCTACATTTACATTTACTGCCACGTTCGCAAAGCAATAGGTAGAACCATGAGAAAGAACGGGCAATAAAACTCACGGTCACTCTTTTTCATCGCCAGGTTTTGCATAATACATAACTTACATTTTGTAAGGTGCTGCAACTGTTACACCTTCTATATCACTTGTATATATTTACTGTACATCGTAATACTCAAGCATAATACTTTTGATTAGCCTCCTCAGAATAGACATGGTGAAACAGGAGCATCCACTTACATTATATATACCTAATAATGCAGGCAATCCACGAAAGTGATCAGAACCATGATGGAAATGATGCAGTTAAATATTAAAATCTAATACCAGCCCGCAAGACCGTCATCGACCAGTCATCGCAAGTAGCACCCGTTCACGAGTATGATGCATGTGCCAGCCATCATCCCTCTCGCCATATTAGAGGGACAGGGATGACCCGACACACGACGCCACCACAAGAAATGACATTTTAGTGAGCATGACGACAACGGTATACGAACCGGCAGTAAGAAACAATCTATTGGTATACTGACCATGAGTCGTAAAATTGCTTTTTAGTAAGATAGAAGTTTGATTTTTTGAGCTTAAAGGTATTATAGACGCGAGTATTTGATATGAATTTCAATTTAATACCTTTACGCGTTTATGTGAAAAGGGATAGTAACTTTAAAATTATTAAAATTATTTTATGGTATGATATAACTAAAAATTTACAGTTTTCGCTAAAAATTTTCAATTTTTCCTTTATCTGTACTATAAGACATAACTTCGTACCAAATTTCAAGAAACTGTAGTTTGATAACTCGACGCGTTTCTGAGAAAAATGGTCTTGACAGACGGACGGACTACAAAGTGATCCTATAAGGGATCCGTTTTTTCATTTCGAGGTACGGAACCCTAAAAATCAATAAATACTCTGATCTCAAGGAAGAAATAGCAAGAATCTGGAAAGTCAACAAAGTCTATATAATACCAATAGTAATATCAACCACAGAAGTCATACCTAAATATTTGCACCATAGCTTCAAAATGCTCGATTTACCATCAAAAATGTACATCAACATCCAAAAAGCAGCTATTTTAAATACTTGCAGGATAGTGCGGAAAATTTTGCCAAGTGATGAAATTGAACCACAAATCATAGATCAAATCAACACTCTTTCTTAAATGACTATTACTAGGCCATAAACGCCGTTAACCCGTAAAAGTAAAAAAACACCAGTTTTAAGCCGAGTATACTAAAATTTCTCAAATAATATTAATAATAATAATCTTATGGTTCTTCTCTATACGGCACGTATTGTGAGGAAGTTCCTTTCTCTGAGGCCCTAACCACCGGTGGCTTGGTCCCTGTACCCGACACCCGACAACCCAGTGGGTTTCCGTGGTCCTACTTTATATAGTTTAATTTATTGTTATATGCTAAGGTTTAACTATGTAAAATTCGATTAAGTATGTGAATACTGATTAATAATGGTAAAATAATAATATTATAAATTCGAAAGTGTGTATGTATGTTCCGTTTTCACGCTAAAACGGCTGAACTGATTTTGTTGAAATTTAATATAGAGGTATATTGGACCATGGAGACGGACGTAGGCTATCATAATTTGCAAAAATTAAACTGGGAGGAATTGTAGGGAGGTTAGAAGTTTGTACAGCACAAATTTACCTCTTGGAAGTAAAAACGCATGAGCTGTAATAATTGAGTGCTGCGCATGTACTATCGTATATCTGTCAGTACTGACACACCATACATAATGTCATATTGTGCACGGTGATAACATTGTTCGCATATATAAACTAATAATAATTATATACTATACTTAAACGGCTGAAACAATTTTCTCTACTAATATTAATTCTCTACTATAATGCGAAAGCGTTTCTAGATATATGTATATTGGCAAGTATTGAAACATGGCTTTGACATTTGACTGTATGCTAGGTGATGTTATTATGTACCTAGCTTTCGGTAGATAATGGTAAATTATGTCACGGATACTGACCGAGTTACTTTGTACCCAAATAGATATTCTGATAGATATCCCAAATAGATATCTGATAGATATTCTGATATATAGATTTTCTGAATTCTTTAAAATAATCAGGAGTGTGTCACACAACTTAAGACTGAAAGTAGATTTGTAGCAAAAGCTAGTAGAGTATAAACATTTTACTACCTAGCTAGAGGCACTCGAAGTGTTAGTTGCATCGCTACTGATTGCAATAAACAGACAGCATGTAATCTCCAAATTCCTAAGAAGGGGCGAATTTCGAGGGGCCTATGGGCTCTTACCCGATTTTTTTAACTTTCGCAACTTGTACGCGTAATAATATTTATGTAACGGGTCTACGTCGTGTAAATATTTGCAAATATAGGTGTTCCCATACTAAAACGTTGAAGGAAATATAGGATTTAACCTATATTTTCAAATAACTACGCGACATAGACCCTTTACATAAATACTACCAAGCTTTTAATCAGTGGCCTAATTCTTGTATTTTTATATGACATTGAAATTATATTTTGATTTGACTCAGAAGCGGTATTCTGATAATATATTTAAATTTATACGATAATGACATTAGGCATGTCATTATCGTATAATTTGAAATAAACAGTTCGTCGTTGACACATATTTTTACACTAGTTTCAATTTACGATCTCGTTACTATTTCATTCACATATCAGATAATTAAGAAGAATACGCTTTTTGTGACGCAAGTGTGACACTGACATGATATCGAAACTGTATTTATTTAGGAGAATTGGGCCCCTCTAGTCTTATTAGACTTGGCCACAATTACGTATATGAAATGAGCTGGATTGTGTAATTATTTTATTTATTTACTTTTAATAACAATGCGAAATTAAACCGCAACCATTTTTCTGCTGTGTGACTGTTATATTGCATGCAAAGTCATTTTTGCAATTATTTCCAGAACTGCTGGCAAATTCGCCATATTCGCGCACTCCTCATTTAAATTTCAGTTTTATGTTCTCAACCCAGTTTGGTATCCCGGAACAGATTAAATATGTAATGCGCAGATTAGAAACTTATAGAGGTGCCATCTCATAAAATGCGTTTGGTTTTATTATTTATATTTGGGTTTCGAGTTCTAAATTAAAATTGTATGGGATAGCATTTGTCATGATAAAAGGGTAGGACGACATTGTCGAAGACATTTGGTCACGGCAATTGGTTCGGATACGTCGGCTTTCGCCTCCTACATTGGTAAAAGACATGGTCGGGAGCAGGAAAGAACGAAACCCTGTCTTCTTCTGTGAGACAGTAATGAGCAAGGAGACGATGCCGGCGGTGACGCCCACCTTGCCGGATAAATGCCACTTAAACCATTTTGCCATCAAAGCAAATTCAAAGAACAAAATGATATATAGAATTGGAGACAGCATTTCGCAGACTATTAGTTCATTTAATATATTATATGTATTTACAAAAAAGAACTAGTACCCACACTAGATGCTCTGCTTAGTTTGTGAATAGATTGGATTGTGTGTATTTGGTAGAATATTATATTTTCATAATTTTTTCGGAACATAAATTCAACCATTGTGGTAAACAATCCTTAAACCGCGAAAATAATTATCAAAATTTTTGCGGTATCCTGTACACCAGGATCGGTTAACCACAATGCATAGCGACGCTGAAATTTTTATAAATAACCGCGGGTCTTTTTAAAGCAATCGTTAATTGTTAGGATGCATGGATGTTTGGTACTTTTCCACGCCAACATTTTTTTAAACTTGCCGCGGCTTTTATTATACTTTGTAATTACATTCCATAAAAATCAGAATAACAGAGAGAGAAAAACATCCACATTGGGCGCGGGTGCAATATAATACTTACGTCATGATAGTGTGCTAATTCTAAACTCTAACTAAAAAAAAGTTTAAATACTTTTGATTTGAATTTGTCGATACCTATATCTTTTTCCTATTCTATTCCAATATACGTTAGGTACTGCTTTTTACAGTCCCTTTCTGGACTAAGGCTCTCTGAAGTTGCGACATAATACCATTGTACCCCATAGGATGATTTGACCTATTATTTAACTAGCCTTTAAATATTTTTTCAGCATTTTGTTATTTTTTATGACAGCTGTTAGTTTTCCAAAAATGTTAAAATAAATTAATAAAATAAAATACCATGCTGGGCAAATAAGTTGGTTTAGGATTTGACGTCTATTCCCAAGAGTATACCCACTAACAGTGTCTAAATATATATAAAACTCAAAGGTGACTGACTGACATAGTGATCTATCAACGCACAGCCCAAACCACTGGAGGGATCTGGCTGAAATTTGGCATGCAGGTAGATGTTATGACGTAAGCATCTGTTAAGAAAGGATTTTGATAAATTCTGCCCCTAAAGGGAAAAAATAGGGGATAAAAGTTTGTATGAAACTTTGTCAATTTTAAACCGATCGGGCTGAGACTTTGCACGCATATAGCTACTATGACGCAAGCATCCCCTAAGAAAGGATTTTGATAAATTATACTCCCAAGGGAATAAAATAGGGATGGAAAGTTTGTATAAATCTTCTTAGATTTTCGACTGATTGAACTGAAATTAAAGAATGGAGCTACTATGATGAAGACGTACGCTTAAATAGGATTTCGATAAATTCAAGCCCCATGGGGATAAAATAAGGGATGATGGAGGGTGTAAATGTATTAGTTTGAACTATCAGTACCTAATGTAACGAATAAATTAAGTCGAACAAAATAATTTTAGTTCTAAATGTTGACAATAGATGGCGTTGTGCAATTACGTCATTTTGGACAGTTTTATGTTGCTTGCTCACGAGTAAGTTCACCCAAAAGCTTGATAGTTTTAGCACCTAATGACAGATTAGTTAAGAATATTGTGTACAAAGAAGTTTTGTAGGCACTGATTTTTTACACACGCTAAACAAAAGTAAAGCGGCAAAAATATACCTAATTAATAATAATACTACTTAACGCGAGCGAAGCCGCGGGCAAAAGCTAGTTTAACTATAAAGTAAATAAATATATCTATTGACATCATAGTCCTTAATCTGCGAATCACAATTCATTAATATAGTTCTCAGATTAAGTAAAAGAAAGGTAGGTGCAAGGATATAGCAGCGTGCAGCAAACAACATGATCCATTAATTTGTTTCTTATATTATTTAGTGTTTTGAAATAACCTTTATGACTGTTCCCTGTTCATTTTATTAGGGGTTAAAGTATGAAATTGCCGATTTGTACTGAAAATCAAAATTGTTTTTTTTTATTTTTAACATATTTATTTAATCAAAATAGTTATCATTATTATCTATACATTGCTGCCAACTAATAGGAAGGTCATTTATGCCTTTGCGATAGAACTCTGAGGATCTAGACTGCACAAACTGTGTGAAAGCATTTTGTACTGCCTCCTGGGAAGAAAACTTCTTGTCACGCTTCAAACGTAATTTGCTTGACCGCGCAAAGTGACTATTGTCCCTTTTCTGCAAAAACAAATGAGCGCGTAAACTGACATTTTTTCCACGCTTTTCCGCTGCGCACTAATCAGTTTGTGGAACTCTAATAACTTAACCATGTTATGTTGAATATCAATAGACGCGTAATTATATGAGCTTTGCAATGATATAAATTTAAAAATAAAGTGAAAATTAGAAATTTTTACCCGCCATTTTTGAGCGCGATTTTATATTTCTGAAATATTCCTTATTCTCATCGTTTTTTATTATGGGAGGTATATAAGTATTAAACACGGTTAGAAAGGTTATTTAATTTACGTTTAGAGGAAATAAATATAATGAAAAGAAACATTTTAATATTAAACATAAAAAAATAAAACAAAGATTTTTTTTAATTGGTGCCAATTTTCATACTTTATTTTTTAAAATACCGTTTTATGTTATATATCAGATTCAAACCTAGACAACCTTCTTTCCAACTAGATTTTCAAGTACAAAAAGCAATTCTGATAAGAAATATTTTTATTGGAATCTGCACAGTTGTTTACTTTTCCTGCCAAAAATACTGAAGTTCCCGCCAAAATGTTCGATAACTAATATCTCATAAATAATATGATTATTATATATTTTATGAAAGGTTTATTTAAATACTCATAATAAAAAAATAATACAACGCATACATGTAACCTTATATGTATATATATATATACATATGTATTTAAATATTTTTACATAAAATAAAAAACATGCCGCTTTTACGATAATTTTTGTCTAGAATTAAAGTAACACACAATTGTTTTTTTTTGCTGTAACTTTATAATTAATCAGTTAAATTACAATAAAAACATAAAAGTATGACATATAATCACATAACTTGTTTACAATGATGTTTTTAATCCATAATTACGCCCCGCGTGCGGAATGCAAAGTCAGCGAAATAAATATTTTTTTCAAATGCTTACATCTAAATAATTTTCTGCAAGTATTGCTATAACTTTATTTTATTACATAGATAATATCACCAGATATATGAAAAAACAACAGCAAGTGGGTTTCAGCTAATACTATTATTATGATAAACAAAAGTGTCGAGTAAGTCGTTAAAGACGACATTGTTTACGTTACGGCCGCTCGCCTAAAGTAAACATATCATTCAAACGTAATTTGTTTTGTACCATTAGAATGAGTCATTCATTAGGTTGCAGAAAAATAAACACCACTCCTCTCACGTTATTAACAATCGAACAAAAACTAATTCATTGAGCGTGCCCGTCTTCAAGTGGCGGCGCGCACTTGAAATTTGTCGATGCTGAGTAAGCACTTAAAAATGGCGAGAGGGCAAGCGGTTGTCCAAATCACGAAAAAAGGTAAATGGTAGTCCGTTGGAGCAAGGTCTGGCGAATATGGAGGATGACGAATGGTTTCTAACTGCAGTTCCTGAAGGGTCAAAACGGTTTCTCGTGCCGTATGAGGTCTCGCGTTGTCGTGAAGCAATAATGGTGAAGACTCATGAATATGAGTCGGGGCTGTATTACTGCTAGTTTTGCCAACATTGTTCGGAGTTCGGTACAATAGACATCTGCCGTTATTGCTTGACCAGAGAAAACTATAGTGAATAGCACCATGCTAAGACCACCAAACAGTTAACATTACCTTTTTATTGGTAAGCTTTGCTATAGGACACTGTTGTGGCGTTTGAACTGGGGTCAGCCATTGTATTTTTCTTTTACGGTTATCTTAAGGAATCCACTTGTCATCACATGTCACAATTCGATCCAATATTCCTTCATTTCTGTACCGATTCAACGAGGCTACACAAGTTTCAACACGCGATTCTTTCTGCAGATCCAATCGGCTTCCACCATCTCTCTTAATTCATCGTTATTCACCTGTGTGAGCGATCTTCCTCGTGGCTCGTTCTTCAAGTCGAAGCTTCCATCGCGAAATCGTTTAAACAATAATCGCACGGTGCGTTCATTAGCAGACCCCTCTCCAAACGCAACATTGTTTCTGCCGCGTTACTTCCGCGTCGCAACTCGTATTCAAAAATCACTCGAATTTTCGTAGTATACATCTTTCTTGTCTAAGTTGAATAACAAAAATAATTGAAAGTCGATATTCAAATGTTTCACATTTTTAAAAGAAGAGCATCCTATGATGCTCTTGGTTTCTATAAACCATGTGAAAAATGTTTCATTGAAAAACCTCAAACCATGAAGATTCTATGTCAATTCAAAGTACCTATTACAATAAAACGGCAATTTCATACTCTAACCCCTATTATAAACGTACTCTTTTCACAGTAAAGATACAATCTAATCCACGTCCACTAGATAGCGATTTCATAATAAAACAAATCTACAGTAAAGCAAGCAAACAATATTATTCCAATAACAGAAGCGCCTGGTATTCACGATGGCAATTTCATTCACACCATCCAATTTGCGATGCGATATGTCTGCATTACTTATTCGATCGGCAAGGATTACGTGGCCCAATTTACGCGAAGATCTCATTACCATACCATTAATCTTATTCCGGATCTTTAAGGGCATTCCACTTGATTTTCAAGGCTCCACTGCCAATTCTGATACTGCTTGCGGATTGCGGTATAGTTTCCATAAATGGCTTTCGTATTTTGGTGTACTGACGTTGTTATTATAGCGAAGGAACGAATTTTCTTAAGTTTTAGTAACCGATTCCAATAAAGATAGCTATCATGGTATTTTCTTGATATAATCATTATCATTGCCCTAGTGTTATCCCGGTTGCATCCAAGACTTACACGCCTTGGAGCCCAAATTTTCTTGGTATAATATTGTTTCTTAAATCAAAACTGTCTCATGAATTTGCAACATAAATAAAAATAAAAGTTCAGTCGATCAAGGCTTTAAAAATAGTCGACTATAAAACTCGTGTAAAACTGTAGGTTGTAACTATCAAAAGTGAAATAATCACAGAGACTTGACCTACCATATCGCAAATTGTTTACCGTTAGTAAAACCGTTTAGCAAAAACTACGAGTGTGGCTTAACCTAAGCGGACAGCCGAATTCGCAGTGTAAGATCTGCCCGGGATGGTCCACAGAGCCACGAAATTCCCTAAGCTCACCTTCGCTTTGTTAACGGCCTACCGTACCCTCTTTGTATGGAGGTGCTTTACAAAAGCATTACTAGCTATACACCTTATAGATATTTGCTGAAACTGGCGGCTCCTATGTAGTCGATACCGGACAAAGTGAACATTCTTGCAGAACTTAGCTACACTATGTCGGCTGCAGGTATGTCGTAGCGGTCTAGCCGGTAGCCTTCTATTGCTACACAGTACTATAGTGATCTGAATCTGAAAGGGCATGCCTAAGTTCAGCTGTGGAGTGCCAAAGGACGTATGATGATGATGACGCAACGATAGTCGTATGTAGTACACTACATAAGTTTCAAGTCATCATCATCATCAGCCTTTAATAGTCCACTGCTGGACTAGGCCTCTCCTTTGAAAGGAGGAATTGGCCGACTATACCACGCTGGCCAAACGGGTTGGTATAGGGTTTGTATCAAGTTTTCCTTCTCTTACAGTGCTGTTCTCTGCATAATATGCTCCCTCTGTCGGCTCTTACGACACCCATGGGATGATATGGGGTGGTGACAATCCGTATTCTTAATCCGTCACCACACGGACAAAGTTTCAAGTGCATGGTGAGAAATCAATCCTTTAAAAATATAAGTACTTAGGTAGCAAAATAAAAAAAGCTTGAAACATAAATGACTTGGTGTTTTTGTTTGTTTCTTGTCCGGGAGAAGTTCATTGAAAAATGTTATGAAAATAAGCACCAAATAAAAGTATTTAAGCAACAACCATTAGCTGCATAGTACAGTCTATCTAAAAACATTATTAGAATTGTATAGCATCGTTTTACACCACTGATTTCATCCACGCGGCGTGAATTTTGCAGTTGAGAAATTCGCCCCATTAATTCTATTGTTCAACAATTTAACAGGCACGTACTATAAATCCAAAACAACACTCAAATTGAAGACCCGATGTTGGTCGTTATGTCGGAACAATGTAAATGTAACATAATTTTTCTTCACCTCAAGGAAATATTTCGACGCTGAGTGAGTTAGTAAAGAAGCCATAGAACATTGTTTTCAAGTATTTGGTCACGCAACTTTTTTTTTACTTCACTAAATTAAAGTTAAACAATGCTTTAAGTAGAAAATGAGTGACGTATTTAGGTTGCGTTTCCATTAAAATGTACAAGGCAGATGAGCGGTGCGTCAGCAAAATATTCGGCCATTGCTAAGCTAGGCAAATAAAAGGTCACTGTTGGTTATAAGTAGTATAGTGATATCTAGTCACTGGTAATCAAAACTCATACTATTCAATGTAAAACTACGTGAGACTATTTGTATTAGACTATATGGCCTCAAATTGTTATATAGCAAAAATATTTATTAAATATCGGAACATGATTCGCTGGCTCACTACTCAGCTGTCTCGCATACCTTTATAGAAACGCTGTCTTACAGGTAGACGTTTTTGTCACCAGTCCAAAAAACGTGACTGATCACGAGGCCCAAATGTATTTTGGTTCAAACATTCTCATCGTTTCCTAGTTGATTTTATCACTTTATAATTACAGCAACGATTATTTATTCATATTTCTTCCATATCAATTCACTTTTATGTTCTAAAGGTTAAATATACTATTTTTAAATTTGTAGGTATAACGAAGTACACTATATGAAAAGCGTGAGATTTTGTAGTAAATTATCTTTCATTTCTAACCAAAACAGATTTTGAGAAAATAATTGAATAGAACTTCTTGTTATCTGTCAAATCTATTCCCGTACGCAGAATTTTCATTTGCGTAGTACGATTTATTGAAACCCGATTCGCATTTCCGATAGTTTTATGTTGAACCGTCTGAATAAAACTTTTTATTGAAAGTACGTATGTATGTGTACGATTTGAACGCGAGGTTATTTCCCTTACTATTAAAGATTTTGTATTCAGTTTACAGTGATATTACGCTGCAGAGATATGGATTATTGGTTTAAGCGGTCACCTTTTCGCTTCGTCCCTTTAATGCGCCGCATGCGGGTTTGATCACCGTGCAAATATTTGTCTAACCCAGTAATAGTAGCTCGACTCTGATGTCCATTGTGTGAGGTTGAGTGTCATTTGAGCCCTATAATTGAATTTTTGTTCAAATTGACTGAGGTACAATTTTATTACCGGCGTGGTCATTTAAAATGTTATAACGTTCGATATAAGAGAATACAAGGTGATGATAATGTAAGTACCGTATTCTTTATTATACTTACTGATTTCAATGAAACTTACAATATTGTTGTTTGATTCATCAAAGATATGCAATGCAATTTCTATTTTATAACTGACCCATGCGAGTTTTCAATAAATATAGTTATATTAAACACATGTGAACATTAATGTCAAATAGATTTGAAAGTCGGTTTATATCAGCTGGTTAATATCAAGTACAGCCATGGATAACCAGTAAACTCATCATGATAATAATAATGTAAGGATTTTATTTTTGTGAATTGCGTGCATTTAATTGTAAGTAGATGAAAATGTTAACATAGGGTCATAATTATAATTGGCCGTGTTTTTAAAAGTAAAGTCTAAAAGCGCTACAGAAAAATAGCTGCGATTTTTTTCCTGCTTAGGAAAAATCTGGTTTAAAATACATAATTATACATTAAATTTGACGACCGGTTGGCGCAGCGGGAGGGCAAGCGACTGCTACGCCGAAGGTCGCGGGTAAGCTTTTTTATATTATTATTGGCTGCAGAAAATAGGCAAAATATCATGATCAGCAAATAAATAATATTGGCAAATCCAGCAACTCCATATAAAAAACTATGTGAAGTGTACATAATGTGCAAAAATTGTGTGTGTATTTTTGTTTTCTGTGTTTTTGTACCTTTTTATCTTTTTATAATGGACAATTTTATTTCATAAGTTAGATAAGAAAACAGCGGTGACGGGACGCAACGCCGGCACCTAGGCGACGTCCTGTCACCAGCTAAACGTCAGGACAGTGTCAATACAAAATAACATATTAAGTATTTTTAAGATTTAATTTATTACACAATATTTATGCCAGCAACAAGTGACGGCAGTAGTGATGCGGAGTTGAGTGCGAATCAATCTGCCATATCGTCGACAAATCAGTCGACGTCGCAGAATAACCTAGTGCGCTGCCCAGCATGTTCTCAAGCTCTTTTTTTCAAAGATAAGCGGGGTTTGAAAGTACATTTTGACAAAGTTCATAAAAACCAAAATGTGCTTCCTGGCCCCAGTACCATTTTACATCCTGATCTTACTCAAATTCCCTTTTGGCAGTACTTAGGTACATAAAAAAAATCAATTCCGGTTTTAAAGAGAGTTCCACGCGGTGCGAGACCATTAGTAGCTCACAATTTAGGTCAATGCATTGGTCTCGTTGTGCTTGAAAACTCTAAAACGGCTTTGCACGAGCAAGCGAAGCGAACGTGCCGCGGCAGCGGCCGGCGAAGTGCCAGAATCGAATCGGTCCTATAGTTATTGGTTTAGGTACGGTTAAAACTGGGTGTGGGATGGTAAACCTCGTACTGGGTTGATATTTGCAGATATGAATGAGACGCGAAAAATTTTTAAGCAGAGATTATAATGTCGCCAGGACAATAAGTAGCAAATTAAAATACATATTTTGGTAACTGAGCATAAAAATAAGTATTTTCAAAATTTCTTGAAAGCCACTCAAAGATTAAACCCAAGACCTGCAGTTCCTATGAATGTCGACGGCGTGACTGAACCTGAAGAAATTGCAGATATCTTCAAAGTCATTTTACAGTAACGCCGCGTCAAGTTGACATCAGTCGGGAAAGTGTCACGCAGGATGTCATGTCTGAAATTCCATTGAATATATCAGCAAAATAAATAAAAAACATTGTGAAATCTATGACCAGGGGTAAATCTCCGGGACATGATGGCTTCAGCATAGAACATTAACAATGTGCAGGTCCGCATCTGCCTTGGGTTTTATCCATGCTATTTAACTTTTGGGTGCGGCATTCCTATTTACCAACAGAACTGATGAGAACAATAGTTGTACCAATAGTCAAGAGTAAAAGCAAGGATGCGGCAGACAAGGATAACTATAGGCCTATATCCATAGCAACCGTAATAGCCAAGGTTCTTGATTGTATGATTGAGCGTAGAATGACTGAGCAGCTTAAACCACATGATTCTCAGTTCGGCTTTAGAGCAGGGTTGTCGACCGAAACTGCTATTCTGGCACTCAAACACACTGTTAGGTACTCTACAGATAGAAACACGCCTATGTATGCTGCTTTTTTGGACCTCTCCAAGGCTTTTGACTTGGATAATTATGACATCTTATGGTTAAAATTGCGGGAGAAATCCATACCTCATGAGCTTATCAGCCTCCTCCAGTACTGGTATGGCCACCTAATAAATCAGGTTAGATGGTCGGGTGCATTGTCTGACGAGTATGGGCTGATGTGTGGTGTGAGGCAAGGAGGGGTGACGTCCTCAGCGCTTTTCACTCTATACATCGATCAGCTGATCGAGGAGCTCAGTAGCACCGGTGTCGGATGCTCTGTTGATGGTAAGATTATCAACAGTATCAGCTACGCGGATGACATGGCGTTGCTGAGCCCCTCTGGTGTTACGCTCAGACGTTTGCTTACAGTGTGTGAACAATATGCCACTGCTCATGGCCTACTTTACAATGTCGGAAAAAGCGAGGCTATGGTTTTTCGAATAAGTTGCAGAAAACCTGAGGCTGTCCCGCCGGTTTACATTTATGGGGTGGCTTGAAAAGGGTGTCATAGTTTAAATACCTAGGACACCTTTTGAATGAGGACCTAGGTGATGATATTGATGTAGAGAGGGTAGGAAGGGCTTTGTCGGTTTGATGCAATATGCTGGTCCGCAGGTTTGCTAGGTGTACTATGGAAGTTAAAATTACTCTGTTCAAGGCATACTGCCAGACTTATTACACCTGGCAGCCTGTGGCTCAGATATACGCAGACAACCTACAACGCTCTTCGCGTGCAATACAATAACGCATTCCGGGTACTATTGGGGCTTCTGAGGTTTTGTAGCGCGTCAAGCATGTTTGCTGAGGCAAACATAGACAGCTTTGAAGCGAAAATACGCAAGAGGACTGCATCTTTGATGAGCAGAATGCGTAGAAGCCCCAATAGCATCCTTTTTTTTCCTTTTTTTTTATTTCTGCCGAACAAATTGACTCCATGCTGCCTGATGTTAAGCAGTCAGTGAAGTCCCATAGTGATGGACATCATCCCAGCAGCCAGTATGGCATTATGGCATGATGGCCCTCACCTTGACGGCCTTGAGTAAAGCTTTTTCACGCCCAGCTTAAAGGACTCGGGATCATAGGTGGAGGGAAACACGGAAACACTTATAAATATTGCAGGGAAACCAGACTCTCCATTCCTAATGCACTGGTCCCGTAAACATTGCTGCGGTCCCGGTGCCGAGGGAAGGTTTTTGAATTAGGCAGAGTGCTAATTTTAATTTCCGAATGTTAAGGTACCTAACTAATCTATTTTGTTCTGTGTTTTTGTTACTAAAATGTATTTGTATGAATATGGTAAGTTTCCGAAATAAATGTTTATTATTATTATTTATTATTAAAAAAGTATACTGTATGGTTTTTAGGTCTAGGAAACAGGTCTTCCGGCACTTACTGTAGGAAAAGAAAAGGGGAACACTATAGAGTGTAGACAGAAATATGAACTCAAAAAGTGTCCAAAGAATTGCGATCCAGCTCTTGTCACGTATATTATAAACGCCTAAGTTACCTTGCTGGAGACAAAGGACCACAGAAACAGTAATATTATATAGTTTTTTTAAATATTACGCAGTCGAAACATCGAGCGATTTGACGTAAAACATTCAAGTTAGGCTAAAATTACCATTCCCATATAAGTGTGATGTATAAGGTAACATCATAAAACTGAGGAATGTCACCAGCTTGCTCTCCCTGTCTGTAAATAAATATCGGGCTAGTCTACATTACACTGTTTTGAAATGTAAACGACGAAAGATTGGAGCTGTATTTAAGAAGTATATAATTGCATATAGATTACATTTAGACCTTCCAATATATAATCTTGCTGATAGAGATACTTTCCATATAAAATTTACATTTATATTTAATACATTCCATATTAGCAGACAAAGATGTCTTATTACTACCATTATTACAAAACAATTCATAACTTTCAATAAGTTTCAACTTTTTAGATTGTCTCATTAAACATATTTATTTTGGCTCTTGGATCTTCAATCTATTTAAAGAATGTTATACATGATTGTTTAGAGTTTCAGATTTCATTAACATATATAAAGTTCTAACGGTGGAACTTGTATATCTTGTATATCTTGGTCAATGACAACACATAAGATTATACTGTATATATTAGATTATACTATATATATTATACTATACATAAGACATAGTTTAACAAGTTTCTACATTATCTTCTATTATCTCATTATAATTTATCAGAAGCTATACCACTAATTTGTAACAATGGATAACACGTAAGCAGAAACAACGTTTCATCCTCTCAAGCAATAAAATATAATTTAGGCAGGTAAAAACGTCGCACGACAACCCTGACGAAGACATGTATGGTATGATAACAACGCATATTGCATGTAGAAGGGCTGAGTATATTGCCACATAGAGTTGCGTATCTGACGCACATAACAGAATGTAATAATAAGTTGGAAAATCAACAAGGTTCACAAACCTCGGAGGGAGGAGCTAGAATAAAGTCCCACGCGAGTGTTATATTCTTTCCGAATTTATATGAGCTGGTTTATTTTTGTGCTGATGTTCCTGAACGATTGTATTAGAGAGGTTTTTGTTGTAGATGAAGAGATAGGGTAGAGAGAATCTAACTTCTATTATAATCGTAATTTATAGTTTGTTCAGTAAAGCATGATATGTTAAGCTTCCCTCAAAACATTCCACATAGCCCAGTCTTGAGCCAGCCACATTCAACTCCTCCCAGGATTTCAACTAGTTTGCCTATCCACCTTGCGGGGAGCCTATTTCTAATTCAAAAGTTTTCTGACCTAAACGTATGGTATAAATGATTATTCGCGCTATGTGCGCAGCTACTTTATTTCTTCCACAGTTCTTTTCATTTCGTTCTGATTCGATCCCTCAGGCAGGCTCTGTTTCCATGACCTATTTGGTGTCTTTCTGATAACGCCCACAGTGAGCGACTGGCAACACACTCTGTCCAGACTTTCGTTTTCAGACACAGCGATATATCGGACGTGAATATAAGTATGCTGTAATCTTGCATGAATGCATGATTTAAAACACATTCAGAAATCGATTCGAGATAATATGTCAAATAAGCAAACCAAAAAAAACTTAAGTTATAAAATTATCGACATCCCATCAATTGAATATTACAACTTATTAACTTAGAACGAAACAACTTTATTTATAAGATAATAAACTGAGATCTCAGTTCGACCTTTCCAATACAGAGAAATAAAGTGGCTACGAAGTGTCAGGAATAAGCGTTAACAGTTTCTCTAGTTCCCTTTTAGAAAAGTTGCAGGTAAACGGCTATAAGTATTTTATTTACGAGTAACTTGACTGGGAGTATTTCACTTTAGCTTAGCTTCAGGTAAACAATATTATTTCCCTTTATTTTATCTATCTGTGATTTTATTGGTGTTTATTTATTGGACTCGGCTTAATTATAAGCTTCATAGTATAAAACTAGCTACTTGAATGTTACTAGTTATAAATAACCAAATGAACATCAAAAGTATTATGCTTGAGTATTATTATGTACATTAAATATATACAAGTGATATAGAAGGTGTAACAGTTGCAGCACCTTACAAAATGTAAATTATGTGTATTATGCAAAACCTGGCGATGAAAAAGAGTGACCGTGAGTTTTATTGCCCGTTCTTTCTCATGGTTCTACGCCCTTGCTTTGCGAACGTGGCAGTAAATGTAGTCTTTAAGTAATCATTTTATAAATTTATTATTTTGACGTTCATAAGCGTCACGTTATGACCCAAATGAATAAAGGATTTTGAATTTGAATTTATGCAGGTTGAAGGAATAGTAGAAACACGCTGTGGGGCTCCGTTGACACGAGACCTGTGATGGTATCGGTCTGACACCACTTTAAGTTCTTGGCCAGTGTGCAGGCGCGTTTGCGAGGCGGCCAGCGCGCGGGCCGCGCGCTGCGGCGTTCTCGGCCATAGTGAAAGGCGAGCGTGGGAGAGGGTGCGGGCGCGACGCGGGGAACTCACAGATATGAAACTCTATCGGAGTGTCCCTGTCCGCAGTGGGCGAGCGGGCGCGGCGAGCGGCGCGGGCGTTGTAACGCGGGGATAGCGCGGGCAACTCAAACCCAAAAATAAAAAAAACATAGGACTTTCATACAAGTGTCGTGTCCACAGTGAATGCGCGGGTGGCAAGCGGTAACTAACGCGGAGCGTGCGGAATACAAGCATCATAGCGCCTTCTGATTTGAAATGAATTTGAATTTTGAAAACTTTATAAGTGCAAATCATCAGGACCCACACTATGGATGCCAAAACATAAGTAATAGAAAAACAAAAAGGTTATCTGAAGACTGTGAAATTAAGTAATATTACAATTTCATGGGCATGAAGTTATTTTTATATTTAAAGAAATGTAGAAAATTTTACAATGTATTAAACATTATTTTCAACGTCTATTTCAAGTAAGAATATTCTAGGAACAATAATTCTTCTTCATCCGTAATGTATTTGACAAACACCGTATACTGCACCCGCGAACGCGCCACACTGTGGACACGACGTGTCGTGAAGACTCGCGTGACGCAGCGCGCGGCGCGCGCGCGTGCCTCCCCGAGTGTCACACCGATCGACGCTCCTAGCTGGTCACATTAGTGTAATTGGCCGCCATATTGCTTGCATTAGTGGCTCTATTTGGCTAGAGATGGCCTTTTTAGTTAGTTGGCGAGTATGTATGTAGTTAATAATAATAATAGGACACTAATGGGGACTCCTTAGCAGGTGTCCTTCCGATTACGCACAGTTTGTATTTTTTTTCATTAAATTTATATCAGATCAGTGATGCGAAGTGTCTTGGCTGTGTTGCTGACACAGCATGCAGAAACATCATGGTACCACAAATTGTTTATAATTTAGCAATCTGATATAAAATAATGACATGAGTTTCTTCCAGGCTCTTCTCATAGCCCTACCATTCTGAACCTGGTTGTAAAAAAAAGAATTGAATTGTATGGTAAAATTAGAACCAATAATATATCAATATCTAGTAGCAGCTTCTAAATTTGGTTTTACCCCAAAAGATATTCAACAAACATTTGAGAAACTTGTTTTTACCAAATATTCTCGATAAAAGAAAAAATACTTGTCTTTCTATTAAAATATCGAAGTGTTGTAGTCTGAACACAATTGGATACAAGGGTTCAGTAATGTTGTTATTAGATAGTTCGCACCGCTCGGCGCGGCACCACTGCACGAAACAAATCTTTTTACTACGTGTACTATTGCATTTTTATCGCGCCACACCGACTTGTGCACGTTCCATGGCACAAATCTTTATATATTACTACCAGGATTATCTTCTGTTCGTTATATTTGTCAAGCTGTTTACATTTTATTGTGCAAAATGTATGTAATTTTACACTGCTATAGCGAGTGTTATAGCTATAATATAAGTTGTTATTTGCAGCTTGAATGCGTTAGCTTGACCGAGTTACTATTCCTATTCTCTATGCCTCTATTAGTATTACTATTCTCTATGCTAGCCGTGATTTTAGAATTTCGATGTATATGGCAATTCAGGTGAACTAAGATGGTGAGAATCTCATACAATCTTTCTGCCTGTCTTACAAGAATCAGACATTTAGGTTTCTACCATAGAAGAAAAAAAAGTACAGTTGCGATTCATTACTATACTATATTATACTATACTCACTATCTTTTGACCGATACTTAGCCCCATTCAATACACCATCATCCTCGTTATCCCAGTTAAAACTTGAGGTCCGCTTTCTACATAGCCTAAACGGATTTGACTGAATATTAGCTTGTCAACGGTGCGACTGCCTGTTTGACCACCGCAACCCAAAGATATATCTATATTCCATGGTTTAAACTAGTGTCAGTTTAATCATAGGTACTGATACCCTATAACGGCTGTCAAAGATCTTCATGACAGCCGGGACCGACGGCTTAACGTGCTCTCCGAGGCACGGGGCTAGCGGCAATTTACACTTAAATATGCACATAACTCCGAAAAGTCATTGGTGCGTGCCGTGGATTCGAACTTGATACCCTCTGCATGGCAGTCTGTTGGTATCTCCACTAGGCTATTGCTGTCTCCCATTCAAATACACCACGCATACTTTATTTTATTCACGCAATCGTTGAATCTTGATGTACCCCGTTGGCGCGGTATTTTAAAAGGACTATCCTAAGAAGGTAATCGTGAACAGTATTACCGTAGTTCAGTATTCAGTACGACTTAAATAGGTACTGATATAAGTCTCGCAACAAACGAATATATTTATGATACAAGATGAATAACATAGCTACACCTAGATCTCTTATTGTACAGCTATACCACACATAACAGAACTCATAATAAACGGTAATGTCAAACTTATCGAAGCACAGCGAAAACCGCAGGAACTAGGAAATGGAATTTTGAACACATGTTTCTGCCAACCTTGCGACGTATGCATTCTCAAAGGGGATACATCAAGGTTTCCACGTTTGCATGAAAATGTAGTATGCGATGCGCTACACTACCTGGAAAAAGTTCGCGTGCAAAAGCAAGTCTTTGTATATAAAAATGTATTGCATCAGTTTCATAAAAAACTCTGCAATAGGATAGGGATAAAATAACTAGTTTCAATCATTAATATTTATGTTGTTCTTCGTTACTGTGGCTGTTTAGAAAAAAGAACATCAGACAGATCCCGAAAGGAATATCCGAACGATCAAAACAGGTGATTTCGTATGAGAATTGACATTTCGTTTGACAGGACGATATCTGTCGGGTCAGGTGATAAGCTTGCCGCGATTTTACTTGTACCTATTTATTTCTTTTGAAGGTAATAGACTTACTTGACAACAACATTGTACAATTATTATAAAAATTAAAGATGCTGAGCATGAGGTAAACGGCAAAGAACTCAGATGTGTAAATATGAGTCTTTTGCTATCGGCAAAGACGTTCCCCCAGTGTATCTTAACTATGAAAGCAAGAAAGACGGAGAAGACGCCAGCGCCGCCAACTACGAACTAAACTGGGGGCAGACCCCACTTGGAATTCTTGGCACACGAAATCCATATGGTCTGCGGTTCTATATAAATCTGAGTTCTTGGCTATCGGTTTGACAAAATTGTCAAAATTGTGTATGTCAAATTTCTAGAGCCGAATCAGTGACTTATTATTATAATGCATAATTTTTTTGTTAGCTTGTGCGGATATGAAGCACAAATGACTTACCTACTGAATGGCTATCAATACTATACCTGAAAGAAGTTTTGTTTGAACTCGATTATTTCTGTTTATTTTCATTATCTTAGAAACCTGAAACAAAATAGTAATGTCATACTAGGAATTTACACAAAAAATCGGCAACAACAAACTTAAAATTTTGCTCACAGGTTTCCGCAACAGACAATACAAAATTCTATCTCGAACTTTCAATCTCAAGGGTCGAAAGTTTATGTAAATAAAATACGGAATACTTTTTAAAGACCACGAGGGTCATGTTTATATTTAGTTTTATATATTTATTTCTTACCATACATTTATAAATAATATATATTTATTGGGTTAAACGTGACCATGTTCCTATACTGACAGTATCGTGAATTTCAATAGAATTTGATTCCCCTTCTATACATAGAAACTATTAGCAGGCAATTATAGATACTTAGATAATCTATACACTACATTAAACCTTCTCATCTTAATATAATTAATAAACAGATGCCTGCAGTAACAGTCGTGAATGCGACGTGCATAAATCGAAGCTTTCTTGGAATAATCAAGAGTTATTACAGGAACACGTTCGCAGTAAGACTATCTTTATATATATATTTCATGTGTGCGTGTGTATGTCACTGAACTCCTCCTAAATGACTGGACCGATTTTGATGAAATTTTTTGTGTGTGTTCAAGGGGACTTGAGAATGGTTTAGATTCACAATTTAGTACACTGGAAAATGATTTTTTAGTTAATTTTTAATTTGTAATTAGTTGTTGATTTTGGTATGTTTCACATTGGAGCCGACAGACTGCGCTACCATCGCAGTGTCAAAATAAAGATTTCGAGTCGACAACATATAGGCGCCAAAATTCGGATTGTCGAGTATTTTGTTAAATTCTAATGATTCTGACAGACAAATCGCAGTCGCCATATTAGCCACTCTAGCGAAACGTCACTGATGTCAGATAACATTTAACATTTTGAGTACTAAGTACTAAGTCTTAGTACTAAGTAGTTTGTATGTGTAAATACTATTTGCAGTTATATTTCTTAAACAGTTAAAACGACAATTATAGAAGTATCCGCCCAAATAAGGGAGATTCGTGTTAAATCGAACATAGATGATATACAATAACTAGAGAATAACAATATATATATATATATATATATATGGGAAGGTTGGGTATTGGACCATTCGTTAAGTTGGACCACCATCAAATAACAGTTTAGTAGTTTATTGATTTTGTAATTGATTTTGGTGTTGTTTGCTAGTGGTGTAACTAATTCAAAGGTAAGCTATTTATAATTGAGATTCATTATTAATTAACTGGTGGTAAACGTTAGCCGGCTTAGATAGGTTATGTTCTTGTCAAATTCGTATTTTTATGCGAGTAAACAATTTGGTTAAATGGACCACACGTGGTCGCTTGAAATGGACCTGGTCCAATTTATCGAACTTTTGTTCCTGGTTGTTCCAGATGACTGAACAAAAATATTTTAAATGGAAAGCAGAAGATCTACAAAACGCTATACATGATTATAAGTTAGATTTTCTGTCGTTGTTGTTTGTAGTTCAAGAGATATTTTTCTTAAAAGTGTTTTTGTTTAGATTTATAGGTCAATTTTCTCTAAGTCCAAATTACCAATTATATATATATATATATATATATATATATATATATATATATATATATATATATATATATATATTCTAATACGCAGATCAGCAATAGGTAAATTTGTTTTCACTTGCCTCGTTATTAATGCCCATTCCTAATGGCCGTTCCTAGGATTTTATTTGTCAATGGGATTGGCTTATAGAGTATTGCAAATCCATAGACAGATAAAACATCGGAAACGGCTGCAAGCGACCATAATGCGTTAAGTTTTATCATTTCTCACAAGGCGCGTTTGCCTTGATAAGTTTAATCCGGTTAGATTGGCAAGCGGACCTCGAATGTTAAAGTAAAAATCTTGGGGGCAATCAGATGGCTTAGGACAATTATGATATGATCATCATCATCTTCCTAGCCTAGCGATGTCCTGGTTGCATCCAATATTTACACGCCTTGGAACCCGGAATCCGCTTACTAGTCCAAGATTTGACAGAATAACAGCTTTTCCACAGAGCGATTGCCGACTGACCCCAAAAGGATTGCGAAATGCCATGGCTTAGACCAGTATCAGTTTATTGGAGGGTACTAACTACTCATAACGTTACTCAAAGATCTCCATGACAGCCGAGACCGACAGTATAACGTGATATCTAAGGCACGGAAAAGCGATAATTGACAATTACATACGCACATATCTTCGAAAAGTCAGTGGTGCGCGCCGTGGATTTGAACCCGATATCCTCTGCATGGCAGTCTATTGGTATCTTCACTAGATCATCGCTGACTAATCATGATAAAATGATCACGGTATATAATATTAGGAGTTAAGGTATGAAATTCGACGATTTGTACTGAAAATCAAAATTGTTTATTTTTTAATTTTTAACATATTGACTTAATCAAAATAGTTACCATTATTATCTATACATTGCTGCCATCTAATAGGAAGGTCATTAATGCTTTTGCGATAGAACTCTGAGGATCTAGACTGCACAAACTGTGTGAAAGCATTTTGTACTGCCTCCTGGGAAGAAAACTTCTTGTCATGTAGATAATTGTCCAAATCACGAAAAAAGGTAAGTGGGTCCGACGAGCAAGGTCTGGCGAATACGGAGGATGACGAATGGTTTCTAACTGCAGTTCCTGAAAGGTCAAAACGGTTTCTCGTGCTGTATGAGGTTTCGCGTTGTCATAAAGCAATAATGGTGAAGATCGATTCATGAGACGGGGCTGTTTTACTGCTAGTTTTGCCAACATTGTTCGGAGTTCAGTACAATAGACATCTGCCGTTATTGCTTGACCAGATCGGTGAAAACTATAGTGAATAACACCATGCTGAGACCACCAAATAGTTACCATTACCTTTTTATTCGTAAGCTTTGCTTTACGACACTGTTGTGGCGTTTGACCTGGGGTCAGCCATTGCATTTTGCTTTTACGGTTATTATAAGGAATCCACTTTTCATCACATGTCACAATTCGATCCAATTTCCTTCATTTCTGTACCGATTCAACAAGGCAACACAAGTTTCAACACGCGTTTCATTCTGCAGATTAGTCAAATCATGAGGCACCCAATTTTCGTATGTTTTTATAATATTGATTTGACGTTTTGCGTACGCAAATGAGTCAATATTGTGGGTAAGGTAAGGTAAAACGATGGCGCTAATTCCTGGGTAGTTTGACCAGGATCGGCTTCTACCATCTCTCTTAATTCATCGTTATTCACCTGTGTGGGCGGTCTTCCTCGTGGCTCGTTCTTAAAGTCGAAACTTCCATCGCGCAGACCTCTCTCCAAACGCAACATTGTTAATTTCTGCCGCGTTACTTCCGCGTCGGAACTCGTATTCAAAAATCAATCGAATTTTCGTAATATCCATCTTTCTTGTCTAAGTTCAATAACAAAAACAATTTTATTGAAAGTCGATAAGTATTCAAATGTTTCACATTTTTAAAAGAAGAACATCATAGAAACCATGTGAAAAAAGTTTCAATGAAAACCCTCAAACCATGAAGATTCTATGTCAATTTCATACTTTAACCCCGATTATAAATGCAATGATTAGTAGGTTAACTAGTTACCTAACAGTTAATATCAACTTAGTATTATGTCCTAAATAAGTGCAAAGTGAAGCCTCGCAAAAACCAATTTATGTGAGTGTGACGTATTTACTTATATATTTGTCATTTGAATTCCCTTAGCTATTGCGAGTATAATCCTTTAAAATATTCAATTAAAAGACAGAATGCAAACGACTATAAATTTATCGGTAAAAGAATAATGTTGCTATAAATTTTTTATTAAGCTAATAAGTATAGAATGTAGTAATAACACTTTAAAGGTGCTAAATAAAATATTCTTATAAACCGCCATTCGTCTTGTTTCTTATAAATATTTGAGCACGCAAATGCCCAGGAATAGTATTTAATACAAAACTAATTATAACACTAGGTTCACGTAATAAGAATTATGTGACCTTAGCACGTTGACTTATTGATGTTTGACACTGTTTAAACGTTATTGCGTAGTAACAAGGTTGTTTAGACTGCCTCGTTGGTCTCGCGGCATAAATGTGCGCGTGGGATTGGGAGGTCTTGGGTTCGATTCCCGGGTCGGGCAAAGTGTTATTGGGTTTTCCCGTTAGGTAATTCTCAGTAGCAGTACGGAGTCTGGTAATGTGGCCGGTACGGCAATAGGCTCGCCGTCTATTACGTGGGACCTAAAAATTCATGGCGAAATGTGGGTGTAATATTACACCTCTGCCTACCCCTTCGGGGATACAGGCGTGAGTCTATAAATAAATAAAAAAATAAATAAAATAATAAGGTTGTTTACTGTTAATCATGTTGTTCGCTGTTTGATTTTTATGCTGGTTATTACTATTCTATGGTGAAGCAAAATAAATATGTGTATGAATTGAAGGTAAGTACATGAGACTGATTTTCCTTTTGACATAGCTAAGAGACTTTTATCGCCCGCCGCAAGATAAGCTACTTATTCGACTTTTATAGAAACACTTCTATTTGTGTAAACATAAGACAATACAGAACTAAACACATACTGAAACACTCCGCAACTAGACCCAATGGAACAATTTAACTTGATGCAGTTCGGTTTCAACGTTCGAACTCATTACATATTACTGCCGCAGTATTGCCATATTGCTTTTACCAGTATTGCAATTGTTCTAGCCCCATAATGCTATAGACGTGTGAAACGCAATACAATTTATGTGAATAATTATTAAAATTGATTACTTATTTAAAAGATACGTAAGTTTTTGTATTATACGACACGAAGGAAGTTATAGAACAGTAATAAAAATACGATTCTTTGTTTTACAAAATTTCAACAAAATAAGTTAATTAAATTCCACGCCACTGAAGCCGTACTATAAGTTAATATATCTTCCTTGTAGACAAATAAAAGCTATGTCAATCTATTCGATTATTTGTGGCACATGTTATAGTGATAATAGTAAACAGTAATAGGTCAAGAACCGAGCATTTCCGAGGAATGTTCAACCGATTCCCAGAGCGCTCGAGGCTTACTTGAAGATGGAGTGGATTTAATATAAGTGGCTTGAGCGACTTACCACAGTCTCCTCAAAGCTGTACAATAATTAACAATGCAGTTATGAACATCCTGTAAACGGAGTACTATCGTATTCAAATATTGTGCCAAATATTTCTCAGCAGTTTATTTCTATTGTTTTTGGCATCAATATTTTAATAGGCAAATATTAACATAAATATAGTAATAAGAAAAGGGACGTACCATTAAATATTGGGTACAGAATTTTTCATTTTTGACATGCCGCTTTGTAAACTTAGGTCGAATAATAAATTACAATCAGATCATTTTAATCAATATACTAAACTCTTCCGTTACTAGCAGACAACGCACAGCCGAAACTAATGAGAGCTGATATTTGGCATGTACACTATATACTCCAAGGAATACTCCTTGGGGTATATAGTGTGTATCAAGATAGCTTTTTGAATTCCACGCCGGCAAAAAGTTGTTATCTTTCTAGGGTTCAGTACCTCGAAATGAAAAAAATAAAACACTTATAGGATCACTTTGTTGTCCGTCCGTCCATCTGTCAAGACCCTTTTTCTTAGAAACGCGTGGAGGTATCAAACTGAAATTTATATCAAAATGTCAAATCTACGGTCCCTTGAAGCTGTGAAAAAAACAAACTTCTAAGCCAACGCAATCAAAAGATACAGCGTTTATGCTGCAAATTTCCGCAAATTTTCGAAATTCGCGAGGGAATCAGAGATCATCTTCCCGTGAACTCAGAATCTTGAAATTTGGTACGAGGCAATTTCCTATAGCACAGATTAAGGAACCTCGCGCTGGCCCACACGGCGTAGAGGAGCGTCCCCCGGGTGGCAGATGGGGGAACGGTCGGTAGTACAGCCTAACTACACTTCTCGGCTAAGTCCGAAGGACTCGCTGACCAAAGTAGGGTGTGGTCCTCCAGCATTTTGGGGGTTGTGCGGCGGGTTAATGCCCCTCCCACGTAAAAATAAAACATTGTTACGAAACCGACAAGAGAAAGAAGAAAACGATCTGATCCCAAACTCAACGAAAACTGGCAAGAAACAACGGACACTCAATTAGCGACATGGAATGTGCGGAGTCTCTACAGACCGGGAGCCATTTACAAGGTCATAAGAGAAATGCGGACTTATAGAATAGGTATAATGGCATTGCAAGAAGTCAGAATGAATGAATGAATGAATGAATGTTTATTTTCAATATTATAACTCACAAAGTACATAAATTACAAACTTCTGCCAAACTGTAGAACAGTTTGTTGGCAGATGCAGGCTCCTTTTTTATCTACAATCTGTAATTCAAACATATTTTTTTTTATTTTACTTATTATTACGTATGTAATAATAAGTAAAATAAAAAAAATTAATGTTATATGTTATATGGCATCATACGGATTCACGATACAATTATTAAACAATAGACAAGTTATTATATTACGTTATGCCTTCCTGTACAGCATCAAGTAAATGTTTTTTAACTTTATACACAAATGTTCTTTTAGTTATAACGCTGTCACTTATCTGCGGCAATTCATTATAGATAAAGGCACTAAATATTTCCTAGTCCTTTGACCATAATAATCATTATAATGAGGTACCTCCAAAACCATGTTTACATTTATTTCTTAGTCGCGGCGGCCTACTTATATATGTTTTAAATTCGTTACTACAAAACTGTTCAGCTGCTATCAATAGTTTAACCCTCTCGTGCACAGGCAACATTTTACACACTACAAACAGCTCTTCATATTCACTACTTTTACATCTGGTCTTCGATTTTTTATCAACTAATAGCTTCATAAACCTTATTTGAATAGATTTTAGCTTATTTAAATAAGTTTTAAATGTTCTACCGTAGCTTGCCAATCCATAGTTAAGCAGCGATTCTGCTAGCGCATAAAACACGGTATACATAGTTGCTTTGTCCAAAATATAAATGAGGTGATGAAATCTCACAAGTACCAACCTAAGCTTTTCACCTAGGTTATCAATGTGAATTCGCCAAGAAAAATTGTGATCAATGGTTAGCCCTAGGTACTTGTATTCTTTCACCACCTCAATCAATGGGCAGTTGCACACTGGGCTAGCTTGATGCAAACACTCATAAGTGTGTCCCACAACTTTTGGGATACAATCTTTATGTCTAATATAAGGTGAACGTATATACATACACTTAGTCTTCATATTTTATAATGTTGGTTAAGTCTCGCTGGATATTGTGTTCTATTACATTTAAATCTGTATTCGCATAAAGTAAACACGTGTCATCAGCGTACATATAAATACTACAATTTTGCACTACATTACACATGCTATTCACGTGCATAATATAGCCGACGGGACCGAACACCGAACCGGTCGGTACGCCACAGCTGACTTGCGCCGGCGCCCCGCTCACTCCTGCTACCACTGTTATCAGCGTCCTATGCGACAAATATGCTCTGAGCCAGTTGTTTACGGGTCCGGCGACTCCACATTCTTCCATAGCTTGAAGCAGCTGGTGATGTTCCAAAGTATCAAATGCTTTTTTGAAATCTATGTAGACCACCACCACCTGCTTCCGCTGGTCTAGTGCTTCATTGATCTCATCAGTGAACCGTGCCAGAACCGTTACCGTGCTGCGGCCCCGCCTAAAACCGTGCTGGGCATATGCTAATACATTATGATGTTCAAGGAATGAATTTATCTGATTAACTACATACTTTTCGACTATTTTATTAATTGAAGATAATATAGCAATGGGCCTGTAATTAGAGTAATCTGTGTGTGAACCTTGTTTGTAAGTAGGTCTAATTAATGCTGTTTTCAGTTGGTCTGGATACAACGCCTGTTCCACACATAAATTTTGCTAAAATGGGACTCAATATTATGTTTCAACAGTTTGATTTCTTTTAATCTAATTTGATCTAATCCTGGTGCCTTATCACAACTAAGCTTATTTATAATTTTATCTATAACCTCGGTACATGCTCTGGCCTGGACAAGGGGAATGTAACATCGACAACAAAGCTATCCTTTTCTATAGCGGCTCAGACTCCGGCCACCATGTCTATGGAACTGGATTTCTGGTTAAGAACGATCTCTTAGGCAATATTGTCCGTTACGAAGCCATATCAGAAAGGATCTGTGTTCTGCGCGTCAAGAGCCAATTCTCCCGTATAACCATCATAAACGCGTACGCTCCGACTGAAATGGCAAGCGATGGGGACAAAGGATCAATTCTATGATGATTTAGAATCGACCTATGACCGGATAAGCAGCTATGATGTCAAAATGCTCATTGGTGATTTCAACGCGAAAATCAGGAAAGAAGAGGCTTTTGTGCCCACAATTGGTCGATACAGTAAGCATAGTACGTCTAATGACAATGGGTTACTTTTGCAACGTCGAAATCTCTCGTAATCAAGTCCACCATATATCCCCACAAAGAAATCTATACGGGAACATGGAAATCCCCTGACGGTAGAACCATAAACCAGATTGACCATGTCCTCATCGACGATAGACACAAGACCACTATCCAAGATGTCAGAGTATACAGGGGTGCAGATTGTGATAGTGATCATTACATGCTCAGAATTAAAATGAGAGTTAGAATAAGCACCAAGAGAAGAACAAGAATACACAGAGAAGAGATGCTTGATGTGAAAAAACTGAAAGACCCGACAACCCGAGATCGATTCCAAGTTGAAACCAACAATAGTTTCAGGGACTTGAAAATAGACGAAATAGACGATATAGAAAGCTTTTGGAATGCCATGAAAAATACCATCAAAACAGTGGGCCTAAAGACCATAGGCAAAAATAAAAGTAAAAAGAAGAGAAAATAGTGAACAGAGGAATGCGAAGAAAGCACAAGGAAATATCGCATTCTCGCGGAACAAGATCCCCGATGGAAACAGCAATACAAAAACCTCAGACTGCAGCCAAGAAAGATCATACGCCGTGCCAAAAGAAAACAGATGGAAAACATCATTACAGATATGGAAACCCTGATTAGAGCTAGTGAGTCACGTAAGTTCTACCAGGAAGTCCGCCAAATCAAAAAAGGATACCAACCCACTGCGCAATTCCTCCTTGACGACGAAGGCAATCTTGTATCAGACTCAGAAGACCTCAAGAATATGTGGCGCAAATACTTCCAGAGCTTACTGAATTGCCCTCAACCAGTGCAGCCAGCTATCCCTAACTTAGAAACAAACGATAACACGGTCTTGGCTCCATTGACGTTTGAAGAAGTCAGGAAAGCGATAATAAGGCTGAAGAATAACAAGGCTCCGGGTATAGATAACTTACAGGCTGAGGTATGGAAATATGGTGAAGGCGCCATTCAATCAAGATGATATCAGCTACTGGACAAGATCTGGTCTTCAGAACAACAGCCACATGAATGGAGTGTGGGCGTCATCTATCCTATCCATAAAAAATGGGGTGTAGAAAGACCTGCTCAATTACCGCAGCATCGCTCTCCTTCCAACAGCGTATAAGGTTTTATCCTACGTGCTGCTAGACTGACTGGAACCATATGCGGAAAAATTGTAGGTGATTATCAGTGTGGGTTCCGTCGTAATCGCAGCACAGTGGACCAAATTTTTTCTTCTGAAATAGCTGATGGAAAAGAGATGGGAATACGCGCAGAACATTCATTCATTGTTCGTAGACTTTAGAAAAGCCTACGACAGTATTGATAGAGACTCACTGTACGCCATACTCAGCAACTTTGGCATACCACGAAAACTTGTCACCCTACTTAAGGTAGTTACAAAAACCAGTAGAATGCGCGTCAGGGTCGGAGGCGAACTCACTGAAGAGTTTGAAGTGATAACCGGACTAAAGCAAGGAGATGCACTGTCACCTATGCTGTTCAACCTAGCACTAGAACATGTCATCCGAAAAGTCATGACGCTGGACTTCGGATTGCATTTGAATGGCCAGCATAGGGTCATTGGATACGCTGACGACCTGTACTATTGGGTGAAACAAAAAAAGAAGTAGAAGTCTTGGTTTAAACTCTGGCATTAGAAAGCTCCAGGGTTGGGCTTGAAATCAACCATGACAAAACGGAATATCTCCACATAAAACGCAATAAAAACACAAGGCGGAAGCGTGAAGACCTACGCGTTGGAGATGTTTCGTTTCGAGGTGTCACCAAATTTAAGTATCTGGGGTGCACTATCACGGACACAAATACAAGGGAAGAGGAAGTTGACATCCGAATCCACAACGCTCTCCGATGTAGTGCAGCCCTGCATAAGGTGTTGGTGTCCAAGCTATTGAGCAGGAAAACCAAAATACGCATATACAAAACCGTTATAAGACCTATCTTAATGTATGGTAGCGAGGCGTGGACACTAACCCTTAAAGAAGAAGAAAAGCTTTTAGTGGCGGAGAGGAAAATCATGCGTAAGATTCTTGGCCCAACCCAAAGAGAAGATGGCACTTGGAGAGTCTGAAAAAACAAGGAAATCGAGACGCTAATCGCCGAACCAAACATCATCGGGGAAACAAAGGCCCAAAGACTCCGCTGGTTGGTCCACCTAGAGAGAATGGATGGCGGTCGTAGTATCAAGAAATTATATCTTGGTACTCCGATCGGCCGCCGACCCGTTGGCAGGCCTAAATACCGGTGGAAGGACACAGTTGAGTGGGATTTGCAAGAGCTCCAGGTTGCAGACTGGAAGGGGGCAATACGAGATCGAAACAAATGGCGTTCTCTTGTATCAGAGGCCAAGACCCACTTCAGGTCGCTGCGCCAGGGGAGTAAGTAAGTAAGTACAGCTTAAGGAAAAATTTCCAAAAATTTAAATTTTTAGTTACATAATTTTATAAAAACAATTTTAATTTTTTAAATTTACTAGCTCTTTCCTCATGAACGCGTAGGTTATTAAATTGAAATTCATATCAAATACTCAGGTCTATAAAACCGTTAAGCTGTAATAAAATGAAATTTCTATGTCAACGCAATGAACAGAAACAGCAATTTCAGCATATTTTCAAACTCGCAACTACTCGCAAGGGAATCAAAACCTACAGGATACTTCCCGTGAATTCAGAATCTTGAAATTTGGCACGAAGCAACGTCCTATAGCACGGATAAAGGAAAAATTGCGAAATCCGTTAATTTTTAGTAACATCATATGGACGTAGTTAAGCAGAAAGGACTCAATCCACACTAAGTCACTTTTGAGTTATGGGCGTTTAAAGTTTGAGCTGTAATTTCTCTGACAAAAGGTTATTATTATTTTTTTAAATGGCTCTTATCATCAAAAGAATAGTTTATATTGTATTTATCCATCAAATTTGTGATATATTTTGCAATACGTTTCGAGATATTAAGTTAAATGTGGGTTGAGTCCTTACCATTAAACTTAAGATTGTTAAGACAGATTTAAATTTTTTATTTCTCAAAATGGACTCAAAACTACCCTTGAACTAGAAAATTATTTATAAAAAAAAACGAAATAGGTAAAAGTTCTAAAAAGTTTTACATTAATTGACCTTAAAAATAAAGCTAGTAAAATCACATAAAACACAACCATTAAAATTAAAAAAAAATAGACAAAACAGGCCAAAAATGAGGTCGCATGTTCTTTCATCCTCCAAGTCATTTCTGTGGCACCGGATGTCCACGTCAAAGGTCTTCTGGTCTCAGTGTAAAACCTTGTAGTGACCTGAGTACGGTCCTTCAAGTGGTCTTCTTGCCGGAGCCTGACGAACGATGACGTGGGTTGCTGTTGGCAGGTCCTTGGGTACGTAAAACGTTCTACTGCAACTATTGTGCCATGACGTAGGTAGCAGCGTGAGTTTGCTGACGTGAGCACGTAGTCTAGCAGCCAGAGTTGTAATATCTGTCTCAGCTTCGGAGGCAGGTGAGAGGAATTGTCCAGGTAAACGGAGTGGTTCACCGTACACAATTTCTGCTGTAGACGATTGTAGGTCTTCCTTCCATGCGCTTCGTATGCCAAGTAGAACCCAAGGTAGGACTTCAACCCAGTTGGATGATGCATGGCAGGTGAAGGCTGACTTTAGTTGTCAGTGCAATCTCTCCACAAGGCCATTAACTGCTGGGTGGTACGAGGTGATAGTGTGATGGTTTGCGCCAATCAGTGCGGCGAGTTCCTTGAATGTGTGCAATAGGAAATGTCGCTGCCGCGGTCGGTGGTAATGTGTTCTGGACAGCCAAACCGCGTAATCCAACCATTGACAAGGGTGGCAGCGCAGGTTTCAGCAGTCATATCCTGGAGTGGATACACCTCAGGCCAACAAGTGAAGCTCGACTATTGTGAGACAGTAACTATAGCCAGAACATAAGGGCAATGGTTTCAAGATCCAGCCGTCTAACGAGAGCCTCTTCAGGTGGTGGTCGAGGCTCTTGGCAATAAGACCATTTACGGTCACGACTATCGGTACAATGATCGCCGAGTCAACATCCCACATATCGACAATCTCGTGAGCCAGGTCCAAATACTTAATTTGTTTATCTTTTTCGGCTTTCATGAGATTCTCGTCATGGGGTATGATGACGTCAATGATCATTGCAAGGCGCTCTAATCGGTCTGTCACCACTATGTCCGGCTTGTTAGCCACAATAGTTCTGTCAGTAATGATAGACCGATCCCAATACAGAGCAGCACGAGCATTTTCAAGAACTGGGTCGGGCACATACCTGTAGTACGGTATTTCAGAATCGACAAGTTGGTACTTTAAGGCAAGTTGCTGGTGGACAATCCTGGCAACTTGGTTCTGTCTATGCAAATATTCACCGTTGGCAAGACGAGAACAACCGGATACTATATGTCTAAGCGATTCACCAGGCTGATGACATGCCCGACATAATATGTCGACCGTCCCATCCCTCTGAATATACTTCCGGTAGTTGTTCGTCATGACAACTTCGTCCATAATCGCAAAGACAAAACCGTCTGTTTCAGCGAAAAGATCGTCAAAACGCAGCTAGGACACCGACGCTGGAAAATCTACGTCGGGGTCCTAGCTGCAAAGCCCGGTAAAAACGTCCATGCAGCTCTTTACCTTTCCATACTTTCCTGCGCTCCTCTACACCAAGTACGGCAGGTTTGCGCCAGTTCTCTTTGGCCAGGCCCAGCGGGGTAAGCCCTCTGTCCACAGCGACCATATCTCGGTGCACACCATATCTCGGTGGTGGAGAAAGTTATCTCTGAGATTGCACACCTCGCGATTGTGGAGGGTCTTGGCACTCAAGAAGCCACGACCCCCACAGTTGTGCGGGATGTACAATCTCATCACCGACGAACGCTGGTGATGCATCCGTTATGTCGTAAGAAGGCAGCGAACTTTCCTATCCAAGGCGTCCAATTCTGTTTGAGTCTATCTGAGTATGCCGAAGGAGTACCTACATTAAGACGGGCATAGCCCAACCGTTACAGGCACGCACCTCATTTCCGCCCGATAATAAGCTTTTTAAAACTTTCTTCAGGCCTCCAAAAAAACGTGCCTGCAGCGCCGGTTTCATGCCAGCGTCATCAATGCCTAATGCCTGCGACATACCCAGATATTTGTAGGTTGCCGTTGCAGAGAGAGATCTAAGTTGTGTGAAATCTGAGAGCTCTATACCATCAGATTCCACACTCCTGTCTCTCTTTACATGCATGACCGCACATTTATCCACACCGAACTCCATCTTAATTGAATTACTAAAGCTTTAAGTTATCTTTAGTAACTCAATTAATTGGAGGTCAGTGGGGGCAAATAGTTTGAGGTCATCCATGAAAAGGAGGTGAGAAATAACCTGACCTCTAGTCTGCAACCGATAGCCTTGCCCTGAACTTTCGAGCAAAGTGCTCAGCGGGTTCAGTGCTAGGCAAAACCATAGTGGACTCAAACTGTCGCCTTGGAAAATACCCCGTTTGATCTTTATAGGTACGCCATACCCGCAACGACACCCTAGATAGTGAAGCACCGTACTCCACTGCCTCATACATGTCTTCAAGAGGGCGCATAGTGTTGCATCTACTTTGTACAACTCCAGCTCTCTTAAAAGCCACGTATGTGGCACAGAGTCATAGGCCTTTTTATAGTCTATCAGGCATGTCGCCAGATTCTTTCTACTACGGCGCACCTGTTGGCTAATGGCCTTAGTACCACGTGCCCGGCTTCTACATCCATTTTGAGACTCAGATAAGATTTTATTATTGAATATATATTATGTAATGCCAATTTTGGTCTCAAAATGGATGTAAAACACTTTATAAACTGTAGGCAGGCAAGTTATAGGCCTATAGTTCGTAGACTCCGTGGTACTACTAGACTTGAAGAGCAGGTGAGTTACGCCAGTTGTCATAAAACTTGGCAGCGATCCTGAGTCCAGAGATGACTGGAATTGAGATGCCAAGCGAACATGTGCACTGCGTAGCCATTTTAACCAGAAGAGATTTCCAATTGGCTGACGGACGGACTGCACCCCAACCTAATCCAGTCACCCTCTGTATGGCTGACGGGAGTCGACCATAAACTGCGCCAGAACGCAATCGTGTACGCATCATCTGGTCGACGCCCATCAGCCACACCTGGTTCAGGTCGCTCCTAATTCCTATAAACCAGCTTCTCATCTCTCGCGCGATTTTGGGAATATCGGTCAATCCTTTTTTTGTACCGCCTGATGCGATTCGCCCACGCATAGATTTTATTATTATTTAATATTAATAAAATCTATTTAATTTTATTATTAATATTATTTAATAAATCAAATGTTGTAAGTCGCTTCAGTTCATTTGAAAGTATTTCTATTAGTCATTACATCTATTCCTTAGAAACGACTCAGCCTATTTGAGTCGATTTAGTTTATATGATATTAAATGCGCTGTTCATTTAAAGCAGTTTTCCTGAAATATCCTAAGTGCTTTGAGTCGTTTCTGATAAATAAAACGAAATATTTTTTTTCAGTAAACCTATAACACAGAAACGACTCAACCTGTTTAAGTCGTTTTAGTTATTTGATATAATGATATTTGTATAATAAAACTTATTCTTAGAAAGGATCCAAGCTGTTTGAGTTTATTCTGGTTTATCGACCCTAAGAACATACTCATAGAAATACATTACTCAGAAACAATTCAAGTGGATTGAGTTCATTCTGCAAATATTTTTGTGTGCTCTTCATACTGTGGGTTGAGTCGGGGTAGCGAAAAAAAACTAGTAGCAGTGTACATTTTCCAAAATGGGTTTTACTACATGATAGATTTGACCCTCGGGAGTACGATGGCATACTTAACTCAATTTTGGCCAAAGTGTGGATTGAGTCCTTTCTGCTTAACTACGTCCATATAATTAAAATATCTATAATATAAAAATGAATCGCTGCATCTGTTGCTAAGCGCAAATCTCGAGAGCAGCTGAACCGATTCCGCAAATTTTTTTATGGTATTCCTTGATGTACGAGGATTTTTCTTACGGAGAGAAAAAAAAATATTAAAGAATCGACTGTTAGGCGGTAGGTACTAAGTTCGCTGGGTCACCTAGTTTTTAATAATTTTAAAGGTACTACCCCTTTCCGCATGAAACCGTAGAGGTATAAAAATGAAATTCATATCAAATGCTCATGTCAAAACTAAAGGATACGTCCAGTCGATCTAGAATCTTGAAATTTGGCATAAAGCAACGTTTTATAGCACAATATAGAAAATTTCTAAAGCCTTAAATTTTTAGTTACGTCACATATTTTTTTAAATAATTATATATTACCTACCTACAGGTTTGTAGGGAACCCTCAGTGCGCGAGTCCGACTCGCACTTGACCAGTTTATTTATAAAAGATTGAATTAGGTTTCATTTTAAATATTCAGACATTTTTAAAGACATAACATACAGTGTAATCTAGTGAAATGTTAAATGAGAATTAGCTTATGTCTACGTTATATCGTTATTGATGTATATTGTATTAGCCTGTCTTTTCATTTGTAAGTTCCTAGTGAGATTTTGTAGTTTAAGCTAATTTATAAAAAAAAAGCGAATGTTAGTTCAACTTATTTCAGCGGAAAGTATTTATTTTGAAAGCATAGCCAACCAAGAGATGACGTGCAAAGTCACAACATTTCACGGTACCTAATAATAAAGAGCACGTTTTCCGAAGAACTATCAGAATACCTTGTAAAATATTTTCTGTGAGCTCACGATGGCAAAAGGCAATACCAATCTCTGCACTTTTCGATTAACTGCAACCAGCATGACATATTGTGCCCAGCCACAAAAGCCGCCAATCGAACTAGCTTGGCTTTCTCGTCCTTTTGCGTGCAATTTCTTTATTAAGGTTAATCCTTTCCCGATTTTCTGGTTAAATATTCACCTTTGTAGATATGCTAACAAATATCAAATCAAGTACGGTATGTATATTAAATAGTATTAGCTTTGTTTATGTTCTGTAATCTGTATTTTTGTGCTTTTTGTGTGTCTTGCGTGGGGCGAAACAAATGCATTCTCTTCTTTCTTAATTTTCTTTCTTTTCTTGTTTTAGCGACTGAGTAGACAGACGAGAAATTATATTTTCTTGCAATATAAGATCTCTGTAAATGAAAATTGAATTCGAAATTATAAAACAATGAAAGATGAAGAAGAATGAGTTTTAGTATTATATTCTAGATACTCTACTTTACCTGCTGATGTTGCGAGCTAGGCTACTAGACGGCAAGACCGTAGCTTTTCAGGTACGTATCGCAGCCCTTATAGCTATTCTGCATACAACCGAATTAAATTTACTAAGAACCAAAACTAATTCATTTTATAATAATCTATGCTGCGTGGATTATGATATTGTTATTTTGACAGAAACTTGGTTAAATGGCAACATACTCAGCAGTGAGCTGTTTGATGGTAGATACGTGGTATATAGGAAGGACAGAGAGACGTCTAATTTTCAAAGTAGTAAAGACGGCGGGGGAGTACTCATAGCCGTATCCAAACATTTAAACTCAACACGAATTAACAGATGGGAAAGTGACTGTGAAGACCTCTGGGTCACAATTGACATTTCTACCACGCATTCTTCTCGTCGGATGGCCCTCTGTGCAGTGTATTTGCCACCTCCTGTCTGTCACACGAGGCTTGAGCATTTTGTTAAACATTGCAACTATGTTTTCGAGACGACTGATATGCCGATTAGTATCGTAGGTGATTTTAACTTGGGTAAATGGTGATTTTAACTGGAATGTAGGAGCTGATAATAGTTCACTGCCTAGCACTTGTGAGAGCCTGTTAGAGTTCATAAATGTTAGTAAGCTTACTCAGCACAGTACTATAACTAACGTCTCTGGACGTATTCTGGATCTTGTTTTGTCCACACTACCGTGTTGCTCTGTGTCAGAATCTCTCAACTCACTGACTCTTGTCGATAAACTTCATCCGCCACTTGATATCACTTTCTCCTTAATAAAAGACTATAAACTCCCATATAATAAATCAAACACAAGACCAAACTTCTTCACAAAGCGGATTATTCTAATATAAAAAATACTTAAAAGAAAAAGATTGGGATCATCTCTTTGCGGGAGGGAATAATGTCAATGATATGTTAAATGTTTTCTACGATATTCTTACCAAAGCCATAAATAAATATGTTCCAAAACGGAAATTGACCGACGGTCGGTACCCACCCTGGTTCAATAAATCTATTATAAGATCGTTAAAAGAAAAAAATAGACTCAGGCTACGTTACAATAAATACAAAAATCCCATGGATAAAATAGAGCTCACATAACTTAACAAGAGATGTCAAAAAATGGCAAAAGATTTATACAATAGTTACATGAATGACCTAGAAACGGAGCTCAAAACGAATCCTAAATTGTTTTGGACTCATGTAAAGAGCAAACGCGGTGGCCGCAGTACTTATCCATTGACTATGACTGACGGACAGACGATAACATCAAACCCCTCACATATCTGTAGACTTTTTGCGGACTACTTTTCATCTGTTTATAGAGACGATGATGACATAGGTTGCAAGGGTCACACCTCTTCTCCATTATTACATTTATTAAAAAATAATACTCAATGTTTAACCTACCCAATAATAAAACATGAAACACTACTTGTAAAGCTACAAACTTTGGATAGAAAGAAAGGGGCCGGTCCTGATGGCATCCCGCCATATTTTATCGCTGAATGTGCATCGGAGCTAATAGTCCCGTTACTGCATATATATAATATATCATTGGCCTCAGGCACCTTCCCATTAGAGTGGAAAAAAGCCAAAGTGGTTCCCGTGTATAAATCAGATAAAAGAGATATTATATGCAATTATAGACCCATATCAGTTCTGTCGACCTTTGCTAAGATCTTTGAGTCACTGATATGTCCGTACATTCAACGCCATTTCAATATGTATATTAGTGAGCATCAACACGGCTTTGTCGCGTCTAGATCCACATCTACTAATCTAATAACGTTCACAGGGACTGTCATCCAAACATTAGATGCTAATAAACAATATGATTAATATACACAGATTTCTCAAAGGCGTTCGATAAAATTTCTCACAAAATATTAATTTCAAAGCTCTCAGCATATGGTATAGCAGGGCCACTGTTGGGATGGTTCAGGTCTTATTTAACTGAACGTGAATTTTATGTTGTTGTGAATGGCTTTAAATCTGCTCATTGTAGGATAACCTCAGGCGCCCCTCAGGGGTCTCATTTGGCCCCAATATTATTCAACATATACATCAACGATCTTCCCAATTACTGCTTCCGTTACTCTGAGTGTTTCTTGTACGCTGATGATTTGAAGTTTTCCAGAAAAATTGAGTCCACAGATGATAGTAAGCTATTACAAAATGACTTAGATAGAGTCATCGAATGGTCTAAGCTTAATAAGATGGAACTCAACTTAAAAAAATGTAGCCACGTTACGTTTTCTAGGAAAACTCAACCTATAGACACGTAATATCGAATAATGGGCTAAAAAATCGAAGAAAAACAAGCCATTAAAGATCTGGGTGTATTTTTTGATAAAAAATTAACCTTTCATTCGCATATAGAGAATATCATCAAAAGGTCATCTAAAATGTTAGGATTTGTATTACGCAATACTAGGGAGTTCCATAAGACAAGCACGAAAGTCATGCTTTACAATAGTCTGGTACGCAGCATCCTGGACTATTGCAGTGTAGTATGGAGGCCTCATTACGCAGCTCACACATTACGTTTAGAGCGAGTGCAGAAACGTTTTCTCTGGCACCTTGCATTTATGAAAAATAAGGCCAAACATCTGCCTTCTTACAATTCACGCCTGCAATATTTCAAAATCCAACCTCTATCACTGCGTAGGCAAATAATGGACGGTATGTTTGCTTGTAAAATTTTAAAAAACTACATAGACTGTCCTAAGTTGCTTAGCCTCTTTAGATTTCGTGCACCAGCAAGATACCCAAGACATAGCATAACACCGTTATGTCCACCGCTAAGGACAACAGTGCTAGGGGCAAACTCACCTGTGGCTAGGATGAGTAAAACTCTAAATGAATGTAGTGACATAATTGATGTTCATCTTGACAGTTTAGGCAAACTATACAGGAGTTTCAGTAACACTCTTAGATAATTTGTATTGATTTAGTTTTAATTTGGTTTGTTGTTTAAATTCCAATTATTATAATTTATTCTAATGTGACATTCGAAATCTCTCTGAATCTAATATTTTATATAATAGTTAAGTATTAAACTATGTAATTTTCTCTTCTTAATTTGATTTTTTTTTATAGTTATAATTTTGTAATTTTGTTTTTCATTATGTTTTGCATTATGTGTTTAGTAAGTGTCTATAATGTATGTATTAGTGTTTACAATTGTTGGTTAACCAAATAAATAAATAAATAAATTACCAGAGGGGGGACATTCATTGTGACATGATATAGGAGACATTCATTATGCTGAGGCCAGTGATCCGCGAACTGGGTGTCGTTTAGACTCTTGTAAAAGAAGTCTATCTGTAACAACATATTTTTTTTTTCTAGAATTATCATTCCTTATAACTTGACTAAAGAATCTGTGATGACATTCTGACTCCATAAAGTTTTGATCATAAATAAAATAAAAAAAAAATGCTTTAAAATTGTAATCTAACATAATTTTGATAAAATATGCTATGACCCTTATAAAAACAAGGTTGGTGTTGTATGATTTTAAAAACATTGGGCATAAAATAAGTACGTCTGTTCCTGCTCTATAAATGAACTACAAACATTTATTCAAGGATCATCTTTAGTGCAACTCATTACTCAACAAAACTACACAAAAACACGCGGCTTCAATAGCTCCTTTTTAGTTTACCAACTCCATATTCTGTGTTGGTAATATATGCCGTGAATACGTTCAACTCCTCAAATATTCATTTCGTAACCTTTACGAAAGGCTAAAACTCGAGAGATTTTGAGCCGTACTGCCACCAGCATGTACTTACACTTGTACACCTAACGTACTGGTTTATTTACACTATGTAGAATGACGGTACAGTGTCAAGAGCATATTTTATTTAAGTGCCTAATTTTTCAATTTGTTGAAACTACTTTAGATTTTTTCTGTACTAGGATGTGACATCATATTACTTTTATACGTGTTTATTAAATGTATTAAGGTTTTTGAGGCTGGATGTTAGACTCTTTCGCGTAAATACTACAGAATGGATTTTTGATAAAACTTTGCAATTATTAAGAAATCAATCAAGTATCCTGAAATATGCATCATAATAGGATATGGGCAACCTTTCTGGGGCGAGTGATAATTTACTATACTTATAATTATATAAGTATAGTAAATTACTGGCGTTTTGAAGTTATGTGCGTATTAACGCACATAACTTCAAAACGCCAGTCCCTACTGTCCGCCAACCCGCACATGTCTTGGCCAGCATAGTGGACTGTGAACTTACCTAGAGTAAACCAGTGGGACAGTATTAATACATTGCTAATGATGAAAATGATAATTTCTAAAATCAGTGGTACGCACTGAAGACTCGAACTTGCTACCCTCTGCATGTTAGTATGTCGGTATCTCCAGCAGGCTATGACTGCCTATTAGATTGAGAGCTACTTATTGCTGTTGCACACATGCCAAAAGCTTATACAAGAGACTAAAAATAAATAATACTGAACAGCTTTCAATTTAAATACTGATGATTGATTCATGGCAATAATAAAATTGAATTATACTTAGGTAGATATTTCACATCGGGAACAGATTGCTACCTTATCCCTTATTTAATCTTGCCTCCGTTTAAACATAGGCGTTCGCATCGAAATACTTTTGAGATAGCAATATTTACGTCAGCCAAATATTTTACGCCGCATTATATTTTCCTTATTTTTACCCGACTACGGCGAAGCCAAAAGGAAGGGTAATATTTTGGCAGTCTATGTATGTGACGTTGGGTAGCTTGATTTTTGGCCGGTATCAACGCTTCACAGTTCTATGTGGGCACAGCTGGGTATCTTTGCAATGAATACACACTGAGTACATTACACTGAGTTTATTTCAGGACACAAAGTACATTATCTTCACAATTACAGTCTAATATGGTAACACTTTAACTTAAAGTCTTGTGACGGACCGAGGACAGATTCACGCGGTACTTATGGCTCGCCGCTTCGAGCCAGAATGCCGTTCCTCACTTACACACTAATTGTCAACTGTTGCCCCTCCAACGCACCACAATAGGTCACTCAGCGGTCACCAGATGGCAGCACTTCGAGTCGTTTAGCGACTATACTAATGATCGCATCCGACAGATCTATGTTTGTATGTTCCAACATAGCACCTAAACTACTGAACCGATTTTAATAAATGGAGTGTCAAAAGATTTGTAATAATGGCGCGGCGACATAGGTTATATAAATTTTATCTAAATTTTCTATTACGGAATTGATACCTTAGATTCCAGCCTCAAAAAAAATTAAACTGACATTATCATTACGTGTTTGGTATCAAAAGAAGGGTAAGCACATTACAAATATGTTCATAATAATACTGCTTTAGTCAAAATATAAGTTAGAGAACGCGGTTGTATTTACAATTCGCGCGGTTCAGAGGCTTTGGGTTACCTATTTTTCTGCCTTCTTCTTCGACAATTTAAATATTGAACGGTTAGTTTACATGCCCCATCGGGGTACGGAAAAGGATTAAATAAAAAAAATAAGTTTAAAAACTATAACCCGACTATGTAAAAAAGGGTCTTAAAAGGACGAAACAACAAAATAGCTCATTTAGATATAAATCCAGAAAAGTATAAGTACATAAATGCTCAAGCGAGAGCCGAGTCGTTCAGTGGTTCGGCCCACGAGCCATTCGTCCCAATGGGACGAATCACTGAAATTTAAAAAGAATATTTTTTTCGTTCAGTGTTTCGTCCCATTGCTATTTATTTTACGAAATTCATTTTCTTAGTACAGTCGACAACACAACCTTAGGAAGAATCAAGGATTTAATAATAAAACGGAATCTAGTTCTGTATAAAATATAGGTATTTTCTCTGAATAAAAACTAAGACGGTTTATAACAATCTAGTATTTATATAACTCTCTTTTACTCAACAATTAAACAACAAAATCAGAGTGATAATCACATATTAATAGTCTTACAAAAACATTAGTAATTCTTTTAAAATCTAGCTTAAGGCGCTGTCCTAAGCGACTGTTTTGGTAAATGAGGGGGTGAAGCAGGGGAGGTAAAGGGAGCTTAGCTCCGTCTACTGCGGGGCGCCCCCCTTCATTCTCGTCACGTGCGGCCGTATTCTGGCGACATCCGTATTCCAATATTTCAAAATCGCAAGCAAAACGTTTTAGCATATTGAATTGAGATACTGATATTAAAATTTATATTACATACATCAATCTGTTTGTACAATATAGGCATAGTGCAATTTTTGTTCTCAGTGCAGCCATGAGCAAAACTGGTTTACATTAGACGTTATAGGTATTAAATGTTGACGAAAGTAGGTAAATACCTACGTGCCGTAAGATGATAAAAATAATTAAGTCAGTTCCATGTATGGAGAGGCCATTATTATGTTTGTTTTGTTTTTGTATAAAAATAGTGAAGCAGTTCATAGAATACCTACATCTAATTCCATTCCTGCCAGTTTTCAAATCTGTTTTGCAATAAATTGGCTGTGACATACGGGCGGACAGACAGACAGACATTGCGAATCTATAAGGGTTCCGTTTTTACAATTTTTGGCTACGGTACCCTAAAAAACACAATACTGCTCTACTAAGCGCAAAAGCCGTATCTCAACTAAAGCGAGTTACGAGATAATTGAAGTTTAGTAAAAGTTGATTTCTTTTATTTATTTATGGATGTTTATTGTTATTATAGGTATAATTATTATGGCAAAGGTTTCGAAATACGTCGCCGTTTTTAGGGGTTGTGAGTGATTGGAGAGGGAGCAGGGGAGGTCTTGAAACCCCCCTCACCATTTTCACTTGCCGGAAATACTTGGTTTCCTCTGAAAAAAAAAATCTCCAAACATCGGTGTGTATGGCACTGCCAACTTCCACATTCATCACACTAGTTTAATAAACTAAGGTTGTCGGAGCCCTGCGAAGGGCTCCTATTTTCGGATTAAGGGTCAAAAGAGAACCTAACATAACCTATTTATTTACTTATTACAGTCGCACCTAACCCAAGGCACTCGAAAGCAATGACGCACAAATTTGACATTAGCTGTCAATATGATCATTCCAAGATGGCAGTTTTGCGTTTCGTTTCACGTTTTTCACATAAAACCTAAAAATTACATTTGTAAAACTGTACTAAAGTATAAAAACTATGTTCCGTTTTGCATAATTGCCGAAGTATTTATGAAATTTTGGAAATTGTTTAAAAATATTTAGACGCAACTCCGGCAGCCAAAATTACTGTTAGGGGATTAAAACGAATGACCTTAAGCCCCCTACACTACCAATACACTCAAATTCAGGCGACTCGTTTCGAAACCCAACGCATTATTATTTTTCAAAATAGATGAAACATCAAAAATATATGTGGATATACCTTATTCATGAGATACTGCTATGTCGCTTAGAAAATTATAGAATTAGAATTTGAGTTACTGCTTTTTCGTTAGCTCTCGTCATACATGTTTGTATGGAAAGATATAAAAAAATTCTTTCGCTTCAAATATGTGTTGTTTCAAAGAAAATAAATATTAAAAGATATTTATTTATATTCATTTATAATTTATTAACGAAATACAGAGCTTACAGCTCATCAAAAGTTAGCTGTCTGCTACAACCCGGCAGGTTTTCTTTATTCTCATCGAATGTTAAAGGCAGTGTGTGAGGTGATAAGGCTTCAATACTTATTATTTGCTGTTGTTCACGAGGCACAGTTTCATTTACTTTCCTTTTACGGCTTGGTATTGTAGAAATTTCAAGCACTGATGAAAAATTTTCCTCTCCGTGATCTCGCAATGCCATCCCTTGAGCTTGACGAGAATCAACAATTTCAGGCAACTGCCAATTCATATAAAACGCCACAAGCTTCTCCCAGAAAACATCATCTCTTTCTATAATTTCTATTTTTAGTGGTATACTTTCGCCACTCCACACAGCAAATAAACACTTTTGTTTGCGTGTAACGTGGCGTTGCCCCTGAATTTGGTAATAACAATTACAATATTTGTTTAGACTAGTCAGTTCACTTTTTTATCATGTTTCCATATTTGTATTTTATTTGCTCTTATACTATTCTCCAGGCCATTCTTATAGGCAACTTTAGAACATTAAATTTCCACAATCGTGTTTGGACCTATTAATCCATCTGGCGTGGCACCAATAATCGAATAATCCACAAGGCTCGATTGTTACATTTTCTTGCTTTGCCAGTTGCAAAGCCAGTTGTTTATTTTAGATTCCATGCGCAACTGATTTTACATTGCAAATATTTTATTTGTACAAAATATTTTTTACTAAGTTGGCTTTACTGCTGTTATCTCTTCTTTTTACCACTATACAAAAATTTCAATCTGTCAAAATATTCTTACGCAATTCGAACCAGTCACTGCTATCCCTCTTGTAATTTTTGTTTATCACTACGGAATTTAAGTCAAATTTGTTAAAAAAATTGTTTGGCATTTCTTGGCTAGCTCTTGAACAGATCTTATTAGGAATTACTGAAGTCAAATGTATGTAAGACGTTGCAGAACTCATTAACTTCACTGTAATTACAATAATAATAATTAGTTACGTACTTTATTATTAAAAAAATACTATATCTTGTGTTATAGCAAACAGAGAAGTTACCTTCTTACTTATAAATGATTGATTTTAGAAATTAAAAAGATATTAGATGTACTGAGACATACCTAATAGTTTATGAATAATCAAAGTTTTACCCGATGTACCTAAAAAGGTTTATGTTCAAAACACAAAAATACAACATTCGTTACCGCTTGTGTGCGGATTGCGGAGCGCCATATTAGCGCTGTCATCATTATTGTCCGCCGTGGCGGCATCTTAGCGCTCCAGGCGCTCTGATAAGGTAATGAATTTGAAATATAGGTACATATAATGATTCGATTTTATGTTATTATTCTTTCAAAAATTGAAAACTGTGGCAGCTATGTATTGTGAGAATAATTTATATAATTATATTATGCATAATCGATAATATATAAGTAGCATAGTTAGTCATAAAAGACTCTTATGAAAATAATTTGTGTAAAAATGTTACATATTTCATAATCACTTGGCCATGGATGAATTTCTATTTTATTACGACGCTTTCTTGTACAAATCCTTCGTAGAACTTCATTTCTCTAATTGTCCATATTTTATTCTTCTAATTATATATTTATAAGCACAGAAACAATAACACATTAAACGCAACAAGAGTATAAACTTAGGTCCTAATTATATGTGCCCATAGTTACATGAAAAGCCTATTTGATTCAAAGTATTCAGTCTATAACATAAAACATGAAATTACGAACTCAAATCGGCGTATTATAATAACAAACAGGTTTACGTAAAATTTCGTGCAGCGGAGACGCAAGCGACATGACCTATCTCTCACAGGGCTCATAGCCGAATGATGAGGTCTGGGCGGGGCGTAAACTAGCAACTGACACTCAGTACACCGCTTATGCTAATAAGGTTTAAATTGCTGAAGCGTTTGATATTGATGGGATCTACCGAGCGTCAAAATCATAGACGTTTGGCAGATTTTATTTAATTTTACAAAATATACAGGTATAATATGAAAATAAATAAGGTAATTCTTTAGTTCATTAGATTTCCTACAATATTATCAAAAAAAATATGACAGCTTACGATCAAAATATTGCAAACAGTGAGACGAAAGATTATTTTCTGCCTCGATTTTGTGATTTTTTTACCGTGATTCTTTTTTACGTACATGAATAATTCTTTCAAAAGTCTTTTGTTCAGACTTTTGACTTTAAGCTCTAATTTTTGCTAGTTTGTAATATGTACCGTTATGGCTAGATGCGCGACGAAAAATTAGGTGTTTCACAGCTTCTGAGGTATAACAGCGCCTTAAACGAATAACACAACAGTAATTACAGACTAATAAAATATAACAATCATGAACATTTGTGAGCAGCGATAGCCTAGTGGAGATACCAACAGACTGCCATGCAGAGGGTATCGGGTTCGAATCCACACGGCGCGCACCAATGACTTTTCGGAGTTATGTGCGTATTAAATTGTCAATTATCGCTTGTGCCGTGCCTCGGAGTGCACGTTAAGACGTCGGTCCCGGTAGTCATGAAGATCTTTGACAGTCGTTATAAGGCGTCAGTACTTTCTAAATAAACTGACACTAGTCTAAACCATGGAATATCGCTATCTGTTGCGGAGGTCAGACAGGCAGTCGCTCTGTGGAATAGCTAATATTCAGCCAAATCCGGTTAGACTAGTAAGCGGACCCCAGATTGAAACTGGGATAACGCTAGGAGGATGATGAATCATGAACATTTGTTAATTTACATGCACCATGCCAATCTCTGATTACCAAACAATTTCCGATGTTTTTCTGTCCCATCTAATAAACTGGAACCTACCACATACAGTTGGTTCCAGCTTAAAAGATTGGACAATATGGATAGGTGCTGTTAGGCAGAACATAAAGTGATGATGTCTGACTAGGTCAATTACTAAATTATAAAATGTTCATAAATGTTTCATACAGAAAAAAAAATATTTGATATAAAATATCACAGTTTGGAATCACATAATCAAGTAATTAACTATCATTTTAAAATCAGTCTTACAAATAGTAATTTGCTTATAGGACTAAAAATTCCAAGCATAGATCAATGGTGATTTCACATTTCAATAATGGTTCTATGACATGATTTACGTATTCGTTGATTTGACAAGTATCTTCTGTCCTTTCAATTATATTTCTTCTGCTTAAAATCAGACATTAATAATAATTGGCTTCCTTTTTTAAAATTGTTAAAAAGTGAGCGATACTAATTGGTTTACATTTGATTTTTTTTATTTATAATTGGATGCCAATTTTCCACCATGTTTGTAGTCCTGTGCTGTCTATCAAAACAACACCATTTGTTTGCTAGGTATACATTTTCATTGAGCCAGGTGTCGACAAAATAATCAATAAATAGATCTATTTTTTACCTTTTGGAGATCGAGACATTACATATAACCAGCCATCATCAGTTGCCTGTGGTGGTAAATGTGCCGAAGCAGCGCATCTTTTGATGAGTTTTCTGTTTAAAGTTAATTATGTCATACCTTACTCCTTGGCTCTACTCCATAAACTTTTTGAAAAATGGAAATAGCATCAATTGATTGGTGTTTCTGGAAAGAGAGGTTTTATCGCTTGCATCGCAGCTACTTCATAATCCAATATAAATGACTTAGGCCTCTACTTCGGCAATTGGCTTTTTAATAATTCAAACATGGTCTTATAAATTTTCTTGTTTTATTTGGCAGTAATGCAACAATAACCGGCGCAATATTACTATATTTGTTTAAGTGGCGCAATATTACTTCCAAAATTTAAGTGCATGGAGTACAGCTGGTAAAATGACTTGGCAAAAAATTTAAACGCTCCATCATATAGTATGTCAAAACTGTCTTTTTTTAATATATCCTTGCAAGCCTTATTAGTAAATATTAAAATTCTCTCTTTATTTGACTTATAATCGGCAATTAAAAAGGTATTACATTTTTCTGGGACTATTACTTCTATTAGATTTTTAAAACAAGTTTTTTTACTCCTAATTATTTGTTTCGTTTTTTATATTTGTCTTTAAAATTTTTAACATTGGTATTCCCTTAATTAAATTTAATCCAGAATTCTTTATAACTCCAACAGTATCTCGAAATATGCTTGGTATAGGCGTGGTCACATCAGAAACAATCTGTTATCAATATGATGTACAAATAAAATCTTACATACATAATAGCATTCCTGTATCCCCAGTAGGCATAGGTGTATTGCTACACTCACTTTGCATCAGATTTATTTTAGTCTCAGGTAATAGGGGGCGAGCCTATTACAGTACCGAGCACATTCCAGACTCAGTGCTACTATTGAAAACCCCCATCAAGGCAACTCAATAACACAAACCTTTGCTCAGCAGGGCAAAGGTCTTCCCAAATCCCTACTACCCATACTGATACAATTTAAAAATAAATATTTTAGGAACACTTTTTTTGCTGATATTACTTTACACAGTTTTTTGTTTAAAATTACGTAAATTAGTCAATAGGACCACAGATTACTAAATAGTTCCTTCGTAACAGATACATCACTCCCATACAAAATCGAAAATACCTACGCTATAATCACCTACAAAATCTTAATAATAATAGCCGTTGTTCGCAGTGAAGAGAAATGTACCCTAAGTACTTACGCAAAGAGTTGCAGACTGTGTGACTGTACATACAAGCGCGTCATCGAACGAAGGCGCTAGGGTTGTTCTTATTTTGGTAATAAAACGAATGTTGCATAATAACCATATTTTTATTTGCTAAATATATACCTACATATATACACGTTAGTAAATACATATTGTTAACATATTTAATAAAATTAACAATAAGTATGCAATATGATATAAAAAGAAATAAAATGTATACTAATCGTACGTAGTAGGGGCCTATTGCCTATTTCCGTTTATCGGGCACAATACCAGACAATGCAATAAGTAGGTACGTACATAAGATTCTGACATTAAGTAGATTTTACTTAATAAAAAAACGTTTATATTTATTTCTAGTAATAACATAACCTAAACTTATCAATTTAAGAACATTTACATACCTAGTGTTTCTTTTCTTACCTTTGCTCTAAATAAAATAAACGGTGGCAATTTGTAGGCGAAATTTTATATAAGTACCCACTTATTTCAATCTTATACCATAACTTACTACTTACATAAATCATTGTTTATCCTTCGGCAATGAAAAAACAACAAGTTTTCATTTGTTTTGTGCTTAAACGCACAAAACAAATGAAAACTTCACCCATCCACTGCACAACAACTTCGTGGTTTCGGCACTTCTATATGAATGCGCGGGAAACGTGCCGTTCGTACACGCTGCCGGGCGTGCGGCGGCCCTCTGTCGTTTGTACCCATATGGATACACGAAATAGTAGGTATTTATCGCGCGAATTTGAGCCAGTGACGGAGGCCTGATAGTACGAAACACTGAACGAAAAAAATATACATTTTAAATTTCAGTGATTCGTCCCATTGGGACGAATGGCTCGTGGGCCGAAACACTGAACGACTCCGAGAGCCGTGGTCGCACCTATTGTATACTAGTGTACATGTAGTTACCTGCCATGTTTGTTTAATGCAGGTAATGCATTGTTTCTGGCACCCACATTAGGTATGCAATAGGCGCGACCACGGCTTTAGCTTGAGTATTTCTGTACTTATACTTTTCTGGATTTATATCTGAATGAACTATTTTCTTGTTACGTCCTTTTTAGACCGCTTTTTTTAATACCATGTCTGCATTAGTGATACACTCTGTATTACTGAGGACTCTTCACACACAAGCCAAAGACACAATAACTAGCAATGTCGAAACAAATATTACCGCATTACTCAAAGTATCAGCCACAATAAGCAGATATAGGTATCTTTGGCAAACATCATGCATCGGTAGCAAAGACGACAAAGTGCGCTACGTAGGCACGAACCCGAGACTATTTGCGTAGCAGTTATCTGTTTGTTAGTCATTGCACTAAGACATCGCTGCATCAAAATATGCCTAAAGTATAAAATAGTACATCTAATAAAACTACCAATCATGGCTCGCACAGCACGATACTGATATACAACCAAGTTTGAGTACACGTAAAAACACAGACAATTTTAACCAACCACAAACAGAAACACATCAACAAACCCACGCAAACTAGACAAAAATAAATGGTTAACTACATCAGCTAAAACGACGGTTTCGAACGGTGCAACTGCCGTAACTAGCCCTTTATTTTTATTTTATCAAAGGAACTTACAAACGGATTTAACGGAATCGAGTAAATAGTATTCCACATTTTGAAACAGTATTATAGGCTTGGTTAAATATTCCATTTTGCTTAGAATTTAGTGGTTAAAATATCGATATAATTATTACTAACTAGCGTAACACATCTTCATCATCCTTTGGCAGTTAGGAGCGTACAAGTATGGCGGTGATTCATTTTTATTAATATAGATTATATAATCATCATCAGCCCTTTATACTGTCCCACTGCTGGGCACACAGTTCACCACGCTGGCCAAGTGCAGGTTGGCTGACTTCACATGTCTTTCGAGAACATCATGGAGAGCTCTCAGACATGCAAGTTTCCTCACGATGTTTTCCTTCACCGATTATATAACAAGTTAAACCAATTTTGATCAAAAATAAAATTACTTTGGTCAACGAAGTGAAAATTAAAGCTACGTGTTTCACAGGTACGCACAAAACATTTAAATTATTTTTGTCTCTTACATCTGTATTATTTACCTTCCGTTGAGTTGCGCCAAATACAACCCGGAGGGTGAATTTGGCACAGTCCCCACAAGAAGCGACTATCGCATAGTTGGCAATAGGCCCACAGAACTCTCTCATATACTAAAGCTATACACAAAAAGGTTCGTCTGCTCGCGTTCCGTAATGTTACATATTTATATCGATAAACACAAACATCATTATTCATAACGTGATTGCAGTTGTTTAGAATAAACACTCCAATCGCTTGATAGAGTTTAATAAGTTGTTAATATTTTGCTGTTAACTGAGGGTATGAACACATAAAGGTTTTTCGAAAGAGGAATAGAATCTTGAGAAGAGAATTTATTGAGGAATAGAGCACTTTCGATACACGAATTCAGAACCGTTTTGCCCCCTGTGCAAATAAAAAACAAATTAGTTCGTTCAGCTGAGTACCGCAGCGCGACACGGATACGGCGCAGAATAGAAGACGGAGATTAAATTCTTTTAAGCAAAGCAGTGTGCCGTCACTGCAATTGTAAAAAGCGAATGCCAGAGAATAGTCATAAGCTCGTGTAATGCAACTTGTTTAAAGTATCTGCCGCAAGATTTATGTCCTCTTTTTAGCTCAAACCAAGCGATCCTAAGAGAAATTGTGCTATTTTGCATCCCATTCAACAAAGTTTTGTGCTTCCTTTTTCCGAACATGATTTTTACTCGGTGACGTTAAGTTCAAGTGATGCCACAACTAGCTAAGCTTTTGCTGGGAATAACCGACGAACTTAAACCATATATTTTGCTTTGGTATTCTTACTACGGTAATACAGTAAGATTTACGTATAGATGACTATTTATTGTAACATTTATTTTACGGTATTATTACGTGATCACAAACGATTTATTTTTCAACGAGTGTTTTACTCGGAGATTTTCAAGCGATAGAATTTTCACGACGGTGCTCGACTTGACGTGGACTAAGATAAATTCGCGTATCGGCCTGCAAGTCGCAAGCCGTCACAGGTACACGAATCGATGCCGAAGCAGAAGCGTAATTCGTTTTCACTATAGGCATGTATTTCTTTGCTTATACACATTGTCATAGTTTATATTTTGTTGTGAGCTTCGGAAATATTTGTGCAGATCTGACAAAAAGCACTAAAACTTGTATTTATATTTCAGCTCAGTAATTTTTAAGAATAGGAAATGATCTAAACAATATAAAATATGTTATTCAAGCTATATTATTACTAGAATGGGATGTTTTTAAGACAAATAATAAAGTATAAAGTTAGCGTTACCGGAGTGGGGATACCAACAGATTGCCATTGGGTTGAAATTCACAGCACGCGTCTTATTTATTTATTTTATTGGTGTTAACACGGTTTCATAAATAAATTAAATTAACACTATACAAACACTATACACATTTAATGGATATTTTTGAAAAAAAAATCTCGTCACAAATTTTTTGAAATGCGCAACCAACCTATGCGGAAATTATATATGTAGTTAATTATCGCTTGCGCTGTGCGTCCGAGAACACTCTCAGCCGTCAGTCCCAGCTGTCATAAAGATCGATTAGAGTAGTTATGGGGCGTTAGTACTCTTGATTAAACCTTACACTACTCGAAGGTATGGAATAACATTATCCCTTTGGTTTGCGAAGGTCAGACGGCAGTCGGTCTGTGAAAAATCGAATATAAATCTGGTTGCACTGGTGAGCGGACCTGAGGCTCCAAGGTGAAAAGTCTTGGGTGCAACTGAGATAACGCTAAGTCAATGTTGATGACGATGATGATTGTAAATTTTAATGTTCTTTTTCTTTTTATGAAATATGCGGCAGACGGTTCGCCTGATGGTAAGCGATTACCGTTGCCCATGGACACAAGCAAGACCAGAGGACTCAGAAGGGCGTGGTCGCCTTTTGGGTAAGGAAAAGGGATAGGTGGAGAAGTGGGATGAGGGAGAAGGAATAGGGGATAGGGCCTCCAGCACTCTCACTCACCGAACTAAATGTCTGTAGTCTGTTTGTAGGTACTGTTACTTCGTCGATTTTCTGTGAGGGTAGTACTTCTCCGGTCGGGCCGGCGCATCCACGCTGAAACCGGCAAGACTCTACTAGTCATAGTAAAGTTTGTAATCTAAAAAACGACATACGCATACGAAGTATACCACTTATTGGAGATAAGAATCATTCATTGATTTTATGTAAACTTATGCTGCATCATTTAGCACGATTTCTCAGAACTGCACATTCAAAATCCCTAAAGAGCGTACAAAAATCGTCGTATCAATTTTCTTACAGATAAATTCGGCGCACGACGTGTGTATGTCGATAAACATGAGAGGCAGATGTTTTACTCTCAAATGATTTAAAAGAACGGTGAATTTAGTACCGGTAGCTGAAAACGAACGATTGCATACTACACTAAGGGATTTACATCGCTATCCGTGCCACATTCAATTAAGTTTCCAGGATATCGCATATATTTTTCATTTCAATTTCTGCTTTTACACTGCTCACTTTTGCAATCAGAACGATTTATTGAGTAGGATATACCGTGTAAATGAATTTGTATCGGACGTCGAATGAAAATATTTTGTGCAAGTCAAATGATTGATTACATTTTTGATAATATTCATTTTTCGAGTTTTTACTTATTTATATAGCTAGATTCACGTAAAAGTCTTAGCTACTGATGACAATAGCCAATTGTTGCGTTTTTGTTTTAATTTTCCGCTGAGTTCTATTAATAACTGCTTCTTCTTAAGATATTCATAGCTTCGATAAAAATGGAGTTATCTATAATTATGCCAAAAAATATAACTGTAGTCTTTAGACTCCTTACAAAAAGAGTAGTGACTTTCATCCCATTTTCGTGGATTGGCATGATGACATAAAGCCCAGTTTTCTGATCCCTATAGCTCGAATTTGGTACTAAAAGAAGGAAAGCATAATACAGCCTCTTTTTCGTCGTACCTTGGCTGTGGTGATAGAGAGATTATTCTGAATATGACGAAAACGCCTTAAATATAGAGAGGGAATTAGTTCGCACTGGTAAAATGCGGACATCTTAAAAAATCTTGTTAATGAGGTTTAGGCCTTTAATGCTTATAAGCCTTTAATGCTTATCTCGTCTGGGGATCAAACCAACAACATTCGGCGCAGTTACAAGCGACGAAGCGACCGCTTACACCACTTCAGTAAATGTGCAATTAAATTGATTTGGCAAGTTATAGATAACAATACACATTTTTTTTTATTTATTATTAAAAAGACACCCAAGGACTAAATACTGTGTCGCGGTGGACTTGACAAACATGCAACTAACGGACACAATTAACAACCAGACTGGAAACAACAATTTATATTATTTTTAGACTCACGCCTGTATCCTCGAAGATGTAGGAAGAAGGAAGAAGGTGTAATATTACACGCAATGAATTTATGAATCACACAAAGTGTTGTCTCGTGTGGGAATCGAACCCACAACACCTGGCACACTGTCAAGCGGCGAGGCGACCGCTTAAACCACTACACCAACCGTGCAGTCTAAATAAGGACAAACTTTGTGCTGTTACATATACCAACCTGAAAGCTTTGTTAGACCAGTTACTATTAGCTTTGCGCTGTATTATTTGGCAAGTAAATGGGAATTTAATGTGAAGTAATGCGACAATAGGACTGTAAAAGGCAATGTAGATAACAATTGCTGGCTATAATTAAATTTAATCATAGGAAAGGTAATATTTTGTAAATGCAACTAAATACAGAAGTAAACATTTATCTGGAAGGCAGCGATAGCCTAGTGGATATGCTAATGGACTGCCATGCAGAGGGCATCGGGTTTGAATCCACGGCGCGCACCAATGTCTTTTCGAAGTTAAGTGCGTATTAAATTGTTAATTATCGCTTGCCCCGTGTCTCGGATAGCACGTTAAACTGTCGGTCCCGGCTGTCATGAACATCTATGACAGTCGTTACGGGGAGTCAGTACCCTCAAATAAACTGATACTGGTCTAAAGCATGTAATATTGTTATCCCTTTGGGTTGCGGAGATCAAATAGCAGTCGCTCTGTGAAAAGGTTGATATTTTGTTACATCTGGTTAGACCAGTAAGCGTACCCCGGGCCCTAAGGCGTGTAAGTCTTGGATGCAACCGGGATAACGCTAGGGCTATGATGATAAGTAGAAGTAAACATTTGGTAATATCTAAACTTAACCATTTGGTACCAAACATGCTAAGACTAGAAAGGTAGCTTGGTTTTTTTGTGAAAATTAGGCAACGTAATCAAAATCAATATTAAGACAGCCCAGTACAGATACTAACGGACTATTATGCAGATGATATTGGATTCGAATCCACGGCGCACACTACTCACTTTTCGGAGTTAAATGCGTATTGAATTGTTAATTACCGCTTGCTCCGTGCCTCGGCGATCACGTTAAGCCAGCGATCCACGACCATTGACGGCCGTTTTGAAGGGAGTAAGTAGCTTTGAATAAACTTACACTAGTCTATATGGAAAATCGCTATCACTTTGTGTTGCAGAAGTCAGTCCGTCAGTCGCTCCGTGAAAAAGCTAATATTCAGTCAAATCTGGTTAAAATAGTAAGCGGAACCCGAGTCGCCACTGGGATAAGGCTAGGAGAATAATTTTATGAAAATTAATTTTCATTCCAATATTTCCTTTATGTCATTCAATTTACACATTCCTTAAGACATCTTTAACTTTTAGGAAAATAAAATAAATATGATTTTTTTTTTAATTTTCGGCCTACCATCTGCCAATACATGTGCCATGTTGAACGATACCACATGTCGTTTTACCAGCTTTCTTCATTTGGATGATCCGTATGTTACTGCACATCGGTGACATTGTGAATAATGATATCGATAGCCTCAGACTATATGAGCTGTTTTGGAGCAGAAACGCGTGTAGAAATTTTCGACATGTCTAGCCAGAATTAACTGAATGATATAATTTGTCGTGTTAGTTGCTAAATCCAATAATTTGGTTTAATCAACATCAAAATATTGACAAGCAACCGTACAAATGACGCAAATACAGTAATTAGGTCTCATGGGATCCGAGCATTTATCATATGTGTACAATGTATGCATACAGAGCAAATGTATATAGAGTAGAGATATAGTTTTAATGTTTGAGCGCAATACTAGTCAGTGTCAAACATCATGTATTCATCCAATGCGTTGTGTTATTATGTATTTAATTTGTTTATTGCACTTTCATGCCTCCATAGTCACCAAACAATTATTACCGTGCAATGCAATATTTCGTATCAACGGCAGCCGTTTCCTTCCACTGTGTATATAGGCTTCTCCTAATTTAGGTCCCGAAGGTGATTACTATACCACGCTGACTAAGACGAGTGCGCATAGGGTTTGTTGTTTTTTTTTTATCGCCGTTTAGGACACCCAGGGTATGAAATTGGATGCTGACACTTTGTATTTTTAATCCTTCACCATACGAAAAATCCAATTTTTTATACGTTGGCAGAAAAGGACAGAACACGTTTGACCAAGAAACAATACTTTAACTGTCGCAATTACCTATCTTTTTTTGTTTTAATATGATAGTTTTAGTTTCTAGTTTTTGCGTGTAACTTATACGTAAGCGAGCCGTCGTCAATAAATTGAATATAAATATCATAGCATAATGATCGGACAACCGCTGTTTGCACTTCATTTGCGGTATAAATCACTAATAGCATATTCAAATTATTCAACACTATGATCTTCTGAATATTATATCACATAGTTTTAATTACGTGTCGTGGACAGCTTGGTCGGTCCGCTCGAGTTAGAGTAAGTGCCCGACTAGTTCTAGTACAGGTCACGCTAATTAATAATGGCTTTTTATTTCCACGCGACTCTTGGCACAGATTTAGCACTGTAGATACGTAATACGGCAGTGAACTTGCTAGTAATAGTTTTAATCGATTTTAAACTTTTGTGATTTGTATACATCATACAATTTTATTAAAACGGGTCTTATTCGCGATATTTAATTAATTTAAGGTATAAATACCTATGTTTTACCGACGTTTCGGCCGTCTTACAACAGCCTTGGTCGCGGCAGGACTGATGTCATTTCAGCGTCGTCCTTGTGAAGCGCGGGTTTCGGCAGCTACCCTCACTTGTGTTATATTTTCATTTTTATCTGAACTGTCGGTACGTTGACACACAACACTTATGACGTCTATACTCTGATGTGCTGTGTTACTGCGGCGGGGTTAACATTTGTTGATTACCGGATTCCAAGTTGCAGACAGTCTGTATCCATCCCAACGTTGGTAAAACATAGGTATTTATACCTTAAATTAAATAAATATCGCGAAAAAGACCCGTTTTAATAAAATTGTAAGTAATAGTTTTGTACTAATATTCATGTAACGGATCTATATCGTTTTATTAATTTTTGCAACATCAGCTGTGGTCACAGAATGATAGGTAAACCATGACCACGGATGGGTCCGCGAATATTCATGATGTTTTTTACAAACGATTCGATATGCTGCACAGATAGTGAAGTATTTTAAGCACTGCTGCATCTCACTGCTACAGGCTATGCGGAGTGGTGTGTATTCGACACCCATAGGTACGCTTCCACGCTTCGTGTTATTACCAAGTTGTTGTTTCATGTTGGGTTGTTGTATATGTCTTGAATGTGTTGAGGCGCTGCGATACGGAATTTATTCCTACTACGGCCTTTGATGTTTTTGATATCTTAGCAAAATTTCGTTAAGTGTCGCCACTATTCACCAAACGATAATCTCGCCAACGTGGTATTATATTTGTGAGAGTAAAATGTAGGTCAATCAAAAACATGAACGATATAACCGTAGATCCTTGTCATTAAAATCCACTATGAGGCTTAGTTGTAAGTTCAAAAGGCATTCGAATCCAAAATACATCTTTAAACCAACCATATCTTCTTGTAAATACATACCTTACACATTTCCGTTTGATTAAGCACTCACATGTTCATACACTACAACTAAAACCCCTATCTTTTCTTTAAATAGATACCTTGGCGTGTGATAATTTCATAGCCCGGGGCATACGTATCAATCAAACCTTTATAACTGATGGTTTGTGAATGCACAGCCGTCAATACTAATTTCTGTGTTTACTAAAGACATAACAGACTGTGTCATAGTGCAGGCGTGACTGTCTCACTTTTCATACGCCAACTAGTAATTTTCACTTCGAATGTCATCGTACCATTAGGCGCCGTCACAATACCTTCATAGTAATATGTTATTGGTTTGTTGTCTGGATTTATGTTTTCTTTTGAGAATATCGTTTACTGTATTGGTGGTTTTATAGTAGCATTTTAAGCTTATGGTTTGTTCTTGGTTGGAAATGTTGAATGTTTTCGTCGGATCGGTAACTGAAGTACCTATATTATATACCTAGATATTGAGTGCTGAGCAGTGATTATAATATATCTTGCATACAGTTGAGTACAGTGTAAGACGTATGTACTGTAAGGTCATTTAATTTCAAGTAAATTTTTATGCATTGTTATATGTATAGGTATTATTGTAGTGGAACTAGGCATCCTCTCCCACTTACACATATTGGTTACTTACTTTGTTATACCTAGACCTTTGCTTGTTGAGATGTTAAAAGTCAAGCTACAGCCTAATTGTAGTTTACCTAAGGATTGAAATAGATGAAAGAAATGATAATAACATTCACTAAAAAGTAATTCCAAGCGAAAATGCCAATCATAAACTCAAAACGAATTTGAGGACACCACGGGTAGTTTAAAATCTTTTACTATCATCTGTTCGTTTTTACTATGAATATGCCTAAGGTTTTTGTAGGTACGCAACCAAATACTTGGACTGAAAATTAAATAAAAATGTTCACAGTGAGTCTATTTCGAAGTCACATGTTCAGATGTGGACCCACCGCTAGTATACCATATTTACACGCATCGTATTTTATGTGCAAATAAAATCTATCATACCGCCGCGCCGACCAATACTTTGTCATACAAAGTATCTCTCGGTATAGAGAATGAGAGCTGAAAATAAACAAATATCGGCTATAAAAGTTGCAATACTGTATAGACAACAGGATGATGGACGATCGTAAGCGAGCGAGCGACGTAAGGATCAGTTTCCATTAAAGCGAGCGCATTGAAGCGTAGAATTCTGAACCAATAAGCTCATCGTATACCGCACTGTGTTCGTAGCTTAGAAGAATATAATACTACTTTTTTCTAGCTTAAAACTAAAAAATACTACGTTAGTTCCAGGCAAAGTATTACTTACGCATTGCTGTTTCCAAAACGCAATTGCGTTTCTAAAAATAATGATTTTATTATAATGACATGAAATGATAGACACTTAGAACAATCAAACTCGGAACTATCATTTGTAGATTACAGACATCTTTGTCCAACGTATAGCCTGAACTCGTAAGACCCAGCGCGCCGTAGTGATGAGGTGATCACCTTAATCTCTTCGAAACTTTTTTATTGCACGGATAAAAGACGAGTCACCCGTTCAACTCTAGCCGTCGCTTCAAGGAGCTCGGTTTATCTCGTTTAAAAAAGTAAATGATAGCACTTTGAAATCACTGCGGCAGATAATCACTTGCAGGATTTTAATGCTCAAAGGAAATGGCGTTTGTCGCCAGAAAGCGTGAATCATTAAGAAGAGCCATGTGATATGTTTGGTAAAAGCGAAAATTACAATGGTATCGATTCTGAGTATAACAATATTTACAATAATATTGGTGACGGCATAAATTTTATACGAATAGCAAGTACGTACAATTCGAAACCGATTTAGGTAGTCAGCCATATCCGTATTGTTGTGTCTCGTTGGATGTGAAGTGCTAGAATGAGTGCGAGTGCTTATCGAAAGTTTTCTTTCTTGGCAGTATGTTTTCTTTTCTAAAGAAAAGGGCAAATGTCTATATATGAGAAGAGAGTTCTTATATAGAGTCATATGCCCTTTTCTTTAGAATTTGGTAAAATAAAAACCACATCTTAACATCTAAACTCACTGCATTGCTTATAATTTCCATATTAGTATTTTTTGTGTCGTGTGGTTGATGGCATAGAATACAAGTGTCACCACCCCCTATCTTCCCGTGGGTGTCGTAAGAGGCGACTAAGGGATAACACGATGCAAATACCATATTTGCGTAGAGGCGGAAAACTCGACATCAAACCCCATACGACTGCCTCCCGTTGGGCTCGCGGCATTAATGTGCGCGAGGGATCGGGAGGTCCCGGGTTCGATTTCTGGGTCGGGCAGTGTTATTGGGTTTTTCGGTCACGAAATTCTAAGTAGCAGCACGGAGTCTGGAAATGTGCCCGGTACGGCAATAGGCTCGCCGCTTATTACGTGGGACTAAAGTATATCTGGCGAAAAGTGGGTGTAAAAATACATCTCTGCCTACCCCTCCGGGGATAAAAGGCGTGACGATATGTATGTATGTATGTAGTATTTTTTATAATGTCTGTGCCACTACTCACTTACTAGAATCGGCATAATGATTTGGAATAAAACAAAATTGTTTTCGTGTTGGAAACTACTCTGTATCGAATGATCAATATAATTAAGTTATCAAATGGATTCAGAATCAAACTGTGAGTAATCAGTTTCATCGCGATTTGTATACATCATACAACTTTATTAAACGGTCTTACTCGCAATATTTGATCCTTTTAGGATATTACCTTTTAATAACCTTTGTTACCGACATTTTGACCGTCTTACAACGACCACGGCCTTTGCAGTTACAATCTGAGAGCGTAAGTATGACTGTATGTACTTATCGTATCCAAGTTGTAGAAATATTATTATCTTTTTCTATAATGCACTGCGAAGTAATCTATTAATACATATATTAATACCTGTCTCCATAGTTCAGTGGATAGTTTATGCGTCTGCTGATCGGGTCCTGGGTCGCGCAAAATTTGTGAAAATGAGTTATTCCGAATTCTCAGTAGCAGCACTGGGTCTGGCAAAGTGCCCGCTAACGGCAATAGGCTCGTCCCCTATAGCGTGGGACTTACTAATTTATAACATGGCAGAATGTGGGTGTAATATTACACATCTGCCTATCTTTTCGAGTATGCAGTCGTGAGACTATAAGACATATAATAGACCATAGCAATTCTTCTAATCATAGTATTGTTTAGAACCTAAGTAGACGGTTCTATACAATACTATGATTAGAAGAAGACGTCTACGACTGTCCACGTATTAATTCACGAAAGAAAGCATTATTTTTTGTACCTCATGCTAGGACTAATTATGGAAAGAATTTATTATTAATAAGATCTTGCCGGCTATTTAACAATAGCTGTAATGTTAATATGGATGTATTTAACCTCTCTTTGCCCAACTTTAAAAAATCTGTTCACGATTGCCTTGTTCTTGTTGATTGTAATTAAAACTTTAGCCCTTTCGCATATTCTGTTTATGATACATTGTTTCTTATTTTTGTGTTTGAGATTTTGATGTGTTGTTAACTTCCTCATATTCTAAACGTTGTTTGGCGCTTAAGTTATGCCAATATTATGTGGAAACGGTTTTTGGATTGTGTATGGTTTAGTTGTAAATAATTGTATCTGTATTGTATCTGTTTGTTTCCCGAATAAAAATAAAAATAAAAAGACGTGAATCACTATTGCCAGTATTTATGCCTAATAGTGTGCTCCAATTTCAGAAATCTTAGTACCTACCCATGAAGGCATTACAAAATACTTCATATTCAGTATTAAATTAGTCTATTATTGGAAGACACGTTCTTGTTTCTATTAAAATTAATCTAGGCTAACTCCATTGTCTACTGTAGAGTCTTATACAAATTTAGTATACAATCACCGTACTTAGAAACAAGGACATATTACCTAGTAACAAGCTTTTTCACTTAATAAGGCATATTTTATACTAGCTGTTGCCCGTCGATTCACCGGGCACAAATTGTCAGTAACACATTATTATGAACAAGCAGCGATAGCCAAGTGGAGAGACCGTCATAGTACTGCTATGCAGAGGGTCTCGGTTTCGAGTCCATAGTACGCACCAATGACTTGTCGAAGTTAAGTGCGTATTAAATTATTACTTATCACTTGCTTATCGGTGAAGGAAAACATCGTGAGGAAACCTGCATGCTGAGAATTCTCCAAAATGTTCTCGAAAGCTATTTGAAGCCAACCAGCACTTGGCCAGCGTGGTGGACTATGGCCTTACCTTTCTCACAGTGAGAAGAGGCCCGTGCCCAGCAGTGGGACAGTATATATACAGGACCGATGATGATGATGGCATTATTATGAATTAAACAGACTCGTCAGTCTAACTACGTCTGCGACCATAACGCAATATACGGGGTGTAAAAAGAAACTTAACGAAAACATAAACCCCATATTTTACCAATCATTACAGACATTTTTTACTTGGGCACCATACCTGGGAAATTACTGGTTCAGGAGATATTGACGCTCAAAGCTACTATATAATTTTTGTAATTAGGTACAAAATCGATGCAATTACCACGTCAACCAGTTCTATGGATGTAGTATGCAGTAGATGTTTGGAAAATTGCACGCGCACACTTTTAATTGCGGCTTAAAAATGTGATTATTTGAAAAAATATGATTTGCTAAGTTATTAAACTTAGCAAATCATATTTTTTGCTTAGTATGACTTGGCATGGTGTCCAAAACGAGTAGACTTCGGCTTGGTGATGGGTCTTGTGATACCCTGTATAATGCTAATTGTTTTACATATCATGTGGACATGAGTCTGGAGTCCTCACTATAATTAATACATAGAGATGATTGAGTGTGTTCAACACATTTTTTTACGTACTGTGCATTATAGATATTTCGGGTACTATTTACTTATCATACCATGAGGTACTCAGTAGGTACAAGCTTATAAGTCTAGAAAATAGACGCAAATACTTGGCTGCTATCAACCTATATAATATTGTTAGAAACAAATTTGACTGTATTGAGTTGTCCAATATGTTATGTTTTGTGGTGCCTATAAACTTCTACAAGCGAAAAGTGCGTGCTGGCAAACTTTTTTCTGTTGGTACGTGTAAGACCAATTCTGGGTTGCGTCCTCCCATTCTTAACATGGTTGAAACTTATAATCAACTATTTGAACATATTGATATTTTTGCATGTTCACCTAGTAAATATAAAGAACTATTACTTAAGGAACTTTCTTAAACGTTACACATCTGTATTTAGTTAGTTATATTGTAATCTTCCCGACACAGTAGTTAAGTAAATCATTTTGTATTTGTAACCCAAATGATTACAATACCATCAAGTATCCTTCGGCCTATCTATGAACAGCGTTGTGGGCTGCAATATTGGGAATCCATTTTTTATTTATTAATACCGTTATTCTTGTATTTTATATAGTAGCTGTTTGTTGTGTTCCTTTATTAATAAAAAAAAAATTGATATTTTCTTTCAAATTCTTTAACTATCTCCATAGCGCAAAGCATATCAATCCACTGTAAGAAGAATCGAGCAACAAACAAACACTCGTTTGCATAAGTATGGAACATAAAAAAAACTTGATTGAAATATGAATACACAAACCACGAATACAGATTGAAAATCGTACAAAACTTACGATATGCGACGCAGTAAAGTTTCAAGTCCTGCTAAACCGGAGAGATGTAGCGGGGATTAAGTTCCTTAGGGGCCCAGACAAAGGCACACTTTACAACACTTAGTCCCCATACTAACGGTACGGTTTTATGCGTATGTACTACGATATTAGCATGTGGGCGTAAGTGGCTATCTACGTATTGTTTAGTTGGTCGTTTCTGATGGAGTTTTTATTTCACTCTGGATAAAATATCTATGAAAGTTGGCGATTCGCCGCTAGTAGCAATGTTGTAAGTTCATTATATAACTGAAGACTCAACATTCATATTTAGCTGTAGTTTGTATCCGTACTAATCTGATTTTTTACGACAGTAGGCTGCTACGGTGGCAGACAAGCTGCCGTCTGACTGACGGCATTTACAAACGTTCAAACAACGGACACACCGAACAACTAGACCCGAAAACACAGTTTGTTTATCACACTAAACTGTTAACACTGAGCGCAGTGTTAAGGAGTAAGGCTGCCTGTTGAATCTTTATGGCTTCAATGCAGTCTACCTTATTCCTCTTACCCATCTGTGAAGTCAACAATGCTACAATATATTCCTGCCATGTACGGCATCATGAGCTATAATTCTAAATCTGTGTGTTAACGTTCAATAGCTTCCTACTATATAAACGTGACTCGCACATCGCACAAAGGCGTCAGCCGCAAATGTGAGGTTTCTCACACGATAATTACCAGTACATTACATTTCGTGAACTATGTGTGTTCATACAGGCTAAATACCGTAACTATGTTAGCGCTAAATTACTTCATAGTACATCAAATTGGTGAATGATTCAAAGTTTATAGACTTCTAAGTGATACTGATTAAAGTTAGATGTTGTTTTGTAAGCAGCGGTATTCTCGTGAAGATACCAATAGGGTGCCATACAGCCATGCATCTAGTTCAAATTCACGGAGCGCGCTAATGATTTTTCGAAGCTATATACATATGTGCGTATTTAATTGTCAATTATCGCGTGCCAAATGATGAAGGAAAGATCGATAGAATAGCTGCGCATCTGATAATTCTCCATAATGTTCTCGAAAGACATGCACGGTCTTCAACCCGCTCTTGTCCAGCGTAGTAGGAGTACTCATAATGGAATCTGTTTTGTGCCCAGCAGTGGGACACGTGGGATAGATAATAAACCAAGACTGACGATGATGATAATGTTTCGTAAAGTGATAGCGATTGTGTAATAATAGACGCAAACTATAATTTTACTTCACACCTTCGACATGCAAAGCAATTTATTTATTATAGGTAACCGTACGTCGAAGTTCCTTTCGACGTACGTTCATTCAAGCAACCCATAGAAGCCTGTCATTACTGTAATTACATTTTGTGCGGTATGAAGATGCCGCTGACAAAGGGTTATAAGCGGCTCACATACCTAATAGTAGGGTAAGCGTAGGAAGGAAGAAACCCTTGTACGCAATTCAAAGACCTACAAATTTAAAGTTCTGTTGTCTGAGTGATCTTTAAGCTCTTTTAATAAAAGTATTAAGCTACGCTTTACTGATTTTTTGTTGCAAGTAATTATATAGGATCTATTCTTTCCTATAGGCAGGCGAAGACTGACAAAGCTTTTGTCCTTCTCCGCTTAGTGTATTCCATGGCCATTTGTGAAATTTTAACAATAAAATGGAACTCAGCGACTAAATGAAGCGAGTTCCAATTTTGAAATACTTATTAAAACCAGTAGTTAATAAGAATTCCGAGCGAACAAAAGAGTTTTTATTCCTGTGGTAAAACGCTTTAAAGTGTAGGTATGTAGGCAGAATTTAGAAAGGTCTCTTACGTGGATCGATAATGTCGCAGCCAGCCAAATCTTGGTTCACTGACCGTCGAGATATACCAAAAGTATCTATGCATCGAAGACTTCGGTGATTCTATATCCATGCATCCAATTCATTTGATTGCTTTGACAATCGATAGTATAGATAGGTACTCAACTACACACAATGACTGACAGTTTTTCTTCTCGATACTTAAATATACTACGACTGTGACTATTCATACTGTGCTTAGTAAAAACGAAAGGTAGTATTTTTAATTAACGCAATGCAAGTGTTATTCTTCATGCGTGAGTGCCTATAATAATGCCAACCCGGTTTTCCATTAATAAAGTTATAACATGCAAAGGTTGGGTTGAAGAAAGTACTATAAATAAATTAACACTTTATATAACGTAAAATGCTATGTGAGATAGGGATTTTTATAATACATTCTCTACGTAGAATGACTAACAAAATCAAACAGCAAAGACTTATAATTTATCTTCGAATGTTCGATCCTAGTGATTTTCCCACGCTCCCATGTCAGAAATTGATTAATACTCTACGCGTAGCGAAGGAATTGGACCTTTGTAAGTACAGCGTTCTGAAATTAAGCGCTTTGAATCGTTATCTGTATAATATGCCTTTTGCTTACGTAGCTCTCGAGCGTAACGTTTGCTACGCCGTAGACGATATCGAGGGATGATATAAGTAAAAACTCGTAGACAGGGGATACGGGACATCAACGCGCTTATGTGCCGTAACCTCCATTGCAACAGTATAAGGTACTTGGCCTTTTTAGTCAAATCCGGTCAAATGTGAGGTGGATTCACGTACCGAGGGTGCGGTCCGTTAATAAACAGATTGACGTAGGGGCGGACGGACATGAGACAATACCTACCCTAAAAGCACATAAATGGTATTTTCATGTTTATTTGTATATTTATTAAAAACAGTTTAAAATAAACGTTCTGTTGTATTTGATAGGTGACTATTAAAGCCGTTATACTGTAATTAACGCCACCGGGTTAATAACCATACTGCGGACTTTTTTACTGTAGTTGAGGTTTTAATACGTATTGCCAGCATATTTACCGTTCCAGTTCGAATATTAATGTCGTAGTGTATTTATGAAATAAATACGTAATTCCCGTTTTAAATCAATACTGAATAATTTCTCTCTGTATTTGAATGCTTCACACAAAAATCAACAACACATTCAATAAAAATACTGATACAAATATGATGGACAAACATTGTCAAAAGTTGGTACCACAAAAAGCTCCGGTTGATTACTTTCGTAGAAAAAAAAGCTATTGGATGACCACCGATTACCATAGGGATTGCTTCGCGCTTCGTCAGCGTCATAAAACATAAAAATGGGTCTCGTTATAAACAGCACACTCGACAGTAAAACATGTCTGAATTTCTCACTTGGGATGCCGTTCAGGGTGACTTGGTTTGCCATACTTAATAGATCGACAAAGTTAAGCAACGCTGCCAAAGGTCACCACTTGGCTGGGTAACTGCCTACTCCAAGGAGCTACCGAGCTGCATATTGCACGTTCAGCCGTTCGTGGTCTTGTCTCAGAATAAGAATTGGTATGACATATCTGAGTTGGCCATACACACGAACAACACGAACAAGAAAGACATGGTTATTGTAATAATTGCCTGTAGTTCACGCTCACTGTTGAACAGACTTTAATATTAACATGGCAACGGTTTTCCTGCAATAATTTCACAGAAAAAGACACAAGTAATTTGCTTTACACTAGTAATAAAAAATAGTCTTATAGTTTGTTATAAAACCTTCTATTTATATGAACATAGTGCAGCTCTACTAGTATCGATCGATTTCCTAAGTATTTCTTGCCTTTGAAGGAAGACGTCCGTGCCATCCGTACCAAATAAATTGCCATAGTTTCCGTATTCCAAAGTGGCTTCAGTATCTCGACAACCAATGTATCACACCCCACTCACTGAAGAACTAAGATGTAATATAATATTATTTTTGAGATAAGATACGTAATAATGTTTGGTAATTATTGAGCATATTTGAGTAATATTTTTACTAATAGAATCACAGATCATGTGCTCATCCACTGAGTCATGGAGCAAACAGTAGCGTGTGTATGACTCCTTTAGGCAATTGGGGCCCATTCTCTAAAACCACCGCCACGTCCGTCGATGTCTCATATATAGATAAATATATAATGCTTTATCGTACACCATAATACAGGGCGAGAAAAATTACAATAAATGTACAAGGGGCGGTCTTATCGCTAATGTCACCCTGGCCCGTAGTAGCAAAGTCTCGTGAATCGTGGTTAGCATACATTATTTAGACGCCACTGGAGTGTTTGAATATACAGTAAATTGTTTTGAAAGTTTCACTGTCTGTAGATTTTTTGATGTTAAATCTTTTTAAATCTTTAGTATTTATTAGTTATCATATCATATATATAACAAAATAAAACTTCTTGAATAACAAACTATCCTAAACTAAACTACAAAAACTAAATAAGTAATAATAAGAATAGAAAAGGAAAATCAATAAAAAAGAAATACCAACTACGACGCGTTAAAAATTCCTCCGCCTCGCTGTCGGCTGGTAGCGTGCCCAGAAGGCTGGCCACGTTGAATGGCAATGCTTATTCTCTCTGCAAAATATAAACCAGCCTTCTGGTCACGGGAAGCGTCGATCAGCCTTTTGGCGATTTCTTTGTACAGAGCGCGTGCACTAGGCCCCCATGGCCCCAGCGTTTCGAAAACGGCTGAAAACGTAATTACCAGATTTTTTTTTTCATTTGCGCCGTTTGAGCTCGACGGAGTATGTCTTTATGTTATATCTTGTAATATATCGAAGTCTCTCATAGTCACCAAATTAATAAAATCGACTATACTTAAGTATGAAGTTTATATCGGTGGTTATTATATTTCACATAACAGTGAAACTTTACATGATGCAGTGTGGGAGTCTGTCGAGTTAGTTTTCTAAATTATGTGCATAATAAATAGTTAATTATCATTTGCTTTAACGTTGGATGAAACCATCGTGCGGCAATTTGCATAATTGAGAGTTCTCCATACCTACTGAGCTTTTGTTTTCTTTATTTTGTCTAGTGCCAAATGGATCTTACCACCAATTTTGATAGGCAATTACTAGCCTTGCTGATTTCAGCATGAATGGGTCGGCTCGACCGGGGAAGTACTACCCTCTCACAGAAAATCGATGTAAAGTAACAGTATCTAAGCTGTTGCGTTTCGTTCGGTGAGTGAGTGTTCCGGAGGCCCTATCCCCTATTCCTTCTCCCTCATCCCACTCCTCATCCTATCCCTTTTCCTAATCCCAAGGGGCGGCAACGCACTTGTGACTCCTATGGTGTTGCTTGTGTCCATGGGCGGCGGTAATTGCTTACCATCAGGCAATCTGCTCGTTTGCCGCCTATTACAATAAAAAAAAACAAAAGCGGTGGTATACCTATACTGTTGAGGTAGTAGACTAACCTATGTGCCTAGTAGTTTGTGATTCTAACTGCTAAGCTAGCAGCCAAGAGCTCGATTCCCATCCAGGACAAAACTGTAAAAGCACGTTAAGGTTCTGTGCCTCGGTGTAACTTAACCATATGTGTATGTTTATATGAATACTAGAGGACGCCAGCAGCTACGCCTGCATTTTTTTATTTTATTTACCCGTTTTGGCCGATCCCGTGGGAATTTCGGGTATCGAAATCCCTTCATAGTGCACCCCTACGGTACCCAAGGAACATACATGCCAAATTTCAGCTTCCTGCGCCTAATAGTTTCGGCTGTAGCGTGTCTGTCAGTCAATCAGTAACGCAAGGATTTTATATATTAAGATATAGGTAGCTAGGTATGTTTCTTAGTTATCCAGTCACTTTAGTAGTGGCTCTGCCTATTTTGGTATAAAATAACCATAAAATGCAAATTGTCCCCGGATATTTATGTATCCTAATGGCATAAAGGTAGCGATAGCCTAGAGGAAATACCAAAAGATTGCGATGCTGTGAGTATAGAGTTCAAATCCACGGCGCGCACCGCATTTTGAAGATAAGTGCGTAATGAATTGTTAATTTTCACTCACCCCGTTTCTTAAAGATCTTTGATAGTCGTTATTGGGAGTAAATATCCCTTAAATAAACTGACACTGGTTAACCATGCAATATCGCTATCCCTTTGTGCAAAGGAGGCAAGACGCCATTCGCTCAGTGGAAACGCATATATTCTGCAAAATCTGGTTACACTATTAAGCGAACCCCGGGCCCTATCGGAAATGATGTAACTGGGATAACGGTGACTCTGTATCTTGATGATAAAGCTCAGTTCTCATAACACGCTCAAGGATTTCTCTTGATTGAATTCTTGTTTAGTCCTGTATCACAGGAAATATTCCTAGCGTGCATGTCGTCTTAAAAAAGATAGAGATATTTACTATAGGGCTTATGAAATTCTGCAGCTCTGGTACTTGTTCTAGAATTTTATACAAAGAAAATAAAGAACTGTTGGTACAAGCCAAGCAAAAAAAATATTATGCTGACTATCATAGATTATTCAGATATACTGGTACTGACTATTATAATATTATGCAATCTGTTTGCGATATTGTTTAGCCTTCCTTATACTTTCGTGTAAATAAGCATTACATAACAATAATAATTCTATAGCAATAATAAATATGTTGTAAGCACTTGACCTTGTTTATAAGGTCAAAATATATGAATATCGAACATTCGATTTGCTTACATTGGCACGACGAGAACTGACATTCTACTAGGTAGGACAGCATTGCAGCCAACATGACTTTAAGGCATTGCCCTGGTACATCAAAATTCATCACCTCGCCTGGCAGGTTCTGCCTGACGGCGGTAGATGATCCGTCTACTTAAAGTTTGAAAGCTCACTTAAGGACTTCATGTGTTAGCTTCATTGTATAATTTATCTTTTATGTTCGACAAGGAACAAAACCCAGATAAAGTAAATTATTGTGTGATTATTATTTTGTATGTTTCTTTACCAGTCTTCATGAAGCATCTTTATAGTTTATGTTTTCTTTTGTATCTTGTATACACCTTATTCTACTATCTAAGTGAATTAAGCATGAAATAAGCTCATAATTCGTTATCAGCACCTGAATGAATAGTTTGTAAAGCCACGATGACGCTATGCATCTCTTGGCGCCTCGTCGGTATAAATAATTATTTTAGTGCAATTTTTGTGTTTCTTGCGATTCGCGGTCACTAAATAAACCCTTTCACATAAACAAGGTTGTTATTAAAGAAACTGAAATACGTTAAAAATGTAACGTTTGCAAGCAAGCCATTTCTTAAATATAACGTTTATTTGAATCTATATGCCAGAGCCTGATTGCCAGCAATTATATTATATGGTTACAATATCATTGATTGCCAGAAGCAGAGTAACAATAATTTAGAGGCATAAAATATTTATTGCAGTAATGAAATACTTTTGATTCTGAAAAGAAACAAAAATATATTTGATGTTGAAACTTTTACCAAATTAGTCTGAATATAAAGAGTGTCACAAGACGCATCACGAAACCGAAGTCTACCTTTTTTAGGGTTCCGTACCTATAAGGTAAAAACGGGACCCTATTACTAAGCCTCCGCTGTCTGTCTGTCCGTCTGTCTGTCTGTCACCAGGCTGTATCTCATAAATCGTGACAGCTAGAAAGCTGAAATTTTCACAAGTTATGTATTTCCTTTGCCGCTATAACAACAAATACATAAAAATAAAAAAATAAAATATATTAAGATAGGTGCCATATAATAAACGTGTATATTTCGTATTTTTTTGGTCAATATTACTAACGGAAACAGGTAGACGCTTAAAATTTTTACAAACTATATAGTTTTATATTACCTTTCAAAATAAATAAATGAATAAAAATAAAGTAAATATTATCCCATACAACAAAAGTAATTTTAAGCATTTTGTTACTCGATCTTAATAAACCTGTAGAAACCTAAAAAAAATTTAAGTATACATATATCTAACAAACTTGATTTTCTTTTAAAAATGATGGTACGGAACCCTTTGTGCGCGAGTCCGACTCGCACTTGGCCAATTTTTGGACATCATGCCAAGTCATTCTTAGCAAAAATTACACCTGGGTAACGGTTTTCTTAAGTTAACACTTTTTTAAACCTCTATTAAAAGTGCGCGCGAACAATGCTCGAAATACCTACAGACTTATCCATGGGTGCACAGGACGTCTATGAAATAATTTGGACAATTGCATCGATTTTGTCTAGAAAAATAATATGATGGGTTTGTGCCTCAATATATCCTGAACCAGTCATTTCCCAGGTATGGTGCTGAAGTAAAAAGTGTTTTTATTGATTGGTACAATATGGGATCTCAGTTTTCGTTAAAGGTCTTTTTACAAACTGTATTTAACATAGCAACAACTAAATAATCTCTCGAGTAGTACACGTAGTTTTGTTACACCTTCAGTGCTACTGTGTCACACAGCAAAGTCTTATAAAACTAAAATACTAGAAAGTAGTAAGTAATTGAGACAAGTAATTTATATTTATATCTACCGCCATAACAAATTAAATATATGAAAAGCTCAGAACAATATTGTAATCGTATTACCTTTACAAAATGCTTGCGTGATTTAGAAACAATTGTGCATAAAATAGCTGATACATTTCTAGGTCGCGATTGCATGAGCCAACTCTACCTGTTCTGTTATGCCAGGTTTTAAACACGCTATTTTGTTCCGATACTGTATATTAATGAAGTTTTTGTCCCTTGAATAATAGAACAAACTTCAAGTAAAAATATACAATTGCTTTTATGTAAAACTCTCTATGGGTTTAGTTTAATTATTTATGCAAGGCATATTCTACGTGTAAGGCATAACCAAATGCATTCAAATTCTTTTGTCTCAAAGCTATTGTTTGTGGGTCCATATTGGCTCACCTAAAGTTTTTTATCCGAAATTGTTCTTCCTAATGATTTGTAATCCGAATGATCACTCTTCCTAAAATTTTTCATCCTAAAGTTTTCATTCATACTATTTGTAGTGCAACCGGCGATGTTCATAACACTCATGTTTCCGAACATTGTAATTAATAATATTATTAATATAAATATAATTAAACTCCTACTATTTTTTATCATCGCGCTTTTATTCCTAAACATAATTACCATAATAATTATTTTCACTCATACTCAGAAAGAAACATTTACCAAGTGTAAGAAAAAATATATGTCAATTTCGAGGTAGCGCTCGCCGCACGAAGCGGAGTGCGCGGGAAATCGATTAGATTTATAATTGATTTTGAATTAATTTATTTTTGTTATAATAATAAAAATACTATAAGATATAAAATGAAATCAATTCATTAAACCGAGTAATGTAGTGAAATTTTGGTTTTAGTAAAAAACCAATCTAATAAAATTTATTTTCTCGGTTTCGGTAAAGGTTCGGTAAAGTGGGAACACATTTAAAATCTTTATATGTAAGTGAACACACGTATATTTGTTCTAATTAATTTAAATCGATATCAATAAAAATCTATTAAATTGAGCGTCAAATACGTACATTGGACACAGTGTTTTCCCGAAAAGTATGTGCTCAGCCCATGATATAGAGGCTACCTATTACATTTATTTTACAAAATATGTAAAATATTTCAAATATATCATTTCGCCAAGATACGCATAAAGCTTAACTGTACAAAAAATTATAGATCGTTTTGATATTTGGTTACAGAAATATTCCCATAGACATCGAAAATGTTGTCTCTGAAGATCTATCCTTTACCCTTCGTGCACGTCACATTGTAATCCTCCGAAATGATGATTTTAAAGGAAATATTTAAGGGAAAGTAAATTTATTTTAGTTTATTTTGTAAAATAAATGTTATAGGTACTTTTCGGATAAACACTGAATTTAAATACATGGTGTACTAGTTGCAGCACGAACATAAATAAAATAATGTTCATTGTTAAAGATATTTGTTTAGTGTTTGCCTAAATTTTATTAAAATTAATTACAAGACGTGACGGACCTTCCGGTTAAAATATCTGCCGGTAAAATTATACGAATTCTGGCAATAACAGTTTTCTACACGAGTGTACATGCGCGGCAATTCGCAATGGCAAACTTCAGAACCGCCAAGATACAACGTCTGATGTATATTCTTTGTACTAGACGAGCGCAAGTTTGACAGTGTTTAAGTATGTCTAATGTATCTGGTGGCTACTGTTGCATCTTTTGAAGTGTCACTAGTAATTCATAGGTTACTAGAATCATCATCATCATCATCCTACTAACGCTGTTCCGGTTGCGATCCAAAACCTAGGTACGCCTTGGAGCTCAGGTCCGCTTTCCGGCTGTATCTCCTCTATAACATCAAGCCAGCATTTTTTTGGCCTTCCCTGTTTACCGTGACCCGGCGGAGGTTGCATGGAAAGACATTTGTTACCCACGTAAGATGATGATGATTGATGTAAGACGTGGCCGCACCAGCGTAGATGATACTCTTGCAGTTTATTAGCAATGTCACGGACACGAAAGTTTCCCCGGATGCGGGATGTAGGTTTCTAGAGTGGCCTTCTCAAAGGATAATCGTCACGCCAAAACAGAGAGAAAAGTATGATTTGACATTGGACGCCGTCACAAGCAATAATATTTTAGTAGACACACTCACGGGACTTTAGTGACACTACCACGGTTTACTTACGTAATCACATTAATGAACATTTTGCAGGCTCAATCAGTTTATCATCACGTGATATCCATTTCGCGTATAATAATATTGTATTGATTGGTGAAATTGGATCCAGAATGAAAATGTTATAGGTATCATGCAGGTGTTTTAACATGCGACATTCAACAAACTGACTACATAATAATAAAATATTAAATAAAAGAAACTATAAAATAAATATCAATGAATTCGTCAGTCCTGAATGCACGTGTATTTTCATTCATAGTGAGCCAAAATGCAAAAAATCAGCTCATATAGTGACAGCATGTCGTCTAATTCAGCCCAGAGGTCTTTTTCGCATACTATTGGACGTATTATAGCAAAGAATTATAAAAGTGGCTTTTTAAATTGCATAGGATGAACATAATGTTCTAAATGCCTTTTGCATTTAAGCCTGTTTCTTTTGTGTTTGTTTGTCCTGCTTTCAGGTCGCAACGGAGCGCTATTATGGTATGATTTTTATGTGTTATGATAGTTGAGAGACTTGGAGCATGATATAAATACGTATTTATTTCTGCATTTTGGTTAGCAACCAACAACGTTTATGCAAGTCAAACCTATTCGTGAAGTATATTTTTCTTTTCTTATTACCCGACTACGTCGATGCCAAAAGGAAGGGTTATGTTTTTGGCAGTCTATGTATGTATGTAAGTATGTATGTTTGTATGTTCCACCCTAGCGCCTAAACTACTCAACTGATTTTAATAAATAGGGTGTCAATGTGTTTGTTAAAATGGCCCGGGTGACATAGGCTATATTATAAATTTTATATTACGGAATTAATACCTCAGATTCCAACTTAAAAAAAAATAAACAGAGATAATTACAAATATGTTCATATATACCGCTTGAGTCACAATATAAGTTTAAAACGCGGTTGTACTTACAATTCTCGTGGTTCAGAAGCTTTGAGTAACCTATTTTTCTTTGTTTCTTCCTATAAATACCGACCGGGGAAGTACTACCCTCTCACAGAAAATAGACGTACAATTTTGATTGAACTAAAAACTATAACCCGACTACGTGAAAAAGGGGGTCTAAAAAGGACGAAACAAGAAAATAGCTCATTCAGATATAAATCCAGAAATGTATAAGTACAGAAATGCGCAACTACAGCCGTGGTCGTACCTATTGTATACTAGTGTACATGTAGTTACCTGCCATGTTTGTTTAATGCAGGAAAGTGGTCCTGGCACCCACATTACGTATAGGTAACTTATTTTTAGGGTTCCGTACCTCAAAAGGAGAAATGGAACCCTTATAGGATCACTTTGTTGTCCGTCCGTCTGTCGAGACCCGTTTTCTTAGGAACGCGTGTAGGTATCAAACTGAAATTTAAATCAAATACTCAAATCTACTGTCCCTTGGAGCTGGGAAAAAATTTAACTTCTAGGCCAACGCAATCAAAAGATACAGCCGTTTATGCCGCAAATATACGCAAATTTCGAAACTCGCAAGGGAATCAAAACCTACAGGGTGTAGACGTCATTAGTGTAGTGTGTCGAAGTACCGACATTGCGAACTTAAATAAAGACAAAGCGAGGGTAGGTGCCGAAACCCGCACTTCCACAAGACGGCGCTGAGCTCTCATCAGTTTTTTCGTGACCACGCTCGGTGCAAGACGAGTGAAACGTCGGAAGCAAATAGGTATTTATACCTTAAATAAGTTAAATTAACGCGATTAAGACCCGCTAAATTATTTTGTATGATGTATACAAATTGCGAAAGTTTAAAATCGATTACATTATATAATAACGTTAAAGTTTTACCCTTTTCCTCATTAACGCGTAGAGGTATTTAATTGAAATTAATATCAAACACTCAAGTCCATAATACTATTAAGCTGTAAAAAAATCAAACTTCTATTTCAGCGCAATCAAAGAAACAGCAATTTAAGCCGCATATTTTCTCGCAAATACTCCCAAGGGAATCAAAACCTACAGGGTATTTCCCGTGAACTCAGAATCTTGAAATTTGGTATGAAGCAACGTCTGAAAAAGAGATAAAGGAAAAATTGCGAAAACCGTAAATGTTTAGTTACATTAATATAATAAAAATATTCTTAATAATTTTAGACTTACTACCTTTTTTCTCATGAACTCCTAGAGGTATTAAATTGAAATGCATATCAAATACTCAAGTTTATAATACATTTAACCTGTAATAAAATCAAACTTCTACGTCAACGGAATCAAAAGTAACAGCAATTTAAGCATATTTTCAAACTCGCAACTACTAGCAAGGAAATCTAAACCTATAGGGTACTTCCCGTGAACTCAGAATCTTGAAAGTTGGTACGACGCAACGTCTTATAGCACAGATAAAGGAAAAATTGCGAAATGTGTAAATTTTTTGTTACATCATATAATAAAAATATATTTAATAATTTTAAAGTTACTACCAGTTTCCTTATGAACGCGTAAACGTACTAAGTTGAAATTCATATCAAAAACTCAGATCTATAATACCTTTAAGCTGTTACAAAATCAAACTTCTATGTTATTGCAATCCAAAGAAACAGCAATTGAAGCATATTGTCAAACTCGAAACTACTAGCAAGGGAATCAAAACCCACAGGGTACTTCCCGTGAACTCAGAATCTTAAAATTTGGCACGACCCAACGTCTTATAGCACAGATAAAGGAAAAATTGCGAAATCCGTAAATTTTTAGTTATATCATATAATAAAAATATGTTAATAATTTTAAAGTTACTACACCTTTCCTCATGAACGCGTTAACATATTAATTTGAAATTTATATCAAATACTCAAGTCCATAAAACCTTTAAGTTGTATTAAAATCAAACTTCTATGTCAATGCAATAAAAAAAAACAGCAATTTAGATCGCAACTACCCTATTCAAAAGGGAACCAAAACCTAAAGGGTACTTCCAGCCGATCTAGAATCTTGAAATTTGCCATGAAGATATATTTTATTACCCATATAAAGGAAAAATTCCGAAAGCCCGTAAAATTTTTAGTTACATCATATATTTTAGGGGTCCGTACCACGAAAGGAAAATACGGAATAAAATAAAGGATTACTGAAACGATACCTTAGTCTTTAATTTCCAGCTTTCCATATTGTTATGTCATGGATTTCATTTTCCAAAAAAAAATACTATGACTATTACTCGATTGCCGTGATGCGTGAACTTTTACTTTTACTTTTTACCAATGGGTATAGTCTACTGTCCGTTTTTTTTTACGGCGGGGACGTGCGAGAAGTATAGTTAAGTTACAACGTTGTACAATATGCTAGTAAAATCAGTCTAGTTTTGTCTGCACCCGACAAGGCTTTAAGTAATTAACGAACGTTCTTATCATTGCCTCAAGCCACACAAGCCAAGTTCGTCTGACGTGAGAACTTATCATTCGCTTTCAACCTTAACTATTATCTATTAACACATAGGTTCGTGTTCATTGTTCAAGCATTATTGAAAATGATATTACAGTTAATCATTTCACATAGCCATTTTGCGTCGTAACTATTTGAAAGCGTATATTACAGTATGGATCATAAAGTATGAGATTTATATAATATTTAATGACATCTCTATCTTATCATGAAATATTAACAGCATTGCATAATAAATCTTAAGGTTTTAAAACACCGAATTGTTATTTAAAACTTTAAGAACAAAAATGAATCAATGAAATGTCACAAATGGTACCTAAAAAGCGCAAGACCGCATTTATTTTCATTGCACAATCCCAATGGCTGCCTAGACAAGTTGACTAAGAAAGCTGTAGTAATTCTTTTCCACTTGGTTGCTCCTTACAACTTTAGAATAGTGCATTTCTGTTCATTTCTTTTGTAAAAATACTCACGGTAACGACTGTGCTCCTGTTTTCTAGTACCTAGTATCGGAAAATTACACCGTTGAATTTTGTTGATACGAACTTTAAGGCATTTTCAAGTTAGTTCGAATCGCCACAACTTGCAAGCGAAGATGGCAGGTCGCCTAGAGCTGATTTTAGGGCTCGATGATAGAAAGCCGTAGACAAGTTTACGATAGTGCTGCGTACGGAAGAAATGTTACTATGAATATGATACTAATAGATTTTAATTTTTGCCTAATGCAGAATTACCTAATAATCTTAACAACTTTTACGAAATTGTAATAATCATTCGGCTATTTGAACTAGCATGTCACTTAAACGTCCCAAAGTGCGTCGGTGTTTATCCATTTCTTCTGCAATATGTCTGATATCAATGTGCAAAGATCTGGAAACTTGTAGGAGCTTTCAACTTAACGTTTTTCTTTAAACCCTTCGTCATATTCTGCTGGTTTGAATAATTTCACGCATAATTTTGTAGATTGTTAGAAAAGTGTCATACCTACAAATAGTTCTATTCTTGAAACTTGAAAGCAACAGTCAGCTATTAATACTGAAAATATAAAAAGCTGACTGAGGCTTTCAAGTTCTCTTAATAGCTGCTACGGTCGGACATTGTAAATCTAAAAATACTATGCTAGACTGACCGATGCAGTGAAATTTAGTTTCCACACCTATGTTAGTTCTATCGGAAGTGATGCTAGAGCCAAATAATTTTCATCGTATGGACTTTGAGAGTTTTATTTTCTTTTTAATTAAGAATAATAGATAGTACAATGCCAGATAAGGTTAAGAGAGTATCAAGTCGTGAATAGCTGAAAGCAGAAGAATTAGTCTGAAGGAGTGATGCGTGAGTGAAGAATCTGAAAATGAGGCAGATAAAAGTGTTATAAAATGAGGTGCGAGGTGCAAAAATGTGAATCATTCATAGGATCTGAAGAAGGAATCAATTGTTCTGGAATACCCAAGAGGAAATATAGGAAGTTATATTCGTTTAGTCGGCATAGTCTTAATCTAAAAATTAAAATAGAATCAAATAATATGGTGTCAGATCACCCACACCATGATATATATGAGTTGTCTCTTATATCTTAAGGATCTAACATGTTATTCATAGCACTGGTAAAAATACCATGTTAAAAATGTTCATAAAAAGTCGTGTACAAATTATTATGAAGCTTGTAAACAAAACAGAATTATTTATTTCTATTGAAGTGTACACGGCGTTAAATGGGCAGCTAATGATAATAATTCAGAGTTGCGGTCCGGGTTACGAGAAAACCGCAGTACGGTGCGCATACAGAGGGGCAACAGAGCGATAGAATCTAAAATAGCATCCGTCTGTACTATACCTACATGTATACTTGTAGGTAGCAAGGTTGTGGCAGTGAATTTGTTTCATCAGAAGCTGACGATGCGTTTTCTAAAACATATCTGTAGTACCATGGCCTTTCATCTGTAGCACATTTGCTTTTAGGTGCACTGTAGTAAATTCTACTGCTTACTAAACTTTGTCAAGGTTCTAAGTATAGAAGTATAGGATGTATTTTTCTTAAACTAGTCGCTTATATAAAATAATCTAGTAATCTACTTTGTTACTTATCAGCTTTCCTTTTCAGTGCACTGCTGGACTAAGGCCTTCCTCACAGCGTCACAGTGGGTCAAGAGGAGGGACATACCACGCTGTCCAGGCGGATTAATACAAGGATTTTTACAGGGATATTACTTGCTTTGTATTTTCTCTTTAGTCCTAACAACTCACACGGCATGAAACGGGTTAGTGACATTTCGTATTTTTAATCCGTAGAACAACCACTACATAATTAATATCCAAATACGAATTCAATAATACTTTATGAGATGTATACCCATTGACTTTATTTTGGACACAGGAAACGTCCTTTGTCCATTTCATATTTTCTGCTATCTGTTTATTGAGCCCTTTAACGTCTAGTACGACAACAATAGCCTGTTGTAGTCTCCGTCATTTCTTATTGCAAAGGGTAAGGGTTTCTCTGTATACTAAGACCATTTTGCACTGGCCGTTAGATGCACGAGCGATGTTTCAGTTTAAAATAGACAGCTTTTATAGCAAACTTGCTAACACTCACTGTGCCAGGGCTGTGATTTATTGTTGTGAGCGCATCTTCATTACTTATCTTACTAATCTTGTACATACTGAATCTCAGTTACATTTAGGACATTCTAGGATAAAGTAACAGGTCATTTTAAAGTGTATTTTATATATTGTTTCAGGAAATGTCTGTGGTGCGCGCCGTTTGCTTGCATCCGAGTACTACCCTCTAGACAGCAATCTTTTTGATATCACAAATCAGCTATCGCTGCCTACTAAATGAATAGTGATTTTAATATGATAACAGTCAGATAAACATATTTATCTATTCTTAATTGATTTTATATTACGGGCTTACTATACGATGGAAGCTTATGCATATAAGTATTTATAATCTTAGTTTATTAAATCACTTATTGTTATATTATTATCTTCTATAATCATTTTAAGCGTTGCACATGTCCAGATATATACTATTAATAGACAAATATAAAGATACATCATCTATAAGACTACGTATCGGCATTAGCTACGATGGCCGTTCATCAATCCAATCAATTGAATACCACAGATACTCACGGTCTACCTCTGATAAATTATCAGTTCCTATCTCTTTTTTTCTACATCCGTACTACATCTAACATAGACCATGTTAGATAGAAATAGTAGAGGTGTAAGGATTCTTACTAAGTGCCAAAATATATATATGAAACATCGTATTGAGTTATCGCTGCGATAGTAGTGGACATACTAACAGATAGCTAAGCGGAGGGTCTCGGTTACATATTCAAAAGCTACAGAGCATTCCATATTTCTTATCACAGGTATTGATGATTGTTGGCTGCGAAATGGTGAAGGAAAAGATTGAAGACAAAACCTGCATGTCGGCGACTTCTCCATAATGTTCTCGAAAAAAAGTGAAGTTTGCCAACCCGCACTTGACTAGCTTGGTGGACTGTGGCCTAACTGCTATCATTGTGAGAAGACGATTGAATTTGTTTTCAAAATCAAATATTCTAAAATGTTCAAATACCTAGTATATCAAAAGGTTTCATTCGAATACGATATCGGTATAATTAATAGTAGCTATTATATTTATTCATTTGTTTGTTGCCCTGTAAACAGGATCCAATATCAATTCGGCATGATACTGATTACCATTTGCCCTGTATTGTCTGTGTTCGCGTTTTATAATTAGTTTTCCGTTGGGCGTATCGTTTGTTTGCCAGATTTATGGAATACTTTCATTCTGTTTTTCGGCAAATAAAATATTTACCAACAATTAAAATGCGACACCTATTTAAAACACAAGAATATTCAAGAGTATTAAATCAGTTTCATTAACATCACTGCTAAACTGATTCTAAATCTAATGTAACTACAACATCGATTGCTCTAAAAGGAATTGTCGAAAAGGAGTTTCAACTCAGTTATGCAACATGATTCGTGTTATAAGTGTTCATAGGAATATTTTTGTTCATTTTTTCGTCTTAAATAAGTCGGTAAATAGTTGGCCTACATAACTTAAAAAACTGCGTATTCCAGTATCGATATTTTTATACAAATATTTAAATGCCTCACTGTCAGAACCTACAAAAAATTGCTGCAAAACATTTATTCTGCGGCATGCCTCGAACAAATTAAAGTTGAACTTCTCCATGGTCTTAAATATAATTTTAATCGTGACTATTATAAAAGGGTTTCATATACCTGCACCCGTGGCGTTCATAAATAACGGCCTGTGTCGCGTATGGAGATAATGTACTCGTATATCCGAAAATCGACCGCACAATAATAATGTATTGTTTAAATTTGGCCTCCCAGGAAAAAGTTATGTGAACGACGACTAGGGAAACATAGCTTCTTAGTTTACTTTTACATGTAAACAAAATCAATATTCATTTGAAACTAAAAAACCGGTCAAGTGCTAGTCGGACCCGTGCGCCGAGGGTTCCGTACAAACCTGTAGGTATATAAGTAAAAGTTCACCAGTCATAGTTATGGTATTTTCATTGCCAAATGAAATCCATAACATTACAGTGTGGAAAGCTGGAGGAGCATAAATTAAAGAAAAAGGGGTATTTGTCGTTTGTTATCAGTCATCCTTTATTTTATATTAACATAAGCCTTGCAAAAGTCTACTGATGAATGATGGTAAGATTTTTTCTCAAAGTTATTGATTTACAAAGCTTTTAGTGATTATTAGAAATCTGTTACAAATATACTTATAAAGTACAGAATAATTAGCAAAAAGGTTTGAAAACTATGTAATTATTTGAAATCTCAATCTCAATCAGACTATCGCAGTCCACTGCTGGACATAGGCCTCTCCCAACACGCACCACAGCACACGGTCCTAAGCCTTCCGCATCCTTTATCTGGGCTATAAGACGTTGCTTCATACCAAATTTCAAGATTTTGAGTTTACGGGAAGTAGCCTGTAGGTTTTGATTCCCTTGCGAGTAGTCGCGATTTTAAAAATATGATTATATTGCTCTTTCTTTTGATTGCGTAGACATAGAAGTTTGATTTTGTTACAGCCTAACGGAGTTAAATACCTGAGTATTTGATATGAATTTAATACCTCCACGCGTTCAAGAGAAAGGGGTAGTAACTTTAAATTTATTAAAAATATTTTTTATATGCTGTAACAAAAAAATTACGATTTTCGCAATTTTTCCTTCATATGTGATATAAGACATTACTTCGTACCAAATTTCAAGATTCTGAGTTCACGGGAAGTACCCTGTAGGTTTTGATTCACTTGCGAGTAGCCGCGAGTTTGAAAATATGCTTATATTGCTCTTTCTTTTGATTGCGTTGACATAGAAGCTTGATTTTGTTGCAGCCTTACGGTGTTATATACCTGAGTATTTGATATGAATTTCAATTTAATACCTCCACGCGTTCAAGAGAAAGGAATAGTAACTTTAAATTTATTAAAAATATTTTTTTATATGCTGTAACTAAAAATTTACGGATTTCGCAATTTTTCCTTCATATGTGATATAAGACCTTACTTCATACCAAATTTCAAGATTCTGAGTTCACGGGAAGTAGCCTGTAGGTTTTGATTCACTTGCGAGAGAGAAACAACAGTAAATTCAAAGGCTGCACCACATTCTGGCACGCAATCCCTAAGAAGCATTTCAGCAGACATGGAGATGAGTTGAATAAGATTCTTATGAGCATAATCTTGACAGGTTTACTAGTAAGCATTCCAGGGTTTCGTTTACAACTAACGCTCTACGACCCATCATTAAACTCGCTCAATAACTATTATCGTATTGTCACCCAAATCAGTACAATTACATAAAACTTCTCTATTACTCACTGATGTGATGGCTGTGCGTTGTTTGCACAGCCAAAACTGACAAATATAATGGACAAGATTCATAAAGCTATAATAACCATAACAGGCTGAAATTTAGCTTTATAGAATTTATAACATAGATTCATCACTACAGCCAAAATACCTCCACCGCATAACACAAGCTTTCTCCAGGGCTCTCCACATAGACTGAACCTGCGTCGGCCGCATCCATCCGCTTCCTACGATACCAACAAGATCGTTGCTCCACCTTGCTGGCGGCCTACCTCTGCTGTGATTCTAGTTAGATTCAGGTCCATCTATAAAGTTTCGGTCATTTTTTAGTTTCAAATGAATATTGATTTTGTTTACATGTAAAAGTAAACGAAGAAGCTATGTTTCCCTAATTGTCGTTCAAATAACTTCTTCCTGGGAGGCCATATTATTTAAACAATACATTGTTATAGTGCGGTCAATTTTCGAAAGACGAGTTTTGGAAGACTTTCGGGCAAACTTAGTTCTGCAACTTATGCAGTTAAGACAATAAGACGTCTTACAGATATGGATACAGCTAGAATGGTTTATTTCAGTTACTTTCATAATATTTTGTCTTATGGGATTCTTATCTCGAGGAATGCTGCAGACTTTAACACAATATTCGTTCTGCAGAAAAGAACAAATAAGAGGAATTTACAAAAGTTCAGTAAGATAAGCATTCTAACTGTTGTATCAAAATATATATACGATAACCTGTTATATGTCCACAAGAATATTGACAGATTTGGTAAATAAGTGATTTTTACACTATAAATACTAGACATAAGTAACGGGTGGCACAAAAGTAATGACCCTATTTCGTTCAGCTACAACTTCGTTTCTAAATTAGAAAACTAGAATTAGTTTTTACATAGGTATATATATTTGTGCCATAAAATTTAGTTGCATTATGATTTAAATACGATGTCTATTAAATGTTGGCCTTCAGAGTTGAAGCACATTTGAGCCCTGTTTATGACATTTTCCATAACCAGCCGTAACACTTCCTGTGATATGTTTCTTATTTCTTGGTGTATGTTTTATTTTAAAGCTGTGTGAGTCTGTGGTTTGTTCACATACACTTTAGATTTCAAATAATCCGAAAGAAAGAAGTCTAGACAGGTGAGATCGGGTGATCTAGCAGGCCAAGGCAAATTGCCAAAACGAGAGATAACACGGCCTGGAAAAGCATCCCTAATTAAGTCCATAGTATCGCACGCTGTGTGTGCCGTGGCGCCGTCTTGTTGGAACCAGGTGTGCTCAAGCCCCATTTCATTCAAATTGGGTATCAAGAACTCACGTATCATAGTTCTGTAGTGCTTACCAGTGACAGTTACCGCATTGCCTGCAGCGTCTTCAAAAAATTGGGTCCGATCACTCTTTATGCACAGACGCCAGACCATACAGTTACTTTTAGTGGATGTAAAGGTGTTTGTTGAATAATGCGTGGATTTTCAGTGCCCCAGAAGCGAGTATTCTGCTAATTGACATCGGGGCATGTCACTTAGCAGAATACTCCCTTCTGGGGAGCTCTTCGCTAGAGATGAAAATGCATTCGTCACTCATAATCAATTTTGAAGAAAAAATATCCTTTTCAAGGTTGAGGTTTATGACGCGCTGGCTGTACTCTAGACAATATCGGTGATCAGTAGGCAGCATTGATGAGTCATCTGAGTTTTATACGGAAACATCTTCAATTCTTTGGCCAAAATATGCTGCAGAGTCCGCCTGGAGATCCCCAATTGCGTAGCACGTCGCCTCGTTGATGTTCCTGGACACTCTTCCACATTTTCACGCACAGCTTCAATATTTTCAGCTAAACGGCCTGTTCTTGGTCTGCTAGACTTACGCCTATCCCGTGTTGAGCCAGTTGCTTCGAGGCGTGAGGCAAAGCGTCGAATAGTGCGACCAACTGGACGCGCCGGACGGTGTGGAAATCGTCGACGAAATTCACGTTGTGTTTTTATTACTGATGAAATATTCCGTAAAAACATTTACACGATTATTCCACGTTGTTGGGGAGTAAAGAGGTCCATGATTATTTTTAGTGAATTATACATTTGATTACTACAAAATTTTCAATATCAGAATGACAGCAGATATCATAAAAAAAAGGAATGTCTTAGGGTCAACTTTTGCGCCTCCCTGTATAAGCTCGTACGAGCTATAAGCTCTGTAGATTAGATTAGATTAGATAATGCTTTATTGTACACCATATACAGAAATTTTACAGAGACAAGAGAAATAGTTAAGTTTATAATTTAAATGCACAATGGGCGGCCTTATCGCTAAAAGCAATTTCTTACAGGCAACCTTTGGATGGACAGAAATATAATAATTCAATGGTGTAGTAATAAAGTTACTCGCTTAAATTAACATATACATACGGTGCATAAATACATAATAAAATACATATTAATATACGTGATAATATACATAATACATTCATACATAATAATATACATACATACATATTACAGTTTAGATATTATAGTAAAATCATGCTATAAACAATGACTTAGTTACTAGCTAGGAAATGTTGTTTTAAAACCTTTTTTAAATATGCCTATTGACTTTGCTTGCCTAATTTCTAATGGTAACGCATTCCACAAGCGCACTGCCTGGACAGCAAAGGATTTACTAAAGAAGTTTGTTGAATGCGTTGGCATGTGCAGTCTCAGATTCTCTGACGACCTCAGGAACTTTGAATGTGTGTCATGGAGGAACTTAAAACGTTCTTTGAGATACAGGGGAGTGCTAGGATCGAATAAAACGTTATACAATAATATAAGAATATGAGTATTCCTGCGAAGACGAATTAGGAGCCACTTGAGTTTGTTACGAAATTCTGATACATGATCATATTTGCGAAGACCAAATATGAATCTTATACAAAAATTCTGGAGACGCTCAAGTTTGTCAAGTTGCTGCTCAAGATTAGTATTCTCCTTATCATAAATATACATAAAAATTTTGGTTTTTAGCAAAAACTCGATGAGTGCACTAATTTGTCGCGGGATCTCGTACTATAAATTGTATTTAAAAGCATATTATAAAATTTCCCATGATATAAATGACTTAATGCTTGGGATTGAACTGCTCAACACATAAATATAAACCTGCATAAACTGATAAATTTAAAATTGACGTTTCGTAAGCACTTTAAAAAAGTTTACACGAAATAAAGAATAATTTCATTTCATTTCATTGACGAATTCTGTTCATTACAAAAAGTGTGTTTTTTAGTATCTTTAAACTATGCATTTATTAAGTAAACGTTGTGTCGCCCAGTTCATAAGTATTTGCTGAGTATTCGATATTATTAAATATTTTATAAAATGAAATGTCTAAGCAAAATTGATGCCCGAGAAACGCTGAACAAGATCGTAGTCTTTTACAACAAAGAGGTTATCGATAGCACACATATTTTAGGATTTAACCGGATAAATAAAAGATGATACCCCGTGCGTAAAAGTCGCAATGCGGTGCATATTATTACGGAAACTGTGTCGGCTCGGAACCCCGTAGTAAATTCTGCTTTATAAAATGTTTTGTCTCTACAATTTTATGCATGATATTTCATAATAGTTAAACCTTGGAGATCGGAATACTGTATACAATGTATTGTTATAGTCAATAAAGTAGATAATGCTTAAAGTGTGTTTATTTAAATGAATTTCAATAATGCAATCGAGCAATATTATTTCTATGTAAGTTGTAATATATTGGGGCATAGGATTCCCACCAAGAACTTAGGGTCCCAAGCCAACCTCACCTGCAAGTGGTGCACCTGCCGATCAACGAGCGAGGCTCTGGCAAACAAAATGTCTCGATAAGCGGCAATAGGCTCGCCACCTACTAAGTACGTGGGATCAAAACACAGGCGAAAAGTGGGCGTTTAATATGCCTCTGCCTACCCCTTCGGAGAAACAGGCGTGAGTCTCTGTATGTATGGATATATTATAGGTATGTTGTAATATTTTTTCACAGAATACCATTATCAATATTATTCACGATACACAAAAAATACTATCACTACTGCAAATGACCTTACATTATCGGACTTTAAGTGGGTTGATTATAGGGTTTCTCTATTCTAGACCATTTTTATTTCCCGTGGCACTAGAATTCTCGACCTGGATATCTCGAGGTTCTCTAGTCTCGAGAAATTCGTTTTAATAAAACTCGATGTCAGTTTCAAATGCTTGGTTTATATTCAATTTCCCTAATGAACGGAGATCAACTAAATTAAATGGTAATATAATGTTTAATTTATTAAAAATCAACAACAAATAATAAATTATTAGGTTAGGTTACTGGTTTATACTACAACACGTTGAGAGTAGGGTAGTATTTAACATTTTTATAATTTTTTTTTACCAGTCAATACCAGATCCCTAATGTACCGGATTACAACAGTCATCAACATTGTCCTATCGATATCCCAGTAACATCGAAGACGTTCCTTCCCTCTGGAGCCTGGGATGCACGCACGCACTCACAAAATTTAACAGAATATGAGCGTTTCCAAAGAGCGATTGCCTTCTAACTTCTAGAACTCGAAGAAATAGGAACAGTCCATAACTTAGACCACTAGTGTCAATATATCCAAGAGTACTGACTCCCCATAACGATTGTCGAAGATTTCTATAACAGTTATTATTATCAATTGGGTCCGATGGGACCGATGGCTTAATATAATTAATAATGGAACAATTTAATATACACAATTACACATAACATCGAAAAGTCGGTGGTGCGCGGCACTCGTGGATTTGTACCCGAGGCCTTTCGCGTAGCAGTCTGTTCGTCTCTCCACCAAGTCTGCACTAGGCTATTATTGCTTTGTACGATTCCCTAGGCAAATGGCAAAAACTAAAAAATTCGCCATGTTTGTCAGTACTTGCCAAACGGTAAAGTAAAACATCGTTAGGGAACCTGCAAGTCTAAAAATTCTCCATAATCTTCTCAATAGACTTGAGAAGTACGCCAACCCGTCGGCCAACGTGTTAGGCTATGGCCTAACTCTGCTATGGAACGCCCGTGCTCTTCAGTGGGACAGTTTATGAACAGGGCCCATGATTACTTTTTCTCGAGTTCTTAAGCATTTTTACCGTCTCGACAACAGACAAATTTCTCGGAAATTCTCAAAGAGATACCCTAGTTGATTACGAAATGAACTTATACTTTGCGAGCTGTTACGATAACCATATGAAAATATCGATACTTACTGTATAAATATATTAGCACAAAGGATTCAATAAAATGTCTAAACTGTTGAATATGATAATGCCTTGGGATTGTGGAGGTCAGGCGGCAATCGCTCTGTGGCAAACCTAATGTTCTGTTAAATTTGGTTAGACTAGAAAGCTGACCCCGGATGGAAGTTTCCATTGTTATTGGTATTACGCTAAGATATTATTAACGATTACATTAAATTAAATCTATGCATGTCTAAAAACTCTTCTCCTTCCACATTAAATTAAAGTCTTATGATTAAAAATAGCAAAGTTTCATAGTCAATTTATTTAGGGCTGGTATATTAAAGCGTTAATTAAACAAAGCTAACATCCGCCCGAAAGTACAAGTCATCATCCCCGACACAATATTAAATTAATAAAAAACTTTTGTTTTTTTTAGTAACAGTAACACAGCTGATGCCAGGTAAAGCTTGCTTACTTTTTAAACACGTTTTGTTACTATGTATTATGTCGTAGCCGACTAGCTAGTCAGTCGTTCAATTAATAGCATAGGCGCGATTACACCCGTGTTATTTAGGGCTACTGCTCACCTCGTGGATCATAGCGTGATGATATATAGCCTATAGCCTTCCTCGATAAATGGGCTATCTTACACCGAAAGAATTTTTCAAATCGGTCCAGTAGTTTCTGAAATTAGCGTGTACAAACAAACAAACAAACTCTTCAGCTTTATATATTAGTTGTTAGATTAGATATATACATATATAGACATGACCCGGCAAACGTCATTCAGCCAAATATGTATAAACAACATTTTTTTTATAGACTCACGCCTGTATCCCTGAAGGGATAGGCGGAGGTGACACATATTACACCCACATTTCGCCATGAATTTTTAGGTCCCAAATAATAGGGAGCGAGCCTATTGCCGTTACCGGACCCACATCACCAGACTCCGTGCTGCTGCTGAGAATTCGGAAAAACTTAGTAGCACTTGTGCCCGACCCGGGATTCGAAGCCGGGACCTCCGATCAGCAGACGCATACCCTACCCACTAGACCATGGAGGCATATAAACAACCATTAAAAGAAATACATGAAAAATCTGTAAAGGGCACAATAATCATCTAGCGGAATGAAATATACACTATGTTTTATTCTCATAAACACCAAATAGACGCAAAAATAAATATTTTTAAACGGGTGAGCCGTTTTGGAGGAGAACGACCACAAACATCGCGATGCAAGATTTTTGTATACACCCACCTATTGATAGATTGCGTATTAAGCATAACTAGGATAAAACCCTACAATTACTTTTCTTCAGAAAAAACACATTCCACAAACCAGTGGTACAAATACGAACCCATTCTGTGAAAAATATTAAACAGAAAGTCAAATATTAAAATTCACAGTTACATTCATGTACAGGCACGTAGTGGAAAAGGTTGCGCACTGTAACCAAACTGCCTGCGCAAGTAGTCCGTAGGGAGCCCGTTGAACATGCGTCGTATCTCACTCGAAGTTGGCGCTGAGTGAGCGTTTACTAGATACCGACAGTTTCACGAAAGTATTACTGCCGACAACACGATGGATACTCGTATATTTATATGGTCTAAGCAAACTGTGGATGTGGTGACTCTTTTCAATGACAGCTGCTTTTGTATTTTTATAATAGTTGATTTCAGATAAAATAAAATTATGAAGTCGTTTTTTCAATGCACAGTCATGTTTTTGAAGCTGTCAATATCTTGTAATGTTCAATAGCAATACTAAGTTGAGTAGAGAATTGGAGAAAAAAAATCTACTCATTATGCTTGGTATCTATAAAGTAATTGAAAGCGCGAGGGACAGCAGTACTAAATAAATATCTTTCACTATGCAACCAATCGGCTAGATGCGGGCCACTTAGGAAGGCCTATGTCCACCAGTCTAAAAATGTCTTTTGTCCGAAAAGATAAAGCCTTTGGCAAAGTCTAAAACTTATGATCTTGTTTAAATTTAGTTCATACTTTCCCTAAGATTTACACATTGTTCTGTATGGTTTGACGTACAAATTTTGTTACTACGTATTAGTTTTATAATTATCAGCTACTGACTATAAGAATCTAGGTACTGAAGCAACCTTGGCAAAATTATCCAACAGAAAGAGCCGGATAGGATTAGGTACTTACGGATCTCATTTATAATTAAATAGCTACTACAGAGCCATTTAAAAGGCAGTATCCAATCTGGTTTAGATGTCGTAGCCAAACGTAAGATATTTTAAGAGATAATATTTTTCCGTTTATTTATTTACTCTTTATTGTACACAATTAAAAACATAATTAGAAATCCTATTACTAAGTAGAGTACAAAAGGCGGCTTATCGCTGAAAGCGGTATCTACCAGGCAACCTTTGGATGGAGATATTATTGGTAGGATAAAACGGTAGTAGCATGTGTACCAGTAAACGAACTATTTAATTTATAGATACTTAATACATACATACAAATACATACATACATACATGTCGTTAAGGAGGTACATAATATTTAGTACATGTAAACGTATTTTATAGAACGAGAAAAAGTTATAGTGATTGGTAGTGAACCTTTACTAAAGCTTTAAAATTAGCTATAGTCTGAATCTGTCTTATATGTGATGGTAACGCATTCCATAGGCGAACAGCGGTTACACAAAGGGATTTGTCATACAATGCTGTGGAATGTACCGGCATTTTTATTTTCAAATTTTGATAACTTTAAACAATATGTTGTACCTACAACAAAGAAAGAATATGAGCATTCCGGCGATGTCGTATAGGTAACCACTTGAGCTGTGTTCGAAATTGTGAAACAGGTAAAACGAGAGACTCTGCTAATGCAATTTTGGTGGCAGTAGGAAGAACATTGCTATCAGGGAACCTGCTGAAGCAAATAACTTTCTGCTCACTTCTTGGATCTGCGATCGACAATTGAGATCATAGTCCATAATGAGACCCAAGTTCTTAGCTTTGTCTTGTATGTTAATAACGGTGCCATCAAAGATGACGCGAGGGAACCGAGATCAATCAAGTTTTGATGTCATTCTTGAAGTACCAAAAACAATGGCCGGAGTTTTTGAGGGATTAGCTTTTAGTCCAAATGATTTGCTCCTGCTGCTAATCAGTGCCAAATCACTATTAATGGTACTTAAAGAAAGTGACATATCTGCTAGTGACGACTGCGTATAAATTTGAAGATCATCTGCATAAAGGTGATAGGAACAGCGAAGATTATTTCATATAGAATTTATGAAAAGTGCGAAGAGTAAAGGAGATAGCACGCCACCCTGGAGTACACCAACAGTGGTGTTACACCAAGAAGAAATTGAGTTCTCAATGCGTATACGCTGTCGGCGATCACAAAGGTAAGTACGAAACCAATCAATTTTGTTAAGAGAGCAAAGTCGACTGAGTAGAATATCAAAATCGACTGTATTGAACGCGTTGTTAAAATCTAGTAGAGTGAGAGTTGTGAGCATTCCGCCTTCCATGCCAACCATTGATGTCATCCGTAATATTGACCAGGGAAGTGACGGTACTGTGATACGAACGGAAACCGGACTGAAATGGATTAAGGAGACAATTTTTGCAGAGGAAAGAGTTTATTTGGTTACTAGAGGACGCTAGCAGCTACGCCTGCATTTTTTTTAAATTGATCCGTTTTGGCCGATCCCGTGGGAATTTCGGGAAATCCCTTCTTAGTGCACCCCTACGGTCCCCAAGGAACATACATGCCAAATTTCAGCATCCTGCGCCCAATAGTTTCGGCTGTAGCGTGTCTGTCAGTCAGTCAGTAACGCAAGGATTTTATATATTAAGATAAACGAGGCGTTCAAAGCCTTTTGAAAGGAATGGCAGTTTTTGGAATTGGTGTTATAAGGGCGTCCTTGCACATGGATGGGAATATACCAATAGACATAGAGAGTAATTGAGGATATGGGTAGGATTATGTAGAGGATAGGAAGGATAATATTACCGCTGACACAGTCACTACCTACAGCGTTGGGCATGATTGACATTATGCACTTCTTAACATCACTATCGGTGAAGTGATTAACGACGAAAGGTGAATAAGTAGGAGTTGGCAGAGATGAAAGATAATTTATAGTGCTTCCTTTAGTAGCCCTATCAATATGGGACGAAGCAGAGAAATGTAGATTGAGCAAGTCAATGTTGAAGTCATTAGGAGTAGCGCGTTGGCGAGCTTTGCCAACCCCCAGGGTTTTAAGAAAATTCCAGACCTTCGCTGGATCTCCGTTTTTCACAGAACTATGAATATGTTGTATGCATGTACCGGACGACGCAGCAGAGGTAAGCCCCCCGCATGGTGGACCGACGATCTCGTCAAGATCGCGGGAGGCGGTTGGATGCGGGCGGCTCAAGACCGGTCTGTGTGGAGAACCTTGGGGGAGGCCTATGTCCAGCAGTGGACGTCGTTTGGCTGATATGATGATGATGATGATGATGAATACGTTGGCGTTGTGCATCCCTACACACCCTATTGCAGTGATTTCTAATCATGACATATTTTTGTAGGTTAGAAGCATCGGGCTTAATTTTATATCTAAACTTAGCCGCCACTTTTTTGTGTATCAACTGTCTAATGTTTTCAGTGAGCCAAGGTGAGGGACGCTGTTTTAGTTTTACAGGTCGCATTGCTGCATGCTTGTCGTAAAGCAGTGCAATTTGATTTGTGAAGATGTCGTTTATCTTGTTTATATTTATTTTCCTATAAAGGAATAGCTTCTTTTGGGTATTAAATACAGAATAATCAAACAATAATGTTTAAAATCTATAACTTTAATGTTTTTGGTACAATATTAACACTTTATAATAACGAGAGTTGCAAAATCTCAGTAAAAATATCTCTACAATCATACTGATACCCAGGATCTTGGGTTCGAGTCAAAATCGGGAAGAGACCAACAGCGTGCAATACTGACTTTTCACGGTTATAAGATAAGCATCAAATGTCAACTGTCGCTTGTCTAGAACCTGGGGCTATTGGCGATGAAAAGATTATTCGCGCGCCTCTAGCGGCGAAATTTAGAAGTGGTCTTTGTACGACACTTTTGACAGATTTCAATACAACTTTGCTTCGAGGTTATTGTATTGAGAGCTGTTTAAAGTTTCAAAAGTATTAGTGATCTGTGAAAGAGTCGTACCATAGATTATACAGATATACTAGTCGTATATAGACAACTTCTAAATTTCGCCGCTCAAGTCGCTAGTTAGAATCTTAGCATCGCCAATAAACTATTGATTCACTATCATGAAGGTGGCATTCGAAAAATAAATCAGCATCCTGAAATACTATGCTGACATTGGTTTTAACCATTAAGTATAATTATGTATATAGGTACTTAGTTTATTGCTTACTTATACTTTATTTTACTTGCTATGTATGCAATTATAGAGTCTGAATCCCTTTGAAGGTGAATTTTAAACGTGTTTCTGCATGGCAAAAGCCTTAGACGCAACTGGGTTAACGACAATATGATGAATCTAATATAAATTAATAAATAAGATTTCATAGCAAATTACATAAATAAAATGTCTGCAATAGGAGTTTGTTTAAATACTGATGATTACTAACTTGAAGATGTTGGCATATCTTGATTAATTTAATTTTTGTGAGCCTAGTTCTGCTTGCTGCAAACTTAAAACGAAGAATTATAAGACTATAGTCGAAACTACCCAAACAAACTGCACATTTAACAAAAGGAAGAACTTAAAATTTGCATAATAAATGACTGAATTCAGCGAAATAATGAAGGAGTTCAAAATCTTCAAAAAAGTGCTGTAGATGCGTTTTCAGCTCATTACTAATAAGACGGAGATTCGCAAAATATTAGTATTATTATGACGTTAAATATCATTAGGGTGAAACCTTAGCGAGCGGTGCTGACTCGGGGAAAAAGGATGTATCTAGACGATTGTATGTGTGCTAAAGTGGACGGCTTATAAATATATTATGGTTTATTTCGTGCTCTACACTAAGCTTAGTGATGCTCTATAGGAATTGGTCGCAGTATTTTTAGCGCAGTTTATTGAATCAGTTATTACATCCGAAGTATTTAATTAAAGCTATGTAAAGACATGAACTTTGGTGCAAAATATTAAATTTCTAGTTATTCCGTGTTTTTTAATTACTCTCGTGATTTCATTATATAATTTAGAAAATAAATACAATACAATGGAGAACCACCAAGATTTTTAATGGAATTTTCTGTAAAAATAAGCCGTAATACTCACAATGCTATAAATACATGTAAAATCAATCACGAAGTAACCAATCCAGTAAGCAAACATCACAGACAACCTGCGCTCGACATTGATGTTTGAAAATTGCTTTCTTTGCAAAACTAGTTGAGAACGTCCTAAATGAAAATGAATTGTATTTTTAGGTGTAAAAAAACCTTTCCTAGTAGTTATATCAACGTTTCTCAAAACAAAATATCAAACAAATGGAACAACATTTATATAATTGGTCTCTCGGTCTCTTTTATTGTACAAGAAAAGAGAGGAAATCAAGTTCCGTCAAAAATTGTTTCATCAAAAGATGATGCAGAGACCTGTGCGAGCATCGTAAGGGTAAGGTAGGCATCCCCAAATGCAACTGACAGATATTTTGTAGTTTCGTTGACGCATGCGATTGCGTAAGTGTACTAACAGCGTTAGTCAGTGGCTTTAGGATAGTAGGACTCAGGCACAGTATTCATTTTATCACTGGCAAATACAAGTTTAAGTTAATTAAAATGCTATAAAATAGCGATGTAGCGTAGTTATATACATCTGTAGTGTAGTTATTATTATATCTCCAAAGATATATTCTTACAAGGTATATTATTATATCTCCAAATATTCGTTGCCATTTCAACAAACATTGCTCATACAAGATATTCTAATTACGACTTAAATTCGAATCTGAATTTTCCATACCGATATCGTAGGATGCTAAATTAATGGACTGCAATTTCTTTTTATTAACAGTTTATTTATATTTTACATTTATAGTTCACAGTAGTACCTACTGTTAACTCGTTTCACGGAAGTTGACGTTAAAGGTTACTTCAGTGAAATCACTAGCAAAACAATTACAGTAGTAAGGTTTTAGATGTAGTTTTGAACGTAAATGCTATTTAGAGTAAACTTCTGACAAGTATTCAGATGAAACATGTATTGGTGATAAGATAATTAGAAACTTAACTTATCTTTCTGGCTAGTGTGAGTTTAATTCCTGTATCTGGCAGCAACTAAATACATTATATTGTTATAGAGAAATGGGCTTGGCAACACCTTAGCAAAATTGACGATTCTATAAGGAAAACCAAAGCGAGCTTTGAGAGATTATTTCGTTTTAGAATTTTCACGCTATGAGTCTAATATTTCCTATAAGGACCGGCTGCTTCCCCAGTTCGTCTAAAATGCTGAACTGAGAAAGCAGCCTGACCTGCCCGGACGTATGGCAGTACAATTTGTATGACACTGTTATCATTTAGACACACAGTCACTGAGAAAACAGCCGGCCTGTCGTACTGGGAACTAGCTGTAATTGAAAGTTATTGCATAGCATTGTATTGACATCGGATAGGACATCAAGTTGTTTGAAATATTCATAGATATTAAAAACAAATATATTATACCTAAACAAACTGGTAAGGCAGTATATTTCAGGCTGAGTATGGTGGTGGTTGACGAATGCGCTTCGCAGCTGTGTGTAGATTCCACTCTTTCCCTTAGCGACAATCTCGTGAAAAACAAAAGTTAACAGCGACGAGGTTCTGAAAATTTTAGATGCAGATACGCTGGACATTGCATTGCTAGTTTATATAACTTATATAATTACAGAAATAATTTGTACTTAGTAGACTTTTTAGGAATTCTTCGTTGCTGTATTGAACATATCTAAATCCAATATTCAAAATATTTATCTTGTTAATTTATATAAAAAGCTAGCCTTCGATTCCGCCCGGGTTATACAGCCATCTTTATCGGGAATTTTACAATGAATTGGCAAAAGCCGTACAAACATCCGATAAGTAGTTTTTGAGTTTGTTTGCATTCACACAGACAGACAGGACGCGGCGGAGATTTTTTTATAATAAGTAAAAATAGTGATTTTGAAATGTTAAATACTTCTCTCTACTCCTCTTCGTTTCTTTGTATATTTCTACATACTTTCATACATATACTCACGCCTTTTTCCCGTCGGGGTAGGCCGAGACAACAGAACGCCACTTGCTCCTATCCTTACAAACCTCACGCGCTTCCTCTACACTCATTACTCTTTTCATACATGCTCACCGGTTTCGGGTACTTCGGACCTTTCCGTTCCTTAGGATGTCTCCAATTTGGTCGACGAATGTCCGCCGAGGTCTGCCGCGACCGATTTGCTCACACACATTTGCCTTATATATCTGATTCGTCATTCTTTCTTCACTCATTCGCTCCACGTGTCCAAACCACCTAAGCATTCCTTTCTCAATCCTTGTCACCACATCTTCTTTCAGTCCACTGCTCTTTCGTATAGTTTTATTCTGAATTCTATCAATCAGTCTTACCCCACACATACTACGCAGTGATCGCATCTCAACTGCGTTAATTCTACTTTCATGCTTTTTCTGCCAAACCCAGCTCTCACTTCCATACATCAACGTAAAGGAATTTGTATATTTGGGTAGCCTATTTACAAGGGACGGAAGATGTGAACGAAACATTGATAGGAGAGTGACTGCGGGAAATCGTATAAATGGAGCACTGTGGGCGTTTATGAACGGTCAGATGGTGCCAAAAGAGGCGCGATTGGCGGTTCACAACGGAGTGCTTGTCCCCAACAAGCACTCCGTTGTGAACCGCCAATCGTAATATTACACTCAGTCACACTTTCATCTTTTTCAAACACCATCACTTTCGTCTTTCGTGCATTAACTTTCATACCTTTCCCTTTAAAGCTCTTGTTCATGCAGTCCATCATTTCTTGCAACTCATGTATATTTCTGTACCTATAAAATGACTCTATGTTTATTAACTTATGTCAAAAACACCTCAAAATAGATCATGTTATTGTGCAATTACTTCTTTTTAGGTAATTGAGTTAACACTTCAATTTACAGTTATACATTACCAGGGTAGATAATGTTTGAAACCAAATTAAAATGAAAGCCCTTCCCACTTCTCGATAAAATAACTATTGATGGGCTTAACATTTTCTGTGGGTCACTCGGGTATATACATCATCTTAAAATAGCAATAAATAGGAGTCTACGCTATAATTTAAAGAAAATTCTATAACTTTTTAAAAAAATATCAACTTATTTGGTTGTTAATTTTAGTTGTTTAATTCGATTTGCAAGTTTTTTTATACAATGTAGCGTGGAATCTTACGTTTTTCGAGTAATTAAAGTGTTAATTTTAATAAATAACTCAAAATTGTACATAATGATGAAAAAATCGGTCTGGGGGTTATTTCGTTTCTTTCTTCTTCTCATCAGCGTTTAATAGTCCACTGCTGGACTAGGCCTCTCCTTTGAAAGGAGGAATTGGCCTACTATACCACGCTGGCCAAGCGGGTTGGTATAGCGTTTGTATCAAGTTTTCCTTCTCTTACAGTGCTGTTATCTGTATAATATGCTCCCTCTATCGGCTCTTACGACACCCACGGGATGATATGGGGTGGTGACATTCCGTTTCGGCCCGGTTAGTCACGTTTCCCGTAACAAATACAACATTTTTATGCGTTAATCCTAATGGGCGGTTCCTGATCAATAAGGAGAGCTGTGGGTTGGCCTATGTCCAGCAGAGGACGTCGTTCGGCTAAGATGATGATGTACAATACTGTTGCCCTTACCATTTTCTTGCATCGTCATACCAGCAAATATCTCTTTTTGGGTATTTCTCTTCTTTGTCGACGGTCCTGATGCACCTAAACATTAGTAAACATGTCATGTCAACCTATCTTGCTGTGCACGCTAGGCATGTTTAGTCTTGTCCCATTTCAGTCTAACAGATTCAAACCCTATGTCGGCTAATCTTATTTTGGAGCACAGTTTTGTGTTTCGGACATAGTTTGGTTGTTTGCGCTCCGAATGTTTCGCTCCATAGTTCTTTGGTGAATCTTCGAGAATGTTGGATCGATCAGAGACAATGCGCGCATACTGAAGTTTAGTATTTTCATGGATTTCTATTTAAGAGACAAGAGACAGTTGCTCTAAAACAGCTTTTTCTAGGACTACGCTAATATGTGACGTCATTGTTCTAATCGACGTACTAATCTGCAGTTGTATCACACAAATTGTCGTTTGAAATACCGGCCATGCGCAATGAAGGAGTTTGTAACCCCCTTTTACCCTTAGTCAGTGGCCTTAGGACAGTAGGACTCAAGCACAGTATTAATTATTGTAATAATATAACATATTAGTTTACGTTAATTAAAATGTTATAAAATAAAATAGCGATGTAGCGTAGTTATAAACATGTTGTACAGTTTAATAATATCAATGGACACAAGATTAATATAACTAAATATTAGTTAACATGCAACAAACATTTTTGTACGAGATATTCTATTTATAGCTTAAATCCGAATCTGAAATTTCCGTACCGTTATCGTACGATGCTACATTTATGAAACGCAATTTCAGATTTAAAATTCGTTCCGTATTTCTATATTTGCAAAGAGCAAAAACAGAAATAGTACTGCGTAAACAAACGTAGTACCTGCAGTCAAACACTTACTAACTTTCGTAGTGCACATTTTCAGGGAAAAACGTAAATGATACTATTTTATGAACTAAAATATCTAGCGGTTGAGTTTTCCACTGACCACTTCAAAACAGTTGCCTTAAAGCAACGTTCTTATTAACAATTTATTTATATTTTACGTCTGAACTATTATTAAACAACTTCTAACGGTTAAAACGTATTCAGTAGTAAGTACTGTACTTCAGTGAAATCACTAGAAATACAATTATAGAAGTAAGGATGTGAGATAGTTTGGAACGTAAATTCTATTTAGGGTAAACTTTTGAGACGATATTTAGATGAAGCCTGTATTGGTGATAAGATAATTATTAGTAACTTAACTTATCTTTCATGGCTAGCATAAACTTTATTCTTATATCTGGCAGCAACTTACTACATAATATATTATATGGCTTGGCGACACCTTTACAAAATTGTAAAGCAAAATCTAGCTTGACTGCCTCGTTTCGTTCTAGAATGTTTACGCTTCGAACCCATTCCTTCTTAGACGAACCGGCTGCTTTCTCGGTCAGTCTTAAGGGCCAGGTATTGTATGACACCGTGTACTTTTAGACAAACTGAGAAAACATAAGGTTGATACTAGTGACAGTACAATTCATATGAAATTGTTCAAATTTAGACAGACCGAAAAAACAGTGGGTCTGTCGTAGTGGGAACAGACTGTAGCTGAAAGTAACGTCATAGGAATGTCTTGATATTGGATGCGATATCAACTTCATTGCAATATTCATAGATTATTACACCTCTACCTACCCCTTCGAGGATACAGGCGTGAGTCTATAAATAAATAAATAAAAAAATTAAAAATAAAGTCATTATACACAAGTTGGTATGGCGGTATAACAGGTATGTTTTAGGCTGAGTATACGGATGGTTGATGAATGCGCTACACAGCTGTGTGTGCCGATGCCGCTATCCCGCGGGAACAATCTAGTGAACACTGACAATGTAAACAGCTACGCTGGTCATTACATGGTAAGTTTTGTTTATTCACTAGTTTAAGAAATAATTTTCACTAAGTAGACTTTTTAAGAATTCTTTGTGTTAAATAACTAGACTTTGCCCGCGGTTCCACCCGCGTCAATTATACACCTGAACATTTCTCATAATATTTTGGTCAAAATTGTACAATGCGCCGTTCAGTGGGTTTTGACTTTATTGCATTTATACAGACAGGACGCGTCGAACACTTTTTTATAATAAGTAAAAATAATACTTTCGAAATGGTAAAATAATTTTATTGTTTATTTTTGTAACTATAAATTCACTCTGCTCATACACTTATTTTAAAAACACCATAAAATAAAACATTTTTTCCTGCAATTTCTGCCTATTATCAATAATTGAGTCAACACTTCAATTTACAGTGCCTGCCTGGCCTTACATATATGGACTTCGCCACTAACAGACTACATTTTCCTATAGTGTAGCAGTACAACGTCGAATTCCTAATAGCATTATTTAGTATACGAAAGGACAGTGTATGGTACTCAGAGTTAACTAGATTTGAGAACATTCACAACCGCTATTTCGCAACTTCGACATATTGCTTTGGTCAAGGCAACATAGTCATTCAAGACAAACATTATAAACTTACGAGAATTATTTTGGTGCTCATTGATTAAGATGTTGGCAAAATCGTAATACAATCTATAAAACCTACGGGTTTACTATAACTAACTCTATCCACCTTACTTTTCAGATCCTAACAAAAGCATCCAACTAATCTAACATTTTTTTTGACTGATTGCCTCTCATCTATAAAATATACATATACATATAAGGTCGGGGCAAAACAAACAAAGGAAAATATATTTTAGGTATATTTTTTTATTTATTTATAATATGTTTGTGCCGTTTTGATCGATGACTTGTTGCCATCTTGTGGGTAGTGGCATGATCCCATTCCTGTAGAAATTTTGAGATTTTTTATTAAAAAAATTTGACAGGTAGTGTTCACAGTGTTCTTTTGAGGTTAGCTTTATGCTTCCTAAAGAGTTCTGCAATGACCGAAACAGGTGAAAATCTGATGGAACAAGGTCGGTGCTATAAAGAGGATGCATCAACACATCCCAGCCAAGCTCTCTCAATTTTTGCTGCGTGGCCATAGATGAGTGCGGTCTGGCGTTGTCATGGTGGAACACCACGCCCTTCCTATTCACCAGCTCCGGCCGGTTTTTTCTCAATAGCTTTTTTTAATCCCATCAGTTGCTGACAGTAGAGGTAAGAATCGATAGTTTTACCCGGTGGCAAAAGCTCATAATGGACGATTCCTTTCCAATCCCACCATACACATAGCATCACTTTGGTCCGAGCCAGGCCGGGCTTTGCCACGGTCTGTGGGGCTTGTCCATGCTTCGACCATGATCTTTTTCGCACATTCTTATCGTAAGTCACCCATTTTTCATCACTCGTAATCAACTGTTTAAGAAATGGTTCGGAATTGTTACGTTTCAACAAAGAATCGCAAATAGAAATACGTTGCATTAGGTTTCTCTCAATGAGATCATGTGGTACCCAAATGTCAAGTTTTTTCTTGTACCCAGGCTTTCGTAAATGACGTAAAACTGTTTTATTATCAACATCCAGTTGTTCAACAATGTCGTAGCTACTAATATGTCGATCTTGGTCCACTTTCTCAAAGATGGCACTGATTTTATCTGTGACAGGGCGTCCAGAGCGAACCTCATCTTTCACACTAAAATTTCCAGACTTGAAACGCTTGAACCACATTTGTGCTACTCTTATTGATACCACATTAGGCCCGTAAACCGCACCAATTTTATTCCCGGCATTCGTCACATTTTTACCTTTTATGCAATAAAACTTTAAAATCTACCGAGTTTCTTCGTCACATACGTTCATTTTGCTTGCTTGAAAAACAATTGAAAAATGGCGGGAACTAGTTTTTATTTTATTTATTGCATATTCAGAATGCCACATTTAATTGTATTAAAAACCAGCCGGTTACATTCAGTACAGCCAAATAGGTTTGATTACTAATAATACATTCAAAATACGAAAATACTTTTGCCCCGACCTATTAGATTGTATTAAGGGTTTAACAATATGCATGCTAGCAAGCGGTTCCTCATCATCATCATCATCAGCCTTTAACAGTCCACTGCTGGACTAGGCCTCTCCTTTGAAAGGAGGAATTGGCCTACTATACCACGTTTGTATCAAGTTTTCCTTCTCTTACAGTGCTGTTCTCTGCATAATATGCTCCCTCTGTCGGCTCTTACGACACCCATGGGATGATATGGGGTGGTGACATTCCGTATTCTTAATCCGTCACCACACGGATAAGCAAGCGGTTCCTAGTCGGTCAATAAAAAGAGCTTTGGGTAGGCCGATGTCTTTTGGCTAAGGTTAAGGCTAATGTGATGACATACCTTAATGCTAGACAAGTGCCTTTCCCTTTTTCCTTGGACCGTCATACGACCATATCTCTTTTTGGGTATTTCTCTTCGTTGTCAACTGTCCTGATGCACCTAAATATAAGTAAACTTGTCTTGAGAACCTTTCTTACTGTGTACGATAGACATGTTAAGCCTTGTCCCACTTTAGTCGAACAGATTTAAACCCTATGTCGGCTAATCGTATTTTGGAGTACAGTGTAGTGTTTCTGACATAGTTTAACTGTTTGCGCCCCGAATGTTTCGTTCCATAGTTCTTTGGTAAATCTTCGAGAATTTTGAATCGATCAGAGACGCGAATACTGTAGTTTAGAATTTTCATGAATTTCTATTTAAGAAACAATAGATAGTTGCTCTAAAATAGCTTTTCTAGCCCCTACTATCAGATATCTCGTTCCCTCTCCTTTTCTTGCCTCGTAGTGAACATGATGATCTTATTCAAAAAACATACTCACATCGTGTGTATTTAATTTAGCTCAATTAATTTTAAAAAATCAACACAGTCCATGACACATATTTGTTGGATAAAATCGTCATCGTATTGATTACGAGCTATGAACATTAATAAAAGTTGAGTACAAATCACTGTGTCTGCGTGAGGCAGCTGCTTTATTGACCACTTCACACCATAATGTACGAGGCACTCGGAAAATATTTTTATAAAATTGAAGAAATATAAATCAATTCTCCATTAATATAAAGTGCAGTGAATGAAGTTTGACTCGCCGATATCACCTTTCATAATGTGATTGCGTTAATTCTTCATAAGTATTTGATTGTAAAACTGGAACAAATAACTTGTAGTCCTAAAACTACTACTACCCACGTTACTGCGATTGGTTTAAAACAGCGACAACCTAACCTACTAGACGGCACACGTAAGGCGAACACTTTCAAACAACACATTAGACTTATACGTCTTGTATAAGACCAATCCCAACACTAGATATGAATTATGACGTTCCGCAAATTTGAACCGGCCAATTAGAATGGATTTTTGTAGCCCTTGCCCTTGCCCCGCATACCTCACCGCTTTGACAGATTTTTTTGTTTGTAGAAATGAAAACATTAGGTGTCTAGTAGGCTGTGTTGTCGTTGGTTTAAAATGAAGAAGAACCTAATACTGTCAATGAGCTCGTAGCAGATCACCATTTTGCTTGGTGATCAATAAATTAAATAAAAATAAATTCATCGTTACTATCATAGGCAGCCAATTTGAACGACTAAGTAAGTATTTTGTAAAAGACTCTTCGCAACTCTGCACTACTCAACAATCAACTCAGCTTCGCGAACGTTGTTTATTTTGTATTCACTATTTTATTATTTCAGTCCTGCATCATGATCGTTAAACTTCGAAGAAAAAGAGCTGAGGCGCTTCATAGCGAAAATTCTTTCCTTTTTAGGGTTCCGTACCTAAAAGGTAAAAAACGGGACCCTATTACTAAGCCTCCGCTGTATGTCTGTCTGAGCGTCTGTCTGTCACCAGGCTGTATCTCATAAACCGTGATAGCTAGAAAGCTGAAATTTTCACAAATTATGTATTTCGGTAGCCGCTATAACAACAAATACTAAAATTTAAAAAATTTAAATATTAGGGGGGGTCCCATACAAAAAAAACGTGTTTTTTTCGTATTTTTGCTCAAAATTACTAACTGTAACAGGTAGACGCTTTAAATTTTCACAGGATATGTATATTATTATATATTTAGTAATAATAATTAAATAAAAAAGTTAATGATAAAGAGGGGCTCCCATACAACAAACGTAATTTTTAAGCAATTTGTTACTCGATCTTAATAAACAGGTAGAAACTTAAAAAGTATTTAAATATACATACAACGAACGTGATTTTCTTTTATAGATGATGGTACGGAACCCTTCGTGCGCGAATCCGACTTGCACTTGCCCAATTTTTTATTGAGTTCTCTCTTTATTTAAAGATGCAAATAAAATTTCGCTTGTTATAATATTGGTACATAATATCGTGAAAGACTGAACGAAAACTGTCGTAGACACAAAGTTGTGTAAAATAGTGATCAGAAGATTGTTTGAATCAGTAAACAGATAATGAAATAATTTAGTGAGCTTGTAGGTCTAAAATATGTAAGCAGTCTGGCGTGAGTGACATACGATTGTACTTATAATCGTATTGTAGTTATCAATCCAATTTTGAGAATATCTACCATCTAACACAGTCCAAATATTTAATCTACCCATCTATCCTTATAGATATATACACAGTGTCACAAGACCCATCACCGAACGGGTGAGAGCCCATACACCCCACAACATTCGCCCCTTTTTAGGAATTTGTGCCCATACGCCCCTTACGATGCGTAGGTACTTATGTTGGTAAAAGTACTGTCAGCAAAATATACAACATCTTTTTTTATATTAAATTAATATATAGAGATAGTAAAGGTGTGTTTTGTAAACATAAACAAAACCAATGATTTGTTATCTTATTAATAAAACACATCTAGGTGTGGGACCTAAAATTCATGGCGAAATGTGAGTGTAATATTACACCTCTGCCTACCCCTTCGGGGATACAGGCGTGAGTCTATAAAAAAAATCTAGGTGTATCATTGATCTATTATTGTACATGATAATAAAATAAAAAGATTCACTAACACAGGGTATTCCTAGAAGCGCACCTATTTTGTAAAGCACTAAGTGATTGATTATTTCAATTAACTGCCCAAATTTTTTATTTATTAAAACCAAATATGACGATTGTTTTGAAAAGAACCAGGATAACAGAAATAACCAGAAGTTAGGTGTTTATAGAAAACTGGCAACAAAGTTAGTTATCGGTAATATGTTTTGAAAAGTACCAGATCAACATTAATGAACAGAATGTACATAAAAAGTAGTCTATGAAAACCGGGTTTTGAAGTTATCAATCAGAAATCAGGCAGTGAAAAGCTGATATGAAATACTCATTACAATTTTAAAAGTAGTAGTAGTAGTGTGTGATTAGATCATAAAATAACTTACTTAATTATATATAGGTAAATAAAACAGATAACTTATTTTTTTAAATCTTTAGCAATAATTATAATTTACACAACGCAGTATCAACACTATACTAACACAGATAGCAGATTATTTGTAACACAATGTTCAAAATTTTATAAGCAGTAAAATTATGTTTTGTCTAACCGTACTATTTTTATTAATAATATCAAAGATTATATAGGCAAGAGGCGTGTAGGCCCTTAAAAAAATATTAAATGAATATTTTCTCCATACGCCCCTTGAAAAAGGACGTACGGGCTCTCCAAAACGTGGCGACTTTGCAACTTATATTCACGGAGCAAATTTTAAGGGGCGTATGGGCTCTCACCCACCAAACCGAAGTATACTCGTTTTGGACATAATGCAAAGTCATCATACTAAGCAAAAATAGTACCTGGGAAACGAACTTTATTTTAAGCTGACACATTTTTTGAGCCGCAAGTAAAAGTGCACGCGTGCAATACTCGAAATACCTACCTAAGGGCTTTTTTACAACCTCAATCAATCAATCAATCAATCATTTTATTTGCTGAATAAAGGTTTACATAGGTGTTTTACATAATGTTGCTTAATAGTAATAGTTCTCTTTATTCTACCTGTCCGGCATGCAAATTTTTATAATAATTGTATTATTAATTAAATGTGCCTGTGTTGGCGGTCACAGGGCACAGCTGATATTCCGCCTTACCCCCGTAAAGGGCTCTGCGGGGGTGGACAGTCTAGATCCCTACATCTCGTGGAAACGCTATGGGAACAAAAGCTACTTCTTCTCCATACGGCGGCGACGCGGTTCGCAACCCGTCACGTCTCGTTCCCCGCGAGGGCGAAAAGCGGCCTACGGAAAGCCGGTTTGCAACGTTGAACGTTGGAGGAGGGATGGACGGCAAATTGGATAAAGTATGTCAGATGATGGATGATAGAAAGATTGATGTTCTTTGTGTGAATGAAACAAAAAGGAAAGGGTGTGACACCACCCAGCATGGCGCATATACGGCGTATTGGTCTGGGGTAGATAGTACCACCAGAGCCTGCAAGGGAGTTGGTGTAATACTATCTGCGCGAATGAATGAGTGTGTAAAAGAGTTTGAATGTGTAAATGCTAGGCTACTATGGATGAGATTGAAAGTAGGACTTACTCGTGTCTTTATTATTGGGGTGTACGCCCCGGTCAATATAGTTACGGGTATGTCACAGCAAGAGCAAGACGAAAGGCAGGAGTTTTGGGAGAGTTTAAGAGAGATTTTGAGGAAATGTAAGGATAACGAAAGATTGATATTGTTAGGGGATTTCAATGGATGGGTGGGAGTAAAACGAGATGGATTTGAAAAGGTGCTAGGTGCATTCGGTGATGAGAGTGTGAATGAAAATGGAAAAGCACTGCTTGAGGTTTGTTTGGAGTGGAGCCTTTGTGTGACAAACACCATGTTTGATCACAAAAGGATACATATGTATACGCGTGAGGCGAAAAATGTTAGAAGAAGTATGATTGATTTTGTAATAGTAGATGAACGATTGAGAAAGAATGTGTTGGATAAAAGGGTGTATCGAGGTATCGGCATCCACACATACCACTTCTTGGTGTTGAGCCGGATAAGTGAGCTCTTTATAGGATGGCGACACCGAGAGCATAACGAAAATAGAGTTTTGGAAAGAATAAAAGTAGAAAATCTACAAGAGAAAGATGTGAAAGATGAGTATGAACGAAGATTGATAGCAAGATTTGAGAGATTCGATGGCATAAATGATATGGATGAATTGTGGCAGTCCTTTAAAGAAGAGGTAGTATTTGTAGCGTCTGAAGTATGTGGTGTGATCAAGAGAAGGAAAATACGAAAGGTTAAGAATACATGGTGGGACAAGGATGTACAATCAGCAGTGTCAGAGAAGAAGAAAGCTTGGTTAGATTGGTTGGCTGTCAGAGCAAATGAAAGATTGGGAAAAGCAACGAGCGAGGACATAGACGAAGCAAGAAAGGCGTTTGTTAGGTCAAAAAGAATAGTGAAAGAAAAGGTTAAAAGGAAAAAAGAGGAAAAGAAAGATGAGTTTCATAGCAGATTATCTGACGATTTCTGGAGAAAAATTAAGTTTTTCTGGAAATCCGTTCGTGCAGTTCGAGTAAGAACTCAATCCTCAGAATACACATCGATCAAAGACAAGAATGGAAGGATAGTGAATGGTGAATTGTGCGTGCTGAAGAGATGGAAAGAGTATTTTGAAGGGTTATTTGAAAGAACGGCGATAGAGACACCGATCGATGAAATGAATGGTAACGATAGCAATGATGAAAGCGTTATTGGCGTGAATGAGATCGTGAAGGCTGGACAGGGCATCATAGTTGGTCAGTTGCAGCGGTTCTATAACTCGTGCTGGAGCACCGGCCGAGTACCTAATGACTGGGCCACAGCTGTAGTTGTGCCTCTTTATAAAGGAAAAGGCTCGCAACAAGACTGCAAAAACTATAAAGGCATTAGCCTTCTCAGCATTGTTGGCAAATTGTATGCAAAGGTACTGATTGAAAGAGTTATGAAAGTAACCGACAAGAAAAAATGGGATGTACAAGCAGGATTCCGAAAGGGTATGGGATGTACGGATCAGGGTTTTTCCTTGCGAAGCATAGCCGAAAAGTTTTTGGCCAAAGGTCAAAAGGTCTATTGCGCATTCGTGGATTTAGAAAAGGCTCACGATAAAGTGGTGAGGAATGAAATGTGGTCGGTGTTGTCAATGAATGATTTGGACAGCAGCCTCATTCGAGCTCCGAAATCCCTTTATGAGGATTCTAGAGCTTGTGTGAGGATAAACGGGGCATACACTGACCGGTTTACCATCGAGAAAGGTGTTAGACAGGGATGTGTAGCGTCGCCGTGGCTGTTTAACCTCTTCATGGACAGTTGTATGCAAGATTTAAAACATAGTGACTACGGATTAAGGATGTATGGGTTACTCGTCAAATGCCTCCTTTATGCTGATGATCAGGTAATACTTGCATCTTCAGCGGAGGAGTTGCAGGAGATAGTAACAATCATGCATGGTGCGTTAAAGAGGAAAGGAATGTAAGTGAATGTAAGTAAAACGAAAGTTATGGTTTTTGAAAAGGAGGAATGCGTTACGGCTTGTAATATTTTGATCGATGGACAGCGAGTGGAACAAGTGAATGAGTTTGTTTACTTAGGTACGTTGTTTACAAGAGATGGTAAGAGTAAAGATATTTAAAGAAGAGTTAATGCAGGTAAAAGTGTGAATGGAGCTCTGAAGGCGTTTATGAACAGTCAAAACGTGTCCAAAAAGGCGCGTTTGGCTGTGCATAGAGGGGTGTTAGTGCCTACCCTTATGTATCGTAGTGAAAGTTGGGTATGGCAGAAGAGACTTGAAAGTAGAATAAATGCTGCAGAAATGAGAGCACTGAGAAGTATGTGTGGTGTGTCTTTGACCGATAGAGTAAAGAATTGTGTGATACGAGAGTGGTGTGGGGTAAAAGAAGATGTACTGACAAGCATCGAGAAAGCCATGTTAAGATGGTTTGGGCACATGGAGAGGATGGATGACGAAAGACTGACAAAGAAGATATATAAGGCAAATGTGAATGGGACAGGACGAAGGGGAAGACCTAGGCGGACGTTCTTTGACCAGATTGGAGACATCCTAAAAAAAGGACAGGTCAGAAGTACCCTAAACAGAAGAGCATGCATGAGAAACTTGATGGGAGTGGATGAAGCAAGAGAGGTATGTCAGGATCGTTGCAAATGGCGTTCCGTAGTCTCTGCCTACCCCTCCGGGAAACAGGCGTGAGTCTATGTATGTATGTATGTAATTAAATATTTCAAAATCTCATTCATTATAATTTTAAGAAAAAAGAAACATAAAATCCATTTCAATTAGTAACAATATTAAATGTCAATCAAATGTAGTCAGTCAATTATAGAATTAGTCAAAATAGTAATTAAAATCAAAGTAAACAAGTTATAAAAATTAAAATAATATGTTGTACAATATGTCAATAGTTATACAATTGAATTCACAATATACAGTGTGGAAAAGAATGTATATTAAATGTCAATTTATTAAATGTTTTAGTTGTTAATTATAGTAGTAGTTATAATAGCAGTCAAAATTAATCAAAAAGGTTATATAATAATAAATGTAATTAGATGTCAAAATTAATATTAAGTTCAATTGCCTTCAATAAAGTCATTTATTTTATAATAGCATTTATCAACTAGAAACATATGTAAATGATTGTTAAATTGATTTACATTTAGGAGTTTAATTTCGTTGGATATTCTGTTGTATATTATAGGTCCCATGCAGTATATGCTTTTGTGTAATAAAGACGTTTTAGATTTGTACATACGAAGCCTGTTTTGTGTTATTTGCCTCCTGTTTCGAGTGATGGTATCCGATAGAGTGTCAAAGCTATCGGGATTCGATTTTACAATAATACAGCTGTTATATCATAGATATACAATGATCGAAGTGTTAGTAACTTAAATTTTTTTAAATATATATATTTGACATAAGTTCTATATACATTGTATAGATTAGCATTTGCAAAAAAAATATAAGGGTGAATATACTACTATTACTGAATACATTAAAAAATAAGCCACTAAAAGTAAAATGAAATTTCTGGTCATCATGCATTTTGTAAAATTAACTCAGTGTATTGACCACCGCCGCCGCTCAGCTGATCGCAATTGCAGGTGCCTAATACACACAAGCACACGTACTTACAGCGATGGCGCGTTACAGGTTTATTCTGCACGAGTCAACAGTTCATTCTGATTTAATATCTAACTAACATTGAATGCAAAGGGTTTTATATCATCGCACACACTTTGAAATAATTTTAGGTTAATAAGTATACTGTCTGTGATGTATTATTAAAATATTTTGTAAATACAGATCAACATATTGTATATTATGCATCTCCATTAGCTAAATTTTAGGATAGAACAAGCATAGGAACCGGCTGTAAATCAACGTTCTGATGTACAGTAAATTATTGAGTAATGACTCTTCTTATATTAGGTACTGTATGGCCAAATTTTTGTACTGGTAACGCTAGAATATTGTTCACAACTAGGTAAGCTTAAGTAGAATCACACATTCTGTTACTTTGTTGGCTTTCTCGCTTTGGGCAGATGATTGCAACATACCTATATTTTCATATTTTGTAGTTACTACGCTGTCAACATGCTTTTAGAGGTATATCATTCTTCATTATTACTAGACTTCGCCTCATAAACTTTCCCCAGGAATCTCTCTATAGGTATATTGGTGAACACTGTACGAAAGAACGGTCCGTAGTTTTTGGGTTAATCTCGTTCATACAGACAGGAAGAAAAGGGCACTTTTCTTTTTTCTTTGCGTTTCCTATATGTTTTGTTGGAGAGAGGGCAAATACACCGTACCAGGCATAATGCCATTCGTGGTCGATTATTTTTCAGCCCAAAAGACGAAACTTGTCGTTTACCATGCAAATTATGATATGTATGGTTTATCTGCTACCGATGCCTGCAAAAATAATAAAATAATCTGAAAACTGTTTCACAACTTCATTATCAATATTTATAAAACTATTTTGTTAGAGGCCGACAACGCGAAGCCGAAACTTGGCACCAGAAAGTACAATGGTAGGTATTTATGTTCCTTGAGGTGTGTAGAGTACTTGGTGCATCGCAGCTTCCTGAGACTGATTGCTTACACGTTGTATACAGCTATTTTCTCAGACGGTACCTTAATGCTACAAACATTTTAAAGCATTATACGTGGACAGTTATAATTATTAATACTTTCTTCTTAGTTTATTTCGTTTAGCTTTCTTCTTTGTAATATAAATGAAATGTTGTTTATTAGTAAACCACATGTCGCTGACTGGCAACTTAAGAATGGTTGAGCCGATTCATGTATGTGTAACCATTTGTGATAACAATCAACACAAATGATTTTAAAAATATTATTACCGTCATCATCTTACCTTTACTAGGCAGCGATAACCTAGAGGAGAACAGACTGCCATGCAGAGAGCATCGGGTTCGAATCCACGGCGCGCACCACTCACTTTTCGGAGTTACGTGCGTATTGAATTATTCATTATCGCTTGCTGAAGAGAGCACGTTTTAAGCCATCGATCCCGGCTGTCATGAAGATCTTTGACAGTCGTTATAGGGCGTAAGTATCCCTAAATATACTGACACTACTCTAAACCATGGAATATAGCTATCCATTCGGGCGGCGGCGGTAAGAGAGGATGTCGCTCAGTAAAAAAAGCTAATTCAGCCAAGTCCCTTTAGATTAGTAAGCGGACCCCGGGTTGAAACTTGGATAACGCTAGTAGGATGATGATGATGGTCATCCTGGACCTACTCAGTTGTATCCAACACTTTTGACGGGGTTCTCTTTCCGTAGTCGTAACCTGTATGGTATAACTTAAAATGTATTATAACAGATACAGCCAAATATCACACACAGTTAGATATCACATGCTCCAAGCAGAGTGGGCTATCATGCTGCTGGTGTATTTGTGAAAAGCCTCGAACGCAAATACAGTTTAGTTGGTAACGCCTTTTCTGAGCTGGTAAATGCAAACATTGACTAGACTTATGTGTTACAAGTACATAGGTTCGTATTTTATGCCGAGACATGCGTTTTATTCGAATTGTTTGATTGACATCTTACATGATCGCCTCACGTGTCAGAGTCACGTTGATTATTGTGAAAAAAATAATGCTGCCCGTCATTTGACCATTTTACTCGAAAAAATTGTAGTGAAGGCATCTCATGATGCTGAAACCCATTTTTGGCAAGAAACTGTATTTTGTTTATATAATTATATTTGCATATACGTGTAATTTAAGTCGTAAGTAAACATATTAAACTACCATTTACGATTACCTGGCGGTTCATTTCCATACCATCATCATCTTCGTATATATAAAATGACTTGTTCTGACTGACCTGATATCATTGCAGTGCCTAAGCTACGGCAGCTGAGACATGCAGTTAGGGCATTGGGTTCCTTGTATAACATAGGCAAAATAAGTTTTTTTTTAAATGCTCTGCTACTTCTTCTTCTTAGCGTATCGCTGGTAAACACTTATATTTTTGAGGCCAAGAAAGTAGCCACGCTGACTGCATGGTCGGAGGCAGTCATAAGTTCCTCCTGCGTGTAAGTTTCGGGCACGCAGGGCACGATGTAGGATCGTTTTGTCTTGCTCCGTACGAACAAGCCAAATCGGTACGGTCCGAGAGTCCCTACCTAAACATGTTTTCTTTGCATCGACCGACCTGGGTTCGGAGTCTATTCAACGACTTTCAGACAGACCATGGCAAGCCATGCTCAGGTGGAGGACTCTCGGCAGGTGACACGAAAGGAGATGGTAGGAGGGTCTTTTCGCGCCATAGGTCGCAGCTCGCCTTTGATGGCTCCTGGGTGGATGGACACTTTTGACAAAGCTGTGGCGGCTCTTCAGTCTTATCTGCACTGGGATGTGACCATGCAATGGGTGCCGTTGGTCACATTCCATTTTGGATCTCTCTGCCGAGCTCGCCACGCCCTGCTCTGCTACTGGGGTAAAAAAAGGGGTTGAAAATTTGTTAGAAAATGTGCCAATTTTGAAGCAAGCTCTATGAAAATAGGAACCAGCGCCTGTTAATTTTACAGTACAATAGACTCCACCCCCGGCATCGCCCGCGTGGGAGCGGTATAGCGATGAAAAGAAGCCAATGTCACTCTTCAATCCCTATTTCCAGAAATAAACAATAACATTGCTCCGTTGTGACGTGGAAGAAAGATGAACAAACACAATTTTACCAATGATAGCATTAGTATGTATATATATGTAATACATAACATTACATAACTTCACTCCTTTTATCCCCGAAGAGGTAGGCAGAGGTGTATTACACACCCTCACTTCGCCAGTTATGTTTCGGTCCCAATGTAATAGGGAGCGGGCCTATTGCCATCTACCGGGCACATTGTTAAGCGAGCGATAATTAACATTTTAATACACACATATATATGTAATACCTACTTCGGATTACATTAAAACTGAAAAATGCACTTTACATTTAGGAAATAATAGCACCAAACATTATTCAATGTTTTGGTACTTTGTAATAACTTCCAATTTGAAATAGACTGGCTTTCGTCTATTTTAAATTGGAAGTTATTACAAAGTATTCCTCTCAGTTTTCTCTTGACCACTGCTCTGTAATCCGACCGAAGCTTCGAGTAATTCTAGAGCTTTCGGTCTAAACGCAATTACTGTACAACCAAAATAAACCGAGGGAATCCGTGTATAGTACTTTAATTTGAATGTATTTATATTTTGAAGTAGGTAAGTAATATTTATTTTCGTTGCCTTGAGCGATTTGTGAATGTTTGTATAAAATAAAACGTAACCCACATATAATGGTTATTTACACAAACAACGCCTTTTATTGAAAAAGTTAGGCACATTCATAATGATAGGTTCTGCTTTTATTTTCATCCTTCTAATGTAACTTGTCCGTCTAATTGCTCTAGCATGATTCAATAGAAAGGGTGAAATATTTAAGTCAAATTCCATCTGTGACAACAAACACAATACAAAATTAATGTTATAAACTATAATTATTTGCATCATGGGACAGGGTACGGACTTAAAAGTCGGGCAGATATAAATACTAATACCAATAAAAAATATATATCTTAATATATATATTTCTTGTGTGCGTGTGTATGTCACTGAACTCCTCCTAAACGACTGTACCGATCTTGATGAAATTTTTTGTGCGTGTTCAAGGGGACTTGAGAATGGTTTAGATTCACAATTTAGTCCACTGGAAAATGTTTTTATACTTAATTTTTATTTATAAGTAGTTGTGGCTTTTGGAATGTTTCACATTGGATCCGACGGACTGCGCTGCTATCGCAGTGTCAAATCTTATATTAATAATTTCGTCAAGGAGTAAATCGAAACCTTACCTGAATTATAAAACATTAAAAATAAAGATTTCGAGTCGACAACATATATCCGCAAAATTCGGATTGTCGAGTATTTTGTTAAATTCTAATCGTTCTGACAGACAAATCGCAGTCACCATATTGCCCACTCTAGCAAAACGTCATTGATACCGGATAACATTTTGAGTACTACTAAAGTCTTAATACCTCTGCTTAATACTAAGTAGTTTGTATGTGTAAATACTTTTTGCAGTTATATTTCTGAAACAGTTAAAACGACAATTATAGAAGTATCCGCCCAATAAAGGAGATTTGTGATACTCCGAAAATAGATGATATCAAGATGATATACTATAGGTAACTACGCGAGCGAAGCCGCGGGCAAAAGCTGTAATCTTTATATTATTTCACCATAATAGTTTCTAGTCCATGGAAAAGTTATATTTGGGGTTGCATTTATCAGAGGACGTAATTTTATTTTACATATGCCTAGGGAGGCCTACTGTAAAGCTTGATCCAAAGGGGCATGCCAGATCTAGGCCCAGAACTGCACAGTTATTAGGTTATACTAAAAAAATATATAAATATTTATCCTAGTCCTTCCTTGTATTCATTAGTCTATGCAAGTTGGTAATATTTTTTCCTAAAATATTACACCTATAAACGACTACGCTTGGAAGGGTACCATACATTACCGTAAAAATGTTGCCCCGACAAAAATTATGTTGACAGATAATTAACCGGCAAAATAATTTATTTTTTCTATCATATATTACTTCAATCGTTCACTTTCATTTTGTAAAAATATATGTAATAACACAGAAAGTACCTCTAATAATAAGTATGATTATTTTTGTATGATAGCATTGAATAAGTTGAAGTAACTATTATCGATTTATCGATATTTTGTGTTTTTTATGGCAACACCATTACTGTCTTGATAGAAGCCGGAAATCTTAAATGTCAAAATCATTGCTTGTTTTGCAACTGCCTTGTGACTGTTTGTGTACATTTTTGCGGTTTAAAATCGACAACTGTTACCTATGAATACTGACTCTGGTGATACCTCTATACCCGACGACCACAGCTTGAACATAGATTCCGATTCCTCTGCTCATGATAACACTGGCGATAACTTGGATTTGATAATAGAAGCTTCGACCGACGGCCCCGGCGTACACCCTGGACATAGTGTTTCACAGCAGTCATCATCTACTGCTGTGAGTGGAGATCTGCGCTGTGTGAACTGCGGTTTGAATGTGTCCAGAATGCGCAGACACCCTTTGAAAATCGCTGTAGTTCGAAGTCTAATACAACGGTGGATTGGATTGCACCAGGTAAATAATAATAGGAAATATCCTCAGCATATTCAAGACTATTATTATTAATGTAACGTACAGTTCTAGATTTAGATGATGTTTTGGTGGTAAGTATATCATAATGAAATTTATTAATAAAGCTATAAATCTGCAATGTAATGTGTTTTATTTCATTTCTAATAGATTTTAGTTATAAATAAAATAAAACAATAGATAAACTAATACAGGATTTTACATACAGGACATTTTATATAACGTGTTTTGACGAGAGATAAAGTTATTGAATAACTTTAAAATGCCAACTTTTTCTAAATCTTTTCTTTTACTAATTAATTATTGCCATTGTCTGCTATCACTATCATAAATCTGTATAAATGTGCACTGTGGGCCGAAATTACTATGGCGACCTGGCATTTCCCTTTGTGGGGTCGTATCTCTTGTCCCTCGGCCGCCATCTTGGAAAGAGGGCAGGTGCAGATGGTTTTTCTTGATTATCTCGTAAACTATTAGCCACACCAAGAATATGTGAAAGAGTCTTTTGTTGCAAATTAAATTCTCCACAACTTTGGTCCTGAAACTTTTGTCATAAAGCCAAAAATAAAAGTTATACCTATCATTGTTATTGTTGTATTTTGCCAATTTTAACGTTTACACATACATACATTAATAAACTAACCCCTGTTTCGTGGAGAGATAGGCAGAGACTACGTAACGCCATTTGCAACGATCCTGACAGATATGTCAGAGAGATATCTCTTGCTTCATTCACTCCCATCAGATTCGTCTTGCATGCTCTTCTGTTCAAGGTACTTCTAACATGTCCTGTTTTAGGATGTCCACAACTTGGTCAGAGAACGTCCGCCTAGGTCTTCCCCTTCGTGTATCGTCGTGGCAAGTGTGAATGGGACAGGCCTATTCACACTTGCCTTATATATCTGCTTAGTCAGTCTTTCGTCATCCATCCTCTCCACGTGCCCAAACCACCTTAGCATACCTTTCTCGATGCTTGTCACTATATCTTTTTTTACCCCACAATACTCTCTTATCACACAATTATTTAGTTTGTCAGTCAAAGACACACCACACATACTTCTCAGTGCTCTCATTTCTACAGCTTTCATGACTCTTCTGCCATACCCAACATTCACTACTATACATAAGAGTAGTTACTAACACCCCTCTATGCACAGCCAAACGTGCCTTTTTGGACAAGTTTTGGTTGTTCATAAATGCCTTCAGAACTCCATTCACTCTATTACCTGCATTAACTCTTCTTTTAATATCTTCTACATTCTTACCATCTCTTGTTAACAGCGTACCTAAATATACAAACTCATTAATTTGCTCCACTCGTTGTCCATCGATCATAACATTCATAACATTACAAGCCGTAACGCATTTTTCCTTTTCAAAAACCATAACTTTCGTTTTACTTACATTCACTTTCATTCCTTTCCTCTCTAACGCACCATTCATAAATTAATGTTTTGTTTTTATTATAACTGAGTCCTCAGTCTTTAAGATGAGCCAGGCTTTGGCACAGGGTCTGACCAAGCGGTGCTATAAAATTTAATGAAGTACCTACTTAATAGAAAGGTCGGGATTTTGTCGGTAATTCATCATTTTCCTCAATGAATGTTAATATCTCCAATAATTGTCCTACGGGTGTCCTATATAAAAATAGGCACAATTAGGCACTGCAGAACAAATTGCAGTATCCTCTGGTTGTGAAAACTATCAACTTCAGATGCCCAGGGATAGAGTTTGTCTTTTTTTTGCAACCCCAGTTTTAAGGTCTTTGTAATGATTGAAAATTGGGCCTTATAGTACAACAGAGTGTCGTATGGAAACGTCTTGTTTTGGAAAAAGAAAAACAATTTAAATGTATTTTTATTCCTGAAAACGAAAATATTATTACACATTGAAAAGAAAATTTGTTGTAAATTTCATTTGATTTTCGTTTGTAACTTTGTTATTTTTCATTTTACGACTAACGTGTACGGGATCAAAGTTGTAGAGAATTTAATTTGCAACATAAAAATGTTTTGAAGTTTTTCTGTAGGGCCTATAGTTTGCCAGATAAATTAGGAAACCCCTTTGTACTACTCTTTTCAAGATGGCGGCCGCAAGACAAGGTCTTGGATCCCACAAACTTGGATTTAACTTTACATAACCCCCCCCCCCCTCGACATCTATAAAATAAAAAAGCGTCCTCTGACAAATGCACGCTAAGCCCAAAAAAATGTAACATTTCAATGGACTATTCCGTGTCTTCTGATTTAGTGTAAACTTAATTACATCAGGTTACGTCAGCGTGATGTTAAATTTTAACTGACATCAAAAGTGTAGTTACAAAACTGTCTTTCAAATTAATATTTGTTATCCATGTTTAATTTTATAATACATAGATATGTAAACATACATTTAACTTTTCGAAAAATTCAAAATTTACAGAATATTTATACATTAAAATTAAACTACAGTTTACGGATTTTATCGAGTTATATTGGTTTCACTTAGTTTACATTTAAACCGAATGATCTAGAAACTACATTTTTAATTTATTACTAGCCGACGATTCGAATACTTTACATGTCACGGCAGACTGAGGTGATATTTGTCTTTTTCTTGAATGCATAAGTTATCTCAAAGTACCCAAACATTTTTCAACTATTGGTGTTACTATTTATGCAGAATGCGTTCACTTTGTCCTTCTTGGGTTTCATTAGCCTTATGAAAGGGTCCCAAGCTGGAAGAACTTTCCAACCGTCTTCCCTATTGAAATTAGGGTGTATATTAATTTCAACAGCCTCACGTATCATCCTTGGAAGAAAACGGTGTTCTTTTGCGAGTATCTGTGGTTCATGAAATCGCGGATAGTGGTTGGCTCCTTGTTCACATACAGCAAACTTTGTTGAGCGTTTATGTTTTATGTCAGCCATATGATCTTTAATTCGAACGCCTATGCTTCTCTTGGTTTGTCTAATGTATGAGAGCCCAAATTCACAGAATATTTTGTAGACACCAGCCTCTTACAAGGATAACTGACACTTGACAGTTGGTAAGAATTGACATATCTTTGTTGGCGGCTTGTAGTAAGTTTTGATTGAAGATCGCTTCAAGATGCAGCAAATTTTGTCGGTCACGCCCTTGATGTACGGGAGGATAGCAGGTTGTCTTTCTACTTTAGCTGGTTTTTCTTTCTTCTTGGATCTGTGACGGTGGCGCGGCGGTCGGATCTTGTTGTCTTGCAGAACTTGCCTGACATGTTGAAGCTGCCTGTGCTGAACAGCGTCCAGGTGTTTCTTGGCACAGATCCCCGGGCTCTCTGAAACAGAGACATTCCTACGGTACCTAACTGTTTAGGATGGTGGTGAGATTCACCGTTTAAGTACCTATTTTTTTGTGTCTTTTTCCTATACACAGTGTGGCTCAAATAGTTGTTTTTATTCCTGATAACAAGTACATCTAAGAAAGCTCAAAAATTGTTTGCCTCTAACTCCATTGTGAATTGTATTTGGTTATTAATGTATTTAAAATGTTTTAGGAAAGCATTAACTCTATCTGTTGATAAAATTGTAAAAGTGTCATCTACATACCGCTTGTAGAACCTCGGTGTAATCGTGGCAGTCTTAATACAATTTGAAATCCTAAATCCTACTTCCGCAAAATGCCTAGGACGGCAATAAACTCAAGTCCATGAATGCTGGCCATTACACGAAATATTGTTCGAAAATGGAATTGGCGGTTGAGAATACAGCGAAGGAAGGGGTGGGCTTTTGAGATTGGCTCTCGACGGTGGGAAGTGTTGACATCTTCAGACACCTTACTAACCTGCCCATCGCGGACAATTGAACAAATTAACTCACTTTTGAATTCTGAAATGGGACCTCTATTACCAGTTAGGAACGAGTTCTATAAGCCGCTTCTACTCTCCGTTAAGAAGATTTTTAAAATACTTTTGAAATAAATGGGTGGGAACTTTAATTGACATGGTAATAATATATTTAAGTTCCTAAACTCTTTATTTGTCTAGATTAACGATGTATCTAAAAATACATAACAAACTTCGGCAAATCGCTTACAAAAAATTGCCCCGAAATGCCGGCAAAACGTGTGACCTCTTTTCTACGTGATCAGCAAGTATTCACAAAAAGATATCGGAACGACGACATGTCCCGTTAATACACAATATTATAAAACATTTTTAGTCTCTACTCTAAGATTACGGTGTACCTTTTTGTTTTGTAAAACAATACGAGGACTCCTAGAAAGGGGAATCTAATATATAGAGCATAAAATATGATGGGCATAGATGAAGGGAAGCGTTTTCACGAGCTTTTGACATCCTATACAAATAAGCTGATATTGTGTTGCGGAGATGTGGGTACTACGCGATATGTAGGGCAGGCACCTCTGCGCCTCACCACAGCGTAAGTGCACAGATTAAACAAACACACACCAGCATGTGTAAACCTTTTCTTACGTCTGTAGTGGCATCTCATCGATTTTGTTTTGTTACAAAACTACATCTAAACTTTAGCTGTTGTATTCCGTATTCGCTAACAGTTTTAGTTTTGGCAAACGCCCCGCAAAGTATTGCATCGTTATAAATTTTGACGCGTGGCACTGACAAACGCCGGCATGTAGAGATTTTTGCAAGTGACGTCACATACAATGAAAAGTAGGGACGCGGTGTGCGCCGAATATTGCCATGGAGCGCTGAGGGAACTGATCGAACAAGGACAATGCTTTTTTACAACAGAGTTTTGATTATACAGCTGTGGTACTGGAGCTTTAAAGAGAGGAGATTAGTTTGTCTGATAATTTCGTCCGCTTTATACAGTGCCCCTAGAGACCATCCGGTTTGGCAAGTCAATGTAATTTATTAGTAACGGATAACATTTGTTAACACCTAAATGTGGTCTTATTATTAATGTTATTCGGTTTTATTTGTCCATAAATTGTTTAAAGCAAATAAATTTTTACAATTCGAATATCGGGTGCATGCAAAATAATCTCGGCTTATCTCATTATTATCTACAATCAGATTTACAAAAATGTCCATCGTAAATGTGAGAATGTCGACCAGCCAAAGTCAGCAAAATATTTCATGAAACAATGATAACATTGTTTTGTTTGTTTATGAAAAAATAAAGTTGTGTACATAAGAGCGCTACTTCATCAAATGCACCTTGCTAATCCCCATTTGGAATCGAAGTTCTAAATTTATGAGTGTATAAAACGAAGTGAGATTTATTTTGGGTGGTGTCGCGCGCAGATTTGAAGTTTTAATGCGAAGGAGTCCGGTTGTGTAGTAATTAGGAGGTGAGTACGCGTCGCATGGGCTGCGGCGGCGCGACGGTCGATAGCGGAGCGACAGGCGGTGCCGGCCCGGGTCACGCCTGCTGGATCGATAGCGGCGCGGCGGCGGCGGCGGGAGCACACGACGCGCCGGCACGCGGCAGCCACCGGACAAGCGACTTGGCAGTGAGCCGCGCGACACCGGCGGCAGGCGGCAGGCGGCGAGCGAGCGAGCGCGGCCGGTTCACACACGCGCGAGCTCCCATGCGACTCCCGCTCGCGACATGACCGGCGCCCGCCCCCGCAGCGCGCCGCTGCTGCTGGCGCTAGCGGCCGCCTTTCTACCGCAAGCCAACCATGTCGCGTGAGTTCAACCACTACTTACTTACACTTTCTCGCACTTTTGCCTATTTTAACTGATGGACGTAAAAGTTTACTACATTTCGCTGATAAGCTCGCCTCGTAAATCTTGGCGAGTAAATGGAATGCATTAGGTTTACGATGCATGACAACGTTATTGTAATTCACTGTTCCGTTGATAAAGTCTATATTTTACGCCATTATTATAAAATAAATAAAGATTTACTCCCAGCGTAAATTTTAAACAAGTTTCAGAAGCTGTGACTTTTAAATAAAATATGTATGAATTTTATCTTAAGAGCTATGTAAAATAATTATAAAATTTTAATAAGATATTTTGTGTGTACGGCGGTTAAATTTTAAGTGATCATGAATACTTTATAACACGTGAAGCGCCGGTAATTTGTTAACTGGAAACTTATTTTAACTATCGCCAGAATTGTAGAATATTTTTTGGTGAAATTTTATTATATAAATACCTATAGTTTTTACTGTGAATTTTGTGTTTGAGATAGGTAATTTAATTTCATTTTAAATATACTACGTGCTCGTAAGAAGGCACATGTTTATCGCTTGGATTTTAATAAATTGTTGAGTGAAAATTTGTTCAATACGAAACCGTAGGAGAGTAATGACTAAAATAAATCTTTTGGTGAAAACTTGAATGCAAATACTCGAATAAATTCAGTATGCGCATTTATTTCACGCATTCGGTTTTATCTTACAAATCCGCTGACGACAATAAAAGAATAACAATAATGTACATACATATGTATACATCAGGTACTGAAAATAATGTAACATTTAACTTAATTTATTCAGAAACGTATATTTTACGTTATATACGTGAGCACCCCTATTTTCGTTCAATATGTGGACGGAATATGTAAATGTTCGTAGAGGAACCGAATCATGCGCCAAATCTTCTAAAGAAGTTTTTACATGTACGATGAAATATGAACTGGAAATATTCAAGCTGTTACTTTTTTTTAAACGCCTTGACGTCATTAGCGTACCTTTCTATGTAATTTACTTCATTGTTGCGCATAATGCCCACACTCGCAATTAACGAACTAAGGTTAACATGGAATATCACTGAAGCAAATAAGAATTTGAGTATGGCACTCAGTGATTATACCAATACAGTTCCTTCATATTTATCTGATCGCTTTGGTTTAGATCATCGGTATTTCGAAGCCTTATTTTGTAATGAAATTGTGATGCATCTGAAAATTAAAGTGTTTGGATATGGCGCATTTTACTTTGATATTACACCAACAAAGTTGTTTAATTTGGTCAGATAGACAGCTTAAAATCTTATTAGACATTTTGCCTCAGGCGGCTTTCGCCTAAGTAATTAAAAATCCTGGGCCGCTTATTTGGCAAACTTTGGTACTTTTTGTGCAATTTCATAAAGATATAACATTTGGTTATAAGTACAACGTAGCTTAATTCATTTACCGTACATATGAGAAATTGCATAGCATGGTACTTTCGTGTTGAGCCAATATTGACATTAAGGGAATCGCGTGAGGTTAGTGTTTGTGTAGCCGTACCTACCTACTTATTATAGAAAGTAGATGAAACAAAGTTATAAGTGGTACTCTTAATTGATTAGATTGGAAGGTACTGCTGTTTGTTTCTAAGGGGTTTATATTAATAGCTAATAGCAACTTAACGGTAATAATATTATGATAAACGCCGAAAAGATTATTTCATTGAATTATGTTTGGAGATACAGCTATGTTTATTGAATTACGGATGCTTAGATTGTTTTGAAACACTAACTCAATGAATTAGTTGCATTATTTTCCTTTTCAGAATATAAATACAAATATTTATAAATACTTAGGAACGCCTTAATATTATTATATTAATATTTATAAAAAGCTAACTGAATTTGTTTTTTTTCGTAAACATGTTTTCAGAAATAGCAACATTATAACACCATTAGCATATTTTGAGTATGATTCACAACGCAAAATGTGCCTCACACTATCGCAATATCAAAGTCAAATTTGAATAATTCATAATCATGTTAACGAGTTTCCAATAACGAACTGAGCTTATATTATACAGACTCGTGTGGCCGTAGAATCAATTTGGGATATTTTAATTACGAAATGTCTGCTGATATTTACTTAGACTTTTATTTATTCAATTCAGAGTAATTGGAAATGTATGTAAATAGGTTTTACCATTTTTTTTATTAATAAGACAATCGTATTACTTAAAGGGCGCAGTTTTTGTTTATCAGATTATTTTTAATTAAATAAATTCACGATTCTACGGTAGTCTCGGCTTCAAAACTTTCTTTATTTCATATTAAATGCGATCCAAATATCAAAACGCTTCTGTCACATATATATATCAAGATTGTGACAGTATCTACTGTGACAATTCAAACCATCTCCATGGAAGCTCGCCAGACATCTCATTAGTGATCGTCGTAGAATCTTAAATAATAAACATACAGGTACTCCGACTCTTCCACTAACACAAGCATCACGTCCCCTCGTGAGATACCGATCTACCTCGATAATCCAGCCTTTTAACAAACACGACCATGCTCTGTATAGAATAAACCTAACTTCATTGTTATTTTATCTAATCTTTCTCTCCATATTCACAAAATAAAAAAAGATAACACCTAAATTATATTCCCCATCTTACACCAAACCTTTGATCATGAATTTACCTTTTTGTTAGTAATTATAAAAACAGTTTAGGTGTGAAAGGGACCGCACAAAGCCGTATCACACCCTCATATTTTTTAATTAGGATTTTTCGGAAGTGGTGTCACGCGTTTGTTCTAAAGAGAGGTTGAGTTTCTCTCCCCGTGGTAACAATACAAGCCTTTGAGCATTTGCGACTGCATTGTTTCACAATAATAATGATCAGAACAACCTCCACAGCCATACAATTAAAAAGATATGATTTACGAGAAAACCTGCAACAAGAAACTGAAATATGCCAGCAAATTCACGGCAACATTACTATGTTTAATACTGTGCAGCTATTAACACAGTGTAGTTACTCGACACGAACTAGGTTATCGTGTTATATCTCTAATAAAAATAATAAAATAAAATAGCCAATGTTTATGTAATTAAACTTTTATACTGAAAAAGTATTCAAGTCCGATTTTTTAGCTTCCACGAGTTGACGTAGCGCGCAGAACTTGTATTTGCATATACGATCGAGTGCTCACGCGACGCCACACACGCGAACCAGTATTTAACTGTCAACTTTACTAGCCTTAGGTATTAAATTAATTTTTGGAGTAACGCACATGATACGTATTACAATCAAAGCACGGCTCACGCGCCTTCGTGACGAAACATAAGTGCTCACTTGAGGAATAAAAGGATATTAGGGTCCTTGACCCGTTATGGTAGAGATTTCGGTTAGTAACAGCATGCTTATGACTAAGTTATATTACGTTAATAACTTTGTAGCGGGAATTTCGGGAATAGCGTCGGGGAACAGACGGTCGTTACAACTTTCTCCAGAGCGGCAAATCTTTGTGTACAACAATGAGTACAATTGGGGACAGTAACAAAATAATTTGGAGGACCGAATGTGGGTGGCACGTTACCTTTTTCCTTCGTGAACAGGCAACTAAATGATAGCGACATGTATATGTAGCGCCCCTGCTTACTGACATACTCAGCGATAAATGCGCTGAATTTAAAAATACTTGTGCCACATGCGCATTATTTGAATGCTTGCTTTGAAAACTCGTACAAGCATTAAGGCATATCTGTGGGAGAAATATAAAAATTGAATTATAATAGGCAAATATGGCAACCAGTACAATAACATTCTGAATTATAATATTTACTATAGCTGTCGTTAAAACCGATCGAGATACGACAACAGCAGCTTATGTACGAAATACCTTAATATGTATGTATCTCTATTTTTAGTCGAAACTCAACCTTCAGCTATACAAACATTTGGTTTGTATACTAGCCTACAGCTGTATAAAAACGAAATATTTATGTTCGTGGTGAAAGGTATAAAACGTCTAGAAGCGACATGACTCTTGGCTTACTCGCTCGAGGTCCCCGGGAGATTACTCGTAACAGCTTTCAAAGGAAAACTTTAATAGATTGATCCTGAAATTCTTTGATCGCTCGACCTACGCTTTGTAATTTTACCACGGATTGGATTTTAATATGGATTACTTATGTTTTGTGGCTAGGCGTAGCGTGTCGTGACTTGCTGTTCGTAACAGATCGGCAAGGCTAATATACGCGTAATTATTACTTACCATTGTTTAAGAGTACCTAGTGAAATATTTTAAGTATATCAGTACTTATTATTATAGTAAACTAGCTAACTCGGCGAACTTCGAACCGCCATATATGTATTATACATATAAACCTTCACCTTGAATCATTCTATCTATTAAAAAAACCGCATTAAAATCCGTTGCGTAGTTTTAAAGTTTTAAGCATACATAGGGACAGACAGACAGAAGACAGACTTTGTTTTATACTATGTAGTGATACAGATTATATTATTCCAAATTAGTGTAAAATTTGCGATAGGATGCATCTTTAAAAGCAGTACATCAACAATATATTTTTTACAAAGCCGTGATACGAAGCTACGCGAAAACCGAAGTTTCATTCGAGAAATTGTATAAGAAAGGTAATCCTTGAGCAAGAGGACTCAAGATTATCCCAAGCGATTAGGATTTGAGAGTTAGGAATTTTATTAATGGCCCAAAAGAAATAAAAATCTTGTTAGGGAAAAATGAGTTTACATATAAAATGCATGGCTACGTTTTATGCCGCAGTCATTGTATTGATTATAAATTCTTTGCTAAACTGGGATTGGATGTTTGTTGTTTCGTGAAAGGGAATGAGACTTCAGCGCGTAGTGTACTCGCAGATATACAAATGTATTGATTGTTAGTATAAGCTATTTTAGCAACGATGTGAGTGAAAAAATACCGATTTATTTATGACCAAAAAATAAGCGATATTTTTTTATTCGGACAACTAATAGATATGCCTAAAATTTGTTATTTTTATTTACGATTATGGTTTTAATTACGTCGATCTATCAAATTAGGTGTTACCTTGGATCTTTGCTTGTTTCACTATGTCTAAATGCAAGTAATTTAAAACGAATGCCTTATCTTTCTTCTTATGTACTCACATTGTATTTACTAGAAAATTAATAAATTACTCTTTAAATTAGTATTAATCGGAAAAAAAAACTTTAGTATAATATTCAGCTATTGAATTTGAGGTTTATTGTGAACAAGTAATTAAAATAAATGGGGTGATTTTTTCTTCTTTCTTAAACAAGTATGAAAGACGAATAATTAGGTATACATTGAAAATATATCGATAACCTGGATAAGGTGTATATAATAATATTTATTTTAGTGTCTATATATTATATTTACAATAAACATTTAATGTTAATACCACTGCTAAGAAATAATAGCCAAACATTTATAAATTTGCACCATTCCGCGTGATCATTAATCTGGACTAATTACCACAGCGCAGCCGAACTCGGTCGCCTATTTTGCATCATACGTTCAGGTAGTAAAGTGTCGGCTCCCTGCCAACTGTGTTTACTGCAAGAACATTTGCTACATAGCCGGCTTATTATGCCAAGCGCCACGCAAATGTCACTGTCAATAAGCCCTCTCAAAAACGTGTGCCTGAGGTCCAAGTGCTTTTGCAGTCTAGTTGAACTAAAAAATGAAACTGAAAATATTATACGTATTGAAACAAATCTACGCTGACCTTTTGAGTCCGTTGGTATTATGCCTTGATGACGCAAAATACAACAACACTTATATTCTACATATGTAGCTATTTAGCTAAATTACGCACTCATGAGTAATCTCAAAATAATGGTTATAATATATGCCTATTCTATAATATTCCACATATGACACATACGACAAAAAATACGCTTAGTCTTTTTATATCTTCATATCTGAATAACTGATGAAAATAAATTTAATGAGTCGTGGTAATTCGATTACATTTCGATGTACTCAAATACCTATAGATTCACCAATTATTTACGAAGAGGTCTTTGATAATAATGATTTATTTAAAATCAACACCTACACGAATGATTGCTTTGATAGTCACACTCAAAATTTATGATTAAACTTCATTCAGACACACTTCTTTTAATCAATTGTTTTGATATTCTCAAAAAAATTAGTAAAGGGAAACATAATCATCGAATAGAAAATACATATGTTTCAACGTTTACTACTCTCTATAAATCGAAATAGCTATTCAAACCACTATCAAACTACATATCAAATCTACCTAGAAACTGCTTATTACTTACCTTGCGAGAACTGTTAACAGAATAATCGATTACAACTTGCTTTATGAAACTGCAATTTTCTAGACATTGTGTTTCAATTGCAGCTCTTTAATTCAAGACATGGTTGACGCTATAATTTTGTAAATTACAGGCACATTTGAGGGGGCTGATATCGCTGGTAAGGCATAAATTGCCAATTACAGTTTTGTAAACATTATGAATGAATGATCCAGTGGATTTATAAAGCTTGGTTACTTACATTGATGCAATGTTTACACCTAAAATGTTTTTCTGTGGTTGAGTTTGTGCAAAAAAGGTTCTTCACGCTCTTGATAAGGAAAAAAATACTAAACGTGTCTTTAAATCAATAATTACTAAATCGGCCAGAAAAATATTTTTATTTTGTTAGTTTTAGTGACGAATATTATAGGCTTTGAGATATTGCATCGCGCCATTTTAGAGCAAAACAAAATATAAATACATAACAAGTAGGTATTATTAGTAAAATAAAACAAGCATCTATTTCGACAAACAATGAATATTTCAATATTTTTATGTCAAATAAGTCAAAATTCTGATGTTTCTGTTATAAACAAACAAGTATAATTCCCAAGTTAGGATCCTTAAAACTCATATTTGTAGTACGTCTGCTACACATGTACAACTCATTATTTTTGTTTTGCCTGCGGCTTTGCTATTGAGAAAATAGATATATGTATTTCCTTTCAACTCGGCATATTTCCTATAAAATTCGTTGCGATTTCCAGTTTAATTTTGCCCGGGACTGTAATGTCACAACTCAATGCCTTCAATAAAGCTGCTGCTAAATCTGGTTATACGGGTGATAGAATATTGGGCATGTAGAAGAGGGTAAGGCAAAGGAATATGATTAATAGACATCATACAGCAATGTGAAACATATTTTATGGTTTAATTAAACAGTTCATTTTGTCATCTCCAGATCTTTGAAAACTTCATAACATTTGCCAAACGCAACTTCAAACAGCTAAACAATAATGCAACAAATAAATATGTACTCTATATATATCATTATATTTATACCGAATGATACATTACCTAATTTAGTCTAGTTGTGGATGATGTCAATCACACAAAATTAAGCGTTTTTGAAGATATAAGTAGAATACAAGTACATACAAGTTCGGATCGATTGCTTGATAAGCTAATTTGTAACTGATTTCAACCAGATTAATTATATATATTTGTACGTATAGTTTTATTGTAATTTGATCACGAGACTCGAATTATACGAAATCAGGCCAAAATCATATTTGAACCGAGTCAATAAAATGAATTACAAATATAAACCATAAATATAAAAATAGTTCAAGTGAATCACTATTAATCCTTAGCAACGCTATGCAATAATATAAGCTGATTTATAGCTTATACTCATGCGTAGCGTTGAAGAATACTTTCTCAATATTTTGGAACAGTTCATGGAATTGTACAGTGATACAATAGAATATTTGTCGCTATGAAAATTAACAACGCAAAACCAGAATGACTGAAAATGGTGACCCCAAAAAGTGTCTAGAAATAAGTTAGTGTCAAGCATCCACCCGTACCATGTGGGTGGGACTTGTTTATCAAGTAAAGGTCAATATTGTTAATAAAGTGTATAAATAAAATATTATGTTATATATAGCTTTATGATGATGGAGGCATCATCATAAGGCTATATATAACATAAAATACCAAACTTCACACGCCTGACATTGAGTATTTTGAATAAATGTCTCAAATGGAGATCGATCTACATAATTTAGTTTCTCGAACAGAATATTTTTGGTATTTAGTTTAGTACACAAATTGTTGCACCAAGCCAGGTGGGTGCAACGTAAGAAGTTAACCCGGCAAATGCGGATGAGGTATGCTAGTTGGAATGTTGGGACGATGAGTGGAAGAGCCAGGGAGATAGCAGATGTACTTAAAATACGACGGATAAATGTGGCGTGCTTTCAGGAAACCAAGTGGAAAGGCACAAAAGCGAGAGAGATTGGTGAGGGATACAAGTTTTACTACAGCGGCAGTGATGGAAAAAGAAATGGTGTGGGAATTGTTTTAGATAGTAATTTAAAAGAAAGAGTGATGGAAGTTAATAGGGTAAATGATAGACTGATAGTTGTAAAAGTTATGTTCGAAAATGTGATGCTGAATATTATAAGTGTATACACATAGGCAGGATGTGATGAAAGGGTGAAAGAGAAGTTTTGGGAGGATTTTGACTGTGTTTTGATGAATATCCCAGTGCATGAGGAAATGTATGTTGGTGGCAATTTTAATGGCAATGTAGGAAGAAAGAATAATGGCTATGAAATAGTGCACGGAGAATGGGCATTTGGTAATCGCAATAACAATCAAGTTACAATCGGCAATTGCTTTTGACCTGGCGGTTGCCAACACATGGTTCCAGAAGAAGAGTGGCCACTTAATTACATATAAAAGTGGCAATCACACGACTCAAATCGATTACTTCCTCGTCAGACGCAACAACCTCAAATACGTCAAAAACTGCAAAATCATACCCGGGGAAGATCTAGTATCGCAGCACAAGCTCCTCATTATGGTAGTTGCTATAGAAGTAATATGCAACAGAAAGAAAGAGCGACCACCCCCTAAATTTAAGTGGCACTTCTTGGAAAGGCCAGAATATGAAAGGAAATTTAGAGAGCGAGTTGTGAATGAATGCTTGAGTGAAATGGCAGGGTGTATCAGGAGTACAGCGAAAGATATTTTAGGAGAATCAAAAGGAAAAGTTACGATAGATAGAGATACATGGTGGTGGTTGACAGAAGTACAAAAGGTTTTGAAGGATAAGAAGATGAAATTCAAGGAATGGCAATGTGTGGATGAATTGAATGTCGGCCTGAAACAAGAAAAGAAGGTAGAGTATGATGAGCTAAAGAAAAAAGCCAAGAAAGCCGTTGTTTTGGCAGAAGCAGGAGAGCTTACATAATAACTTAGAGAGTCCGGCGGGCCAAAAACAACTATACCGGCTAGCTTAAGCTAGAGCGAGAAAAGCAAGGGATGTATGTAACATGAAGTGTATAAAGACGAAAATGGGACGGTACTTTGCGCGGATGACAAAATAATAATAAATAATAAATAAATAATATTCTACCACATTCACACAACACCATCTAGTCCCAAACTAAGCAGAGCTTGTACTATGTGTACTAGATAATGGATAAACATACATATATACTTTTTTATGTAAATACATACATATTATACATAGAAACACCCAGACCAAGACAAACATCCATGTTCATTTACACAAATGTTTGACTTGATCGGGAATCAAACCCGCGACCTTTGACGTAGCAGTCGCTTACACTCCCGGTACGCCAACCGGCCGTCGAAAATTAAGGATAGATGGAGGAATTACTTTGCGAGACTGATGAATGAAGAAAATAATTGGAGTGGTGTGCGTGAGAATATACCTGCGCATGAGGGGCTAATAAGAAAGGTAAGTATGGATGAAGTGAGGGTAGCAGTAAATTGAATGAAGAATGGAAAAGCTGCGGGGCCGGATGGAATACCAGTTGAAATATGTAAGATACTACAGGTAGACGGATGGAAGTGGTTAGCTTTATTCTTCAATAAGTTGTTGGTGGAAGAAGCCATACCTGATGAATGGTGTAGCAGTTCGCTGGTGCCCATCTATAAAAGCAAAGGTAATGTGCTGGAGTGTAATAACTATAGAGGAATAAAGCTAATTTCACATAGTATAGCTATATTGCTTGGGAGAAAGTAATTGAACGACGATTGAGAGAAGAGAGTGTAATTTCACAAAACCAATTCGGTTTTATGCCTGGTCGAGGTACAACATATGCCATTTTCGTGATTCGCCAACTATGCGAAAAGTACAGAAGTGCACATAAAAACTTGCACATGGTTTTTGTGGATCTCGAAAAGGCATATGACCGAGTACCGCGTGAGGTTTTGTGGTGGGCCCTTAATAAGAAAGGGGTGCCTGGGAAGTATGTACAGTTGATCTGTGCGATGTACAGAACCCATGGCCGGTCTACAGCGGGCAATACCGGCAACTTCAATGTGGCTGTAGGCTTGCACCAGGGGTCGGCTCTTAGCCCCTGGTGTATGCTATTCGCCGACGTCATTGTGTTAATTGCCGAGAGTGGCCTTGAGGTCCAGAGCAGACTGACAAATTGGTGGCCAAGACTAGTGTCCATACCCTTGCTTCAGAGCCCATATCAGTCTGCTCCGACTTCTGGTACCTCGGGTCACTTATTCAAGGGGACTGTGAAATAGACCGCGATGTCACGCACCGGATCAACTCAGAATGGATGAAATGTGTTTGAACGTTGAATCAACAACCAACTCGTTCGCTACCTAGAAGATCACTCTCTCATCAGTGATCGTCAGTATGGCTTCAAACCGAAACAATTAACGGGTGATCTTCTAGCGTATGTCACTCACCTTTGGTGTGAGGCGATGGACAGGCATGGGGAGTCATTGGCTATTAGTCTCGACATCTCCAAAGCCTTCGATAGAGTCTGGCATCGTGCGCTTCTTTCCAAGCTTCCAGCCTACGGCTTGCCGCCTCAATTGTGCAACTGGGTTGCCAGCTTCCTGCATGAGCGCCGTATACGAGTCCTTTATGACGGTGAGTCATCGAAATTTCTCCAGGTGAATGCTGGTGTGCCTCAGGGGTCCCTGTTATCACCCACGCTTTTTCTTCTGCATATCAATGATATGCTCACTTTTGGGGGCACACATTGCTATGCAGATGACATTTCTGTATATGGGCGATATCTCAGACACCCTGCGGCTAAGCAAGCCGATACTGAGGAGTATAGGCGAACACTTGTTGCTGAGCTTGACCGGGTTCTGAATTGCATCTCGCATTGGGGTGATGAGAACCTGGTCGAGTTCAACGCCAAGAAAACACAGGTGTGCGCATTCTTAGCCAAGGTATCTCCATTCCTTCCCCATCCCTCTCTTCTGGACACTCCACTACCAATTCAAGACAGCCTCAATTAGCCTCCTAGCCTCCTAGATTTCTGCGTATGTCCATACCCAGGATGGGTATGGACATACGCAGAAATCTCAACCAGAAGAACTACATCGAGGGTGTCATCAAATCCGCATCTCGGAAACTCGGAGTCCTGAACAAGGTGAGGAGGTTTTTCACGCCGGAGCAGTTATGTCTGTTATACAAGACCCAGGTTCGCTCCTGCGTGGAGATAGAGACGCCCTCGATAGGTTGCAGCGGAGTGCTGTCCGTATCATCGGGGATCCAGAGGCCACTAAGACTCTTGAGTCACTGCAATTACGCAGAGACGTGGCCTCAATGGCTGTCTTCTACCCCATCTATCACGGTGAGTGCTCCGAAGAGCTCTTTCAACTAATCCCACCCTCTCCTCTCCTATCCCGAACGACATGTGCTGGGTTGAGGTGCCACTCTTACAGGCTAGAACAGATACCGTCACGCACCAAACGGTTCGGCGCCTCTTATCTCTGCCGTACCATTAAGATGTGGAACTCTTTACCAGTCCACGTGTTTCCCTCCACTTTTGATCCCGGGTCCTTTAAGCGGGGCGTGAAAAAGCTTTACTCAAGGCCGTCAAGGTGAGGGCCATCATGCCATAATGCCATGCTGGCTGCTGGGATGATGGCCCTCACTATGTGACTTCACTGACTGCTTAACATCAGGCAGCATGGAGTCAATTTGTTCGGCAGAAAAAAAATGGCGACAGGTCACAGGAACAACTTACGACCCACGAATGCTCCTAAAACTAAAGGCCAAAATATACAAATCCGTTATAAGACCTGTCGCACTGTATGGATCGGAATGCTGGGCCGAGGGCCATCATGCCATAATGCGATGATGGCTGCTGGGATGATGGCCCTCACTATGTGACTTCACTGACTGCTTAACATCAGGCAGCATGGAGTCAATTTGTTTGGCAGAAAAAAAAATGGCGACAGATCACAGGAACAACTTGCGACCCACGAATGCTCCTAAAACTAAAGGCCAAAATATACAAATCCGTTATAAGACCTGTCGCACTGTATGGATCGGAATGCTGGGCCATGAAGAAGAAGGATTAAAGAAGATTACATGTAGTAGAGATGAGGATGTTGAGATGGATGTGTGGAGTGACAAGGATGGATAAAATTAGAAATGAATAGGTATATTAGGGGAAGTTTAAAAGCTGCACCGCTGCAAGAAAAGCTGAGAGGAAATCGTCTAGCGTGGTATGAGCATGTAATGAGGAGGGATGAAAAGCATGTGACTAGAACGATGATGAATATAAGAGTTGAAGGATATAAGGCAAGAGGAAGACCAAAGGAAAGATGGATGGATTGTGTGAAGGATGACATGAATGAAAAGGAAGTGAATAATCAGATAACGTCTGATAGGAAAGAATGGAAGCGAAAGAAATTCTGTGCCGACCCCAAGTAATATGGGAACAGGCATTATTTAGCAAGATAATTACTCAAAGATTAAAATATACTTTTATTTTAAGCCCAGCTCTATCCTTAAGAAGTTTATTTAACACTTGATAGCCATTATATATTTACCACTTTGTTGTGAACATTCACATAACAAATAGCGTAGCTCTACGAAAGCTCGATATCTTCACCATAGGCGATGTAGAACACCCACCTACATATTATGTGGGTTAAAATTAAGGCATTAGGAATGTTGCTCAAACTCAAATATTAATTTAATTCTATATATATTATTTAAATAAATTAAACACGTTAAGAAGGAGTAGTTAATAAAAGAATATATTCTTTAATACATAGTTTCGCAACAAAGCATGAAAAAATCAAATGGCTTAACAAGAAGTAGAGTCTTCATTAGACGAATCAGGCAAGATACCTGTGGCTTTTTTTAAGTGCCGAATTGTTTACAACATTGCAAGTTTAAATTACTAAGTACAACGCATTTTTTCGTTGATGAGCTGACGCATCCATGATATTGTCAAATAATAATAAATGTATGTAACAATAATATAAGAGTACTACTCATAGAACTTTCATACAAATACAGCAACTCAATCTAACAATAAAACATTAAAAATATTATATTATGAAAACTAGTCTGTGGATAGGCAATAGTCTCGCCGCCTATTACATTGAGACCAAAACATTACTGGTAAAGTGTGGGTGTGCAATACACCTCTGCCAACCCCTTCGGGGATAACGGCGTGAAGTTATGTGTGTATATACAATAGTATTATGTAGTCTGTCGAAATGAAGAAATTAATCCCAAGTATGTTTGTTTTCCTTATAATCCAACACCGAAAAGTCACACAGTCATGATGACATTGCGATTTGTAGAAAGCACTGGTTCAGTTGTAAGATTCGTCTGTTCTAATTTATAATATAGGTACAGTAATAACATCTCCCTCTGTGTCTCTCTTTTTCTCTAATTTAAGTGAAAGGCACTTGTCGGTGTAGCGATTTCTATTTCTCTCTATCAAGGGCCATAAACTGAAAATAGTTTTCGCAATTCTTAAGTAAGATGTTACTATAAGAAATTCACAAAAATAAATACTTCTTAATATTAATATTTGTCTCCTTTAAAATATCGTAAGATTTTACTGCTGCACGTACGTGGCCACCTATTAAATTGGCGCTAAGTAAGTTATAAAGAAGTAGGTGTAGGTATAACTTAATTGACGCGCAGAATGGAACGACCTTGTTACGTGCAGTTGCGGCATCGATAGACCTGGCAATTAGATACGTTCAATATTATATTAATATGCAATGCTTGCTGAGGTCAGACAATAGTTATTTTAGAATAGCTAATATTCTGTAAAATGTCGAGCTTAAGAGCACCTCTAGGTGTTTAGTTGTGCGATAAATCAGCATTTAAAATGGATAGTACATTAGTAGAATATCTAATTTACTCTATGCTGAATTACGTTAATAATACAAATAATCAATTGATTCCTGACGAGATAGGCATATGCTTAAAGATGGAGAAGAGAGAAGAGATAAATTGCAGCATAGCCGACTCAACGTAAACTGCTTGAACTAGAAAGTGGATACCAGGCTACAATTCTTCCAAACTCAGCAGCGGCTTAACGCAAGTATGTCTAGAATTATGATGTACCTATATTATGATATACATTTCCGTACTTAATAGCGATAGAGCACCATACTGTAAATTAGTCATGCATTCATTCAGTTATTGATTTATGTGATAGTGTTAAAGTAATATTGATGAGATTAAATATGCAACAGCCAACGGGAATGTAGTCGTGATAGTCTGAAATTATAATTGATTTTATTTACGAAGACATATTTATACCTTGACATTTTAAAATTTCTACTTAAATCCGAGAAGACCGAAAACATTAAAATATTTAGTAAACTTTGATATTTGCTGTTTTTATATGTCTATACAATATCGTTGCGTATAGAAATTCGGCCATATTGCAAGCAAGTCTTCTATTTTCAAGCGAGAAATGAGCGAACAAGTAGATTTCAAAATTTCCTGCTTGGTCACTCACTGGACCTTTCACATTTATATTTATATTGATTTACATTTAGAAAACAAAACACAGCAACGTCACTGAACTTCATTCATACGTGTGATGATCGAATGTGCAAAAGATCGTAGTTAAGATAAGCCGTTGGCCGACGCTACTTTACTATAGAAGTATAGAAGAATCAAGATTTGATGTGTGTGTCAGAGCTTGGGCGATGAAGATTAGTCAAAACGAATAGCTTTAGGATGGACAATATATTAAAAAGAAACGGTTCAATACCCTTGAATTGGTAACACCAATAATAAGCGATCAGCTAACTCACTTGGGCTTGTTTACAAATGGTAATCTATATCTATGTCTAAATCTGAATATTTGAGACCCAGCATTTATTAAACTTGGCGCCTATAATTTTACCAATAATTTTTTTAACATATGTATATATGAGAGAATACTCCTATAGTCTTGAAAATGGTTGCACACCCCGTATTAGTGATGCAGTTTGACCGGGGCAGTCAATCTTCTATGAATAAATCAGCATTATTAATACTGAACAACCCTATTCTGAACTTTAATATCACGTTAGTTCTTAACCTAGGAAGGAGTTGAATCAATATTTCTTGAATAAATATCGATATGTGCTAGTAAGTAAGCATAGTATGAAAGTGATGAGTCATGATTATATTGCAAGAACATTTATACCTTAAATTATTTAGTTAACGCGACTGAGACGACCGAGATCTTAAACAATAAATGAATTAAAACTGCGTAGATAGAAACCTAGACAGACAAAATTATTAAATAATTTTATACAGTATATTTCATATTTGAAACATCTAATCCGATCTAATCACTTAACAGTAATCACATTTGCGATCACAAATTATATTGCTAAGCCGTACCTACTAGTCTAGTAGTAGCGAAGAAGGCGTTAGAGCAAGTATTATTTTTCTACCATCATAATAATTATATGTGAGCTACCATATCGACAATTAAAGGCCTAAACTAGAATGGATTATTTTATCGAATATAAAGTATCTCTCACGTGTTATCATCAACATCAGTCTAGTCCACTGCTAGATATAGATAGACCTCTCTAATGGCACGCCATTGTGCCCGATTTTAGCTTTTCATGTGTGTTGGACTTATTAACATCTAGAGAATTTCTTTGCCATATAAAGCTGAACGGTGCCAAATTCTAAAATTATATCCGAAAAATATTCGTATGTTCTTATTCTAATGCGATACTCATTTAACAAATACTATACATTTTCTCTACATGCAACTCAACTGCACATACCAGAGCTTCATTGCGAACCACAACATAGCCTAGACTAAACACAACGCTTGAGTGCACTGCATTATCAATATAAACACAGCCATATGTATTTAACCAATGTACACCGAATTACTAACACGATCGAACGTTCAATGGTTACCTAAATTAAGTGGATACGCGACCCGTGTCTCCCAAAATTGTTATTAAACTCTTTATGACATGATACAAAATTAAATGCGAAGGGGACTGCGTCACTGCCAAAGTTTGCCTTACTTACGTACGCTGAAATATTGTACCTGAGACTTGATACCACATAATTATACGCATTTCGTCGTATGCGGTGCGACTTTTTCAAGTGACATGTCTTATACGCGGAGGTAGTAATTTTCGTATTAATATTGTAATTAAATTCAAATGGTGGTTTCTGTTATTCTTATTTTGTTATCGTTTGTAATTGTATATTACTTGTTCCTTATTTAATCCAAATTCAAACTGAACAAAAATAAAAGAATAGTTACTAAAGACAAAAATATCGTTTTCGTATTGGATTTAATAAATAATGCGTTGAGGTGTTATTTTTACATGATTCAGATATTTGTCTTACACGATATTTTTAAATTGTAGTTCATTTGATCTTCTGTTGACGGTAAAGGCAAGACAATTATTGGATACTCTTTTTATTCTTGGTAATCTATGCAGAGCTATAACTTGTAAATTAAATGATAAGTTCATCATCATTAAATCACAGTATATAATTTAATCCCACTCGAAACGGGCCTCTGCTTACTATGAGAATAATATGGCAGTAATCCGCCACGCCGGTTAAGTGCGGGTTGGTGCCGTCGTATGGCTTTCGATAGTCCTCTGTAGCAGGCTGTTAGTCTCGCCACAAGATTATCGCTTTTTCGTCATCCGATTACTAATAATTCATTTACATAAATGTTATAAAATATAATATACCTTCTATAGATACATTAATATTATAAAATTTACTGTAATATATGTACGTAGTTCATAGTATAAATATTTAATATTGTACAAGATTCTGATAAAATCGTTGGTAAACGAAATTATAAAATTACTCTTCATTCACTTCAATGCGATTCGGCTATATTATACTACACATCCGATTAACTTTTAATAAATAATTACGATGGCTTTATAACGGTTAAATTATCCGATATTCGAATAAAATGTAAAAACATTACACGCCACTGAAACAATTTTGTTGACAAATATTTTCGTAAAAAGCTCTGAATTACTGGAACTTTTAGTCCATTTCCTAGTAAATCCAATTAAAGCAGTAATATTCATTTACGAAACAAAAATCACAATTGTGCTGAAAATTGGAAAAAAAATGGAATTTTTATTTTAGGCCATCGTGAAAGGTACATTTTAAAAGTTGTAAGCGTAATTTGTACTCTTTAAACATCGTTTGGACGTAAATCAAAGGCTTCCTTTAAACTAAGAGCCGTAATTATCTACATAGCGTAGAACGCTAGGCGGTGAAGAAAATAACAGGATTTATGTAAATTATTATTTTCCGAGTGGAAAATGAAAAAGTATTTTTGATGCAATGATACGGTGACGATGACCGATTGGTTGCAGTAATTGTTATACTTTTGAAAGAATTGATGAAGAAGGTAAAAAGGCTGACTTACTAAATAAAGCATAACGTACTGATAAGATATTTTTGTAGAATAAACAAAAAACATACATACATATAATCACCCCTATTTCCCGTCGGGGTAGGCGGAGGCAACGGAACGCCAGTTGGATCTATACTTACAAATCTCACGCGCTTCGTCTACATTCATTACTCTTTTCATACATGTTCGTCGGTTCCGGGTGCTTCATACATTTCCGTTTTTAAAACGTCCCCAATTTGATCTACAAGAAAACCTCTGTAAAATAATCTTGTAAGATATTATTTACAAGGTATTTGGAAAGTATAATTTAGGGTTTTAGTTTTGTTCATCATTATCAGCGCTTTATATGCAAACTAACTGTTGGCCACGAGTTTTTTTTCACTGTTAAAAGGGTTAGGCCGTAGTCCACCGTACTGGCTAAGTGCAATGCATTAGGGAGAACTTTTCTCCTAGACAACTCTAGTCTCTCAGTGTAGCGGTCTGTTAGTCTTTCCACTATTGCTATCACAGCCTTGCTTTTTGTTATTGGTATACAATACATAAAATTTGCTGTCTGCTTATTACGGTTTATGATGTACTGTGCCCTGACGGACGGACGAACAGATTAAGAGATAGCAACGGCTTACTAGTGAGATCCCGTTGGCAAAATGCACGTATGGAACTCTCGTAAAATATGTAACAAAAGATCAGAAAGTATTTTTAAGGCTGCTTGTTGAGTTTCTCACGCCATATATCTACGTATAAAACATGACACCGACATGATCAAGTATTCTTAATGACCTGATTGGTAATGAACCCTAATAATTTAATGTATCATTTATCAGTTCAGTTTGAGCTAACGTCTGAACCGATTTTGATATGTTTTGTCTGTATGTACAGAAATCTCTGAATTGTTTGAGCACGTGGATCTGGCATTAATGCAAGTTAAAATTCAAGAGACAGCTTATATCTTACTTACTTACTTACTCCGATGGCTCAGCGACCCAAAGGGTGTCTTGGCCTCCGATATGAGAGCTCGCCACTTCACTCGATCCTTTGCATTCGTTTCTTGCCAGTCAATGGCTTGAAGCTGCCGAAGGTCCACCTTAGCTACGTCACTCCAGCGATATCTGGGTCGAAAAAACCGGGCGACGTCCAGTTGGTCGACCGAGATATGCTCTCTTTACGCTGCCATCCTCTCCCCTGTCTCCTTGTGACTCCTGTGGTGTTGCTTGTGTCCATGGGCGGCGGTAATTGCTTACCATCAGGCGATCCGTCTGCTAGTTTCCGCCTATTACTATAAAAAAAAAATGTAATATGTGTTAAATACTATCAATAAAGATAATATAGAGACCGCAACCCTCCAACAAAAGTGGAAATAAATAGCTCAGAAAGTAAAAGAAAATCAAAAATCTTTATTGCAGCCCTCAATGTGCTTACGGTGAAAAATAATGAAAACCTTGTAGAACGCGCTAGAAAATATCAAATGGGACATCGTTGGCCTAAGTAAGGCGAATGGGGGAAATAATTATTTCCTATCCAGACTTTATACTTATAACATATAGGCATGACCCCAGGTCATCATGGGGTTGGTTTTATAATTCAAATTCATTTATTATTCGTGAACACAGGGTACAATGATCTTATAATTATACATGTAAGTGGTCCAGCCCGTGTTCCGCAAAAGGCATACAAAATAGTGCTGCTGTGATCAAAATTAAATTAATTGTAAAAAATGACAGCAAATAAAAATTGGCAAAACTTAAATTTAATAGGGCAAAAAGAAAAGTCAGCAATATTATATTTTTCAAAATAATTAAAATAATCTATTTGGATTATGTTATGACGTTTTATTAGTTTTTTAATACATTTGTATTAAAAAACTAATAAAACGTCAGCAAAACATTAAAATTATCAAAAATTACTTCTTCTTCTTCAGCCCCTTACAGTCCACTGCTGGATAAGGCCTCTCCTTTGAAAGGAGGAATTGGGCTACTATACCACGCTGGCCAAACGGGTTGGTTTGTTTCAAGTTTTCCTTCTCTTACAGTGCTGTTCTCTGCATAGTATGGTCCCTCTGTCGGCTCTTACGACACACACGGGATGATATGGGGTGGTGACATTCCGTATTCTTAATCCGTCACCACACGGATAATCCGTCACCACACGGATATTAAAAATTACTAACTGTAAGTAATAAATATTTCAATTACATTTGCATTATAATAAAATTAAATTAAATGATAACACAATAATAATTCCAGAATTTACATTAAATAGATTTGTCATTCAGAAACTGGTCTAATGTGTAATAGCATTTTTCAAGTAACAGCTTCTGTAGAGTGTTTCTGAACTTTTGTACTGGCATGCATTAAAAATTATGGGGAGAGCTTTATAGGGATTTCAGAGCGCATAGCACTAACGAACCTTAAGTTTCCGGGGTACAAAGATTCATGGTTCATCTTACAAGCATACTCACCCGCGCGGCCGCGGAGCAATCCGATTTATAATCAATAGACTCAATCTATCAAGTACCAAATAAAACAATCCAATCGTGCTTACAAATCATAATTGTGTTGAGGAGACTTCAATGGCTAAATTGGAGACCGACTATTGAAAGAAGATACCGTCTTGTGACCATTTGTATATAGAAATAAACCGGTCAAGTGCGAGTCGAACTCGCGCACCGAGGGTTCCGTACAAACCTGTAGGTATATATAATTATTAAAAAATATATATATATTGTAACTAAAAATTTAAGGTTTTCGAAATTTTTCATATGTGCTATAAAATGTTGCTTTAGGTATGCCAAATTTCAAGATTCTAGATCGACTGGAAGTACCCTTTAGTTTTGACTTGAGCATTTGATATGAATTTCAATTTTATATCTCTACGGGTTCATGAGGAACGGGATAGTTAGTACCTTTAAAAAAATATTGAAATATTTTAATTACATGATGATGTAACTAAAAATTTACGGTTTTTGCAGTTTTTCCTTTATCTGTGCTATAAGACGTTGCTTCGTGCAAAACGAGCAGACGGATCGCCTGATGGTAAGCAATTACCGCCGCCCATGGACACAAGCAACACCACAGGAGTCACAATTGCGTTGCCGCCCTTTGGAGTTGGGAAAAGGGATAGGATGAGGAGTGGGATGAGGGAGAAGGAATAGGGGATAGGGCCTCCGGCACTCTCACTCACCGAACGAAACGCAACAGTTTAGGTACTGTTACTTTACGTCGATTTTCTGTGAGAGGGTAGTACTTCCCCGGTCGAGCCGGCCCATTCATGCTGAAATCAGCAAGGCTCTACTTCCTTGTTTCTGTTGATTGCGTTGACATAGAAGTTTGATTTTATTACAGCTTTACGGTGTTATAGACCATAGTATTTGATATGAATTCCAATTTAATAGCTCTACGTTTTCATGAGGAAAGAGGTAGTAACTAGAAAATTAAAAAAAAAAATTTTATATGTAACTAAAAATTTACATTTTTGGAAATTTTTCCTTAATTTGTGCTATAAAAAGTTGCCTCGTACGAAATTTCAAGATTCTAAGTTCACGGGAAGTAGCCTGTAGGTTTTGATTCCCTTGTGAGTTTTGAAAATTTGCGAGAATTTGCGGCATAAACAGCTGTATCTTTTGATTGCGTTGGTTTAGAAGTTTGATTTTTTCACAGCTTCATGGGACAGTAGACTTGGCTATTTGATATAAATTTTAGTTTGATACCTTCACGTGTTTCTGAGAAAATGGATCTTGACAGACGGACGAACAACAAAGTGATCCTATAAGGGTTCCGTTTTTTCATTTCGAGGTACGGAACCCTAAAAAGACCAGAAGCAGAAATGGACAAATGCTTGTAAACTTTGCACTGGACAACGGTTTGAAAGTCTTAAACACTATGTTCAAGAAGAAAGAAAGTAAGTTGTGGACCTGGATATCACCATATGGAAAAACAAAAATTGAAATAGACTTCATACATACATACATATCGTCACGCCTTTTATCCCCGAAGGGGTAGGCAGAGGTGTATTTCTACACCCACCCATCGCCAATCACAAATCGCCTCGTAATAAGGGGCGAGCCTATTGCCGCACCGGGCACATTTCCAGACTCCGTGCTGCTACTGAGAATTTCGTGACAGAAAAACCCAATAACACTGCACGACCCAGGAATCGAACCCGGGACCTCCCGATCCCACGCGCACATTTATGCCGCGAGACCAACAAGGCAGTCGTATAGGGTTTGATGTTGAGTTTTCCGTCTCTACGCAAAGATGGTATTTGCATCGTGTTATCCCTTAGTCGCCTCTTACGACACCCACGGGAAGATAGGGGGTGGTGACACTTGTATTCTATGCCGTCAAGCAGAAACTTCTCAAACATGAAAGTCATAAGCTATTTCAACTTTAATACCAACCATTGAAGGATTCGAGCAGAACTATTGACAAGCTCACCAACAAACCCGAGACCAAGATATAATATAGCTAACACAAAAGCTAACAAATATCAAACAGCCTAAATAACTAACTCCATAATGACAAAACTAAGGGATTATATTATCAAAATAAATAATATGCAAGAAAAATACAACTGGTTAGAAGAAATTATCAAAACATCAATTCAAAAAGGGACTTATAGCAAAGACCTATCTAACAAGTTGATGACTGCCAAAACGATTAACCTTCTTAACCAAAGATTTTATCTAATCAAAGGAAAAAATTACAACGACTGTCGAAAGCAAATAGCAAAATGCAGCAAAGAAATAAAATAAAGTATAAGAAAAGATAGAACTCAAAAAATAATGGAAACCATAGAGAGACTAATTTTACAGTCAGGAGGAATAAATAAGACATATAAGGAGTTAACTAGCAATAAAGATTGGATTGTAAAAATGAAAATAGATTGAAGGAGGAATAAGCAATGAAATACTAAAACAAGCAAAACAGACATAAACACCTATTCCGAAAAAAAAAATTATGATATAATTAACACGGAAATGATCCCACAGCAATGGACTGAGACTAATATAATCCTTGTGTAAAAAAGGAGATCAGTACGATACCGGCAACTACCAACTAAGTCTGATGTCAAACCTGTACAAAATATTTGCAAAGATTTTACTTTGATAAATTAGCCAATGGAACGAAAACTCGACGACCAACAGCTAATAGAACAGGCAGATTTTAGAAGAGACTACTCAGTGCTAGATCATATCCATGCTGTTAGGTAAGTAATCAAGAAATATACGGAATACCAACTTATATACTATCTAGCATTTGTTGATTATAGCAAGGCGTTCGACTCTCTAATACACACATATATCTGGGAGGCGTTAAAGGAACAAGGGGTAAAACAAAAATATATAATATAAGATTGATCAGAAATGTATACAAAAACAGCTCAGCGTCCATTCAACTAGAAAATAATAATAATACAGTGTCCATTCAACTAGAAAATAATAAACATATATATTTTTTATAGACTCACGCCTGTATCCCCGAAGGTGTAGGCAGAGGTGTATCACCCACATTTCGCCATGAATTTTTAGGTCCCACGTAATAGCGGGCGAGCCTATTGCCGTACCGGGCACATTACCAGACTCCGTGCTGCTACTGAGAATTTCCTAACGGAAAAACCCAATAACACTTTGCCCGACCCGGGAATCGAACCCGAGACCTCCCAATCCCACGCGCACATTTATGCCGTGAGACCAATAATAAGACAAATAATAACAATGTTTTTTTTTATTCAAGTGACAATGACTCATTTAACATATTTGATTAGTAAGTACTTACGAACTATGGATAGTAAACAATAACATGACAAAAAATAGTAGGTACATCCCATAATATACATTTACATCCCATGGAAGACAGCACAACATCGATTCACATAGGTACAATCGAGTCTACTGGCGATCATGCCTAGGATGTTGTTGGGGCTGGCCCACACCCTGCGCACAGGGATCCGCATCTCTTACGCATGGTTGCGTAGAAGCAAGCCACTTTTGCATCCGCGAACATACCCGATGCGCTACGGAAGCGGGGCAGCTCCACCAACACCCTAAACGCATTATTATATTGAACACGGAGAGTGTTGTACGATTTACGAGTATACCTAGCCCACAGGCTGCACGTGTAGAAAGTTGTACAGTATGCTCTAAAAAGCGTGAGCTTTACATTCAGTGAACAACGCGCAAACCTGCGGACCAGCATGTTAGCTCGTATGGACAACGCTCTCCGCTCTCGCTCAATGTCAAGGTCATCGGTGAGATCGGGGGTTAATATGTGGCCAAGGTAATTAAATTCAGATACAATTTTTAGCACTTCATTCTTTAGTCTGATAGACGGAATATTTTGAGGTCTTTTACCCCCAGCCTCAAAAACGAAAAGAAAGGAGATTCATTTAACATATAAAAAGGGGTGAGACAAGGAGATCCCCTCTCTCCAAAATTATTCTCGGCTGTTCTGGAAATGATCTTCAGAAACTTTCAATGGGAAAATCTTGGATTAAATATCAACGACCGCACGCTAACACATTTAAGATTCGCCGATGATATTGTGTTATTCGCAAAAACGCCAGAAAATCTAAACAGAATGTTAAACGAACTAGCATTTGAGAGCGAAAAATTTGGACTAAAATTAAATCCCGAAGAAACAAAAATAATGACCAATTGCTACAAAAGCAGTATAAATGTAGGTTAATCACAAATTGGTTATGTTGAAGGATATATATAACTTGGGCAGCTGATATCACCTAAAGACAACATAGATAAAGAAATCAAAAGAAGAATAGCAAACAGTTGGATAAGAATTGGAGCCTAAGGGAAGTAATGAAAGATAAAACCTACATATAACAACAAAGAGCAAACTATTCAACATCTGCATCTTACCAATTTTGATGTATGGGAGCCAAGCATGGGCTATAACAAAAAACGCAACCAATAAACTTGCCGTTTGCCAATGAGGAATGGAGAGAAGCATGTTGGGAGTAAAGAGGAGGGATAGACAAAGAAACGTCGACATTAGGAAAAAGACCAAGATACAAGACGTAACACTAAAAATAAAAAAGTAAAAATGGAAGTGGTTGGGGCACATGATCAGAGGAAAAGACAAAAGGAGCAAAATAATAACACAATGGTATTGTATTTAAAGGGAATGTATTGTATTTAAATGTCCGAATAAAAGGCTTTATTATTATTGATACTATCAGTGTTTATTATAGTCATGACATTTGTTTTTGTCTTAAATGTAAAAGTTATTTCAAAGTTGCCGTAAACTGTACCTAATTTCAAATTATATTATTACAAATATTAAAAGAATATGATATAATCTGTATGGTTTTCACACGTTTAGATTGTTAGAAAAACTTTAAATCAACTAAAAAATAACTGATTTATTGGACTGCTTAAACTGATACCTTTACTGACAAAATATATGAATACTGATGTCAGTCGAACGAACGCGACTATGATGGCGTTAGGCTAAACGCGTTAACTTGATACGTGTAAAACATGATTTACTGAGTGCGCACAAACTGGCTGCGAATATTGCAAAGTGTTGCACCGTACATTTTTGTAGATATATTGATATATTAACACTGTGGATTTCCACATCCTGCTTGCCATACTCCGCTCTATTAACATATCTCCAACGGTAATTGACTGGTTTCATAGTTATCTGTCTGGACGCCGACAGCGTATACGTGTCGATGAGTCGTACTCCTCGTGGTGTAATACAACTGTCGGGGTACCGCAGGGTGGCGTGCTATCTCCGTTACTTTTCGCAATTTTCATAAATTCTATCTCCAAACAGTTACTTTCATCTTACCACCTTTATGCAGATGATTTGCAGATATATTCACAAGCACCACTAGAGTCAATTTCAACGGCGTTTTCTAATATTAACATAGATTTGGCGCGTATCTGTACATGGAGTAAAAATTATGGCCTCAAGGTGAATCCGACAAAAACACAGGTCATTCTAATTGGCAGTTCTAGGATGATTTCCAAGATAAATTGGCCACAGCTGCCGCAGATTGAGTTCGATGGTAACATCTTACCAATCTCAGATAACGTGAAAAACCTCGGTATTTATCTGGACAAAACTTTTTCATGGGGAAGTCAATTACAGGAGACCAGCCGTAAATTGTTTGTTTCAGCTGGGTCATTGCGTAGGCTGAGGAACTTTCTTCCCACCAACACCAAGATTGCGCTTGCACAATCCTTGCTTCTCCCAATACTCGATTATGCCGATGTCAGCTATCTTGATCTTAATGAGGACCAGCTTGATAAACTTGAGCGTCTCCAAAACTTCTGTATTAGATTCATTTTTGGTTTACGCAAATATGATCATGTATCTGAATTTCGATCCAGGCTCAAGTGGCTCCCAATTCGACTTCGCCGGAATACTCATATTCTTATGTTACTGTACAACGTGTTGTTTAATCCTAATACCCCCACATATCTCAAAGAACGTTTTAAGTTCCTTCATGACACACATTTAAAGACCTTGAGGTCGTCGGTGGATCTGAGACTGCAGATGCCAACACATTCCACAAACTTCTACGATAAATCCTTCGCTGTTCAAGCTGTCCGTTTGTGGAATGCGCTGCCGGTCGAAATTAGGCAAGCTAAATCATTGAACATTTTCAAAAATGCACTAAAGAAACACTATTTGTCATTGTAAACTAATTTTGTCACTGTATTTTGTATTCATATTATTATATGTATGTATATGCATTATATTTATGTATATGTATTATATTTATGTATAATATTATATATATGTTCATATATGTACGTATCATATTATGGATTTATTTATTTATAATATATTTAGCACCTATCATATCTATTGTATATATGCCTGCGTATGTATGTACAAAAAATAAAAACAATTTTTAGTACCTAATCAGATACTTATTATGACTACACATCAAAGCTTTTTGTCTTTTCAGTCTGTCCATCCTAAGGTTGCCTGGAAGAGATCGCACTCTGCGATAAGGCCGCCCTTGTGCATTTGATATGTATGTAGTACACTTGTCATTTACACCGAATTTGTATTTACATTTGCACAATAAAGAATGATCTATCTATCTATCTATCTATTATTTGTAATAATTATATTATACTTTTGAATTATAAATATATTATGCATATTATTTCGATTTTATATATTTCGTAAATTATTTGTTTATTTTAATTTCAGCCTGTAGCGTCCCACTGCATGACAAAGGCCTCCCTCTCCTTTTTTCACAGATCTCTACATCGAGCCATTTCTTAAATTAGTGCGTAAAAATTAGACGATATTTTTTCAAACTCAAGTCCAGGTGTACGGCCATAAAGCTTAATAAATAAGTAACAATAATATAAATAAACACATCAGACAAAAGCAGTACCCGTATTTGTACAATAAAGATGATGATTATTATTATTACCCGCCGCGCGCCGCTAGCAAACGCCATCGAATTTCATAACCAAACGGTGTGAAATACCTGTCGCTTAGAAACTAATTCGATATATTCACCGTACTCATATAAACGACCTACTCAGATTGATATTAAGCCTACAACTAGGTAGGGTGACATGACACTTAATTGAAATGCTGTTGCATGAGGTCGCGAGTAAATTGCCAAAGACAATTTGGGGAAATGGGTCATTGTTGCTACAGTAGACATTCGTGCACTTGACATATTTGGAGTATCATCTATTTAGTGCCTCATTAAAAATAATGCAGCGAGAGACAAAAATTCTTTTCCTGTTAGATTTATTTTTTGGATGGTAGATAAGTTTATTAGCAGCGATAGCCTAGCGAAGAGACCGACAGACTGCTACGCAGGAGGTTTCGGGTTCGAATCCACGACGCGCGCCAATGAGTTTTTGAAATTATGTGCGTATTAAATCGTTAATTATCGCTTGCTAAACGGTGAAGGAAAACATCGTGAGGAAACCTGTATGTCTGAGAATTCTCCATAATGTTCTTGAAAGACATGTGAACATTTCTCATAGCGAAAAGAGACCCGTGCCCAGCAGTTGAACAGTTTATATGTATATATACAAGGCCGATGATGGGATGAGTTTATTTAACGGGTGTTAGTTGTGTTTTATTTTAGGTATAAATGCCTCTGTTTTTCTCGACGTTACAACCAGCTCTCACTGGTCTGTAGCCCGCACTAGGAATGTGTCACAGTGGACATTACAAACGTTCCATCAGCGGACACAAGGAACACCCAGACACGAAATACGTTTTGTGATCCACACATAGTGTTGCCTCATGTGGCAATCAAATACACAACATGCGGCGTTTTAAACATGCAGTCAATCAGACGCCATTTACGGCCATTTTCAATATTCGATCCATACATGGATTTTGGGATTCGAGATTCGTGTTTGACATATTTTGTATGGAGCTTATGTCAAAAACGAATCTTAAATCTGCAGATCTATCTATAGATCGAATATTGAATTCTGTAGTTAAAGGGCATAAGCTGAAACTAAATTATTCATGAGGCAGCTGCTACGAAATAATTAATTGTGAAGTATTTCGAATCTAGCTATTCTAAGTTTAAAATATGCGGGTGCCGCGAGTACGAATCACGATATCAAACGAAATTTATTGATTTTCAAGGTATACATATTTATCAGCTTCTAAATTAAATAAGTTCTTTGAACCGACGCGAAATGATCCGCCCGCAAGTTGAGCAAAGTTCGGCAATGGCGCGTTCACTGAAAGGCGTGACATGACATGTAGTAGCTCTTCGGTTTGTTCACCCTAGTTACACCATTACGCTGAGAGCTTACCATTTAGCTCGTCTCAATAGCCTTCACGTAGCAAATTGTTTATTTATCTGAAGGTATGCTATAATAAAATTGTAATTAGAATTTTTCGAGATTAAATCCTTTAAAATTTTCATTATGACATCTTTACACGTTAGTCCATTTATTTTATTTATTTATAAATTCGGACCAAATATCGCCAATTACTTATCTTGATATTTTATAGTGCCGAAATTGCTTCATACGCTCCTGTTTTCATCAATATGTACTTTTGGGGCTTTTGACATCGATCAATAAGTAGATACGAGTTTATAGCCATAATTCTGAGAGGCAATATACCGATGTTTCTCGAAGAACAAACAAGAGTATAAATGTTAATATAGAAGAAAATATTTGGATTAAAATCTTGAGTATGCATTGAGCGTCTGATAGGTGCGAGAGTGTTGTAGTGAATGTTAAAGGAGCGCGGCAAATCGGCGGGGATGAACAAAGGGAGCTCTCTAAAAAGGAGGAGGGTAAGGGATGTCCCGTTCGCAGGAGCTGTATGTACCGCGCAGGGCAGGTTAGCTGCGTCCCTCACTCCAAGATATCACGTCTATTTTTAGAACAGCTGAAAAAGGCGTCATGTCCCTTTAAAATTTAAGTTCAATGCGTGAGCGGGAACGTGGACGTTATTTATATATTGATATTGAACACGTGGTAATGTAACTTACGAATAACTTTTATCTGCGGTACTTTTATGCTTAATAAAAAATATTGTTGTCTAAAAGTAAAATTTTCTTCTGAGCATACTTTTGATAAGTTAGAAGTCAATATTTTTAAGATCACACATCGCATTTAAGTCAATTCATATTCGATAAAATCGCAGTCAAATTATTAGATATAATTTATACAAAGAAATGAAAGTACGTCGCACTGATTGGACAGTAGGATAACTCATTATACTAACGGCAGACGTATGGATTTAAGAAACTTCACCGACGCACTATGTTTACCATTTCACAAGTCAAGAGACGCTTCGCCTGCGGCTCTGCCTGTGTGATTTGTGCAATAAACCTTTCAGGAATCCTCACTATCTGTTGGTCAATATCGTAGTAAAAACTGTTCGACAGAATTTGAGTTGATCGCGTTCAATGAGACGTACGGCATAAAAGGGGACTTCATCTTATAAGTTCGGATATTTCTAATTGGAATTCCAAAACATTTAAATATTAATCATTTGCGTAAAATAAAATACTGGTGTAAATATTACATTTTACAATTATACCTAGTAAATTCATAATTAATGTCAATGTTTGATTTGCTACTATTAAAGATCCATCCACGCCTTCCTTTTAATAAGTAAACGTTTGTTGATCGAACTGAAACCTGTTAGCTTCGAGCCACAGGAAAATGTCAAAACTTAATTGAAAATGGTGGAGCACACTCGTCTATAAGCACCTTACTGAAAACAAGTTGAGTATCATCAGCTTTTAATACCTCCAACGTTAAATTGAAACTGTTCAACAGGGGTTTAATACCTATTGATTCTTTTATTTTTCTTATATAAAGCTAAGTTTACAAAGAAAATTCGTGTTTGAAATCAGAAGAATATGCAGCATTTTATACAAAAATATGCCTACCTGGTGAACATTCTATACAATAAATGTGACCACTTCCGCAGACGTAAAAGTTCTCCGGTAAACTCCCTATATCGGCTTCATTTCTACACCAAAGTTTTACACACAACTCTCAAATATAAAAATAACGTGGAGATTGTGTGGGCTGCCTTTTTACAGGTTTTTTGCTAGATTGCAAAACTAGGAATTCATTGTTCAAGATTGCTGCAATTTAGATAGGAGAAATTTGTTTTTCTCGCTAAATGTATGTAGGTGGGTATGTATTCTATAGGGTGCCTAAAGTTATCAGTTATTTTGGACCAACACGTCCTTAAATTTGACATAGGTATTTAATATATATAATTGTTCGAATTACTACCCAGAGGAACATTTTCAAAGAAAATAACATTTTAAGTAAAATAGCTTGAGCTTTTTACAAGTTCTGTGCAGCGAGCGCTCAAATTTACTTAAATAACTAGCTGACCCGGCAAACGTTGTTTTGCAAATTTTTTTTGTTTTTTTTTTTTGAAAAATAGATGTTGGCTGATTCTCATAGATACCGGATAAGCACAAAAAAATTCATCAAAATCGGTCAGGCCGTTTCGGAGGAGTTTGGGAACGAAAACTGTAACATGAGAATTTTATATATTAGATTATGTTTCGACACAATATTTGTTGTATGCTTTATATTTTAAAGACAGAACTGCAGAACTGCGTTACCCGCTGGTGCTGCTTTCAGATTTATTTCATAACTCTAGTCTACAAAAAGAGAACTAAATTTGTTTTTTTAATAAAATAGCTCAGAAATTGCATTCGTACATTTCAAATAACATTTCCATGAAAGACTTGCTGATTGCGATTCTTTTTGATTTCTTATTATTGCGTTAATTTAGACCAAGTTTCATTTTTACAATTCATAAAAAGGTTTTCAGTGAATAATAAAATATAAATTGCGTCATAATTATATAATGACGCAATATATATATATAGCAGTAGAATTTCTTCGAAAACGCAATATTATTACTAAAGGAATACTTGCAATGCAGGATTCAAATCTTAAATACAATTTGCCATTGTAATGTCTCTGAACGAATATTTCGATGGGAATTGCGAAATAAAATGTTAAAAATACTAATGGACCATTTCAGTCAAAACGGGTGCGCTCCACATTTCCCAAATGATCATTAACTCGAGCTGTGGGCTTGTCGCGTTCGTTAGGTTGCAGGTCAAATATAGCCCGTCATTATAAAATATAATTTGATAACATAATAACGCTATGTGTGGAACTCATTAGCACTTAGTTAAATTTTAGCTTCTATTTGAGTACTTACAGCACAAATGATAATTATCTCGTTTCAGGATAACGGAAAAATAGCGTGAGAAAATATGTATTTCTGAGAGCTCTTTATGGCATTTTATGAGAATTGTGAGCTCGAAATAAAACAGAGTGTAACTAAACCGAAAAGTACTTATTTCGTTACCCAAGTTACGTTTTGCTATATACATGCAGGATATTCTACGATGATCAGAATCCATGCTATGCCATTGCCAGCTATAGCACTGTATAGGGACATGCCCGATCCCCAATCATGACTTATTACTACCATAGGTATATATTATGATAAGTGCTGTACTATTTGAAATGGACGATAAAAAAGAATTTAATATTCAATGATATTCATCAGTGAAAAATTGTATCAGACTTTTATATTCATTGCCACACATTATTAAATAAATAAAACCCCTTTTATCGTTTCAAATGTATTTTAACATTAAATATTCATGTACAGAAAAAAAACAATAATGTCATGACCATGCACGATATTTACATGAAACTACAAAGTATAGACATTGTAAGGGTAGATGTTCAAAATGCATAATTATGATAGACACACCGCCTTTAAGCGCTTTCTTACAAGGATGACAGCATACTTATTCTACGATAATGATAATAAATAATAATAATAAGTTTATTTTCAAAATTGTTCAAACCACTTACAGCTGAACAAAAAACAATGGAATTTTGGGTTCACAATATAACATGGTAAGTAGTGTTTTTGTGACTTTGGTACCCAAAGAAAGATTGAACTCTTGTGTTATTGGTACCAGGTCTCTCAGAAATTGTCGGCAAAAGTTATATATAGTTTAGTTGGAACGTTATTACAGATTAAGAACTTATGGTTGTTACACAACGATCTAAAGTACATGTGAGTGTGTGTGCGTGTGCGCGTGCGGGCAAAAGTGTTATACACATACATACACACACACACACATTATATATATATATATATATATATATATATATATATATATATATATATATATATATATATATATATATATATATATATATATATATATATATATATTATAAGATTGATACCTTAATTAGATTTTTCTATTTCATCGTAGTTAAGTGTTAAAAGCCACTCATGTATTTTTATTTTACAAGAATATTTAGGGAGATGGTATATATGACATAGTTGATTTATTTTATTTTGGTTGTATAAGTAGTTACCAGTGGCGGCTCGTTCAAAGGAGCGTTGGAGCAGTGAACTCCCAAAATTATAAAATATATGTATACAACTCATATAAACTTTTTCTATAAACATGCTCAATATTTTAATAGACAAAAGATTTGTATGAGAAATAAGGCAAATACGGAGCGGCGCTCCTTGCTAGCTTGACGAGGTGCGCATGCGCGAATATATTACCCGAATAAATGATATGACCATTTGTCACGAAGAAAAATTAAAACGTATGCGCCGTTTTTTTTTAATAGTGTTTTGCCGGTATAATTTGAATGTAAACAAATGCAAAACATTTCTCTGCAAGTGCGTTGGTAATTAGAAAAGGATTGGTGTTTAAAATATTGTTAATTGTATGTGTGATTGTGTGTATATGTTTAAGAAAGACCGTTAAATTGTGTAACTAATATGGAATATAACAGCGTAAACTTTATAAACGGATGGATGAAAGAAGAAATACGAAATGAGTGTATTGTTCGAGAATGAATAGAAATGTCGGTACGCCCTAGGCGGACTTGGCGGACGTACGCCGATCAAATAGGTGACGTACCTACTAAAAAGGGCCAAATTAAAAGTACCCATAACCAACGCGCATGCATGATGAGGTTAATGAATATCGAGGAAGCGAAAGAGGTATGTTTGAACCGAAGCATGTGGCGTTCCATATTCTCTGCCTACCCCAATGGGAGACAGGCGTGACAATATAGATAGATAGTTAGAACTTTATAAAAAAACTGTGAAAAAAATTTAGAAAACGACCAATATGATAAAACGCTTTGTTTATGTGGTTGCGAAAATGCGAAGGAAGTAAGAAGCGGGTTTTGTTTTCCGTGTATTTTATTTAGTGGCGCCGGAGTTGATACTGCGTGGACGGTTCAGGTAGGTATCGATGATTTAGCACATCTTACTATTAATTGTAAAAGCACTCACAAAATAAATTGTAAGCAGTTTCATCTTCTTTTTTAGTGAACACCCAATATAATCTTTCACGAGCCGCCTCTGGTAGTTACCGAGTATGTAATGACGACGCTGAGCAGTAGGTAGTTGTTTTTGACTTGTACGTGGGGCAAATTTTGTATTGACGACGGCATTTTGTGACATTTGCGTCATATTGAAGGCTGAAATGTTTTCGAATTATGGTATGTAGCACAAAGATCTGTCGCACTGACAGTACTTTACATTCAGAGTACAAAAATGAAGTCGGGTATTTAAAGTTTTTGAAGTTCATCACCTTAAGGACAGCTCTCTGTGCCCGTTCCAATTTTATTAAATGTGTCTTTGGGGCCCCTCCCCATACAGAGATACAATATGTGAGTATTGATTTGCACAAGGCATAATAAACAGTTTTAAGCGTTTTCGGGTCTGCAGAAATATAGTAAAAGAATAAATTCATCAAGTTAAAATCACTAGACATCAACCAAATATAAAACGTTGTTATATATATCTTAAAACCTAAATTTATATCGTAGTTCCTTTCGCAAACACGAATAACTTTCCGAGCAGTTAGTTCTGAATCGTTAACATTTAGTTCAAAGCAAGTATTTGGATAGTAAAGGCGACATTGAGAGAAATCCAAGCATTCATTCTCGCCCATTTATCCGATAGAAACAGGAATTCAGGTCTAGTACTTGGTCTTACATAAAGTAAGTGCCAGTACTAGAATGTTCTACACAACTAACACCCCGAAGTCAAATTCCTTAATTGATATTCGACTTGAGCGTATTTGCAGCAAGTGGCAATCAGAATGAAATAGAACTGCGCTATCCGTACAAATACAGAAATGTAAATTGGTATGAATGTATTAAGATTTATATTTATGAAATCATGCATTAACATAATATTGACGTTATTGTAGTTATCGTGAAGAATTCTGGTATCGATTCCTCATGTTTGTGTCTTATTTGCATAGTTTCTAGCGTGCAAGTTAACGTGGAATTCCTCCTTTTGGCTATACCTACGACAGTATTTATTTTATGCCACTAGCCGGCCGTCCGTAGCTGCTGTCATTACACTTCAATATAATATGTTCACCGCATATCGTATGAAATGTGAAATAAATTTTGGGCTTTAGAACCTATTGGCGTCATTCACCTACAAGCCGTAATTCAGTTTGTGATCATTCATTTTAGGCATATTTCTGCCCATATTCAGTTTACCTTAAAAGACAGCGAGTAAAAAGAACTAAACTGTATGATTGCAACACAATTATACAATTACATGTTCATTATATTTTGCTACAATGCATGTTCCTCTTCTGAGTTGAATCACATGGTATGAAACCACTTAGTTTCAAAGCACTAATACATGTCCATTTATAGCGTATGCTGTTAATACAAATCCTAGCAAGGTTGTAATTAGCCGCTGCATTAAAAGACGCCAAGTTAACCTCAGAATAATACGCCACATTGAAATGCAAATATTTGTTGAATGTGGAAATGTCTTTTCCATGTTCTGATGTAAAACAGCAGTCCTCATTTATTATTTATGACGAAACGCATGTTAACGACATCATGAAATTTGATATAGCTTCCATTACTTTTTCCCGGTGTGTGTTTACGTATTTTTGTTGCTTTCATGGTGTTGGTATGATTATGATGCTAAATTCACATGAAACCAGTCCAGTAATAAATAGTAACCGTTGTCTATAGACTACAGCATTGCAAAGGATTCACTTTTGTTTTACTTACTGTAGCTACTGTGGGCTTAGGGCTTAGGGAAAAGACGATAGATATAAATTGTAATTCCTCACCTGCTTTGCTTGCAAGACCCTCATCTTAGAGTAAAAGGTCCCCTAAAACTAGGTTAACTATCTTAACTGGCATTAATATTTTCTTAATTCTATAATGACACGTTACACATATTTCAGTTTAGAGATCTTTATTACTCAAAAACAAACTTTACAGTTCACTTAAATATTGAGCAATACATTTTTATATACACATACATTTTATATATACAACTTTTAGGTAGGTAATACGACGTGATAACAATAAACAATCGATAGAATGACATGATGACAATGACAATGACCCAAAGAAGAAGTGGATAGGTTGATGAGCAAACTGTGCGTTACTTATTCGTAAATATTTTCACTTATGAAATATTTTAGTTTAGACTTAAAAAGAGTTTTGCAATCTTTTATTTCTTTCGGTAAATTATTAAATCTTTTTACCTCGACACGAAGAATAATTCGTTTCCCGTATTCTGTTCTCGGTAGATATTGAGTGATTTTATTTGTATTTTACAAATGTTGGTATGAATGAGTCCTAATATTATTTTTTTAATTAAAATGCATATGGCATACGTATAAGTTTGCTTAATGTTAAAAAAGGACAATAGGAAAATCTGTATGGAGCTTGGGTGGTACGCGGCCAAGAATGATTTTGTTATTAATTGGTGTGCTTTAGTCCTACAATTACTGTGGACAAGTTTTATCACTGTGGTGTACTTCTAAAACGGATAAAATACATTTTTGTTTTAGATTCTTTTTATAGTTTTACTTACTATATCCAAACCAAAAATATAAAAAGAAAGTGAAACAACCAATCTAGATAGTCATTATATAATAAATCACATATTATTGTATCATTAGTAAGCACAGTTACCATACCTACTATGTACTAATAACATAAAAATTTTATTTGGACATAGATATCTAACATATCATTAATATATAATAAACTATTATAATGCATAATTATTGTAAGTATGTAGCTAAAGGTACGAAGGACGTAATGATTTTAAAAAGTAATTAAGTATTTTTTTAAGCATGCGTAGCCCAGTTCCTCCTATTCATACTATTCATACTATCGCTTGTCCCGTACCTCGGAGAGCACGTTATACCATCAGTCCCGTCTTTAATGAAGATCTTTGAAAGTTGTAGCGGGGAGTCCCCTCAAATAAACTGATACTGGTCTAAGCCATGGAATATCTTATCCCTTTGGGTTACGGAGGTCAGACGGCAGTCCTTCTGTGGAAAAGCTGATATTCTGTCATGTCTGGTTGGACTAGTAAGCGGACATCGAGCTTCAAAGCGTAAGTCTCGGATGCAACCGGGATAACGCTAGGACGATGATGAATAAATCCTTGGTCTTACGTCCTTAACTGTATTCGAACGCGTAACAACCAAACGTTTTCCTCTTTTATTTATTTGCTAAGACTTCTTATTTGTTGTTCTCAGTACACTTCAATATTTTACAAGCCCAGTTATTAGGCTGAGCACCTAGTACCCTAGGTGCTCAGCCTAATAACTGCTACTCCGGGGTACCTTGATTTGATTCGTGCCGAGAGCAAACGAAATAAGATCGCGTGCGATAGTTTATTATACATTGATAATGTGTTACCGTGTCACAAAACGTTTATCTATGCAAATAGGTTATATTGACATTCAAATATTTCTTTTCCTAAACGGAATGCAGTGTAACGCCCATAGTAAAAGATGTTCCTAATTACCAGTAATTTCATTTGACATTAAATTCATTGATGGCCGCCGACCGCCCAAAACCGCCCATTGTCCTTTAGTGTCTTTATAGATTAGAGGTGTATAGGTTAATTTTTCTATTTCAGTGCTAATTTTAGTTACAAGATCAACCATAGCAGAAAGGGTACTTGATGTAGGACGAAAGCTGTATTGATTTTCGTATAGAAATTCTAATTTATCTAAGTGCTCTTTAAGTCGTTTGTATATTACTTTTTCGAATATTTTTGATATTACGGGCAACACTGATATTGGGAGATAATTTTCGGGATCCGATTTGGAACTGAGTTTGAAAACTGGAGAAATCTTAGCTACTTTTAAAGTATCAGGGAATATGCCAGATGACATACACCTATTTATGCAATCAGTAAGATTATTTGATATGAGATCACTAATACACTGAATAGCTTTAGTACTTATTCCTTCAATGCCTGTACTAGTATTTGGGTCTAAGTTTTTAATTATTTTAGTTATTTCATCTACTGTACATGGTTCGAAGTTAAGTAATGTATGCGGAGGTTCTTTGTCTAAATAACTCATTGTATAAAGTACTTCATCTGGAAGATTTTTAGGTATTTTACTTGCCAATTGGATACCGATACTAGAAAATGTACAATTAAATAAATTACATATATCAACTCTATCAGTAAATTACTTAGAATCAACTATTAGTTTCAGTGGGAGCGTATTAAAAATATTCATTTTTATTTTGTTATCTGCCAAAGTATCTATTCATTTCCAGGTCTCTTTGGGGTCACCGTTACAATTTTTAAATGATGGATAATAATACTCTTTCTTTACACTTTTGATTAATCTACTTACACGGTCTCTTTCTAACCTAAACATGTCCTGAAACTCTTCATTACAGGGGTTTTCTTTAAATTGCTTCCATAATATATTTATTTTGTTTATTCCATTAGTAACAGTTCTATTTGTCCAGTTCTTTTGTGGTATGTTTAACATTTTTACTTATATTTTTTTATGTAATGCTTTTTGATCCTTTATGTACAATTCTAGATTTTCATAGTCAAGGTTTTCGTTTATGAAGTCTAAATTATTCTTAATATTTTTATACAAAGCCGAGTAGTCATTTGCCTCATACGAACTTCGCTGTATAGTTTTGTGATTGTATTTCTTTAATTCTATATATATTTGTTTATGGTTGGAAAGAGGCGACTCAAGTATAGTCAGGTGAAACCGGTCATTATAAAGACTCGTGCTTACATGGTCTAAAATGCTTTTGGTTGTTATCGTTTCTCGGGTGTAGTAATTTTTATCTATTTTGTTTAATATGTCATAGCCCGCTGTTTTCAACAAATTCCTTTTTAAAGTATCTCTGCCACTTCTTATCAAATCAATATTATAGTCTCCAAAAACGTAATGAATATGTTTCAAAGAAGTGATTCAGTTTTTTTTATCTGGATTATATATAGCTCCAATATGTAACGAGTTTTTTAGGTAAATCCATAAGTAGTGAATACCTTGATGGGATATTTCCTCTGACAAATCATATTGTAAACTTTTATGGACAAATATGGACACGCCTCCTCCTTTTCTATCTGAACGGTAATTATAAACATGTGTATAATTAGGCGGAAAAGGCGTGAGTATATGTATGTATGTATAATTAGGCAAACAGTACGACTTCGCTCTATTTCATTCTTTATCCATGTTTCCGTAACAATAATTAAATGAGTATTACATTTTATCGATTTAAGAATACATTCCAACTCGTCAAACTTCCCCTTTTTGCATATACTGCGTATGTTAGCATAAAAGAAACGTAATGACGAAGCGGCATATGTAGGTAAATCTCCATAGTTATACGATAAAGAATGGGTATGAGTAATAATGTCTTCTATGCCGGTTGACTGTTGGTTATCAGAGACATTGAGTTTTTTATAATTTTCGGGGCACCTTTAATGTATTTTATAATCAAGTTCGTTTATAACATGTTCGTTTCGTTCGTTATTTTGAGAACATTTCTTAATAAGCAGGTTATTCCGCAACAGAATTGTGCCATAACTTATTTTCTACAGCGAGCTATTCATCAACAAGAAATTAACCGCCTTTTGAAAGTAGGTGACATGCGAGTTATAAACTGCGTTGCTACATGGGCTACACGGCTATGTGCTACGGTAATTGATTGCACGTTTATTCACCTTAATATAATAAAAATATTTTCAAGCCTATTGAAACAAGTTTGTTACAGAAATTTTCTCGTGCTTTTTCTAAGCTGAAAGTAAAGTAAACTTGTGTTGTCTAATTTTTTTATAACTAACGAGCACCTTAGGCATTTTAGTTAAATTGAATATCAGAAGATTTCAATCCGTGCAAAGTGCCCAAGGCCTTTCATCATTTTAACCACAAATAACAATAGAATCGGGAGCTGAACTTCCAATAACACCAACATAACTGCGGTTGGTTTGAATATTACAAGGAAATTAACCGTTGAAGAACGATTTCCACTGTAAAGAGAATGAGAAATAATTGACTTCACACGACTGTCTGCACCAAAGGAGGTCATAAGAACAAAGCAGTCTTTAATGTATTAACTGCAATGGTTAAATTTAATGAAATAGATGTGTCCTAGCGGTTTGCCGTCTTCGCTAATTAATTTATCCATCTCAGTTTGGAATACGAAAGCTATTTATGTAAATTTATGTTAATAACAGCAAGCTGTTTGACTTTTAAATATTCTTAGAATTATATCATCTTCAACCTATGGTGGGTGTTTCTATGTGTAAAATGTATTTATTTAGAACAAAAAATATATGTTATATATCTTTAACGATTGTCTAATATCCATATTACAAGTTCTGCATAGTTAGCTAGTCCCACTAGATGGAATTGTTTGTTTGGTGTAATTAACCTTGGAATTGTTTGTTTGCTGTTATTAACCTTGTTATTATCTGTTCCTCTGTTGGGCACGTGCCTCATTATAAAAGGCATTGGGAAATAATCTACCACGTTGACTGACTGTGGGCTCGGGAAATAACTTACCATGCTGGCTCGGTGTTGGCTGGCAGATTTCAGAATATGTATTTTGAGAATGATATTGAGATCTCCCATGCAGGCTATTTGCCTTCGCCCTTTTACAAGCAAAAAATAACAGTTAAATACACACGTGAATTCGAGAATTCTGTGGCGCACGCCGTTGGCGTTGGTTTCAGCTCGAGGCGCTCTGCGTAGCAGTCTTCCCACTAAGCTAAAGCTGCTTTATGATGTTTATATTATAATTATTGAATGAAAATATCGATACAACACTGTGTTCAATTACTTGAAATAATTGGCAATTAACTCAGTTTCTAGCATCCAGAATTTCTACTGGCAAGAACAAAATGATGACGTACTTTTTTATTTTCCATATTTATATTTTAGTTATATGAATTTGCTTCGTTCAAGCAACAATGTGTGCTAATGTGATATTTATAATTAACTTTTGATGTCATTCCTGTGAACCATAATTTACTCGTGACATTGTGAACACAACTATCTACTATAACCTAGAAAAAAGGCAACGCGTTGTATTAAAAAAATTTTAGGTTGAGTCCAAGTTATTTCTATAAAAAATTGTAACAAAAGGTATTTAGTAATTATTGAGTAGTGCTTTGTCAATGTAACAGGTATTCAAGCAAGGCAATGGTTCGAATGAATTATCTGTTAAATCTAATTATTTTTTGTAAATGTTTGGTCTATGTACAGACATAGTTCCCGTTTCACTTTATTAATAAAATAATTCACTTATTATTTTATGAGCATAAAATAAATTAATGCCTAAAACTATTTTTATTTAAATACTTCTAGTGAAGTATTTTATTGTTTTAGTAATTAGTGCTGTTCTTCGAAAGGTGAGACATTAATATCTGCATCATTAGACATCCTCGCTTCGTTTTAAACAATAAGGTTCACCAACCATCGTATTATAAAAGGATACAATATAGGTGAAGTAGTATGGTGTGTCAATGAGGTTAAATAAAACTATTGTATTATCGTCACTGTATAGTTATAGCCGCCCACTGGATGTGCCATAGACAACAGGTAGATAAACAATACCGTTTGACGGGTCAATTGCAGGGTATTGTAACGGGTTCTGGTATTAAAACGCAGTAGAAGTTCTAGGTGCGTTTATTGCCGAGTATTGTCTCTCTTACCTTGCACGAGTATGACCGACCAACAACACGACACTGGCCTGAACACTAAGGGCTGCAGTCTCCCACGCTGTTCCCTCCGGTAGTGTGCAGGGCAGGTTACTTGAAGGGCTGCGTGTAGCGGCAGATCCTCGCAGGCCGTTGGCTTCAGCTGGCAGGTGCCGGCGGTGTGTGTGCGATGAGCAGGGCGGGCCAGACTCTTCGGCAGAGGTGACGCCGAAGGCGATGCAGGAAGTGTAGCGGTCTAGGTAGCGTAGCCCGAAGCTTAAGGTAGACCTGGAACCTGAAGGAAAGCAGCATTAGGAGAGTCCAACCAATAGAGACAGGCAGGCGGCGTCAGCCGGCCTCAGCTAGCAGGTAGAGAGATTGGCAGTACGCTAGTGCAGTAAATGTAGTAACTCACCCAGCTGCTGGGATCAGGATACACGTAAGACGTAGGGTCAGTAGGTACGCGTAGGTATGTAGTAGAAGCGACGTTAGAGTAGCGGTGCCGGCCTCTCTGTCGGCCCCTTTATATACCGGGCCCTCCATCAGAGTTGGACTCTGTTCATGACCACATTTGGTCAGGCTTCGCGAGCGCGGACGATGGCCTTCTCTGATTGGCCGAGCGTATGGACGGTACTGTGACGTAGACGCGGTAGGTACCGGACATACGTCAAAGCCATTTCATAAAGATGTTCTTAGTAAAAATCATTCATTCATCATTTTTCGAATACTGAAAGTATACGGAAGCCGGGCTGCAAAAAGTTTTGGATAGCGCTAGGATAACTATGATATAATATATTAGATATGACTATTAGCCTTGCCCTTCGCGTAGTAAGAAGAGGCCTGTGCCCAGCAGAGGGCAGGATATATACAGGGCCGATGATAATGATTATTATTAGATACTACTCCACCTATAAGTGTTTCAGTGAGATGTGTAAAAATCTCACTTACCTATTACCTCCGGCTATTCCATGTAGTAAATGGTGGCAATTAATATTATTACTCAAGATTGTAACAAAAGGTACCCGTGGATCTATTTCGGTTTACAAATATAACATTTGTATGCTTCGTAGACGACGTGACGTGTAGGAGGCGAACCTACGCGTCTTTGCCGATACTTATATTTATCGACTTTATCACCTGGGTGGCCTTTACGCACTCGAATTATATCGTCAAATACGCCTACCAAGTTCTATTCTTAAATGTTTTTTGGGTTTTTAACTTTTTCTAATCTTACTTCTCAAACAAATGGCGACTGAAGCTATTTAGCTTTTACTTTACATTGCGAATGAAACTGAGTGTTACCTATCTTAGCATGACATTATTCAACAGAATTTTGAGGGTTCAATAAATAATCCTAAAACGCGATATCCCGACATTCAATGTAAATAAATCCACATACCGATTCCAATCACAGATATCTCTACCAATTCTTTGCGTATCGTCGTTTTGTGCCAACACAAATCATAAATTAATTCATATTGAAGCTTGATTTGTGCCTTTTCTGTTCTAAATTATATGTATTTGAAAATATATTTACTTTGTTGTTCACAGGGGTGCCGGTGGGGGAGGCATGTTCGGCGATGTCAATATATCAGCTATTTTGGATTCATTTAGTATAAGTTACGACAAAAGAGTAAGGCCAAACTATGGAGGTGAGTCGTGAATGCTTTGGAACGTTTGAGTATCGATAGAAGTTATAATTGATTTTAATATGAAAACTCAATTATTGCGTTGTTGATTAAACACCAGACTAATATGTATAAGCCTAAGTTATTCTGTTATTTGTAGAACATATTATGAGCCGACATTTCTGAACTACGACTGCTGATATTTTTAATTATATTATTTTAACACAAAACATCTTGTTAGATGGTTGTTAAAGGAATGCTCTTACTGTAATTATGAATATAATTTTTCTATCTGTTATATTCTAATTTTGCGCCTCAATATACCTACTAATTTTGAGTTAAAAGAAAGTCGTTAGTCAACAAGAACTTTCAAAGTTATTCTCGTTAGTAAACTAATAATAAACTTAGATTTGTCAAGCATCTCTATTAATATCACGTTTACGCTTGTGCCTCTTATATATTTGTTTGTTGCGATCAATAAATAAAATAATAACAAGACATTTGGAAGATCGAAGTGACAACTAGACGTCACACAACATCGATATCCGTCTAGTCGTCAACTTGGCGCAAGTTTAAGCGTGTTCTTTGCTTGAATGAATGCATTTGCTGTTAATGCTGTAAAACAATGCTTCACACACATACCTATTAAAATGTATACTCATATGATTTAACTGGAGAGCTCATTACGGTAACTCAGACACACAGCTCGTACGTCGGTAAACTAACACTTGTTATGTGTTGTGTATTGTGTCGTTTTCAGGACCACCCGTGGAAGTGGGGGTTACCATGTACGTGCTCTCCATCAGCTCTCTGTCTGAAGTGAAAATGGTATCTTATTTTCAAAACAATATTAAAGACACAGCGCATACATAGCAAGATTTTGTCCCTTAGCATTATCACCAGCATTAATACCGTTCATCGTAGCACCCGTGTCCACGGTTCGATTGCATTTGATCGGTGTAGGCGCGACACCGCGGCTTGGCAGCCGCGCGGCCCGCGATCCGTGGCCCGCGCGGGTGCGAGGCGTGCCCGCGAGCGAGACTTAGCCGCTGCGCATGCCACGTGCACCAGCCGAGCTCGAATCTCCGTCACCCGCACGCACCCTGCGCCTCTCGCGTCCCCTCCGCTCCGCTCGCCCGGCGATGGGGCACGTCACCGTCCTCTGGTTTGGTTTTCACGGCGCGAGGAGGGCGCGCATCTCACGATTGGGCTTGATTGCAGGTCCGCCAGTGGAGGTGGGCGTCACCATGTATGTGCTCTCTATCAGCTCCGTCTCCGAAGTGCTCATGGTACTCGCCACTGTCAGCTCACGCTTGTCTCGGTCGCTCCGGCCGCGCGCTGCGCCGCTGCGACCGAGCAGCCCCAGATACGAGGCTGCGAGCATGTCCGCGTTTGGTGGAGCAGATCGCCCTTTATCCGCCCACTTGCTTTCTTATTATGTTTCCTGATTAATCGTTGATATTGGAGAAACAAAATTTAATAATGAGATCATAATAAGAAAAGCAACCCGTTAAACCTTGAAATTACCCAGTTGTGTGACCTGCAGTACTCGTAATTCCAAAGTTGCTGCTGTGTAAAGTGATGACGTCTGTTCACATATTTTATCCACAAAATACCTAGCAATCTCTTTATTTTTAAGACAGTTTTGTTCTCAGTAAATTATTGGATTTGGGTATGTTTTCATTACCGACGAATACAATATTCGGATTTTGTATATTTTTATATTATTTTATTTTATTAAGTGGACCCCAGGTTGAAACTGGGATAACGCTAGGAGGATGATGATGTATATTATTTTCTTTTATTTTTTCGTGTCTATTCATTCATATATTTTACTGTAATTTTCTAAGGCAACAGAACGTCATCACTTTCTTGCTTGGTTTGACGTGGAAACGACATTTCATTGAAGAGTGTATTGTTTCTAGTATTCGATTGAAGTGGCAATGAAGGAGACGTATACGCTATCAAAGGAAAGATATTATAATAGATTAACAAATAATAAAACGTACATGGAATTAGTTCAGGCTCTATGGATTTGCGACGACTGTATAACTCTTATCGTGACTCATTTTGTAGTTTGTTGTGTATGTACGTATTATGTGTATTTACTGAAATATTGCCAATTTAATTGTAACTTTCTATTCTCTCCAGTGACTTGGAACATCGATACTATCTGACCTTGTTTTGTTCACATTATGCTTTCGTGAGTTTGCTATTTTGATATAATACGAGCCGTAAATATATGCAAAGTTAGTCGGTCAGAATACAAAACCGCTTTCGGTTTTCCAATGTGTCAAACTGAGTGAGCTTGCTAGGCGTATGTTTGGGTGAAGGACCCTGAAGTGGAAACCAAATCAAGGGTGGGAAGGTCACAATGAGACGTGACCCATGGCCCAGGGTGGGGAGGTTGCCTTACAATTCGCAAACTCTCGATTCGACCTCATTAAGAACGTTAATATGTTCCACAAACCTGGTCCAAAGTTGATTGTTGGCAAGTTGTATACGTGCCGGCTTGTTAGCTTCAATGAGAGGATTGCCTCCATCGAGCCGTGGGTGTCCGCGTGCGCCGCCACCCACTCACCGCCCTCTCCTCTCACCTACAGCACCCACTCCCCGTTCATTCTTAGACCTCACCTGTGTTCTGTAGGCTTCATGTCACAATCACACTCTCTGCACATTTTGTTTCTTTCATAATTGTTTTAAGCTTACCGCTCAATTTGTCTATTCAATGTAGTGCAGTGTCTATATTTATTATATTCTCAAGTGTTATTTCTGTCCGAAGTCACGAGAACCAAACCAAACCTTCGACTATGTTACTACGATTGTATTTAATTAGTCTCTTGATCAAATTTATTGCAGTGTAAACAGACTGATACTCTGTGTAGGATGGAGTTCCCAAAATAGCATGCAGATGTTAGATGCTTATGTATAGTTCCCTAATTATAAACTGTTCAAAATGTACTTGTGTAGTACACAGAAACATTGATACTGTAAACTATACGAAAGTATCCACTATACTGGCGGGTTCCTACTACACACACTTATGTCAAACAAATAAGTAAAGTACAGTCAGTTGCTCTTTGGTGTCAAGTAAGTGTTTAGTTGGAACTTCAATCTTCTAAGTAAACTGCTCTACAGTAAAACTACACTATCGTAGGACACACTTTCATTCAACGTTTTTGTTGTGAGATGTTTTAAACCTTTACAATTTTGAATAAATTATAACCGCACCGGTTTTATTTTCTCAGGACTTCACGTTGGATTTTTACTTCAGACAATTTTGGACCGATCCCAGATTAGCATACAAAAAACGAACTGGAGTGGAGACGTTATCTGTTGGCTCTGAATTCATAAAGAATATATGGGTGCCTGATACGTTCTTTGTTAACGAAAAGCAGTCGTATTTCCATATAGCCACAACCAGCAACGAATTCATACGTATTCACTATTCTGGGTCAATCACTCGAAGTATCAGGTAATATGAAAAATTATCATAATTATGATCATGTATGACGAACGCAGTTCTTACTCACATTCAAACGTCTAATGGAATCAACATGAATATTCGTAAAACTAAAAAGAGTTCTTCCCCTATTTTTCAGACTAACCATCACGGCATCGTGTCCCATGAATCTTCAATATTTCCCCATGGATCGCCAACTGTGCCACATAGAGATCGAAAGTTGTAAGTATCTCAACCAGCTTTGCAATAAATTGTGCGTGAATATGTCTAATGTTCTTTGTACATTAACCACGAATCGCTAATAACTTTGATAATACAATGTTATAACGTTTTAGCTAATATGTCAGAGTGTTGCTGGACAACCGCACGCTTTGTGTGTTCGTTGTAAACAAATGCCATATTTTTTTACCAATTTGTAACAATCTACAGTGATGATTGTTAACATACTGTCTATTATTCAAATTATACAAACAATAAAGTGCAAGCCACATTGTGTTACAGATGATAGAAAAATAAATTGAAAATATACTGTGCTCACCTAAAGCAATCATTGATTTGATTCTTTACCACGATGCAAACTCACTAGGCTTACAGATATTGTGTTGTGATCACTTTATTGTATCACAGATGCTACTCAGGTATATCCTGTGAGCACAAGCGTACAACTAACCGTCGACACGTGCTGCGATTTTCTTCGTGTTTTCATAAGTTGGAATGTCTCCTTCTCGCATACAGCACCCGCAGAAGGCAGACCGTAAAATAGTAAGCCTTTGTTCTCACGAGCATCAAGCGACTAAAATGATACTAGGACATCGATGCTGCGATATGCTGAGCGGGCCAAAGGAGGCGGGGGACGGTGGGGTCTGCACAACCACCGAGGGCAGTGCCGCAGACGGAGCGCACCGCAAGCGCCCCCCGACGCACACTTACCCACACTACCTCGCACCACCGCCGCTTGCGCCCATCACGCACTCACTCAACGCACACGCATGACAACGCCATCTCGACGCTTGCCCTGTTTGTCCACTGTACTGTCCTTGTACTCACTTTTGATTTATATTATATATACCTCTTGCCATTAAGTAGCTCTATATTTGTTTACACTGATATTTTTTCTTGCCTTCAGTCACCCTGTAGGTAGATTTATATTTTTCTATCATCCATGTCGAAGCGAACTGAGTAACCATTTTTCGGACTGTTGCTCGTTTCGATTCAATTGTCTCACCAAATGAGTTAGCGAATCCCATCCTCGACTCAGCCGCGGCCGCGTGAGAGAAACGCGATGCTTCGCAGCGTAAGTGATAGCGTTTTGTGTGTTTGGCATGTCTCCGGAGTCGGGTACACAATGAGAGACATTCGGTACCATTGGAAAGATGGGCAAAACAGCGTCGGTATGAGCAACGAAGTGCAGCTGCCACAGTTCCGGGTGCTCGGCCACCGGCAGCGCGCCACTGTTGTTACGTTGACGACAGGTAACAGATCGCAATAGCCGCTCTCCCTGCACAGTCCATCCATCGCTCCACCACCGACCCCGTCTCCCTCAGCCCGTGTGCAGACAATCGATACCGCGACACAAGCACACACGCTAAACACGACATGACAATCGCACGACGAGACGCGCGACACCGAGCTCGCGACTCCCCCGCTCTTACCCCAACCGAAAGACGATTCGTGTTGTAAAACCCATTGCGATGGGCCTGGGGTTGTTTCATTTATAATGTCCGCTGCGCACAGTCGGCTACACCATGCGGGACATCCGATACAAATGGAACGAGGGGCCCAACTCTGTGGGTGTTTCCAGCGAGGTGTCGCTGCCGCAGTTCAAGGTGCTGGGCCATCGCCAGCGTGCTATGGAGATCTCCCTTACCACAGGTACTTGGGTTCGCGGGGGAATCTAAGAGTAGAAAATATAACGGAAAATAAATTAGACACCACTACGTGGAACACTGGACAGAAACAGCCACGATTCTTTTCACGTCCTGCTTTTGTATTATTGCACAAAACACTATGAGTGGTGTGAAATAGATCTTTATGTACCTAATATTTGTTCAAAATAACAAAATTAATTTTTATACAACTTATAAACTCCATTGTGACTGTTGTTTTTGAAATATTTTTTTCTGACAGAGTAAATTTTCGGTAAAATTATATAAAATAATTATCCAAATAATTACTTTTTGAATATTATTCACTTTAGCACTGACATACCGGTACAATCTGCATATCGAAGGAAAGGTCTTTGTAACTATTTAAAATAACGCTAATTTTAAAACTTCTTACAGGAAACTATTCAAGATTGGCATGTGAGATACAATTTGTTCGTTCTATGGGTTATTACCTAATTCAAATTTACATTCCGTCTGGTTTGATTGTCATCATATCATGGGTATCATTTTGGTTGAACCGAAATGCTACACCGGCTCGAGTAGCTCTTGGCGTGACCACTGTGTTGACGATGACCACGCTCATGTCATCAACGAACGCCGCTCTGCCAAAGATATCGTACGTCAAGTCCATCGACGTCTATCTGGGTACCTGCTTCGTCATGGTCTTCGCTAGTTTATTAGGTAAGAAACCATCTGGCATCTTTTTACACTTATTTATTTTATTTGATATATGCAAAGCGAATTTTTGATATAATTGCGAATTTTGATTCCTGTTCATCTAAGCGAATGTATATCACCGTTATTTATAATAGAAATATAGTTATGGACGCGATTCTCCTATCTTTACAGAATACGCGACGGTTGGTTATATGGCAAAGAGGATACAAATGAGGAAACAAAGATTTGTCGCTATACAGAAAATTGCGTCCGAGAAGAAGATGCCCCCTGTAGACTGCCCTCCAGTAGGGGATCCACACACCTTATCTAAAATGGGTACCCTCAGCAGATGCCCACCAGGGAGGCCTTCGGTAAGAAACTGCTATAAATGAAAAACCATATAATATTTTTTAAGATGCCAAACATGCTACGTATAAATTTCAGGAGGTCCGGTTCAAAGTCCATGATCCAAAAGCTCATTCAAAAGGCGGTACCCTGGAAAATACTATAAACGGAGGTCGGAGTGGAGCAGAAGAGGAAAACCCTGGCCCCCCTCCTCACATTCTACATCCAGGCAAGGTAAATGTCAAATCATTAACTTTTTCTTGTTTGCTGTGCGTATCTAATAATGCTGGCGATATAAGAAACTACAATAAGTATTTACTTAAGTATATGTTTAATATAATTTTAAGTGCTTGCGAACTTTGACTATTTTCTTATAAAGATTTCTTCATTATTTTTGTGTAAATCTTCTTAAGCCTATGTGTATATTATTATTTCTTTATCGTACTTAGAGACCTACTTTACTTTTCAGGACATAAGCAAGTTGCTCGGCATGACGCCATCGGATATAGACAAGTACTCGCGCATAGTATTCCCCGTCTGCTTCGTATGTTTTAACCTGATGTACTGGATCATATATCTTCACGTTTCTGACGTCGTGGCTGACGATCTGGTTCTACTGGAAGAGGATAAATAGAGGGCGCTGTACATAATCCACTTATTTTTCCACGTAGTCTCGTTGATAATAATTTGAAACGAATTGACATTGGGTGATAAATATTCTACCTTAATCTGTTATTAGTAGTGCACACCTCGAAGATCGTACGATTAGACGGTGACTCGAATTTCAAACTAAACACGTAGACCATAAAATGACTAAACGTAACGAAATTGTAAATACTTAAAGACTTGAAAGATACGAATAATTATGGACGATTTAGCTTAAGATCTAGATCTTTTTCTTGGAGTCTAAAGTAGAATCCAAACGACTGAACATTATTGTCATATAGGTGTCATGAGACAAGACGTTAACTTTCTATTTATTGAGTTAATGGCAGATATAGAAAGTAAGTTTAATAGTTTTTTCAGTCACATTTAGTATGTGAAATTACACATTAATTATGTTGTTAAATGTAAATATTATACATGTGCAGCAGTTTCGTATGGTCAAAATACTGTCCAGCTGTAATTTTATGCATTTATTGTTGTAAAAAAATAATGTATGTGTCGTCCTAAAACTCTATTCGTTTCTAGAAATTCTGTGTACTCCCTAAAGATATTTATTCCTTAAAAGTTCCTAAATTCTAAATTTTGGTATAGTACAATGTGTACTAATACATAACAAGTTTCAAATTATTATTATTTAAGTGGTAAAATGAGTGGAATAGTAAAATACTTATAGTAATACTAATCTGATGCTCAAATTTCTCCGCTTGAATTATTTAATTAGTTTTAGTAAACTTTTGTAATTATGTCATAAAATTAGTGATTTGTTTATTTTTGCTGATATTGTTGTGATAATACCATTAGGAATTTTATTTTTAATAGTAGTTGCAAACCATTCCAACAATCCTAAACTATTTTTATTTAATATCGTAGCTTTATTTTCTAACTTGTAAATGATTAATGAATGTTTTGAGCAATTGACTTTGCTTTCCATCGCGAATGCATGTTGAGTTTTTGATATTTGATCATCTTTTTTTCTTATTTAAGTATTAGAAATAATATGTAGTATCTAACAATTTAATGTCAGAAATCAACTGCATTCAATTATTGTAAGTACATATCTTCTACACGAAAAGGGACAGGTAAATATTCACCAGTTACCATAATATTATTCTTATTTCCATCATTTTAGCGGAGCAGATCAGTATAGAGGCATGCGCCAAATGTAAAAATTCTATAAACCCAGCATGTATGTACCCACATTTACCATATTGTACTTTTCCAATACATCAATTTATATTAGGTAATGCTTCTGATTTATTATTTCTGTCATTACCATAAATCAGCAAAAGTGTTTGCTGTGCGAATACAAAAACATTGTAATATACATACATAGATAGTTTAGACCACGCATGTAAACGTGGATTTCGTTCTATTAAATTCTGGAAATCATTAAAATAATCTAATTTCAATTTGTAAATCCAGGTGTGGAACTTAATTCACATTTGCATTTAGATATCATTTTAATTTTGAAGTATGTGAAAAAATACAATATCACTTCAATGTTACGTCAATAGGACAGTATTCCTTATAATACAGAACTTTCCTTTAACTGGGCAGAAAAAAGATACAGAAAATATGGCCGATGTTACAAAACATCTCACCAAAATATACTTCTCGAGGTAAACGTTACGTTGTCATAATCTAAGAAGGGACAATTCATACAGACTTACATCAATGTCAAAGCATTTGCGTCACAGACGCCCCGGATTTAAAAAAGATAGATTCGAGCGAATGTCGCATCGGCGACTTCATAAATTTCTGTGAACTCTTTACACTTGGAATGTTTCCTTGGCCGCATGCCAACCAAGAGATGCAAACCTGATTTTAAAATTATATTTCATATACATAGACCTCCCGTCACTTATCCTGAAAGATACTAATTTAATGATATCCAAAACAAAATAGAAATACTAGAATTAAACTAATAATGCCGATTGTTGTTATATTTACATATTTGTTAACAATGAATTTGTATTTCATTGTAAATCATATTAAATACATCAGTTACAGAAAATATAGTTTAGCCCTGGATTTATACAGTATTTTACCTGTAAAAGGATTTGCTATTTCTTTACTAGCCGCACAATAGTCCATGCAATGCTTTCCTAAATTAGTTCGATTTAGATAAATTAGCTTTTTTTGCTCGCTAGTATTCTACCAAAGCTCCAGTAGTTGAACTATAATTGAGCATTAGAGGTTCGTTGTCAACGTGGGAATATTATTTGACGACTATTCACATTTGTAGTTTTCTCAGCAAATATGATGAGTGTCCAATAAATGTTCCCATCTTCACAACAATATATGGATTGTTCACCCTCGAATATCTGACAAGCAGGGCTCCTGTCTTCAGCTACGACTTAACAATAATATGTTTCATTGCGAGTTTCCTAAGATTCACAATACGACTTATGCAATTAAAGCAATAAATATATGCTGGAAAACTAGAGGTAAGCTAAACAGAAAATATTGACAAAAATACACAATGCTGAACAACATCATCTGCAATTGTAACTTATCAATGAATACACATGTAAGTACCTACAGAAAGCTTAGTATAAAATACTGCACAGAGTTCGCTTGGTGAGAGTGTGATATTTTTGTAGACGTACTGCTGAGATCAGATCTACTGCAAATCATGCTCAGACTATCATCACTGATAAAAAAATAGGAATAGTTAATTCCTATCAAAATATCTGATTTAAGCAGTACGTTTAAACAACTCCTAATGAAACAAAAAAGAAAGGTTTGTCTGTTTACGACGCTCAATCATTTTAATATTGCAATACGAATAGAAACAAATGTGCAAATACATTAACATTTCGTCGTTTAATTAAGAAATTAAGTGTGATCATACTGAATCAATTCCATTTGCATTTAGATATAAAACCAAAAGTGACTTCACTTTTGAAGTATAGAAAATATATTCAGATCAATGCTTGACTAAAAAGTAGACACTGTACATTTTAGATGTCTCATTCTAGGTATAAAATAAAATATTGTACTATATAGGTACATTTTAGATGATAATGTATATACATGATATTATTTATTATACCGCACTCAAATATAATGGCACTGTGTAATCTTTGTATTCACTTTTTTATTTTAACGCAATTGTTACAATTTTCTGAAATATATTGTAATACAAAACAAAATTGTAGAATAAGAAATAGGTTGCTGGTAGAGAAAAACTAAAAGTAGGTACTACGGCGTGGCTACGGCCTCGTCTCTCCGAAACGAAATTCTAAAATATTTGTCTAGTGACTAGCTACTAAGTTTGAGACAAGTAGTTCTAAGCCATGAGAAGATGTATCTTAGATATATTGTCTAATTTATATGTAGCTATGCACGTTCACTAGCTCGTCACTAATATGATATAGTAGTCAGACAGTAAAAAGACATCCGTGTAACATTTTATAATTTTACCTCATGTTGAGTTGCCTTTCACACTATAATTTGTAAATGACATAAACCATTGCGCAGCAACGCTACGTAAACATAGAAAAATTTGGAAATAGATAAGACTAGTTTATTGTTTAAGATTTTGGAAGATGTTATTCGATACGAAAAATGTTTACAATTAAGTGTAGATTAAGCTTGTATACTTTATGGATAAAAATATTTCAGTTAGTTTGCCTAAGCCGTATTTATTTTCCAAACGATGTAATCATTAAGTCGTTGCATGTAATTGAAGAGGTCATAGAAAAGAAACGATAATCAATTCGTGATTACGAGGAGAAAGATACGAATGATTTTTAGGTAAAAGCATTGTCAATATTTTATATAGATCATTCGTTTATAACTTGGCTTAGGAAAGCTAGTTGATAAATGTTATATGTGGCCAGTATAAATTGATTAAAATTACATTTTGTCCTATTTTGTTTTAAAAACATATTGCATTAAAATTTGCATAATATGTCAGCGGAAATGTACGGGTTACAAATATTATAAACACAATATCTAACATTATTACTGTATTGTTTTCATTCGTGAGTATTCAGAAAATGCTTTAAAATCTGAATAAAGCATTTTCTGAATACTCACGAATGAAAACAATAAAGTAGTATATCAAAATTAAAAATTCTGGTGCATCAGTTTATACTAGTCTAAGTTTAATTCAAATTAATACGATATAACTACAATATTTCCATATTATTCTTCAATACTTCAAAATCACTATTTTGAGTCAATATATTTACACTGCTGAAACTAAATATAACTTGAAAGCTGGCAATATCAGTGATAAAATACGTGTACATTGATTTTCTGTAAACCAATCAGTTCGCTAAGAATAGACTTCAGCTTGAATTACTGTACATTCACATACACTTAATGGTTTCAAAATCATACTTCTGTACAATGTAGAACTTATTTCTTGATGACAAAGGTACTAACAAGATTTTAGTAGATATATTGACATACTAAGCTAACACACTAATAAAGTTTCCACCCTGATCTATTAATTATATAGACAATCAATTCAATGACAAGCAATATAGCTTTAAATGGTACATATGACAGTGAAGATTTTTAAAGATAATGCACCGTTGCATAGACTCGTATAAAACATTGGAGAATGCCCACAGAACGTCTACCATAATATTAAATTAGCCTATAAGATAGGAAGTTTATAATTAGTTCACATAAATACAGCGAGCAACATGAAGTAAATTTAATAGTTTTAGTATGGTACATTAGCTTAACTTTAGAATTGTGTCAAAGTATATATTATATGAAAAATGTTGACTATTTTATATTATTTAAATGCTTTTTAAAAGATACGTTTTATCTAAGTATTAAAGACAACAAAATGAATGAAGAGCAAAAAACATTGTCTAATAAGTTTTATTAAAACATAATGAGTCAGTAACATGTTGATTCAAAACATTAATTATTAGTGATTACATTTGTAAGTCATTTTACAGTAAGGTTAATTTATAAAGCTAGAATAAAAATGAGTCAGACCCGTGTTATCGTTAAAAAACATAGGTCCCCACCATCTTATAATAGATCCTCTGAAGAGACGCTAGATAAACTTTTAAATGATACAAAATTGAATAAAAATATATACATTGTAACGCACGTGTCTTAGATATTATAGAAGTATATAAAATAGTTATACAATAGATAATGGTAAAATACACGGATGAATATTAAAATCTTTGATAGGCATAGTAAACCACGTCTTATTTCTTCTTCTCGTTTTTCTATTCACATCCTTGTTATTTTTCTATACTAATTATGAACTGGTTCTTACCGTTGGAAGAAATCCTAGAGGTCATCTGTAGATGGTAATATTCATCCAAATATTTCAAAACTGAATAGCTTGTATCTGATTTTAATCTAATTTTAATACTTTATGTACCTAAAAAATACATAAAGTTTTCCCAGTACCTAATAATTTTGATTTTAAATAAATTATTTCCTTGGGTGATTATTCAACCCAGTAATAACGTGACTAACTTACTTTATTAACAATCGATTAAATTAATTTCTCAGTATATATTTTTTATTTTATCTAGGACGCATTGTAATCATTATCATTATTTTGATGTATGTTTTAACATGTGTTGTTTTACAACGTTCAGATTTAATAATAATGATGAAAGTACATCTTCGTAAACAAATCCATCAACTACCATAAAAATAAGTTATAATAACATAGACGATATTGTAAAATATCCACTTACTTATACCTTGTATCTCTAAACATAACAATATGTTAAAGAACATCATTTTCTTTTGAGTTATGTTAATTTAGAAAAGGAAGGACCTAGTCCATAATTCGATTCTAAAATTTAATTTAACACTCCAAAGAATTCCAACATTTTCAATTACCTATTATACAAAAGTCTAGAATTGTAGGATTAAAATAACAAAATAATCTTTTAGTTAATAATATTTATAGCTATCTCCCATTTCTTCTAACTTTATTCAATGTTCCTCACAATAATTAATCAATCACCTTCAAATAAGAAACTCTCGCACTTATAGACTCCATTTTGAAAACAATGAATATGATAAACTAGAATTTAGCTATGTTAATTATATTGCTCACACTTAAAATAAGCATGTATTGGAAAATCATTTAGTCTTGGGATTATCTACATGCACATTACATACTTTCAAATAAAATAGCTAGTAAGTCTTCTACATCAAACTGAAATACAATTTAAAATACAAAAAGTAATAAATACCAGTTACGTCAAACGGTCGATTTGTTACCACAAATCGTATTTTTACCACCGATTTTGGTAAATTGCTAGAAATATTAGAGAAATGAAAAATAAAACGGTTAGATGATTTTACACAAATAGACGAATATGATCAATATGTAATCGTAGAATTAAAATTAATAGATCAAAATTAGAGTAATAATGAAAAAGCTGTGAAATAATACGCAAATAATGAGAACAGATGAAAAGTAAATAAAAATGAAGGTAATAATATTTTTGGCAATGTTATCCTATTTATTAATTGTATCCGTTTGTAGGAAATTACAGATAAAAACATGCCCCATAAGGTTATTTGAATTTTCGACGCACATATTTATCGTAGTACAAATAGTTTTTGATTACGCATTGAAATATGGTTAGTATACACGTATGTGTAATGAAGTGCCATATTTATTATAATATCTTCAAAATTTTCTTTTCTATTTATGGTCCTGTTCTTTTTAACATTTGTGTAACTGTTCTTTGAAATTATATTTCGCGTGATCAGTTTTGTATTTTTATTATTAGCTACACTATAGTTACTTGTGTACTTGTGAACGAATATTAATATGTGAAAAAGATAAAGATAAATAAAAAGCATTTTTCAAATAAGAGTATTTTTATTTGATTTTTATGTACCCAATATCTCACTCACTCAATATCTGTATTTGTGTCGGCAATGATACAAACTTACTCAATACCACCAATTGGTGCATTCATTAAAATTTTAAGATGTATGCCTAAGTGGTAGAATAAAATATGGCTCAATCCATTAGTATGTAAAAGTTTACCGATTAAAGCATTCAGAAGCTCGTAATAACAATATTATTAATGAAAGTATTAAAATAATATCACAAAGTTTTGCCTTGTTTTTGTGCGGGGATACTATAGCCAATATCGATGCAAGTATAATTATTTATGAAACTCATAAGAGATCTTCAGAGAGTCACTATAATTATAATGAACCTATCGCAGCAGATAAATTCATTTTCTCTACACATATTTCATGCATTAGTTGTGTCTTAAAATCTTCTCTACCTACCCTTAGCAATTCGCTGGGTCCTAGACAAAGGCGTCTTTAAGTGGTCACGATTATTCAGTAATATTTTATTTTAGTAGCTATTGAGGGATTTTGGCAACGTTGCATCAAGACAAATATGTAAATTGTATCCTACTTTTTAAGCGTATTAGCGAATTACTGAATACAAAAACTCAATTTGTACTGATGCATCAGGAAACACGTAAAACCACGATGGCAGACGTTACGAGGAGTAAGTATATTCAAATCGGTCAGATGGCAGGCGTCAAAATTGAAATCGTTTACTCAGCATATGAACGTAGAATTTATAATTTAATAACTTAATCATTCTACATTTACATTTCCTCGGCGAAAATGTTGATATTCTGTCAAATCTAGTAAAACTAGAGAGCAGACCTCGGTTTTCAAGGCAATTTTATTGGTAATACATTGCGGGTACACGTTAAGATGGTGACGAAGATGATCTTATGAGCAGTAATTTATGAACAAGTCATTCATTTCTAATCACTATAAACCCAACATAAGAAACGAAAAAGGGGCGCTTGGATAGTATGTTGAATAATCAACTAAAATACTATAAAAATATGAATATTTAATAAGGTGTTTAGTACTAAAATAATTTGGGTACATGTACTTACTTTTTGTACTTTTCATGCCATAGAATATTTGACGTTAATTATTGAATCTGGGTAGTCTGTTCTGTCCTTTCTATTTTCCCACACGATCACATACTTAACAGGAATAATTGAGTTTATTTTGCTACAGGCATTGTAATGCCTTTTTATTATATAAGCACCAAGCTTTATTCTGGATACATTCACATCATGCTCATTCTCGTTAAAAATGGCAATTCAAATAATTAGAAAGTTCTCTAAAACTATAGGTACAACGTTAAGTACACTGTTAATCATCTCTCTTAAAAGTAACCTTTTCTACAACTTTATGCGCTGCGCTCTTTTCTTTTTTGTCACCCATACGCATACACATCCAGTATTATATTATTAGAAATCCCCTAATTTATTTATATAAAGTTTCATAACTACTCCAATATTCTTAAAGCGCCATCTATGAGACTAGACGTGAACCACTATACTTTCACGAGCGAAGCGACTTTTCACTTTAGGATCTTTCGGTTCTACATCTTTCTCTTACTTGTATCATCAACAATATATATTATTTTAATTTTTGACCTTGATTCTTTTTAGTGTTTCTTCTTTATAATATGTGGTTCATCATCATCATCAACTTTTTATACTCTACTGTTGGACATAGACCTTTTCCAATTTTGCGTCACAATAGCATTAAGAGGCGATAAGAGGCTTTTGCTTACTACACGATGGGTTAGTACAGAGTTTGATGATGAGTTTTCCTTCTCTATTGCAGGTTCATGTTTGCTTCGAATATTTATTTTGGTCGCCTCTTACGAGACTCGCGAAATGAAATGAGATAGTGACTCTTTGTAATCTTTATCCGTCATAACACGGAGCCATAATTATTATAATTATGTAGCTATAAACACGAAATAAAACAAAAATATGTAATTATAATGAGCATACTATTTTAGTCAGCTGCATAGAAATCTACAATTTATTATATTGGAGTGTATTTTACTCTAATTCCACGATTAAAAGACAATATAATTATCATTTGTTGATAATTGATAGAGATTTGTATTGGAAATAGCGCTTAAAGCGTGATTTGGCTTGCCATTTGCACTAGTAAACACTTGCAGAGATCGCCACTTGGATGGTTGACCGCGTACTGTGACATTGACATCAGAACGCTACTATGCCAAAGAGCTCAGATATTTACATAGAGGCGCATTTCCTATGGGCGCTCTGAAGACAAACTTTGGCCAAATGGCCGCTTGACGGCGTGGCAGTCGCGCTGTGATAGCTGTCTCTACGAGAGCAAGAGAGACAAACGTTCCTCCAGTGTATCTTAACTACGAGAGCAAGAGAGACGGAGAACGACGACAGCGCCGCCAACGGCGCCAACTACGAACTAAACTGGAGACATTCTCTACTTGGAATCGGCACACGAAATCCTTAAGAACTGCGCTTCTATGTAAATCTGTATTCATAGACTATTCTTTAGAGGATACATCAAGCCGCCGCGACATGGGTCGCAGGATAAGAATATTTTTGACATATCGGGACCTACATGCGACCTATAAACTATGGCACCTGAGTTATCCAAACTTTAACAGTCGTTAAGCGGAGTACCCTTGGCTTGACTTTACTAATACTTGTTTATGCGAAGAAATATCGCTCTCCCTATGGTTTGCTATGGTCAAACTGCAGTGTTGCCGCTCTGTGGAAAATGTAAAATTTTGACGAGTTAATTAGTACAGGAAAAATAAGACCAAAAGACACACTACAAATCAGAATCTGCCGAGTTCTAGCAAAATTCGAATAAGGTTGTTTTATAATCAAAATAACTCTTTAAGTTGAGGTAAAAAGTACTTTAAAAATACATCCAATATTTTTCTGTTAATTATTACTACAGTCTTGACCGTATTTTTTAGGCAACTCAAACAGCGATAATGAAAAAAATGATAAAATAAAATACTGTCCTATTTATAGTCTTCATACGGTAAACAGACGGGTGAAGGTTCACCTTATACAGATCTTAGACGGAATAGATAACACGGTAATGTTTGACGTTAACTACACTATATTATTCCTAGGTGTTTAGATCTAGAGTTTAGCAAATTTACATAATTTTGTTTTAAAAATTTCGTTAAAATTTCATTACCCCTATTTCATTCCATGTGTGTCGCAAGAGACGACTTGGGAACATAAACGAAGCAAATAGTAGGTACATTTGGTAAAATACGGAAAAATAGACATCTTAGCATCAACTAGTCCGGCCAGAATGTATTAGGCTAAATCTTCTTACTGACTCAAAATACCACTGAGACACAAATTAGGAGAGGCCAGCAGTGTAATATATATTTTGTACTAGCTGTTGCTCTACTTCGTGTACCTGGTTAATTTATAGCCTAAGTTACTCTTTGGTATATCAGCTGTCTGCCAATGAAGGTCCCGTCAAAATCGGTCTAGCCGTTCCAGAGATTAACGAGCGCAAACAGACAGAAAGATAGACATACAGACAGACAGACAACAATTTAAAAATTCGGTAATTTCGGTATATGTACCGTGTATACATCCATATGCATTTAGTAAAAAGCGGTTATTTTAATATTACAAACAGACACTCCAATTTTATTTATGTATATAGATATATTTGTGAATACATACTGCCTGCACGGTTGGAATAGACTCGCCATTTGCCACTGCGCCGAGTGATGTGGGTTCGATGTCCATACGAGACAACACTTTGTGTGATTGTTTTATCGAGTCTGGGTGTTCATTGTGTCCGTTTGTTGCATGCTTGTAAAGTCATCCGGGCCACAGGATTTATTCCTTGTGCGGGAGTTATCTTTTTTACAGAGAAAACAAAAAACAATACATAGGTATTGTAGACTGATGTAGACATTGTACAACTAACAGTATGGGTATTCTCGCTTCGGTCCCTGTATAATTATGTTCGTAAACATTAAAATGATTGCTATTAGATACAAATTATTCACATATCTTAGGTCAGATAATAAAGCAACGCATAATGTATAAGATTTTAATTAATACACGATTGTACATATCATAAATACATTACAACTAAATTGACGTCATAAATAATTTAATAAAATTTTATGATAGACCTGGGATTTTCTGGACAGCTTTTGGACGGACGCGAAGTGTGCGTTTCCATATTATTGTGGCTTTTGTTGATTACGAATCTGAAAGGTAAAATATCATTGTAGAATGTTTATACAGAATAAAACTGATCATGGTAGTAACATTTACGCTACCTGAAAATTCTTGGATGGTGTATGATAATATGCGAGAATGAAAATTATTCGCTCTTAACAATTCGCAATTGCAGTTCAATAGAGTAAGTATTGTTATTACGAGTACAGTGACGACGAATGTTTTCACGCCATTTTAAAGGCGTGTTTCCTTCTTGAAAGTTTCCACACCATGCAAAATTTTCTGCGTTTGATCCAGCGGCAGTCATTAAAATGTTTCAGGGTTTGAGTTCGTCACTTTTATAAATAAGCCTATTTATACTTCTTCTACGTAATTAACAAAGCTTATTTTTATGATAAAATGAGTAAAATAATTCGCAATAACTTTATTGATAACTTTATTAGTTACCAATACAAAAAATATTTTGTTAGTGTAACTAATAATTCCCTATCCCTTTCTCTGCTCCACTCCCTCCCACTGCTCTCGTCGTTAGTAGAGTGCAGTTGGATGGCAATTTAATCCTAGATTTAAAATAGTCGCCATTTAACTTAAAACGTATTCTAACTTGTAAAATCATTTTAAATTACCTTAGGCCAGAATATTGTCATCCATTGGCGTACATATGATTGGGTTCGTCTCCATTTGAATAGCGATTCCACATTTTCTCATAGAGCTGCTCCAATCCACGTGCGTAATGTTCGCAATCAAACAACGTGCTATCTAAACGTGCTTTAGAAACCTTACTTTGAATATATCTTCGACTGAAAAATACAGGAAATAAAATAAATGTAAGTAAAATACTTACTGTTGGTATACGTTTCTAGATTAAAACGTGTTTTCCACTGTTTATTTTATTACTTTGTTTTGTTTAGCTGCTAAAGTGGAGCTGGGCGGGACATATTTGGCACATGTCAGATGACAAATGGACTAAATTAACAACCCTATGGACCCCTTTAAACGGCAAACGACATCGCGGCAGGCCTAGACGGCGATGGGTGATGAGCTAGACTCTTTCAAAAAGGATTAGTTCCAGGAGGGAAAACATAGGGACTTATGGAAGATGATTACAAAGGCCTTTACCCCGCAATGGGACATCACAAGCTCTTAAAAAATCGTGTTTCATTTATTTATAATTATTAGCTGTTCTTGAAATTGTTTTCCCATCGGCGAAATTCAATTTCATAATATTATAAGGAGACTACTGTGCCCGGGCCTGGCGAAGTAAGGCAGTATACGCAAAATGAGCTACTTAAGTGAAAAAATCAGTACAGTGGTAAATTAAAACTAGTAAAGGATTACGGCTGGCTGACGATGATAACGTGAAGACTATTCAATACATAAAATACTCATTGAAAAGTTGAAAAAAACACCTGCAGATAAGATTTGCATGTCTGAGAGTCTCTAACCAGCACCATTTCCATACTAAGCAGAGGCCCACGACGTGTCGTCTGACAGCTTATAAACGATAGATAAAGAGTGAAGAATGTCCAGTAGATACGTAACACAAAAATTACTTTTGACCAATATTACTATTCGTCATTGGCTTGAAAATATCTACATACTTTTAATAGTTTAACTAACCGTGTCCATGGATCCAACTACCAATCGGTTATATTATTACAAATGTGGTTCTTTTCTTTTCTGTAATATTTATTTTATATGTGTTATGATTTAGCGTCAAAAAGAACGTTTAGCCCTATAAATAATTTATATAGCAGTACAGCGTTTGCCGGGTCAGCTTCAGTATTAGATTGTAACATTGTAGAAGAACGAGCCTCAGCTGTATACCGCTGAATCGTTTTGTTGTAAGGTCACACTAACAATAACACAATAATGAGGCGGTTAAATTACAGTTCACAGCAGCGTAAATAGTTTATTTGATAGCAGGTTGTCGACGATTTCAAGTCCTATGCAAAGCTATCCATGTATAATTATTGTGAAAATATCAATACTTCACGGTATAAAAAATATAATATCCCGAACAAACCTTCTTCAAGGTAAAATACCACAATATTAGTGAAAGTACTTTAATTTAACTGAATATACAAATAAAATACAGTTTTTCAGTACACAAATATGCAAACATAATATTAATATTATGACATTTCTGTTACAGGTTGTAGAAAGCGCAACATTAAATTCAAGTTTTGCATATTACATGATACACATAAACCTCGAAGCAAGCAGTGCAATACAGAAACAATTTTGTACGAATACAAAATGTTTATTCATTTGCAACAGTTTAGTTCTCACAGCGCTCGTTGCTGCATGAATGCACTCCTAACTGCCCGAACAATGGTCATGACTTCACTAAGCCTGCTAAAGCTTAGTAAAGACTTTGTGAACACGATTTCACAACGTCTCGTCGTACGTAAAAGGCTCACAATAGAAAATCCCAACATGCTCAATCAGAGCCATGAAACACTGCTTTTATTTGTTCAAACTGGACTATGTCTGTCTACTTTTTATTCTTAATCCCCGCGGTTTCACCCGCATCCTAAGGGAACTACTTCGCGTACCCGGTTTGTTTATAGCCTAAGTTACTCCTTGGTACATCAGCTATCCGCCAGTGAACGTCCCGTCAAAATCGGTTCAGCCGTTTCAGAGATTAGCGACAACAAACAGACAGACAGACAAACAGACAGACAAAAATTGAAAAAATGTCATTTCGTTGTATGTACCGTACATACATATACATTTAGTAAAAAGCGGTTATTTTAATATTACAAACAGACACTCCAATTTTATTCATATGTATAGATTACACAATAGTACTAAAATCGGTCTTTGTTACAATTACTGAATATCTGATGGACGTGTTATCTTCATTGCCAAATAAATTTTCTACAGGACAGTTTATATTAATCGCCTTGTTCACGAGCCGAATTTGATGGTCCATAAAAACATTAATCTTTCAGGCAGCAATCCAATGCTGATTTTTTCCAGATGGTTCCTAATGATACTAGTTAGTGTTTTTAAAAGTTCATATTTATACTTTAACATGTCTGCTACTTACATCACAATCTGGTAAATGACGTAAATATGAAGTTAATATTTTTAATAAATTTCGGTATGCATGACTGTTAAAACCAAGCTACGCTAACAAATACGATGAAACTGTGTTCTAATTTAAAATGAATGAAATGTTTTATAAAAAAATATTAGTTATCGAAAGGATACTTACTATTTACTACTTGTTCCCAACTTTACAGCGATATCTTCATATTGTCTTTTACTTTTGGCAATCAATTCCGGACAGCCTAGAGTGTTCAACTGTGACGCAGCAACTCTAAAAAGTAAATATATCATCGTTATTCCATTTGTCAAATGTCCACTGGTATCCTCGGAACACACTTTGTTCTTGAAGGTACTGCAGTCGACAAACAGATTGATGATCTAAGCCCATGTTATTTATACCCGGGGAATATCACAAATAGATGACTAGTCAGATATGGTGGCATACAAAACTCAGCACCTAATAAATTTCTGGCCGTGTCGTCAATCTGTACAGGATTGGGTAAAACTATAAAATAAACTGGTTGAAATATAATAAAATAATATTGCAGGTGACAGTCACATTCGCTAATACAAGTATTTAAAAAGTTAAATATACCTAGATGCCAGAGTTTCTCCTGGAAGTGTAACTACTGGCGTTCCAGCCCATAAGACATCCATTGCTGTAGTATGTCCATTACACAGCGGTGTATCTAAACAGATATCCGCTAACTGACCACGCCTTACGTGTTCCTCCTTGCAAGCAATGTTAGAGAACAAAATGCGGCCAGGTGGTAACCCTGCAAAACATTATAAAGATATACACAACTATCAATCATGTCTAAAATGAGTAAGCAAATGAAGTCAGTACCTAAACTCTGGGCATATTTATGAACATTCGGTTCGCCAGCAGCGGGAAAACTTAACAGCCACAGAACGCTATTCGGTACCTTTTTCAATATATTCACCCACATTTCCAATAGTCTGGGGTCCATTTTGTACAACTGATTGAAATTACAGTACACAATTGCCTCGTCAGGTAGGCCGTATTGCCTTCTAGTAGTGAGAATAATGTCGTCAAAAGTTACCTCTGCGGCTGCTACCTTTTTATTCCAATAATTTACCGACAAGCCATTCTGTATAGATACACCGTCAACCATTACCTTTAACAAGATTAACAAATATTAGATAGTATACATAAGTTATGTTATTATATTATATGATATCTGTAACAACGGAATTACCTGCGTTTTTTGAGGGTCTATCGTTGCTTCAATTACGTAACTTGGAATGTTTATTTCTCTCGTGCTTACTTTTATCGGCTCTAAATCTTTGTGTTCAATAGTCTCGATTGTTTCAATCACATTGAATATGTCCTCCATATTTATATTTTCGGCACAATTTATTACGGCCACATTTTTGTCGGAGCTGCTTTTGTTTTCGATTTTTACTTTATATACTTTCATTAGATGCGGAAACATTTGTTTATGATCGCCAATAAAATACGTGTACGGCATATAAGCGAATTTTTCCGTAAAATCTAAATTTGTGGACATTGGGGATGATATTTCGTCGGTTATTAGATAATCCATGTACTGCGCACCGCTCGTACCCGGATATCCTAACCACATTACTTGAATGGGAGCCGGCTTTGAAGCAAAAATTTCGTTACGTGCGCCTTTTGTATACCCGTTCATGTTTACTAAAATGTGTATACCATCGTTGTTTATTCTTTTGGCAGCTTCCACGTAGCAAGACATAGAAGACAGGTCAACAAAATGTTCGGCGTCTTTAATTATTTTACTACGGAATGTGGTACCATCGTCGACGTTCAAAGCATAGCAAAAGATTTCCACTTTTGTACGGTCATGTAGACCTGGTATAGATTGCATTAGGTGCGAAGTTGGATGGTTACCAAAATCACTACTGACATATCCGATTCGCAGCCGGTCCGGTCGCTCTTTGTCATGCAGAAATTTGATTTTATTCAACATATTCACTTTCTCCATGTATAAATTGGCGTGACGTGTGGCAATCTCTTTTCTTGCTTCGTTTGTCAATGGATATAAAATGGAATGATGTGGATGCACTGAGGACAGTTTATCCATGTTTAGTTGTTCTTTAACTATCGATACTATATTGTTCATGCGTTCATCATAGTCATCCCAGTTGCATACTATTTGTAAACAATGTGCCAGGTTGCAATAAGCGTCAGGGAAATCCGGTTTAATGTTCAAAGCGTTGTTATATGACTCAATAGCCTCTGTAATGCTTCCCATATCTTTATAAATACTTGCTAAATTGCAATGAGCGTCGGCAAACATTGGATTTATCTCGATTGCTTTCTTGAAGCACACAACTGCGCCTGTAATATCTTGCAATTCTCTTAAAGTATTGCCCATATTGCTGTAAGCGTCTGCGAACTTTGGTTGAATATTTATAGCCTGTCTGTAATGCATCAACGCTTCGTGGAGTTTGCCTGCAATTATGTTATAATGATTGTAAAATTGGATTTCGGATGCAAGCTCATGCCAATTGGATTTTGATTGCGTCGTAAATCTCACATGTTGCGATTGAGTTGATAACTAAGAGGTTATACGTCTCCCTGCTAAAGATTCAATGTTACCCTATATAAAAGACGCGTGTCTTGCCTTCGCCAATCATGACCCAGTATACCTATCATTTAACACAAATTAAAATATTATTATGCCATACGATTCTTTAAAATATAAAAAAACATTTATGTAGGTAGAGTATCAATAATCAAAGCGTAAGTACATACCATAATTGACTGTTATTTAGCACAGAATTGTAGTGGGCAGCAAACGCATGTTAATGTGACTAGTCATAATTACTTAATAGAAATATACTGCTCTTGCCCCACTTAGTATCACGGCAAAACTAATAAACACAAATCAGCACATGATATTGAATAAGTGCTAAGTACTTCGGCCCGTTTCTCTCTCACATATTAAACGCTCATTGGCGCAACAAATATACCCTGTCATTCCTACATCTTTAGATTAAACGAATGAACATTTTTCGCGCAATATAAATAAACATTATTTCAAATATGTTTGCCACGGAATCCGCCGACGTTATGATAGGAACACGATATACTCATACAAACCTTGGTGTTGTAAAAGTGAAGCCAAATTACTGTGAGTTGCTGCAAAATTAGGGAATACTTCTAAAGCTTTCATGTAAAGTTTTGTAGCTTCTTCGATTTTCCCCTGTTCCCTTTTAACATTACCGAGATTGTTAAGTGTATCAACATGTGAAGGACATAAACGTAAAGCTTTGTTATAGCACTCTTCCGCTTCGGCGACGAGGCCTTTCTCCTTCAGTGCATTAGCGAGATTGCAGTAGGCGTCGGGAAAATTAGGCTGTAGTTCTATAGCCCGTCGGTACGTTTCTATAGCGAGGTCTATGAAACCTTGTTTGTAGTACAGACATGCTAGATTTCCGTGTATAATGCCACTGTTTGGAGTCAATCTTAATGATTGCAGGTATACTGCTACCGCTCTGAAAGAAATTGATGGCGATATATTATAATGATAAATAAGAACTTCTGATTATTTTTTATTAAAAGCGCTCTATAATAATGATGAAGAAGAGTTTAAACAAAAAACAGCTGGCAAGTTTTAAATTGTGATATTTTCCACGAAACCTTTTACTATATGAACCTTAGTAGACTTAGCTGGCTCTATTCCAAGAGATATGCAACCCAACCCACGTGAGTTAATTTAATTTCGCATATAATTTGATGACCTAATAGCTTAGTGCGACAACTAAGTACTGCGGCACTGTTATTTAATTTTAAAACACCTAAAATGACATTTTGATAAATAACTTGCAATCATTCACAGAACTTCACAAACTTTCTACCAGTGAAAGAAACTCCATTGAAAACTTGTAATGATTTCGAAGTTTTCGCAGCTAAAGTTTGCAAAAGTATTTATAAAGGTATAGACAGATAACTAAGACGATGCCACTTATTTCTCAAGTTATTTTAATGTACCTATAGGTACATTTATTTATACTTGGTTATATATTTTATAACTTCGTAAAATATTTCGTAACTTTTAAAATTGTCAAGTGAAGCAAACTGATAATGTAATGTGTTCAGCTGTAATATATTACTAACCTTTTGATCTTATTTTTGAACCAAGTGATACAGCCCTCAGAGAGCTCTGTCGCCTGCGAGGTGAGTCGCGGCGGCGCGATGTTGATGACGGTGTACACGACGACGCATTGGTAATCCATAACACGGACATGTCCTCTGCGCGAGCAAGGTTGTACTGACGGGGCAGACGCGGGAGACACGGCCGAGTCAGGGCCCGACGCGTCACGCCGACCGACGCGCCGCGCCCGCGCACCTTGCCAACTTCCCCGGAACGACGATGCTACGTCGACGCAATTCGCGGCCTTCGGTCACTCGCACGTTTATATACTCAAATCGTGAGCATATATCACAAGATCTATTAACGACCCGAAGACCATGCGCACACGCCATTTAGTCGCCTTCGCGATATATTTACAGCGTCATTCGTCTCACCATAAAACACTTCGCCCGCCACGCTGGAGGACTTCATCGGATCGGCGACGCTCTATAAATATGTTGTCTACCTATTTACTAGCCAAATGTGAAAACTTAAATAGTTTCAAAGATGTATCCGCGATTTAAAACAAAATACTGAACTCATAGCGCCACGCGTTATTCATAAAACGATCAGCTGTTCTCAAAAATATCAGCTGTTACGTGCTCCGGTTTGTTTTTGGCGTCTATTGTTTACATTACGGCGGTAACCTGTCACAGCGGCTGTAAACTGTTTCAAAGACACAAAAGTTGTGACGAATAATAACTGGCTAGTGAGGAATCGCGATATAAAACTTTTTAAACAGCCGTAAAATGTTTACTTGTAGCAATAAAAGCGTGCATGTGCGGCGGCACGGTAAACACAGTAATATCGATTTGCGAGGAAGCAGGGAAGCGACGGCGGCGGCGTGGTGACGCGACGAAATCTCAACGCGACTGCGGCCGCTAGGTCTACGCGCTGGAAGCTGGCACGGCACCCTACTCCACACTACCACTGTCAACGGCTGCTTAATTGCTAACAAAAACTTTTTCGGACACTCGAAAATGTAACATGTTTTTACACATTGTTCTATTGATTGTCGGTTTAGCTTTAGCTTCCAGTCAAATGACAAAGATCACGCCCTTCTCTGCGGCTACTCGGCTGTTCTACTGACCTATTTTCCTTTATCGCGGCTTAGCCAAAATAATCAAATTATTCTAAAATACATAGTATTCCCCAAATTTATTTCTATCATATGTTTTAACTTTCTCTAGTAATTTATTAATTTTATTTATCACCAAAAAAAAAACAATTGACGTAACATTAATCGCTATTTTGTAAAAAAAGTATCACAAATTATAAATCGCTTTACTACTTCAACGATGTAGATATTTATATTCCATTTTAATTTTCAATTGAACTTGTATATTTTGAATAGAACATTATATATGTATAAGGTATAACGCGATGGGTATCTTTTTATCCAATCATGTATTACGATTACTGCGTAAATTCTTATTACTAGGTAAAATACGAATCGGAAAAACAATAACTTGGCAAAATCTTACATTCGACATTACGTAAATATTCTTATAACCTGCCAAATTTCATAAAATATAAAATCGGATAATTTATTCATAACAGTAGAAAATCTAGTTCACAATTTTCATTTTAGCTCCATTTCATAAGGCCCGAATACAAAAATATGTTGTGTCTCCCTAGGCGCGTTTTCGGCTCCGATTTTCCTCTAACTTCTCTCAAAGCTGCTCGTTGACGTAACGCACATTACGATATTATAACTGATATTTAGGTACTTCATTTCTTTTGATAAAAAATTGATGATGATAATTGAAAGAAGATTCCCCGAAGTATCCATCAAACGACTTAATTAACATTTCCTTTTAAATAATGTTCAAATGAATTATTTGTAACATTGTTAGCCTCTCAGAACACTTTGTAATGAAATGCTAGCTATGTCGTATGTCTTTATAAATCCTAAAGATTTAAGTCGGCGAAAGCAGTAATATACAAACATGTGACATCCAAAATTTCAATGTTAAAAGCTAATTTTAACACTACTCTTGACGCTCACTTGCCAACTTTCATACGATTTTGACAGATACGTAAGTAGTTATAATTAAATTCAAGAAGCATTGCCAAGGACTAGCGTTTAATAGTGTATTACTAAATGATACTATGTTCCGCGTTCCGAATAAACAGCACGATGCGTTAACTAAACTCAGTACATGTACTGCTGTGTTCACACTGCCAACATCTAGTTTTGTACAGCTTTTAAAAGTTGCGATGCACCATCATTTCAATTTTATATTAATTTTAACTACAACCTAAATCATTCGAACTCTATACACGACCTCATTTTACACTGTTGCATCACTTTGTTTTAAAAATTAATAGTTTTATATTTTGGCAGAGTGCCCAACCGATGCTGGTCCGAACCGGTCAGTTATGTAGAAGTGTCGACTGATAGTTTCTGATCGTTTCATTTGGATAGCTGTATAGGCATCCTTATACCGCCTGATTGATAATTTTACATTTTTTCCATTGGCCATGTTCCAATTTTAATACAATATTTAAACGCCATCGGTTTTAATTTAATCGTCGCGTTACAACTATTGAAATCGTGAAGCCATCTTTATTTTGGCCGAAGCTGTAATGTTTATCGTGTATCTTGAAATGTTGTTTATACCTTTCAGTTTACATGAAGTAATATCAATGCGACATTTCAAATAATATATTGCATTCCGTAATAGTACCCTATTCCGTAAGGGTACATTATTGATCGCCTATTATATGTCGATATTGCTCCTTATAAATAAAAATAATAAAGTCCGCTACGATAAGAAATAACGTCATTTCCGCTGTGGACCACAAAGTATCCGTCGGTAAGTAGCTTCATCCATTATTTTGTATCATCTAAGTGAGTGGCTATTATCTGCAACGTTCTTTATTTTATAAGAAAAATCTTATCATCTGCGGACGATTTAGGATTAAACATAATGCTTATTAAATGAAAATGTTTTTAGCGTAGGTTTTATGATGTATAAAATTACCTTCAAAAATAGTTGCTCTTTTAGGATACCCCGCAATATGGGGTATTCCTAAAAGCGCAACTATTTTTGAGCGCAACTAAAAAAAGCGCAACTACTTTATTCCACAATTCCAACCACGTCGAAAAATAGTGAAGGGGCGTAATAGATTCATAAAAGACTATTTACTATCGTTAGGATTTTTAAATCATCTGCCCATTTTTTATTTATTATATTATGGTGATCGTTTTCAAAAGTACCAGGATAACAGAAATGAACAGAGGTTAGAAGTGTTTATTGGTAACAAAGTTATCAATCAGTAAAATGTTTCGAAAAGTACCAGGGGAATATAAATGAACAGAAGTTAGTAGCCTAATAAACAACCTGGTTTTAGGGTCATGAATCAGAAATAAGGCACTGCATGGTAGATATAGGTAAAACTCAGGCGCACAGCAACAGCTCTGCCCTGTGGTCACTGCTCCCCGCACCGCACCCTGCTCCCCGCTGCATTGTATTATTTTTATATCCATCAAATGTCATAAAGTAAACTAAAATGTCCTGTCTTATCAACAATCGATATTTTCCGTTTGTTATTAACCAGCACTATTGCACCTTGATATTTAGTTGCGCTTTGTGGAATAAAGTAGTTACGCTTTTTTAGTTGCGCTCAAAAATAGTTGCGCTTTTAGGAATACCCCAGAAATGCTTAAGTCAGCGTCAAATTGCACACCGTTTATAATTTTGTTTAGAATAAGTCAGTCACGACATTGTGTCATGGATTTTAATACTGTACTTAGTGAGTTTATGTCAAGACACATCTTAAGTATGACGCAGGAGTGTAGAAGATTTTATGAGCCGTATCTCTTTATGTTCTTCACTGTACCGGGGTTGATTTATACTTTATAATAATCTGAAATTCTGGCAGCTGGTCCCCAAGCGTAGATGTATTAATAAGTGTTATTTACCTAGTTTATTCAAAGGTAAGGAAATATTGCAATCTAATTTTTTTTTATAGTTCCTGCTGCTCCTCATAATGCAAGAGTCTATTAAGACGGGTGTATGAATGTACGTATATACTCACTTTCGCAAAATCCGGATTTTGATGAAACTTTGCAGTAATACCTATAGCTTAGTCATAACATACTGTTTTTCACGTAAACAGAATCCAGTAAGTATAAACAGACTATTCTTACCATACTTTGCCAACTATTACTGCTTTTGATCTATGTTCATGTCATATGTCCACCTCAGAAAACGTGTTTTGAAATTATCAGTCTAAAAACCAAATGTGGTCATTGTTTACCTCACCACACAGGGTGAAGTAAACAATGACCACATTTGGATTTTTAATCAATAATCAGTTAAAACCTAGACCAAGTGTTCTAGGTTTAATGTTCTGACTATCAGACCTAAAAGAAGACCAAAAACAAATTTAGAGACCAAAAACAAATTTAATAGTAATTACATACGATATCGCTATATTTATGATTATGAACCAAAACTTGGTCAGTCTTTAAATTACAATTCTTAAAATATCAGAACATAATACTTACTTTGTATACCTTTATGTATACCCAAGCGATCCAATTTAAGGTAATGTTAATCCTTCCAGTAACTGTATCTAATTAATAGTACGTGTTCAAAGAGCAGAAGCGGATCAGCGGAAAATACAGAATAATATATACATTAATTTGATAGTATATTGGTATTATCTAATATTCTTGAAATAAAGATATGTATATTAGTTCTATAATATTACATTCTCTATCATTATTCTTCTGAATTTTCGTATATTATGCTCTTGCCAATTTCGAATTAATTTTCTCCGTCAATTTATCAAAGGGTGCATAGGGGTCCCACCAAGATCTTAGGGTCCCAAGCCAACCTCACCTGCAAGCGGTGCACCTGCCGATCAACGGACGAGGCTCTGGCATACAAAATATCCCGATAAGCGGCAATAGGCTCGCCACCTATTACGTGGGATTAAAACACTGGCGAAAAGTGGGCGTTTAATATGCCTCTGTCTACCCCTTCGGGGAAACAGGCGTGAGTCTATGTATGTATGTATGTATTTATCAAAACTAAGAACTGGAAATGCAATATCCTTGAAAGACAACAACGCTAGAATCTGTCAATAATTACCTGGTAAATTGAATTTCTTCAATTTCTGTTTATTCTCCATTTCTAGCTGAAACGAATACGAAAACGTTTGTTTATGATAGGAATCGCTATCTAGATCGTGTTTTCTTTGAGAATACGATCTAAGTACTTTGATTAAAGACGCTTTCACGATAATTAAAAGAAGAGGAACTTGCTACAGACGATTTATTTGATCCGTTACATATCAATTTTATTCAACATGAAATATTAATTAATATTGATATTGTATTATGTTTAACATAATCATACATATAAATTTAGCGTAAGCTATGAGTCTTACAATAGGTATTAATAGATATAATAGTAATACAAAGCAGGTATGTAGGCATTCAAATTGTATATAAATATAGTATAATTTTAGCCAGACATAATTTTTCTACATATAGTGCGTTCTCTATAAATAGACGTTTATATATAGTTATTACAAAATATAAAGTAAGAAATTGAATTACTTGTTAATATCTAGACAACACTAAGCAAGCCTACATATATAATTATTAGCTTGATGATAACATGATCGAATGAATATATGAAAAGGGAATGCTTCGTTGCGTAATTTTAACCTACACTTTTAAGCGCTTTTCTAGTCGCGAGTGTGTGTGCTTCCATGCTGGCCGCCCACATCTATGGTCATGCGTGGCAAACGCATGAGCCTCACAAATACTCTCTACGTGCTTCATGTCTGCAGACAACGCACGCACGCGGGCACACACATGCCTAACAGGTCTGGTAAACGACTATAAATTCTATCAAAGCGCGACTATCACTCTCATATAAATATTAAGGATATAATTTTATATTCATTCTTCAATTTTCTTCGGAACATCGCGACGTGGCGACGCACCTTGTTCAGAATTGGGTGAGCTTCCGCCAGATGTTGACTGTGGACTTCTGTCTTGGACCTAAACAAATATACAACACGTTAGACACCGAGCTATAAATAGATTTACGTAGTTCATCTCTCTGCAAGACTGTTGCGTTTCAATCGTTACGACATAAGCCACTTTGCAATATTTTCAGATCGTTTCGTTTCGACCGACAAAAATAATTAATTTGGGTTATAGAATTATTAAGTGAGCGACTGACTGCGATGTGTTTGATGAGAAACAGCACTTTACAAACATTGAGTTACTTAAAATACAAAATGAGAAGTTTCTTAACATTTGAGCGACCTAATATTTGTTTGAGTGACAACGCTCAACGTCACGTCCTGCATTTTTTTCAATATTTGGCAAATGATTTATTTATACTGAGCGGCATTTTATCTTAAGTGAAGTGTTTCGTAATAGAAAAACTACATTGAAAAATACTAAATAAGACGCTTCAGTCGTTTAAGCCAATTTGACGGCGCCCTGCTTCTCGGGGCTCCTATTTTTGGGAACAGAGTCACAAGAAAACCTAACATAACCTATTAAGTTTCTCGAGTGAACAAGATTATTTTCATAAATATCGTGATTTTAGAAATGAAGGCCATACTGAAGTTATTAAAACAGTATTTCACCATCAGTCGCTTACTTTTCTTTTATTAGCTCGTTTTATAATTCCTCTTTTCCAAATATAGATAGCATATAACTCGGACACGGATGATGTATCTACTAATCCGTCCCGAAGAGCAACTGAAATACTGATAATCGATTTCCAATCACATCTGAGCTGACGTGGCAGTTGATTGGGTATTTGATTCATTGTAATTACTATCGACGATTCCGACTAGGATTCGTGAAAATACACAGTCAGAGGAACAACATAACATTATAAGTTACTTACCTATATATATTTGTTTGCCTTGGGTATGCTCAATAGACGTTGGCGAGTACTTGACTAGTTATCTAGCATTTGTAGCATACATATTCACATATGTATGTTACAAAAAGTTATCTTGTACCTACCAAAACATTAGAGCTTTAATGATCAAACAATGATGAAACAAAAATAAAAAAATCTAAAACATTAACTTAGCCCAACTTCTAATAAACATCAACTAAAATAATGGCACCCATATTTGTTCTATAATAGAAAGAACGATAAAGTTTTATCCAACATCCAAGCCTTGGTTTTCGGTAGATAAAATAGCACCTCATTATATCGCAGAAACAGTTATTTATTATTGTCTCTGAATTTAAATCACCCATTTTATTTTTCATATCTCTCCTTCAGATGTTTACAAACTTCTGTAAATAAACATCTCCCGAGACGTGGTTATTCTAAGATTATTATTGTCTGCCTCACTAATTTCTATTGCGAAAATGTGAACAAAAATGCTGCGAGAGACTCAATTCTATATTTTGCTTTAGATCTGTCACTAACAACGGAATTCAATATTCGAACTATAGACAGATCTGTAGATTTTAGATTCGTTTTTGACATAAGCTCCATACAAAATATGTTAAACACGAATTTCGAATCTCAAAATCCATGTATGGATCGAATATTGAAAATGGCCGTAAATGACAATATGACTTGCTACAGGAATATTAAACCAATGTTCTTTAAATCTCACCAATTGGGTAAACGTAAGTTATTTAAATAGACCCTAAATCAGCGTTTCTTAAAGTGGGTCCGTAACATGAGTATCAGGGGTCCGCAGTTAACACTCAACATATTTATTTGCAATTCTTCGGGCAGCAAAATAGATTTTTGTTAAAACCTAACTCCCAATAGGTAAGAAATGAAAAATCGAGTTACTAGTTCGAACGTCACGTTGGCCCAAATAGAATACATCGTTTAAATTGTCATTAACGTTTACGAGTACGTGATAGATATATCGAGCTAAGCGCCTATCACCGTTGATAGAGATATGCTGGATTCATTTCGTGTACTCTGTGTTACGCGTTATGAAATGCGTAACACAGAGTATCCTGAAGGAAGCAGCCATCATTGAATTATATAAATGTTGGCTCATGCACAACATTGCAAGCAAATTGTGACTTTTATTATCGCACAATCATAAGGAAACGGCTAAACAAATTATTAAACAAAGAAAGTGAAGTTGGGAAGATTTTCTTCGTATAATAAAAGTTATTAGAATCAAATTCATATCGGCATCGTGAGCTGAATACGTTTAAATAAACCCTTTACCAGAAGGAATTACTTCGGTTTAACTTCGGCGGAAAAACGAGAAAATGGGTTTTCTTTCGCTTGTTTTATTAGTGTTTCGTATCAAGGAAAACGAGTGACGCCCAATCATTAGGTGTTTATTTTCTATACAGATATCGGTAGCCGACAACGACGTTAAATGACGGTCAGCCGATATAACAATATACTGTACCAACAGAAATCGAGTAGGTGTATCTAAGTTATGTTATAATGAGATATCGTAACATTTATTTGGCTAATCGCTTTGGGCTAAGGAGACCCGACGGCACTAATTTTGTAGAAAAGCTAAATGTTTCGTCAGTATTGACAGAATATTTAGGTTACTAGATATCGGATCAAGGGCTCCCAAGCAAAAGTATTGGATGCAACCGGGATAATGCTAGGATGATGATGATGATTATAATAGTAGTCGAGCGATGTCTGCTAACGTATCTACGTTATCACCGCTGGGTAAAAATAGATTCGGCTGAGGAGAGGGCGTAGTGGTTTAAGCGGTTGCCTCGTTGTTTAACGCGGCACCGAGTGTTGTGAGTTCCATCCCCGCCGGAGACAATGTAAGGTCGACATATTATCGTTGTTTTAAGTCTAAGAATAAATAAATTTTAATGTTGATAAAGTCCCCCGCAACAGTGCATCACCGTGGAACGAGTACTAAAACTGCTAAATCATGAATCCAATTTAAGCCTATACGACCACATTAGAAATGAAGTAGGCTTCAATGTTCTCAATATATTACTCGTTAACGTTACTAACGAGAGAGCTACAAAAAAAACGACCTTCGAATAAAACATGCGGTAATAATACGGTTACCGAAATCTGGTAACGTAACAAACTAGACGTAGATTCAATACTTTATTTTATGTCTAAAAATACTTGCCAAACCTTTGATTCAATGATCAAAGGTAACTTTCAAAATGTTAAATTGACATTGCGTTGAAACGCTACGTAAAGAGTGTTACTCAGAGTAATTTTACTGAACCAACAATATCATGTACACTTAGTTTTGGTGCTCCATAAAATAATGTTCAGAAATATCGTACAAGTATTTTTAGAGAACTTGCTACGTGTAACTTTAATGGAGTACTTGATTACAATAAAAATATTGAGTTATTACTTATATGTTCTCTATTATAATATGTAAATTTATGCAAATTTGTGAAAATATGGTACGTAAACGATTAAAGGCTATGGAAAACTGTAACGGCGCAGCTACAGCATCTCTGTGTTAGGTAAAGGCAAGCACGCTGATAACCTGCAGTTGGCAATTCATATTGATGTTATGAACTATATTATATGACATACGATCAATGGCCACATTTAACTGACATGTTATTCGCTGGGTTGGAGCCGTGCTGCTACATTATTCCAATTATTATTTGTACGAGACAGTTGGTAACGCAAATGGAGATATTAGTATCTATAGAATCTAGATTCTGACGTAGCATGCTATGAGTAGTCCTCTGTCTAGTAAGTAGTATTAAAGTAAGTACTAATTACTAGCTCAATATGAAGGTGAATGCGATGCAGTTTTCCTTAACCGATATAGTTTTTAGTCTATTTTATATTTATGAACTAAAATAAATTAGCAGAATACCCTTTTCGTGCCTTAGAAAACTGCCAACATATTTATATGTACTTTCAGACTTTTAATTTACGAATCGTTTCTATTTTGTTTCGTAAATAATTGAAAATAAAGACGAACTACCATTTATTAAGCCCAAAGTTTCTAAAATTCTCTTCTCTTTAATCACGGTCTGTTTATGAAAATATTTGTAACAATTCATCGAATTTCCGCTTACGCAGCAACGGAAATGAATAAACCAAAGCATCTTGTTTGTACAGACGAAGATTTGGGTTCAGCGTTGATGATCCAATCAGAATTGATTTTACTTATATGCCAGACGTCTCTATTTGTCGCACTGATTAGATTTCTCGAGTACGCATAAGAGGAAAGCTTTTAAAATGTTGTTTCTATGTGAAACGTTGCGAGTTCGTTCATTTGTTTAAGAGTCGATACTCGCGTCGATCTCGCATTTGATTGTTATACATCTAAACATCGTCTAAATTTTTTTTTTCGTCTGATAAATGAGTTTGTGTGTAGATTCTTTATTGTTTACTGGGTAACCAAATATTTTTCAGACGTATAGCGTGGTTATTTTTATCAGCGTAAACAAAACACATATACTTCAACCATTCTGATGGAACACTTAATAAATAAAACAGTGGGTACTGACTAGCTTCTAAAATGTTGAACTATTGAAATGTAATTAATTAAAATTATGAGTATAAGATGGGTAAGTATGAAGAACATGGTAAAAAGTAAAAATAAAATATACGATAAAAAAGTACCTAACCTACTTCATTATAATATATTTTCTTTTACAAGACAACATCCTATTAGGAATGACCTAAACAACTTTCAATTACAGGTTAAAGAAACAGATACAAAGAGCTCCGTAACGAGTAGTTTACAAATTATTTTGTCTTCTACCAAATTGAACCCACATCGCTAGTGACGTCAGCCAGTGACGAATAAGCTATTTATAATATCTATGAACCATCCATTCTATCAAAAACCACAGGATGTTTCCCAAAAGTTTCAACCTCAACTTATATTATGCTAATCTATATCGGTCCATGATATAGTATCAAGAAACGATTTATGCCTGTTTAGTGCATACATATTCTTCTAAACATAAGACTTGTACTACAGTTTTGTCTAAACAATAACCTGACCAATAAAAGCAGCGTAGGAGCATTTTATGATTGCGTAATCCTGAAAAATAAATACATATGTTTTGAAACATATTTGTATTGTGTTACTGTGTAGTAAATGTGCTATACCTGTAAACCCGTGTGGAGCATGTTTGCGATCGTCTCTACATCCAAGGTTGAATCTTGAGCGGAGATTTTCTTAATAGCCGAAGACACTATGCAGATGTCGCCCCTCAGTTCACGAACCAAGGCCGTAATCTTCTGCGCATTGCTAAGCACTTCCACGCTTTGCGTGTAAGGGTTGTATCGAACGCCGAAGGGACGCTGTATACTGTCAGCGAACGCCCTGTATAATTAAAAGTCAAGAATAATTAGGCGCCATGTTGAAAGTTTAAAAAAGGTACGAATGTAGACATTTTAATTATAAAGAGCTTACATTGTTATAGTAAACAAGGAGCTTAACGACGGTAATAACACAGCGTTTGTATAAATGTTCCGAGGCCGCGAGCGATATCTCAGTAACAATATTCTTCAAAAGCCACAGACACTACAAACAATGCTTCTGAAATACCACGCAAATGGTAGCAAGAAAAATGTTTCTCATTCATGGTGTGGACGGTTGGTGCAAAACTAAATTGTTTCACTTGCCCTCTACAGCTAGAGAGAAGTCAAGAACAGCTTTGTTTGTAGTCTTAATGTTTTAGAAACACGTAGATTTTGTTTCTGAAACTGTACTCATAAACAATTTATTTGTAGTATGTACGTGGCTCTGTTAGTTTTAGTTCCGTCATTAGTACCGTTTTATGGTACCAAAATCCAAAATGTTGAATATTTACGCCAATCATTCGTTTTATTATTTCCGAAACATAGTAAAACGTGCTACAGCAGTAAACTTTAATTTTACGGTATAGTCTTGTGTATAACTCTATCAACATTGTTTAAATTTTCATTGTTCGACCCATCTTACTTCGCTCATATTACGTTATATCAGACTTCTTATCCGAAACTTGGATGAATGCTTGTTTTAGGAACAAAATTTGTTAATCAAAATCTGCCGAATATTTGATGTCTGAATTTACTCACCTCATTTTTTCCTTGGCCTCCTCGAAGGAATCGGTATAGTAGTAAGCGTTTTGATATGAAGTAATAATACATTCTTCGTTCACAGTTACTTCGGGATCAAAGCGTTTGATCTTATCGGGAGTGGTGAGCGCGTGCTGTAGTTCAGCCACAGAAGACAATAGTCCAGCGCCGTACACACGGAAACTGCCATCAGCTTGTCGGCATAAACCGAATTCGACGGTGAAGAAGTAAAGCTGAAATATTATCATTAGCTTTATATTATATTGCCAATGTTTATGGACATTAATGGAACCGATCCAAGATTTATACTTCCTGATTCAAAGTAACACAATCATTCAACACAACAGTTAAAATTGTTTAGCTTTACTAAAATAAACCCCTGACGTGTACTCCAATTTATATACAATACTTTTCATTGGCTGTTTACTATCGTGATATCTTCGTCTTTCGGCCATTTATTATGTCAGAACGTTTACCTAAATACATGACACGTAAGGTCCGGTCTAGTTACCGTTGCCAATTTATCGATGTCCTCGTCGGAAGCGCCGAGAGAAGCTAGTCCAAGTTCTTGAGAGAATTGTGCGAAGCTAGGGTTGGCGAGCAACGGCATGTGTCCCAGCAATTCGTGACAGCAATCACTGTCAAAATATGCATTATTTTACTAATCGCCACAAACACATCAAATGATAAGTAACATAAATTATTAATAAATGCTTACGGTTCTGGAGTGTAGAATGGATCAGAAGAGTGGCGTATATATTGAGTGCAGTGAAACACTCTGAATGCTAGGCCAGAAAGGAAGTCTCTAGGCGATAGATAACCGGCGACGGGACGCAGTTGAAAGCCAGTTTTGCGTTTAAGGAAAGCGCTCACATCCTCCAACTGTAAATAATTTATATTCGGTACAAAACTACTCATCGGTTACACCAATATTTGGCTCCATGCCTAAAGGTTGTTTTATTATACACTTCGGTACGTTAATAATCGTTATTTATTTTATTTACTACGCAATTTGACTACGGGTGGCCTAATGATAGAAGAGGTCATTGGGTTTTTGTACCGCGTGCTAGGGACTAGTTTTGCACAAAGTACAACAAACTCTATGTAGGTTTATCTACACAGTTACATTCATTATTTCTTTGTTGTTAAAATATCTGCAAAGTTTAGCTCGATACAAGTATCCTTACTGCGGGTCTTACATAAGAAAATAAAAGGAAAATAAAAATATTTCGTCGACACATGTTAGCTGATAAAACTTTTTATTAACATTAATATTATACCTAAGTGGTCCTTTACCCAGTATCTTTATAAGCAGCTTTCAGCCTACTTTATCATTTCTCGGAACAACTGTTACGAAAACCCTTTGATAGACTTATTTACAATTTCGGTCGTATTATGGTCCAATGGTTTTAGATTCTAATTCTCAGAAGACGTTTGAATATTACACGTTTTGCGTATAGTCGACCAAATATTTGCTTTAAATCTATTAATAAAAATGAAAACAAAATTAGAATATTATAAGACGCGTATTGATGACAACAGTCTCTATATAGTTTTCACTTGCAAGCAAAAAAAGATCATATCGATTTGTGACATACAGGCGATATTTACTTTAAGAGTGGTAAAGCAATTTTACTGTCGACTATACATACTAAAAGTATTACAATGTTTACCTGAGGCAGATTATCCTCCCTGTAGCCACAGTACTTAACAAGTTGGGGCCAATTCTCTAGATATTCTTCGCATGCATGCTTCTGATAAAGTTTGTGAAGTTCACGGAACACAATACCCCTGGAACGAGAACCAAGTTGAGCAACAACAGGCAAAGTAATAATGGACGTGGTAACTGTACGAGATGGACTTTGTGAACTTACCTAACTACCAGACGGCGGACAAACCTAATTAAAATTCAACGATCAGTTCCAAACTGTCTCAATAAATGGGACATTGGACAAGAAGAAACATGGCTCACAAATTCACAGGCAGACATGCGAATTGTGTAGGACGTGTTAAAATTAGAGCAAACAGTTACATTCTTTTTAGCAGATTACCGCAATAAATATTATCAACGAATATTGTAAGTCACAATATTCTGCGCTGTTTTCATGGCCGGTAATATTAAAAACACAAAGAACTAGAGACGCACAGCCTTGGTTTAATATAAATAGTTCGCAGTAAGAAATCGTCTCGTAATACTTACGCATTTTCCAATAATACCACATTATATGTGTGACCAACTGTGTATTCTGACTTACAACATGTGCATTTATAAATTCGCTTGAGCATTGTTACTATCGCATTGTTGCAAAATTGCTATGAATTCTAAGAGCAACACGTAAAAGCAAAACAAACAACAAAATATTTGAAACAAAGCTCGAACTAATAATAACTCAGGTACCAAACTCACCATGTCTTAATTTCAACATCTGTGTATTGTACTTTTGGAATTGGTTGGCCACTGTAACAATAAATCAATAATATTACCTTTCTTTCTTGGCTCTTTAAAAAGACCACTCCCACACTAAGAATAAATCTTATGTCACAGGGAACTTTACAAACATTCAATAGCCGGATAAAAGCTACACTCGGAGTCGAAACAACAAATTGTGGATCACACAAAGTTTAGTCTGGTGTGGGGATCTAGCCAACAGCACTTGCCGAAGTGCTAAACCACTTAAACTATGTACTACTCCATCCATTCAGTCAATATTTACCTCTATTTATATACTATCTCATAGCTAAGTATATAATATTGCTCTGTACGTGAAAGTTAAGCCCTAGACGTAATGCGGATTCAACAACCTCAAATAACATTGAATTGTTTTCAAAGATAAACTCCGAGCTCCAGAAACATGTTTTTATTTGTTAAATAGGGCAATACCGTTTATAGTTTGAAAGCTATTATTTATCATTGGAAATATACCCACATATTAATAGATGTCTGGTCCCAAATTATGTAATAATATCGTTTCTCTTACTTATTTCGTGAGGAAAACTGGCTCGCTCGCCTACTTTTTATGAGATATAAATAATTAGTACTAGTTAAAGTAAATGAAATAGGCTTAATATATTGTAATTTATAATATACGGAGTACTCAAATACATATATAAAAATGCTAGGTGGAAATATGGCATCACGTTGATTTATATTTGTTTAAACTAAAGCACCTATGATGATCCAGATCCATTAAATTGCCCATTAATTTACGTTATTATAATCTTCATATTATACCAAATCTCTCAAAGTTTCTGTTGACACGAAACGCAAACTTTACACGTTAATGTGTACTATTAATTGTTTACAGTCTTATTCGAATAGAACATAAATATATTTTATAAAATACTTGAACACAAAAAATGCGACAAGTTACCATTCGTATCCAAAATGTATCTTTGACCTGGATTGAGCCTTCACTATTATAAGCTGCATTTCATGTGTCAGTTTCGGGTTTTAGGTTTGACTGGGAAACCTGTCTCTATTCTGTCAGCGGTGGCATGTTACACGGCAACAGTAATACATCGGTTTTGTAGATAAAAAACCACAAACACTGGTTGAATATTTTAGTTTACAATTCTACCATCACCTAACCAAATCAACAAAGATACATGGCCCATTACATATTCTAACGTAAACTGTAGGTATATGGGATGGGACGGCCTTTTTTATTCGTGTAACATGTTAAGAAAGCAATTTATTTCATTGGCTTCGACGTGGCAATTTATTTACTTTGTGTTGTTCTTGTACTGTTCTAGTACAGATTAAATAGCATAGATACATTATTTGTCATTGTCTATACGTTTTGTAAATACCTATAGGTATATTGGTTTATAATGTTAGAAATAGCTTCTAACCTGGAATACATTACATGTTTCAATTTTCATTGAAGTTTAACAGAAGTAGAATCTTTTGATCTTTGTTTGACCTTGGTTTGTACCAAAAAACAAGATCGTTCAGCTAAATGTAACTCTATCACGTGACAAGGAGCGTAATCAATAGCGACAGGTACTAGATAACTTAGCCAATATTTTTCTGTGCCTCGGCAATGATTACATTTTAGCTTTGCAACCAAGAATGCGGTGATTATTGTCAGAGGTATAAGTTTTAAAAAATATGCGTATTTTTGTAACTATGACCTTATGTGATAATTAATAACGTTACTAGGTTGTATTCAAATTATCATAATCACCTTGACACATTAGTGCCAAAAATAGTTTTTGCACTACAATGGGTAGCAGCATCAATTGACTAAGTTGGTTGGTAATAACTAAGTTGGTATTCTAGACCAGGGTTACTAGAGAATCACACATGACTTTCAAAGACTAGGGACTACTTATAAAGGTCTTGGCATAAAGATGTCACCTTAGATATTCGAAACCATTGACTCGCTGAGAATACAGTCGCGGCGTCGGCGTCGCCTCGAGAAATCTTTTTACTCACCGCGCCTACTACGATTTTAATGCCCTACTATACTTTGATGTTATGCTCTCCATAGGATTGCTAGACAATACAACTTTAGGACATAGTACTCTGCATTTGATGCGACACTTCTTTGCCTAAATATGGCTTATCTATACTTAATAAATAATAGTCGTCTTTTGACGATTGTTCGACAATTTGTTCCCCTTAGGAATTTTTTTATTGATTGAATTCAATTATTCCCCTTATTTTTGGTTGATCAAGAATAAACAGTTTAAAAATGACCTGTTAGGATTTACTCAGTCATGAAAGATCATACTAAGATATCTCTAGATACACTACTTTTACAGTCTTTTTTATTTTCCTTTTCGTGAGAGCTTGTTGAATAATGGTGTCGCAGTTTATAGGCAACGGAACAATGTTTTCAGACGAAAACTGGGACCGACGGTGACCTGGCGACTGGGACGACCTGAGCATGTTAGCACTCCGATGTAAATTCCTCACCAAGCAGACACTCATCCTAGTGGTGACTTCTGCTAAAGTGGCTTTAGCAATCTGCTTACGCACAATATTTTTGATTCTAATATAGAGTATAATAACTTGTCCAAATTAGACTCAGATAACATGTTTTATCCTTAAAACACGAGAATTTTTCGATAGATATGACTATGAAGATAAGTATGGAATAAGTCACATCATAGCCCGCTGTTTTTTCAAATTGGCAACATAAGAATACTTGCACTATTTTGCGAAAGCGACCGAATAGTTGTTTTCCATTTCGATATTACATTTACGTCATTTTATATTAATGGTGTAAAATAATCTATCTACTTGCTATGGATCATGGTATATTAAATAGGTATTATAGATATAAGCTCAACTATAAGTACATATCGCGTCGAGTAATACGTTCCCTATCATATTTGAACTTAATTCCATTATTGATGAAATGTGAGGTGCGAGATAGTACACCAACTTTAGCTTTCTTGGAAATTGTGTTTGACGCTGTTTGACAACGCTATGAACATCCAGTAAATTGGATATACTTGGAAATATATTTCTTCAATTTTTGCGATACTATTTGTGGAGACGATCTGTATAATCAGAGTAAGGTAAGGAATAGTTAAATCCTGCTCTGCGAACTGATCATTTTGTGGCAATATGCTTCAAAAGATTTAAATAGATTCATTTACAGTCGGTCCGGTTTATTTACGTATAAACTGAATTTCATAGAAAAATTACGACGACAACAACTATGCTACATGTAAAGTATTCTGAAAATTACCAGTCTGTAAAATTATTATTTTACATTACTGAGTCGGCACAGACTAAACTGTAAGGGAAATGTATATTAAAAGTCTGAATATCGCTTGCCGTTACAGCCTGCCATATGATAATCCCCTGCAAAACTTCAGCCTCTCCTAATTAATTGATCCACAATAGCCAGTGAGTCAATAGGAGTATTTAGTCTTTTATACCAAATTGGCCAGACGGGTTAGTTTAGGGTAAGAATATCGAATATCGCTTAATAGGTATATAATATTGAGCATTATTCGTATTTTTAACTGAACTAAAGTATGTAGAGTGCGTGTCTTCTATGACTTATTGACTTGATAATTTTATTATGGCACGTGGTTTAAGCTTCGACCTTGTTGTTTTACTTTGTGCCAAGACTTATGGCTTCGAATCCCAAACAGAAGAACATTTTATTCGATTTATATGTTTTTGGTTTGAGACGGAGTTTTCTTTGTATCAGGATATTTTCGTTGTGCAGGTGTTAGTCAAAAATTATGAATGCAACTAACCCAATTATTATGACGGTGCTCTCATTTCAGAATGATCGAAAGTTCGTATCTTATCAATAATGCAACAAATCACCGCAACTTACTGAACACGCAGTAAACAGTTGGTTTACTATTGTTTAACAAAAAACGTATGACAAAAGATCATTTTACAAACAACGTTTGAAAATCTAATCATTTGACAAACTTTCATTTCGCAAACATATTACTTTAAAAACAATCATTTGGCATAATAAATGACAACCGGTTGGCGCCGCGGGAGTGTAAGCGACTGCTACGCCGAAGGTCGCGGGTTCGATTCCCGCTCAAGTCAAACATATGTGTGCATGAACATGGATGTTTGTCTTGGTCTGGGTGTTTCTATGTATAATATGTATGTATTTACAAAAAGAAGTATATAAGTATGTCTATCCATTGTCTAGTACCCATAGTACAAGCTTCTGCTTAGTTTGGGTCTAGATGGTGTTGTGTGAATGTGGTAGAATATTATATTATTATTATTATATTATTATTATATATAATACAAGACTCGCAAATATTTTACTTAGAAAATAATTAAAATGTTAAATCATTACTTTAAAAAGAATCATTGGACTAAATAATTCGTTTTCAAATTGGTGATTGTACAAAAAGGTAGAAGATAAATTATTAGTTTTTAAAAATAACTAATTTCTAATCAATACTTACGCGAAATTTTTGAAAATATTTAATTGCATGGTTGCAATTTTCATCTTGGATAGATTATTTATAGGAAAGTAATAATTTTGTATTAATACTAATGCCATAGAAACTTAAGTCTTTTAAAAAAATACACACTACCTGAATTAAGCGAAATAAGTAGAATTCGGTTCTGGCATAGTGGTCGCAGTTCTAACCTAACCTAACCAGCCATTGTTTCAGTTGACCCTACATAAAGATTGTTGTATTAACGTAAATTTTGGTTAATAAAGTATTTAGGTACCTAGCAATGCATTTTGTCAAATGTTATTTATGCTTTACGTTGTTTTGCCAAATAACATGTTTAAAAAAATAATCAATTTGTAAATTAATGTTTTAGCATAATAATTTTTTTATAGTAAATATATTGTGTAATGAGTAGTTTATTAAACAAAAGCTTGTAAAATAATAAATTTATCAAGTATAATTTTGTCAAATGTTATTTGTCAAATGAAAATTTTTCATTTCTTTTTTGTCAAATGATCGGACACCAAACAGTTAGATAGTAAAGTCATTCACACAGTTAACACGCAACCTCGAACTATACACAAACATTTGTAATTTTACATGAATAGACAGTTATTCCATTGATGAAGGTGGATATTACACATTATAAATGGCATAATATTACCAAAGTCGCAAATACTTCGTGAAGTTCTAGAAGTTATTAAAAAAGTAGAATATCAAAGCTTTTATGAATATTCCTGACATATTTTACAATATAAGTTTAAGCAATAAAAAATCGCAATTAGTATGATGCTCGCAAGGGAACTAGCGCGGCAGCAATTATAAGATATTAATAAATCAGTATCTCGACGCTTTTAATTCTGCTTTGAATACTGATAAGGCACAATCTTTCTAAATATTTTATACTATTTATAAAAATGTCCATTACATTTTATTCGATATTTTCGCTTACAAAAAATATATTATGAATCTGACTTTGAAAGACATACACATGGTTATAAATAATTCTTTAGGACTTATAATTAATAAAGGACTATAAAGGAAGCAATCGATTAATAAAAAGACTAATGATAGGTATCACAAATTTACTATTATAATACTGCCAGGGTCATCATTCAGGCACATTCCCTGATTAATCCAAGATTGGAGCCCGGGCTCCGATTGCTAATCTAACCAGATTTCATAGAATACATAATTATAAGCTATTTCATAGTAACCCTAAGTGAAACTAATCCGCAATGTCAAAAAAATTTTGAACAGTCCTAGTTTATTCAAGGATATTGAATCTTATTAACGACTGCCAGAGATCTTTATGACAACTGAGACCGAAGGTTTAACACTGAAACCTGTGCCTTGGCAAGCACGTTATGTCACGCAAGAAATTGTGTATGTGTGTACTGAGAGCCCACTTTTATTTTTGCAGATTTTTGCAGTTTAACTAACAAAAGTGCTTAGTAAAAGTTGTGGAAATATTTGTAAAACGAATATTAGAGTTTGTAAAGACATAATTCAAAAGATATATCGTTTTAAATATTATGCCTCAGTTCACACACATAAGCTCCCAAATCTAGATATACAATGAGTTCACCAACAAATTTTGATTATAGACCTTTAGTAAAACATTAATAAACATCTACACAACATTAAAAAACCTAATGTCAATAGATAATAAAAAAATACAAACGTCTTTCTGTGGTCCCTGAGAGACCACATAAATTTATCTCATAATTAATAGATTGAACTCTCCACATTTTTGTAATTGTTGTATTTAAATATATAAACAATTAGCATTTGCATAGTGTGTGAACTGAGGGCCCACCAACAAAACGTAAAGTTTACGATATTTACCACTATTTGTGATCATTCTTTAGTTTTAAAATTGTCCTTTTAATTCTTACTAAAGATTGGCTTATGAATATTTAATGTTCATGTTATTAATTATGAGATAAATTTATTTGGTCCCTCAGGGATCACAGAAAGACGTTTGTTTTTTTTTATTATCTATTCATATTAGGTTTTTTAATGTTGTGTAGGTATTTATTCATGTTTTACTAAAGGTGTATAACCAAAGTTTTATGGTGAACTCATTGTATATCTAGATTTGGGAGCTTATGTGTGTGAACTGAGGGACCCACTTAAGGCGATATATCTTTTGAATGATGTCTTTACAAACTCTAATATTCGTTTTACAAATATTTCCACAACTTTTACTAAGCACTGTTGTTAGTCAAACTGCAAAAATCCGCAAAAATAAAAGTGGGCTCTCAGTACACACACACACACACAGAAAATTATAGATAATGGTGCGCGTCTTGGGGTGGGACGCGATATTCTCTGCCTGACAGTCTTTTTATATCTTCACTAGGTTATGGCGGCTCTATTACCCACTTTAGGAGTAAATTCGATAAAGAAAACAGATGTGACTATAATTTAAATCTTTACATTTAGAAAAGTGTTCTCATTTATAATAAATACAATAAAGATAACAGATAATACTGCGGGCGAGGGTGTATAATTTAATTTAATTATACCCCTGTCAAATCATCAGTACCAGAACCTTTTATAGAAATGTGTAGGTTTCTACGACACCCACGTTCGAGTTCCAGTGTATAACCGAAGAGGCTTATAATGGTTTGTACAATCCTACCTGCACTGTTGTACAGGTAGGCTTCCAAAGTATACCGTAGGTTTATACTAGTTTTATTCACATTAATACTATTATGTTCTCATAGACTGTGTATACGCTTACTAGCGCTAGCGAAGCACTATATCTTAATTCTACCACTTACTATTTGTAATTGTTAGCAATGGCAGCAAACTGTTCCCTCCTCTTGCGGTAAACAGGATCTTTGAATCCAGGATGATCAGCATCGAGCTCCGAACCATACATCAAAACATTCTGTGCACGATCCAAATCAGAAATCTTCCGAGGAAACCAGTGCATTTCGCCAAAATCTACAAAAACATTTAGGTATCAATTCGGCCCAGATTGCCCTTGAGTCAAAAATAGACGAAGTAAATTATTCAATCGAAAAGCTTTTCACTTTTATTTCCAATTGAAGAATATCTTTTGTGTAAACACAATTTAACAATAGACTTAAGTAAAGTATTGGAAATAAAAAAGAAGCCGAATAGATTTATGTTTGAATACCGGTAAGTAATAATGTTTTACATTCAACTTAGATGATCATATTATTATGACTGTAGAGACTCTACAGTTTCACTCATATTTGAAACATATAGGTAGGTACTTGTTTATATTGACATAATCCAATTAATTCAATTCAATATCAAACAAACAATAAATAAACCTTCGTCCTATCTGACATCTCCAAATTCAATCTCATATCCTTTGTGAATAATTAATTCAATCAAATTCTAAGAAATTGAATTCTTTGAATTAACAAAGTTTAACGTATTATTTCTATCTTGGGCTTTATATTACGCATCATGTTGTCGCAAACAGAAAAGTGACACACATTCTAATGAACCGAATAAACTTGATTATATGTTTGTTTCACAAAGTATAACTGTTTTGTCCCTTACTGGTATAATATAATAATTTAAAGGTAAAATAATTCATTAGAAGTTTGATAAAATACACTTGATCGTGAATTGAAATAGTAGGTATATCGGACTTCGTAGCAAAAGCAAAAAGATATGTAGTAAGTACATTAAATTAAGTACACTTACCAAAACTAGCTGCGGCTGAAAGTGGTGTTGGTGGTGGAAACTCTTCGCCACTTTGGGATGACACCACTTCAAAATCCTGTACTTCTCGTCTCAGCATCCTCTTCAATTGCTCCAATCGATTAGGATCACATTCGACATCCACCAGAATATCCGACTAAACAAAAACAAACATTTTAATCATATAATAATATATTCGAATCCAAATTAATTAATAAACTAGTTTCTTGTAGAACAATGGTAATTTATTTCTTTCATGGAAGACGTGACTGCCATTAATTAGGTAATATGAGGCCGTTAGCTTTCAATACGATGCTAAGTTAAGTCAGCTACACAATATAAATTACGCATATTTCTTCAAATGAATTTTTATTAGCCGCTATAAAATCAGGGCTGATTTATATGGCTAATATAGATTTCAATTACAATTACTGTAACTTAAAACCTTATAGGTAAGAACTCACGGAAGACGTTCCAGTAACGGACTTCCTCGATTCGATGTGTAGGACATTGATGCCGAGATCTTGAAAAACGGTTAGCACTTTAACGAGTCCCCCCACTTGATTTCTCAAAGTAAATATCACTGATGTTCTCTCGCTGTCCGCATGTTGTGGTTGCTGTTGCATCGCCATGTTTTGAAGCTCGCCTAGCTTTGGGTGGTGATGTGCCTCGTTTTTGACTTCCCAGTCAGATCCATTTCTGTACAACCACAGTCCCAACAGACCTTTACCTGAACCACTCATTTTAATGACTGAAAACAAATTGCAGTTGTTATTATATGTATGGTTTATAATTTTCACTCACTGTTATTATTATTGTTACTTTTTTGAAACAAAATATATTGAAAAATAAAAATAAAGCTCCTCATATTTGCCAGTAGTAGACAAACGGCATTACTACCAAACAAATACATATGTGATTAAATAAAAACATAAATAATATCATTATAATATATACAGTTAATACCATCAACGAATAGAATATTTTAAGATGGTATGTACAAAAATGTATTTGATTTGATACAATTTATTTCAACCAAAAACTGCAACTCTAAAGGGAGCATATTTTTTTGAATTTTACTTTATATTGTAAAAAAAGATTCATTAATAAAAACTAACAATTAACGTTTTAAAATATGTAATACAACATTAATAAAAACAAGTGTTATAAAATTAACAAAAGGTAGATTATGAAAAGATAGTGAACTTCAGATGTGATGAGTTTATCAAAATGTATAATGCCATACATCAAACTAAACGAAGCGGAACGTTAGCTTTGTGCAAGTTTGAGAGAAGCCGTACCAAATTTAAATGTGAATTAAATGTGAAACTGGAGTAATTAGTGAATGTGTCGTTGCAATGGCTGGGACATACTGCGCCCTTCTGCGGGCTCAGTTCCTTTATAAAGAGAAGAGGCGCGGGAGATCGCCGGAGGGTGGGTATATTTGATTGGCTGAATCAAGTGTTCGGAGTAACTTGGAAAACGTTCTCTTTTCACACCGTAAAGTCACGGACACACTTTTGCTACGTTTTATTTGTTTTTAATTTTCCAAATCTTACAGAGTGGGATTCGTTTTTAATATCCGACGAAATGGTTCGTAATGAAAAAACAAATTACGCTTCACTGCTGCGAGACATTTTAGTTCAATTACTTTGTGTTTTCCTAAGTGTAATAGCATATTTTTCTTGTTTATTTATATTTTGTATAATAAACCTAATGTAGTTGTACCTGTTTTATTTAAAGAGTAATTTGAAATGGCAACCCACATCTGCTATTGTTGTGATTTCGTTCAAATTTCAAACGTGATCAGAGACAGCCATCTTGTTTTTCGAAAAATTTTTGAGCTACCGCAAACGTGTTCATGCGTTTATATGGTAACTACCCACACAGCAATAGTTCGCTATGTAAGCGTAGGTCTGAACACGACGCCGCTACATCGCGACCGTGAGCTGACGGGTGTTAAGCGGTCCACTCACTGTATTTATTACCATTGTTTAGCGAAAAGAGCATCCCCTATCATTCATTACGTAGAGGGGGGCCGCCATTTATCTGACCTATTTCTTCGGTCCGAAAATACTATTTGAAGATGAACTAGACATTATCATATTTATTTTACTGACCTTTATGCCTTTTGAATATTCTGTAATTCTAAGTGTATTTTTCCATCTGAATGTCGATGTAACTGAAACTAACATTCGTGCACCAGCATTTATAATATTGATGATGAAGTGGTTTCTTTAGATATGCCTCATTTTAAAGCTTTGGTATATATGCCATTAGGAATAGAAGAGGATATATTAGGCACATTTGCTATTTTCATTTATAAATTATGACCAAGTTATGAGGTTATATAAGTCAAAAGTTAAATTCAAATTAAGAGTAAAATAAGCCGATATTCATGTTGTTGAAGCCATATAATTCAAATGTATGAGAATTAAGATACATGATTACCTTTAAAAAGGAGGCATATTTTTATGATTTACATTTTTTCGTTCAATAAGACATGTATTCGACTTTTTGGTGGTACAGAAATAAATTCGACAAGTATGTAGATAGTTTTGAACTATAGTTGCTTGTAAATTTTATTGCACATTCATGACTGTATGCACACTGGTGTAGTTTAGATTCAATGCGTTTCAATCAAGAGCACACTCACTGTAATGAACATATTAAGGACATACGTAGGCAAACACAACGATGTTTACACTTAACCTCAACTAAATTATACTGATTCTTACGTTACATACAGAGCAAGCTTCTTTCATGATCTTCAATTTCCAATGGAATTGCCAGATTTAGCGTGATTCGGAATATTCACGTAATTTACACAATCGATATTCTAATCAATTTATTATAAATTTAACAGAATTTCCTGAATATTATATAGATAGGAGTGCTGAAATAAAGAGTATTTTAGAATTAAATACGGTATGCTTCATTTTTAAAACAAATCTTCTTAAATTATAATTGCGTTATCATACAAAGCTAAAAAATATATTCATAGTAATAACAAATAAAGCCTCCACTCTTTTACAGCCAATATCTAGCCCTAAGTAAGCATCCACCCAAAGTATGCTATATAAATAAATAATTGTCTTTAGCAGGAATCAAATCCTCTTAGCACTAGGCGCTCGAGATGAGCCGCCGAGTGCCGTATATTTCTTCTAACCTTTTCAGTCGCAGATACTTGACACTATTTCAAATATAGTTTCGAATGGACATTCCATGAAAGCGTCTGTGGTTAGTAGAAAGAGGATTGCGTATTTATTTTAACAGAGTTTGCCGCATTGCCTTTATTTTTTAAGTATTTTTATTGACTAGGTTAAACCGTATTTAGTCTCTATTTTCTGGGGTTTTTACAGCTAAAGCGGATTTTGTAAAAAAAATCTTTAATAATTAATGTGATAGGACATCTATTGATGATTAATATTTCTTGTTTCACATGTGTTTGACCCACCATTATTTTATCATATTCAGAGCTATATCTGAACATAGGTTGACCAAAATTTTCTGCCTTTTTGTGGCAAAAGACGAAATCTTTTGATTATACATACAGAAGTCACTTAGGGCATATCAGTGGCCTTATACAATGTATCGTTTTTCTACCAGGTTCTTCTTTAATTTGCTTGTCAAATTTATTTTCACCTTCTCAAGTAAGGTATTATAAGTATTTTATGGCATTCGGTGTACCTATTATTCACATCGTTCTATTATTCGACACTCCCGTTGCTCTACCATTTTATAAAAGTATTTATAATCATCTAATATTATTGAAATTTAATATTACTTCTTCAGCAAAGTGGAATCAGATACGACCCCCATACTGATGTCGGCTTTGCATGACTGTCACAAAAGCTAATTTCTCGGTGACATTCTATCTTAACTATTCATGGCTCGTTAGCTAGGAAAATTAACATATTATCCACTTACTGTTATTAGATATGTTTATGTATTCACAGCAGTTACGAAGATATGAAAATTATTCAAATGTTGTTCTCAGATTTGGTATGCAATATGGTACTTGGTAAGGGTTGTTTTGTATAGGTAAATACCTTCGTACTATTAGGTGCGTACTTAAAGCATTTAAAGTTATGGAACATCGTCCTTCCCTAGTATAAAATAAGGTCTATAATGGAACTGAAAATGTCTGTTCGTAAATAAACAAAAATAAACACAAAAAGAACTAAACGGATTTCCGTGCGGTTTTCCCTAGTTGACTAAGTGATTCACGAGGAAGGTAAGCCTTATATACAAAACGTAGCTTAGCCAAAATTAAAATTCCATATTATACCAATCATTACAAACATTTTTACTCCGGTACCGTACATGTGAAGTTATTGGTTCAGTGTATATTGAGGGTCAAAGTCACCATAATTTTTTTCTAATTAGGTACCAAACTGATTCATTGATCGCGCCAATTTGTTCTACAGATATGTCCATGGATAAGAAGGTATTTCGAGCATTGCATGCGCGCTCTTTAGATTACGGATAAAAAAACTCGTTTCGACTTAGCATGATGTGCAAAACGAGTAGACTTCGTCTTGGTGATGGGTCTTTTGAGACCCTGTAAGTATACAGGGTCTCAAAAGACCCATTACAAAGCTAGCAGCTTGACTTAAAAATGTCAGTCCATATAGTAATATGGACTGACATTTTTAAGTCAACACACTTGCAATAAATACTGACATATATAATTTATTAAAATATACTTTTCATCCATTAACCAGTTCGGTGAAGGTTCTCTTACACTCGGATCTTAGACTATTAGTATATAATTTACGACTTATTATTACGACGCAAATAATTCCTCCATCACAATCCTTCTGCATGTTATTTTCTGTGTAAATAAATAAATTTTATTTATTTATTTATGCACAAATAAGGGCTACAACGGTGGACATAATACAATAAGGCATTATCTACCTGTTGATCTAGGTGGAGAAATTTAGTTACTGGTCTTAGGACCGATCAATCAAATTTTAGTCTCTAACTTTTAAAACGACTCTGCGCTAAGCACAGTCTATATGACTGTGCTTAGCGTAGAGTCTAAGTTAAGGGATTTACAAAACTTAATAGGTAATATGTTTTAATAGCGTCTATATATTTAGTTCAGCTTAGAAACGATATGACGTGTATGACGAATCAAACCTAGGTACACGAAACACATTAAAATTAGTGTTGAACTAATGTTAATACCTTTCCTGTGCCTAGGTTCGATTCGTAGGGAGATACCAACCTACGACAGAGGTAGGTTGATATGCCGTCGTAAAGTTTTATTGACCTTTTAAATCTCACAAAGTATGTATGTACCCACACCTACTGTTTGCGTAACATGTAGTACCTACTGTGACGATTGAATTCATCTTTTGTAACTATACTATACTTATAGTTCAAGAGAGATTATCTTTAGCCTGTATTTAACGAACATTGTGACCCGCTCTCACCAATAAACACCGATGCCAAACATGTGGAGTTAGTGCGGATGGCATTAGCACCATTTCATTAGCATTCACCATTTAATGGAATTGTGCTACCTTTGTAGGACACGTGTAGGTGTACGTGGTTTCATTCGTATCAGAAACAAAATATAATTTCACTTTTGGACACCGTGTAGTCTTAGTACACATTTTCTTATTTTTTGCCATTAAAATTGAAAACATTTTGTTTGGTTGCTGGCGTTTGTATATTGAAATCTTAAAACTAAGTTTTACTACTTTATGAAGCACCAGTATCTGTGAGAAGCGTACAAATTCTTTAACCCTCCTTAACCGTAACTCCCACAGTGTCGAGACTTAAACAATACAAAAGTCACGCAGTAAAAGATAGAAGAAGAAATGTCAGGATTTTATTTAAACGGCTATATTTAGTACTAGCCGTTTCCCGCGGTTTAACCCGCGTCCTGAGAGAACTACTTCGCGTACCCGAAAAACCCAAATATCTTACGGACCCCCATTTTTTCTAAAATGAAATATAGCCTATGTTACTCGCAGATAATGTAGCTTTCTAATGGTGAAAGAATTATACAAGGTTATATAGCGGGTCTTACTCGCCATAAATCGTTTATTGGTGAAAGAATTGTTAAAATCGGTCCAATAGTTTTTGAGTTTATTCATTAAAAACAAACAAAAATACAAAGTTTTTCTCTTTATAATATTAGTGTAGACAATTGTATGAAGTGTTTGACGATTTGTAATGTTCAAGGCATGTTAAGCAGTTAAACAAATATTCTATTTGAGAATAGCATAACAATCATAATATTTTCTGAAACATTTCAGATTTTAAAAAGCAGGTAAAACCGGATAAAATATCCTAAATAATGGAAAATACACAAAACAATGGTAAAGTAGGTAAGATTAATTCTTATAAGAGATGAATTGTGTACATAATGCGCAAGTTTTACTATATTTTTCATCAACAGTCGACTAAAAATAGTGTTAGTGAAAGTAATCAATGAATGCTGTATTTACAAAGCAGGCACATTATTATACTAGAACAATAGGACTCATTATACTGACTATAGTTAATTTGAGTCAAACTAGGGCAAACTAATTATTTTTTAAATAATATACTGCAGTGAATAAATAATTCCATAAGATCATACGCTATAAATATGAATTATTTTACAAATATATGAATGTTTTAAATTTTATATGGAAAGGATATGTCATTAACATTATTATAATACTAAATAAGCCGTTCTTGTTAGATAAATTCCTTCGTTTGCCTCTGGGCTAAAAACATAATTCAAATACAAATTAGAGCGGTTTCTTCAGAGATGGTAAAAGAAGTAGGTAAAATACTTACAGAAATAATGCGATTAAAAAAATACCGATTTTTTTCTTAATTTATTAACAACCACTATTATAAAAGGTTATCGTCAGTCGAGACACGCCGAAAGTTGTGGCGGTAAAAGTACTCTCTGCCTGTGCACAACGTTGTAGCAAGTTTCTACAGGGCAGGACCTGCCTTAGCCCATCTGGAAGTTCTTAAACTAGCTGAGGAACCTAGTGGGCCGCTGCATGTACAATCTCTACAGATGAGGCCTTGTGGTTGACGTCTCGGTCCGGTGTAGATGCGGGGCTACAAAGCAATACATGCCACAGTTGCTGTCTCCCTTGTCCAGCTAAGTGTTCTTTGCCCGAGCCGTATGGGGCTACGAACAACGCCGTAGTTGTAGCAGATTACTGGTATCTCAAAATTTAAAATCGAAACTAACGCGACAAGAAGAAGACCTATATGTCGCGGCCAGTTGTGCCGCTTTGTAATAAGCATAAATATTTTACTATATTGTTCTGAATGAAATAAATACAAAAGGTAAATGGTAAATAAATAACATATGTGAAGTAACGTTCATACCGAGACTTGGCTTTACGTTCGTAACAGATTAACAAAGTTAAGCAACTCTTGTATACCTATGCCACTTGGATGGATGGTTCTTATTCTAATGTTAATAACTACACCACGTGGGGATTATAATATATATAATAATTTTCATCAGATCGTTACCATGCTTTAGAGCGAAGGCAGCGATAGCCGAGTGGATATACCAACAGACTGCCATGCAGAGGGTATCGGGTTCGAATCCACGGCGCGCACCAATGACTTTTCGGAGTTATGTGCGTATTGAATTGTTATTATCGCTTGTCCCGTGCCTCGGAGAGCACGTTAAGCCGTCGGCCCTGGTTGTCATGAAGATCTTTGACAGTAGTTACAGGGCGTCAGTACCTTCTGAATAAACTGACGCTAGTCTAAACCATGGAATATCGCTATCCCTTCGGGTTGCGGAGGTCAGACAGGCAGTCGTTCTGTGGAAAAGCTAATATTCAGCCAAATCCGGTTAGACTAGTAAGCGGACCCCAGATTGAAACTGGGATAACGCTAAGAGGATGGTTACCGTGCTTCTGAGCGCACGCAAAGTGGTCGGTCCCGGTTCTTATCTCAAGACAAGAATTGTTAGGCCACGTCTGAGGTGACCAAGCAATCTGAAAACACTCGGACACTAGAGTTGGCCACACCGTAAAACGATGAAAATATACCTATGTGAAAAGATGGAACATTTTAGTACCTTCTGGACGCAAATCTTCCCAAAATTTTGCTAAATAATTAAATTTTATAATACTAATAATAATCATACTCTATTCTTGATATATAACATCGCAGAGCCCAAACCACTGAAGCTAGAAATAATAAATTTGGACAGTGGGTTCTCTTTACCTCGTAGATATCCACTAACGATTTTTTTATATCCTTCCCTTAGGAGGTGAAAGTTTAGTACGTGCAAAGGCGACTGCTAGTCGTATAATATAAAACAAAACATATTTTACAAGATGGCTTTTAGAGAGCTGGGAAGTTTTGTGGCATGCTATACGTAAATGTGATTGTGGATACTGCGGTCCCCAAAGGTTCAGAGAGTCGATAAGTTCTTCTTTTCTGGCTCACCGTTATATTTACCGACATCTCACTCTAATTTGCATAGGTGTTGCCCTCTTGCTGCTTACAGGTTATTTAGTAGACTTTGTTTGTCTTGGCCGATTAGTGGGAGAGTTACCTACCATTCTGACGGATACTACAGAACTTTTGCCAACAGATGCTTTTTGAAATCCATGGATACAAAGGATTACCACTATCCACGCGACCCAATTAAAATTTAACTTAAAGACAATGTGTCTAGACGTGCTTTCACTAGTCAATAGTTGTAAGTAATTCAATAGCGCGGCAATGGAACCTCGTGGCACGTGTTCCATACTATTTTAGATTAAAATTATCTACGGGCAAACTCTACTCAGCATATTGAACCAGTGTCCACGTGTAAGCCTCCCAAAGGGCTTATGTGCTAACGGCAAAAGTTACAATAGTATCAGTGAAAGAGAAACAAATGTAATTGTTTATAAAACATTTTATTATGAACAAGTATTTAAATATATATAATACTAACTGTATATAATTATGTTCACTATGAACCTTAGTTTTGAGGTACTATCGTTGCTCGTAAATTATATTATTATAATAATATAATATTATAATATTCTACCATACTAACACAACACCATCTAGTCCCAAACTAAGCAGAGCTTGTACTATGGGTACTAGACAATGGATAAACATACATAATATATACATTTTTTTGGAAATACTTACATATTATACATAGAAACACCCAGACCAAGACAAACATTTGTAATCGATATGTGTATGACAAAGCATCATCCCGCGAATATATCAATGTAGTGCCATCATCATGACAACATACCAATAATTTGGATCCTACGGCACGACAAACTACGGCACGTGTTTGCTCACCTATATCCCGAAATATTTTTGTATTATGTAAACATAATGTTATATTATTTTCAATATCAAAGTCTATAAATAATTATGTATGTAATTCTTATGTTAGTTCATTAGAAGTCATAAACAAAAATTGATTCTTATGGCGCTGATACACCTGAGCCTTCACTTGTAACAGAAAAGCGAGCATTCGCCGTTTTCTGTTTTGTGGAACCGAACATTTTGACGATCATTCTAGCGAACACTCTAAATCAAAAAAGTCGGTAAAATATAGCAAAAATATAGAAACCGCAATGAAGTAAATATATTGGGTAAAACTGCTGTTGTAGTAACAGCAGTTTTACCCAATATGTTTACTTCAGTTTCACTTATGAATTATTTCTAGAGTAAGAGTAAGATACATAAACAAATGACGTTTCTAAATAATAAAATGCAGATTTTAATTTGAACTGGTTTAGTAAATCACACAAGTGTCTGTTGCTACGTTCAAATTTATTTATCGATATCGAGAGTTTATCAACATTCTATTGAAATTAATTCTGAGTAAACCAAATCTATTGTAAACATTATCGATATTTTATCGATATTTATTCTGAGTAAGCCCATCACTCAGTCAAGTTAAAATTAGAGACAAACTACGAAGATTCTTCCCTCGATTAAAATCATAAGGCAAAGTGAAGTAAATATATTAGGTTTAACCGCCATTGTAGCGCTAATTCTATCTCGCCCGAATGTTCGTGAGAATGCTCGCTTAAACACACTCATTTGTTTTGTAACATTCGCGAGAATGCTCATTACAGGTGAATGCTCAAATTTATCAGCTCCATTAGATGACATAGATATAAATTACCGCTTTAATGCATACATAACTATATTTTATTAGAATTTAGCTTAGAAAAATCAGCAGAAAACGAAGTAGTCAGTCAGTCTGGCCATGACCATGAACGTTATCAATAAACTTGTTATACAAAATTTGAGTAATTGAATGTCATTGTAACATCCGGGCATTATGCCTGCATGTTGCAAGTAGTGCAATTTCTATAGATACCTAAACACGCCACAGCTGTCCATCGATTCTAATAAATATATTGTTGTTACTTTGTTCTAATTATATTACCGATGATAAGCGAACTACGAAGATAAGTTTGGACACATTCATTAGGAAGCAAGAGCGATACTCGTATAAAAAAATATATATTTTTGTCTTTGGATTGCCAACTATGACGACGCTTGACTTTCCTTGCAGCTTTTTGCGCTTAACTTCCTTTTAATTGCCTATAATGCACTGAAAGTCCATATTAGCATTTGGGCTACTCTACCATGCTGATACAGGGTATAAAATCGGGTTTAAAATTTTTGTTTTTACTTAGTCGAGTCTTACGGAATGAAATGGAATAGTTATACTGTATTTTTTGTATCGTCACCGACGCGCAATTATAGTCTGGTAAATAAATGAAAAAATAACTGTGAAAAAACGTTTTACGCGGCTATTTGTATCATTTTGGTTAATCGTAGTAAATGATTATATATTAGAGGCACGAGTTCCTATTCAAGACATAATACTCTGGCTAAAGAAATGTGAATGGGAAGGGTTATAAATATAAATCGTCTCAGAATACCTAGATTAGGTTTCGTATATTTTAAAGGAATGAAAATTTGAATATTTCAGTAGTCCAGGCTGGTAAGGGCTAATTTTGTGTCAAGTAACTGATTTAGCGTATAGTTGGTTAGCAGTAATCACCATTATTAACACCGAATTATAAGACTCGTTAAACCCAAAAAAAGTTAAACTCGTTGCATACCTTAACATACAAGACAGAACAAAGAATGTTCTTTTTCTCTTATTGTTGAGTTATACAACTTCGACTTCAAATTATTACTGCTGTGTTATGGAGATTTTTGAAAACATTCAATCAAGGGACACATGACTGAGACTTCAGACTCAAATGTTACTTCATCATCATCATCACCAGCCTTTAAGAGTCCACTACTGGACTAGGCCTCTCCTTTAAAAGGAGGAATTGGCCTACTATACCACGCTGGCCAAACGGGTTGGTATAGGGTTTGTATCAAGTTTTGGGTAAGGGGTCAGAGGGTGGTGACATTCCGATTTCTTAATCCGTCACCACACGGAAGATATCTTGGAAATGTTACTTGTGGATCACATAAAGTACTATTTCGCAGGGATCGACCCGCAACATTCAGTGCAGTTCTAGGCGGCGATTTGACTGCTTTTCATTTTGAAGGATAGTAGACGAGACAAAAAAGAACAAAAAGTTTCACATTCTTCAAAGTGTTAAATCGCTATGGCATGCGTGTGCTCTGCTTTCCTCAACTTCTTTGAGTTGTTATTTTAATTCAACGCGAACTTCAATCGCCTAATTTATGAGCTATATCAGTTGCCAGTAACATTACGGCTAAGCACCTAAACCATTATCGAGTCAACCGTGTTAAGGTAGCCGTACAGAACAACTGGCTATTTTACTTGAATTTGATCCAACATGTAGGCGATATTGTCTGCTATAAAGGACAGCGATCATTCGGAAGGGTTCGAAACACACCGAGTTAGCCTATAAAAGGTTCGGTAGCCCGAACGATAAACTAGGACACAAGGCTTAATTACTTATTTACCTGAATGTTACAGTTAACCTGATTTATCGCGGTGGAGAGCGTAAGCATAAAATATTTACGTCAAAAGGCTGAATATGAATACAATATTGATCTCATTTGGTCAAATTAAAAGCAGAATCTGCATAGTAATACTTGGAGAGGACACTTGAGATGGTTTAAGAATATCGTACGCGTGGATGAGAGTGGGATTTGGAAAAGAAGGTTTTTATTGAGGGAGACAGATCTGAATAAAATACATACCTAACATTCAATGTGATAAAATGTTCGTACCTACATCATGCAAACGGACTATACCAACCATAATTACAACCAACGTGTTACATCTATAGGGGCACTCAAACATATATAATCCAAGAGCTATCCCGGCTGCGATCCAAGCCTTTGTAACTCTGCATTCAGTAGGATTCCTGCCAAATTTGGAACCTGAAAATTAAATAGTTCAATCGGTTCCAAAACCAACAAAAATAAGTTTGAAACATAAAAATCATACGTGAACACGGTTCACTAATCAATAATAATATTGAAACTTCTATAATAGATCTAAAATGAAAGTCTAAGACTAATTAGTATTAAAAGCTTCATAAGATAGGGCAGTAAGGTGCATTGACTGACTGAGATATCACAATGGCATCGATTGTCAAGCCACTAATTAGTATATTACTCTCAGGAGGGCCTGTTTTGAATGAAACCGCAAGCTATTCATAAAGAAATGTGCTATTTGAGAATGAAATAGCTAGAAGGCTTTTGTTAGTTTCGATGTTTTGTTATATTACTCGCCATTAATTATCGCGATGCATAATATGTACCGTCGTTATGCTAAGCATAATTATGTGGTCGTGGCAGTTTAAACAGTGCTGAAATATTGATCCAAACTTCGTCTGTAAGATGACATAGTTCTTTATTTATTTATCATGAAATTAAAAAATAAGGAACTATGTCACCTTGCAGAAGAAGTTTGGAGAAAACATTAAAATCTTTTAGACCTATATTACAACTCCACTCACTCGAGTCTAATCATGCAGTTTTGTATTTATACAAAAACATATTAAGAAAATTTGCATCAAAGTACTTATAAGCACACATTGACATCGGTTTTTCGATTTTCATTCTTTTAACTTGTTTGGTGAATGTCACTTATTTACGCTCACCAACCTGACAAAGACAAATAGACTACTACACTGCTGTAAGCTGCTGCGAAAGACTTCAGTTACACAAAAATCTTCCTCAGAAAATGCGTTCTGTAAATAAATGAATGGCAAAAGCATATGAAAATTTTCAGTTAGAGGTACACAATAATTATGTTAATAACAAATATTTTATTATAGTTACGATGTCATTAAACCGTTGAGACAACTATGTACAAACGATAGACAATTTCTGTAAACGACATTAGTTTTAGCTATAAAATAACTTTGTTGATGTCTCAACTTACTACACCAAGAACACAAATAATAGGCAAAATGGCTTGATACAACTTACACATGATCATAGGATACCAAATGCTTGTGAATAGACGTTTCCTACACAACACATGTTCAAATACGAAGATAAGCTTCAAATATTTTGTATATAGGTATGATTTTATTATTTTTAGGGTTCCGTACCTCAAAATGAAAAAACGGAACCCTTATAGGATCACTCTCTTGTCCGTCCGTCTGTCAAGACCCATTTTCTCAGAAACGCGTGAAGGCATCAAACTAAAATTTATATCAAATAGCCAAGTCTACTGTCCCATGAAGCTGTGAAAAAATCAAACTTCTAATCCAACGCTATCAAAAGATACAGCCGTTTATGCTGCAACTATCCGCAATTTTCGAAATTCGCAAGGTAATCAAAACCTACAGGGTACTTCTCGTGAACTCAAAATCTTGAAATTTGGTACGAAGCAATGTCTTATAGCACAGATAAAGGAAAAATTGCGAATACCGTAAATTTTTTGTTACATCATACCATAAAAATATTTTTAGTAATTTTAAAGTTATTACCATTTTCTCATGAACGCGTAGAGGTATGAAATTTTAATTCATATCAAATACTCAGGTGTATAATACCTTTAAGTTGTAACGAAATCAAACTTCTATGTCAACGCAATAAAAAGAAACAGCAATTTAAGCCGCATATTTTCTAGCATTTACTCGCAAGGGAATCAAATACTTAGGTCTATATAACAATTAAGCTGTTACAAAATCAAACTTCTATCTCAACGTAATCAAAAGAAACAGCAATCTTAGCATATTTTCAAACTCGCAACTACTGGCAAGGGAATCAAAACCTACAGGGTACTTTCCGTAAACTCAGATTCTTAAAATTTGGTACGAATCAACGTCTTATAGCACAGATAAAGGAAAAATTGCGAAAACCGCAAATTTTTTGTAACATCATATAATAAAAATAATAATAATAATTTTAAATTTACTAGCCCTTTCCTTATGGACGCTTAGAGGAATTAAATTGAAATTCATAACAAATACTTGGGTTTATAATATCTTTCAGCTGTAACAAAATCAAACTTTTAAGCCAACGCAATCAAAAGATACAGCTGTTTATGCCGCAAATTCTCGCAAATTTTCGAAACTCATAAGGGAATCAAAACCCACAGGCTACTTCCCGTGAACTTAGAATCTTGAAATTTCGTACGAAGTAACATTTTATAGCACAGATTAAGGAACAATTTCCAAGCATGTAAATTTTTAGTTACATCATATCTAGTTAGTTAGATAGTTGGACAGGTGTTTTCCGCACTTAGCCACTGAACTGGGTCATTGTGCGTGATCAGTGACACGGTTGTCGCCTGCTACTCATACCATGAAAGCTCCTTCCAGAATGCCATGAGTTGACCAGTGTTGCGTATGGCTTCGCTCATGGTTCTGGGATTGTTCAGGAACCTCGTCCGTTTGTCGCTCACGCTGGTACAATTTAGGATCACATGAGCGGGTGTTCCTTCGGTCTCCATGCAGCCCCTGCATAGTGGGCTGTCCGTGACGCCGATATTGTAGAAGTGCTTATTTAGTGGACAGTGGCCGGTTATTATGACAGTCAGATGCTTGGGTGTTTTCCTGTTGGAGTGCAGCAGCTTTTGCGAGAGTTGTTTGTTTAATTGGGTAATGGCATCTTTGGATTGCCTACTCTCTTTCAACTCTGCCCACTCTTTTTCATGTTGTTGTAGGGTTCTCTCGCGTAACCACGTTTTTAGTTGGTTGAACGGTATCGGAACACTTGGTTCGGGTCCCAGAGTTGTTGTGTCAGATCCTTTCCTTGCCAGTTGGTCTGCTGCGTCATTGCCCGTGGAGTCACTGTGTCCTCGTATCCACTGGAGCGTGACCCGGATCCTCGCTGCAGTTTTCTGCAGCTCTTGGTGGCACTCCATAATTAGGCCGCTGTTAAAGCAGTTGCCGCCGAGAGCTTGTAGTACTGAGGCAATATCTGTGACGATGCGTATTGACAGGTCACTCACGTTTCTGGCCGCGATCGCCGTCGCCGCCCTTATAAACCCAACGCATTCAGCTTGGAAGATGGTGTTGAGTTTACCAAGCGATGTTGAGAGATTGATGTTCAAGTCATGGGAGAATACTCCGGCACCCGTCCTATACTTAATTTTTGAGCCGCCTGTGTATACTTTAACTTCGTGTGTATACCAGAGCTATCCTTGTGCTTTTCTTGCAGTTGTATGCGGTATTTTTTGTTAAAGACAAAGGTTTTGGGTATGAGGTCGCACGTTGCATCTAGCATCGGGATTTCGTTAGTTAATGTCCTTTTCAGGCGTGCATGGGTTATTCGGTCATTCCTTCTCCAAAGTCCGATCTTTACGAGCCGGATCGCGGCGGCACCCGCTTCCTGCTGGATGATGAGGTGCAGTGGTCGCAGGTCGAGAAGCACCTCCAATGCCGCCATTGGAGTTGTTTTCGTGCAGCCTGTTGTGGCCAGACAGGCGAGGCATTGTATGCTCTGCAGCTTACTCTGGACTGTGCTTAGTTGAGTGCGTGGCCACCACACTACTGCACCGTATGTGAGTATGGGGCTTATTATGGCAGTGTAGATGCAGAGGGTGATGAATGGTTTTAGACCCTGCACTGCCAGAAGATTGTACATGCTTTTGTGGTTTTAGTGGTGATGTGTTTATTCCAGTTGAGCTTATGGTCGAGTGTTACGCCCAGGTACTTGACTTCACTCGATAAGTTGAGCTCCGTGCCAAAAAGGTTTGGTTTTCTAGTCATACGGGTGTTCTTTTTGTTGGTGAAAAGTACTAGCTCCGTTTTATTTGGGTTCACCGTCAGTTCGTGGTGGTTGCACCATTGTTCCATGATCCTGATGGCTGCTTGCATCCGATAATGGATCATGTCTTCCTAGTCTCCTTTGATTAGGATGGTTATATCATCTGTGTAGCCGACCGTGTAGAAGCATTTGTCATTCAGGCTTCTCAACAGATCGTCTACCACTATTTTCCATAGCTGGGGTGATAGGACACCTCCCTGTGGGCAGCCTTTTGCTACTATCCCCCTTGTGGTGGTGTTAACCGTGAATTGAATAGCCCTTTGTTTCAGGAGTTGATCAATCCAGCCACTGACGATTTGTTCAACTCCGAACTTGTCAAGAGCTCGGCTAATGCTGGTGAATTTAGTTTTGCCGAAGGCGCCTTCTATGTCAATGAAGGCGCCTAAAGTCTTTCAGATAGCGCTGTCTCTATGGTCCCCACTACGGAGCGACGCGCTGATTCCATTGATCTACCACTTCTGTAGGCGTGTTGTTGTGGGTGTAGTGGTCTGCGTAGCAGTGCGCCTTCCCGTAGGTATCTGTCAGCGAGCCTCTCCAGCGTTTTCAGCAAAAAGGAGATTAAACTGATAGGTCTGAACGATTTTGCTTGAGTGTAATCCGTTTTGCCCGGTTTTGGGAGAAAAATGACTTTTACATCCCTCCACTTTCGTGGTATGTAATTGTGCGCTATAGATGCTCTATATATGCTGAGTAGCTGTGGCACAATCGTTGTGCAGCCCCATTGTAGAAGTGCTGGTATTATTTCGTCCAGGCCTGCAGATTTGTACGGCTAGAATCTATCAATTGCCCATTTCAGCCGGTCCACCGTAACCATGTTGTTGGCTATCGTCCAGTCTGTTTGGGTCGGCGGTCTGTGTTCTGATTCTTCCCAATCACAGTCGTCGGTCACAGTGCAACCTGGGAAGTGTGTTTCGATTAGCACTTGGCTTATTTCCATGTCTGTGATTGCGTAGGTGCCATCAGGCTTTCTGATGGAGCCTAGGGTCTTGTTGCTGTCCTGGGATAGGATGTTTTTTACCCTGGCTGCCTCGCATGTAGAGTTAATGTTGGTACAGAAATTTCGCCAGGACTCTCCTCTGCGGAATCGTTTGCGTTTCTTGTAGTGCGACTGGGCTTCTTTATATTTGTCCCAATCCGTGTCTTTCCTTGTGTTTTTAGCCCGGTTGAAGAGTTTTCTCAGATTGTGCTTGAGCTTCTCCAGTTCTAATCCCCACCATTAGGTTTTACTACTTGTCTTCGGTAGTGTGGTGGGGCAGGCTTATTGGTAGCTACTTTGTATGCATTTTGTTAGTAAGTTAGTGTTGTGTTCTATGTGTGCAATGCTGGCGCTCATGTCGTTGAAATTTGACATAGCTATTTGTTCGAGCAGGGTCTTGTATCTCGCAATGTTGGTATTGCGTGGGTTGCGCTTTGGTTGTGTGACCCTCTCTTGCACTCGTATGTCATAGCAGATACGTCTGTGGTCGGCAAAGGATGGTTCGGCGGACACATGCCAGTTCGTGACAAGTACCGCGTCCCCATCCGATGCCAGTGTAATGTCTGCTATGGTTTGATATCTGGAGCTAACAAAGGTGGGCTCTGAGCCGTTTTTGACTACCGTTAGGGTTGTTGTGAAGATGTATTCAGTTAGGATCTCACCTCGTCTATTTGCCTCGGGGCTTCCCCACAATGGTTGGTGGGCGTTAGTATCTGCCGAGAGTATTATTTGCCAGCCGTGGTCCTCACAGTGACGCACTAGCTCGGCCAGCTCCTTCGATGGGATCTCCTCATCACCGGGCATGTAGACCGAAGCTAGTACTAGCATCTGATCACTGGGCCCTGTTCGTATTCCCACGGCGCTGAGGTCTCTAGAACAAAAGTTAGTCAGCAGCAATGCTGATGTCGTTCGGGGAATGTATATGCATGTTCTCGTCTTAGGAGCCGAGCTCTTGTGCAATATCTTACCTCCGATGTTGTTCAGTCCACATATGGTATCGCCTCTAATCCACGGCTCCTGGATTAGGGCTATCGTGTGATGGTTAACCTCCAGCAGCCTGCGTAGGGTAGCCGTTGCAATGCTTGTGTTGGAGGTTCGTCTGTACGACTCTAGTCTGACGAAGATCCCAGAAAATTGATTTCCACAGGCTCCCCGCCAGACGGGTCGTGCTCGTCGTCGAGGTCCGTCGCAGTGGTGTTTGTCGCTGCGGACGTCGTGTGTGCTCGGGCTGTGCCTGACGTGCAAGGTTCGGCCGGTGTTGTTGCTCGTCTTTGCGTGTGCCTACTGGCGAGCGGCATCTCCCTGGGTACGGCAGCCGCCTTGCTAGCTCCTTCACCAGCAGCGTGGAACACTACGTACACGCTGCCGGTGAAGAAGGAGACTCGGCGGTCGCGCGCCTCGATTTTCGGCACTTCCGATTTGGGGATGCCCAGAGATAGGTACAGGCCGTGTTCTTGCATGGTAGTGCTGTATAGTTGCCATGTTTGGACAGCGTACCATGGGTTTTGGGCAGCTAGGAGGTGGTGGATCTTCGGGAGGTCCAGGCTAGTCGACTTCGGCAGCCAGAGCGATGCGCTTACGCGCTTCGCAAGATACGTCCGATGTCTGATGACGGTCAGTCCGGTTCCTTCGACCGGTGATTGTAGTTCCGCTTCCGTCTGTTTGAGCCACGCCAGTGATTTTTCATCCTCGCACCATAACTTTAGGACACCTCCCGCTGCGAGGGGTTTGCCTCGAAAGGAAGGCGCGAGTGCAGGCTTGTTGTTTGACGGTGGTGCGAAGGCTGCTTGTATGATGCGCTCCTCTATGGAGAGTTTGAGCTGCCGTGCATGTTCCACCGTCAGGTCTGTAGGTGGAGTGGCAACGACGGCCACCAACAGATGCGAGTTAGTCGCATCGGCGAAGCTCATCATTGCCCTCTTCGGTGTTCCGTCCACTCTTGCCCGCTTCGTCGTGGCGCTGGGTGGTGTGTCATCGTGACGGTTCCTCTTCGACGGTGTCGCCGAGGTGGGCCGTCCCGAGAGCGCCGGGTTGGTCGGTGCGTGCCGAGGTCCGCCTTTTCTAGGGCCGCGTTTGCGGCGTGGCCCAGTGGTGCCCCATAGGGCTGCCGGCCCCGCATCTCCGACTGCCGTCGGAGGGGCGCGACGAGGGGTGCCCGGCGCTGCACCGGCCGGAGCGAAGGCTCACTCTTCACCGTATGCTGCTGATTGCATCGCCCTGGGTGGTTTCCTCATCACGCTGGCTGGGGCCGGGAGTCCGCGCTGGTTCGTTGCACCAGCTGTTTGTAATCTCGCGAGGGGTGCGTTCGCCGATGTTGTCGGTTCGCTACCTCCCGCGGGGGCTGCGTTCGCCGATGTTGTCGGTTCGCTACCTCCCGCATGCGCTGCGTACTCACGCTGGCGTTAATGATGACGGGAGCGCTTTCCGCGGTGTTTGCCTCTACCGGTTACGGTTGTCGCGGAGCCAACGTTCGCCTCGCGGCGTTCGTATGCTCGACGCGGTACAATCGTCCAGGAGGTGTTGGTTATATGTTCTGCACGAGGCATGGCGCTAGCCAGGTCGTGCAGGTCTAGTCGGTCCCGTGAAACATTGCCCCCCAGAATACGTGGGGCAGCCTGGACCCGAGGGTGCAGGGAGGGATTCTCCAGCGTCACGGACGCTGGTACCCTCCTGGGGTAGTTGCTTCTTTTGTTTCACTACTTCCATGTTTGTTTCGTATGAGTGTGTGCGTGGGCGTGTGTGTGTATTCGAGAGTATGTGTGTAGGTATAGTGCGTGTTAGTGTATGTGTGCACGTCCGTGTGAGTGATTGAAGCAGTGTGGCGAATGTATGTGTATGTGTGCATGTACATGTGTGTGGGTGAGAGCGGCTGGAGGTTTTCGTTGCGTCTGTTTCATAGGGAACCAGACTAAAAAAACGGGCGACAACCTCGGATAGTCCACCAGCCTTGCCTTAGATCCTACACGACTTGCGCTCTCCCCTGAGGCCATTCGCCAAACTCTGCAACGGACGCAGGTGCAGAGAGTAGAAGTCAGTGCAGTTCGATGGAGTTAAAATGAGTTGAAGTGCACGGGCTTCCGCCCTACATCATACCTATTAAAAACGTTTTTAAAAATTTTCATGTTACTACCTCTTTCCTCATGAACGCGTAGAGCTATTAAATTGGAATTCATATCAAATACTAAGGTCTATAACACCGTGAAGCTGTAATAAAATCAAACTTCTATATCAATGCAATCAACAGAAACAGCAATTTAAGCATATTTTCAAACTCGCAACTACTTACAAGGGAACCAAAACCTACAGGGTACTTCCATTGAACTCAGAATCTTGAAATTTTGCACGAAGAAAGGCCTTATAGCACAGATAAAGGAAAAATTGCAAAAAACTGTAAATTTTTAGTTACATCATCATGTAATTAAAATACTTTCAATATTTTTTTACCTATCCCGTTCCTCATGAACCCGTAGAGATATAAAATTGAAATTCATATCAAATGCTGAAGTCAAAACTAAAGGGTACTTCCAGTCGATCTTGAAATTTGGCATACCTAAAGCAACGTTTTTTAATTTAAGGTTTTCGAAATTTTTCATATGTGCTATACATATGAAAAATTTCGAAATCCTTAAATTTTTAGTTACATTCCATTTTTTTTTTAATAATTATATATACCTACAGGTTTGTACGGAACCCTCGGTGCGCGAGTTCGACTCGCACTTGACCGGTTTATTTATTTATAATGAAACTTTTTCCGCGTAAAATATGTACTCGAAACCCTTCTCAGGAGTCCGTTTAGTCGTTTTTGAATTTATCGCGTTCATGCAGGCAGAACACGGCGGGGATTTTATTTTATAATAAGTATAATATTCTACTACATATTCAATAGTCACAGAGGCACATTTATAATTCTTTAATAATTCTATAAATAGTTAATATATAATAGTTCAATATCTGCACCCTGCAGATTTCCGGTAATACATTTTCTGCAACGTGTTCCAATTTCCCGGAACTAACATCCGCGCGTCTCCACCGTCGTAATATTAAACGAGAAAAGTTGCCAGTTTATTAAAAACTATCTTAGAAGTTATAATACAATATTGCATAAGAAGAGAGTACACAATCACATCCGGTGGTTGTCTTTCTTTTCACAGTAAATAAAAGGCGTTACTGAGTCACCTAACCTGCTGAAAAACATTTTATTATTACAAATTTTATGTGACCTCTTCTAGTAACATACTGGGGCCCCATTCTCCTAAATAAATACAGTTTCAATATAATGTCAGTGTCATACTTACGTCACAAAAATAGTAACGAGATCGTAAATTGAAACAAGTGTCAAAATATGTGTCAACGACAAACTGTTTATTTCAAATTATACACTCATGCATGACATTTGGTTAGCAGAATACCGCTTCTGACATAGAGCATGGATGAGTTCATTCAAAATATAATTTCAATGTCATATAAAAATACGAGACTTGGCCTCCTTCTGTCATATTTGTGGATAGGAAAACAAGTTATTATTGTTATGTTAAATTTACATTATTGTACTTGTATGAACAAACGGCTAGAATAAGGCTTTAAGAACAGTATTTGGTTGCGGTTTATACACGATGTTTTTTATGAGATAAAAGGCAATCGATCAGACAGATCATTTGATGGTTAGCGATTACCGCCACCCGAGGACACTTGCTACACCAGAGGCGTCTTAAGAACCCTATTGGTCTGGATGGGAAAAGGTATAGGAGAGGGAGGGGAATGACGGAAAAGTAAAGCGTATGGAGACCCCGGCACTCTCACTGACCAAACCAAACGCAACAGTATATATATTTTTTCGTAAGCTTTCTGTAAAAGTAAATAAATAAGTAAATATCCTAATTCGTCCGTAAGCCTTTTGTAAAATTAAATAAATTTCATAGAAGATACCTAGTGTTATACTTTTTTGTGCAACTTCAGTACCCGAAAAAAATATCCTATATAAAAACAATACTTGTCAAAAATACCTAATCTCGCGACCGTAAAAAGTTGTGAGATCCATGTAATACCAAGTCGGTTAATTAAAAATCTTTAATGTTTTAAATAAATATATTCTGAATTTTCAAGTCCTAACTGCAAATGTAATTTTGTAATCCTAAATATTTATATGAGATTACAAAGTTATGTATTTGATCAGTTGATGTATCTCGAAAACTGGACAGAAATTGAAAAATATTTTAATAATTTTTACTTGATTCATATACTAAACACTAATTGTATTCTAAATTTGAAGCTTCTACGTCTGCTAGAAGTGCCTTAGACTTTTGATGATCGGTCAGTGAGTGACAAAATTAAGAAATTTAACTCGTTATAATTCTTAAACTACTAGTTCAAATTGAATGAAATTTGAAATACACCATGTTTATACAATGCCTGCTTGGTTACTAAAAAATCAGGCTTCTAGTTTTATCCATAACGAAGTTATGGGGAGTCGAAAATGGCCTGAATTGCTTCGAGAATATAATCTTTAGAATGGAGTCATAAGGTTTTAAATTAAAACACATCGCCAAATTCTTTAGACTATGCGAACTTGTTTGCTAATGATTTTGTCAATTAGGACGAACTCGTTAGTAACATAGGCCTTCTCGTGACGTTTATTCTGAGATACTAAAATAATTGAATTTGGTTCAACATCTTTTTAATTTCAGGTTATATCATATATACATAAAAAGCTGTGTGCCACCTAGTGTCTAAAATTATTTGATGTTGAGGCCCATCGATTCTTGACGACAAGCTCGAAATGTTTTGTTGGCGATTTTCGACTTTCTTTCCATAAAATTTGATAAAATCTAATAAAAACGGTTTGTGCATGCATGTTTCCATAAGTATTATATAAATATTTTCAGTGAATTGACGCTACATTTATAAATACAAGTTTCAATGCCTCTGTCTGTGATTAGTACGTCTTAGAGACTGGCACTGCCGCATTTTAAGCATTATTTAGGTATCACTACACTTCAAACAGTTGCGATTCACGTTACATTATTATGTGGCACATTCATCGTACTGTCTTCTGTTGTCCACTGCTGGACATAGTCCCTGCCTAATTTGCATCACAAACGTAGTAATCTGTTGGTCTCCTTACTAGACTACCGCTAACGATGAATTGGATAAAGAAATTGAGCGCATTACTACGAACAAACTAGACACATAAACAGTATAGACTGCTCTAGATCCATCGACTGCTTCGGCTGTGCCCTTGCTCTTTGTAGTCTGCATCATTTCCTTTCTGTGCCTGAGAGGTCCATGACACGGTCCTAATAGTAGAAAGCAATGACGTCAGACACCTTTAGATCGATCAGTTCTAGTTAAAACGTTAAAAAATAAGGGGCCACCCATAAATTACGTCACACGTATGGAGGGAGGTATGGCAATGAAGTGTGACATTATATGATAAATGAGATGGTGATGTATGAGAGCAACTATGACAAGGACGGGGGAGGGGTCAAAACATCATGAAAATCGTGTGACGTAATTTATGGATAGCCCCTAACACATAACAGGCCAACAGCGCAGTAATAACTCAAGGTACAAAAATAAAAGCAATATTTCGCTTTTCACGTGTCAACAATATCGATACTGGTAATAACAAAATCGGTTCTGCTTGATGCAATATGATGAGAAATATTTTGTCGGTTTTCAAACTGAGGAATAAACGAATACAAGTACCTTAGTTTCCTAATGTAATATGCCTATGAACTAGTACTTCAGGTATTATAATCAGTACGATTACTTTTCTCTCACAAATATCAATGCGACTAATTTCAAATATCTATTTGGTTAGCTAATTTGGTTCAGTCAAACTCAAGGTATTTAGAACTTATTACTACTTTATTTAAGAACGGCTCGTAACGTTTGCTATTACCTGCTGCATGTTTGCTTATGTGAGAAATCAAACCCAACCAAATAAAACCATTAAAGTATACGGTGATCTCACAGAAAAACAAATAGAACAGCGTGCAGCTGTTTTGTTTCTGTGGTGTAAGTTACGATGAGATTATCACTTTTCTAGAAGACATTGCAGTAGAATGCTGATGCTTAAGCCAACAAGATTAGAACGTAGTGCAATTCTCTTATTTAAATTGCATGCAATTATGATTAGGTATATTCCACGACACGTATACTTTTCCATAGAGAAAATTTACCTCTATTCGTGACGCTATCTTCTGATTCTGCTCATTTTTATTTTCTGCCGAACAAATTGACTCAGTCAGTGAAGTCCCATAGTGATGGACATCATCCCAGCAGCTAGCATGCCATTATGGCATGATGACCCTCACCTTGACGGCCGTTACTTTTAACCCCAATAATAACAAAGTATACATTAGGTCTACAGTCATCCTTACTGATTCATATGAGTGGACCGACTGCAATATAAAGCATTAGTAACTAACAATTCCTGGTAAATTCAAATATATTACAAATGTATTTGATGGTATTACAAATCGGTATGAAAGATTTTGTAACAAAAAAACTGTTTCCCAAACAGACACAGCGATATTCTATTGAAAGCTCACGAATAAAAGTTAGACTTGACTGAGAGGCGAGTCGCTTTTAATCCAATTTCCTTGGAGACGTCTAAAGCGCCTTTCTGATTTGCAATGATTTGTCGTTTGTTATTGCTTTTTGTGTATATTCTTGTTTACATTTTATTTAAATTATCTGTAACAAATTAAAACAATATGCTATTTCACACCAATTCAAACCTGCAATTGTATGGAAGTTTCGTTTACATATTGATTTATATTCATACAACTTCTTCTATTTCTCTTCTAACTCTGTAATGTGACTTGTATTGTACAATAAAGAATTATCTATCTATCTATTGATTTACAGCCGGTTTCAATATCTTATCTATCCATGAATTTAACTACTAGACATACAATACAGTAGACATAAATTTGACATAAAATCAATACAACATTTTGTTTGTAACTAAGTGTTTGTGACTACTCCCGAATTGGAGGGAGTTGTAAATGCTCTCGATCTTATTTTGTAAAGATTTTCTCTTCTATTAGTAAAAAGTAGTCACTTGACTCCTTAAAAAAGTTATTGACTCACCTTGACGATTCATCAATTTTTCTCTTAACCGTACTATTTATTGGTCTCGAAAATGATAATTTAATTGTTATTGTATTGACCTATGTTTTAGTGTGCCTGGTGAAATACTACATAGTGCCGTGATCTATATTAATCGTTCGTTTCATCGCAATTCTTGGTACTAAATTACTAATACATTTACTTCGCTACATCTACATAGTAGGTACATACAGAAATTGAACAGAAAACATGTTTGTCACATAGAAAAGGAATTTAAAATTGTCGCCGGCATATATGTCGAAACTTTCGCAGTTCAGTTACTGTTGTAGAATTCTCTTTTATTATTTGGTATTCGACTAAGGGCGGTTTCAGATAAGCGTATTTTCTGCGTGTATATGGTCGTTTCAGCATACGCGCTTACAGGCGCGCTACATTACGCGCTTCAAAAAACCGGATTCGAGAAAACGGGCATATTTCGGCATGTTCACTCGAAATGATAGTGACATCGTGTCAGTGTAAAAATGGACTCTGACGGCTCAAGCTTATACGAGCTTAGAAGCACAGCAATTGCGCGTGTGCCAAAAGGCGCGCCTATACACGCCTACATGCGCTTCCAAAAACGAGCTTATACGCGCGTATAGAACGCTAATCTGAAACCGCCTTAATACGGCGCCTTTCAGTACCGACGTGTGGTCTGACAGGCATTTTCACAGTTCGGAAGTTCCAATTTCATGTGTTAGAGAAGACTTAACTCTTTGCGCTTCTCTCTACCCCTCGAGCAATCGCCCAGTAACGTTTGTGGACAGTGGCTATGTCGGCGCGTGTGATGCCGGTGAGTTTTGATTTTTATAAGATCGAGGTGGTCTGTCGGACCACTCGTCGGCGCTTATGTAACTTTTATTCTATACGAAATATTCTAGATTTCAGTAAGTTATAAATATAAATAAGCCAGGTATTTCGGGCATCAAATGCATAAACACAAACAAAAATCCAGTAAAAAAACATGAAACAAGACTTCAAAGAAAAGACCATGAAGAAATTAAATATGTATATAGGTTTGGTTAAATAGGAGCTCAGAGTACGATTGTAACGATATGAATCCCATTTTCTTTTTTGCCTTGGATAGTGACTATGATTCTATGTGTGCCTACAATGCAGAAAACCTATCTGCAAGGAGTAATTATAAGCTTTAATAGTACCTATAATTTGGTGCCTTGTGATTTTATAAAAATCCATTGATTCTGTGCTAAATTATATTTTTAATGGTTAATGTAATTATTAATCTTTAAGAAAAAGTATTGATTAGAAAAAATATTACTAAATAGTTGATAAATGATAATTTTTAAAGAAAATAAAAAGGTCAAGTGCGTGTCGAACTCGCGCACTGAGGGTTCTGTACAAACCTGTAGGTATATATAATTATTAAAAAATATATGTGATGTAACTAAAAATTTAAGGTTTTCGACATGTTTCCTATGTGCTATAAAACGTTGCTTTAGGTATGCCAAATTTCAAGATTCTAGATCGACTGGAAGTACCCTTTAGTTTTGACTTGAGCATTTGATATGAATTTCAATTTTATATCTCTACGGGTTCATGAGGTAGGGGATAGTTAGTTACTTTAAAAAAATATTTTAATTACATGATGATGTAACTAAAAATTTACAGTTTTTTGCAATTTTTCCTTTAACTGTGCTATAAGACGTTGCTTCGTGCAAAATTTCAAGATTCTGAGTTCAATGGAAGTACCCTGTAGGTTTTGATTCCCTTGCCAGTAGTTGCGAGTTTGAAAATATGCTAAGATTGCTGTTTCTTTTGATTACGTTAAGATAGAAGTTTGATTTTGTTACAGCTTAATTGTATTATAGACCTGAGTATTTGATATGAATTTCAATTTAATAACTTTACGCGTTCATGAGGAAAGGGGTAGTAACTTTAAAATTAATACAAATATTTTTTACATGATATAACAAAAAAATTACGGTTTTCGCAATTTTTCCTTTATTTGTGCTATAAAACATTACTTCGTACCAAATTTCAAGATTCTGAGTTCACGGGAAGTACCCTGTAGGTTTTGATTACCTTGCGAATTTCGAAAATTGCGGATATTTGCAGCATAAACGGCTGTATCTTTTGATTGCGTTGGATTAAAAGTTTGATTTTTTCACAGCTTCATGGGGCAGTAGACTTGGCTATTTGATATAAATTTTAGTTTGATACCTTCACGCGTTTCTGAGAATATGGGTCTTGACAGACGGACAGACAACAATGTGATCGTTTAAGGGTTTCGTTTTTTCATTTCGAGGTAAGGAACCCTAAAAATGATTCTTCTCTTAAACTGAAACTACGTAAAACTTTATAATTAGCCATAAATATTATGTCTTCTAAATTGTTTTTTATGTATTCGGTAAGTAGATACATAAACAATAAATATGAATTCTTTTTTTTGAAAATTTGAAAACATGTAATGTTTTTAGTTATGAAAGTTATGGTGGTCTGCCAGACCTCACATCGGACCTTATGTAACTAAAATAGACGTCGGTACATAAAGGTTAAAAACTCTTTGGAAACACGTTTATAGTCTTTTACGTTATGGATTTAGATTCGAAATGACACATTTACAGTCTAAAACCACAGATTACATTGGTATATAGTCTAAAACCCAGCTAAAATCAATCTAAAACTAAGTATATTTTTTTAATAAGATACAGTCAAATCGAAATATTGCTGATCGGCACTTCCTGTGCCCAGTAGACTGGTGTATATTTCTCAGATAGTATGCATTGCCAACCATCGGGACAGCATTGCCAGTCTTCTGGACACGCTACCGATCGACAGCGTTACGGAGGATTCTTGACGCCTCGTAGGTGACCGTTTCATTTTTTACATTCAAAGTAGTTTTCTCTGTTGTTTCCTTTTGCCTTTCTTTTTCAAGATCGTTCTGTGTGGAGAACTTTGGGGGAGGTCTATGTCCAGCAGTGGATGTCTCTAGGCTGACATGATGATTCAAAGGTTTAAAATTTAACTTTTAACCCATTAGAGACACTAGAGTTGCCATATGGCAACATGAGTTGTTTATTTAGTCTACAGACCATTTATCGAAAACCATGCACCGTCATTGTTCTTTGTTATTTTAAACCTGCACTGTGATGTCGTTGATAAAAAACAGTAATTGTTCGGTAGTGTCCCAAGTTTGAACACAGTTGTGATTTCATTTTGTGGGTTGCCGTAAATTGAGCAGAAATTGCGAACAAGAAAATGAGAATATAATTTATTTTTATTCTATATAATTTGTATCTTGTTTTCTTCATAACATATGTTCAGACATAACTAAAGTTTATAATGATGCTAAATAAATATTAGTTTGACAAGTTTATTTGATGTTGCGATGGTTATACCGCTCGTAGCCGGCAACGCTAGGCTATTACAAGTACCTTACTACCTAAAATGTGCCTGTTGTCCTTTTCAGCTTGAAGTTGCATGAAATTGTGGACGGAATTACCAGAAGCTATGAGAAAGCAAAAACGTCATTTATATCTTTTTACAGGTATTCCCCTCTTATTTCACTTGAAAAGTATGGGTTACGGGGGTACTAGCACTCTTCGCCAAAAGGATACCCAATCGCTAAAATTGTAATTATGACTTCAGGGTGATATTGTTGTAGTCCGATGGATGGACAATTCTGTCGTAACTGCAGTTTCCACTGATCCTCAATAAATCCAGTGGGCTTGGCAGATCGGTATTCTAGACCAAGTCATGTTGAATATAGCTAAGAGATTGGCTACCGAGACCCAATCCAATAGCTATATACAACCAATACATGGGAGGTACGGACCTCATGTATGCCCACGTTATTAATTATAGGATTGGGATTCCAGTTAAAAAGTGGTGGTAGCCTATTTTACGTGGCTTGTAGATGTAACTATAAATTACTCGTGGATTCTAATGTACAAATCAGGTCAAGATATTTCGCAGCTGAATTTCCGCCGGGAATTTAGTCCAAACATATTTGAAAAACCACAGCGCTCCCCCATAATCTGGTGATCGACCATCTCCTGCAAGTTTGGATCCAGAGTTTTGGAAGACATAAGATATGATAGACTAAATCACTTTCCAAAACCAGTGGAAAAGAAACGTAGATGTGCAGATACCGACTGTTCTTTTATTTGGGAGTCATATGTTTGAAATGTGATGTCGGTTTATGCCTTAAATGCTTTAAAAATTATCATTCTAAACAATAAACTTTGAATTTCTTAAAGTATATACTAAAAATAAAATATTATACATATTTAGATCTTTTATGGTGTTCAAGTGGTGCACCTGCCGGTCAACGGACGAGGCTCTGGCAAACAAAATATTCCGATAAGTGGCAATAGGCTCGCCACCTATTACGTAAAATCAAAACACTGGCGAAAAGTGGGCGTTTCATATTTTTTTTTAATTAAAAAAAAGCCCATCAAATTGATTTCACGCTGCCTGATGGTAAGCTGACAGTGAAGTCCTATTGGGAATGCCTCTGCCTACCCCTTCGGGGAAACAGGCGTGAGTCTATGTATGTGTTATTTCTATAACTCATAGTGTACTATTTGTTATCACAGCAAATATAATCATTACACGAATCGATGTAACACTGGCTCACAACTACATACTGATCCGAGCGCGAGTGCACGTCCAACCCGCACCGTGTCTTACTACCGACTGACTGTCCGCCGTAGTGACAACTATGAGGTGGCTACTCCCTCTACTGGTGTACATGAGACAATGTATTATATCTATTGTATAGATACAAACACTACATCTATTCCCTTTAACTTTTTTTTATTAATTATTGTAATGCATTTATCATTGGCGAATAATTATACTTCATTGCCTTATATTTCTTTTACAATCAATCAAATTAATCGTAACATTAATAATTTCAATTTTATGTATTTTATTTTATCTTGTCCTGACTTCCATCGGTATCATCTTGTACCTACTGGTTTCCATTGTCCTTCTACACGCTTAAGATTAATCACATTCCTTCATAGTCTCTGAGTTTCTCCATTCCTTATTGTAATGTCCTCTCCTAATGATTGCTTTACTACATTAGTCTTTTCTATTTCTTATAACAGCCCTTACAACCAAACCATACATAGATCTTGTCCCCTTCTGTTAGTTCTGGCGTTACCACTTTTCTCTTGCGGTCTCCATATTCGTTTTCCTTTTGTAACTTGTCTCTGTCTCTAATTCCAATCTCATTATCCGCCACGCTTATATTTTTCAACTTTGGGATTTTATCCCTGTTCATTCTCTTGAAAAATAGTTTTGACGCCGTCTTTGTTGTTACTGTATGGGAGGTGGAGTTATACATTATTCAGTATTGATATTTATAGTGTATATTTCATGCTCCGTTTTTCTCTAAAACTATCTTGAGTCGTTTTACTGTCTTGGGCTAGCCGCCACTTCTCCATTCATTTGTGGCCAATATGGCACTGTGTTAAAATCTTAATATCATGAAAAAACTCTTAAGCTCTTCGCTAACGAACTGCCGCGAACTAGCGAACATTTATCAGTAGTGACTGATAGTGGGTAGCCTAGCCGACTTATAATTTGCGAACTCGTTATGGTTCTGGTAATTTTGCTGTCTTTATAGATGCTGTAATATTCAGTGATCACAAGAATATAATCCTTATTTGGCAAGGGACCCAATAGATCCATCGCAATATTACTCCAAGGCTCAGATAGAAGTTGCCTTATTTCCTAAAAAGCTTTCTAATTCTTCTTTAGTTCTTGGTATTCCAAATACAGTAATACTATTAATTTTCTTTTTCAATGGCTTAACTCCTTCCGTTATTAGTGCGTGACCCAAAAGTGTATTGTTTGTATTTTATAAATACATTTTGTTTTGTTTAAGCACCTCCATTACTTAAGAAAGTTGCATATCGTGTTCTTTCTCGTTGCATTGTTGTATTTATTCTTCCTGTGAGATTGTTACTCTCCGATAGGGTTGCATAGCTGGTTTACTGATGCATCAATAGATATCTATCTCACTTTTCATAGTATTTTTTCGTTTCCAGACAATTCTGAACAAAGTTGCCAAGAACATCAATGCTTATTCGCCAGCCAAAGTTGTTTTGCTATCTAAATTATTTGCAGGCAATTTCTAGGTGTAAAAAGGTGTTGGTGATAAAAGAAGTATGAAAATTAAGGGTTGTGTCTATATTTTAATGCCACATAATAAAACGACACATCCTTAGACAATATTATCACATATAAATAAAAGTCGTCTTCCAATAAGTAATCTTCGTCAAATCCTAGTACTAGCTATAGCTAGTGTTATGTGTAATTTGAAACTATAGTTTCAAATTACACAGACAACACAACATTATTTAAAAATAAAATTACATTGAAATAATTCTTTATTTTGCATGCTGAATTAAATAAAAAACATAAAAAGGTAAACGTTTTTAATCAGTAGTGCACTATGACTATTATGGGTATTTTTACACCCGGTAGGCTAGCGTGTGGTAAAGACTGCGCGTGCGAACGATTCCTCCTCCTGCGCTTTCAAGGGCTACCGACAACTTAGGAGCATACACAAAAGCACAAAGTAGTTCAAGTGCATACATAATTGTCAATCCTTGCAGAAACTACTAATATAGATGTGGCTAGAAACGCCTACTCTGGTAATGTTTATCCACTATTAACATATGGAGTAATTTTTTGGGGTAACTCCACAAATGTACAATCCACTTTCATTCTGCAAAAGAAATGTTTACGGACTATATACAATATGCATGCAACGGAAACACTCAGAGATGTATTCAAAGACAAAAAGTTTCTCACTCTTTGCAGTATTTATATATTCGAACTATGCTTAAATAATATGAATTATTTTAATCTTAAATCTAATTTGAAGAAGAACATACGTAGCATATATAAATATAATATTAATTTACCTACAATCAGAGATACCATAAATTATAAAAGTGCCCATGTAACTGCCATTCGTGTCTATAACCATTTACCTGTATTTATTAAAGAATTAAATGACAAATTGTTTAAAACTCATTTAAAAAAATGGTTGTTTGAAAATGTATTTTATAATATGCACGAGTTTTTTGGTAAAAAATATTCGTAACACAGTATGTAACTTTATATTTGTAATTTTGTAATTTCTTTTGAATCTTGTAATTTCTTGGCTTAGGTAGGTACTCAAACAAGATCCCTTTTTTTTCTTTTTTATGTACTCGTACTTATATTGCATACCCGACAGGGGTAGACTATTGAAACCTTATTTTTCAAAACTATAATATCTGCCTATGTACACAGTTGTGAAATAAATAGATCTTTATCTTTAGTATTGACGAAAATTCAAGAGTGTAGCGGCTAAAAACCAAAAGGACCTGGGTGTTTTACACCCATTCAGCCTTTAAGGGCTTTTTTTTGTTTTTTTTTTTAACAATGACAATGTTTATTGGAGCTAAAAACACATACAATATATGTAATAATATACGATGGTAACTGCAAAAGTATTAAACTGGGTCGCAGCTACCAACGCCCTCTCCTGATGATATAATAATTCCTTACATGACAAGGTTAAGACTTAAAATTATGAAAAATAATTACAATACATTAATTACACGCTAAAAAGTACATATTTATGTGAGTGTATGTACGCGAGTGTGTGGGTGTGAGTGTGAGTGTGTGTGTGTTGTGTGAGTGTGTGTGCGAGTGCACGTGGGTATCCGTGTGTGTGCGTGTGTGAATGCATGTGTGTGTTTATACTTCAACAATGCGTTCCGTACTGTCGTAATCAAGGGATTAAGCCAAACCTGCAGCTTCTCCTTTCGATTGTGGCGGTTGAGTGGATATATATTTAAGATTCTGTATATCTTATTATACATTTTACTAGATATATAATTGAAGTGTTGACGAGTCGAGTGTTACACAAACTCTGTCAGTACGGCGCCTTGATCTGTAGACACTTGGATCATAGACTAGCTGGCTTTGTTTTTGAACTATTGTGCGATGGACAAATAGCTTTCTGACAGTAAGGACACCACAAACAGAATAAAGCGGTGTCGAATGGAAGCGATTTGGTTTTTTTTTCGCCAATACCTTCATAACAGCTCTTTGTCCACGTTCAAGCCGTAGGATTAAGATCTTATTGGCTCCTCCCCAAACCGTCACACAATAACCGAGTACGGACTAGGCAAGAGCATGATAAATACTTATCAGGCTCTTTAAAGTTAACAACAGTTGTGAGTCTTTTAAAAACAAACATTAGCTTTCACAGGCGTGCTACAACAGAAAAGATTTGTTGTTACCACTTTAGATTGTTATCAATAACGCCAAGGTATCTAATTGACTCCACACATTCTAACTAAGTACAGCCACAGTTTGCGTAGGAATAGAGCAAGAGTGAGCACAAATATGTATGGGAGTTTGTAGTTGACTAGTCCTTGTTGGGGAAAAGGCAACAAATTTGGTCTTCTTGATGTTCAAGATTAAAAGATTATCCGCCAACCACTTCATAACCAAGTTCAAAGGTAATTCGGAATTTATACGGGCATCCTTCCAATCGTTAATGACCGTGAATAATAAGAGCTGTGTCATTTGTATAGTATTTTGTTTTTATTATCTGGATAGTATTTGGCAGTTAAGACTTAAAACAAAGGCAGCGATTTAAGGCAGCGATAGCCGAGTGGATACACCAACAGACTGCCATGCAGAGGGTATCAGGTTCGAATCCACGGTGCGCACCAATGACTTTTCGGAGCTATGTGCGTATTGAATTGTTAATTATCGCTTGTCCCGTGCCTCGGAGAGCACGTTAAGCCGTCGGTCCCGGTTGTCATGAAGATCTTTGACAGTCGTTACAGGGCGTCAGTACCTATCTTCTAAATAAACTGACACTAGTCTAAACCCTGGAATATCGCTATCTCTTCGGGTTGCGGAGGTCAGACAGGCAGCCGCTCTGTGGAAAAGCTAATATTCAGCCAAATCCGGTTAGACTAGAAAGCGAACCCCAGACTGAAACTGGGATAACGCTAAGAGAAAGATAGTATTTTGCAGTTACGCAGTGATAATTAACACAGCTCGTTCATATAGATTAAGAACAGTGTAGGCCCAAGCACACTGCCTTGTGGAATACCAAAGTAAGAGTTTCCTCTTCGCTGAGATAGTTTTGCAGCTTAACTACTTGTTTTTTATCAGCAAGATAGCTCCTGAACAGGTCCAGTGTCTTGCCACAAATCCCTTTGTCTTCGAGCTTGGAAATAAGTAGGTATGGGGACCGAGACAATGTCAAATGCCTTAGAAAATCCCATATCCTAATGGATCTGACCTTTTTTCAAAATTGTTACATAATAATATAATATCTGTCAGCTTTACAACAGCATCCTCAGTTGATGTACCGCTCCTGAAGCCAAATTGTAATTGGTAAGTCTTGTGTTAATTATTTTTTCTAATATTTTTGATAAGGTGGAGAGTACCGATGTGGGTCTATCATTTATAATACTGTCTCTGTCACCGGACTTATAGACAGGATGAATAAGGGCAGATTTGAATACGTCCGGAAAGACACCGGTTTCAAAGCACTGATTTAAAATTGATGCAAGTACCGGTGCAATGATATGTCTAGCAGCCTTGACAATGGAGTTAGTGATACCATCAAACCCGATAGCACAGTTATCCTTAAGACGAGAAATAATATTTAAAACTTCATTGACGTCTACACTAAATAGTGCCAATGAGTACAATGTTGAATAGTTCTTGCGAGACGCAGAAGTTGTATTCTGATTCTGACCAGATTTGCAGATTCTGCAAGCCAAAAGTCTGCCTACGTTAGCGAAGTAATTATTAATTTTATTTACAGATTCAATATGCTGCTTACAGATTTTCAGTAGGTCTGGGGATGGTGATTTATTTTGAGGAATATGTGCAACATCTTTGATTAACCTCCACCTAGCTCTAGAATTCTTTTTTAGCCTTTGGAACTCAGCGTGTTCGTAATCTCGTTTGATCTTTTTAAGAAGATTGTTACAAAAGTTGCGGTAACGATAGAATATCAATTTATGCGAGTCTATTTCAGGAAACTTTTTGTGCGTTTCACATTATTTGTCTTTGTGCCTTATGCAACTCAGCAGGTCAGAAGTAATCCACGGCTTAACGTCTTCTACTTGGTATGCGTGTAGTCAAGGAGTGTGATGCAAGAGCTGTGGAAATTATCGACACTAGAGAATTTTTAGTAAGATAAGGTATTTTGGTGTTGATACACTCGACGACCGCCGGAACATCTACTTTTATACAAAAATTGCTACATAGAATCTTTGTGTTGCAAAAAATAATAATAGGGACATGGCCTGTCATATAAGAATCTAATACCAATGTGGTAGCTATGGTTGGTGAGCGTAGAATTACGTGATCAAGACAGCTGGAGAGCCTGGTTGGAAGATAATGAAGAAGGCAGCATTGCATGGGAAGCCACCAGGTTAAGATATTCGTCCACAGAGGCCTCGCTGTTATCCGGTGGAATATTTATGTTGAGATCGTCAATTATAGCGGCCGTCTGAAACTTTGATAAGGTTCTTAACACACTGTTAAGGCTGCTTAGGAACTGAGTTAAATCTCGATATGACGGTAAGCGATATAATGCGATGAAAGCAGCTTTATTAGGAAATTTAATAACTACGCAATTCGCATCATTAAAATCGGGTATCTCTACAGTGGGAGTGAGGGTATCTCTGCTATAAATAACCACCGCATCATTTTGATTCTTAAAAGATGATCAAAAAGATTTAAATCCGTTTAGAGAGGGGATGTTAGTACATTTACTGAACCAACACTTGGTCAATATAATGATGTCGGGTGAGTACGTTAAACGGCTTATAAATAGCCAAAGTATAAAGATTGCAAGTACGACTACGAATATTTGTGTGTTGTATTTTAAGGTCATGCAGAGTGTTATTTAAGTATGCTCCACTATTTTCTGGCGTGCAAGTATAGCAATTGGAGACAGAGAAATATTCAATTTCGTTACTAATCGTTGCAAAGTCATCCATCATACATTAATAGAATAAATAAGTCAAAACGGAAACAGTGATCATGGTAAAAATCCGGATAAGAGGCCAACATCATTCTTATGAATAAGTAATAGACTGTCTATTACTTATTCATAAGAATAGTATATAGTAGCTCAATTGGAACACAATTTGCGCTGCAAGAAATACCGAGCCTATAAAAATTATTACAAAAGAAACTAAGTTTACGGAGGTTGTTGATGTAAGTAAAATATAAAGTTGTGTAGTTGAGTGTACGGATGAGTGTGTGTATGGTGAGTGGTAAGTGGTGATGGTTGTTGGCGGAAGACATCCGGTGGGATGCTGTAGTCTCTTTAGGTCGCCGAGCGGGATCGCGAGAGAGGCGATCCCGCTCGCAGATGCAGGCGGCGTCGTGGCGGTGGCAATGGCCGCTAGCCTGACTCTTCCTTGGGGCCGTGGGCAATCAGAGATGGCAATCTGGCTGCCCGACCAAGAACGACCCCGAGAAGACAGTGTCTCGGATAGCCGAGGGATCACTGTACTCGCACAGTACGAGGTAGCGAAGGGAGGACACTTCCAGAGACTGAGCCCTACTACGGGTCAAGCGTAACGGGACCCAGGAGCAGCACACCCGCGTTCCCTGGGTCCCATTCTTTTGAACGCCGAGGCGGCTATCGTCGTGGTTTTAGTTGGTAAGCCCGGGTTCCCTCCCGGGGAGTCCGACATACCCTCTCTGCCCACCACGCGGAGAGGCACTCGCAAAAGAGTTTCTCCACGTCAAAAAAGGGTAGTAACCTACAAATTAAAAAAAAAACCAAACCCTAATATTAACATGCCTCCGTGGTCCAGTGGATAGCGTATGCGACTGCTGATTGGAGGTCTCGGGTTCGATTCCCGGGTCGGGCAAAAGTATTACTGGGTTTTTCCGAATTCTCAGTAGCAGCACGGAGTCTGGTAATGTGCCCGGTAACTGCAATAGGCTCGCCCCCTATTAGGTGGGGCCTAAACATTCATGGCGAAATATGGGTGTAATATAACACCTCTGCCTACTCTTCGGGGATTACAGGCGTGAGTCTATAAATAAATAAAAATAATATTAACATGCAAATAAATATGACAAACAGAAAAATGAGAATAGTAAGATGATGATAATAGACCAATGTAGATGACGCGAACAATATAGTGTTCTAGTCACGCTGTTTTAAATATGCGAGCAAGATCCGCCTTAGATTTGATATGGAAATGAGAGCTACCAGCTTTTTCTCGTACGAAGATTTTTCCATGAGACACCCAACAAAAGTCGTGCTGGTTAAATTTGCCTTTATCACTTTTTATAGGTAGTAGAGCCTTGCTGATTTCAGCATGAATGGGCCGGCTCGACCGGGGAAGTACTACCCTCTCACAGAAAATCGACGTAAAGTAACAGTACCTAAACTGTTGCGTTTCGTTCGGTGAGTGAGAGTGCCGGAGGCCCTATCCCCTATTCCATCTCCCTCATCCCACTCGTCATCCTATCCCCCAACCCCATCGATCGATACTGCATTTTTAACAAATATGATTAGGAGAATTTGTCCTCAGATATAATGACATGATAAAGTTACTAATATGTCTATTAAAAATGGGAGGTAGTCATAATAGCCTGCAAATTATGGGTTGCATATATTATTACATTACACATACGTACACATACATATTTACCCTTATGACTTTGGGGTTTGTAAAATAGATTACGACCGATTCTCAGTCCTACCGAATATGCATATAAAATTTCATTCAAATCGGTCTTGCCGTTTCGGAGCAGTATTTTAACCAACACAGTGACACGTGACTTTTATATATATAGATAATTGACAACAAAGTGATATCTTTTCATAAATGTTTTGAACGTTTATATTAAAAGACTGTTCTTAAATAAGTTTTACGTTTGGCCGCATCAGCGTTTAACACTGTTCATTATGTTGTGCATTTAATGGCCACACGAGGCAACACTTTATGAAATCCAAAAATTGATCTTCCCGGTTTGTCATTCTTCTTATCCGTCGCATTGTTTGAATATATGTAGAGTTCTTCTAGAGAATTTTTGTGTATTGGCTACAGTTGTAAAACATATATTTGTTCATAAACACAAAACCTACGATCATACAATCTGTAGTATCTTTTACTACCTTTTCACTATAACTACAATTCAAAAGTAACATTTTGTACTTCACAATCGTATTGCATTTTAATATGAGCTATCATTTTCTCGGCTATTGATTATAGTACTACTAGTACTTTCAGTTACGTTGGATAGATGCCAAAATTACTTCCTAGATAGAGCTCATAAAAATTCGGAGTAAATCAGTTTCCACCATACTAAGTAAATAGAAGGCAAAGACAAATACCAAACAATGTCGCTATTTACTTGTTGTTGGTACACCGGACGGATGTGAAGTCTTGCTTCTGCTTCAAGTTGGTAATGACTTCTTGAATGGTCGTAAGAAATTTGGGCCAATGCCAACAGTCTCAAACCTTTTGTGAAGCTTGCATCTTGTGGTGACTTTACGTGGCGGTGCTTTTAGCCGAGATTGTGATACTGTGGACAAATAAGTCTAGGGATCATTTTCGTTGAATAGATTCATAAATGTGAGAGCACAGTACTGTAGATGAAACAGAATGATAGAGTGAGGTCAATTACTCACAATAAAAATAACACAGACACACACTCATATAATTATGAGATTTGCTCGGTGCTTCACGTGAAATAAACAAACCTTTTAAGTCAATTGATCGATCATTTAGTTGACGCGCGGAATATTTCCATTGTTTCCAGTAGGTACTCAATATGCTAGGAAGTTTTTTATTTTATTTTATGTACTCACGCCTGTATCCCAGAAGGGGTAGGCAGAAGTGTAATATTACACCCAAATGTATTCTTATAAATTAGTTAGGTCCGACGTAATTGGGCTATTGCCGGGCGCATTGCCAAACTCTGTGCTGCTACCGAATTCGGAAAAACTCAGTAACACTTTTGTCCGACCCGGGTATAAAACCCGGGACCTCCCAGTCAGCAGACGGATATCCACTGGACCATACAGGCGGTCAGATGCTAATAATAATAATATTCTACCACATACACACAACACCATCTAGTCCCGAATTAAGCAGAGCTTGTACTATAGGTACTAGATAATGGATAAACAAACATAATATATTATACTTTTTTGTAAATACATACATATTTGACTTTAGCGGGAATCGAACCCGCGACCTTCAGCGTAGCAATCGCTTACACTCCCGCTACGCCGCCGGATCTTCATATACGAATACAAGTACTTACATACAACAATATTCAAAATTGACTAGAAGATCCGTGCTGCTCCACAGCATAATTTAATAATATAAAAAATTGTTGATGGTAGAATTCATCAAATCTGAACCCGTTTCCACCCGTATTTTTTTAGCAGTAGGAGGACCATCCGTTACCAAATCTCCAACAGGGCCGTCAATGACCAAGATTCTTTGTTCAAACTTTCTCTGAGCATTTTTCAATTTCCTTCCAAGAACCATAATTATAATTGAAAACACAACTACTCACAAAAAATACGTTATTAAATCAGAAACTTAATTAACTAACTTACGCTAACTTCACTTTTTTATTTTATCTGTCAATATTTTAGTATCAAAATTAAAAATATAGGTAAACAACTTTTTTTTTATAAAAGTAAGAAAATAGGTTTTAGCCCCCCCCGTCCCGAACATCTAGGGGGGAGAGCCGAGCCACACACCCCCCTCCACCTGCCCCAAACTCGGTACAGAGTTGGCGTAACTGGATTTCATCGCGATACAAAAAAGGGGGAAAATTCATCAACATCAGAGATCAGTTCACCCAACATTAAGGGTTAACTGGTAACATTCGGGGTATAATACCTGCAATCAGCGATATTTCACTATAGTGATAATTTTACCAACATCGGGTATAATTTTACACACCACCACACTCACACCCGTATGAAAGTAAGGCAAGGTCACCTTAAGGAGGCATAACGGTTTTTCCTGGCAGTTACCGCAAGGAACTTATTAGATGCCATAAAAATATTTTTGAATTTAGAACCGTCCATGTAGAGAGAAAGCAATGGAATCTTAAGAAATTTATAGGAAAATATTGAAAAATAAGTTCAATGTCCACACCTATCTTCCTTCAAACTTACTCATTTTAAATGAGCATACCATCAAATGATAGAGCTCTTTTCAGCGCGTGTTATAGGCCTATAACGAAACGCCTACCTCAATGAGAACCAGATATATAGAAGCAGAAAGTCATTGACTACGGCTACGTAAACGTAAAAAAATTATGGGAGAAAACTGTTTTTGCATGTAACTTGATGAATGTGCAAGTTAGATAATTTCTAATGCTTGATGACAAATCTATGCAGCGAGTGCTTTCATTTAAAAAAAAAATCATGCGAATCGGTTGGGTAGAACCATCGATATATATGTACTATGTCAATGGGTAGAACGGGCTGGCCGACTCGTATTATAAAACACAAATTCTTTTAATATATAGATTACTTCCGGTAGGTATACTGCGACGATGTGGATGCAACAAAGTATGTGTCTATCTTTGTTTTATTACCACTGTCGGACTTCAAGGTCTATAAATATTTAGACTTATTTTACTCCTCCGTTGTTTATAGACGTCGTTCAGGTACGGCTTACTCATATTTTATGATTCATCCATATGAATTACTTACTCTCGTGGATATCATAACAATTAAGCTTTATCGTGAACGATACATTTTGTAATTACTTGTCTGATCAGAATATAATAGCGAATAAAATATTATATTATTTTGAAATGGTCCCTGTCTTGTCTAAAAGTGTTACTAGCGAGAAACGACTCTCAACTCGATCAAATTCGGACTAGACGCCCTGGTTCTTTTCATCCTGAACTCAAGTAAATGATCATTCCATATATCAATGTTTTGAAATGGCATTAACAGGGTCGAATGGAAATCAAAGTATCCTTCCCCTTGACATAAAATTTAACATACCTTAAATAAACAACAATGTCCGAGCAAAACATTGTGATCGCGCCTGAAATGAAATTCACTTTCAGTTGCTAAAACAATAAATGTATTAATAACACAAACTTATTACCGCATACATTCGCTTACGAATGCATCAGAGGAATATTGCGGTTGGTTCTGTGGCAAACCGAATGAGGATTTGTTGCGCTAAATTACCGAATAATTTACATACACTAGGTTTCTCATAACTACGCATTTGGATTCAACTCCAGATTTTGCATAACGTTCCAAATATATTAAGCTTAAATTAGTGTATACGATCTGTGTAGTTGCGATTATAAATCAGCAATAAGCATTCATATTTTTGTTGGAGTTTTTGCCGTCTATCCTTCGATAGTTGTCTGGCGTGCCTAATATAACGGACTAACTTTTTTTATAGACATAAAGATTTGCTCCAATTTCGACAGCTTTAGGCCCTTCTCTCACGAAGCTATTCAAATGCTACGGGACTGAGATGCAAACTATGATCGAATACTGGTATGCTACTCTTTACCGCACACGGTGCTACGCTAATGAGACTATATTTTATCATTTGAAGAACAACATTCGTACGACGATGTCTAGTGACTTTAGCGATGAAGACAATTTTCTTCTGTATAAACGAAAATATAAAAGAAGATTCTGGGTGCACCCGTATCAAAAAAATATCAATTGTAGGGCAATTGTCGAGGAACGAGTTGTCATTTTTATAGAATGTCAATAGAATCATATTATTATTTGAATCTTTATCTGAGAAATTATCTTGCCAACTATCTAAATAATAACCCCACTGCTTCGCTTCCTTGGCAATAAAATTATTATGTATAAATTTAATGTATACCTATAAATGACCTGTTATATTGTTTTTTTCTAAATTTCAATCCACGCCTTTTATGTAACATCTTTTCTTACGTACTCTGGCAGCTTATAATTATACAAACATGGAAAAATTTCTACCTTCTGCACAAAAATAATATTAAAAGTTTGTTCCGCCGCCATTTTGTAATGCGACGCATATACTACTCGGGTAGCGTGCGACCAGCAAGACGGTAGCGTGCGACTGACATCAAACGCGTCGTCATAGCGTCTCGTCGTGTGCGAAATTAGCTGAATATGTATGGCGGCTACTCACAAGCGACGCGCAGGATACGGGTACAAAACACAAATCGTTTGAGAGTCGCTTCGTGAGAGAAGGGCCTTTACTGTTACCATCATCACCTGTGTAGCCAGGTTCAGCAGCATTGACTTAAACTAACGACTTATGATACTCATGAAGTGTCAGAAAAGTAAAACTGGCTTGGAACCCGCAACTGAGAGGACTTCCTCTCTCTTACTTCTCTTACTTAAGAAGAACTAGGAAATAATTTAATTCACACACAAGGCAGCTTCTTAGCTGGGTTTAAATAACAAAAGACTTAAAATAATACTTAGACGATATATTGATCACAGACATGAAAGCTACGGAGGTCATTATGAACTAAACCTGTTTCTGATAGTATGTACTTCAGAAATGCCTGAACGAAGATCCTTAGATCTTGTGACAAGCAGAAAAAATTGCCGAGCGTTCACAAATGTTCCAAGCTATAAAAATATCGCACACTGGGTCTAATACCCAGTTTTACCCACTATTATACTACTACCCAGTTTGTTGTATTTCTGATGGTCTGTTTAAGCCTATGAGAGTAATATTGGTCGGGCATCGGATGTAGCCCGGGCGTTATTACTTCATTCGGCATGTCATTGTGTGTCTCGTTCCTTCATCCCCGGATATCATATTACGTTAAAACAGTGTTTTCGTGCCTTAGTGTGTTGCCGCCGTCGAAATATTATGATACTGAGTTTTAATAGCAATTATGTAAAATAGTGAGTATACTGATATAAAAACATTGCACTACCTTATCATTATTATAATATACATAAAATCTCTTGTTCCTCGGCCTAAAATATCAGAACAGCCCAATCTTCTGAAATCAGAAACTTGAACGCTAGATAATGCCATGAAAGAACCAAGTTAGGAAGAAGTGTTATAGATAGATAGATAATTCTTTATTGTACAAATGTTGGCATCTGCAGTGTAAGGTCTTTAAATGTAGGTCATGAAGGAACTTAAAACGTTCTTTGAGATACGTCGGGGTATTAGGATTAAACAACACGTTGTACTGTAACATAAGAATATGAGTATTCCGGCAAAGTTGAATTGCGAGCCACTTGAGCCTGGATTGAAATTCAAATACGTGATCATATTTGCGTAAACCAAAAATGAATCTAATACAGTAGTTTTGGAGACGCTCAAGTTTATCAAGTTGGTCCCTCATTATAGATATATACAAGATAGCTGATATTGGCATAATCGAGTATTGGGAGAAGCAAGGATTGTGCAAGCGCAATCTCGGTGGTGGTAGGAAGAAAGTTCCTCAGCCTACGCAATAACCCAGCTGAAGCAACCATTCACGGCTGGTCTCCCGTATTTGACTTCCCCATGAAAAAGTTTTGTCCAGATAACTATCGAGGTTTTTCACGTTATCTGAGATTGGTTAGATGTTACCATCGAGCGCAATCTGAGCCAGCTGTGGCCAATTGATCTTGGAAATCATCCTGGAACTGCCAATTAGAATGATCTGCGTTTTTGACGGATTTATCTTGTAGCCATAATTTTTGCTCCACGTACAGATATGTGCAAAATCTGAGTTAATATTAGAAAACGCAGTTGAAATTGACTCTAGTGGTGGCTGTGAATATATCTGCAAATGAACTGCATAAAGGTGGTAGGATGAAAGTTACTGTTTGGAGATAAATTTATGAAAATTGCGAAAAGTAACGGAGATAGCACGCCACTCAGCGGTACCCCGACAGTTGTATTACACCAAGAGGAGTAAGACATATCAACACGTATACGCTGTCGGCGTCCAAACAGATAACTTTGAAACCAGTCAATTACCGTTGGAGATATGCTAATAGAGCGGAGTATGGCAAGCAGGATGTGGAAATCCACTGTGGCAGTAATATGACCAGGACGAAAACCGGATTGGAAAGGATTCAGGAGAGCATTCTTGAAAAATAAAGTACAGAGTTGCGTATGCACAAGACGCTCCAGGACTTTGGAAAGAAATGAAATTATGGATATAGGACGGAAATCATGCTCTTTTTAACATCGCAACTGGAAAATTGCTTGAAAACAAAAGGAGTATATCTGGAAGTTGGGATACGCGAAAGATCTTGTAACGTGTTTGTTTTTGTTGTCCCAACAAAGTCGGGTTAAGCAGTGAAATGTGTGTTAAGCGAATCTATATTTATATCTGTGGGGATTGTGTCATTGCGAGACTTACCAACTCCCAGTGTTCTAAGAAATTTCCAGATTTTAACTGGATCTTCGTTTTCAACAGAATAGGGTATTTGACTAAAAAAATCGAATTAGTCCGTCAGTTAGGTTATCGAAAAATATTGGATACGTATTTTTTGTTTTTTCAAATCAGTAAAAAATTACGAAGATAAAACGCATCAAAGATGGAGAAACGTCTAGGAGTGGGGGCTTGTAACGTCACTTGCCAGTAAAAAGTGTACTGGCAAGTGACGTCACACGAGTTTTCAGCGAAGTTTGTAGTCTTAATTTTTTGTTTACGTGACTAAAGAAAAAATACGTATCCAATATTTTTCGATAACCTAACTGACGGACTAATTAGATTTTTTTAGTCAAATACCCTATTGTGAATGAGCTGGCGTTGTGCTTTCCTACACACCTTGTTGCAGAGATTTCTGGCACTTGTGTATTTTTCCAAAGAACAATGCCCATTTCTGGCCCAATTTGGAACTCATGAACAGCACAATAAAGTTTCAATTAGTTGTTGAATAATCCTTTTTATTTATAACTTAATTTATAGGCATTACTAAAGGTGTGCCGAGAAACTTATTCAATAAATAGGTTTAAAAAGATGTGGTAACGTCTAAATAGCCAACACGTAATAGATCAGAAACTGCCAGTAAATAAATCATAATTTTAAATCGATTATCACTTCTTTTTTATCGATTTTACATTTTCTGTACTCAAAATGAATGAGTTAATAGCAAATCTGTAATTGGTCCTTAAACATTTAAAATGTGTGTATTTTTAACGGATATATGCGATAAACTACAAACAAGTTCGATTTTGAACCAAATATATAGATAACCTATGTCCGAAATCCATATCGATTAATCAATATCATTTAAAAACTGTAAAATGGCAACACTTTTTTGACTCTTAAGTAAATGTCAATAATGTCATATTCAGTTTATTTTGTTTGTTGCCTATTTGTTTTGCTCGTGCAACATTGTGAATGCTTTTTATGTTTTTGGATCTTTTACGACTTCTGGCTTTTTCTTTCGGATTTCTACCCTTACCAAATTATTAACTCATTCATTTCTACTCAAAACTACGAAATACTTTAACTATCCTAATAAAAGTGGGTACACACCTAATGTTTTGTGAGCGTATAAAAGTACTTCTTGTAATAAAACTATGAATGTGACGGACCTCTAATCAATCCCAAAATTCTAGTTTAACGCTCTTTTATCGAATGCAATAACAGCTACTACGATTTTTGACGGTCCACATCTGGGCCGGCGTCTCTAAGAAAAATGGGCATTGTTCTTTACAGGGGTTAGACGACATTTATACTTCGCCTTGGCAGCTGCTTTCTTTGACATAAGAAATTTAATTTCGTCAGTCAGCTAAGGTGCAGGTAGATACTTTGATTTAATGGCACGGATCGGTGCATGCTCGTCGTACAGGTGAATTAACTTATCTGCGAAAATTTGGACCTTGTCATCTACACAGTCTGATGAGTACAAAGGAGACCAATCAATGCTACGGGCATCTCCGCAGAACATCAAACGATCCATCCCACCGAAGTTGCATTGCATAATAATTCTAGGCTTTGACTTTGGTGGGCGTATTTTATACGAAAGATAGACTAAGTCGTGATAAGAGAAAGCATCTGCAGAGCACTGACTATGCTTGGATACAAAAGTAGGGGAAGAAATGAAAATGAGGTCAAGGAGAGAAGGTACAGAGTTTGGAAAATGGTGCGCAGCATTAAAAGGACCAATAAATAAATTGCTCGATTGTAAAATACGCTCCAAGGTTGTGGCACGATGATCCTGTTTTATTGTGCATTAGCAGGTGTTAAAATCACCTATTTTAATTGCGTGACTGTAAGAAGGTACTAAAGTTTCTAGGAGATGTTCGAAAGAAGTGAAAAATTTATACGTAACGAAGGAGAGTAATAGACACCTAGAAGAACTTTAGAATGATTCAGTTCCACTTCTAAGAAGAGATGCTCGCTGGCATTCGAGGGAGGTGGTTGCGATGAGATGCTTACAATACGGAAAGGAATTTGAGCACCTAGGTAAATAGTAACACCGCCTCCACCACCAACCGCGCGATCATTTCTAATTAGACGTAATCCTGGAAGAGAATATGAAGTTGATGGCAGACATGGTTTGAGCCATGACTCTGAAACGAGAATAGCATTTATGTTCTTACAGTCAAAGGTTGTCAACATGTCAGGGAAATGAACTGGAATACTTTGGGCATTTATATTACTTTTACAGGAATAAGGGGACCCACTCTTGAACGCAGGCAAAGGGTTAAAATTGCAATGTACAGGTGTTGTGATTGACCAGCGCCTGTCTTGGCATATGCACACCGTTAACTTATTATGAAAAGAGTTAAGAAGCTGATATGGACTTTTAAAACACTGAGACATGCGGCTTCAAAGCAACTTCTGAAGCAAGTATGTAACATATTATTGGCCCAATCTATCCTCATGTACTGTCTGTCTTGCTGGGGAGAGACAACAAAACTAAAATTCTTGGAGCTTGAGACGGCGCAGAGCACCTTAATTAAGGTCATGTTCTTTAAACCCTATAGGTATCCCACCCACAACCTATACCTATTATACCTATAGGTCTTTTGTCTATGAGAAAGCTTTATTTGCTTCAACTTACCTTAAAAACATACATCACTCCCGTATGACCCCTCTAAGTCAAAAAGCAGAAGGAGGTAGGTACTTAATCGCTACAACTGTCCACGTTAGATCTGCTTTTGCTAAAAGGCAAGACCCAAGGCAATTGTCTTATATATATATGTATAACTTGCTGAATAAAGAATTGCGGGTATATTCCATGAAGCTCCGGGACTGAAAAAAAGTTGTAATAGATTGGCTAAAAACTAAAAAAAAAAACAATCAAAAGTGAACAAAAATTTACTGAGCAATGCTCATTTTAATTCACTAATGACACAACCACACTCTCATACTTACACCCACAATTTCTCACACTCTCACACACTTACACCTACACTCAGTCACTCACTCATTCATGATACAGGACTCTTCCTGTGTAACTTTCATTTATTTGTAGCAACCCTTGTATAATTTTAAGTCACCATTTTATTTTCATTGTAAAACTAATGTTAAAAACCACGAAAGTGTAAATTCATAACTCACCATTTTATTTTTGCATGCTTACATAATTTACATAGTCTACATTTCAATTGCATTAAAGTGACAAGTGGAAGCGCGGTGTCTACTAATACAAGCAATTCCTTGCTTAAAAGGTGATCTCCAATAATATGTATCACAATATCAATTGTAATTGAAATAAACGTTTATGTTTTTTTATTTATTATTATATGGACTACATTAAAGTTCCCCGCGACGTCATAGAACTGCGACTCAAGAATCACTGCAATTGAGAGCAAACTTATGAAACTGTCATTGAGGCTATTACTAGCAGTTAAAAAACTGTCATCGTCGCTACTTGTATCTGGCATAGTAATTCTAATATAAAAATATATTTATATATACATATTTATACACGGTGGAATTTTGTAATGCCACCTGAAGGGGAAGTACTCTTAATACTTTAGATAGAAAATTTTACTCAAAGGAAACATTCCTTTATTTTTGAAAAGAAAGAAAACGGCATTCAAAGATTTTTTAAAATTCGCTTGCCACACACGGTAATCGAACCGACTAAAATCTATAAAAGTTGCAGCCTGTACTTTTATTGCATCGATCGTTAGGGTCAATAAGGATGAAATCTCTTTAACAAACTTCAAAAGTTAAATGAGGCTGGTTTCAGAGTGACGCGTGCGGCACGCGCCGTCGGCCAGCGCGTCTCAACAGCTCGCGCATAACACGCGGAACACTGAAACGAGTGCGCGTTTCACGTAGAAGGAGCTCGGGCATCGCGCGCTTCGGCAGCGCCGGCCGACGGCGCGCGTCTCACACGCGGCGCGTTTGAACTGCGTGACTGTGAAACGCTACTACTAATCTAGGGTAATTGGAAGCGCGCGCGTGTGGCCGGCGCCGGTCAAACGCGTGACTCTGAAACCAGCCTGAAAGGAAAACAATGATGTCAGGTGTAGATTTCCTTGCTTAATAAGCTTTTCATACCGGTCAATTGTGAATGGCAATGAGATTGGATCGACTAAGGTACCTAACGCTTATTTTAAGGCACTAATGTACCATGCTATTTATTGTTACAAACTCGTAATCTTTTGTTATTGCACTACGATCTCGTTGACTTTACAGCGCAGTGCGTGTGCACGCCGCGCGTGCGGTGAGCAGTCTGTCGGTTGTCTCTTTTTGTCGCCGGTTGACGCGACGTAGACTCCGCCCCATGCTGCACGCGCGGCCCGCGCCCGCGCTGCTAATAATGTGTGATGTTGTTATTGTTTACTTTGTACACATTTTAAGTAGGTAAATATTGCTATGTATAATTGTATTTGTGTATCCACTGTTTTGCGCCTTCGTGACTCACTAGCAAGGCCCCGTAGAATATCAGTGCCAGCGAGTCTGGTGTTATGCTGAACGGGGTCCCATTGCTGCCACGACCTGGCCTTAGCGTGTTTTAATGTTACAATAGCTGTTAACGATGTTTTTTTGTTTCTTTTTAAATATTTTATTTTTATTTTGTGTGTACCTTTCTTTTACCACGTAGGGTCATTTCGCCTGTTCGCGTCCATATAGTGCAGTTGGCAAGTTTGAAGAAGAAAATAAAAATGTTCCAGCAAATTGATTCAATGAAAAATGTATGTAATGCGTTCATTATATAGTCTATTTTAATATTAACTTTCAGTTTTGTTCGAAACTTGTTGTGTTTTTGTTTTAAATAGAAAAAACGTCAAGATTTGCCACTTTACCCAGTTTGCGTCCAGAAAATCCTAATTGCGTCCACCTATGGACCATTTCGCGTCCACCAGGTTAGAGAAGGAATATAAGGGTGATATTGTTAAGACAATCTAAAGAAAGATTGGTTTTTAACAATTTCTACATTTAAGAATAAAGTTATAAAAAAATCAACATTATTATCATTATTGAATCACTTTAAAGAAACTATAAATAACTATTTATTGTTCTCAACATCGATGGAAGTTAAAATCAAAGATAAAAAAATAACGATACATGTTGTCCAATATTGTGGTCTTTGAAATAGCATAATTTTTCACTAATATCACTAAACGCTTTCTTTATTTAGTCATCTTCTGTATTTTTTTCTTTTCCTTCTTCTTTCTTGTCTCCTAAGAACTCATCTTGAATAGAAAAAATATGGAATATAAAAGAAATTAAATGTAATAATTGAATTTTAAACTCAGTCTTAATCAAAAATGCATTTTAAATTATAAAAAATATATACATAGAATGTATTTATGCGATCATTTCTATTTCATGAAAAAATGGACGCAATTTGCTATAATATTATCCCTTGCAGGTATAGTTTGCGTCCACTTGTGATCGATTATTATATCGATTGTATCTTTTATTACAATCATAATAATGTGGACGCAAATTGGTAATTACAATTGCATAATATTAATGTTAAAATAAACAAAATCCCAATTTCTCTCTCTTATTTTAATCACATAAAAAAAACAACTAAAGAAATCATAAATGGATGAGTTCGCGTCCATTGTGGACGCAAAGTGGAAGTTTTATAAATTTGGTGTTGTAATTCGCGTCCACCTTATTTTAATTGTTAACTATAAAAAAATCAAGCTAATTCATAATTCATACTATTCGTCTTTTCATTATTAATGTCTAGAAACAGCTATGTATCCTAAAATTCACATAAAACAATAAAATACTTACCGTCAATCACGCCGCTGCACACTATTTTTTTATTTATATCCCGTGCATCTGCACTCTTTTGTTGAACAACCGAGATTAACTAATTTTTTTAAACAGGATTAGCTGGGCGCACGGAACTTTTGTCTATTTGTGCGTGTCTCTTATACGTTGAGGTATTGGCGGTACTGACTTTCATTTTATTAGTGTGTTAGTATACTTATTTTCGAGCATTTTTAAAGGGAGGTCCGTAAAATGGACGCAAATAGGGCGATGGACGCGAACAGGCGAAATGACCCTAATTTGTCTGGTTGTGGCAGAAATAAATCTTTTTTTTTTTCAATGAAATCTTAAATTATTAATTCAATGGGTCAAGTTAAAGCACTTTTACTCAAAGATCCATCTGTGTACTTATGTTATTAATTAATTATTATCATTGACGTCATTTATCCATTCAATTGACGAATTACTATTTAGATAAGACGATTGCAATTTGCACGTGTTTGTAATGCAGACTCCTTTCTTAGATGCGACATAACTGCGTGTGTGACGTAGTTTAAATATGGAATGTTACACTTGAAAATAGATTTTTTGAGTAACATTGTATGGTCTGACGAAACCAACTTCAGCAATAACGGCATGTACAATCGCCGCAATAATCACTATTGGTCTCGAGTGAATCCTCTTCTTGTTCATGAAACTAACAGTCAAGTAAGATTTTCTTTCAACGTTTGGTGCGGACTTATGCGAAATATGGTTGTGTTAGTCCATGTGTACGAAGGTCACTTAAACACTGTCGAGTATTTAGAAATACTGGATTTATTAAGAAATGAGTTAATTCTACAGCAAGATGGTGCTCCAGCCCATAACAGCAGAATCACTACCTACATTAATAACCATTTTAATACCTGGATTGGTACAAACGGCACAATCAGATGGCCTGCGAGATCACCAGATCTCACCCCTCTAGATTTTTTTTTGTAGGGATATGTAAAATATCAAATTTACATCAAATCTTATGAGAATGTAAACGAGTTGAGAGTTGAAGTTCAGAATACGATTTATAACATTCACCACAACACGATATTAAAGGTTACTAGAAATGAATTCGTTAGAAGAACAAATTTGTGTATCCAAGAAAATGGAGCCCATTTCGAGCAATTAATTAGTTAGTGTACCATTTTTGTAAATAATTAAATTAATTTAAGATTTCATTGTTTTCATTTCATTCAATTTATGAAGTTTGTTAAAGAGATTTCATCCTTATTGACCCTAACAATCGATGCAATAAAAGTACAGGGTGCAACTTTTACAGATTTTAGTCGGTTCGATTACCGTGTGTGGCAAGCGAATTTTTAAAAATCTTTGAATGCCGTTTTCTTTCTTTTCAAAAATAAAGAAATGTTTTCTTTGAGTAAAATTTTCTATCTAAAGTATTAACCTCTTGTATGCCGGAATGCCAGACACAATTAAAAAGCCATTGTGTCTCGCGTAGATCTGCGTTCCGGCATACAAGGGGTTAAGAGTACTTCCCCTTCAGGTGGCATTACAAAATTCCAACCTGTATATATATACAGGTTGGAATTTTGTATATAGGTACACAGGGGTTCACAAGACTCATCACCAAGCCGAAGTCTACTCGTTGTGGGCATCATGCCAAGTTATACTAACCAAAAATAATACCTGGGTAACGAATTCTTTTTTAAGTTTTCACATTTTTTAAACCACAATTTAAAGCGCGCGCGAGCAATCCCAGAAATACCTACTCATTCATGGGGTCATAGGGCATCCAAAGAACATATTGGCGGGATAAATGCAGCGATTTAGTACCTAATTAGAAAAATTCCATACTAACTTTGAGCCTCAATATAACCCCTATCCTGCGTAAGGCCCGGTTTGCCCAACGCAGGAAATGATAACGTCATTTCAATTTTTTTTTTTTTATAGACACATTTATCGTTTTTCTGCAAGTCTACGTAGACTTGCAGAAAAACGATAAATGCGTCTAGAAAAATATAATAATATGACATTAATTATACCTTCCTAGCTTCGTTACGAGGTTATCTAACTAGTTATATCTTTCAATAAGTAAATAAAACTGACCTGTTCTCGCAGCGATGTAATATATTTTGATTTTGAGAAATTTCATTGATATAACTTGTAAACTTTATCACATTTTATCGAATATCCACACATAATCACCAAACGAACACTTTATTACGTTAAAACAATATACAATGTGCAAAGATAACACAACATATTTTACTTTAGAATCATAATTTCACCATAAAACGTTTTTGTTTATGAGACGAAAAATAACGATCGCCATTCTTGGGGAACGTAATAAGTGAATTACAAAAGTTTTGTTACTTTTTCACTACAATATTTATCACTTTTCGATAAACTATAACTCAATATGAAATCTACACTTATTTTCCAGTAGTTCTGTATATAATACTTATAAGATTACTCAATGTTTTCTCCAGCGTCTTCATATTGCCTCGAAATGTTATTATATACTTAAAATGAAATAAATTTTCTGTCATATGCCTTAAATAAATTACTTGAAGGTTCATAATTGGAAGGTAGAAAGAATCAAAAAGTTGCAAGTGATGCTTATATCCCACGTAAACACAGACGATCTAGGAGTTTAAAATGTATGACCTTTAACTAAATTTGTATTGCCTTTGACATTACCAAAAATATACATTTAAATATTCTTCGAATTTTAGTTGAAATTTTAAACTGCTATGTTACTTTAAATGTGAAGCTAGCATAGTTAGTTTACGTCTATTTGATGATGATGAATAAAAAGTATAAGCAGACGTCGGCATTACACAGCCTCTTCAAGAATGTTTTCGTGCCGAATATTTTGATTTCGATGTAATTAATATCTGCTATCATCGTTACCCCAAGTTGCATCCAATTCTTTTGCCAAAGACCTCGGGATCCGCTTTGTGGTCATACTAGATGTGATAGAAAATATTCTTTTGCATAGACGCACTGTCTTTTGACCTCCGCAACCCAGAGGGATAGCGATATTCTATGACCTAGGCCAGTGACAGTACTTTCAAGAGTACTATAGGTACTGACGTCCTATAATGATAGTCAAATATCATAAACAGAACCGGAACCGACGAGTTGGACGAAAAATCAGGGGCCGCGAGGTGACTTTGAATCCGAGGCTTCACACCTTCACACAGTCGACGAGAGAGTCACGAGCCGCGCGACAAAAGCCAGCGGCTCGTGCCGCCGGTCTTTGGCGGGCGTCTGTGCCACCGGCATCGGCCGCAGAAAGCCGCGCATCATTTCAGTTGTGACAGTCGTGTAGAACGCTAGTGAGGTGACCCTTTGTGATTGGTTATCGATTACGATGAATAACGAAGTCGTCAACATTGCCATAGCAGCTGTAGCTTTCATTTTATTATGTAAAATATCAAAATAAGAAGAACAACGAAACATATAAACATACAATTAACAGACACAAAATTCACACCAATTTCTGTTTCGTGTGAGGATGAAATCCATAACACTCGGCGCAACGTCAGGCGTTCGCTTAAGCCACTAGGCCAACCATACAGTTGAAATATAAAGAATCTCTCCTACATTAATTGCAAATCGAACAAAATTACTGTAAATGCTTTTCTGTGGTGGTTGATTCTGTTAAATGCAACTTGGAATCAATTTGATCTGGAGCATGGTCATCTCTTATTTTCCGCACAACAATTGATTTACTTTATGGCAGAATTTAATGCAAGTTTCTTCTGTACGTTATGTTTCTGTTTGGAACTAATAAGAAAAATTTTGTTTATTAAACTTGAAGCTGAAAAGGATTGCTTACTTGTACTTGATACGATAGTGGATCGATCCACTGGATCGTATCAATACTTGGGTCGACACATTGTGTTGCGATTCATTGTGATCCAAAACATCTATACAAAGCACTTGGATCGCGCATCCCTATGTCGCAACCCACGCGGCCCGCTGGCCTACCCAGGCGGCCATGCCGGCGGGCAGGCCGGCGGCTCTTTCGTGCAGCCAGGCCGGCGGCTCTTTCGTGCAGCCAGGCCGGCGGCAGCTCCGCATGCCGCCGGGCGCACGCGGATTGGCCGGCGGCACGGCCGCCGCGCCGGCTAAGCCGCCGGATATGCCGCCGGCACTGTGTGTAGCAGCCTTAAGAAAAACTTGAAATCCTCCTATTGACACAATGCAGTTTGCAAATAAGGACATGCTCAAGTCCAACAGTGGAACACGAAAGACTTAAATCACCCTTTTATGCTATATGTAACTAACATACGCTTTTCTTTACAAAGCATTCGTTCCACAAGTTACAAGTCTCACCTATAAAAGAACTTGCGCAATTCACATCGGCTTCCTTGATTCTAAAAATACTGGTGGTAGGTACTATTTGCGTCAGTCGGTAATCACTCATCCTGGCGGTATGGAAGTGGGCACGTCCCAAGAGTAGTGTCAACATACTAAGCCTCTTCACGATGGCCACAATAGACGTCATTTAGACCGAGAACTGATTGTTTTTTCCCACTATTGCGAGTATTTGGTCAAACACTGTGTTGAATGTTTTATTGTCATGTGATTTACTTAGGAGGACTCTAAGATTACTGAATATGTTGGTTTAGGCTAGCAACAAGATTACCTATAATAACGAAATATGATGCGCATTTGCTACTACTATATTATTTACTGTATTTGGCTTGAAAAATGCTTAAGTCTACATTTAAAAGAAGATTCGTAGAGATTGTTGACAAATTTTCCTTACAGTTCAATCCCCATTTTGAAAATTGTAGAACATCTACTTTAATTTACTTTAAAGTTATATTCTGACCTGCCAGAAATTAAACTCGTCCATCAAATTACGGTTGGATTTGATTTCAGTAATCTACATCGCACGGTATGTTGTTGTAGTGAATAAACTAATCGTTTTATATAATTATGATGAAGACCAAAAACCATACTATTTTAGTTGGGTATAGGACGGCGCGCACCAATGACTTTTCGGAGTTATGTGCGTATTGAATTATTAATTATCGCTTGTCCCGTGCCTCGGAGAGCACGTTAAGCCGTCGGTCCCGGTTGTCATGAAGATATTTGACAGTCGTTACAGGGCGTCAGTACCTTCTAAATAAACTGACACTAGTCTAAACCATAGAATATCGCTATCTCTTCGGGTTGCGGAGGTCAGACAGGCAGTCGCTCTGTGGAAAAAACAATACATACAATAAAATATAAATCGTCCCCGTAGAGCGAAAAATAACTAAGTGACACTTTTAGGTAAAATGAGATAATAATGCCACGCTGATCTCAATTTTTTTCTTTATTTTTGTATCTAACCCCCATAATTCTATTTATTTAAATAACAAAGTTAGCTTATGTCAGAAATCACTAAAACACAATAATGTAATGCAAGTACCAGGCCTAATTTAATTAAAATATGTTAGTGATTTTTGTACTTACTGTTCTTAACTAAAAATAAAACTCAAGCGCACTTAATTATGTTTACTCCAAAATATCCGGGTCAATTTGCACTTACTTGCAGAACAGAATTTCATTAAATGATTTTGGTTAAAGCATTTTGTAAAAAAAGACAGAGCGAAAAATAACTAAGTCGCTTTAGTGAGATTACGCCCTCAATTTTATTTAATTTGACATCGTATTTTATAGTAATAAATAACTATTATCTTTTAGTGAGTTTACGTACATAATTTTATGATACATACGTTTATTTCTACGTAACTAACATCCTTAAGTTATTTGTAATTCATCGGAATGAGACAAACTTCATAAAAATGTAACGGCGTACGCGACTTAGGTAGTTATTACTTGGGACGGTGTCAATCATTCCTGTTTTGTTTTACGATTCATGCGCATGTGATTTCGATGTTCTCTTGTTTCTTCGTTAAATATTTAGTAAATAAGGTAGTAAAGTGTATTATCTATTGATATTGACCTAACTGGGTAGAAAATGGATCGTGGAAGATACATTTTACAATTGTTGCATACAAAAGAGAAAGAAGCTGCTGAGGTAAGTTTTAGATTGTACTGTGTTTATGAAGTTTATTGTCCGTTAGTGCTTTAGTGACAAAAATAAAATTATTGGTATACAATTATTTCGTTTGTTACCGGGTTTGATTCCTGATCAACGCTAAGTGTATTAATTTTTTCTGCAGTAAAGAGTCCACTGTCAGTAACAGCACCGGAATGATTAAAATCTTATATTATACATACCTACTACTACATTTTATTCATTGTATATTTTATTGTTATTTTAGGATAGCGTACTATAAAAAATATACTGTCATATAAATTTTATAGTAAATTTGGATTTAAATAATAAATTAAAGTTGAAATTAATTTACTATAAATTATGCTACTATTTACTGTTGTTACAAAAGGAATGAGAATGCACTGCATAAACGCACTATTTTAACTGATATAATTTGTGTTCTTGAATATCGCTACAGCTGTATATCGTACGGCTCGAAGGGCTCAGGGCTTTTGGTAAATAATAATATACTTAGTTATAAATATTGTGAAGGTATGATATTTAAATAATCTAAAGGGTGTTAATGAGCTTTATTAATACTATTTTATCTGAACTGTGACTTTGTAATAGCACTTACAATTGTGGTTGCGCTACTCGTTTTTGTTCAATATTTTTATATTGCTTATCATAGTTTTGAGGTTTAGTTTCTTTTATTTCGCAGGCAGTACAAAATAATGACAACAAGGAACCCAATAGCTTTAACTGGGTATTTGAGGACAGAAGCGTATGTGAAACCGCTTCCCAATCTGTGATAACGGATCACAAGGGCATACCTAGCATGGAACCGCAAAATTCAGCACCTCAACTAACCAACATTCCAAATGATTTGTTTACTCTGCAAGACGTAGTGGCAGAAACTTTGCAAAACTATCCATCATGCAGCAATAACAATGTTTCTCCAAGCCAATCGTCACATATAAGTGGTATAGAGCGGCTGAGTTCTTCGCCACGGCCGGATCCATATGCCGATGACTCGAGTGACTAGTGGATTCTCAATAGCGATGAAGAACCCTATGTGAGGAACCGGACATTATTAATATCGACTTCATCGAATGATAGTTTTGATAGCCAAGAACCTAAAAATGCTACGCCTACACACGCTGTATTTGAAGATTTACCTCCTCCTCCTCCTCAAACCAACCATGACATTGAAGATTCACCTCCTCCTCCTCAAACTAACCATGGCATTGAAGATTTACCTCCTCTGCCTCAAACTGACCATGACGTGGAACCTAATCCAAAACGGTGAAAAATAAGTGATCCAAGTAAATGGAAGAAAAACGTGTCAACAAGAAACATGTATAACTGCTTGCCATATGAAAATAAGACCGGCAAAATAAAGAGAGCTTAACTTCCAAAGACAGTAAAATGCGACATAAAATGCCGATACAAATGCACGAGTATATTCGACGAGGCAGACCGTATGCAAATATGTAAATCGTACTGGAATTTAAACAGTTTTTCGGTACAGAGAAAGTTTTTGCTGTCTAAAATCACAGCAATACCCATAAAGAGAATTAAAGTTGGCATTCCTAACAACAAACATAGGTCAATTAGTTACGGATATTACTTTGAAAAAGATAATACAATGCATCGAGTGTGCAAAGATTTTTTTTATTAAGACCTTGAGCATCTCTAACGGGCCAATAAATGAGGCGTTGAAGCATCGAGACCAAGTTGGTAACTATATCGGGCAAGATAAACGTGGTCATCAAACTCCTATTAATAAAACAAATCCGGACGCAGAACGCCAAATAGTGGATCACATCAACAGCTTTCCGCGACTAGAGTCGCACTATTGCAGGAAGAAGTCCAAAAGATAATACTTAGACTGCAAATTATCTTTAGTTAAAATGTATCAGTTATATAAAGAAAAGCTTGAGTCTGAAAACAAAAAACCATGTAGGCTTATTTAAATGCTCTTCCAATATCTGAAACCAAGAAAAAGACCTCATAAGCCTTTGCAAGAAAGGAATAATTCCCCATGAGCTGCATCATTGGTACAACTCCCTCCCCACAAATAAAGCAGCTATTGACAGAATTAGCCAACCTGACACGGAACATGATGGGGAGTACTGCGAAGAACTTTTATACATTTTAAGTAAACAATTTATTTTTAATGTGGTGATTAATAATATTATAACAATTACGTTATGATTTTGGACCATTTTATAAAGAAATATAAATTGTTTTTTAAGTAAACAACAATTTTTTGTTTTTTTGTTTAATGATGATAATGATTGTGGCATATTTTATAAAAATTACCTGATTTTACTGTGTTTTATAATACATTTTAATTAAACAATGTTTATTTATGTTTATTTCAGTGGTAACAATTATTGTGGCACTTTTTTTTATAAAAAAGTCTTGATTTTAATGTGGTTTTTCTTAATAATTATTCTTCTTTTTAGTTAAGTACCTTGAATAAAACACATAATTTGAAATATAATAACTACTAGTAAATCACCAACTCACTTTAGATACTTGAATTAGTACTCACATTTAAGTAACATTCCATTAAAGGCATTTAAGTTAGTCTCATAACATATTTAACAGTGCGAAAACTAACTAACTCGAATTTTACCAAATTACTCATTAATTATAATAAAAAAATCTTTTTTTAATACCTATTACAAAGGTATTAGCAACTTTTATTTAAACTCAGTCAAAGAATTTTAATATTCATTTAACTTTCGAAAATACAATTTTTTATTTTTTTCGAAACTTTAAACGCTCGTAGCTCAAAAGTAGTGCTATGTCAGTTAGTTATTTTTCGCTCTACGGGGACGAAATGTGCCTTAATACTAACAAAAATATTATATTATTGGCCATGTTTCTTTTTCGGTAGCATCAAATATTAGCGCGTTCTAACTTAAAACTAAATATTTGACTATCCTTAAATAAAAATCAAAATCATATAATACTTTCTAATTTCTTTTGAAGAAATAAACTAACAGCATTGGACTTGACTGCGTTTCAAATGAAATATAAACAGAAAGTCATAACATTGCGACTTAATTTCCCATGAGGAAATACTAGCGTATATAATAAAATATAAATTATTGTTATGTTCAACACTTGAATCGACCTTTAGGATATTGTCGTATGTTAAGAATGAACACTTTGTGCAATATATTATTAAAATATAAAAATAAGCTGAAAACCTTCACGTAGTCCGTACCTAATATTGAAGAGTGGCGTTTTTAAATGTAGTTAGCTGCGAGAAAAAAATGTATTACTGGTACCTAAATTAAAGACAGCTCAATTAAGCCAGGTTCATAAACATACCCATATTTTTTTTTGCCGCTGGACATAATTATTATACCTGATATTTCTTCAGAGCGCATTTGTAAAACATCAGTCCGTCGCATAAACATTATATTTGTATTAATTTTCTCTCCTCATCATACCTACTGCATGAAACGCCGATATTCATATAACCAAATCAGACAGAGTTAATTATAGCAGAATATCAGTAACATTTATAGCTGTCTGCACCCTTTGCCATTTCAATTAAATGCATACACCCCTAGGTGTTGAGTGGATTTCCCGCTGATGCATCATACAGGCGGCGTATACACAAACGTCATGTTAGTGTTAGGGTCACACATGCACACTTGCGCCGTAGGGTGACACTGTTCGCGCAGTAGGGTTGTACATGCGCACTGCACATTCCGTCCCCTACACTCGGTCGATATAGTTGCGGGGGGCCAGTCGCGCATGCGACACTCTCTCTATCCGACAATCAGGTGTAAAGCGACATGGCCGATAGCGAGTTTGAAGAATTTCGCAGAGTATTCGATAGATTGCCTCAACATATTAAAGCCCCGACGCCGTTTTACTCGTGAGTACCTTATTTACATAATTTTCCATTAGATTAACCTGCGAGCGCCTTCAGAACAAGTGTGTTTCTATCAGGCTAATTTTGTCACGTGAACTCGATACAGATCTCAAACGCACATTTCTATTGTGTGTGAAAACTCAAATAAAATCAAATGGTGTAAGCAATGTTATGTTTGGGGATGTATTCCCTGTTACAGATTAGTGCCAAATGTGGGTTTTGAAGATGATTCACCTTCATCGAAAAGTGAGGGTTCGCCTGAAGAAGAGAGGGGGATTATCGGTGACAATGACGTGCAATCTACCCCTGGGACCGAGGGTATCGTGTCCCCTACTCCCCAACCGGATCTGACTGAAACACAACGTAGCCCACATCATCAAACGTTCACAAACGGAGAAAGGAGGAGAAGAAAGCTGCCAGAGATTCCAAAGAACAAGAAATGTGAGTAGAATGTTTCATGTTATTTCATATTCTTAAAGTACTTTGTTTACTACCAATGACTATTTAAGTTGGGTCGTCGGTCGATATGTCACAATGCTCGCGCCTACTTTAATATACATGTCCAGCTACTGCAACTGCGCTATGGCGATTCCTTTTCTGTTGGCTCCTACAGAATATCCTAATGCTGTGCGATTATTAAATCTATTACTGTGATGCTGCATTTTGTGTGTTTATTTTAACAGGTGTAAACTTATACTTGATAAAACAGTTTTAGACAAGACACATGGTGTCTAGTCATACATTCATTTACACTTTGTTTGTGTCTTAAGTTGGTGATCCCGCTTTTAAATTATCGCCGTAAAGTATAGATTTGTGGATTAAGACCGCAATAAGGTATAGACTTAGGAAAATAACAAGTATTCTTTGTATTGATTTAAAAAAGTAGTAAACAAGGCATACAACTAGAAAATTAGCCCAAAATTAAATAAAAATAAATAAGTTGACAAAAATAACGCATAATACATAAATTTCTTGGTGGATAGTGTTTGATTTTTATAATTTTCAAATTTGTTTCGGATATTATGAGTGACTACATCTTACATTAACATTTAATCATTTTTAATGATAAGTGCAAAGAATACAATATTTAATTAACTTTTACATTTAAAAGATGTAAGAGTTACTTTGGATGTTAGTGCATAAAAGAGACAAATTTGAGATTAACCCCTTGTACGCCGGAACGCAGATCTACGCGAGACACAATAGCTTTTTAATTGTGTCTGGTCTTCCGGCATACAAGAGGTGAAGAATAAAACGAAATGCGCGAAAATTTAAATATAACGTGACTTCTGTTACTTTAAGTATCAAAAATAAAAGATATTGAAAAAAATAGTACCGAATACACCTTAATAACAAAAATAATGTATAGAATGTTGAAAATTCTTTTTGCTTAAATTCAGTGACAAAGACGTTTTACCTACTATGAAATTTTCAAAACCTCTGAAACATGTTAAATGTTACTTTTTGCTTAAATAAGCAAACCAGTAAAGATAAAGTTTCATTCAGTAATTTGTGAAGCACTTGTGTGCATCAAAGGTACATTAGCTTGATTGCAAGATAGTCAGATCTAGTTTAGTACTGGGTTCATTTTGGCAAAGCCGGAGAACAAAATAGAATACAATTTCTTGAAAAATAACGATTATATTGGGCCAGATTGCAAATTACAGATATTTATAGTAATCCTGGGGACAAACCTTTGTTTAGCCAATGCTACAAACATATCTGAAGTAAAATAATTCTATGTAAATATTTTAGCATTTCTACTAATATAAAAAAACTTTTGGCAAAAACAAAATACACTTGTTATTAATAAAATTAAAAATAAGTATCGAATAAAGTCAAAATACAATATAAATTAAATGAGTTTAAATAAAGCTAAATTCACAAATAATCAGTACCTAATAGAAATATCATTAGTACTGTGATTAATTCGATTCGATACATTTATTTTGGACAAAGTCCATAGTGTAATGAAAACAGTCCTTCTAGACACCTTAAAATTACTCTACGCCACCTTGTGCTCAGACGGCAATTAAACGCGCTTTGTCTGTTCTTGGGTATGAAAAAGAGCAAATTTTAACTTTGATGATGAAAAAGAAATTAAATAGCAATACTCAGGAGGTGTAAGACCCAGCAGATTAGTAATAATGTGAATCCATCTAATAAACACAGATCTTATCCAAGGGAACACAATTTTATTTTTTGATTTTCTACCTTTCAAAATAATTAAAATACGATTTTAGAAGTATTTTATCCTCACTTATTTAACTGCCAAAGGTAGCCATCGAATTCGTAAACCGTAGTTTGATTTGAATGTGTAACATTGGCGTGAACCTATGCAAATACTATGCCAAAGCTAACTTTTCAAACGGCTTTAAAATTAAATACTAACATAATATTTCATTGTAAACTGTGTTACAATGGCCAGTGATATAATAATCCACATAAAACTTCATCAATATTTTAAACCAAACGTAATAGCTACATTAATGACTTGACATCCACAGCCCTGTAATTTTCTACAACTTCAGTAGCACAACACAGTAATTTAAACCTACTTTATTGTAACATCCAAAAACCTCAAAATATATTTCACCCGTAATAACGAGTATAAATTCAATAATCGGCAACTAGACAGCCGTTGACGTCATTTTTAATATTTCCAGCCAACATCTTAGCCTGCAGTCAACAGCAACCAGCATCATTGGCAGACGAGCTCGGAGCTCTCACAGGTCTTCTTATAAGACCGGGATGTCACGGTCGACCCCTCCTTGTCCTCAAATGTGGCTACCTCCTCGACGAAGATTCCAGTCCAGATTCCGAGAGGCTGCAGAGCCTGGGGGATGTAGACAGCGGTCACAGTACCGCACACTCGCCTATTGACACAGGGCCGAAAAGTATATCACCAACACCTTTACAACAAAATGGTAAGTTACCAACAGCCTACGAATTCGTTATAACTATAGTGATATTTTATCATTACGTAATCCATTTTCGAAGTGATCAGTTCTACTAAATTAACTTTATCTTTCAAGGCAATTTTATGGAATTGAGGATACTGCTCTCTAATTGGTTTGAATATTTCAGTGTCACCGTCATCAAGTTGCAGTATCAGTGGGCTTAACTTCGCTGGTAACATGACAACAGTTCCCCACAGTCAACTGGAGATGCTTGAAGCAACACACAGAGGCCTACACAAGTTTAATCCTAGACATCACGATGAAATTGAAGTTGAAATCGGCGACCCCATTTATGTACAAAAAGAAGCCGATGACTTATGGTGTGAAGGTAAAAAACGAATTCAATTTATTGTCAGAAAATCAATAGCGACGTCCAAACAGTACTGTTTAATTACTTAAATTAATCCATGCATTAAAGTCAATCCATTAACTCATTGATATCCAATAGATAACGCTTTAAAGGACGCACTATGATAAGTAGACTAATAATACGTCGAGAGTCAGTTTTTCCACACTCTGATAAGTTTTGGTTAAATTACTTGCCAGATAACATCGTTTAAATCTTATATTTATCTAGAATAAAAAGCTTTTCTGGACATGGTATAACTGAGCCTCAACGTACCAAAACTAATGTTTTTCAAAATATAATGTTTCACCGTGGACGTAATCCCTAATATCTCCTACCTGACGTGTTTTTATCACAAAATATTCACTGTTCTCCCTTTTGTATCTTTACAGGAGTGAACCTAAGGACTGGACAGCAAGGAATATTTCCGTCAGCATACGCTGTGGACATGGACTATAACGACTTTGATCCAGCGAATGCTAAAGTGAAACGGGAAAGATATTTATTAGGGTGAGCACTCATTATCGACTTTTATATAATCTGTATAAAATATTTTTATATGTGTGGTGTTTTCTCGGTTGCAGATACATGGGTTCAGTAGAAACTTTGGCACACAAGGGAACTGGTGTTGTGTGTCAAGCGGTAAAGAAGATTGTTGGGGAATGCAGTGGAGATCCGACGATGCAGCCTTGCATCTTAGAAGTTTCAGACCAGGGTCTGCGTATGGTTGATCGATCAAAACCAGACGTAAGTGTCTTCTTATTTCTGTGAATATGTGACTTTCTATGCAGGTGTAGTTTTCTTCTTCCATCAATGATCCCAGTTCAATTGAGTTCGGGTTGCCTAACACTTCTGCGCTACGATTTTCTGCCTTGTGTTGACGCTTCAGGCAATTGGACTTTCTCAAATTGGCCAAATACCTTGTTAAAGGTTTCAATTTGTTTGACAATGAAAAGCAAAAATGGATTAAAGTATTCATAATCTTTATAGTTATCTTTATAGTAGGAGAGCCCATTTAAGGCTTTCGGGATTTACTAGAGCGCGTCAGATATTGATAGCATCCTATATGTCCTACGTATTTTTAATAAAGTAAGAATGTTAATCTGATCATTTGTATAATGGAGGTAAGATTTCAAAATGTAAAAAGAAAGAAAATTAATCGAGCGTGTCAGATTTTCTAAGGGGATGTTAAGTGTACCTAAAAAGAGGCTCTCATTGAATAATCTGACGATTTAGGTGTCACGCAATCTCGTGGCCGTCATTAGTAAGTTACAAATGGGAATGAGTGAATTCACCGTTTTGAAATACTCAAGCACGACAGATTAAGATATATGGTATATGCTTTATTCTAATGTCCGAGACGTGCTTACTCTTAATCTGACGATTATCTGGATGGATAAATGCAACAGCTTTTTTAAAAAAAATTAATAGTCTATAGTCGCTCCCCCCACCGATGAAAAATTATACATTATTTACATTTTTATCTTTTTAACATCCAAACTTTGCGACTCAGTAGGTCTCCATGACGCTCGAGTAAATCCCAATTTAGCATCGTGGGCTCCCCTACTATAACTAAACTTAAAAATAAAACGGCACACCAGAAATACGTACTCTGGTCCGAATCAATATTTATGGCATACATGAGAAACTTGTTTGTTCTGAAAGATCCATGTGTAAGTTTATAATATTTTACATACCACGGGTAACCTTGACAAATTATAATTCATTGTGTTATAAACAAAAACACATAAAACAGAACACTGGATGAAAACACATCACTATAATGAACTACTTGTGTAAAATATAACATAAACATTAAACAACGTACATAATATATATATTATACTTTATATAGTGCAAAGCTTATGAGTAATATTCTTGAGTTCTTACTCAAGAATATTACTCATAAGCTTTGCACGTAGTGAAAATAATATTTGTCTCGTAGTGAAAATAATTATTAATTTACTTATTTCACTTTTGACACAAATAACAAACAAATAAAATAGGTTTCAAATAATGTAAAATTAATGAGACAAATTATCAAACAGGGCTTTCTTCTACAGGACTTCTCAATTCTAATTTAGAGTTAGAAACTAACTCAAGCATCACTTGAACACGTAGTTTTCTGAGATTAAAATGAACGATAGCGTTATCAAAGGCTATGTTTCAATAGCAATATATATTATCGTAATAAATAATGAATGCCTGCAGCATAATCTAAAGAGCTGTCTCGGTTAGGAAACAAAGCTTTTTTGAAACTTGAACTCTACTATCTGGGATATTCGTGATATTTTTGGTAATCGATTTTCTAATTTACAGGATATTAATATAATGAATATAACAATAAATAATATAATAATATGTATCTCTTAAAATTTAAAAATAAAGAAACGTTTCTCGTAAAGTGTTAACTTAATGAATATTTTATTTATTTCAGAGAAATCGAAGTGGACCCTGCATTGATTACTTCTACTCATTAAAGAATGTATCATTCTGCGCGTTTCATCCTCGCGATCACCGGTACCTAGGCTTTATCACGAAACATCCTACGTTGCAACGATTCGCCTGCCACGTATTCAGGGGGCAAGAGTCTACGAGGCCTGTGGCTGAGGCAGTAGGGTGAGTGACATGTTTAGATTTTATCATGAACTGACGTAAGTTTGTAGGTTTTGTTCTCTATAAATATGTTATAAGAAGTAGGCATCTATGCAAATATAGGTCTGTCTACTAAACATGTTCTGATGTAGGTTTCGAATCTCACAAGGGCACTTATTCAGTTATGTGTATTTGTACCCGAATGCATATTCTTTCGCGTACAGATATTCCGTAGCGTATCTAAGTAGACGTCTACAACTGCGCATGGGCTTTCGGGAGCACATTCTTATATCAGAAACGCTCTATATTTGTCTATAAGAAGGCAGATAATAAAATTTTGGTCACTACTGCATTAATTACGCATAGTAGGGTCACATTTTACAAAATGTTTAATAATTATGTGTGGATTTACTAATATTAATAACAAAAAAACATAATTTTATAAAGGAATACTAAACTTTAAATTTGTTTCAATAATATTTCACTAATTTGTGTTATTCAATTCCAGGAGAGCATTCCAGCGTTTCTATCAGAAATTCATAGAGACGGCGTACCCAATTGAAGATATTTATATAGAATAATAACTATTGTATTAAAAGCTTGAACATGGTCACAAACATTAAATGCAATGGCTAGAAGGTTCTATTAGCTAGATTATAAACTGTTAGAATTTTAGAAGATTTTGTTTATTTTTAATTTTTAATGCTGCGCTAGGGTCAGTAGTTTCGAAGTAATCCTTTGCATTTAATGTCTGTTATCTTTAAATTATCATTGTTGGTCGCTGTTAGCATGTCGCCTTCACGTAGTTCATACTTCGAGATCGACAAACTTTAACAAGGTTTACTTATGATTTTTAGGTGTGTGTCCTTAGATGAGCGAGGTAACTAAGCGTCGCCTGAGAGAAACGCCCTCTGATAGTGTCATCTTATTTACACATCTTAACTCAGCTCAAGTGATACTATGGGTGGGAATATTTGTAACAAACTGCTTTACTACCCCGCTCTTCTTTAGCGGATGCACAACCTAAACTGGTACTATTATATGTACTCAAAGGATCATAATTATCACCGCGCATATTCCATAAGAACACGAAAATATTTTTCAAGTAACATCATAAGTAAATCAGTTTGTAAGTCAGGTACTATGTTTCTGTAATAATTATAATGTATTTTGTAAAGAAACTGTGTAGACAAGTGCGAAAAATGAGGCTTTATGAGCCTATTTATCTTAAGACCGAACAAAAAATATAATAAGAGACTACCCCTTCTAACGCCTATTGTGAACAAAATATGTTAATTCCACTGAGCATACCATATTTTCAATATGCAAAATATATACAATATTAACGATATTTTGTAAGAAATAAAAATATTTAAAAGACCCCGATAATCATTCAAAATTATTTAAGGGATGAAAAAATATATTTGGTTCGAGGCTTGTTATGCCAACTAAGTTTTCGTACAAGGGAGATATTTCTTTAGCTAGTACCTAACATAATGTTTTCCCAAATGAAGTAGCAATTTATTCAAATGAAATAAACGAAACTAGTCTTACGGATTGTAGTATTCAACACACTTTAATTGAATATACATAAATATCCTATAGACTGCCTCCGTGGTCTAGTGAATAGGGTATGCGACTGCTGATCGGAGGTCCCGGGTTCGATTCCCGGGTCGGGCAAAAGTGTTACTGGGTTTTTTTCGAATACTCAGTAGCAGCCCGGAGTCTGGTGAATTGCCCGGTAACGGCAATAGGCTCGCCCCCTATTACGTGGGACCTAAAAATTCATGGCGAAATGTGGGTGTAACATTTACACCTCTGCCTACCCCTTCGGGGATACAGGCGTGAGACTATAAAAAAACATAAATATCAATAAAATAATCATGAATTAAAATAATTTATATATATTCAAACCAATATCAATGAACTTTACTTAGAAAAATCAGTAAATGTAATATTATAAGAATATTTTCACGGCGGCGACCTCATTTAACTATACGACAATAAGATTAATGCACTGAAAGTAATATTCCTTATAATCCGTAAAATTAGTTTAAGATACTAATAAAAATGTTTTGAGAGCATAATTACATAGATCAGATCGTTTGAAACTTCTGTTGACTTGCGTTATATCTTTGATCTTCACAAATATTTGATAAACATAATGTAAGGACTCTGACGTAGTGTTACAAATGCGACTGCAATGTCTCATAATTGCATTCTTCCAAAGCCTGGCTCTATGTCCCGGGTCACCACTATAATATACCTTTGTAAATAAATCGACTTGTCCTTACTGAATAATTTACCAACAATTTACTGAATATATTGAAACATTAAGTGATGTTTATCATACTTTTATTTTAAAACGTAGATTTTATATTTAAGTACCTACCTATCTTAATACAGAGTGTGAAATTTTGTTGGAAGCATGAGTTAATCCTGGACTGGGCAAGAATACTATTATAATAAAATGATATTCGATTGACTTTCAGTATGAGCACACATACGGTTTATAAGCCGTTAGAGATTGTATTAAGAATTGTTTAAAAAGTAGTTCGACTTCAGCAAAACGCAGTATTTTATATCTATAGTAGTCAAAACTTTGAATATAATAAATGTCGGTGTGGACAGTGATGAAAATGATTGACACCTTTTAAAATAAGACTCAATGAGTAGTGATTTCTACACAAGTACGTAATATAAAACTTCAAGGCGTACTACATATGTACATAATTATATGACTTACTAAGTGGACTAGGCAAATAAGCACTTTCAAATCCTCGCGATTTATATACATACTAATATTTTATGACTGTATAGTCACACCGATACGAATCATCAGCCGATTAAGTATGGGCTACTATATCTAAGCCCGATGACTTAAAGATTTGTTAGAAACGACAGCATTGACTAAGAGCTCGTCCTCACTTAGACGGCCTTATTTATTTGATGTTCACATTGTTTGTGAACTGTAAACGGTGGCATATAAATTGTAAAGCCACTGGCATGTCTGTCTCTTTAGCCGAACCGAGAAAGCACACGGTCCATCATAGTGAGAAAAGGCTCTTAAAGTTTGCAATCGCGTGAAAACGTAAGACGGAGTATTATTTTAACGCTGTTCTCAGTAGACAGACCGTTTATGCACTGTTGAATAAAATTTTAGTTAGAATGTCACAATTATATTTGAAATTAAACTATTATACTCAAACTTGCAGCTCTATTGAAGATGTTTGTATGAGTTTGTCTAAACCGGTGCGCTTCTCATTCGCTTCACTATTTTTTAAACGCCACACAACTAGATATGCACTTGCGGGACCTAGCTATGATGGCAGTTTAATGGATAAAAGTATGTAAATTTTGAAGTTGGATCAATGTGCTAGTAGAATGTACTAACATTAATAATACATTGACAAGTGCTATGGTTTTTATGAGGTAGATTCAAGACAGCAAGAATAGTGCAGTGCTTCAACCAAACAACACTTTATGTGATCCACAAATTGTTGCTTCGAGTCTGGCTGTTATTTGTGTCTTATGTTTCAATGTTTAAAATGAAACAAAGCCACGTATTATATGATTTATTACTAGAGCTGGAACACTTTGAAAATATAATAGAGCGCACTGGTTTAACATCCACTAAACTTAACATAATAATAATTGAATCGTATGACCTGCCTGAATATCTCAAAGTTTATTACTAACTAAACCTTAATAATACAATAGTTGCTCAACTGAAAAGAACAGGAGCCTTCTAAGTTTATTATTCTCTCTGAAAAGAGATATTCATATCAACTACTATAATAAAATCGTAAATATCATTGAATCTCTACCACTGTGATATAGGAACAGTTGAATTCTGTAGTCATAACTTGTTTCAGTGCGTATTGTTTGGTTTAGGTCAGGGATTCTTAACCTTGTCAATGGAGACGGTTATGTTACTGCTCGAGGTCAGTAAAAACACAAAAAAAAACTGAGACGACTCATCAGGTTTCACAATATTATTTTTTTAAACGCATGCATTTATTACCAGATTATGTACTTATCGAAAAGTTGCTATGACATGAGGTTTAAAAAATGCCTTGCTCTCATTCCTTACCTACTTGAGTTTGTAAAGGGTGGTTTAGCTTTTTTAAGTACATACATACAGTATAAGTGGTTGACTATAATAAAAAGGTTAAGAAGCCCTGACTTTAGGTAGTATCTTTGAATTGTAATTCACATACTTACCTATTAAGTATTGCTATCAAAATGCTTACTCGATTGTAACTATAATATTTGTAGCTATTTTTATCGGTTAGGTGAATGTACAGAATATTAATGCACTTGAGCAAATCTTGTTTAGTAGGTACTGATAGCCGCCATTGCTTTAGCAATGTTAGCTCATTTATCCGCTATAGACACGTACCTACACCATATAGCGCTATTGTATCGATTGTAAATAGTTTTAATAAGTGAAAGTTCACATTGCATTGTAGAAGTTACGGCTAGTTTCTAATTTATGAAAACCAAAATGTAACCTTATTTTTGGACGTCAAGTCAAGGTACTAAATTAGATCTTAGGCCAGGACACGTTGATCAACAGCGTATGACGTTTTGTCTATAAAAAAGAAGCACAAAGAAATGGCCACTGTATTCGCCATGCGCACGCCGGACGCTGTTGATCAATACGTCCAGACCCTAAAACCTATTTAACCCTCCCTAAGTTTGACGACCGACAAGTAACTATGCAACTATCGATTTTATACATCAAGCCATGCGTATTTTATAAACCTAAATGGCTATAAAAGAATAACACAGATCATTATTATCGATGAGGCAAAACGATGAGGCGTAATAATACCTACCTCTATAATAATTAATATTTATTATATTTTATTATTATTGTAAGATCTCGTCTTTTTACCCGTATACCTTGTAATTTTTATAATACTTTTATCAATTATAATTATTTAGGCTCAATATGGTTACGACTGCAATAATTATTTATATTTAGATACGTCCAAGTTGGAGCGTAACTACTTATACAAAATGTACCTATTATATATAAGATTAAATTACAATTTATCAGCTTATTACTATCACACCCATTTGATTTGTATATAGATATATTTTAATACGTCGATAAAGTCATTACCATTATCTTTACTTATCTATATTGTCTTCAAGAGTAATTTAGTGTACAATAAAATATTCTCCATTGCAATGTGAACGAAGGCCACAACTTGTAAATAGGGCAATTGTCAGCAAAAGCAAAATATTTAACAAAATGGTGGAAGATGTAACTGTGACTCAAACAGAAACAAAAAAAAATATTATTTATTTTTCCAATAAATGTCATAGCGTATCGACATAATATTGCGTAAGGCATTAAATAATAATTATATTATTATTTGGGACTGATGTTCATGCGTTTTATTTACAATCACATCACTTTTTCTTTTGACCTGAAAGACTATTCACAGCAGGACATATTTATCTGACTTCTGTAATTCTGTGAATTATTCCCTTAAGTCTTTCTAAGTTTTTCCAAGAAATATATTCTGCATTACGCATAACATAGAAAACTTCAAGTAACAAGATCAAATTCAATAACTAAAACCCGATGACTACAATTTAATAATACATTTATTCAAGCTGCGAGAAATCTGTTCACTTTAATTCGCGCCGGATATTTCGATGATATGTGCGTATTCAAATAACCAATTATTTTAGGCTGCAAAAAATCTGTGCCCTAGAAAGTTCTACAATCATAATGTTCACAAAATACATTGAAGTCTGCCAATTTGCTTGTGGCAATATATAATCTTTTATTAAATCTTTGTCCAGAAACTTACCTCTTGAATATTTTATAAGCGATATTCAACAATTCAATACGAACATAGATCCGAAAAATCAGTGGTCTGGGCCATGGATTCGAATCCTCTGCATGGCAGTCTGTTGGTATCTTCACTGGGCTATCGCTGCATCTACTACATTTACAGTTTAACTAGAGGACGCCAGCAGCTACGCCTGCATTTTTTTTTAATTTACCCGTTTTGGGTGATCCCGTGGGAATTTCGGGAAATCCCATTCTTAGTGCACCCCTACGGTCCCCAAGGAACATACATGCCAAATTTCAGCTTCCTGCGCCCAATAGTTTCGGCTGTAGCGTGTCTGTCAGTCAGTCAGTAACGCAAGGATTTTATATATTAAGATTAACATTAGTTATAAAATACTTCTGAATGTGAATGTGTGATTTGTTTGGCATTATTATTAAATCGAATTTGAAAAGAAGAAAACAATCTTAATTAAACTCAGTTTTTTTACTGATTTATTTATTATTTAAAATAGACTTAATATCATACTTAATCATTTTGACCTTAATAACCAATACCTAAATTATGTACTCTGAGATACAGACAATGTAGCGGCTATAACCTCGGGGAAAAGCTATGGCATAAAAAATCGTGGCAGCTAGTAACCTCTAGAAGTTATATAAGATATACAAAAATGCCATTACTATTTAATATACAATTATGAGACACGTAAACGCGTTTAAAAATAATATACCTACCCATAAAAATGTTTAATGTTTGTTGCTGAAATTTTAACTGATTAATGTTGAAGAATATGGTTTTTATTTGAATAATTTTCACAGTAACATTATACCAGGTTATTAATTTTAACTATATACATTGCTATCTTACATAATCATAATATCTAAACATATATATAAATATATATATACATGAATCTAAAAATAAAAAGTGAAAATATGTACAGGTGTGTTTAGGCGTCGTAGAATGCCTCCGCATCAATATCATCGGGTAACGTGCCCAGAAGGCTGGCAGCATTGCCACGCTGGATGGCAATGCTGATTCTTTGAGCAAAGAATAAACCAGCCCTCTGGTCACGTGAGACGTCGATTAACCGTTTAGATATATCTCGGAATAAAGACCGAGCGCTCGGACCCCATGAGCCTAGCGTGTCCACCCCAAACGGCTCAAATACATAATTAGCTACTAGATTACTGTATTTGCGCCATTTGAGGGTTTCCGCAGATGCAGCAGCAGCGCCAGCATGGCCTCCCGTGCTTGGAACATGGGATGGCGCGAGGGTGTCTACGCAGGTTGCGTCCCACACCAAAGGCCTACCCATTTTCCATGGCAATAATGACATACCGTCAGGTCTCTTCCCATCGTCGCGTACCAAACCATTTGGTTCAAGTACAGCTGGTACGCCAGACGTGACAAGAGCACGACGGATTATGTCATTTAGGTTAGCATGACGAGGAATTCTACCAGCGCTTCTGCTGCAAGACAGCCCATGGTGTCCGAGGCTATCGACGTCTTCTCCACAATGACATCGATGCGGAGAGACACACGGAACACCTAAACGAAGACAAGTGGCGATGCGGAACGTCTCATCGTCCAACATGGTTCCTGTGTTGGACGATGGTAGTGCCTGAAGCCATAGACCGGATTCCCATTCCCCCACAGCCAGCAAGCGAGCTCGCTCTGTAACATCAAAAGATGTATCCAAAAGATTTTTTCTCACAATGTTACAAAGCGGCGCGTGGGAGAATAGGTTGGTGGGCAAATCAGTGCTTGGACAAGCCATTTTCCAGGCGTTTATAGCTTCGGTTTTGCACAGCACTTCTGAGTTAACTAGTGTAGGTAATAATATTTTCCTAGTTAACTCTTCCGTGCTGTGAACCGAAGATAGGAACGCCGGTAAACTGACACTGGAAATTTTGCGAACGCCGAGCCCACCCAGACGTATGGGTAAAGATGCTTGTAGCCAGGCTCGGTCGTCCAAGTCCACATTTAATGTTGATATATGTTTTGTGATAGTCTAAAGCTAAAATAATTAGAGATAAAATATTTTTATTTTATTAAATAAAATGCGTTTATGTGTATCATAATTAAAATCGACATTTTATGTAATCGTAGTTTATAATAATTTAATAGACACAAATACTACTATTTTTGTGATTTATTTGGTCTTCACTAAATTATTAAACAAGTACCTATAAAAGTTGCTATATCTAATTATTGCAACATTTTTCCGATCCATAGTACAATAGTCCCTCAGCATCAAACATCATCACGTCAGCCTAGAGACGGCCACTGTTAGACATAGGCTTCCTCCAAGATTCTCCAGGATCTTTAGGCGCCCGCATCCAACCGCTTTTCGCGATCGCAGGAGAACCAAAATCACCGACATAGCTCTCTGAATAACCAACTGAAGTAGCGACGGGCAGGACACATAGCTCGAAGAATCGATGGCCGTTGGGGCAGGCAGGCTCTGGAGTGGTGACCACGTACCGGACGACGCTGCAGGGCCAGCAGTGGTAGGCAAGTTGGACCGACGATTATCAAACATAGTTCGACGAAAATACTTTTAATCACGTATTTATCATGAATGGTTTACAAGACATGATGACTTGTTTGGTCTACAGGATATACTTAAAAGAAAACCTTCACCTCTCGTTTAAAAGTTTGCACTCCAACAAAACTCACATCAGCATCAGTCGTAGTTCACAAGATTCAAAAGTACTACAACTTCACTGATATTTTAGGTACAATCAATGTTTTCTTATAAAACAACTTTTATCTTATTTGAGTATATTGTATTTTGCTTACACACATCGACATCAATCACAGTTAAAAATACACACAAAACTATTACTCTTTTGACCTGCTTGCTCTATTCCACATGGGTAGGTAATGAAATTAAAGACTCACGTCAGCTTTTTGATTCAATATTTTTGTCAATTATAAACTATGATTGATGCTAATACGTCTCTTGTTTTCTTGGTGTGTCAACAGTAAAAAATAGAAGTAAAATCAAAAACTTAAATCACCAGTGAAAAACTTAAATTCACTACTGAAATTAAGTTTTTGATCACAATAATACACACATCAGTATCAATCATATTTTATTATTTGCGATAATATTATATACCTTTTAACTTATTTGGTCTACATCATATAATTTAATAAAATAATTTTACCTAAGTTAAGAATATCACAAATACCCTTCAGCATCAATCATAGTTCTTATTTGAGAAAGACCTGTTTTTGGGTTTCACCGCAAAATTATATCAAATACTTTTTTACTTTTTAACATAAAATGTTTTTACTTTTGTACTTAATAGGTATCAATCCGTAAAAACAGCTCATTATCAATCATGGTTTATAATTGTCAATAATACTATCACTCTAACTTGAGTGTTCTTTAAGATAGGTATATTCAACTAATAGTGCATTTAACTTTTGAACCACCACACATCAAATTCGATCATGGTTCAGTAACGTCACATCCTTGATATTAGTTTAGAACTAAGTATTACAACCTTAAGACCATCTTTTTCGTCGTGCAATGTATGACCTTTAAATCGCAGAGAAGCAATACCTATAATTGATTTGATACTCCGTTCTTACATCAAACTCAAAGAAAAGTAACAAATAACGAAAAACTAGGCACTTCCAAACAATAAGGTCAGTTGGTCACAATTTTCAAAGTTTGAGTACTTTCTGACAGATGTGACGAACTTTTAGCCATAAAGTATGATTGATCTGGCCCAGTACCAAACTTTAGATGCCTTTTACAGTATTGTGAAATATGAAGATAAACTACTTTAACACATTGTTATCAGTTTGTGTCAAACAGAAAGCGCCAGAAGAATCTAGTGCATACCTTGACATTGAAAGGATTTAATGTTCTCACTATGTTACGGATTAGACATTTTGATTCTGTCCTATTAGAAATCCTTATGTTATTAAATTCAGTATTTGCTGCATCCATTGATTCATTTGCTATCCAATATGCGCTATTTATCCGATATTCAGCGACAGCCTAGTGCAGTGGCTAACAAATTACTATGTAGAGGGTCTCAGATTCAAACCCTCGGCGCGCATCAGTGGCTTTTCAAAGTTAAGTATGTGAGTTTTTATTGACAATTCTGTGCCTCCGGCGAAAACTGATATGAAGTTATATAAAACATTACCTTTGAGACGGAGGATCTCAGGTAGGGTGTCGGGGTTCGAGAGAAACACTGCTAAGCTGAACAGGTTCTTTATTATGTCTCACTACCGCTTACATACAGTATGACCGAACTAGGTAAGCACTGGCCTGAGCTGGCTGGAGTGTAGACTCCTGCTGCTCTCCGACGCTCGCAGGGTAGCTGCTCGAAGGGTCGCCGATGAGCTGGCCAAGGTGCGCTGCGCAGGCAGCTCTGTGGTCGATGTTCAGGCTGAGCGGGTCTCAGGCGGTGCAGCCGATGTGGGTCGAGCGGTCAGGCTCAGGCGTCCGTGGCCTGGCTGTAGGAGCTCGTAGGCAGGAACGGAGGCTTGGGTGGCAGCTGGCTAGTAGCGGCACGGCTCCAGCAGCTCGTGGCTTGTAGCCCGTAGGAAGAACGTCAGGTGCAGTGAGCTCGTAGGGTGAACGTAGCCCGTAGGGTGAACTGGAAATAGCATAGAGAATACACAACAACCGGTCAGGAACAGGCTGTCCCTAGATCGGCTGTTATGCTTAGGAGACACAGATACTACAGACAGAACATATAGGCACACAGACAACTAGAATATGCTTACCCCCAGCGGGACAGTAGATAGGAAGTAGAATGTAGAATAATCGCGAGGTGTAGCGGCAGCGTTCCGATGTCTAGGGAAAGTGACCATTCTACAACGCGCACCCATCTTATATAGATGTAGGCCTATGACTCACAACTGCCTTTGGCTAGTGAATATGACCATATTTGGTAATATTGCGAACGATGTCTGGCTAAGCTGGCGTTAAGCGCCTGCGAGATATTATAACGCAATACGTGTAGTATTACGTTACACCTTTAAAATGCATATGTACAAAAAAGAACATTTATGTTTAACCTGTACGTTTACGTCTAAAAACAGTATGATACAATTATCATCAGCCGTGTATATTAACTGTCCCACTGTTAGGTACGGTCCTCTTCTGACTGTCAGAAGGGTAAGGCCATAGTCCACCACGCTGGCCAAGTGTGGGTTGGCAGACTTAATATGGCTTTCGTAAACATAATGTTTATAGAACTCTCAGACATGCAGGTTGCCGCACTATACTTCCCTTGACAGTTAAACAAGTGATAAATTTACAATTTAATACGCACCTAACTTCGATAAGTCATTGATGCGTGCAGTGGAGTCGATCTCAAGGTTTCATGTGCACCGCAGACGCAGTTCCAGTCTGGCTGCGCACTTAGTGTTCAGGGCGCGTCGCAAATCCTACTCCTCAGTACCCTCAGTTACACTAGCTGGTGCCATCTTGGACAGAGTTAAGTTATTCAAGTATCTGGGTCACTGGGTTTCCGAGGACCTGACGGCCAACACGGACGTAGAACGGGCACGTAAGGCGTGGGCTGTCCGTGTAATATGTTGGCCAAACATTTTACACGTCACGTGTAGCTTGTGGGTGAACTACACACAGAGCGCATACAAAGCCCTGCGTGTCCAATATAATAACTAATAGGGTGCTGTTGGGGCTGCCGTGATTTTGTAGTGCCCCAAGCAGGTTCGCACAAGGCCATACAGATGGCTTTCACGCACTAATTAGGAGCAATCACAACAGCATGCTAAGCGTGTTTGCGGATAGATGGGACTCTCCACTGCTGCGTCATCGCCTGAACTTTTCCCGCTGATCTGTCAACGGTTTCCTTTCTAAGTCCGTAAATATTTGTATTTATTTTTTGTGTATATAAGTTAGAATTATATGTTTAATTTAAATGTTAATTTTTATTTTCTCTGTCTCTCTTCCTAGCTATATATTCCACATGGTGGTGTGGTCAACTTTCCTTATGTTTTGCTTCCACTTCACTCTATCTGCGACATCCTCGTCAGCAAACATGCATTGTCTCTTGTCCTCGTGTATACCTAAAGATGCAACTACGGCTCTAGCTTGAGCATTTTTGTACTTATACTGTTCTGGATTTATATCTGAATGAGCTATTTTCTTGTTTCGTCCTCTTCAGACCCCCTTTTTTACGTAGTCGGGTTATGGTTTTGAAACTTCTTTTTTATTTAATCCTTCTACGTATCCCGATGGGGCATTTTAACTAACCGTGCAATATTTTTTACATTGTAAAAAAAAATATGTAACGCAAAGCGTCTGAGTCGCGCGAATTTGAAGTAGGTACAGCCGCGTTTCAAACTTATATTTTGACTCAAGCATTACAATATACTATATGTACATATTTGTAATGTGCTCACCAATACCCTTCTTTTATTACCAAACAAGTAATGATTAAGCAGTTTATTTTTTTAGGTTGTAATCTGAGGTATTTATACCGTAATACAAAATTTAAATAAAATTTATATAGCCTATCTTACCAGGCCATTATTACGAATCTATTGACAAAATCGGTTCAGTAGTTTAAGAGCTACGGTGGAACATACATACATACATATATACAAACATACATACATACGTACTTACATACATACATAGACTGCCAAAAAGCTTACCCTTCCTCTTGGCTTCGCCGTAGTCGAGTAAAAATGGGATGGGGCGCTTGCTCGCGCCTCCACAACTATACTACTGAGTACCTACAGCTATGGCCTAGCCGCAGCATATTATTATGTAGGTCTATTACTATGACGTGGACACTTATTTAATTGGGTTATGGTAATGGGTGTTAACCAGACTGAAAATAATGATACTATAGATAACAAACGGTACCTGCCCGTGATACTCTTATAGCATCCGTCAGCGTGGCAGGTCGCGACTCGCCAACTCACTTAATAATATTGTAATTCATTGAGTAGGTATATTGAAATAGTTAGATATTGGTTTGTGTAAAAAGTAGGTCATAAGTTATATTCCAATACATTTATAAACTTTACATTCAATTAAGGTGATTAATTATAAAGATAAAGATATATTTCTTACACAAATATACTAATCGTAATCTACTGGTACAGCTGCAAAAATCAGTTAACACCAAGACAAAAGTAAAAATTGTTTGTTCCAAATGTTTTGATGTGGTTCTGGCCGAGCGACGGTCGGTTCCAAGCCCGTAGGTACGTATTCCTGTTTATTAATTAGGAATGAATACGTGAGAGGTAGTCTGAAAGTGGGGCCCATATACGAGACGGTAAAAGGAAGCCTTATCGACATGTTAGGAGAGGAGATGATGTACATACATATGTAGGTAAACGAAGTGATGATTATGAAAGTAGACGTACAATAAGGAAGAGAGAAGTAAAACAAAAAGATGCATTGCCTGTGTGAGTTTGAAAATTATAGAGAAAGGGGTAAATGATAGTATGTCGTGCAAAGCGAAGAGCATACAGTACGGACCCGAAATAAATTGGGACAGAAAATGGTGATGATTGTATACTGTGGTGCAGCTTATTAAACAAAGAAGCATTTTAATTATTTGAAAGTTGTACTTCAATAATGTTTAAAAATATAAGGTAATTTATTGAATAATATTGCGCTTATTTACAAGCGAAGCAATTTAAAAAAGGGATAAGGGAATTTTATGCCGCGTTTCCACGCGTGCCAAGGCTCGACAAGCATCCACAAGCACAAGCGTGTAAAGAGGGCGTTTAGCTTGGCTTGCGTGAGCTTGTGGACGCTTGAACGGGATCCAGTCTAGTGTCGGTTTTTGGATACAGATCAAAGGGCGCTTGCGGCAAGCGCTTGCAACGCGTTCACACGTTGGCACGCGCTTAGTAGCCGCTGTGATCTCGCAACGAACGCACGTCTAGTTCTGTCTCAAAAGGAATGACTGGTTGAACTTCGTTTGCTTGTTTGTTCATTGGTTTTGCTTTACTTTACTTGTATTTCAAATAAAAGTAGTATAAACCAAACGTGAACGCCTCCATGGTCCAGTGGATAGCGCATGCGACTGCTATTCTATTATGAGGGGTATGTGGGACCTAGAAATTCATGGCGCAATGTGGATGTAGTATTACACCTCTGCGTACCCCATCGGGGATACAATACAGTAATAGCCGATACAAGTTCGGTGTCCGCCTTGCTTGGATGTACGTAGCATACTGACGCATTCACAAGCGTGTAAACGACCATAGATAATATACTTATATGGAAATAAACGACTTCCAAAGGCCAAGCGAGATTTGTGAACGCTTGGGGCTTGTAGATGCTTGTCGAGCCTTATCAAGCGTGGAAACGCGGCATTACGTTTTGTTACTTTTTATTCGTCGTTATAGTTTCTACCTACCAATTTAATTTTATTATAAATATGTGAGTTTGACTTTATAAATACAAAGAGTTTAAAATTACATTCCTAAGAAATATCACTTTTCATGAAAATGAAAAACATGAAAAACATAAGACACAACATCGTGATAAGTGATATCATTCTGAATTAAACATTAAATTAGGTAAACTTTTGATTTCTAGACTAATAACTGGCAAAAAATTGTATTATATTTGTTCAGCAATATTTTTCTTGCATCCTAAATGTCAGTGTATCTACTAAAACATATCTTATGATATCAGTATTCACGAGAATTACTGCATGTGTGGTGTAAGCGAATATAACATACAATCTTACACAGACAGACAGACATAATAGTGCACCTCCTGCCATGCACCACACACTTTTCGTAGTTAAGTTCGCAGTACATTTTTAATTATCGCCTGCCCCGTGCCTCGGAGAGGACGTTAAACCGTTGGTCCCGGCTGTCATGAAGATCTTTGACAGCCGTTACAGGGAGTCAGTGCCATCAAATAAACTGATACTGGTATAAACCATAAGAATATCGCTATCCCTTTGGGTTGCGGAGGTCAGACGGCAGTCGCTCTGTGGAAAAGTTGATATTCTGTCATAACTGGTTAGACCAGTAAGCACCTCGGGCTCTAAGGAGTGTAAGTCTTGGATGCAACCGGGATAACGCTAGGGCGATGATGATGAATAGTGCACCTAGCATATTGATGAAACTTACAGTTTTCTCAAAATATTTTCTCATTTTGTTATACCTACTTATTAAAGAAAAGTGTGCAGCATGACTATTTAAAATTAAATTTGTTGTAAGTACAATTATAGTCAAAAGTCTTTTTAAAAGAAATAGAAAATAAATAAAACTATAAATATCTACTGAAAAGCTGTCACTTTGAAGTTGTATCAGTGTTGTACCGGATGCCCAGAATTATTGCATGCTAATAGTGATGGAAGACATCATGAAGACGAGGTGTCATTACACTTATTAATGCGCTCTTAGTGTCAGACGCACAGAGTGATATTTTCGCAGATGAATGGAAGAAGATATCGTGGATGTGCATGGAGTTCTGTGAGATGTCTGTGAGTTAGTTGTGTCCTTAATTAGTGTAGGTGGCTTCCGGCCGTACTAATTAAGTAAAATCTAAATAAATAAATGACGTCTTCCACGTATGAGAGTTGTCCGTTATTTCCTGGAAAGAAATATGATGTCTTTCAATCGGCACCTGGCCAGCGTGATAGAATATACTTAACGCTTCTCATAATAAGAAGAGACCTTTGCTCAGCAGTGAGAGAGATTAAAAGAAAATAAGGTTGACTATAACCCAATATTCGCACCTTAGGTTAGTAGTATCTTGACTTGATTGTACGGCTGGCGTAATGGTGTTGTGGGTTCGATACCCACACGAGATAGCACATTGTGTGATTTATAAATTGTTGTTTTGAGTCTAGGGTGTTCATTGTGTCCGTTAGTTTTATGTTTGTAAAGTCCTCCGCGACACAGGATGTAGGGCTAGCGCGGGCGTTGTCTGTAAAACATTTATTCAATAAAATAATTTAGAAATACTTAGTGATAGGTTTAAGTTTACATCTGCTTACGTCGGATTTGAGTATACAAGTATCAAAGTTTAGAAATATATTGAATTGATTCATACATAACTGACACGATTGCAAAATATATCAATATAGTGACAATGAGTAGATTCTTATATGTACTAATAAAGTGCACGCCTTACCCCGGAAGACATATCCCTGATAGATACCCATGGTCCAATATTTATGACCTGACATGAGCCGTTGCGAGAATAAGGTTGAATTAATTCCATAAGGTGACGCATATATTACTGTCATTACATCATTATATCAGCTGAAAGACGTCCACTGCTGGACATAGGCTATGCCAAGGCTCTCCATATAAAGACCGATCCTGAGCAATTCGCATCCATTTGCTACCCACAATCCCAACACGATCGTCCATCAGTCCATCTTCAGGGAGGCCTACCTCTGCTACGACGTCCGGTGCATGGCAGCCACTCCGGAACCTTTCTGCTCCAACGGCCAGCGGTTCTTCTGGCAATGGGCTTTGCCCACTACCATTTCAGCTTTACTATTCGGAGAGCTATGTCGGTGATTTTTTTTCGTCTGCGCACCTCCTCATTTCCGATTCGATCTCGCAAGGAAACTACGGGCATAGCTGTCTCCATCGCCCTCTGAGTGACTTTGAGCTTTCTAATGAGGCCCATAGTGAGCGGCCAAGCTTCTGTTTCATATGACAACACTGGCAACTCACACTGGTCAAAGATTTTTATTCTGAGATACTGCGGGATCTCGGACCTGAAGATATGCCGAAGTTTTCCGAATGCTGCCCAACCGAGTTGGATTCGCCGATTGACCTCTTTTTCGAATTCGGATCAACCTAACTGAATCATTTGTCCTAGATAAGTATATATACTTCTCAACAACTTCGAGTTTAGAGTTCCCAAACTGGATAGGAGCAGGTACGACATGGGCGTTAGACATGACATTCGTCTTGGCCATGTTCATCTTAAGACCTACTGGTTGAGAGACGCTACAGAGGCCACAGAGCATTGTGCACAGGTCTTCCGTGGTCTCAGCCACGACTACGATATCGTTCGCGAATCGATGATGGACGTACCTACGTATGTCGATGCCAAGTTCTTCCTAGTCCAAAGGCTTGCAAACGTCTTCCAGCGCAGCGGGTGAATAGATTCGGAGATATGACATCTCCCTGCCTTACCCTTCACCGTAGTCGAATAGATTTGGAGCTCTGGTCCTGGAGGCGGACTGACATGGTGGCGTATGCATACAAACACTTCAGCACTTCGACGTATTGATAGTAGGTCTGGAACCATTGGAGAGACTGCAGCACTGCCCAGATTTCGATCGAACACAACACCGTATCGTAATAGGTAAGTAGGCAACGAAGCAAATTACATCATGCGGCAGACACGGAAAACTTGACATAAAACCTATGCCATATCGTCTAGTCAGCATATTATAAACGCCTTAATCTTCCTATTGCCCCATAGAGCCGTTTTATCACTAATTATGAGAGGCTTAAGCAGCAGAAGACTTCAAAAGGCTGATGATAATTTTTATAAGAGCTAGAAGCATGTGCCAGCTATGATTTTAAGAATGAGAAAGATGAGACGGGTATGGTTTAAATTTTGTTATTAGATCTGTAAATTCCACCACGCGGAGAAAATATGAACAAATACCATTTCAAATAACTGATCTAAAGAATAAGGAAGATATTCTTACACTAAACCACAGATTATACTTAGATGCTATAATCTGCGCACTAAACGGATAGTTTATAATATGGTAAAATAACAAGCACCTATTTATAATCATACCTATGCACCTACTCATTTTTTAATTCATTCATTGTCTATTCATTCGCCACGTATCCACCAACGGTGAGCAAAGAAGCAATCTAATAGAAAATAACTCTCTATTTTCTTAGTCTTACTAAGCGTAGTATATTCTTTAATAAACTTAGTCCTTACTAGCAAGTTTCTAAAGAGAAAGCAGCCTTATGTATCTTGGCCTTGAACTTGCCCTTGTACCTAGGCTAGGACATTAGCATTCAAGTTGATTCATGTTACAGCGCCATCTCTGATGATTTACGAATAACTGATAGTGGTTATAACTACTACTTTATTAATAAAACATTGTTATTTCTATTAATGCAATAAGCTTGAAAATATTACATGTAAGATTAACAGTAATTACTACTTTTCTATTCACTTTTCTATTTCTTTTATGCATTTATTGTAATTTAAGCTACTTCGTTGTCGAATAGCTTCAATTCACAATTACTAGATGGCACTTTATGTAAACTTTTATTATGACCTGATAGATGGCGTTACAGTCGTTTATAGCCTCTATGCAACTGCAAAATAAAGTTTGTGATAAGTTTATAAAGTTTATCGTCGTACCATTTTTGAGCTGAAACTCGATGTAAGTACATAAATCATGTCAGTGACTTGTTCGGGATATCTTTTTAACCGAATAGCAACATAATAACTGCCTTTTATAGAATTTTGTTGCAAACCACATTGTTTATTTACAAAACGCACACTCAATAATATTCTAAAGGAAGTTGATGAATTAAAAATGCCTAATATTTACTCTTTAGCTACGAAATACGAATAAGTGAGCTGTTGTTTATATACTTATTTGCGATAAATTTTAGTAGGCATTCTCATTATTTTGAAATATTAAACTAATTTAATGTCAATCTCAGGAGTGTTACGCTTACCTAAGTAAGGTACCTATGCTCACTTAAACTAACAGGTATGTAACACTGATTTTACAAATTTCTACATAGTAGCATACTTTTAAAGTCACTCGTGGTTGGAATCAAATTTTCCAAAACCCAGGCCAAAAGATAAATAAATAATTAGGTTTACTAAACCTTAAACTAATATCCATTTGAAAATGTTTTTTTACCCTCAAATACCAAAGGAATATTTATTTCTCTAATAGGCAAGAAAAAGAGATGGAGCTAGAGTGCTCTCACTCACCGATAGAATTCTAACAGTAAAAATTCAGGTACCTACCTACCTACAGTACTTAAATCCTCTATGAGAAGGTCTTCCAGAAGATATGGTGTGTTATCTATGAGACATGTTGACACGGTAATGTAAACTCCATATCACACTTTGAAACGGTGTATGAAGCTTAGGATTCTATCGCCGTGCTCTTCTCCCAAACCTTACAATAAGCATATAGTTGGTGCCACGAGAAGATAGACTTTTTGTAAACAAACATTCAGGGCTTCACAACCTTTTTTGAAACAGTTGTGTTTTAGATTTTATACTTTTTGAACAGTCTTTTTTTTCAATGCCTAATTATGTCACTATGTTTTTAAATTTATATTGTTAAATTTTACTGAAATAAAAATATTTGATTTTGTGTTTGAAAGGTCTTCATCCTCCTAGCGTTTATCCCAGTTAGAACCCGTGATCCGTTTTCTAGTCTAACCGGATTTGACTGAATATTAGCTTTTCCACAGAGCGACTGCCTGTCGGACCTCCGCAACCCAAAGGGCTAGTATTCCATGGTTTAGACTAGTGTCAGTTTATTTATAGGTACTGACTTCCTATAACGACTGTCACTGTTGTGTTTGAATGGTCTAATGTTCATAAATTTACTGATTTTTTTGTCGTTTCACACGTAATTTATTCTGTAAATTAAGGAAAAATAGACTACCATGTATGTTAATGATAGAGTACATACATGTTACTCTATTATTGACACGATTTTTTTGTATATCATAGACAATAAATAATTTGCTCAAAGCAGCATACATATCCTAAAATATTAAATGATTGTCCAAAAATGAATAATAGGTATTACAGACAACTAGGTAGTACATTGCATAAAAATTTCTAAGCATGGAGATTTTACGTTGTCTGTGAATGAAATCGTCAGAATGAACTTAAACAAAATCCATAAAAAATTACGGTTGTCTGAAATCGCAATTTCTTTTTTAGGTATAAATAATTTTCCATTATCTGCACTCGCTTTTTTGACATGCCGGAAGCGGGAAGAGCGTTGCGATCCTATAAACTTGTATTTAACTTTACATTTACCCCTTCCTGATAACTAAAAATAAATTTTGTCCTCTGATAAATGCATGTTAAGCCCAATAATGTAACATTTCAATGAACTAACGCCAAATGTTGACATTCTAGGCGTCAGTACCTCAAAACATTAAAGGATCCTGTTGCGCATAATATCGATAAAAACCCGATCCATTGGCACATTAGTTTCCAATGACACGTATCTATGTACCGTTGAGCTCATTGGATTTGACATTATTTGTTTTTGACAGAACTATCGCTAAGTCACTTAGTAGAAATTCTTTGTTAACAAAAAGTCTATGTTCTTGTGGCACGGACTTTAGTTTATTTTGTTGCCTTTTAGGTAAGAAAAAGGCAGCGCTCTTGCTTACCGAACGGATGAAAACAGTAAGAACACTGTTACTTTCTTTTTTTTCGTTCGGAAGGGGTCTGTCGACATCAGTGTAATTTGCGATACATTTAGAAAAGAGTGTCATGCCACATTTACACATTCGTGCGAATAACGAACCGAATGACGAGGCGAATAACGAACACGCATATGTAAACACTGCATTCGCTATTCGCCTCATGATTCGCTTCGTGATTCGCGTGTTCACGTTGAGAGCGGTTTTTCGGACGCGAATCAAAGGGCGCGAATGGCGAACACGAACTTACTGTTTACACATGGTTCGTCTGCATTCAGTTGACAGCTAGCGCCCGACCCAACCGGACGTGTTGTCAAAATGGAGTGGAGTGAAGCGCGAATTATAGAATTCCTTTAACTATTTCAAAAAGAAGAGCTCATTTGGAACCCAAAACATCAGAAAGATAAACGGTGCTTGGAACCATATGTCTGCTAGTATGGGGTTGACATTAAGCACATTAAATATAAAAAAATCATACTTTGGCTAACAAAATTGATTATCAACAAACAAAGTAAAAGATATGACTGCCTCGTTCGTCTCGCGGCATAAATGTGCGCGTGGGATTGGGAGGCCTCGGGTTCGATTCTCGGGTCTGGCAAAGTGTTATTGGGTTTTTCCATTAGGAAATTCTCAGTAGCAGCACGGAGTCTGGTAATGTGCCCGGTACGGCAATAGGCCCGCCCCCTATTACGTGGGACCTAAAAATTCATGGCGAAATGTGGGTGTAATATTACACCTCTGCCTACCCCTTCGGGGATACAGGCGTGAGTCTATAAATAAAAAAAAAATGAATTATTTATATGAGTAATTCTCAAAGTAATTTAATAATTTACATGCTCAAAAAAGAAATCATCTGTGACGATAGCTTTTTTTTTACTTTTTACACAGGATACCTAATCTAATATATAAAATTCTCGTGTCACAGTTTTCGTTCCCATACTCCTCCGAAACGGCTTGACCGATTTTGATGAAATTTTTTGTGCTTATCCGGTATCTATGAGAATCGGCCAACATCTATTTATCAAAAAAAAAAAAATGTTGCAAAACAACGTTTGCCGGGTCAGCTAGTAAATATATAATTTCATTAAATATAGCGCGCACGCTGCGATTATTTTCACGTCCTCCATGTTCGTGTGCGAATTTCAAAATGATTCACTCCGCGAATGTGTGAACAGTAGTTCGCGATAGCATTCGTTTACGAATGTTTCGACGAATATTCGTGGAGTGTCGAGGCGAATGACGAACACGCATGTGTAAATGCGGTATAAGGATTACGTACTATTTATTTAGCGTGGTAGTTAGTAAGCTGTTTCATCGTGGACAGTGTGGTCGTGCTCGTCTGCTACTTTATAGAAAGTAACGTAATAAGCAATTTTTGATAGACTGCCCTTTGAGAACTATATTGCGCAACTCTAAAGACTAGTTTACCAATTGAACTAATCAAACTAATCAGACGCAGATAAGCTATTCAATCACAAAGCCAAAATACTTATGTCCTGATATTGCGAACTCTTTAACTTTCAGCATAGTCACTGTAAAAGTGTGCTGAAATTATAGGCAATATAAGACAAAATTACTTAAATACCTACCTCATTTCAAAACTATTTGCAAGACACTTCCCAAATATACAAACTAATAAGTAAATGTTTTAAAACTTTTGTGGTCACTAATATTAGTTAGGGACCTATTACTACCAAAAGATGATTAGTATTTAGTACCTATTATCTACCAAAAGATGATTTGGTAGATAATAGGTACTAAATACTTATAATAATTTTAAAACCCACTATTTTTAAATGAGTTGTAACTCTATCCTATCATATCGATAAACTTAATAAACATTAATGGATTTCAGGTCAAAGAAAAGACATAAAAGTCTCTAAACGTTTGTCGTATAGATGACGAGCGATCAGGTGCAGGCGGCGCAACATCAATCACCTAGGTAATCTTTGAAATAGACTTATTTTTCGTAGGTATCAACTAGCTTATGATAATATTGCCTGGCTTCCATGGCAACCTGCACAACTCTCAAAGTTTGGAAGCTGGCGTAGCACGGTATAAATAGGGTTCTATCTAAGCTGTTAAAGCTTTATCAAGACTTATTAAACCTAAAATTAGTTTGTTTACTGAGTTCTAGTTTGGTCACATTGATGTATGCACTTTGAAGTATGATAAAATAAGCTGGATAGGTACTCATGGCTTCCTAGAGATTAACACAAAAGTTTTGCGTTGTTTTGAGTCCGCCTCGTATTACTCGTACTTCTTTAAAGTAACTTAATATAATATTATACAAAACGTTCTTTTGTCGACATACTTAGCGTTCAATAAAAATGTTTCCTATTGAGCACTGATTATCAGTAATAGCTTTCAGCATTTTTATTGCTATTAGTTATTTCTTGTCAATAATAATATGACACATCGAGCCCATAACCGGAATTCGAAACTCTAGTAGTAGCGTAATACACGCTTCTACAGTAGGCCCCAAATACAATGCAAGGTTGAAGCCTAATAATAATAATATTTATTTATTTCAAGTAATAAAAGTCAAGTGTTAGTAACAATATGCTATACCGTATGTTAGTATTCCTATATTCTAAACACTTAGCCTAAAACCATGAATATATGTGAATTACTGCCACCCGTCTATCATGGAGGTGGACAGATTGCAGCAGCGATTCATATATAAACAATCGAGTCTGCTCGCCACACAGCACAGGCACACTAATGAACGACTCCCGAATTGTAAAGACCGCAGTGTAATCGACTTCCCTTAGCGGCTGGGTTCACGCATTTTCCCGAATGTGGCATGGTGTGCGTGACTCCACCGAACATAGGTCCTTAAGCGGACGTTATTATAATATAACTAGCTTTTGCCCGCGGCTTCGCTCGCGTAAATTCGGGGTTCTCTAGTTATAGTATATCATCTATCTTCGGGTTAACACAAATCTCCTTTATTGGGCGGATACTTCTATAATTGTCGTTTTAATTGTTAACTGCAAAAAGTATTTACACATATAAACTACGTGCTAAGACTTAATAGTACTCAAAATATTATCCCAAGGAGTTGCTCCTTGTGTTATCCGGTATTAGTGACGTTTCGCTAGAGTGAACAATATGGCGACTGCGATTTGTCTTTCAGAACCATTAGAATTTACCAAAATACTCGACAATCCGAATGTTTTGCGCATATATGTTGTCGACTCGAAATCTTTATTGTTTAATGTTTTATTATTCAGGTAAGGTTTCGATCGAGTTTACCGTACCCCTTGACGAAATTAGATTTGACACTGCGATGGTAGCGCAGTTCGTCGGTTCCAATGTGAAACATTCCAAAATCAACAACTGCTTACAAATTAAAAATTAACTAAAAAATCATTTTCTAGCGGGCTAAATTGTGAATCTAAACCATTCTCTAGTCCCATTGAACACACTCAAAAAATTTCATCAAATTCGGTCCAGTCGCTTAGGAGGAGTTCAGTGACATACACACGCACACAAGAAATATATATATATAAAGATAATTTCGCCAACGACCGGAAATGCGATTGGTGAAAAGAGTGCGACGTTCTCTCTCCTGTTTTACCGTATCTTTGCTCAGAATAGCCGCCTCGTAGAAGGCAATGTATTAATGTCCGAAGCCTGGGTACATCCAAACCAGCCCCGGCTATCAAATTGTGGCAGGGGTTTACCAACGCTAGGATAATCTGCATTGCTTGACACCCTTAAAAGAAGTGCAACTCGCAGCAACCAATTGTAACTGAGGTGCCACAAGAGCAGATTGAGGACCGTTACCGGTGGATCACCGCACTACATCTCCGGATAACACACACGAACACGATTGACTTTTTATTACCATAACCATAGTCAAAAGTCAACCAGGATTCTCCGTGTATTCCGTTAACACACTGGTTTCAAATTAAAAGTTTACGATAATAATGTTTAGAACTTAAGATTCTTGAGCTGTACCTATACGACAAAAATTATGTTTATATGTATTATAAAATCTGCATTATCTGTTTAGTATAAGTTTGCTTTTCCATATATGCTAGAAGCTGGCAATGGCGTCAGGTGGTAAATGGTCTTGGTTGCTCATGGATTTTGCTAAGATGCTGGGTATTTACACACAGCTAAGTTGGTGCCAATCGTAAAAAAAAACTTTTTAGGCCTCATTTCAATAAAGAGGGACAAGTCATAGGGCACAGGAAACGCCGTGGCGTGTAGTTCATTCCAAACCATGCACATACAGTCGTAAATGCGAGATGTAATTATTGTCCGGAGGATGTAATACCGACCGGTTAATTATTGACATTAACAGTACCAGTACCAGTATTTATAAAATACTAAGCTTGTGTTGCAAACTGTTACACCTATTTATATCTTGAAGGGGCGAGAAATTATCTTGCATTTAGTTGTTCTACCTTTAAGATATCACCACCAAAAGAAAGGCCGACGGCCTTCTTTGAGCCTGAAACCACAATGCACGTCACCGTCCATGGCCATAATTATTAGCTATGCAACTGGGCATAAATAGAAGAAGTGTGAATTTAAAAAGATTCCAACTTAACTTATCTCAGCAAACATCATCAGACTCATTCGATAGTCATTCATAATAGTTCAGGTAAGTTAGGTAATCTTTGCAGATTTTTGGTTTTGGTTTATTATGGTAATTGCTCGTTGTAGTATTCACATTCGAGCGCTTTCCTGATTCTTCGGATACGTAAAGGTATCAAGATAAGGATGGTTAAGCCAGGCTTGCTATAAACTTCGACACCAGACCTGTCCAAGTACGACACAAAAAAAAAATTTAAGGGCCATACCCGTCTATTAGTGATTAATAATATCGCAGAAAACTTTACAACCATTTATATAAGGGACTCAAAGACTGGAAACAATAGCTTTTGGATCACACAAGGGGCAACCCCATGTCGGGATCGACCGCACAAGACGGGGCGCAGTATTCAACAGCAAGGCGATTCCTCATTAAGTGGACTGGATATTCTTCGAGCAAAGATTTAGATCTTTATATCCACCCCGTGACATTTATATACAGAAACAGCTTCTGTAAACAATTTAGCCTTTTAACTTTCACCTAACGACACTATAGTTTAGAAGCACGACTAGAAAATCCGTCCTCATATTTCCGAACACTACGTAATAACCAAACCTCTGTTGGTAAACATTCATATTTCAAAACCTCGCGTGTCCATCATTCCATTTGCAATATTCTGCTTACATAATTGCAGCTCTCCGTACAACTTAAATATGTAGAGACGTATTTAATGAACACAAATCAGCCGCTGTGAACTGTAAACATGTTATTCAGATATTAATTAAACGCTGACATTGAAATTCACTATTAAATGAACTTGAGTTAAACTTGACCCAGAAATTTGTACTGCAATGTACCTATCATTAATATTTCATTTAAGTTTTACTAGGTGTTCGGGAGCATTCTTAGTTGAGTAACGCTTGATTAAATGTTAAACTGCTTTCATCTGCAAGGTTCTAATCGCAAACCTGATGAAATGTCATTAAATTTTCAGATTTTTGTAACCTATAGCAGCCCATCCCTGTTGCTAGAAACATGCGGTAGGATGATGATAAATATTAATGGTGTGGAAGAATCATCTCCATTATTCCCTCGCTCCACGTACTGATTTTGAGCGTTAGTGAGTGAGCCAAGCACTGATTGGCAAAATGGAAAACTACTCTGCTTAAGGAAGACTTTTCTGGTGAAAGTACTCGCCTACCAATGCGTGTAATAAAAACATAATTACCTGTGTTAAGCAGCCACTGGCAACTGCAGGCAAACTATCAACAATTTATTATGTTCCTGCAGTGCAGGGCACGGTTTCCCAGCTCCTCAAAAATATTTTGTGCCGTCAGCTAGTTTTCTATAGTAAACACTAGCAAACACAGCAGTTTCTACTGAAATCATTAACACATGAATGTTGTTGTTAAAAGAGTCTTTAGATTGCGCTATCCACGTTAAACAGAAAGTTAAAAAGCTCACAATTATACGACAAGTGGTTTGCTGTTCAGTATGATTAATCAGTTGGTAAAAGTAAAACTCAAACAGTTTGATACAATATTTATTTTGCCATATTGCTCAAAGCACAACGTTTTGCTGTTCCTTTCAAATACGAAATAAAAAGGAGAATCGTTGCTTTGATGGCTTATAAGAAAAAAAGGAGACTAAAGAACGCGTGGAGGTATACATTTTCTACCTTTGGTGCTGAATGAGATTAGAGACTGTATTGTAAAGAAAATAAAATATCCTGTACATTCTGTACAACTCGTCTACTTCGTCCACGAGACAAAGTAATTGTAAGCAAACAAATGGCGCTTTTACGCGATAGACTCTTGTGGAATATACCTTGAACAGTTCAGTTTCATTTTGATGCTTTATTTTATAGAGACTTTCTAGTGCGCTTTCTACGCGTTCAAAGGTTAACCTCTTTTGTTGACTGACCTTTGGTGGCTTTTTACTGTGCTTTTAGTTTAATAATATAAAATTGTTACGTCGTAAAAGAAACGATCTTTTAACGGAAAGCAAAGGGGTAGTCGAGAGTAGTTGCTAACGTATTGTCCTCTAACTGTATGAAAGAAAACTTTAGGCGCAAAGCTTAGAAGTTATTGGCATATTGAAGTTTCTTGGCGTGAGATTTCATGCTTGGAAGATACACTCTTCGAGGTAAATATTGCTTTTTACGATGATTGTTTTCAAAGCTCTATGCCAGCGGAACTATCTACAAATGTGGAAGTGGGCCGTTGTTGTTTGTTGATGTCTAGAAGTATCGTTGTCGCCATGTATGAGAAAAAGTTATGCTATATTGCCATACGGTTATTCTTGGCTGAAAGCTTGTCAAGAAATTCTAAACAAGACTAGACTAATAAAAGTAATGATAAATATGTTGCTTAATAGATCATTGTCTTATATCTGGGAAATAAAAGATTAACAAAAGTGGTTGATTGACAATCCAATACCAACGCAAATGGCAAAGTCATCGTAAAAGGAAAGCTCGTTTTGAAAATATTTAAGATTACAAGAACTATTTGATCAATATGTTTAAACTGACTGGACAGGTGAAGGCTATAGAAATATTCGCCGATTTGTTTAATGAGTGAGATTGGCTCGAAGTTCAATTACACTCTTCATTACTTTGTGGGCACTGACTTGGGCTATTTCGTCCATATGTTACAGAATGAGTTTTTTTAGAGTGTATTGTGAATACCAATTAATTCACAATGCACTCTAAGAAACCTCATTCTTAACCTTGACCCAGAATCGGCCTACTATCAGATAGATGATAAAAATATAATTTAATGGTGCACCTGAAATTGTTCAAGGTCCGACTATAAGCGCATTAAACTCTACAATACTGCGTCGTCTATACCGATCAGCTGTTACAAGTTGGAACTAGTTCACGGTCAGTAAAGTGTAAATACATCCTGAATTTCTACAGCGGCAAGAAAAATGTTTGTTAAATGTCGCTTTAAAATTTCTGTGATTGATACTACAGTTTACTGTTGGTAGTTTACTTTGTAGAATGAAATTCGTTATGTTTACTAACGTGAAAATTTACCAAAGTCATGATCAACGTCCAGATAAAGTTTGTTTTAATTGAGTTTGAACACAGCGAATGCACGATGTTCACATTTTATGTTTGCTTTCATAGTTTGCCTTTCGTTTCCATTTGTAGCTACTGGTGTAGCGAATACATGAATAATTAATTCAATGCTTTGCATTTTAATATTTAGCATTTATTTCGGTAGCTATGTTAACCTGTGCTGCAACTGAGTATTATGTATCTGAAAAGTTCAAGTACGCTCGGTGCGAGCCGGGAATTATAGGTAATAAAAAGTGAATGTATGATGTGAACAGTATACGACCGAATATTTATGTTCATATTTTACAAATATTTAAGACAGTGACAGCCCCGTGGAGATGCCAACAGACGGAAGGTGCCATGCTGAATGTATCAGTATGAAAACCACGCGACGCGCGCGCATAACGGGCTTTTTGACGTAATGTCATCCAGAGAGCTGTCTATTCATTCGTTGTCTATTACGGCCCGGTCACGGTCTACAGCGACGGGCGGCGCGGCGAGCGTTTTTGATGTACATGGCGCGTTTAGATGTATATGCGCATAGACGACGTCAAGACGTCGCGGCGTCGGCTGTAAAAACTGCAGCACAAGAAAAGTGTCCCTGGGCTGCTTTCTCCATTTAGGGGCGGCATTTCTAGCGAGTACACAAAGGCTGCACGGAAAAGAGCAATCACGAGTACTGCGCGCTTTTGCTATGTTTTAGTCCACATACTCTAACGGTGGAGGAACCATGAGGAGGTGGAGAGAATGTATCTATGTGGCATCTTACAGTCTAAAACACATGGAAGTCGCTCTGCGAAAAAAACTAATATAATGTCAAGTCTGGTTGGTCTAGTAAGAAAATCCCGAATAAGTCTTGAAAAATCGGGATATCGCTCAAGGTAATGATAAAATATTTTCATAAGAGAGCTTTCAATTGGAGTTTATTTCGAAATGCATTTGCGATGTATAACATGTTCTTCACGCTATTAGAATATGTAAATGGTTTGTTTACGTGTTGCGTGTTTCTATATTGAGCAGAGCATAATTATTATTGTGCTTGCGTGTATTTTAGTGTTCAGAATCCATTCATCATGATATATCATTATCATCATACCCAGATTTAGCTTGAAATGCCAATTTACCTCGAGTAACACAAACCTCTACGGTTTCAATATTTCGAATAAAAATACCCATGCGCAACATGTAGTTCGGATTGCTTAGGTAGATAAGTAATTCATCTTGATGTATTCTCTGTTTTGCTTTCGGTATTGTATTTTTTCATTAAAGTAAATCAAATTATTTCCAAAATAACAAAGCCATTATAACATGCAGATGAGAAATACTATGTTTTATTATCTCGGGTATGGACAATTCTGTATGATTTTTATTTTCAGTTCGCAATTAGAGATATAATGTACTCTGACTTTGCATACCTACTCACATACCATAATGCCTAACTAAAAGGTGACCAGGGCCACGGGTCACCTTTGGCAGATGTTTTTCATTCATATAAGTTTTCTTTGCATTGGAAACTTGGTTATAAAAAGATTAAAAAATATTCATTTTATCGCTTAGTGTATCCATTCTCTCTTATTTCGTATAAATAATAAGTACTTTAAAAACAACATAGCGAAGGTCTATTTCATTGGAAACTTGTGGCACCAAGAGATTTTACGTTAGTCACTCCGTGCATCCATGTTTACTCGCGTCATCGAATTATTACTTTAAAGGCAGCCGGGCAGATTTATTAGACTAGAAACGTGTGGGACCAAGAGATTTTACATTTGGCACTCCGTGCATCCATGTTTACTCGCGTCATAGAATTATTACTAGAAAGGCAGCCCGGCAGATTTATTAGACTAGAAACGTGTGGGACCAAGAGATTTTACATTAGTCACTCCGTGCGTCCATGTTTACTTGCGTCATAGAATTATTACTTTAAAGGCAGCCGGGCAGATTTATTAGACTAGAAACTTGTGGGACTAAGAGATTTTACATTTGTCACTCCGTGCATCCATGTTTACTCGCAGCATAGAATTATTACTTTAAAGGCAACCGGGCAGATTTATTAGACTAGAAACGTGTGGGACCAAGATTTTACATTTGTCGCTCAGTGTATCCATGCTCTGTCGAGTCATAGGTAGAGTTTATTACATTAGGAGCGGCACGGTGACGGCATATTTCACCAGAAGCTCGTGGAGCCAGGAGATTATAAATTTATCGCTCGGTGCATGCTCCCTCGTGTCATAGAGTTATTTCTTTAGGGTCAGCACGGCGAAATCTTTTTTGAATCGTAACTTATCGAACCGCAAGCACTTAGTGCGTCAATTTTCTCTCGCGATGCTAATTTACTACTATAGAAGCAGCATCCATTTTCCCTCTTTAAAATATGCATAGCTGGAAATCGACTAGCGCGTAATACTATTAAGGGAACGTTTTAGTTATGGCTGTGAAAGAATGAATAGAAAATCATTATTTCTCAGTATAAACAGCATCCATAAATTAACTAGCCGATAGAACAAAATTGTACCATTCCCTTTCATTAAGTCGTAAGATAGTAAAATGCAAGGAGCTTTAAGTCTATTTGACAGTGGAGCAGTTTGTTAACTTTTATCAGTTAAGCTATGTATGTAAGGCCGTCGGTCCCGGCTTCAATAAAGATATTTGAGTGAATTAACTGCACACAGTAAGAACCCATCTAGTAGAAGTTGTCTTAGCAGTTTGTCGAAGTTTAGTTTTCGACACCGAGTGCCTGAGCTTGCCTTCAGGCAGATTTGGTAAGACGCGGCTGAAATACAGACAAATACCTTTCGTCTTTATTTTAAATAAAGTGTTTGTGCAATGTACCAAATAAGAGAGGCACTCTATTAATAAAAGGTTAAGAAAAGAAATATCCTAGGTAGCGTGTACCTAATGACTTGCTCGAGGATTGAATAGAGCGTGATCATAGACTAGCGATCATATCCACCAAAGAATACCATAGTTTCTTCACGTAGATCTTATTGTGTCACCAGACATATGACTAATTGAACTGCGGAGCAGCGTGAATATTTTCTTACCTGACATTGTAATGACATAAGAGCTACAGCCTATACATACTAACATTCTTGACTAGTATCTTACACGTATCTACCTGAAATATATAATATGTCAAATCTTTTAAGTCTACCGCAAACCAGCGTTGTGTTTCAACTGCAATATATTGCAACTGGTGCAGATGCTCTTTACTTTGACTTCTGTGAATGCGTCGTTTACACTTAGAATTTCATGTGAATCAAGAGTCACTTTTCATTATTAACGAGAGCATATTTTACATTTAATTTATTATAATACTATCGGACATTAGAACGCCACGAAGCTCAATGGTGCACCACCATTTATGTTCGAATTTTATTCAAAACATTTAATATAAAATATGATAAGACGAAGAATTCATAATTGCATCATTGGCGTATAGATGTGTAGAACCATTACATTGCTGCATTCGTTGAGCCACCTAACTACACACTCTTACTAAGTCGGTAAACGGCACTCTCTATTGAACCACATAACCTCAGCAATAATCAGAGCTTTGAAAGTGTCAATCCATGTCGACGGCATTAACCTAAAATCTATTAATGCTAGGTGCTTTGGTTTAATATTTAGCCAAACACATCATGCCTTCATACATAGCAAATGAGGTGTGAATAATTCAAATAAATTTCAATATGTATTAGTAAGTAATTACAATATTGTACCTTTGAGAAGTCCGTCACTAGTCTTATCCAGGATGTTTGTATCATCACTACATAGTATAAAACAAAGTCTGTCTTTTGTCTGTCTGTCCCTATGTATGCTTAAATCTTAAAAACTACGCAACAGATTTTAATGCGGTTTTTATAATAGATAGAATGATTCAAGAGGAAGGGTTATATGTAGATATAATTGACGCGGGCGAAGCCGCTGGCGACGTCTAGTATATTATAAGTTAGGTTATATTATGAAAAGAGTTATGAGTGTAGAGGAAGCGCATGAGGTTTATAAGGACAGAAGCAAGTAGCATTCTGTTTTCTCTGCCTACCGCAACAGGAAAAAGGCGTGACTATACATATGTAATAATATTTATGCACGTATCTATAAGTCAAGGTATCATTCCATATTGCAAACTGCTTATCTTTGTCAGTTTTATATAAGCATTTGCCGTAACAGACATACATATATAAAGAATCCATCAGTGTCCTTTTTAGAGTTTTTAAGTAACTCATCGCTAGATGGCGTTAAGGCATACTAAGTTATGTACTGTCCTAAGAGTCGCATACTGACAGAATTAGGTCGACATCTGCTCCGTTCTTCTTTAACTTGATTATAGTGTTTATAAGCAATATACTATAAAGAAACCTAATAACCAAGTAAATAGTATGCTGCTTAAGCGGAATTAAGTATTAATCCTCTTGACTCAGTAAGCGAACTGATTATTGTTACATTGGAAGCTAGGTACATCAACAATGTCTGGAACTAAAGAAAATATTTTGTTGTTTGGCTAATCCAAGGAATAGTAAAACAATATAAATTTCATGATGATCTCAAATTTATAAAGCTGTTGTTCATTGTAGGTTTACTTTGTTACCCAAAAAAAGCTATTAGGTATTGCTTACCTTACTGCACTTAGTAAACCCACTAGATTTGATTATAGAAGCTAAATACAATTAATCCGATTGTTATACATATTAGTGGACTAAGTGCTATCCCAATGAGCAATTGTAATAATTGCTTGCCCGTACTACACGCGCAAGTAGGTATAATCAAACAAATCCGTGGTCAATCAATTAAAAAAAAATCCTTTTGCTCGCTCATAGAGTCGAGGCACACGCACAATAATACAAAACAACACCCCATATTACGTTTGACTAGGGAACGGGGATGGACGCAACCATGTCTTGCTAAGCGATTTTCGCCTTTATGATAGATACTAGCGTCAAGTTTGTCCATTGTACCTTTAGTCCGATTTCACTACTCATATACTGTAATTTTATAAGTTTTATATACTTTTATTTAATTACTCTGTCCTATTTTGTGAATGTTGTGCATATTTTTTTAATTAGAGTAGCATTTGTACTATCTATTTTCCAATGAATTTACCAATGTTTTTAAGTTTACTCTGTAAATATGTCTTACATAAATATATTGCAACAAATCTTAGTAAACTTATTAGGAGAGTTAGTTGTATACGTTAGTACTATTAATTATTCTGTGGTTGTACGCCAAAAATCAACTGCAATCTTTGTGTATTCACATTTCACGCGCTGCAGTGGGTACCATTAGTCCGCTTGCTACATAATTTTGTAACTCATTAGCAGACTCAGTTGTATCCCAATAATCAACTGCAATATTTGTTTGGTCTTATTTTATACGCTACTACTAGTCCTTTAGTACGATTTTAATTCAAATTTCTCATCTTTTTTGTGGAAATAAGTTGTTATATCCCAATGTACCTACAATATTCTTAATATATTCTTGTTACCGCTTATTTTATGTATTGTTGCAAATTCATAAATGACATAGCGGTACAACTTTGTCATCAAATTATTAGACTTAGTTTCGTTGTTCTGATATGCTACCACAAATATCATCATACCGATTATGATAATTAGAACTCACTAAGTATAAACAATTCAATGTTTGATTGTTCTTACTTCTTGCGTCGCCCAAGGTGTCACAGCATTGTTTGCGATACAACTTTGTTCACTAATTAGTTGACAAAGTGATATCCCAATAGACAAGAATGATTTGACTTTTATATTCGTATTGCCACGGTAATGTTGTAAATTATAGTATTTTAACTTAACAGAAGCGGTTGCAACGCTAGTTATACCTTCTTGCTTCTAGGTTAGTACCTAGTGCCTACCGAGTGTGTATTGAGTGCGTATCAAACCCGTGGCGTGTAAGTATGACTCACATGCCAACCGTTCGAATGGACTTCATCATTATCGTCATCATCATGAGTCTGCCGTAGTCCACTGCTGGATATAGGCCTCTCCCATGGCACGCCACTGAGCCCGATTTTCGGCTTTTCGTGTCCAGCCGCTGCCAGCCACTTTGTGTATTTCGTCACTCCACATAAAATACTGTATACCTATACGACGAGAATAAAAAAACAGGTTCAAAATGTTCTCAAGTAGTTCTTCTAGGCACTGGATACCTGATAGTTTCGTATAATTTATCATAATAAAATAACGCCCTCTATTACGTGCGACCTAAAAATTCACGGCGAAATGTGGGTGTAGTATTACACCTCTGCCTACCCCTTCGGGGATACAGGCGTGAGTCTATAAAAAAAAATCTTGGACAAAAAGATAATTCGAGGTTATTTTATAATGATATAATAAATCTTAAGTAAATCATTAAATGAAACAACAATACAGATCATATAATTTATTGGATCACAGAACTAAATTTCGTAAATGTAACTACTTGTTTAAAGTTATTCAGTTTGAGCAACATCATTAACCACACCAATATCATAAAGTTTAGTTTTTCATCGAGGAAGATCATCAAGTCACAAATTCAACTTAGATAATATACATTCCAATAAATTAAACGAGTGTTACACAATTTGATTACACATTGACAGAACACAATTATTTATTTTAACAACCAAATATTTAGAATATTCAGAAACATTAAATCTCAAAGTATCTTGAAGGATCTCAAATATGTTTATTGCTAAATTATGTCTCCTAAAATCTGAATTTTATTTTGAATAATTTTCTTAATAGTGGAAGCGAAGCACTGCAAACAGCACATTTCAGTAAATAAGGTCTCCTAAGAACTCTTTGTCTAATAGGTATGCATGATGTTCTCTTAATATGTAGATTATGTGCTTTACTGAGTGTAAAAGTGCGCGTACGCTTAGACTGTCCATAGACAGTCATGAAAAATCAATATAACCTGATACCATCGACATTGTCTCTTCAAAGAGAAACGCTGGTAGTTCTAGGCACACAATGTGTTAGACAGTTCCGTTCTTATCATCCAGCAGCAACTCAATTCAGTAAAGCTCAGTCTCCTATTAGTATCAGATCCATTAGAGTAATAATAAAAGTCGTATTTTAGATGATATATTTTATTCAGAGAAAATATTTAAAAAAACGTTTCATGTTTTGTCTAAGAGCACGCACCCGTTTACTATACCAAGTGAGCTGGAATCTAAGAATATTAGTTTCACAAACATAATATTCTTCTAAGTAGTTATTAACTAGTTAAAGCTGTAAGGTTTATTTTGAAATCGCATTCTAATAGATACTCAAGTAACGGACGGTGTAATGTAAAGCTGCACAACCGTTTTCAGAGAATTTGAAAAATCAATTTTAGATATTAGTTGTCTCATAGAGAAATAAACTAGTCATTTCTAGGGTGATTATCGATGCAGCTACGTTAAGAATTATAACACCTACACAGCCACTTTTAACAGTTTTATCGAACATATATATTTTTTTATTAACTGAAGGATGAGAATGAATTTTGTAGATTTATTACATTTTATACATTTAAGTAGTAGGTACATTATATAATGATATTTATGACATCAAACGGATTCTATTTGCACTATTCTGAAATTAATTTATTAATTCGATGTTAATTTTTCAGACGTTAATTAGGTTAGTATTTGATTTATTTTTTATTGTCATTTATATTTGGTCGTGTTGATTATTGGACCATTTATAGAATGTAGATTTATATCTCGACTAGGTACCCCATTGGCTAATTAATTTTGATTTATGATTCATAATATTATTTTATTCCATTAAGTTTTAATATAACCAAAATTAAGAATGGTTTGTAAATCATTAATTAAACAGCCCTGCGAGCGTTAATTAATGCTATAGAAATGAGCAAAGTTGATATATTTATATGAGTATCTATTTATTGCATAAAGTTTAAATAAAAAGCTTTTATAATTTGCATCACGTTTTATTTTTATATAATTTTTTTTACTTGATATTTAGGTATTCATGTCCTAAGAATTAATAACAGTGAGTCAATTAATAGAGTCACATAAATGATTTCATGCAATATACTTCTTATCATAAACACATATTTGACTTGATTTCTATTAGAAAACACTGTTAGACATCAATTATAATAATATACTTATACAAAACTGCGTTACATTACACTGTCTGTAAAAATGTTAATGTTGTTGGACAGTTCAGTTGATTGGAATTTATTTACAATAATCCCAGGGAACACTGAAGAACAACGTCATTCCTTTTGCTTTCAAACTTTAACATGAATATTATATTATACATAATAATTATAATTATTATATTTCCATTTGTTTCAGAGATCTTTGAATTAAAATATGACGAATATCTAACTAATGAGACTCACAGTTACACAGTAAATCTGTTTAGAAAAATACTATCTAAACTAAGAATAAAATATAATAAACTAAACAATATATATGTATATCAACAAACATTTCTATTCCAGTAAACAGATATGGTAGATATACATTCACAAAAGCGAATAAAAGTTTTAAAGCCTCGCATTTGGCACTTTTCAAGTTCGTATTTCAAATTATATTCAAATATTATAATATACCATATATTCAATCCCATATGTATGAATTTATACTCTTCTTCCTCACGCAATAAATTTGAACGCGACTATGGTTCAAATAAAAACAGTCTATAATAGTAACGAGTGTAACGTTTACGTAATTTAAAAAACAATATTTATTAGATATTAATGTATAACACTTCAAAACGCGTGTGCTTTTTGCAGGCCTAAAATTCCAATGTGTAGCAAAACAACAGTACTGATAATATTAAAAGTACGCCAAGGCGCCCAATTCTTATAACAACTCTGCATAGCAAGTGACTGAGTGTGATAGTTGTTGCTTACCATTATAGAATTTAATTTATCGTAATAATTTAGAATATTTATTTTCGACAGCCTTCCGATCATATGAATGTAATGTTTGATTATAATATAAGATCATCTAAATGTGGACCTTCACTCGCCAGCGCAGGCTCGAAGACAACTCCACATTATCGTTAATAATTATTTATTTTTGTGAGTGCAACGTAAATGTACCTATTGTGTTTCAAACGAACAGTACTAATTTGGGAAACGTGATATTTATTAATTTTATTGAATTTATTTGATATCTATATCATAATACATTATAATCTTATTTTCTCTAAATTACTCCCACAGTACAATTTGTTTAATTATGCTAGATTTTATTTAAATGTGATTTAGAATTTGGTTTCGCGGATGATGAACGCGGACAATGATGGCATACTTTCACATTCACCAGCGTTGCATTCTTTGTTTTTCGTTGATTCTACGAGGCCGATAAAAATTACATCTCTTTATATAAACGAGACGATAACACAGGTTTTATCACTTCAAGATCAACTACTTGGCGAATAATCGGAATGTGATTACATCAAACATGCCCGCATCGCCCGCGCTCTCACACGCTAAGCTACGCTACTTACTTACTAACTAGGTGCAATATAATGCGAATTTCACATCTTAAATAATTATTTATCTTTTCATAATCATGTACATTTAATCCATAGTTCATTTGAAGTTTGACTTGTAGTTAATCATTAAAGATACACTTACCAATTTGGCTGATTGTAACTACTTATAATTGTAAATTAACATTCTTATTATAATATACATATATATATTTGATTTTCTTGAACATAATATTTATGATAATTTCTCAAGAAAAAATTGTTCATTTTATTATTTTTTCTAGTCTTAATCTGTAAGTGGAAACTGAACGACTTACATAATCAAGGGAACTGATAGGTAACTGGTTTTTCAGTATAGCTCAATATATATAATATAAGGAACCAAAATTATACTGACTCAGTCTTTATACAATTGTTAGGATTAATTGTATTACTAAACGAATTTGAATATATATAATAATATTTGAACTGAAATAAAATTTCTCAAACGATACAATTTATAAACTTTAATAGTCTTAATACACAGTCAGAGTATGTAGGTATAAAAGAGGAGGCAAATAATAATTACTTTAAAAATATAACTACCTAACCTATTTGTTACAATTCCTAAATAAATCAACTATTTGCACTCCCTTATATATTTATAAATAGTGTCTTTGAAAAACGTTGAGCAAATTCAGAAATAAATGATTAGGGATAATTCTAATAAGAAGTGGCTTGTAGCACAAGTCTCAAAAAACTCCAAAATTATATTGTAAACATCTAAAAACTGGAGTCATATAAGGGAAATGTTCTATAATGGAACGTTTCAGTTTTCAATTAAAATGGAACACGTAGGTATTTATAAACTATAATATATCATAAATAAAATATTTGTTATACAAGCCGTTATATATAAAAACAATGAAGAATATTTTCCCTTTAAGATTATTAAGTTTAGTTTCCCTAGGTTATGTATATTTTCAATTAATTGTGTGATCAAAACTTAGTATAGTCACAGCTCTAATAACGGTACGCTACGAACTTGCTTCACTTCTCCATTCATACACTTATCCATTATTGTACTTACTAAGGTTTTAAGAATACATTAGGTATAAACTGTATTATTGACCTTTCACCCGCATATTTCTGCGACTTAGGATTATTAAAAGTCCTATTTTGGTTTTCCTTGTCTAAGAGCTTCCGTTTCATATCTACCTGGCGTCTTGACTAAGAAGTATAATCAACCCAAGTTTCAAGTAATCAATCTTAGTCGTTAGAAAATATCAGGCCTACTTTACCCGATTAGGTTTCATATATATTACATTCATTGATATATGTAAATTTTTAAACTACGTAGAAAAAGTGTTCTGTGCACTAGAATTAATTTGAAGTGTATTACCGGTGTATACTTGTTAAATTGAACCGAATAACATTTTTTAAAAAACTAGGGCAATCGTGTTTGTGTATCCTAATCGTATAAATATAATATTATGTATAATTATTTACATCTCGCCTTATTAAGACCGTGATCGAAATATCGGTATCAAGTCCTCTTCAAATTCCGTCGTTCATTAGTAAGTTCTCTGCTATAAAATTGAGATATAGTGGCGGAGGGAACTACTTACTGGTATAGTATATATATATATATATATATATATATATATATATATATATAGCCACGGACTGTGATTTAGTATCACTGTAGGAAGAGGCACTAATTATTATAAGGGACTATGATTGTCTAAAATATCTGCTCTAGATAGAGAATCTATTCTTATGAATGATAGTGAACCTATAACTTGGATTATATAATCCCTCTGACTAACTTGGATAATATAATAATCATTTATCTGGGCGTATCATTTGAATAAGTGTTTTATATAAATTTTCTCTTCCTACAGAATCTATTCATTTATGATTATAATACTTGTTTTTTTTTTTTTGAAGATCTAATTAATTTTTTTCTAGATTCTCTAAGGGCACAGTCGGCTAGTATATGAATACAAGCCTGATCCTTGTATTCCTATGAATGTAGTATGTAGTGATAAATATTCTGTAGTAATCGCTACTTAATCGACTAGATTAAAGACAGCCATTTTAGAGTTAGCAAAAAAGCACTTAAATTTATTACAATTACATAGCCAATTTTTTAAAATAAAATTGCCCCTGTTACTTCGAAATAAACAAAAACCAGTAAAAGATAAAAACTAGCTTACATTAAAATATTTAATTATCTATTGAACATTGATTCACATCGCCAGAATATTACACACGGCGGTCATTTCATCGAAGATATAGCATCGCTGTCTCTTAGACAGATTGACTTATATTTGAACTTTATATTACTTCTATTTTCTAAAAGAATCAAGATTACCAGTGCCAATATATGCGACACGTATCTATTATAATCATAGTGATCGTTACTGTTATATTAATAATACATTATAGAACGCTAATAGATTACGGAGCGTTGCTAGGATTAAAAAGCAGCTTATTGAAACCTGATGGATGGTTGACCATGAGCACCCTTAGATTAAAAAAAGGGTCAGTGTCGTTTGTTAAAGATAACTTAATTTTCCTCGCCGAGTAGTACTAGATCATCAGCCACGACGTCGGAGACATGAAGATAAATGATCCAGTAAGTCAGATTAAAGCAAACGAAGCATACAGGAAACACGATACGGGAGTACTTGTCGATATCCGATGGTGTAGTGCCGAGTAGTTTGTTGATGCCCTGTAAAAATAAATTTGCTTCACTTTGATGATTAATGGTCATTCTGCTGGTACACCTTATGAGTCAGTGAACGTAAAGAGGAAATGTTCGCAAAGGCTACAATCGCATTGCAATCACGGAATAGGAATACATGACTCGCATTGGCTCGCATTACTAATTCACTGCAGTCGACAATCGCATAAATACAGGAATTACTAGAGACTTCGGCGTAGGTACAATACCTTTGATGCATGAATCAGATGTGGTGGTGGACCAGCCTCTTCGTCGGGTTGCGGAGCAGGGCCTGGGGCAGGGCCTCGGGCGCCGTTGATGGTATTCTCCAATGTTCCGCCTTTAGAATACGCCTTGGGGTCGTGGACTTTGAATCGAACCTCCTGGACAAATGCGAACAATTCCTATAGTTTAAATTACATTTAAAAAATGCTACATTACTTTATTTCCTTTATGTTATTATGGCGTTATGAAACCTGAACTGTTTATTTATTTTCGGCGGTTCATTATTGAATTTAGATGCATGTATAAATAAACAATAGTATGCTTTATCTTCATAGCGTTATCCTGATTGGATCTAAAACAAAGTCTGATTACTAGTCCAACCAGATTTACCTCATTAGCTGGCTCAAATACTGTGCTATGATTAAACATAACAAACAATAGCAAACAATTAATTTGTAAGCGCACACTTTTAAGTCTCAAAAATACACACAATTGACTAATCAGTTTCATTATAATCATTTTGAACCTCTTCGTCGATAAACGGTTACATACTTTTGCTTTACAGCTTCGTTATATCTTTTAAGAGAAATTCACCAAAAAGATTTGAAGTGCAACTAGTCTCGCCTATATTTTCACTACTCCAACATCAATGTTCCCAGAACTAAATATACCAAGATTTTAAATACCCTTAAAATTTCTTAGAATACGTAACGAATTTGATCACGAGTCTATTTTAACGTTAATAGATAAAAGCATATGGCATGAGCTACCCGTGTGTCTTGGTTCGATTCATTCTAAGATAGGTAGGAATCACTAGTTCTTAAACTTAGATTGGGGCTTTACCCATCAACAAAATTTGCATCCTGATGAAAAACGTTAATTCCCATAACTGCACTAAATGCAACAGAATTAAGGATGTTCAAAATTTGCTGCTGAAATGGGTCCGGAATAAGCGTAAAATAAAAAGTCGAATTGGATCAATTTTCTTCTGAAGGAACTGAAAAGACGATGATGTATCGAATATGTGTTGGATGTGGGGCTAAATAAGGCCACTTTTTCAAAGCCAGGTTCGAAGGCGGCATTTAAATATTTTTTTTAGTTTCATTCATGCAGCAGTGACACGTTGTATTAAATAGTTTATTTTATAATAAAATTTAACTAGCTGACCCGGCGAACTCCGTATCGCCTTTTTAAGATCTTTTTTCTTATTCCTTTTTTTACAAACCACTTTTCTAATCTAAAATTTCAGAGCTTATAAAAGTATACAAACAAACGAACAATGAATTTTATATATATGTATAGATAGATGACCCAGCAAAAGTTGTTTTGCCACATAAATTATTACTAGCGTAGAAAAAATAACTAACTTATTGTAAGTAAGGATGTGGTAAATGAGTGATAGAGGCAGATAACTTATCTAGTGATATGATTTAACTACTAATATGGCTTTTAAAAGTAGGGGTTAGTGTTAAAAAGGTGAAAATTATTAAGGGCTGCTTGTATTTTAATGCCACATCATGAAGAATTGGAAATAGAAAATACTACCCAAAAAGTCCTTGTGGTGACGGATTAAGAATACGCATTATCACCACCCCATATCATCCCATGGGTGTCGTAAAAGCCGACAGAGGGAGTACATTATTCATAAAACAGCAATGTAATAGAAGGAAAACTTGAAACAAACCCTATACCAACCCGTTTGGCCAGCGTGGTATAGTAGGCCAATTCCTCCATACAACTCAGTCCAGCCATTTCGGAAGACACACTGTGAAACAATTATTTAGAACTCCGGTATGCGCCTGGCGTAGACATAGCGTATGATTAAATTAATAATATGGCTATTAAAAACTAGGGGTTGACGCTAAAGGCTGAAAAAAGTTGTATGTACTTTTTAATGCCACATCATAAAAAATAAAACTGAAAAATCTATACAGCTATACTCTATACATATAAATAAAATTGGAGTGTCTGTTTGTAATATCAAAATAACCGCTTTTTACGAAATGCATATGGATGTAATTTTTTACAATTTTTGTCTGTCTGTCTGTTTGTTCTCGCTAATCTCTGGAACGGCTAGACCGATTTTGACGCGACGTTCACTGGCGGATAGCTGATATACCAAGGAGTAATTTAGGCTATAAATTAACCGGATACGCGAAGTAGTTCTCTCAGGACGCGGGTGAAACCGCGGGAAACAGCTAGTAAAAATTAATGTTTTGGGTTGGTCCACCTTTATGACTTAGGGTTTGAAAAATAATTTACGATCGATTCACAGACCTAAAGAACATACATATAAAGCTTCATACAATTCGGTCCAGCCGCTTCGGAGGAGTATTGTGACTATCACTGTGAAATTATTTTATTGACTCCGGTATGCGCCTGGCGTGGAAAACTGATCTAGTGATATGATTAAATGACTTATATGGCTATTAAAAAGGGTTGATGCTAAAAGACCGAAAAGTAAGAATTGTATGTATTTTGAATGCCACATCATAGAGAAATAAAAATGAAAATTATGCCGGAAAAATAAATGTTTTGGGTGGGACCACCCTTATGATTTAGGGGTTTCAAAATAGATTACGACCGATTCTCAGACCTAAACAATATACATATAAAATTTCATACAACTCGGTTCAGCCACTTCGAAGGAGTATCGTGACTAACACTTTTTTTTTTTTTTTCGTGTGAGTGTGTGGCCAACTCTAGTGTCGGAGTTTTTCAGACCGCCCGAAGGCCTCCGACATGGCCTAACGACTCTTATCCTAAGACAAGAACCGGGACCGACAGCTTTACGTGCCCTCCGAAGCACGGTAGCGCTCAGATGTAAATGCCACAAACGGTCACCAATCCAAGTGGCGACCTGTGCAAGCGTTGCTTAACTTTGTCGATCTGATACGAACGACAAGCTAAGTCTCGCTATGAGCGCTACAGTGATACTATTTTTGACTCCGGTATGCGCCTGGCGTGGAAAACTGATCTAGTGATATGATTAAATTACTAATATGACTATTTGATATTATTAAATTACTAATATGGCTATAAAAGAGTACGGATTGGTGCTACAAGGCTGAAAATGAAGAATTGTATGTATTTTTGATGCCACAGCATAATAAAAAAATTTAAAAAAAAACAAAAAATAAGACAATTTTTGTTTTTGTGTTGGCTTGAGAGTTCGAAAAGTTAAGAAACATGTGTTGTAATAAAACGGAGTTACTTCTTACCGAAGATCTACTGGGTGGTAGTGGCCGTGTCAATGTGCTGGTCCTCGGAGGAGGCAGGGGCTCAGAAGTCTCAGATGGGCCATCAATTTGCATTTTCTTTTCAGCAGCCATTTTCTGCACAGCAGTGAATCTTTGTTTCCTCATCTGAATCCTTTTTGCCATATATCCAACAGTAGCATATTCTGAAACGAAATATTTACGGTTGGTGAATTCACGTAAATAATTTCATTTGAAATATCGCTGAGCGAAATCCACTAGAACTGGTGCAGCGTAAATATTAAAAGAATCCACGTAAAATTTATATGAAAGTGGCTTTTAGTACATATGGCAATAAATTTAACATTTTTGTAAATTTTAAAGCGCATGTTTATTTTATAGTTTAGTATTATCGGATATAATATATATTATTTACATTCTTCCTGAATGTTACCTAAGAGACTTGCGAAGACCATCACGAAACAGGTGCCAAGGTAGACGTCAATGGATTTGACGTATGAGATCTTGGGGAGCGCAGCGTTGGTAGATGACATCAGCGTAGTCATCGTCAATACAGTGGTAACACCAAGGGATACCCGAGCAGGTGTGGCATTTCGGTTCAACCAAAACGATACCCATGATATGATCACAATCAGGCCAGATGGAATGTATATCTGAATCAAGTAGTATCCCATAGAGCGGACAAATTGAATCTCGCATGCCAGTCGTGAGTAGTTTCCTGTAATAAAAAAATAACAAATCGTAATGAAATAATTTCAATCCCTTATTTATACTGAGCATCAAATATCATATCATTGAAATAAGTTAAAGTTAAGCACAAAATTCCTTTATCAGTTGTTATAAGAAAAGTCGTTGATGGAAATGTTTTGGCTGAAGCGAATGCATGCAGGTGCCTAAGTCCAATAGATGAAATAAATAAGAAGCATCAACAATCAGTATTTGATAGTTTGAATGTTGCATCGGTGCTGTGTACCTGTCGTGAGAGAAATCTCCATGGCTCGCTGCCGATGGCCCAGCACCTTGAATTGCGGCAGTGACACTTCGCTCGATACGCCCACAGAATTGGGCCCCTCGTTCCACTTGTATCTGATGTCCCGCATGGTGTAGCCGACTGTACCATGCAGAGATATGGAACGATAAAATAAGCACCCATCGCACTGGGTTTTTTAAATATTTGTATAGGTGAATGAATTTCAGGCTACCGAGCTACCGGAGGTGAGGAATATTACAACTGCGGCGTCGGACAGGACGGACTTAGTTCAAGTATGTATATAAGTATATAATATATAATTGAAAGCGATTTTAACTTCGAGTTCAATTACTACCGAACATGAAAGCTTCATGGGTCTGCAGCTCAAGTAATAGAAAGTAATTTTTATATTAGGTACGTCATTTGTTTCATAAAGCAAAAGACGTAGAGGTTTGTAAAATAGGGTTTTGTCTGTTTTAAACTATTATAAGCAAATGAAGTAAGTATTGAACTTAATAAACTCACAGCTTTCAATCTCAATGTTGCATAATTGACGATCCATTGGAAAATATTGCAGATCCATTGGACAAGAAGCGGTGATAGTCAGTCTGTAATGAAACAATATAAAACAGTTCCACGATTTGAAAATTAGTATAAAATGTTATGAGAGATGTCAGCAAACAGGTACTTGCCTTATACTCCTAGTAATAGATCCGGAATGATGAATGCGAATGAATTCGTTGCTTGTAGTGGCTATGTGGAAGTAAGACTGTTTCTCATTAACGAAGAAGGTGTCGGGTACCCATATGTTCCTAATAAATTCAGATCCGACGGATAGTGTTTCCACGCCCGTCCGTTTTTTATAAGCAAGTCTGGGGTCCGTCCAAAATTGTCGAAAGTAGAAATCCAGAGTGAAATCCTGAAACATGTCCTTTTGTTGTAGGAAATAATAGCGAAACTAGATTGACTTATACTGCCACAACAATGAATAAAATCCGGCGGTCGTGCTGGTTTGGAAGCTTAAAATGTAAACTTGTTTTAATCAATGCACCAGAGCGATACCGTATCGGAGGCTCATTCATTGTATGCGCGTTTGGGACGTTAGTGGAATATCAGCAAACAAACTTGAGCTGAGTATCAACTCTGGAAATACATTTAAATTTCGACCAGCCCAGAGTTGCTCGCAAATGTTAAAATATATTTATCAAATTTCACGTATATTATATATTCAGACTGCAATAGCAAAGTTTGTTTTAATTGTTATCGTGCATAGGATCTCTGGTGGACTGATTATTGCAGATTCCGTGTATATTTCAGTCAAGTTTGTTGCTGGCGGGAATTAAGTAAATATTCTTAGTACATCGCGAAACCAAGTTTCCAATACCAAATATTAACATTTGCTAGGTTATTCAAAGGAAATTAACTGTTTATGTATTAATCAAGTTTATCTTCCTTTACTGAAAACCGAATGTCCGGCAATCTTCAAGCCTTTTAATATTCCAAAATGCACAACGGTTTAAATAAATATCTTAATACAGCTTTTAGTTATGATTATGTATATCAGAAATTAGTAGTCAATAAGGCTTTATTTTTTAATTCTAAATGAAGAATTTGATTGGTAGTAAATAGATAATTTAATAATAGGTATTGAGATTTGCTTGAAAATGCGCGTGGAATAAAAAAAGTTTAACAGTTGTCAAAATGGATAGATTGTAATAAACAATAACGATGTGACTTAATATTTATAAGTTAATATTATAAATGTAAAGTACACGTAAGAGTAAAAGAAACTCACTGGACAAACTAACTTAATTCATCAGTTGCAGGAACGGTTTGGCAATTTAAACCACTCATAATTGTCATCACGAGTAGGTTATCGGCTGTATTTTTAAATGAGCTTACTGATACGTGTACTTTTTGTTTGTCTATTACTATATTCTATAACTATAATTCGAAGAGGGTCACGTCCTGAAGTGACTTTAAGAGTCCCCTTGATTTGGTTTCCACTAGGGGTCATACACCCTGGTCTTAGTTTGACATCGGTACTCTGGAACCGTTATCAAGGGTAATATGGCGACTCGATTTACAAGTACTTTATCACCGCTCAATATTAGCCAGCAGTTTGTTACGATACCGTGTTATTATGATAAGTAATGAGGCAAAAAAGCGCGCTCAGGATCTATCAAGTCATTCAATTTGAAAAGACTATTATTTCACGACGAAATAACAGTTCCCGGTTGCCATCTGTCTTCAACTGGAAAGTTCGAGAATTCATCCCCTACATAAGAAAGAAATGAAAAATAACAGCAATGTCCAAGTTTCCTCGTCCAATCGGAACTCGATCGACAACGATACAAACATTAAAAACATTCATAGCGAGACTACTAAATAGTAAGAAATTATAAGGCGAAAGTGGCGCATTGGAAGGTGAGACGCCATTCTGAGACACAATAAGAGTAAGAAACCCACAGTCACAACAATGACCTACTCAAGAACATAAAAAGCTTAAAACAAAAACAACCATGGAACAGATTTAAGACAGAGTCTTGCTTGGAAGGATGCTTATCGGCAAAGTACATTTCAGTATGCCTTTTTTAAGGACACACCCGGAGGGTCGCACCACTGCTATGAACTGACAACTGAGAGCGAGTACGTATCAGTTGATGAATGTGATTAAACGAGGATTTATAATGTCAAGTGGTGTGTCGCCGTCCGAGTGGTCGGCTCCAGAACGCCGGCATGCTCGCAGCCTCGAGTCTGGGGCTGCTCGGTCGCAGCGGCGCAGCGCGCGGCCGGAGCGACCGAGACAAGCGTGAGCTGACAGTGGCGAGTACCATGAGCACTTCGGAGACGGAGCTGATAGAGAGCACATACATGGTGACGCCCACCTCCACTGGCGGACCTGCAATCAAGCCCAATCGTGAGTCGCGCGCTCGCCTCGCGCCGTGAAAACCAAACCAGAGGACGGTGACGTGACGCCCGAGTCCCTCGATCGAACGCGGACAATGTTCCGTTAGACTAATAATATAACAGCAAGTCCTTCGCTCGACCGAGGGTCGCTAACCTAAACGCTGTGGTTGTCATTTCTCGTTCTAAAAATGACCATCTACGTAAAAGTAGTTTTGCAGCATTATATACCATTTTCACTTCGGATAAGGAGCTGATGGAGAGCACGTACATGGTGACTCCTACATCCACTGGAGGTCCTGAAATATTACATCGGTTACATTTCCTGGAGCTACTCTCTCATATGTGCACATTCGCCCTTTAGTCATGAATTACTATAAACACAAATATTTAGCATCATATTATTTCCAGGACAATTCAGATATTTCGAGAATTTGAGTTAACTGGCTCCTCGAAGTGCCTCGTCAACGTCCTCAATAATGAAATTTTAATATTAAATAGTACTTTATGTTTAATATTAGATAGTACATTATTGTCTTTATTGGTAAATATCTCCTGTATTAGAATGAAACTAACTGTACAAGGTTTTTGTCAAAAAATATTATAACTTCCTTTAATGTAGTCTTGAGTTACTTCAGGTAAGACTAACGTAATCTATGGATAATTTTTATTGCTTTATATTTATAAAACAATGTGCACAATGAGTTAAGTAGTAATGAATACGAGTAAATGCCTTTGTCAGTCACAATTCCAATTAGGCAGTAAAAAACACCGTGATGGATTCAAATATCGGGCGTGCTCTGAAAACTTTTAACAAAATTTAAACAAATTCCGTTCTGTCAAACACTGCGTTAATTTTAATCAATAAATTTGGAGGTAATGGAAAATGTAAATATGAGTTATGTACAAATACGAGTTATTGAAGCTCGTGTTAATATTTACAAAATCAATGCTGATCTCAATGTTACTGGTTATACAAAAGCTATAAAAAAATTGTATTGGTTCTTAAAGGATGGCGTTCTGGCAAAATAAGCCCTATCACAAACCGCAAAGCTAAGCAGTTGAACAATAAAATAGTATGAAAAAGTTAGGATAGATAAAAAAATAAACTATACAAACCTCCATAATTTGGTCTCACTCTCTTGTCGTAGCTTACACTTAGTGAATCCAAAATGGCTGAGATATTGACGTCACCGAACATTCCCCCTCCGCCCGCTCCCCTGAAAAACAAATTACGAAATATATCCAGAACATCTTGCGTACTGATGTTTTATTTGTTCTAGAAAATGATGTTGTATGGAATACTAGCTTCTGCCCGCGAGTTCATCCACATTCACATGAATAAATCATATTGTTATTAGTTCAAAGTGCAATTTATTATTGATCAAAGAACAGTATCTTAATTTAGTTTAAACTGATAGTCATTATAAAGTGTTTATCTGTTTTGTTTATCATACTTTCAATAGTATGTAAAATATAGAACTGGCAAAGATACTAAAGAGAAATCTCATTGAAAGTGAAGTACAAGATACATTTCATATGACTGTTAGATAACATAGTATTTACAGAAAGCATGTAATATTGTATAACCCGTGCAGCCTTGCCAGTGCCAGATTCAATACGAAACATCGAAATAACGAAAGTAGAACTCCTCGATAGCGTTCAGGCTACTTGTTTTCTTTAGACAGACTATTGGTGGGACATAATGGTAAAGATCTTGGCGGAATTTTAAATCCATTTTGTGCCGCTGTAATTGGCTCGTGTCGAAAAGCTGGTATTAAATTCCTAGTCAATAATAATACGGCTACCTGACCCAGCGTTGTTATGGCAGCTTGGTACTGCGATCACTTGGTAATTTACATCCGCGTGCGACAAATTTTGAGTTCAGGTTTACTTATTCTTAAGATTGTGTTTTACGATTCATAGTCACATCGATTGCCTGAAGCTGGAATTTACTAAATAGCATTGCGGGTATTTTTCTTAAAAATAAATTGATTACACAGATTTGTGCGAATATCTAAAGTGGGCAAGACTTCAATATAAATGAAATAAACATTTTTCAAATATTTGCCACAAATGGTACATTCAAAAGCTTTTTAGTGAAATGCCCATTGTTTTTGTGTCGGGTTGAAAAATCGTCATGGAGTCCCTCCGCCATGGGGTAGGGCGAAGCGGACTGTCAGACTCTTACTGACTAAAAACCAACCCGTGTTCCTCATGTACCCGTGTGTCGGAGGGTCGGGTATCGCCGAAGCATTCCTCGTTACCCCCCGACGGGTATTGGCCCGCCAGATGGTCAGGCGAGCCCCGAACAAAACCCCCTTGGCGGCGCATGAAGGTGTAAGGCTCCGCCGCCAAAACACCCAGCAGCCGCAGAGGATGGAGAGGACGGCAGCCTGGCAACACCGCATCTCCTCTGCCTCTGCGACTCCAACGCGACGCAACAAATTGTGCGCTACCATTTGGCCGCCGGAGAAAGGGCGCGTGGCAACGCAACACCGACACGCCTCACCTCCCGCGACCGCGCCCGACTGCGAGGGACAGACAGAACTGTCCCCCGCACCCGCACCTATGGACGCATCCTACGCAGGCTTCACCCAAACCCACGTGGAGCGTCCACTCCCAGGATCCCTCTTAGCTTCACCGCGGGTGTCCAAGTCACGGTTACAGAGCCCCCACACCACGACAAGTTGGAGATCACACAAGGGGGTTTAGTTAAACTTCCATAAGCTTTATAGTTAGATACTTGTTAACTTATATGTAGACTCGTGACCAATAATTGCGTTAAATCAGACGTGAAGAAAAATTATTTCAGAAGTAGTAAAGAACTTTTCGTAAATGCCATTTCTGACGAGTCCATGATAGAAGATTCAGTTGCAACTCTAGCAGAGCTATTGAACAAATGTTTTAAACATTAACAGAAAGACCGTTGCTCTTAACTTTGTAAGATACACTGAAGCCCCTTGAACTCATTAGAAAACCACCTTATGACAACGCGTTTAAATCTAATTTAGCTTAGAATGTTTTTTTATAAGTACGAGATTATTATTACAAAATCGGTCACTTATTATTGGTCTCATGGTATTCAAACGAGCTATCTCTGATGTATTTTTGAAATAGGTCACCTACTTAAAAATATATTCATGACATCAAGCAAATAAGTGCATATTGATCTCTATTGTACAGTATCCAAAATGATTAAAATTAAAATTCTTTAGAGTTCAAACAGTTACAGATCCAATTAAAGAATTCAATTCGTGATATGTAGATAGAATGCGGCAAGGCACTACCTATTTAAATAGTACGGATTGATCAGTTCTAATATATCTGCAAGTTTTCATACAACTACACACTATCCAAGGTAACCAATAGACAGTATTAATAAAATGAATGATATAAATATGCTACGGGCAGTTTATTAAGATTTATTTAATTTTAAGATTTAAGCCCATTATAGGCAGCTGAATAAGAAGCCATAATTGTTGGGAGACAGAACAAAAAGTATATTTTAATTAAGATATTATATAAAGAATTTATTTAAGAGCGAGTGAAAGAACTTGACAGTCTGCTTACTTTCTATTGATAGAATAAGGGAAAGATAATTAATTTAAAAAATTGTAAGATAAGTCTGTATACCAAAAAACCCCAAAAACTGACTTAATTATAAAATGTATTTATACTTCTTGCAGAGACTAACATGATAATTTGTTACTTATCTAAAAGACATCTTAATGGTGAAGAAATTTCAAGAAAGTTTCTGCTTAGGTAACATCAGCGACAGTCACACCGCTGTTGCCCATTTTAATGCAGCTGGCTTCAAGAAAACTTATAACCTCTATTTCGTTTCCTCCCTCAGGTGAAGAATATAAAAAAATGCTTTCTTGGGTGATAACACCATAAAATAATAGATTATGCAAATATGATTATAGCTTTAGTAGTTTTGGCTCTGTGACGTCAAGGCAGTCAGGACAAGTGATTTTACATACATACATACATACATAGAATCACGCCTGTTTCCCGGAGGGGAAGGCAGAGACTACGGAGCGCCATTTGCAACGATCCTGACATATCTCTCTTGCTTCATTCACTCCCATCAGATTCCTCATGCATGCTCTTCTGTTCAGAGTGCTTCTAACCTGTCCTGTTTTTAGGATGTCTCCAATCTGGTGAGAGAACGTCCGCCTGGGTCTTCCCCTTCGTCTTGTCCCTTCCACACTTGCCTTATATATCTGCTTAGTCAGTCTTTCGTCATCCATCCTCTCCACGTGCCCAAACCATCTTAGCATACCTTTCTCGATTCTTGTCACTACATCTTCTTTTACCCCACAACACTCTCTTATCACACAATTCTTTACTCTGTCAGTCAAAGAAACACCACAAATACTTCGCAGTGCCCTCATTTCTACAGCATTTATTCTACTTTCATGACTCTTCTGCCATACCCAACTATCACTACCACACATAAGAGTAGGTACTAACACCCCCTATGGACAGCCAGACGTGCCTTTTTGGACACGTTTTGGCTATTCATAAACGCCTTCAGAGCTCCATTCACTCTATTACCTGCATTAAATCTTCTTTCAATATCTTCTACATTCTTACCATCTCTTGTAAACAGCGTACCTAAATATACAAACTCATTCACTTGCTCCACTCGCTGTCCATCGATCATAACATTACAAGCCGTAACGCATTCCTCCTTTTCAAAAACCATAACTTTCGTTTTACTTACATTCACTTTCATTCCTTTCCTCTCTAACGCACCATGCATGATTGTTACCATCTCCTGCAACTCCTCCGCTGAAGACGCAAGTATAACCTAATAATCAGCATAAAGGAGGCACTTGACAAGTAACTCATTCATCCTTAATCCACAGTCACTATTTTTCAAATCTTGCAAACAACTGTCCATGAAGAGGTTGAACAGCCACGGCGACGCTACACATTCCTGTCTAACATCTGTCTCGATGGTAAACCAATCCGTGTACGACCCATTTATCCTCACACAAGCTCCAGAATCTTCATAAAGGGATTTCAGAGCTCGTATGAGGCTGCTGTTCACCCCATACATCGACAGTACCGACCACATTTCATTCCTCACCACTTTATCGTAAGCCTTTTTCAAATCCCCGAATGCGCAATAGACCTTTTGGCCTTTGGCCAAGAATTTTTCGGCTACGCACCGCAAGGAAAAGACTTGATCCGTGCACCCCATACCCTTTCGGAATCCTGCTTGTGCATCCCATATTTTCTTGTCGGTTACTTCCATAACTCTTTCAATCAGTACCTTCGCATACAATTTGCCAACAATGCTGAGAAGGCTAATGCCTCTATAGTTCTTGCAGTCTTGTTGCGAGCCTTTTCCCTTATAAAGAGGCACAACCACCGCTGTGGCCCAGTCATCAGGTACTCGGCCAGTGCTCCAGCACAAGTTAAATAAGCGCTGCAGCTGACCAAATATGATGCCTTGTCCAGCCTTCAGCATTTCAGTTGTAATCCTATCATATCCTGCAGCCTTACCTGATTTCATACTTCCCAACGCCTTCACAATCTCATCCACACCAATATCGCTTTCATCATTGCTTTTATTACCATTCATTTCGTCGATCGATATCTCTATCGCCGTTCTTTCAAATAGACCTTCAAAATACTCCTTCCATCTCTTCAGCACGCATGATTCACCATTCAGTATCTTTCCATTCTTGTCTCTGATTGACGTGTATTCTGAGGATTGAGTTCATAAACAAATAAAGTTTTTCTGGAAATCTTCAGATAGTCTGCTATGAAACTCATCTTTCTTTTTCTCTTTTTGCCTTTTAACAATTTCTTTCACAATTCTTTTTGACCTAACAAACTCCTTTTTTACTTCATCTATGTCATCACTCGTTGCCTTTCCCATTCTTTCATTTGCTCTGGCAGCCAACCAATCTAACCAAGCTTTCTTCTTCTTTGACACTGCTGATTGTACATCCTTGTTCCACCATGTATTCTTAACCTTTCGTATTTTCCTTCTTTTGATCCCACCACATACTTCAGACGCTACACATCCTATCTCTTCTTTACAAGATTGCCATAATTCTTCCATATCATTTATGCCATCGAACCTCTCAAATCTTGCCATCAATCTTCGCTTATACTCATCTTTCACATCTTTTTCTTGCAGATTTTCTACTTTTATTCTTTCTAAGACCCTTTTTTGATTATGTTCTCGGTGTCGCCATCCTTTAAAGAGTCCACTTATCCGGCTCATCACCACGAAGTGGTCTGTGTGGATGCCGATCCCTCGATACACCCTTGTATCTAACACATTCTTTCTCAAACGTTCATCTACAATTACAAAATCAATCATACTTCTTCTAACATTCTTAGCCTCACGCGTACACATGTCTAACCTTTTGTGATCAAACATGGTGTTTGTCACCCAAAGGATCCACTCTAAACAAACCTCAAGCAATACTTTTCCATTTTCATTCACACTCTCATCACCAAATCCACCTAAAACCCTTTCAAATCCATCTCGTTTTACTCCCACCCATCCATTGAAATCACCTAACGAGATCAATCTTTCGTTATCATTACATTTCCTCAAAATCGCTCTTAAGTTCTCCCAAAATTCCTGCCTTTCGTCTTGTTCTTGCTGTGACATACCCGCTACTATATTGACCGGGGCGTAAACCCCTACAATAAAGAGACGAGTAAGTCCTACTTTCATTCTCATCCACAATAGTCTAGCATTTACACATTCAAATTCCTTAACGCACTCATTCATTCGCGCAGACAGTATTAAACCAACTCCCTTGCAGGCTCTGGTGGTACTGTCTACCCCAGACCAATAAGCCGGGTAGCTGTCATGCTTGGTGGGGCCACAACCTTTCCTTTTTGTCTCATTCACACATAGAACATCAATCTTTCTATCATCCATCATCTGGCATACTTCATTCAATTTACCATCCATTCCTCCTCCAACATTTAATGTTGCAAACCGGCTTTCTGTAGGCCGCTTTTCGCCCTCGCGGGAAACGAGACGTGATGGGTTGCGAACCGCGTCGCCGCCGTCTGGAGAAATATAATGTTCAGTTCTCATAGCGTTTCCACGAGCATTAGGGATTTAAAGTGTCCGTCCCCGCAGAGCCCTTTACGGGGATAAGGTGGAATCCCAGCTGTGCCCTGTGACCATCAACATATGCACCCTCCGTTTGCGACCAGCTTGCCCTCTGGCCACGAATCCCTCGGCACGGGTCGGTTGACACCTTGGATTGGGGTTTGTTTTCGGGTATGCTCCCTGAATGTTGGTTTTATTTCGGAGTGTTCCTTCTCCTTGACGGGTTGCCATCCAAAGCTGACGAGGCCCATCCCCCCAAAGAGAGTGGTTTAATTTCGGAGTTTTCCTTCTCCTAGACGGGTTGCCATCCAAGGCTAACGAGGCCCATCCCCCCTGAAAAAGTGATTTTATGTAAGTGATAATGATGACAAGTAATTTTATTTAGGTAGATGTGGACAAATAAATTTTTTTTTGAGGTTTGAGATTCTTTATTTCCATAAGAATTAACAATTCACTTACATGGAAAGTTCACTATGACTAAAATTAAACAACAAAATATAAATAACTTATCGGCGCACAATGTGGGTACTTATTAAATATTGCCAACAAAACACTAAGAATAAAGTAACAAATTCAATTAGCCGCACAGTCGCAGCGTAAACTAACACGGAATAAGAGCGACAAGAAGTGTCATGTACATGTAACGTACCTAGGCATATTACTATGCACAGTGAGTGTTGTCAACGTGTAGGTAAAAGAGGTCGGTAGGTCGTTTTTAAAGACGACTCCCGCACTAGGACTTAATCCTATGTCGCGGGGACTTTACAAACACACAACTAACGGACACAATGAACACCCAGACTCGAAACAACAATTTATGAATCACACAAAGTGTTGTCTCGTGTGGGGATCGAACCCACATCACTCGGCGCAATGTCAAGCGGCGAGGCGGCCGCTTAAACCACAACGCCGACCGTGCAGTCATTATAAAATTTCAATTCCGTTACGAAACTGAAAATATCTGCCTTGTTAATACAAAAGAACATGTTTAGGAACTCCGCCGTACTAGTTCGCAGACGCCGTCTGCAGACTTTCTATCTGAACTATTTGTTGCATTTGACTGGCGCTATCTATGCAAAAAGTCAATGTACCGCACGAGTTCCACACGAAGCTTCGGCTTTCAGTTATAAAAACAAGCACTAGATATTTATCTTCGTGTTTCTGTTGCCGTTTATACCAAACAAAAACTTTGAACCTTTCCGCCTTTTAAATAAGGTTGATGTTAGTAAGACGACACTATCTCTAGTTAAAGAGCTTAATGGGCTTTCGAATAGTTTACACTCATCTATTTTGGTTCACTAACACTTCGAGCACACCAAGGACGAATCAATTAATTAAGCGTCGATGCACTTTAACGTACCTACGTTGTCACAAAATGACGACAAATTGAGTGTTTGAATATGCAGTTATGATAAAAGTACGAGTAATTTATGAATTTGTATATGTCTTGGACCATTTATTAAAGCGGGCCGTAAATCTGTCCAGTACTTTTTATATAACTTATTGTTACCTATTTTTAAACAACTGCAACAAAACTTTTACCACGGTTCTTATAAATGGTTTAATTAGAGTTTCATAAAAAGTGTTCTCTTGGACGCAGAGTAACTACTACGGTCTGCTAAACGCCAGCTTAACGGTAAAAAGATTGGAAGAAAAGTACTATTCCAAATGAAAGATTGCGATCTCTTCTTACTACTTAGAATGCTGACTTTGCATAACGTAATATTAAAACACAATAATATATGCATTTTTCTTTCATATTATTATGTGCGCCTCGTAGTCAGTATTAAGTTGAACTGGACAATAAGACTCGGTAACAAATGCATGGAACTCGTAACAAAGTGCCATGTTGATGTATACGAATGAACATTTTATAAAATATTTTTATGCAATTAAGGGTTTTGTGACGAACGTTTTTGGGGCATATGCTTATCTTTACGGTCGGTGGTTCTTTATCTTTCAGACCGAAACTCAAAACGACGAAAAGAAATGCACGGTGATATCCATCAATGAATTATCTTTTTATTACCGACATTGACAAAATGCTACGTCATTACAATTGTTCCGAACTGCACCATGTTCTTTTCAATATTTGCAGAGTCTCGCACACAATATCGCCCCATTCCATATTTTTAAACAAAGAGCCTTGAGAGCAAACTAAAACGCAATATCTAACATAATATGGACTGTTTAGATAACTGTACAATTAATAGTAGATAGGGAATCGATAGTTTGTTCCGGTGCAGTAGAACACAACTTACCTACAACGTGCTATCCACCGATACTAGGAAGTGGAGCCAGCGGCCACTTCCTCAGCTGTGACCTTTAGACTTCCAGCTTGTCTATCTCCAGGTACATCATTTTACAGTATGAAATGTATTGTTTGGAGTGGAAAATATTGGTGCAATACGAGATGCTCTCTTAGGTAGTATTCTATGTTGTTATATAACAAACATAAATATGTTTGAGATTCATACTTATATCACAGTCTGTGCTTATATCAAATTGTATAAATAAATACAATTGTTTATTGGACTCTGAAGTTCCATAATTACACTAGACTTAAATGTAAAGGTTAACATTTACATTTTTAACTGAAGGTGCTGCGACTGATAGGTACAAAGAAGGCAGATAAAATTAGTAGGTATAAGTTTTGTATAATTTTCCTCCATTTCTTGCAGTCTACTTAAGAAAGATCTTGCACTTACTAAAATACAGAGAATTGAATTTAATTTATAATGATAAACAACACTTGCTGGTGTAGTGAAAAGGTATTCTATAAAGCAATTTACTATGTGCTGCCTTCTATTTTGAGCATTGCACATTAAATTTAAAATGCACGGCTTATTCCTTTTCAAGATTTCATTGCAGCTTGAATATTAATTACCTGGATTTTCTTAAGGCTATTCATCGTAAATGAAGAGAAGCTAAGAGACTTTTAATCAAGCATGGGCCGAGTTACCTAGTATTTCGTTGCAACTATTTACACTCTTCAGTGAAATTCTATGATCAAAGTAATGCTGTGTGCATTACTTTGATCAAAGAAACTTTGTACGGCTGTACCGTACAAAGTTTGTATGTAGTTTGAATATCGTATGTAGATCTCCTTAGTAGATAATTATATTAAGTGTATTAGAAGTTATTTAATTTTGTGAACTTTTCACTTTTCGATTGGTAGTGCCACGGCTGTCACGGACCGGGCTCACAATATTCACGTATGTCAGTAGAGTTTGTACTCGTTTGTCAACATTCGCAATTTGTAAATTGTTCTCCTTATAGCCAAAAAGGAGAATGAAATAAGTGGAAAGCCGTTTGGGGGAAAAGGCCCTTGCGTTCTTCTCTCTTTGAATGTGGTTGGCAACGTGCGAGTGATGCTTAATAGGCTTTATTGGCGCTTTCAGCGTATTACCTACTGTTTTTTTAACTCGATGCTTTTGTAATTATACCTATTTCACTTGCTAAAATATTAGTGATTCCTTCTTTCTCAAGGCTAGCTCTTAACCACGATTTTAATTAACTTGCTTAACATATAATAGCGATTACTACTAACCATGCGTTCAATCTAGTAAAAGACAATAGGTTTGGTCTACCTGCGAGTAAAAAGCTCAGATTAAACGAAGTAACCAAAATATAATTTTAAGAGAAAACCATCTAAAACTGATTGACGACTGGTTGGCGCAGCGGGAGTGTAAGCGACTGCTATGCCGAAGGTCGCGGTTTCGATTCCCGCTCATGTCAAAAATTTGTGTTCTTTAACATCGATGTTTGTCTTGGTCTGGGTGTTTCTATGTATAATATGTATGGTATTTACAAAAAGAAGTATAATTATCTAGTACCCATAGTACAAGCTCTGCTTAGTTTGGGACTAGATGGTGATGTATGTATGTGGTTGAATTATTATTATCTACGGAAACTCAGGACTAAAGGTGAATTAGGCTGGTTTCAGAGTCACGCGTTTGACCGGCGCCGGCCACACGCGCGCGCTTACAATTACACTAGGGCTGGTTTCAGAGTGACGCGCGCGGCACGCGCCGTCGGCTAGCGCGTGTCAACAGCGCGTTTGGCGCGCGGACCACTATGAAACGAGTTCGCGTTTCTCATTGCAATGTATGAAGCTTCGGTAGCGCGGCCGGCGCGCGCGTCTCACACGCGGCGCGTTCGAACTGCGTGACTATGAAACGCTACTACTAATCTAGTGTAATTGTAAGCGCGTTCGTGTGGCCGGCGCCGGTCAAACGCGTGACTCTGAAACCAGCCTATTATACACGGAGTGGTAGATAGCTAGTTTGTCACGCAACTATATCAGTATTAATCCGTATATATAAAATTCTTGCGTTACTGACTGACTGACATAATATACAACTAAGGCACAGCCAAAACTAGAGGGCGCAAGAAACTGAAATTTTCCTATCATGTACGTTCCTTGGTGACCGAAGGGATGCATTATGAAGAGATTTCTCTAAGTTCCGACGAGAATAAGCAATAACCGTGAAATTAACATAAAATGTGCGTGCGTAGCTATGGGCATCCTCTAGTATACGTATAATCTTTTTAATATATGGTAACCTTCTGTTCACCGAACAAAAAGTAACAGTATTTAAATATTATTAAATCAATATAAATAATCTCCATATGAAAGCAATTTGCTAATTGAATAATACGTATAGCGGCCTACGCTTTTCGTATTTATAGCAAGTATAATCCTCTTACCACCAATATTAAGCAAACTTCAGTACCTATTTATAAAAATATGGAGTCTTTATTATTGGTCAATGAATATTCAGTTAATGTAAAGAAAACACATTAGTCTGAATCTTTGATAAAAAATGCATATCAAACAGTCATATGCTTCCCAATGCTAAACTTTATCATAATCCGCAACCACACTGGCAAATAAACTTCAACATAAAACAAAGATAACAATAAAGCTTGAATATTAATAAAGCATTCACGGATTGTGAGACCAAATCATTATTTGGAATGCATCGTTATTTATTTTGCATCTCGCAGTTGTCTGGAAAAATAACAATTCCATTGGAATATTTTTGTAAATTAAGTCCAGTTGACTGCATTTCCTCTGTGTATTTGTGTGCAACGGAGTAACTTACTGACTCAATGCGCACTGTTTTAATTTTTAATCTAAGGACAGTATATTATGCAACTAAACTAGAAACTGAAATGTATATTTTCCACAAGTTAGTCTACTGTGAAGTAGATAATAGAGGCGTGAATTAAAAGCATTTTATTGTAAAGACCAACTATGACGTAATAGATTCGTCATATGGTAAGTCTACCAAATGATACTGCAGATAGTCGAAGTATAGCAAATAGATACAGGCAATTTTTACATACTCAATTTCACATATGAGTCAATCTCGAAATAAATATTTTGTGTCATAGGGCCCTATTACGACCGAGACAAAAAATAGATGTTCTCGTGTAAGGTAAGGTTAAAATTAATTTTATGTCAATTTAATAGGCATATATAAATTCGGCCTTTCAAAGAGAAACCATTGCTATTAGTACCGGTCAACTGTCGTCTATCATGTATGTTTTATTAATTTATTTGATCTCTTTTTCCACCTTGACATTGGCAAAATCATCAATCCCACCGATGAAGCCATAAAAAAAAAGAAATAAAAAACTTATTGTTTGCGCGTTGCAGTCCGTACTTAATAATAATCCTGCAATTTATAGTAAAACACAAATTCTAATTAAAAGATTACTCATTATAAAAGGATATACAAATATATGTTTCCTGTAACAACTATTAATTTGAAAGACTTATGCTAAGCTACTTGTAAAATGTGGTAAATATTTCTCCCAGTGCAGGTTAAAAGCAGCTTTCATATCGTGAGGAAGTGCACCAATTTACCGGAATATTACGTTTCAATGAATCGTAACAATTCTCTTTCCTACGTTTTGCGGTAAAGCAATTCAATTCTATTTATTTTGCGATGATAGCATGTTTTCTTAGAGTAAGCTTTGAGTCTCGCTAAGAATACTTAAACGGTGATGAAGCGATGGGGTTAATCAGAGGGTAGGAATAGAATTTAATGAGGAAGTTAATTAATGAAATACTTATTAACACGTCTTCTAGAACAAGTATTTTAGAAGATGATGAATGTGATTTCACACCATATCTTGATAAAATTAAGCATAATGTAAATATCTACAAAATGCATTTGAAATAATAGGAAATATTGCTCGAAACGCCGATCAACTTCGTCATTGCAGAGTTACGACGTCATAAAGTGACCTATTTTGATTAAAGTTCAAACATTTCAAATGGGAACAATTTCAACATGGCACACTTCCGTATGACCGGACACGTCACTTGTCGCCCACGGCCTAACAAGCGTTCAGTATTTTAGGGAACGCGATATGAAGAGTGCATATAGATACATATACAAATTGACCCTGTAAGAGGAGGCTCTGAATTATTTTTCTCTAGTATAGCCACATTTAGTCATAACTCTTTAAGTTTACGCAAACAAAACGAGTTTGTTGTTTTAATGAATCAAATAATATGTTTATTTAATTTTTTTCAGAAAGGTGACAAAGTATACTACCTAATTATTTATTTTTATTATAACTTTACTTCAACTTTTTAGGTCTAATTTGAGATTTTAAAAGATGAGGGCACACGGAAGGGCTGGTGGTAGCCTGATTTTAAAATGTATGTGTTTGTCAAAAAGTATTAGTTAAATAATATATGCACGTTCTGTATTTTAAAACTTATATTGACTGATCGAAATGAATTGCAACAGATAAACAATAGATGTATTTGAACTGAGCGTATTTTTTAAATATTCAAGCTGTCTATAATAAAACTATGTTTATTTTATTGGTGAAATTCCACTGCACTGTCGTTAGAGATTACAATATTTACATTGTAATTTAATTTCAGATATAATTTTCAAATAAAGAAGTGTTTAAAAATGACTGTAAACCCTTATTGTAACATAACAGACAATTTAAAATAAGTTTAAATGACCACGAAAGTTTAAATTCCCAGACTGTAACCCTGACGGTGAATAACTGAAAACATAAACCTATAGTGCTGCATTTAAACAAAATATCACTATTACTATGGTATTGATTTCAAGTTAATAGTTTTGTTCACTTTGTTTCATATTCCACTTAAAAATATTTTTGTATCAACAATCGCGAAAAGTGAAAAAATGTAAACTCAATAAGCGCGTTGCTTTTATGATAGCTGTTTTAAAATTCTATTAATTAAATCCTTTACAACCCCTGTCTATAATGTGCAAAAGGAGCAATATCGCATCCCAATAGCTGGAATTACCAACATGCAGCTGGTTAAACATTTTTTTTTACTTTTTCGATGGTACGTATATATGACTGAAAGTGGTAGTTACTTAAGTTTTACGTGACTGAGTATTCTTACAACCCAGAGAACTGGTAGAAATGAAAAGGCGTTGCCATGAAAACGGTTCAGGTCAGGAAGACCGAAGAATCTCTGTTAAGTTTACGACTATAAATGAAACTCTTTGTTCAGGGTGCTTGTACACGGCGCATGTAGCTTGAGCATGTTGAGGCACTTGTGCGGGTTACATGCACCGTAAACATATCGTTTAAAACAATGTGCGGGTCCAGCGACTCGAGCATGTACCAAAGCGAGTCACCCGCGCAAGTAATTCGCGTGCTCTGCGACGCGCGCGGGTCACTCGCGCATGTTATCTGTTGAAATTACATTTTTAACATATGTCTTAAAATAATTTTCGTTCGTCGAGACATTTGACGCGATTCAAGTCATACAGCTACCGCGCGAATAGCATGCATATGTAGCTCTTGACCACGAACAAATAACTTGTACATAGGTACAGCTTGCGCAAGTAGCCCGCGTCTTTACTTGCTCCAGTTATTTGCACCATGTACAAGTACAAGCGAGTAACTTGATCAAGTAGCTTGCGCATATTACCCACGCGTGTAACCCGCACCTTTACTTGCTCCAGCTACATGCACCGTGTAGAAGCACCCTTATTTTATGCTTTATTACGTGGCGGATACCTTCTATAAGTAGCTCTCCGCCGCTCTATAAGTAGGGGTGGAGGGACTGCAAGTCTCATCTGGAATGAGAATCATTCAGGCCTATTCACTAAAACCGCAACGGTGTACCTCTGACAAACCCATTGAATGGCGGAGCCACGGGAACTGTATTATCATAACATCGCTGCCTGAGTTGTACGCATATTAACTTTGTACGCCGTGATCGTGACCACGAAAAATGTCAAGAGTGATGATATGCTACGTCAACATTCAGTGCTTTTACTTTGAAAGCCTGTGGCCACACAGTCGTTTAAGACGCATTTCCGTGGCCGAATGGCTGCCACACGAGATTGTCCGCGCGGGGCTGAGGCTATGCAGAATGTATGGCGTGCACCTCCCTCACATTGGTCATGAGCTTGATTCGAACGTACGCTCGGCGTCCGTTCAGCGTACGCCCGGCGTTCACTTTGTACTACAGAGTGAACGCCGAGCGCACGCTGGGCGTACTCTCGAGGAACGCTGACGCCCAATGTGAGGTCGGCCTAATCGTCTTCACGAATCTGTGGCAGAGCTTGGAAATTGCGCCATACATTCTCTCAGGCTCTGAGTATTGTCGCATCAGCCGCGCGCGATTCATCTTGTGCCGCAGACGTGTGCGGCTGCGATCGGCAGCAATGCACGACAATGCACCCTTATTATTGAGCCAGTTTATAGTTTCTACTTGATATGATAGTACTAATACAAAACATGATGGCCGAAATTACATATAGGTACATAAGACAACTATCTTATAAGTATTTGTTATCAATCGCTGTAAACTCGTTCAACTGGAAAACGGACCGTCGCGTCGGTTGCCAAGTCTTCAGAAGAAATTCGTTTAGCAGCGACATAGTATCGAAACAAATTATTGATATTTTAACCAAATATCGCAAGTTCGTAACGACAAGTATTATAGCTATACGTAGGCTGAAGGGGACCGATAATTGGAAAGTGAATTTAGATATTTGATTTTTCTTAGTTTAATTATGAAAGATGGATTCTCAAACATCCATGTTGAAAGCAAATAAGAAATCTAGGTCAACGGCAATATTAATCACAGATACATCGTCCCTAGAAAATATTTAACTTTCGACTAATTACAAGCTAAGCCAAGTAATCAAAGATAAATACGGTAGTGCTTTCCTGAAAATGTAGATTACTACCAATGCTGTAAAAACTTTCGATATTCCTAAGGTATTAGAGTACAAGTATGTTGTACGCTATATAGGTGGCTAATCGGCAAATGCGTTGCATTCAATACGTGGACGTGGTAATGAAAATTTAATGCTCTATACATGTTGTTAAGTAACAGTTGGTTTAAAATTTACAGAATATTAAAGAATTACCTTTGTAATGTTGTAAGAATGGCATTGTAAAACCATGTGAAAAATATTTATATTTCTGCTTACCTAGAGAAAGAAGAGTACGAAAGTAAAGGGTCAGTTATGGTCGCGGAAGTAGGATGTAGATTGATATACCGGTGCTCTCACTCACTACCACAGATAATGTTAGCCACAGCAGGTTATAGGATCAATTCTGTCTATCGCCTCATACAAATACCTAATCATTTTTCAAGAAACAGATATATCGTGTAAATTTCACTAGAAATTTCAGAAAACTGCTGAAAATTAAAATTAAATGTGAAAAATTCGGGCAAGTGCGAGTCTGACCCGTGCACCGAGGGTTCCGTAGGTATTTTACCTTATTTGAGGTTGGTGAAAGGGGTCTCCACCTTGTCGTGGTGGGGGGCTTAGTAACCGTGGATTGGTCACCCGCGGTGAAGCTAAGAGGGATCCAGGAGGAGACGCTCCGCGTGGGCTTGACGGAGGCCTGCGCAGGATGCGTCCAAAGGGGCGGGTGTGAGGGACAGTTCTTCTGTCCCTCGGAGTCGGGTGCGGTCGCGGGAGGAGAGGCGTGTCGGTGTTGCGTTGCTGCGCGCCCTATCTCCCGCGACCAAATGGAGGCTCACCATTGTTGCGTCGCGGTGGGGCCGCAGAGGAAGAGGAGATGCGGTGTTGCGTTGCCGTCCTCCCTATCCTCTGCGGCCGCTGAGTGTTTTGGCGGCGGAGCCCAACACCTTCATCCGCCGCCAAGGGGGTTTTGTTCGGGGCCCGCCTGACCATCTGGCGGGTCAATACCCGTCGGGGGGTAGCGAGGAATGCTTCAGCGATACCCGACCCTCCAACATACGGGTACGTGAGGAATACGAGTTGGTTTTTAGTCAGTAAGAGTCTGACAGTCCCCTTCGCTCTTCCCCCAGGGCGGAGGGACTCCATGAGGATTTTCCAACCCGACACCAAAAAAAAAAAAGTCCTCTAAACTCCCATCTCCGTAGGATCTCCACCTTGTCGTGGTGGGGGGGCTCAGTAACCGTGGATTGGACACCCGCGGTGAAACTAAGAGAGATCCCAGGAGTGGACGCTCCGCGTGGACTTAGAGGGGCCTGCGCAGGATGCGTCCAACGGTGCGGGTGCGGGGGACAGTTCTGTCTGTCCCTCGCAGTCGGGCGCGGTCGCGGGAGGAGAGGCGTGCTGCGTTGCCGCGCGCCCTATCTCCCGCGACCAAATGGGGGCACACCATTCGATGCGTCGCGGTGCCGTCCTCCCTATCCTCTGCAGCCGCTGGGTGTTTTGGCGGTGGAGCCCAACACCTTATTCCGCCGCCAAGGGGGTTTGTTCCGGGCCCGCCTGACCATCTGGCGGGCCAATACTCGTCGGGGGGTAGCGACGAATGCTTACGCGATTCCCTGCCCTCCGACACGGGTACATGAGAAAGTCGAGGTGGTTTTTAGTGGTTACATCACATACGCCGCCTCTCATTTTCCCAAGAGTCGGAGATCCGAAGGGATTTTCCACCTCGTAAAACAAAAAAAAGTCCTCTAAACCTGTCTGAGCGCCCATACAACTTAGAGGACTATCTTAAATGAAGTCTACTATGTATGTATGGGGACACCCTTAAATTTTCCACTTTTTTATTTTTTGTAATCGGCACAAGCACAAGTAAAGGAAAAATTCCGAAAATTAAAAAAAGTTGAAAATTAAGGTTAATTTTGGTACTTACAAGATTTCGCAAAAATCTAATTTTGACCATATCTTTTTATCGGGTTGACCCATATCCCTATTTTTATACACCTAATAGGAACCATACCAACCTCAGTATCTGGTATAAATTTCAATTTGCTAGGTCCACCCGTTCCTGAGAAAATTGGTGGTGACACACGGACAGACAGACAGACAGACGGACGGACAGGAAAGTGATCTTATAAGGGTTCCTTTTTTTACCTTGTGAGGTACGGAACCCTAAAAAACATTGAATTATTTACATTCGCTATTGTTTTTGTCCTATTATAATTACTGTACGAGCAAACGACTTCATAATTATTGCATTAATGCAGTTTACAAAATTTACATTGATTATTATCTGACTGAATACGCAGCTGAATGCTTAGTTTTCAATCAGTGGGCGGTGTGAATTATGCGTTCTCAACTTCTGATACGGCAATCCAGATCCGGACCAGCTGTAACCTATATTGTGTCTACGGACTTCGGCTGTCCTCGTTACAATTAATTTGTAATAGGTCCGATTTTCAGAAATAATGGCAAATTGTCGAAAATCAAATCACATTTGAGTTAAAAATTAATCAGACTTTAAGCCCACACCAATAGTATATGAATGAAATAATTATGGAATTTAACACATACAGGTATAATATATCTAATTTAGATTATTATTATGTACCACTTTATTTTTCACTATTGTACCTACCCGTATAGTTTTCATCATCATCATTATCAGCCTCTTACAGTCCACTGCTGGACTAGGCCTCTCCTTTGAAAGGAGGAATTGGCCTACTACCACGCTGGCCAAACGGGTTGGTATAGGGTTTGTTTTAAGTTTTCCTTCTCTAACAGTGCTGTTCTCTGAATAGTATGGTCCCTCTGTCGGCTCTTACGACACCCATGGGATGATATGGGGTGGTGACATTGCGTATTCTTAATCCGTCACCACACGGACCGTATAGTTTTAGAAAAAGTAATGTTTTCGTATAATTTGTATGACCTTAGCAAATGACAGATTATTTCCAATGATAGAAACGCCTCCAAGAAACTTATCGAACATTCACTTTATTCGTATCATTTATAATCCGCTCACTTAAACTCTTACCAAAAGAAAACAACTCCGTCATCGTTATGATATCAAACCCTCATCTGAAATCTCGATTTAAGAGTCAATATTTCATGCCATTAGAAGAAAAAGCTACTCTTCAGCACAAGGGTTAATCGCGAACCAAAGGAAGGGCCCTCGATACAGGCGCCCTTACCAAGTGGCCCTTTCTGCCCGCCGCGCCGGTACCACTTTCATCTGCCTCTTATGAATCATCTGCACAATTTTTTCAAAACCTTACAAACCCGCATTTATTACAAACAATTTTTACGATTCGACGATTTGCTTATTAAAATAATTATTTCATTCCGAAGTATACTTTTATGCACATAAGAACATACAGTGATAAAGTAAAACTCGAGTAGTGTTCGACATTTCGTATAAAAATTACTAAACTAATATCATTAAGGACAAAATAACGGTGTCAATAATCCAGCGGTTTCAGTTGTTCCATAATGACTGCTGATTTGACGCAAATAATACCCTTCACGTTGACTACATTTTTTTAAATACGTTTACGCAAGCAATTTAGTTGACCACACGCACTCAAATGGATGTTAGAGCGTAAATATATGGTTCAAACATACGTTCTGAACCATTAATAATACTGGTCATTAGAACAAATAAAAGTCAGTTGTGTACCTGTGCCCTAAGTATACCTGTACTATGATATATTATTATGATAACAAATGTTAATATTTGGTGACCCAAATAGCGCAGCATTGGAATGTCCGCCTGCTGTGCTCAGGATTGTGCGTTATATTATAATATATGATGTTAAGATGACTGTATATTGTATACGTTTGATATGAAAAAATGTGAAGCAGGTACATTTGAGTTAGGAATGTCTGTCGCAGTTATTGTAGGAGTAAATGTTGTACCTAAGTTACTATGCGCGCTTTTAGATATTACAGTTATATCCAAATGGCATTTATTTGACTCTGTGCCCAAATGTACCTAAAGCACTATAAAGAAAGAGTCTCTATAAGAATACAGTATGGAGAACCATGTGGTTAGGTATTTACTATAAAATGTAAGATATTAATTTTGTAGTCTGATACAAGTATTCGTCAATTGAACTTCTAGAACAGCGAACAGATATGGTGATTGGTAACATATGATAAAAATCACCAATTATTGTGTGCTCCGAATACACTATAGTATAAGCGCTAAAAAAGAAAGAAGTGCAAATACGTGGGTGCAATATTTCTAATATGCGCGATAATAATTAAGGAGTTCAGTTTATATTTTAATGTGGAATGCAATCTGTTGTCATTCCATTTAAAGTAACCAAGCCAATTCTTCTTCAAACTCAAACTCAAATATGTTTATTTTCATAAAAATGTTTAAATTTTTTGGACACGTCGGAAAGTCATACAAATAAAAAATAATAAAAAACTAACTTTAAATGCATATTAACATAGTTGAGCATTGAAAAAAAATGCCTGTTCAGAAAGTAGAGCCTCGTGAGAAGAATCAGGCAAGAAACTCCGGGCCACTCTTTTCTACGTCTTGATTCTATACAATTTAAAAACTTAGTAACTACATTGAATTTTTCATAGGTATATGAGCTGGTGTGTCTATAATGTTGTTGTCAATTAATAAGGCTTTTTTAATAATATTATAAAAGTACTAACTAGCATAATATAGACACAATAACTCACACTCACATGAAACTTAACACTAATCAAACATAAGTAGCCTGTGGGACTGAGCAAATTAATCCCAAGCATTTTTATCTTCAATATAGTCTAGCACTGAATAGTACCCTTTTTGACAAATTTTACGTTTTATAATATTTTTGAATTTATTATAACTTAAATTTTGAATATTGCTTGGCACTTTATTGTAAAAGCACACACATTGGCCTTGAAAAGATTTTTTTATTTTCTCTAGCCGGGTAGCCGGCACTACTAGCTTACTCTTATTTTCTACTCTAGTATTCAAATTGTGGATATCACTTTTCTTTGAGTATGAGGCTTTGTTTTGGAATAAATATATTAGGTTGGAATAAATGTACTGACTTGCAACTGTTAAAATGTTTATTTCCTTGAATTTATTCACTAACGAAGCCCCATAATCCAAATTATAAATTGCTCGAATAGCTCGTTCTGCAGAACAAAGATGGTCTGAATGTCGGCAGCATTTCCCCACAGGAGAATACCGTATGACATTATACTATGAAAATAGCTATGATATACAAGCCTGGCTGTGTCAATGTCAGTTAACTGGCGTATTTTCCTGACTGCGTATGCTGCAGAGCTGAGTCTATTCGACAATTTGCTAATATGTGGTCCCCATTGCAGCTTAGAATCTAGTGTAATGCCTAAAAATTTGGTGTTATCCACAAATCGAATACATTTAGTTTTTAGTCTATTTAAAAGCAGGTTGTTAACCTCAAACCAGCAAACCACCTTTGAGATAGCAATGTTTACATCGTCCATATCAATTTGCTGTCGTTTTAATTTAAATAAAAGTGAGGTATCATCAGCAAACAGTACTATCCCGTGCTTGTCATTGATGAGGTGTGGTAAGTCATTAATATAAACTAAAAATAAAAAAGGACCGAGGATTGAACCCTGTGAGACGCCCATTTTGACTACAGACCCATGCGAACGCGTCCCGTTGACATCAACTCTCTGAATCCTATTACTCAAATATGAAGTAAGCAGATGCAGAGCAGAACTACTTAAACCATAGTGACGTAATTTCCTGATCAATGTATCATGTTCTACACAATCAAAGGCCTTGGACAAATCACAGAAGACACCTAAAGCATAATGTGAATCCTCCCAGGCATCAAAGATATGTTTTACAAGCTCAACACTGGCATCGGTCGTGGAGCGCCCCTTTGTAATACCAAATTGTTTAGAGTGTAGAAGCTCGTTGTTATTAAAATAACTTTCCAGTTGGTCTAGTATCAATTTCTCGAAAATTTTGCTAAATGTGGGCAGCATAGAAATTGGCCTATAGTTGGTGGGGTCTGATGTGCTACTTGCTTTGTACAAAGGTATTACCTTGCTATCTTTCATAAGATCAGGAAATACACCACAGTCAATACACTTATTAAATATTAAAGCTAATCTGTTAGCAGCTAAAGCAATAATGGACTTGGTAATAGTAACGGAATTTCCCCACAAGTCTGCAGTCTTCTTTAAATGTATAGTATTAAAAGCTTTTATAACATCATTTGAATTTATATACTGAAATGAGAAATTACTATAGGTTGTACTCATGTTTTCTTTTAAAAGAGATTCCGCTGCGTTGGTTGATGAGTCCAAAGATCTAGTAGTAATAACGGGGATATCAGTAAAAAAACTTTCAAACGCCGATGCAACTTTTGAGTCTGATGTAATAGTGTCGTTATCAATGTTCAAACTAAATTTTGAACTTTTACTTTTAACTTTCCCAGTCTCGCTGTTTATTATATTCCATGTCATTTTCATTTTATCGTCACTACTCCTAATCCTTGAACTCAGGTAAAGAGACTTAGCTTTCTTGCCAAGTTTCCGAAATATCCTAGCATAGTTTCTAACATAATCCTGAAATTGTTCACTTAAATTAAAGTTTCTCTCGTCATATAGCTCATACAATCTCTTTCTACTTTTGTGAAGCCCAGTTGTTGCCCATTTACAGAAAGTTGCATTACCTCCAACTGTAATCGTTCTAGGTGTGAAAACCGAATTAAAGTCTGTACAAAACGCTTTCAAAAAGCTATTATATAACAAATTAGGGTCACTTTCATCATCTAACAGTGACCAGCTAGTCATTAGTTTACTTTGAAACCTAGCAAAACGAGTTGCAGTTTTAGGTATTACAACTATATTTTGCCTAGAAACATTCTTACTGTTATCATTAAAGGAGATCTGCTGTCCACAATGGTCTGAGTCTAACTGTCTAATAATTTGCTTGTCTCTTACTATGATATCTTTAAATATATTATCTAGGCAAGTAGATGTAGAGGAAGTAACTCTTGTGGGCTCTAAGAATAAGTTCTTCAGATTATATGATAGAAACAGCGCTTTCAATTTTGTACTAAGACTACTATCCTCCAATAAATTTACATTAAAGTCACCACACACAACAACATTTTTATTTATTTTTGCAACTTTGTTTAATATCTCATCCATAATACGCTCGAAGCTATCATACAATGCTGAAGGAGGCCTGTATACACTTATTACAATAAATCTCCTCAGTTCCACACAGGCTACCTCAATAGTTCGCTCAACAGACAGACTTACAATATCACGACGCTCCTTAAATTTAAGTTGCTTATTAAGTAAAATCATCGAGCCACCATGTACTCGTACTGCTTGCTGCCGGCTAAACGAGCTTCCTACTATATGATTACTGAAATTGAACATGAACTGGTTGCTTTTTAGCCAATGTTCAGTGATGCAAAATATATCAACAGCATTACAGTTCATAAACAATTCCATTTCTAAATCTTTATTAATCATACTTCTAATATTCTGATGTACTAATTTAATCAAATTTTTGTTATTATTATGTTTAAGTGTATTAGTCAATGAGTTACGAGTAATCTTATTATAGCTAGAGGTGTTCTCTATTGTCTCAGAATTTAATTTAAATTATTATTATTATGAATGTCAATAATGGAATTGTCATGTACTCTAACAGTACTTGGGTCACTGTATAAATTAAATGCTAATAATTTAGCAAGTTGTCGTTTAAAAGAGCGAGAAAGATACATAGTATCTTTTGTTAAAATAAAATTACTTTTAATAAAAGTATTAGTGTCAAAGAATAAAATTTTGTCATTATGACAATATGTACTATTATATAATAATAGATTTAATTTAATTATCTGGTGGTTTTCTTTATCAGATAAGGTCTTTGAATAAGGAAATGCACAGACTATAAAATTGCACCCCACTTTAGAACTTCTATCAGTCATTATATCCGATAAAGCTAGTATATCTTTCCTAGTAATTAGTAAGCTATCACCATACATAATAATAACTGTAGAATGTTTATTTAATTCTGCATGTTTTAACTTATTAACTAATGAAGACATTCTTTCTCCTGGATAACAAAAGTTTTGTAATGGACGGTTAGTGTAACTATCTATTAAGCTACCCAAACCCACTCCCAATTGGTCAGAAAACATCAATACAGTGTTATTACTATGAGTGTCAAGTGAACATATATGATTTGTTTGTAAGAAGGCATCAGAACCGGAGTCATTGTATATTTTGTGAGGTGGTTCTTGTTACTATAACCTTGTACCTAATTTTTACATAAGCAAGACACTACTTTGTTTTTACTAATATCATGCATTAGAAACATTATCCTTTTACCAATACCATATCAGGCCTTTATTCACAGTAGACAAAGAAATGCTGCCGTGGCATTTATTGTGCCTCATGCGTCAGCTCTCTCTGTTTGGTGTTCACATCGCGTAAACAAAACAGTGTCTACGGCAAAACAAGCCTTCAGATCTTCCCTAGCCTTCTTTTATACCCGTCTAGTTAGCCTACACTGCATGTACATACCAAACCAGTCGAACAAAGAGAGCCATGTTTTTGGATATACTGATAACTTCAGTGGAAGTTCTATTTTAACCATCATGACGTGGGATTTGCAATTCAACGAGCCGTAAATTTTAATTAATTTTAGTTAAATCAAAATTACTACAAGGAAATATGTGAATTCTACGTGGCTGTTTTATTCAAATCATATTTTCCATCATCAATATCATACATCAATTAAAATATTCCAGCAAAAACGATGTGCAAAAAATATATTTAAATAAGCATATCTATTTTATGAAACCACCGATATATTCATTGCATTTGGTCATTCGGTAAACAGTTTGTTGACAAAGTGTTAAAGCAAAAAAATACCTACCATTAACAGCGGCTTACCTGACAAACTGTGCATACACTTGGCTATCGATAACTGGTAGATATTTTTATGACGTAATATTGCAGGCAATTAATCTGTACCTATAATTTGTGCTGGTAAATTTCAACACCCGTCGCGCTACTGTGCGGTTTTTGACTGAAGTCATTTTGAACTAAATTTATAGACCCAATTGAGCCATCAGATGGCCTAAAGTGATTTTTCAAAAATACAATCTAAGACTTAAATGAAAATAATCCACATTTCTTATTCAGCCTACGTTCTAATATTTTATCAAACCCATAAGTGTGCCTTGATAAGCCTTGACATATTTTCTGCCCTACCCACTGCATGTTATTGTTAACTAGAACCAAGCATACATGCTTGCGACTGATATCGCCACTCTATTTTATCAGCTGCCAAAAAGGGAAAAATGTAATTAAGTTTTTTCTTTGACAAAATTTTTGATAGCGCGTAATTGGAACTATGCCAGGTGAATGACGTTAGGCCGTTAACCGTGGGCTCTACTCCAGTAAAACATTTCTCTTAAATTCTAAATTAGAACCAGCTACCTGTACCGGTTATATCGCTGGCATCTGGAAAAAAAGCGGTAATATCAAAAATCGATTTTTACAGGATAAATAAAAGAAGCTAAGTTGTTTATGGTGCAGCGTACAGTGACCCAGAACAGGCATTCAAAATGTCAAATGAAAGCTAACTTTTTACCAATTTAACCTTTTAAAAATAATTGTAATGGTATGAAGATTTAATGAAATAATTGAAAAAATAATAATACAAATTATAGACTTTATAAACTCACCGAACACTGAGATTTAGGGCTGTAAGAATATAATACGACGTATTTTTCGCTTTTGATCTCGAGCGTACCATCCGATTACCACCTGTTTCAGGGATTTTTTATAGCCAAAGCTTAGTTGTATCATCCACTAATCGCTATTTTAGAATCCTATAAATGAATCATATTTTTATGTAACCATTGTAACAGACCGACAAATTTATTACTGTTACTCATTGTTTAGAAATGTAGTGTGAAGATGTTCACCGGTTTCTTGTGTTATGTTTTATAGAGTAATGCAATAATACATTTTTAGTCGTAAGAGAATTTTCCATGCAATAAAGCTGTTATTGTCATTATTCTAAGAATTATTAAAAAAATAGAAAAATATAAGAGTGATACTGATACTCAGAGAAGCTAAAAAACAAATAACATTAAAAAGGGCGTAACCAGCGTTTACCGCTATATTGCCCGGGGCCAGCGATATATACGAAACCATTAATGTCTTACTTTTCTACTTTTATGCCTATATTGGTAACAGGGTTATAAAGTTGAGTATAGAGTAAAAGTTTAATCAATTGGGCAGTCAAAGTTATAAGTTGTAGGTTTATGCGAGTTATAAATACATAGAAATACCATGAAAACGCCATGTGAACACATTACACATATAATAAGTACGAGGACTGTTGATATAATTTTCTCAAAGGAGCAACACTAACTTAATGAAATGCAGAAACGTCGTATGAGAAAATTTGCAATTAAATTAGTATCACAACAGTATAATAAACGCAGTGGAGTGTCGAGTATACTGCTGCCTCTGCTTGTAAATTCTAAAGAGAACTTGTGAATAGGAGACACCCATATACGTGCACTTTGCTGTTTGTTTATTTTGCACATCCACTCAGAGAGATATCAAATGGAAGTTAGCAAGTAATAGTCAGTTCTGAAGCTTCGTGCTTGCAAAGAAGTATAGAATTCTTCGAATTCTAAATTGGCTTTTCAGTTAGTTGTTGTTTATGCTGAACTACGGCTATTTTCAACCATTATCCATCTGTTTGTTCAGATTCCCTTTAACTGATCGGAACAGTTATAGGGAATCTGATAATACTGGTCAGATTCAACGTGGATTGTTTCTTTCACTAGAACCTTCTATTTATGCACTAAATATCACAGCACCTGATGTTTTTAAAGCGTTTTTAAATAGGAAAAGGATCCGTTTATAAATCAATTAATAAACAACGATAATTAATGCTTGGAACGACTATTGTTGAAATAAAATATTGAAAAGTGGTTTTCTATGTATTATTCGAGAAAGACTATTCTCTAATTTTTATTTCAGAACGCCTATATTTCTGAAGTCGGTTAAAAAGTGGTCTCCATCATAATATATATAAAAGCTTTTGACTTAAATCTCAGTTTTATAACTTTTTGGTAAAATTTTGATGAAAATGGACCATACATTACTTTTTAGTTTAAAGAAAAATATTCGTTCATACGGCCGCTGCAGAATGCGACCGATAAATAATTAAATCTTTATAGATTTGGTTTGTTTTAGAAAGGAACAAGTTTTGTTACCGCTATCGTAATGGAGAAATAAGAAATTGTTTATTCGTAAAATATTTTCACTAGTTTATGGCTTCTGTAGCCATAAAGATCTAAGTCGAAATGTGCTGTTTCATGAAAAATATGTTTTGATTTAGAATATCATTTCGGCAGAGGTATCCATTTTTCAATTAATGATATAATGCAGCGTGCAAATTATCCGACCTCATACCTCTCCACCCCTCACATTTGCAAGATTAAATGCGAGATGGAGACCCTCGACATCTAATCAAGAAAATGCATCGTAGCGCATCAAATGAGAACTTGTTTGGGTACTCATCCGCACAATTATGAATTCCCTTCACTTTGAAAATATGTTTTCTAATATGAAACTTAGACCAGTTTAAAAACAGACCTAGAAATTGGTGCAAACTAAAGATATTGTTTCAAATATGACTAAAGTACTAATATCATAAAAGTCTATGATAACTGTTTCATTGACTTAGAGCGGCGAACTGCCGAAAAAGCTTTGTGTTGAACCTAAGCGAGCTCGGCCTGGGATAAACGCAATCAGTATTTCAATGTCATTGATGTCAGCGCACCTAGCTACATACGCAAACATAGCTCGTTTATGAAGTCGTGTAGCGCCAGACGGGCAAAACGAAAGCTAACGAAGGCGGGTGGGTGAAAGCGACCGAATCACATGCTTTACTGAAAACACGAGAGGTCGAACGAATGCAGTCGGCTATGTTCGGCTGAGATCGGGTTCGTATCGTCGCCACATTCAAGGAGATAAACCGAGGGAGCCCGCTGTTTGGATTTGCGAACGTTGACTCGTTTGCAAGCCTTCAGTGACGTGTTACAAAAAATCGGCTTAGATTGTGTATGGATAGAAACGATATCGATAAAGAACAAACAGTGAACTTGCTTCACGATGACTATATGCAACGTTCAATATATGCATTAAGCATGATTAGGTTTATGCAAAAGCGTCAAATGCTAAAACTAAACATGTGAAATTTAAATGAAGTTTTCGATCAAAAAGCTTTCATATCTCTTAATTCTGAAGACAAGCATATACCTATGTTGGCAGAGATAAGCACAGTGATATAACCACGAGCGTGCTTTGAACATTTCACTATCACTTGAGCTGTCTCATTCTAGCTAATGAAAATTTTGGCACTTTCATAAAAGTTGACGGTACAGGAGCGAGAAATGTTGGGGCGTCATCTCAAATAAAGATCTTTGTTTGCAGCCAAGGCAGCATGAAATAGTTTCGTCGCGATAAGTCTCCGTCGTAATTTAAATAATACAACTGTATTTCTTTAATCCAGCATATATCAATAAATAATAATTTAAACCTTCACGTTGGCTTTGAAAATAACCTGTAATAAATTAAGAAAAAAATGCATAAGTGAAAACTTTTTGAAGCAACACATTCATTAATATTAATGCGATTATCTTTCACGTTACAAATAAAATGGGAGAGTCTTGCTCGGAGTCGCGTGAAACCCGTATTATTGTACCAGTGGCAGAAGTAAAATATATTATGTAGGTTATAGTAACAATGCTCATACTGTGGCGTAAAAGATTCGCATGATATTGCAGGAATATTCGCTGATGCATTAAAATGTACTATCTCACTCTTCGTATAGAATCTCATATAGCATGGCGAAGTGGCTAAAAGTCGCACGTGCCTATTGTAAATGATCACTGCTGTCTCGTGCGGGACCGACGGTTGTCCAGAAAGGGACACAAACATCGAAACGTGCTAAGTGGAACATGTTGATATTGTTCCTAGACTCTCCAAAACTTTGCGTTAATAGGTAAAATTGAAAACACACTTGCTAATTTTACCCCTATAATATTTGGGACCGCTCACCTGACCGTGGGTCGGGAGTGGATCTGATTTCAAACTAAACATAGGTAGCCTTTATTGTGATAATCATACATCAAACTGAAAAATATATTCTTTCTTATATTCTTAAATACGTGAATGTAGTACCAATTATATCGACTTATCCCGTAAAATTTTAATCTTTTAATAAAAACCGGCGTTAAAAATATTGACCCCATTAAAATTTTACATTACGGATGCAGTATGAGTTTCGTAAATTATGTGCCGAAAATATTTTTGAGCTGAACTGAATAAATGAGATTGCTCGATATTGCAAGCGTCTGCGTATGCCGCATAATTTCGAACAATGTTCAATGAAATCGGCGAGCAGAGAACATCTCAAACGAGCGGTAATACGAATTTGCGTAGAGATAGAACCTACGGTATTCCCAATATTGCTTCATTTATATTATACCAAATACAAAGCTAGACCTGGAAATAAAGCTATATAATTATATTTACGTAATCTGGCAAACATTCGATACCAATTAAAACGAATAAAAAGCTGTATTAAAAATAAATATTCACGATTTTCGAGCGGAATTGAAATTAATTACACGGGAAACAAAATATTGAAGCGTAAACCTAATATTCCGATGCCGTTTTCATAGCAATTATACTTATAAATATATTTCACCAAATTAATACGGTAAGGAAAAACATAGTATCAATATCAGTATACGTTTTTTTATTTATAGAAAATTATTTTATGAATTCAGCGGTTTTGAATATTATAAGATTAACGTGATTGATTTAATTTAGTTACATCATAATAATATTTTGTACCACGAAACATGGACAGGAACGACTATGCAGCTAAAATGTTCAATTTTATAGCTTAACTATCTTTATGAATGTTTAAGCGTTTTATATTTACCAAAATATGAAAAGTAACTAAAATACTAGATGCAGAATTTTCTGTTGAAGTGAGAGAATATTTTTATATTTCCTCTTTGCAACCTTCGGAGCAACTTGAATTGCAACACGTAAACACGTGGCTTCTTCCACATGAAATCCGTTTTACGCTTTAAGAGGAATTCAAAATATAAGGAGCCCGTGTCCTTTACGCGGTTAACTTATTCAGCGCCTTGCATCAAAGTATTTTTTATGGTTTGGCCGTATAAATGGAAGAAGAACATAGACTTAATTTTTGAATATTTTATTTTATACAGTCATAATCTTTTGTTTACTTTTCTATTATCGGGAAAATACTCACTGGTAGTGCTATAAATACAACATAGTCCAATTTTCACTGCATCCGCATAGAAGCTTTGTGTCACTTGATTAATCCTTTTAAATACCAACGGAAACGTGACGTGTTGTGTTGTATTGCATGGAACTGCCGTAGTCAATTTGCTTTCAATAACGTATCGAACAGGCTTACAGTCGTGTTACTAATCTATACCGATTTACTGATAAATCCTTTGGCGAAACCCTGCGCCATATTTCTATTTATCATAGAGAAAAAGAAGTGATACGAGTAAGAAGAAGTGAGCGAAATGGTCTAAGGACGAAAGTAGCAAGGATACTGCTACCTTACGTTGATATTCGTTGGGTCGATCGAGCCGGCCAATTCTTAATATATTGAACTACTCTTAATATATACAACTACACTTGAGAAGTGTTCTTACACTTCACAAGTGTAGTTGCACCCAATCGCGTCTGCGCTGCAACTAAGAAGACTTTCATAACTTAAAAGTTGAGCCCCACTTCCTAGACAAATAATTAACGATATTTTTAGCATAATATGTCGCGCGTAAAGCTATTGGTAAAAGCACAGATAATATAATACTATGCTAGTAGTAAAAGTATTCTTGGCAGAAATATTTTCACAGCGTGTGTCCATAGTTAAGTGCTGCCAGCGATTATTTCAGAGCAAACTGGTTTCCCCCCTACAATATTTGTCCGATAATGGTACTCAAAATGGCATTTATTGTATGTTAGATATTTTAAGTTTACCACATTTATAAATAAATGCCCATTTGTAATAAAATATTCTGTGCAACTCACATAACTCTGTACAGTTCATAATTATTCAAATATTATTCTATTGCTGAATATTTTATGCATAACATTATTTATAGTAGCATATTCAGTGGAATCATCAATATATTTAATATGTCACATACCGTATGTAAACCACATGAGTAGCATAGCACTCAACATTCGCGATTCCTGAAATATTTATTTATTTATTTATTATATTTACTTTTACTAATTTCAATTTTAAATGCCATATTGTATTGTATCATAAAATGGCTTCCACAATCATCAAGTTCTCGTTATTGTTCGACTATTACATGGTATAAAACAGTATATTTTGTCGACATACAATGAACACGGTGACACAGCTTTATTATGAACAACTAATTTAACGATATTCCGTTAATATTATGCTCCGAAATTTCTAGTACTGAAAGCGCTTTTTCGTTTATCGGCATATTTTGTGATGCACGTAATGACGCAAGACCATTATATTTTAAATTGGCAGAAATTGAAAATTCGTTCCGTTTGAGGGATATGAAAATATTATTGAATATCGCGTATTATACATGGATGCTTAACATTATAATAATTGGCTAATTATATAAGTCTAACGCTGTCTTTTGCAGTTATGTACCGCTGGAGTGACTGTACTTATCATAGGTAGACATTTTTATGCGATGTTTATGTTCGATACCGCGGTCTTTATCAATAGTTACGTGAGTCATATCATAAAGCATCTAACTGGGACGCCTGGACGCGTCCACGCGCGCCGGTGTCACACTTGTGCACTTCAACACACTGCATAACACGCTCCAACATCTATCTAGCGTAGTACATCCATATCATTAGTAAAACGAACGTGTGAAACGAACGTTCACACGGCGTTTACAAAAGTGAAACTTCAAAAGAACTCGTTCCGTTGTATCCTTTTTGTTATACTTGTACGTGTAGATATATAACATGGAAATGCTTTAAGATTGTACGTACTTTAATGGACCGATAAAGCCGCACTAGACATACAATGTTGTTTACCCATAGCTTCGACAATTCTCGGCAATGTCGCGCCACGTTCAGCGTGAACGGTTTTGCATTTCCATTGACACGGAGAGAACGACAAAATTAGACTATCACTGTACTAGAAATAGAACGGCCGTAGAGGTTATTTTTACCACCACTACAACCTATCCGCCACTTGTTACGTAACCAACAAACACGAAGTTCATTGCCTCTTCAAAATATTTTCACAATGAACAGAATGTTTATCATTGTTCGTATATAAACCTTCGTTTATTTTATACAAATTAATTTCCGACTTTTATATGGACAACGTGCTCTTTATAAAATGTTTTTATTTCACCATTATTTCACTTAAAAATATGTCATCGAAATTCATTATGGTGCTATTACTGGCCTCTAATGAACACATTGTTCATGAAAATTACACCATAATTAATGTTGATCGTTTGGTTAATTTAAATTATTTGGCTCTATTTTTAAAAAGATATTTTTGCAAAATCATTATATGGCATTATGCTCGGCATACGGATTTATGTTTAAATTAAAATACCGAAGTAATTTAGTTTTGTTAGTCATTCGTGTTTTGTTATCATATAAATAACTAGCTCTTTCCACTTCATCAGCGTTGACTAGCACGTATATAATTGTTTCTTCAGACAAACTTTCGACATTTAATTTATTCCGAAGCGGAATTTTAATAAGCTTATCCTTAGTTCCTGCGTCGTTGCTAAGAGCCTGAATAGGTTTTAACTTTACGCTATATATTGGTACGCATGCACACGTTAGTATCATAGCTGGAGCTTTGTAATTTAAAGTTCAAGTTGTATATTGTGCTACTTATACGACTCTAATGAAATTAGTACCAATATTAATCGCAATATCATGTTAAAATCTGAAATGTTCTAAAACGTGACGCTGGCAAACAAACAGAGATAATACGAAAAATCATTGTTCCGATTTTTGTATTTCTTCTCTTAATAATGTCAATTACTGCCAGGTCCTGCCTCAATATGTATATGTTTGTAACGATATGAGAAATACTATAACTTTTATTTATTTCTTTACTATCAGCTTTTCATAGTCCACTGCTAGTTTTTTTTTTATTACAACAGGCGGCAAACGAGCAGACGGATCGCCAGATAGTAAGCAATTACCGCCGCCCATGGATACAAGCAACACCACAGGAGTCACAAGTGCGTTGCCGCCCCTTGGGGTTGAGAAAAGGGATAGGATGAGGAGCGGGATGAGGGAGAAGGAATAGGGGATCTCTCACCGAACGAAACGCAACAGTTTAGGTACTGTTACTTTACGTCGATTTTCTGTCGGTCGAGCCGGCCCATTCATGCTGAAATCAGCAAGGCTCTACTACCGTGAAAAGCCTCATGGTCATAAGCCTCTCCTAATTTACGTCACAATGAAGTGTGAGAATGGCAGACTTATTATAAGATACTATTTGATTCGTATATTTGCCTTAGTCACTTTTTACGACACCCATGGACTGAAAAAGAGTAGTGACTCTCTATTTTCTTATTTTTAAATCTGTCACCACAAGGACACTATCAGGTGTAGCTCTTTTCCAACGAAACATTATTCTATACTAGTCCGGTACTTCATTAATTTAACGAGAATCTGAAAATCACAGTGTAATTTACTACAGTGCTTTGTTCTATCGACGCAGCTGCTCTAACCAACGTTTTCAAGCCTAATGAACATTTCCAACGCTTACGGAGAGGTGTTCAAAACCAATCGTTTTTATAAGCAAGGTTTCATCTCTCGCATTGAAACTGTAAACACGGACAATGGATGTTTATTTCAAACGGAGCTCAGAAATGGTTACATGTTATTTTTTATTCTCGCTTTGTAGAGAATTAGACTGAACACCCAGCACAAGGATGCAGTTAATATTATAACAAATCATTGATTTATATTTTACAATAAACGGTTTAATATTATTGCACTCTTTTTATATCATGTGAGATTTCACATAGATAAGGATTAAGATTTTAATAGGTTTTGCATATTCACGGTCATAAATTTATTCGTAAATTAGACGTCGCCAGTGGCTTCGCCCGCGTCAATTATACATATAAACCTTCCTCATAAATAATTCTATCTATTAAAAAAACCGAATTAAAATCCGTTGCGTGGTTTTTAAGATTTAAGCATACATAGGGACAGACAGACAGAAGACAGACTTTGTTTTATACCATGTAGTGATATCTATATATTTAGAAATAATTTAGGCTTATTGAAATGATATTTTTCTAATTTATCTTAGTCTAATGATGTCCACTGCTGAACAAAGGCCTTCATCAAAACTCTCCACACAGGCTGTTCTGAGACGCCCACACCCAGTGCACAAAATGCATGGCAATAACCATTTTTATTTTCAATGACTCTAATATTATGGTTTTATCTAACAGATATTGTTCTATTAAAGAAACTTCAGCTAAGTATTAACTCGTTAAATATACAATTTCAATAACTTAATAGCGATATCTCTGTACATACTAATAAAACTCTCATCTACCGCATATTTCAACTGAAATTATACTGTTGCAGTTATTTTAAATTAAGCGAGCGAAATGAGTGCACGTTAAGTAAGTTTCGCATGGAAAAGCGAGCACTTTGCAGTACAATGTAGTTCGTATGACCAACTGCATATCTACACGGTACCAGGTATTGACCGAATATGTATCACAGTGTTGATATTATGTTTTATAGCTGTTGTGGGTAGATTTGGAATTTATTTGTAAACCCATCACGACGAGCATAAAACTCAAGTTATAGTATATGGAGACAAACTATCCGCGTACGGCACAAGGACATTGACCTGTAGTGCTGTCGTATCATAATTATCCTTTTTCTTACCCGTAAGAAGAAAAGAGATACAAATATTTTAAAACTTTGGAGAAGCTCTCTAATCAGGCTACCTTGTGCTGTCAGATATGTTTTTATAAATAAAATGCACAAATGCCACATCCAGAAGAATATCAATGAAATAAAAAAAATCATTCTTTATTTGATTGTACACAGCGGCACGACATTATATGAATACAGATAGGATCGTATAAATGCTTATTTTTTAATACACCTACGCCAATTAAAATCTGATCATTCCTAGCAGTACTGCAATATCTGCACCTCACAATGTGATATAATTAAGACGGTGTTCATTCGAGCGAATACCAACATCCCATGGCTAACCTTTAAGGTCACCCACGGCCAGTTTCGTTCTATTTTTACACACGAAAGCCTTCATAAAATGAATGAAGCTTTTTCCGTCCTACCCGCGAACTACATGAAATTTTTAAACCAATATAACATCCCACGTACGTGTAAAAAGCATAATTAAGCTCTGCTTTTAAACCACATAACCACAATTGAGTACAAACATTCGCACTCATGTAGGTATGGTTTGAATTAAAATAGTCAACACCTGATATATTATGTATTAACGAAGTAACTATCATCATCATCATCAACTAAGCTGTGTATATACGTGGACTGTCCCACCGTTGGGCACGAGCCTCTTCTCACAATAAAACGGTTAGGCTATAGTCCACAATGCAGGCCATGTGCAATTTGGCATACTCGACAAGTTTTGAGAACTCTCAGAACTTCTTTCACTATTTAGGAAGCTATAATGATAATTAACAATTGAATACGCTTCGAAATGTGAGTGGTGTGCATCGTGGGAGCGTGGGTTGGACCCGTGATCTTATGCGTAGCATTCAGCTAGTGTCATTCCTAAGCTATCGCGGCTTCGAACTAATCAAAAGAAAAAGCGACATCAATTTCTACTTAATTTATGAATGACTGGTGTAATGAGCCAGGAATAATACCATGGCATCTGGCTATATTGTATAATACCAAGTTACAGCGTATAGATTGTTCCCTCAGTAATAACTTACGTCTTTATAACTATCAAAGTTTATTACTTCCAATGGAAAAGCTGAAGATTCAAACGTAATGACTCTTTGTAGGATTTTCTCTTGCTCTTACCTATTTAATTTATTGCTGTGGTAGGATGTCTTTGGAATCAATATAGAGTTCCATTTTATTGCAATAAATACCAGAATTCAATTTAGACTAACGCGGTATAGTTCCAACCAATAACAGTGAAACGTAATATGGTTCAATATTGTACTGTTCGATCAGAAAAATATGAAAAGAATACGATACGTTGTGGATTATATTTTTAAACTATTAGATTTAGGGTAATGTCTTTATTCTAATAAATGAAAAGAAAAAGTAGCGATAACCTAGTTGTACAAATTATCAGACTGCTACGCAGAGGGTCTTGGCTCGCACCATGATAAGTGTTTTAAACTTAAGGATAATAATATATATTATATAATTCAATTCTTAATTATCGCACGCTAAATGATAAAGGTAAACATCGTGAGGAAACCTGCATGTCTCTCTGAAAGTTCTCTATATTAGATACTTGGAAAGCATGGGAAGTCTGCCAACCGACAATCGGCCAGCTTGGTTGACTGTAGCTTTACCCTTCCCAAAATGTAACGCAGCTCATACCCAGTAGAGGGACGGATTATACACATGACTAATAATGAATGAAAACAAAGCACAAGTGATTTAGAAACTATTAAAGTCTTATTCTGGTAAAATGAATGACTATAAAGTTTGCGAGGCTCAAGCTCGCATTAGATATAACAGGTAACTAAATAAAATAAAAAAACAGTCAAGTGCGAGTCGGACTGGCGCACCGGGAGTTCCGTACAAACCTGTAGGTATATATAATTATTAAAAAAATATGCGATGTAACTAAAAATTTAAGGTTTTCGAAAATTTTCCTATGTGCTATAAAACGTTGCTTTATGCCAAATTTCAAAATTTTAGATTAACAGGGTTTAGGTTTGACTTGAGCTTTTGATATGAATTTCAAATTTATACCTCTACGGGTTCATGAGGAAAGGGGTAGTTAGTACCTTTAAAATTATTTTAATTATATGATGTAACTAAAAATTTACGGTTTTCGGAATTTTCCTTTATCTGTGCCATAAGACGTTGCTTCGTGCCAAATTTCAAGGTTCTGAGTTCACGGGAAGTATCCTGTAGGTTTTAAGGCAGTAGTTGCGAGCTTGAAAATATAGTAAAATTGCTGTTTCTGTCGATTGCGTTGAGATAGAAGTATGATTTTGTTACAGCTTAACAGTGTTTTAGATCTGAGTATTTGATATGAATTTCAATTTAATAACTCTACGCGTTCATGAGGAAAGAGGTAGTAACTTTAAAATTAATACAAATATTTTTATATGATTTAACAAAAATTGTACAGTTTTCGGTGATTTTCCTTTATCTGTACTATAAGAAATTGCTTGGTACCAAATTTCAAGATTCTGAGTTCATGGTAAGTACCCTGTAGGTTTTGATTCCCTTGCGAGTAGTTGCGAGAAAATATGCTATCAAATTGCTGTTCGTTTTTATTCCGTTGACATAGAAGTTTGATTTGGTACAGTTTAAAGGTATTATAAACTTGAGTATTTGATATGAATTTCAATTTAATACCTTAACGCGTTCTTGAGAAAATGGTAATAACTTTAAAATTATTTAAAATATTTTTATGACATGATGTAACAAAAAAATTACGGTTTTCGGAATTTTTCCTTTATTTGTGCTATAAGACATTGCTTTGTACCAAATTTCAAGATCTGGGGGCACGGGAAAGCCCCCGCCAAGTCGAGCAAAAAACACGGCCGTACCATCCTTTTCTCGTAGCAATTCAGGCCATTTTCGACCTCCTATAACTTCGTTGTGGCTAAAACTATAAGCCTGTTTTTTTAGTACCCAAGCAGGCATTGTATAAATATGGTATATTTCAAATTTCATTTAATTTAAACCAATAGTTTAAGAATTATAACGAGTCAATTTTCGTGATTTTGTCACTCACTGACCGATCATCAAAAGTCTAAGGCACTTCTAGCAGACATAGAAGCTTCAAATTTAGAACACAATTAGTGTTCAGTGTATGAATCAAGGAAAAACTAAAACATTTTTCAATTTCAGTCCAGTTTTCGACATACATCAACTGCATAAATAACTTTGTAATCCCATATTAACATATAAGATTACAAAATTACGTTTGCAGTTAGGGCTTTAATTAAGAAAATTCGTTGTTGGTGTACAAGAAGTAGAAGGTACCGGAAAGGGAAAAGCAGGACTATCTACAAAAAGAAATGAGATCCCATAAAAAACAATACTTGTCAAAAAACCAAGTCTCGTTACCGTAAAAAGTTGCGAGATCCATGTAATACCAAGACGGTTCATTAAAAATCTTTAATCTATTACTTATAATAAAACTGTAGAGAGGTCAATTCTGTACATTGAATATATATTAAAAATTAGTATTGGAGGATGAATGGTGATCGATACTGATGCCAAAAATGCAATCAGTAAATTTTTTGTCTGTCTGTCTGTCTGTCCGTCTGTCTGTCTGTCTGTCTGTCTGTATGTGCACGCATGGATCAAAAACTACTGAAGGGATTTTAACCAAATTTGGTACGATTGTAGTCCAGACTCCTGGGCAGGTTATAGGCTATATAACATAACGCTAGTACACGTAGGAACTGAGCAGTGACGATAAATTTGAAGCAATTCGGATGAAAATGCGCTTTTGAGCTCTTATCCTCGCATACGTTAATCATTCACCAAAAGTATGTATTACAAAGATGATGGTCTTCAAAAGATTTACGAAAAAGTCCTAATAGTATATATCTATCTTTTATAAATTAGGCACAATAATGGGTTTAATCGTTAGGCATATCTTCAAAGTGTATTAAATACATTAATATACTGTATTTCCCATAGATATATCTTTATCAAACTCCAATATTCTAAAAGTACACTTTAATATGTATATTACATTTAGGTGCATAGGGTTCCCACCAAGAACTTAGGGTCCCAAGCCAACCTTACCTGCAAGTGGTGCACCTGCCGATCAACGGACGAGGCTCTGGCAAACAAATAGGCTCGCCACCTATTACGTGGGATCAAAACACTGGCGAAAAGTGGGCGTTTAATATGCCTCTGCCTGCCCCTTCGGGGAAACAGGCGTGAGTCTATGTATGTATGTATGTATTACATTTAAAAAAAAATAGAAATCGGTTTCTAAACACCCAAGATATAGATGAAATAAAACTTCCAAATCTCGCCGCGCCAGTATGGGTACGGCTATACGGTTGATTTTTGTTTAACGCGCGAAACGGCCGTCTAGACGTCTATACATATAATAAATCTGTAAGTGATCGATTTCCGTACATGGAAGATATTCAGAAGAAATCTATTTTAAGGGGTCTACATTAAAGAAGGGAAGCCAAAAATATAATTATTAAAATTTTTGTCTGTTTGTCTGTGCGTTTGTGCACGCTAATTTCAGAAACGGCTAATATAAATAAATGTTTTAGACGAATCGGTTCATAGATAAAAAAGTTGTGTCAAATTAAACATTTGTTCGGTTAAAATTTGTTCTATAAAAGTAACTCTTTAGTTGAATTGGTTGAAACTTAATATATTATCATCAGTCAAATGTAAAATTATGAGGGTTGAACTAGATTATAAATAAAATTATTGATTAAATTAGGTATCCGCTTTAAATTGGTTGTTTGAAAAACCCGATTGTGATGCTCACGTGTTTGCCAAACTTGGATGGAACTTAAGCTTATGTCAAAAACGAATTTTAGAAAAAATGGATTGTTCGAATATTGAATTAAGCAGTTAGCAAGTTTAATAGTCATAAGCAGAGGAAATAAATGACTCTAAATTGAAACCGTTTAATAAGTGTGATTCAAACCTTAGGCCTTAGATATAACAAACACTAAAATACGCTCGGGCGTTTGAATCGTGCTTAGCGTTAGGCTTTGTAAATAAATCTGTGCTATTCACGATCATACCGTAGCGCCGTAGTTTACTGGTCTAAATTAAGATTATGTTACTAAATTATGCTCTACAGACTATTTTAGATGCTGTTTGTTTACTATGTATTTGTAAGTTTCGAGACTCTAATTTTCCGATAGCTTAGTGAATGTTGTGATTTTTGCCTCATAAAATAATTGAAGTGACAAGTGCTACGCAAAATGACCGAATCGGATTCGCATATTTTCCCATTGTAATAAACAATAAACAACAATTGTTTCTTTAATATAGGTACTAGCAGTTACGCCCATTTTCATAGCAATAGGGGAGCCCACGATGCTAAATTGGGATTTACTCGAGCGTCATGGAGACCTATTAGGTTGCAAAGCTTTGATGATAAAAAGACAAAAATGTCAATAATGTTTAATTTTTCATCGGTGGGGGAGCGGCTATAGACCGTTAAATTTTTTTAAAAGAGCTGTTGTCTTAATTCTTCCAGATAATCGTCAGATTATGAGAAGGCACGTCTAGGACGTTAAGGTAAAGCATATATATCTCAATCTGACGCGCTTGAGTATTTCAAAACGGCGAATTCACTCATTCACATTTGCAACTTTCTAATAATGGCCACGAGTTTGCGTGACACCTAAACCGTCAGATTATTCAATGAGAGCCTTTTTTTAGATTCACTTGCTTAACATCCCTTTAGAAAATCTTACACCTACGATTAATTTTCTTTTCTTTTCATATCGATATCTTACCTCCACTATGCAAACGATCAGATTAACAATCCTACTTTATTAAAAATACGTAGGAAATGGATGCTATCAATATCTGACGCGCTCGAGTATTTTTAGAGAAAACTTTAAACTCCTCTTTACCTACGTTGGGATGAAATATAAAAAAGTGTATCCTTAGTGAGTCTACGTAATAAAAGTACAAATTTCTTGTTTCTATCATCAATGCTTTATACTCTGTGATGATAAATAATTATAAAGTGTGCATGTATTTTGTGCCCTCGAATGTGACAGACTTTTATCTTTGGAATAGGTAATAGACATATGCATTGATCACTTTACCCATCTGATCCCAAAAGCTCTCTGGGTTATTCCAGATATCTACATTCTAAGACTGGTGGTCATTGATTTGGTAAGCCAAAGAGCTTCAAAATATAATATATCAGGATACCTTCATATATTATTATCTTTGAAGTATTATAATTACGGTTGACCAAATTTCCTTTAGCGGAACAATGAAGCTAAATGAAATTCTAATGTGAACTAAATTCACCTTAATTACTTGCTCAATTGCGTTGCGGTTAGTTTTCAGTCAAACATTATTAGGATTATTATTTATACGTACTTATGTATATATTTTACACACACTGACCACTGAAATTAACCCACGTAAACTAAATTTGTGGTAATATCGATAAATTGACTTGTAGTGAGCAAGCGTATTAACTAAGTGCCTTAACCACTTTAAAGTGAAATTGGCTCATTCGGCTTTTATTAGCTGTGCTGCTTTTAGCAGTCAGTAATTATCATTTTTAGGGCACCGTGGTAAACTAAAGAACCCTTTTATCCATTTCTATTTGGGAACCCTTTTGTCTTTTTGGGAAAGTTATACATTCTGATCAAGATTTTAACTTTTTTAACGTGACCCTGATTTCTATTCAACTATTTGTTTATAATTATATCGTATTTTATTTATTAATCATTCGATAAGTTTTAAGAAGTACGAAAGGTTCTTTGAAGTTTTACATTTTAGAGAACAGTCCTAAGTCGTAGTATTGTCTGTAAGTTTCTGGATTATGAAATTTTAACAAGCATATTGTTAAATCTAATTAGGTTTTACAAATTATCGAGTGACAATCAAATCTAACCTGTGCGTCTTTTAGTAAATGTCACCGCACTATTATTATTAATAGAGGCTGCATTACTTATGGTGCATTTACTTTTTCACACCAAACCTATTGAAACCAGAATATAATTACACATAATACGTGAGCTCAAATCACAAATTGTTTTCCTCGTGGCAAAGAAAAGTACATAGAAAATACGCAGCAAAAATAGGTAGGTATAGTCAAGAATACCGGCCATAATGACATAATATATGCCAGATACATTTTCCGTTGCAGTGGATAGATTTGCTCAAGGCTGCACCACTTGTTAACTACCAGTGCAATCTTCATCAGTAGAGCCCGGTATCACCACAACTGTTCTAGTTGTGTGCGGAAGTTCATTGAGTATGCTATATATATTCCTGACAGGTTAGATTGCGTATCGAGGGCTATGTTTAGATTCTATGTAATGAGGGCGGAACGTGTGACAGATGGGGATGTTAACCGAGGACACCTACCAAGGACAATACTCGCAAAAATCTGACAAAGCCGTGTGATCTAAGGCACTCGATAGGAATAAATATAAGCCTTTGAGCTTATGAACATGAGTTTCCAGAAGGCCATTCTGATTATTAAATGAATTAATCATGTAAATTGTCGACATTCTTTCATCGGCTCTGAAAAGAATCTGCCGGTCTCATTGTAAACAAATAAATATCGTCAAAGCAATGACTAAAGTGACACTGTGACATGTCGTGTTTTAAAGATTACTATTATTTGTACTGCAAGTTGTAGATTATGATTCAGAGTAATTGAAGTAACTTATTTTTTGGAGTACACTACAAAACCTAATTAAAACGTTTGTAACTAAAAACCATTGCCCAAAGACAAAATGGCGTTAAAGGCACACTGAAAAGTTCTTTCAAATAACCTGCTATATCCATCACTGAATATGAAACCAGTTGGTTCACATAAACTAATATATCCTTTTGAATTTAATACAGTTGAAGCACTAGAGTAATATGCATCATTTACTGAAACTGAAAATATAAAAATTCAGCAATTATTTTCTGAATATAAATCAGGACGATATATTAGTGTCCAAACCTTTTAATTTATGTAATGCATTTATATTGCAGCGGATAATTATTACGATTGCTAATCATTATGTTGATTGACTTTCGTTTTGCGGTATTTCACAATGCGACCACTATTCATTATGCTATATCAATAGATACGCAATAACGCTAATGAATAGCGCTTGATCCATTATTTCGATTCATAGCAATGATGCATTAAGCCACTGCAAACTTTCCTAGGTATATTTCCCATGTTACAATAAACTGTACAATTTCTTAAATCCCAGATAACATACCAACTACTAAGAAAGACATTAGGTATTATGATCGCTTTTAAAACATTTTTGGTAACATAACTAAATTGTTCCTCTACTGAGGGTGTGATCCTAATACAAGTGTGAAATACCGTGAGTATATGACATACCACTGTTGTTAAATAATAAGCCTAAAATCGACATTGATCAAATAATTATGAAATTTCAAGCCTTTAAGACAGAGGTCAATGACTTACAAAAAAAGGGGTAGCACTTGATCTGTTAAGCAGACATAAGACAATCGAAAGATTTGGTTTAATTTAATAATTGGTAAGAAGTAGTTAGCAGCCAAAAACAAGACGGATCTCTTAAGGGAGATCACGAGTAATTGGCTGGCGACCTTATAGCTAACTTATGTAGTGAACTTATTAGTCCATTGGAAAGTTACATTTGGGGTTGCATTTATCAGAGGACGCAAATTTTTTTTACAGATGTGCAGGGAGGGCTAGTGTAAAGCTTGATGCAAATTTGTAGGGTCCCACGGCCGCCATCTTGGAAAGAGTGCAGGTGCAGATGGTTTTTCTTAATTATCTCGTAAACTATGGACCGTACACAGAATATGTGAAAAAACTTTTTGTAGCAAATTAAATTCTCTACAACTTTGGTCATGAAACTTTTGTCGTAAAGCCAAAAATAAAAAGTTATAAGTACCTTTATTTTTTATGGCAATTTTTATGCTTTCTTACTATAATTGTGTACCCAGTCTTTGAGATGAGTCATGCTTTGGCACAAAGTCTGATTAGGTAGGGTATACAAATTTTTAAGAATAAATTTAAAGGAATGTCGCTTTTTTGTCGATAATTCATCATTTTCCTCTATGAATTTTGACATCTCTAAAATTTTGCCTGCACGGTTCCCCAGAACATTTAGGCATTGCAGAACACATTGCAGTGTCCTCTGGCTAGGCAGACTATCAACTTCAGTTGCCCGAGATAGAGTTCGTCTTTCTTTTTCAACCTCAATTTTTAAGGTCATTGTTATGAGTGAAAATTGGACCTTATGGTACTGCAGAGCCTCAAGTTGGAAGACCGGGACTTTGAAAGAAGATATGACAAATTAAATGTATTATTTATTGCTGACGATGAAAAAATTATAACAAATTGAAAAGAAAATTTGTTGCAAATTTCATTTGATTTTCGTTTGTAACTTTGTTATTTTTCATTTTACAGCTTAATGCTACGGAATCAACGTTGTAGAGAATTTAATTTGCAACAAAACATATTTTGTAATTTTTCTGTACGGCTAAACTATATAAATAAACTATAAACTGGAAAAACTGGAAAACCCATTCGTACCACTCTTTTCAAGATGGCGGCCGTAGGACAAGGGCTGCGACCCCACAAACGTGGATTTAACATTGTACTAACCCCTTCTAGACATCTATAAAATAAAATTGCGTCCTCTGACAAATGCACGCTAAGCCCAAAAAAATTTACATTTCAACGGACTATATGCAGTTTAAGTGCCCAAGTAAAACATAATAGATCAAACTTAGAATTTCATCTGGGGAATCGCTCAGAAAATAAATGTTTGCCAGTCTGTTAAACTTATCAAAGCGCCAGTTCCGAGATTCAATAAAATCAGTTATATTATTTTATAGTGCCCTTGCAGAAAGATTGCATTATAGTGTAATAACCTTCCTTTGTATAAAAGCGGAATAAATAACTCAAGTGGCCTCTAAGAAGATGATATTAGGAAGTAAATGAAATTTCCTATGAACTGGTTTCTACCAGTTCAAAGGAACTTTCATTTACTTCCACTGGTACGAGAGAAAAATTAAAACACAGAAAACAAACTTATTAGAAAATGCACTTGAACTAGTTTATTGGTGTAAGGAATTTATGTTATCTATGCATATTTGAAGAAGAGATCAAATTTGTAAAATCTTCGAAACCACCGAATTCAAATTGTGGAAAATATAATATATATGTCACCGAAAAATAATAAAAACCTAAAATTTATAAATTTCCTACGAAATTCAGTAACTTTCGTAGGATTCTAAACGAGAGATAAATCGTATTCTTTACGCAAATATTGCAGTAAACTTATCAATTTGCGACGTCTCGTCGTAAATATATAAACTGACGGAAATCCATTCGTAAGATTCTACACGGTTCGACCAATCACAGAAGAGCTTTTAATTTTACGTTTCTGTAAAACACGGCAAATCACACACTGCTCTCTGATTGGTCGGTCAGTGACAATGATTGCTCGATCAGTTCAACTTAATAGGTTATGTTACGTTTTCTTCGACACTGCGTGTCAAATAATATTCTTTTGCCATGAGCAACGTTTTGACGCAATTCAACCGCTTTTATTTAAAATTCCAATATTAAAAACAAAATTTCAATTTCCGAAGTAAGACGTTCTATTTGACATCCTTGAAAAAAACGATCGGTAATCAACGACTGACCTGCCGCGAGCTTCATAATCCTTAACTTCAATATCAATAAAATCACTAGTATTATCGCTCATGAGATAAACAAGGATGTGATCATTAAAATTTAAATTTCAATTCTTTATTCAATAACAATTTTTACATTGTGTTTGAATATTTGCAACAATACAAAAATACAATTAATGAAATAATTATAAATTAAATGATGCCTGATACATACATAAAGTGGAATGATATCATTTTTATGCTATAAAAGGGGTAGGTATATCTGATTATAGAAATAAATGCTTAATAGTCAATAAAATTCATGAAATAAGTACACATATCATGAGCATGTCTTCATCATGTGATTCATAAAATAATTAAATGTCAAGTAGAAAAAAAATAAAAATAAGATCTATCTATCTATCTAAACGTCACGCCTGTCTCCCATTGGGGTAGGCAGAGACTATGGAACGCCAAATGCTCCGGTTTGAACATACCTCTTTCGCTTCCTCGACATTCATTAACCTCGTCATGCATGCTCGTCGGTTATGGGTACTTTTGATTTGGCCCTTCCGCAGTACGTCACCAATTTGGTCGGCGTAAGTCCGTCTTGGGCGTCCTCTACCGACAAATCCATTCATTCTTACTCGATACTCTTCGTTCGTAAATCTTCTTTCATCCATCCGTTCCAAGTGTCCAAACCATCGCAACATACCTTTCTCGATCTTTGTCACTACATCTTCTTTCAAACCACACCTTTCTCGAATAACACTATTTCTTACTTTATCTGTCATTCTTACCCCGCACATACTCCTCAAAGCTCTCATCTCCACAGCATTAATTCTACTTTCATGCTTTTTCTGCCATACCCACGATTCACTCCCATACATCACTGTTGGCGCCAAAACTCCCTGCAGTATAGCAAGGCGAGCCTTACTCGGTATAATTTTACTGCTAAAAATGGCCTGTAAGGCGCCATTCACACAATTTCCTGCTTTCACTCTCCTTTCACCATCTCTCGTAAACAATGACCCTAAGTAGACAAACTCATTCACTTGTTCCACTTTTTCATCTCCTATCATTATGTTACATTCAGTTATACTATCTTCCCTCTCTATGACCATGACCTTAGTCTTGCTATTTTAGATAAAATTTAGATAAGTATGTCAAATTAAAAAAATAAAATTGCATAAAATGTCAACTCCTAAAATGTCAAAAAATACACATGTCATGTAACAAATTTTAGGTACCTACTAATTTCGTTGTAGCTTATTAATAACCTAATTGCCAATTACAATATTAATTATATGTGTGTAAATTTTATAATTCATAAATGTTAAAGATCATTTACAGAGTACAAACACCAATCCAAAAGAAACTCTTTCAGTTTTGCCTTGAAGTTACTTTTATATAAAATACTCTTTAATTCTAGTGGCAGTTTACTGAATAATTTTATTGATCTATAGAAGGAACTATGTTTTATTATGTCAAGACGTGGCACTTGTTTGGTCACAGAATGCATTCTTCTAGTTGCCTCCCTTTGTAGTCTCTCTCCTGCCGATTCGTATTCGTGAGCATATTTAGCAAAATTAGTGAGTAATACCAAAATATATAAGCTTGGCACTGTGAGAATCTTAAGGTTTTCAAATTAAGTTTTACATGAAACTTCTTGTCTGATCGAGACTATGGTTCGAATAGCTCTTTTTTGCAAGATGAACGCTCTTTGAATATTATAAACATAGCTATAACATCAAATACTATATCTCAATTTAGATTCACCCTTCGCGTAATACACCATTTTAAGATGTTCAAAATGTACCTCACTACGAAGACTTCTCAAGACATAGCAAGCTGAACTTATGGCTGATTCCAGATTGGAGAGTTCATGTTTCCAATTCAGTGATTCATCAACATGAACTCCAAGAAATTTAATTACCTTTACAGTAGTGACCGACTCTCCATTCAGGATGCATTTTAGATCATCTAGTAATTAAACCTTGCGTATTTAATTGAACAGTGTTGTTCAAACATCGAATAAGTTGCTTTATGTTAAAGGTACTACCCACTCTCTATTGATATTCTACCTTCGTTCAATAAACTTCAATCCATGTACCACCTACACTGTTTAATAAACCAAGTAGTTCTTTGGAAAAGCGTAGCTATATTCTATTTATGTCCTTGTACTAAGAATACTGGCGTTCCGAAAATAAGTCCTATCTGCACTAAATAATACTTATTCTGATTTGAAGCCATATTAGATGAGGGCACAATGCACTTTATTTGATTTCTGCATAATAAAATATTAGAAAACCTGTACTGAAAAGCGGTCTTAAAGAAAACCATGTGTGCCACATAGATACCTAAAACATATTCAAATAATGTGTGCTATAACCATACTTTCCTTTAGTTTTCAATCATAACACTTGTTATACCCGGTAACAACATTTTTCCTTTCTACCTGACAAAGACTGTTTTCTGTAAATGGAGCTACTGATATGTGATGAGTTTTCCCCTTTTCGTTTAACCTTAGCATCAGATACATTCAAAAATATGTCGTTTTGTGTATGTGTCTTAATAAGGTTTCTCGTCCCCTTCACCCACCATTCATAAAACAAAAACAGTAGGCATATTATGTTTCCTTTAACCTGTCGTAATTTCATATATTATCCTGCCATTATATGGTGCTTACATTGAAAAACTAAGCTCCGAATTGTTTTTTTCATTGAACAGTAGTGATGTGAAACATTTCGACTATGCAGTTGGCATTACCACTGAAACCTCAAAGCATGTATTTTGTTTTGATTCTGTTGATCATACCGTGAAACCTGTAAAATTCTCTTTAAATTGTTCAAGTTCAATCGATAATAAATTATGTCACTCATAATGCATTCGGAAAATGGTGGTTTCCGCACGACTGCGACGCGGAACCGAAAGTGAATCAATAATTACTATGAGATGCATCGAAGATAATAGTCAAGTGGTCGAAATATAGGTACTTACTTATAATAACTGGCAATGCTATAAAATTAAATGAGGCTTTTTAGAAATCATCGATATAACATCGATAAATAATCATCTTCTCTGTTTTTGACAGCAAATGCCGATTAGGTATCCATTATCTTGTATTTCCATCAAATGTAAATTCACTAAAGTTAAGTTTTAATTCCTTTCATGAGTAATTATGTAATTTGTATGACAATATTATAAACATAGCAAAAATAGACAGGGAAAACAGCAAACGTTGAAATTCAAAAAGAAAATCTAGAGTCAAAGTACGTTGAGCTATGGCGAATAAGACAAATAGCGGTATAGAAATTTTTCGTGCCATGTCACAAAATACATAATTGAATACATTCATGACGCCGACAAGTCTTCCACATTAAAGATTCTTACACGCTATTCAGTTCCCAGTACTTGCCGACTCACACCTAAAGTCTACGCTTAATTGGTTCCGTAAATAAGTTTCCTTCACAATACTGAAACTTATTTTTCACTAGTTTATTCCACGAGCGAGTGAACTTCAGACGGTAACATTGAAAAAGTTGTTGATGCGGCGATGAAAGCACCACACTGGCTTGTGTGATCCAACTAGAACTGTGTAACTTTTGTAAAGTGATCTTTCTTTGTCTAGCTGAGATCTTCCGTCTGAGTTTCCAACTTACTTTCCTTCAGCTTTTATAATTTTTAAACCGTTGGAAACCGTTGAGGTATATTACGTTACATGAATGTCGTTTTACTTCTGCATCTGATTTGTAACTTTTATAAAGAAAATTAGGAACCTTTACAATTGTATTAAATATTTAGGTATCTTGGAATGTCAATTATTGTGTATCTGAAACCGACTCGATAAAATGTATTCCGATAAACCGAAAACAAATTCACATTCTGTGTAATGTTGAGCACATGTTTTTAAATATTTAAAGAGAACGTCTTTGACTCTAGATTTTAACTAAAAAAACACAATTTATTTCTCTTTAAGGAATCAACCATACCATAACAAAATTACCGTCAGAAAATATGAAAAATGAAACTGGCAAATATAATCAGTTAATTAAAAAATACCAGAAACAATATTAGGTACCGAATATTTTAATCCAACAAGCCATGATTAACTTTTTACGCGTAAATTAATATTATAATCAACATTAATCAGATTAATTTAATGCCGAGCCAACATTATCAAGGGCTTTTATAATGTGTTATAAGCACGCATAGAAAAATATTTTTTAACAAACATATTTAGTAATTAACGTTATTGAATGGATGATTCAATAGTTGCGATGACCATCTTGCCCCTCACGCATCGAGTGTTTTTGGTTCGATGCCCACGCGTACTTTAAAACATCTATTTTAAATCCGAAAGTTTATAATGATTTATGAATGGATGTTTATTACTCTTTCACGTAGGATATATAAGGATTTTGATGAAACTTTACAGTAAATAACGCTTATGCATTTTAATAACATATAGACAACCTTTTATCGCGATAACAAACAAATGGAAGAGGCCGCGGGCAGAGGCTTGTATAAAATAAAATATTATTATTAAATCTAAATATGAAGATGACAAAGTTTAAAAAAATATGAGTAGCATTAGTAGGTTTTGTTATAATTTACCTTCAAAAGGCTACCATATTATCAAGATCCTAATAGATGTATATATTTGAATTGAGTACCAGAAAATCCGTTCACCTAAATATGTACTGAAACATTTCATAAGTGTCTGTTATTTACCTAAAGCTGAAGCCCTACAGTAAACACGAAACCTATTTATAACGAATATCGCACAAAGTTATAGCCTGACAATACAACCAAGTGATATTTCCTTCACAAATGATAATAAATGGCAAATTGTATTCAAAATAGTATTATATATTTTCATAATACGTTCCGTTCCTAACTTATAATAGTTCTCTCATCAAATAGAAGCTCAGTTGAGCAGATATGTAGCTGACAACCAATTATCCGACGTGTTCAAATATGTGTATCAATTTAATCAGACGCCAACTTTGCTGTCATTAACATTTATAATAATGTAGCAATGCCTCTTAGTTTCGCCTGCGGTTAACATTCGGTATAGGTATCTACAATGGAGCGGTCATCTATACAAAATTTAATCAAAATTGTTTCAGCTATTTAGGAGACTTCATTGAAATAGCTGCATAATAATATAGGGTAAATAAACATTGCCATTGTGGACTTTAATAAGAAAGCGAATTTATTAAAGCAGGATCATATTTGTACGTGGAAATCATTACAAGTGTATTTTTGTTCTAACTGTATCAATTAATTGCAGTAGAGACAGGTTCTTTTACTTTTTAATCACGAAATTTTGCTATTAACTTTTGGCTACCCAAAGACCATCAATATAAAACCGCGCGTACAAACATTAAATTATCTACCAGCCAAGTAAAGCTATCGTTAGTAATTACAAATCATCGTTTCATTACTGACTGCATGATGCAGATGTGACCACGAATAATATAACCGCATATTTTATTCCGGAACAAAACTCATCAGGGTCCAACTTTCTTCAACTCAAATTACTATCAAATAAAAGCAAAAAGCTCGTTACATTAGGAGGTTGAAATCTTTACATTAAAGAACCGGAGTTACAAAGATAAAAAAATATTTAACATATACATAGTATTCAATTACAGTAATTACTGACGCAATCCATTCAGTTGGCTTCAAACCCGTCTTTCAAAGATACAACGTAAATCAGAGAAGTGCACTCTAATAAATAAGCTCCAGATCCAAGAACCGCAAGGTCTAGGTCTCGACAGTATCTAGCTTTCAATAATGCGCAGAACGTTCTTGCTCCTGACCTTCAAAGCAAGCCAGGACTCGAGCTTGTCAATGTAAACAAACTATTCGCTATATTGATTTGTGAGGTGCAAGATTTCCAGGAAGGAGCTCTCGCTAGTTTCAAAGCGCGTCAACCTTCGCCATCCTGTTCTAACTTATTGTGTTTATACGTAATGTAAAAGGGAGGCTAAATGCTTTCACTTTTATCTAACGAAAGTGCAAGTAAAACAATATTTGAAATGGAAAGTCATATTTTGCAATGCGTTGTATGGAGTACTTTGATAGAGTGCGCGCGTTTAATTGATTAGTTCTGAACTTGAACTTTTGCTGCTTTCGTTTATTGACGTTATATAATTATAGTATGTTGGTATATTTGTTTGACTTTGGTTCACAGTAAACATTTTAACTAATTGAAATCACTGTACAGTGTAACACTCGTGTATGCTTTGCTGTTAGCAGAATTGCTATTTACTTCGACATTGAACTTCAATATTCATTTCATTTTGCGTTCAAGTTCAAATTATATAAATAAAAGTTACCCAAAAAAATGATGGTGAGCGTCTTGTTATAAATCAATAAGAGCTTTTTTATTTACTGAATCACTTGTAATATGATGTTGTTTACTTCGTAGCTGATTAATCCCCAGTTAATTATATTAATTGCTTAGAAACGTCGTTGATATTTTATAAGTATTTTTGATAGTATTAAGACACAAATACTTAAAGCATTTGATTTTATTATCTCCATTTTCCCAACAATGTGAAAGCTTTATTTATCTACGTTCATAAAGTTAAACAATAAGTAATACTAGTTCGCATAATATCAGAAATTCCTAGAAATACATGTGTATCTTCATAGATGAATAATGTAATTATGTTCTGTTTCACATCAAGGTTACTCTCGGCTTTGTTTCAAATTAATACACGTGTGAACTTGACTCGATGGAATATAATTGCACTGTTATACAGCGTTGTGTGTATATTCATGCAATATCAAGGTCCTCGTATACAAAGAGCCAACATTCCGAGCCGATTTATATTTAAAATATTGAAATATGAAATAAATTCTCAGTAAATTTAATATTTGACCAATACTCAGTAATTCTGGTTACTGAAAATATTGACTGCTGCGTACATTTCAACACGTGATTTCAATGTTAAAGTTCAAGAGCATGACATTGATAATTTATAAACAATATGTCATATAGGTTTTAAAAGAGTTTTAAACAACTGATTAGTTATATAATTTATAAATTATATTATAAGCTCTCTTCCTCTAAGATTTTAAAGGATCGGTGAAGCTTATCATTCATTTCATTTATCTAACAATAATATATTACTACCAAAGTTTTACCAGTTAAGACAGCCTGATGGACTTATCATAATTTTGTTAAGATGAAAATGTCTAACTTCAGAAAGATTGTCAAGATAAACTGTCGTAAAATATTATTATTTAAGCAACTCAAAGAAATGATGTACACACTAAACAATCCCAGAACATTATAAAATATGTAAGTCAATTAAGAATTCAGCGTATTTTTGAAAGGTCATATAAAATTTATAATTGATAAATTTATGCCCAGTTGTTTAATTTATACATAATTTTTCACAAATTGTTCTTTTTATTTTGTTTATGTCATTTTAGTGAACACTTTTTAAATAATATTGCAAAAACAGCATCTTCAATATTTTGACATCAACGTCATAATGTGATTTTGTAAATCTTTTAAAAATATTTTTGGTTCCCGTATCACAAGCTCCACGTTTTGCATGATTGTTTATGTAATCATGTAATCTTGCTGGTTCAAATAATTTATTAATAAATTTGAATAGTAACTGGATGTAATGTTTTCTCAGACGTAAAAGGTCAGATCTGTCTGTCTCACTTATAAAGTTTGCTCTCCCTGTCTCTTACATCTATTGCGCTCAATCAGATATTCATCTTTTACAAAAATACCAGAAATTAGGATAGCCGTGTTCGCTTATCGAGGTCTTGGCACTCCTCATTCACGATGAAATTTGTAACACCTTCTTCAAAGGATGACAAGAAGATAAGATTAATCAGCGCAACAACGATAAATCGTTCCCTAAGGGCCTAATGGCGGTCCCAATTTCTTCGATATTGTTCTCATGAGTTACGTATCACTGCCCGACGCCAATTTGTAACATTTAAACAAAAAACTTCCACGCATAAATATAATCAGTTGCAATTATGTCCAAGTCAACATTTTACGAGATTTGTTTTGTAAATAAAATACACCGCAGTTAATCCATCCACCAGAAACATAATTTAAGTAGATTAAGGTGAGCTCTGACTGAGTTTCTTTTTTCTCACTAGATTATTTTAATAAGCGAACAACTAATCTCAGGGAACCTTGAGCCGCAACCCTTTTCCTTATTAGCCTATTTGCGAGGGATTATCATCGAGGTCGTGTTATAAACAAATCAGACGTGCGTCGAGCAATGTGAACTCTCGGCTTTAAGAGATTTACACGCACGCTATGGCTTCCCGAATGCGTGAGAGGCGCGCGGTTCTAACTGTCGCCACGCGACTGAGCGATGGTCTCGCAGAAGAAGTAGCTGATGAGGAGCAGGTGGTCAGGAGATACTCACGCGGCATGGTCAGCATGAGGCAACCAGGCGATCGCGAGAGCAAGCACGAGAGCGACGCTGTGCACGCCGCGCGGACGGCTCGTATGCATGTTTCACGCGTCCGCGTGCGTCCTGGCGGACGCTGGCTGCCGGCGGCCGCGTATCAGCCTGCCGGCGGACTGGCGTATTCTCGTAGCCCCTCCGGCGGCAGAGACCCGCGCCTGCGCCCCTGCGTCTATCGACCGCGGCCCGGCCGCCTTCTTCCGCTCGCAACCACTACGCTCAGATCCTCACTGGGAGCCTTATTGAGCGACAAGCGCTATAAACGCTCTATCTTGACGCCGGCACGATACGAATGTACGCCACCGCTCATTTTTTATTAACACCTCGATATTTTCAATTTCACTTCTTAATTTACAATTTTAGGGCACTAAGGTTCGATTTCTAAAGACCTGCAAATATATATATTTTTAACATTCCGATAGAACACAGACAGCACAAACTGATTAAAATATGAAAAAGAACTCAAATATTAAAAATTATAGTATCGAATTTTTATCATGGAACTGAAAAATTACAAGTAGATGTAACTTAAACTTTAAACTGTAGTTATGCATCGAAATAACCACCTAAAATTGAAAAGCATTTAAAAACCGAGAGCAATGACGGGAATACCTGGTAAACTGATTCGACTCAATCAAACGCCGTTTGTGTCCAAACTGCGCCAGAGGGATCACGAGCTCTTTCTGCTATCTTTTGTGAGAGCACTTATTTATCTCGAGGAGTTGGCTGTTAGTCGTAGCGTAGATTGATTCAAAAGTGCAGGTAATTTAGCGAGCTCATTGTGTTTGATTGTTAGTATTGTGCAAACGAACATTCATCCGAACCGGAGACGAGTGCGCTCCTCATTGCGCTTCGCCGCCACGCCGCGCCATCCGCCGAATAATTTTATGCAAATATACTTTTTTAAGAATTTATCCCTCACTTTCAGATAGCCTTTTTTTTTAAATGCAGTTTTATTGCTTCATAAAATATTTGAATTCAACTTTCTTATAATAGAAAGTAGTAAGTAGGTATATAGGTTTCCATTTGTTTGATTTCAAATAAAATTTTCTTTATTAACTTATTTAGATGTCTCATACTTAGTATACATTATGTTAGTCGCATACTAGTATATTGTAAGGAACTTTCGGATGGGAAGAGGCAATAAAATTTTGTTCTCTTGACATTAATTGGCTAAATTGCTCAACTTGCACTTGCTCTTTGCTAGTTAGATGCGGTGTGAATATTTAATAATATGAATTAACATTATATGGCAGTAATTTGTGATATAAATACTGAAGGCCGGCAACATACTTGTGACTCCTCTGGTGTTGCTGGTGTCCATGGGCGGTGGTAATCGCTTAACATCAGGCGATCCGTCTGCTCGTTTGCCCCCTATGTCATAAAAAAGACATTGAAATGCGAGAAATGAATCGCTATTCGCGTAAAGCGTTGGCGTTTTTCCCATTTCATATATTTTTAAATAAAAAATGCACGGATAGTAAAGAAAATCGAAACACTACAGAAACGTCGAGAAGATATTGAAATGGCTAAGTTGTATTTTCATATATCCAATATGAGTATATAATATGAACTCTTTCTTAAAAAAAACAGTATATACGTTACTTTAGTTTGAATATAAATTAATAGATTTTCGTTTATCATAGCGCGATTTTTACGCATGGAGGGTAGACGTGAATGACTGTTCAAATCGCAGGCGTCATCAATCAAAACAAGTACGCTCTATCACTGCTAGCCATTTTACAATCTGCATCGATGCGAGAACATCGATGCGGGTGCATTTCGTAGAAAGCCAGTTCTACGAAATGCACCCGTAATTTTCTGAGTATTTTGAAGTCGGCACGTGTACCAACACGTGCCGACTTCAAAATACTCAGAATTTAAACACGTGCCCTTTCAAAGCTTATAAAGAAGAGTGCTTTTACTGCCTTTCTGTATGTTATCTTTCCTGTATATTAACATGGAGCTTTTCTGCATGTGAAGTTTGACTTTGACCGTGTATTATCTTTATTGATCCCGAACACGTTGGAGGTTGTTCGTAAAGCAAACTTGAACTTGAGAGTAAGCTGCAACTAAAGTACATCGGATAAATGCAGCGGGTTGTTTACTGATTACAAACTACAGTGTAAACGGAGTAACTAGAAGCGTCGAGTCTCAAAGTAGCGCTTTGTGGAACTACAGATTACAACGCCGCTGTTGAGCTTGACCTTAACCGGTACCAGAGTTACCTCTCATAATTACTTTCGCCCATCCAATTAGTACTCCTTGTGCTAGGATGCGGGTGCCATTGTGATTCGACCGAAGGGCCCGACATGCTACTCTGCAATGAATTACCTATCTAATATAAGTTTTTAAACAGAATTTCTATTATATCTACGTACATTTTGTATACGCGTTTTAGCTGTAAGATACTAAGCATCATTGAAGGTTTACTGACCGATGTAAACATAGAATTCAGATTTTTATGACGTGTCTTATTAATAAGTTTGTTAGTGACAACAGTCTTACATCGACTTGTAAGCGACAGAAATACTCACAACTTTTGTAAGGTTTCATTTGTTTGACATTTGTCTTGGAAAATAACCTCTAACTGACGGATGTGAATATTAGTAAGCAGTAAGTAAATTCGATGTCACAACAACAACAAACAGTAAATTCGATTCCCAAACGGTTGATTGTTATTAAATAGCGTTTGCAGCGTGATTTGACTAGCCGTTCGGAATAATATGTACGTTGGCAAAGTCAACTGTTTGCAGAGATCACCGCTTGGATGGGTAACCGCTTGTTATGGCACTTACATCATAGAGTTACCGGTACTTTTCGTATACATGAATTGTTAGGCCACGTCGGAGGCCTTTGGGCAACATATTAACTCCATCACCATAGTTTTTAGTCACACACTCATACGAAAATAAAGCAGATAGAATGATTGAAAAGTTTTATTTACAACTAGATCTATCAAGCACGCGATGTGCTGTCCAATCACGTATTATGTAGGCATTATGATTGTGTACCTAATTATTATTAATATCATAATTTTGATGTACCTACTATTGATATAGTTATTTAATGAAATGGGCAATTAGCATGTTCCATTTAAATTAAACTTGGATTTAATAATTTTATTATATAGGTAATTCGTTTAATTATACATCGTCATGCTGGCGGGTCATCCCTTTTCTACTAACGTGATGCGAGTAATGTTGGCTGGCGCATGGGTCGTGAACGGGTGCTACTTGCGATGGCTAGCGGATGTCGGTTTTACGGGCTGGTACTCAAATTTATTTCTGTATCTATTTAGAAGGTGCAACAGTGATAGCTCCTTACAAAATTGAAATTGTTGTGTTGTAATATGCAAAATATGGCGATGAAAAACCGTGACAGTGAGTTTTATTGCCTGTTCTCTCTCATGGTTCTACGCGATTGTGAACGTGACACTAAATGTAAATGTAGAATCCTCAAGTAAAATTATTTTCTAAATTTTAAGTTCATGAGCGTCACAAAGTGACGTAAGTGAATAAAGAATTTTGACTTTGACACATATTATTCTGCCTATTATGTCACACCATTACTATCATATCCTGCTATGTTATCAACATCAGCTTGCCGTAATCCACTGCTACATAGGTATCTCCATGGCACGCGATTGAGCTCGATTTACGGAACCTCGTGTCCAGCCGCTCACAGCTACATTGCGAATTTTGAAACTTTACCAAGCTGAAGGCCGTCCTACGCAACGATTAAAAAGGCGCAGTCTTGTCTATTTCACTGCTACTTAGCTTGCTAATTATTTGGGCTATGTCAGTTACTTTGGACTTTGTTCGATAACTTCATTTTAAATTTGATCCATCTGAGGAACTCTGAGCATAGTCCTCTTCATAGCGCTGAGTAACCTTGACTTTGGTGGACCAGTCGGACTGTGTATGTCCTAGTTTCGTTCTCCGTTTGTCGATTCGGATAGGATGCCCTTGTTTTTTACATTGCGCGTTGAGGTATGGAGAACAGAAATACTTGACAGAGTTTCCAATTTTCAATGGCTCTTCGTGTCTAGCCGTTGCAAGCCACTTTGCTTATATCGTCACTTCTCCTAGTTTGAAGGCGTCCTTCATTTTACTTGCACTGTGTAACATTTTGCGTATTTGCCGGTTATAAAAATGTCTTCTGTTCTGTTTTTGATAAAAAAATCATAATAGCTTGTTTCTTACGTGTGCCATTGGATTCTCACTTGCTACAATACTGTGATGTCAATATACATATTGACCTACAGGTCATGATAGGAATATCTTCGTATTTTACGCACTAGCTAAACGGCGTGACTTACTCCTAATTTGGCTAATGCCAATAAAAACATTTCCAGTACACGGGGTCTTTTAGCCTTAACGAAAATAAAAATCCCATATTCTAAAAATGACTAAGTACAAACATTTTTTACTTCGGCATCATACCTGGGCAATTACTGGTTCCGGAGATATTGACTCTTAAAGTCACCATACAAATTCTGTGGATAGGCAGGTATAGGCACTACACATTGCGGATTATAAAATGTGTCTACTAAAAAAAAACGGTTCCTAGGTATTATTTTTGCTTAGTTTGACCTGGCATGATGTGTAGAACAAGTAGACTTCGGCTTGGTGATGGGTCTTTTGACACTGTATAATTGTTTATCATGTCAGTTAACCTCAAAATTATTATAATTGATTGAATCAGGCGTTACTTGGCGGAACTCCATTGTAACCTAATGGAAGGAAAGAAGAACCCACCACGCACTCTCGGATTGACCACCCCAACTATTGCAATAGAAAAAGGTTGACAATACCGAACTCCTCTAAAAGGATAAGGGATATAGGAATGGTATGGTTTCCAGGAGGATACCTGACTTGCAGTATCCCGCTGTATGCTCGACTGATGTGTCACATCAGTCGTGCAAGGGAGGGAATTAGAAAGTACAATCGTTTGTAAGACATGCACTCGGTAGGAAAGCGCTCAGTCGTTGCCCATCGCTCCTGAGGATGCCTCGTGCAGAGACAAAACACGTGTCGAAGAATAGTCGGCGCATACAGCGGGATACTGCAAGTCAGGTATCTTCCTGGAACCCATACCATTCCTATATCCCTTATCCTTTTAGAGGAGTTCGGTATTGTCAACCTTTTTCTATTGCATTAGTTGGGGTGGTCAATCCGAGGGTGCGTGGTGGGTTCCTCTTTCCTTCCATTAGGTTTCAAAATTATTATTTTAATCAGCGTTTCACTTAGTGATTCCTACTTACGATACGCAATTCTCCATTTACATTAAATACTACGTTCGCAATGCAAGGGCGTAGAACCATGAGAAGGAAAGAGCAACAGAATCATGGTCACTGCGGATATACCAACAGATAGCCATGCGGAGGGATCGGGTTGTATCCACTGCGTGCACCACTGACTTTTCAAAGTTAGGTAAGTACATTTTGAATTGTTAGTTATCACTAGGCCCGAATGGGCGAGCATGTTAATCGGTCGGTCCTAGCTGTCACGGTGACCTCTGACAATTGTTTTGGGCAGTCAGAACCTCTGAATAACCTGACACAACTCCAAACCATGCATTGCTATACCTTTGGGTTCCAGAAGTCAAGTGGCAGTCGGTCGTGGCAAAGCCGATATTTTGTCATAATTGGTTAGACTGGTAGATCCCGGACGTGTTAGTCTTGGATATAATTAGGAAAACGTTAGAACGATGATGAATTAGTTAAGTCTAACGAGCCGTTGTAATTTCCATTAAAACAATAGACTTAACTATTTGATGGGCAATAATCATTAACAAAAACTTAAAGGTGTTGGGCTCCGCTGCCAGAACACCCAGCGGCCGCAGAGGATGGGGAGGACGGCAACGCAACACCGCATCTCCTCTTCCTCTGCGGCCCCACCGCGACGCAACGATGGTGCGCCCCCATTTGGTCGCGGGAGATAGGGCGCGCGGCAACGCAACACCGACACGCCTCTCCTCCCGCAACCGCACCCGACTGCGAGGGACAGACAGAACTGTCCCCCGCACCCGCACCTTGGGACGCATCCTACGTAGGCCTCATCCAAGCCCACGTGGAGCGCCCCCTCTCGGGATCCCGTTTAGCATCACCGTGGGTGTACCTCAAACCCATGGTTACTGAGCCCCCGCCACCACAAGGTGGAGTTCCCACGGGGAGGATTATCAACCATACCAGGTTTTGTTACAAAGACAAAGACAAAGACATTTATTGCTTAAACTGTGTTTACAATGTTGTTTAACAATAATTTTTGGTATCAACAGTCTACCCATTCGGGCGGTGCAAAAAGTATAACAAAATGAGAACTATCTATTTTTTAGAAAAATAATCATTTACAGAGTAAAATGCATTTTCCATTAACCATTTTTTTAGTACCCTTTTAAATGAAATTGCATCCAGTTCTTTTATATCGACGGGCAAGTGGTTATATATTCTTATTGCCGAAATATATGCGCTTTTATAAAAAATCATATTGTGTATTCGTGGCAAGTCAAGATTGTGTTTATTTTACTACGTACATTTGGCTTAGAATCGCACTTTCGATTAAAGAACTGCATGTTATAGAGTAGTTTTATTAATTACTAGCGGCCCGTCCCGGGTTCGCACGGGTGGTCATTATTTTTTTAAAGTATCTATCTATCTATATTGTCACGCCTGTCACCCAATGATGTAGGTAGAGAATATGCAACGCAACATGCTTGGGTTCAAACATAATTCTTTCGCTTCCTCGACATTCATTAACCTGATGCATGCACGTCAGTTATGAATACCTTTAATTGTTTAGTTCCAAATGTCCAAACCATCATTTTTTAACCATCAACATTCATTTTTCAATCTTCACAGCATTGATTCTACTTTCATGCTTCGTCTGTCATATCCATGATTCTCTACCATACGTGTTGGCACCAAAAATCCCCGCAGTATTATAGCGTACACTCTTACCCATTCTCCTTTGCAAGCGACAAAAGGAATATTGTGATCGAGTCCTTAATTTTATCCTTAGGATATCAGATAAAGGCTACTACAGAACTCTTTGTTGTTCGTGGCACATGCACAAGGCCGGTTTTTTTATTGTGTAACGTGATGACACATAGTCTATATACCACCCCCAAAAAGAGCAGATCGCAGACCCAAACACAAAACCCACTGGTTTTGATGCTCCTCGTCTAATGTGGGTGAAACTAAATAGATTCAGAACCGGACACGGACGATCCAACCATCATATTCACAAATGGGGGCTCAGAGCGTCGCCATCCTGCGAGTGCGGAGAGCCCGACCAAACTCTAGCCCCCGTCGTGAATGATTGTCCGCTCCACAACTTCCCTGGCGGTATGTCCGAGCTGCACCAGCTCTCTGCAGCGGCCAAAGACTGGCTAATAAACCTTAAAATAGACGTATAGGATCCAGCGCAAAGAATGGCATACGAAATGATGACATAGTCTATAAGCCTTCCTCGTGAATTCATATACAAAATGATTTTTAAATTTCGATTGGTAGCTCTAGAGATTAGATCGTTCAAACAAACAAATAAACTGTTCAGTTTATTATACTAGTATTGGTCGTATAAGTTGTTTTAGTAATTGGAAACGGTTCTCGAACTTGTACAGGGATAAATGATAATAATATTGATAATAATTTATTGGCAACTGAGATTACTACAGAGATATTATTTACATTATATAATATGTCATTAGGGTCGGTTAGGTTGTGTAAGTAGAATTTGATCTATGGCCCCAAAGCTAGAAAATTTCTTGAGAACCAGCCTTGCGTCATACGATTTGTTACAATATAAATAAAATACAAGGACGATAGATAAAAGGTAATTGGCCTTTTTGATATTCAACAAACAAGGTGAAAAAAGATAACAGAAATGTGAAATTGCGTATGTATGTAGTCTGAATGGTTGTGTGTGCAAGCGTGCATGCTTGTGTACCGACGTGCGAGCGTTGTACATATTTTAAAGCATATTGGTTCATGTCTTCTTCTAGGTCTTGCAGTGACGACGTGTGTTTGTGCTGTATTGGCTGACTGAAATGATTGTGTACTTTATCGTAGAATATACTGTTATTGTCTCTCTATATCTACTGTAACGGATGCCAGGAATCGAACCTTTGCTAGTCCGCTACAGTGTGCTGGTAGTGTGCTGCTGACGTGTGCCTACGACGATGCGTGTTCTTCTATGTGTGTTGGACTGTATGGCTCGATGTATTGGGGCTTCAAAAATAAAACATCTTCATACGTTGAGAGCGATGCTGTTCAGGTGTTCGGTGCTTGATGGTTACAAGATGGTGGTTGAGACGCCAACAACTGGCCGAATACATGGTCGCTTAAGTACCTCGAAACTTTACCTTATCGACGACCATCGCACCGAACACGTGCACAGAAAATCTTTCGTTTATTTTTATTTCAAATACAGTACAAATGTTACGTATGATTCGTTCCTATTATACATACATACATGTTCTATACATCGTTAGATAGGTCTCATTAAGTTCTATCGGTATACAATACCTAAACCTAACTACTAGCGTCACTAAGTTATTCCATAAAAACTCCCAAAAAATGCTGTCACACAAGGGCCCGCCCACTATATTTTCTATTGAAAAACTATTGTATACTAAATTTATATATATAATTTTGGTAGGCCGTTGTGTGCAACTATATGGGGCATCTATTAAAACAAACACCATGAAAATATCTTTATTCAATTCGAACCTATTACATGATTACTTATGAATCATAAGAAAATTACAGAATTTCTTAAGTAAATACTATCGTAAGTAAACAAAATTTATGATAAACATACGAATGTTTGTTATTATGCTTATTTTAACTATATAAGGTAATAACTAGCAATAAAAAGGTATCTAGACATGATTTCAAGTCTATATGAAGCCAAAAACACTTATAAAAACTATAAAACGACTATGTAAACAAACAGCTGTTTTATCAAGTATTAATTCTTATCTGTCACTACTGATAACGCTATTTATGATTCGATATCTAAGATCCCTACAGGTAGCACAAGTTTAAGACTAATTTTCATGTATTACATAGTTGTATTACATTAACGATCTAAACATTTACACTATTTTAGCTATTTTTTAACGTTTTGACACGTCCGGGAACCGAACCCGGTGTACCGCACGATTAGATAACACTGATTTTATACGATTTTCACTCGCGGTTTCGAATACACTATTCACTGTCGTAGTCTTAATGTCTGTCGCGAACATCTCTCCCGCCGTGCAGCAACGCGCGTGACCCGTCGTGTGGCGGTGCTGCAGAGCACCCGGTGAGCGACGCCTCGTCACTTGGGCAGGGGGACCAGCTTCTTAGCCGGCCGTTTGAGGACGCCTGCTGCTGTGCGCACCTCGACAGTGCGTATGGCGCCGTCGGCGCCCGGGTAGACAGCCACAACTCGACCGCGTGGCCAGGTATTGCGCGGGAGTTGGCCGTCGGCGATCAGGACGGGGTCGCCGACTTCGAGATTGAGCCCAGACCCATGGGGCTCCCGCCGGTGTTGCAGCTCGGGTAGGTACTCGCGCACCCAACGGCGCCAGAACATGTCGGCGAGGATTTGGGCGCGCCGCCAGTGCTTGCTGCTGTTGAGGTCAGCCTCGCTGAACTCGCCCAGTGGAGGGAGGCGAGCAGAACCACCGAACAGGATGTGGTTCGGGGTGATGGCCTCGCTGTCTGCTGCGTTGACGGAGACGTGTGTGAGGGGTCGACTGTTTACTGTGTACTCGACCTCACACAGTAGTTTAGCTAGGACTTTTTCGTGCGGATGGCGCTCGTGAAGGACCGTATAGAGGGCGGTCTTCACGCACCTGACGAGGCGCTCCCATGCGCCCCCCATGAATGGCGCTGAGGGGGTGATGAAGCGCCATATGATGCCACGGCGACTCGCTTCCTCGGCGACGGCGTCTCTCATCTCTCGGTCGGCACCGTGCATGTTGGTGCCGTTGTCCGAGTAGATCTCTGCGGGGCAACCTCGGCGCGCTGCGAACCTGCGCAGCGCCAAGATTGCGGAGTCGGCGCTCAGGCTGGCGGCGACCTCCAGATGTACTGCCCTGGAAGTGAGACATGTAAACAGTGCCACATAACGTTTGTGACGCTGTCTACCGACGGTTACGGAGAGCGGCCCGAAATAATCAAGACCCGTGTAGGTGAAGGGCCTCCGATGGTGAGCAAGGCAAGTCCTCGGGTGGTCGCCTGTGGCTGGCTCAGGCGGCTGCGTTTTTCTAATGCGGCATGGTAGACATCTATGCACTATTTTCTTAGTAGTCGGCCGCAGACGAAGAATCCAATAGTGTTGGCGTATTTCATTTATTACCAACTCTGTACCGCTGTGATGTAATTTTCTATGCGTCCAATCTATGTATAGCTGTGTAATGCGATGATCGCCGTCTAAGATCGGCGGTCTCTTTGTCTGTTCGGAGATTTCTTCTGTAGCTGTTATACGACTGCGTAGAGTGATCATTCCGTTGTTCATCTCCACGGGTAACGAATACAGACGGCTGTCTCTGGCGACACCTCCTCCGCGCCGCAGCTCCCGAAGGTCGGCGCCGAAGGAGTCCTCTTGTACCGCCTTCACAAGAAGGTCCTCGGCGCCGCGGGTGTGTTCTGCGGAGAGAAGCACGAAGTTTCGGGAGTCGGCGGCTGGACGAGGTGCCGCTCTGCCCGATTTGATGTTGTGCTTCGTCTCCGTCACGTGACGCCAATCTGGATCCTTCTGTCTATTTTTCTGCGTTCTTTTATATAGAACCTTCTCTGCGGTTTTCTTACATAATGCTATAAATTGTAGAACTCTTGCTGTTGCTCGTAAGAGCCTTTCCCATTTGGAAAATCTATACGGGTCCGGTACGGCTTCTATAATTCTATGTGTTTGACGTTTCTCTACAGCTGTCATTGTGCGCTCTTCGCCTGTCGCGTCAGGGGCGATGTGCTTCTCTACGGGCCATAGTGACGGGTCTTCGTACAGGAACGACGGTCCGGTGTACCACTCGTGTTCGGAGTTAAAGCTGTTTGGCACGTCGCGTGTAGCCGCATCCGCCGCGTTCATCTTCGTAGGTACCCAGCGCCAATCTTCAACTTTACTATGCTCTTCTATGGCGGCTAGGCGGTGTGCGACGAATGGTTTGTACGCCCGTGCTCCTTTTCTGATCCACGTCAGTACGGTCTTGCTGTCCGTCCAGTACACGACGGCCTCGGGTTTGACGCGATGTTCTTCTATTACCGCTTGAGCGACTCGCGTACCCATGACGGCGGCTTGCAGTTCGAGTCTCGGTATTGACACCACCTAAAGTGGTGCCACTCTCGCCTTCGCCATAACGAGCGTCACGTGCACACGTCCATCTGGTGTAGTCGCTCGCCAGTACACAGCTGTTGCGTAGGCCGCTTCGACATGTACTTGGAGTGTACAGGCGTCACTGTACCCGGGGTAACACCGCGGGATGCGTATCGACTTCAACTGTTCTAAGTACAGTATCCACGATGCCCATTGTACTCTGAGGCTTTCGTCAAACTTTTCGTCCCAATTTGTACCGAGTCGCCAGGCTTCCTGTAGTATCTGTTTGGCTCGAACAGTCACGGGCGATGCGAGGCCGAGTGGGTCGTACTTATAGCGACATAACTATTTTCAACGCTTCTCGTTTGGTAGGCGCTTCGGTGCCGATGAGTCCGTCTGGAAGCCGTGCGAGTGTAAGGTTGAAGCTCAGCTCGTCCGCGCTCGTTTTCCACATCAACCCGAGAATTTTCTCTTCTTGCCCCTTGCTGGCGAGGCCGACTGTCTCCTGGCGATGTTGACTTGGTTCTATTGCTTCGATGACGTTTCTAGAGTTCGACACCTATTTCGTGAGGTAAAAGTGCGGTTGCCTGTGTATGTCTCGCACCCGTGACGCTGTGCTCGTCGCTTCCTGTTCGTCCCTGAAGCTGTCCAGATAGTCATCCATGTAATGGTTATCTATGATGGCTTCTGCTACTTCTGGGTACTCTTCTGCGTGCTTGCGAGCGTTCCAATTCTTCGCGAATATAGCTGTACACGGTGAGCTTGCCGCGCCGAAGATAATGGACTTCATACGGTATTCCTGGGGCGGTCCCTCCCGCCGGTCACCTCTCCACAGGTAGCGCAGCGCGTCTCGGTCTTCTGGGCGTACTCTCACCTGCATAAACATCTCCGTTATATCAGCTGAGACGGCAACGCGGTGTCGACGGAACCTCATCAACACCCCCGGCAACGATTGTAGCAAGTCCGGTCCCGTGAGCAGGTAATCGTTGAGTGACATACCTCTGGTTTTCGCGGCGGCGTCGTGAACTATACGAATCTTCTCAGGCTTCATGGGGTTGTGTACATCGAAGTGAGGCAATTACCAAGTCTTCCCTGGCGTACTATTCATGGGAGCTTCTTCTGCGTATCCCTTTTCTATCAGCGAGTTCGTCTGTTCTGTATATCTATATGCGCGAGCCTCTTCGCTGCGTCTTCTTGACTATTCGGCATGACGTGTGCTTTCCTCTGTGGAAAGGCCGTCTCTATTTTTCTATTATCTATTGCTGTCGAACTATTCTGTGACACGTCCGTCCGCTTCTTGGGATCCGTGTTCGGTTGACGTGGGTTCTCTATGAGCGATCCGAAGGTGTAGAATTCTTCAAACGACGATTCTGTGTTTCTATTGTTAGCGGAGAGTCCGTTGACGAAATGTACGGTGTTTCCCAAGGTGCGTAAGCGTGCGCCGTGCAGCACCCATCCCAGCGACGTAAGCGACGCCACCGGTTGATCTTTGGGTCCTCTTCGTACTGCGTTCGCTATGAGCACCTTCGGCACGCCTATGTCATACACCAGCTTCTTTTTGACGCCTTCGAGGTGTTTGCAGTCTATCAGGTCCTCTTCGGCGATCTTCTACGGCGATAGGTGCAGGCTGGCTACGGTGCGCGCACACAAAGGCACTTGTTCGCTGTCGGCGCCGGCTCCTCGTATGTGTATGTCTACGCGTCGCGACGTTGGCATGTCGATCGAGGTATCGCCTATGGCACGGATCGTAAACGGGTCCAGATTCCCTTCCGCGCCGACTTCCTTGGCTATGTCTTCGTCTATGAGCGATACGGTGCTTCCGACGTCGAGTAGGGCGAACGTAGACGCCTCTCCCGCCGGTCCGACTACCTGCACGGGCACTATCTTTAAGTACGCTTGAGCCTTTGCACGTATGCACGAACTGGCGACCGTTTCTTGCTTTTCTATGTTCACGTCTTCGGTCCTATGGGCTCCTCGATCGTAGTGAAGCAACTGGTTGTGTGTAGCGCGGCATCCCTCTACACCGCACTTCTTGGGCTTGCACGAGTGTTCTATTCGGCATATGTATTCAGCGAAAACACAATCCATGCTGCTTAGCTAGCTGCCATCTCTTCTCTGCGTTGGCGTTACGAAACGTGCTGCAGGCCGACGAGTAGTGTCCTTCGCGTTCACATATCGTGCACTTCGCGTTAGACGTGTCTGTATGCGTTCGCTTCTCCGTCGCCGTCGTTAGATAGGTCTCATTAAGTTCTATCTATCGGTATACAATACCTAAACCTAACTACTAGCGTCACTAAGTTTTTCCATAAAAACTCCCAAAAAATGCTGTCACACAAGGGCCCGCCCACTATATTTTCTATTGAAAAACTATTGTATACTAAATTTATATAGGGGCATCTATTAAAACAAACACCATGAAAATATCTTTATTCAATTCGAACCTATTACATGATTACTTATGAATCATAAGAAAATTACAGAATTTCTTAAGTAAATACTATCGTAAGTAAACAAAATTTATGATAAACATACGAATGTTTGTTATTATGCTTATTTTAACTATATAAGGTAATAACTAGCAATAAAAAGGTATCTAGACATGATTTCAAGTCTATATGAAGCCAAAAACACTTAGAAAAACTATAAAACGACTATGTAAACAAACAGCTGTTTTATCAAGTATTAATTCTTATCTGTCACTACTGATAACGCTATTTATGATTCGATATCTAAGATCCCTACAGGTAGCACAAGTTTAAGACTAATGTTCATGTATTACATAGTTGTTTTACATTAACGATCTAACCATTTACACTATTTTAGCTATTTTTTAACGTTTTGACACGTCCGGGAACCGAACCCGGTGTACCGCACGATTAGATAACACTGATTTTATACGATTTGCACTCGCGGTTTCGAATACACTATTCACTGTCGTAGTTTTAATGTCTGTCGCGAACATCTACTATACATCTGTCAAAAAGTTAGTGCTTGTCACTCTGCTTACGATTGTATTTAAACTGGCCCATTGCTGGACAATTTCTTCTCTCCATGTCAAGGGTATGGCTATAGTCCACCATTCTCGCCAGATGCGGATTGGTAGACTTCACAGGAATTTCGAGAACATTATGGAGAAGTCTGTCGGTTTCCTCACAATGCTTTCCTTCAGGTTAATAAATAACAATTTCAAATGCACTAAGCTTCGTAAAGTCAGTGGTGCAGTGGAACCGGCGACCGTCGGCGTTGCAGTCTGTTAAACACTCCGCTGGGCCACCGCAGCTTTACAATAGGGTAGTTTCCAGGGTCAAAATAATTACATTTTATTTAGTCCGTATTTTAGATTATAAAAAAATATTGGACACGTATTTTTTCTTTTTTCGATTAAATAAAAAATAACAAAGATATAGCCCATTACAGTTACGTGTGACGTCATCTAGTGCGAAAAATGCAGCACGGCGTGACGTTATACGTAACTTTAATGAGCTATATCTTGGTCTCTTTTGGTTTAATTTACAAATAAAAAATATGTATCGCTTATTTTTGAATAATCTAAAGGACGGACTTACATTTTTTTTGTCAACTAGCCTATTAATTTTTTCATGGGATACCTCAATGGTTTTATAAACAAGACTTTGAATACAGCTCGTCCAAATTCTGCGTTTAAGTTCTGTGAGGATCCACAATAGAGGAGTTACAATAATCAAAATTGACAGAACTGTGGTTTAAAAATGTTACCTGAACGAGTGTTCATAATAACGTTACTTTTTTATAATGTTTTCATGGACATTCTTTCATTTATATATATAATGAGGTATCGTATGTGGGCAAGACTGTGGGAGTGATAAAAATAGAAGCGATAAGATCACAAGGTACGCTGCTAACGATTTACGACTAAAGGTTTGATACTGTCAATTGGCCGTAATTACCGCGGATGACACAACTCGTGCTATGTGTCGATCCTTAGGAGAGGCTTTTGTCCAGCATAGGACGTCTTTCAGCTGATATGATGATAATAATTATGACCGTCTCATCAACTTGGCCACTGAACTTGAGAGTTATGCAAAAAGCACAGATTTAATCCATAAGTATTATTAAACCTTATTAAACATAGGCCCACCTCGTCGGTATGTCTGTCCAAGATACCTAAACAAACCTAAACAAAAAAATACCGAATAGATTTTCATGCGGTTTTTACAAGTGGAGAAACTCATGAGCAAAGTTTTGGTGTAGAATTTATGATGTGATGCGCCCATTTGGGCTGCAAAACGACTAGCTAATGCTATGATAAACAAAGTTACAATAACGCAATCATAGTGTTATGCAACTAAAGATATTTTCGCACCCTGGTGGCATACTGAATGTTAAGCGGGTAGGCATTAAAGGTCAACACTTATAACACGTGTATCGGTCGCAAAATTTCCATCCCAAATATATTTCGCTTTTAGCGATAACTCCCACACTCTGTCTGATTTCTTAAAGCGTCACATTTGATAAGCAATTAAACTTCGCAAGTTTTACGATCGATGTATAATTATTCAATAAATATCTTTAATCTGTTATTAGATAAACAAGGTTGCTTGCTCCAAAATTAAAAGGAAAGACGTTACTGTGTACCATTGTCATCATTTAAAGACAGTAAAATGTTTTGAAATGAAAAAATTAAATTACAAGAATCTACTACCGCTATATACAGATAGAGTTATCAAGGTGCAAAACTAATTCAGCCTGATTCGCATTACAACGAAGACAGAGTACCACTGCAGCTTACTAAAAAGTTGTCAATCTTCCTACATCACTATACTCGTAATTTTGTTGTCAAGTTGACCTCCTGAAGCGAGGTCACTTTTGAAAATATATTGAAAAATACGTCCAAACTTGGTTGTTTAGGTTTAAGTGAGAGGCCACCAATTACTGGGAAAATTCCACACGAGGCCGTGACGTGACTATTTGCCTCATCATCAGCCCTAAACTGTCCCACTACTGGGCACGGGCCTCTTCTCAGTATGAGAAGGGTAAGGCCATAGTCCACCACCCTGGCCTAGTGCGAGTTGACAGACTTCACATGTCTTTCGAGAACATTACTCTCAGACATGCAGTTTTGACGATGTTTTCCTTCACTGTTTAGCTAGCAATAATTAACAATTTAATCCGCACATAATAAAAAGCAGCGATAGCTGAGTGGTGAGACCGATAGACTGCTACGCAGAGGGTCTCGGGTTCGAATCCACGGCACGCATCAATGACTTTTCGAAGTCCTTGATGCGTGCCGTAAAAAAGAGAGGTTGGTTCCGTAGTTCAGTTAGTTATGCAACCCTAAAAAGATGGCAATCTTTATAGATCAATCGTCAGAATAAGATTTGGTGTAATGGTGACTATGGGTCAATCTCCAAAACGAGAGTATTCGTGTGATCGCTCTGGTGCTTGTCAGATATTGATATTTAATGGTAATTATGTATATCATTTAAAAGAATGATATTCAAGTGGTAGATTTTTACTATTGGCCTTCAATTTACACAAACAGTTACGGATATATTTAAGTTCTAAAAATTTCGCGACCAGAGCAATCATAATTGGTGCCAGAGCGAACATAAATGGTGAAATCATTGAAACAAAAATATAAATTATTGATAAAATATTATTTATTTAACCGTTTTCAGTTATATTCAGTGTACGTGTAACAAGATCAGTAAGAGAAATGTATTATTTTAGAAAATTCAAGGCATATTATCCGTCATACATATCAATAATAAGAATCTTTTTAAAAAAATAATTTTATAAAAACAAATTAACATAACTATAAAAAGCAACTTTTGGCAACCCAGGAAAGGTTATAAAATAAATGTTATGTGCATAGTTCATCGTTTGTCATTGTCACAGTCGTGTACTACTACTTAAAATAGATTTAAAACGCACAGGTAAGGCAAATATCACCACTCTGGTCTTTTTGGATAGAGCAATCAGAGCCATAGCGATCAAAACAAGGCACAAAATCATAATTATAACCGAATTTAAAAACAATAGAAAGTTGTGATTTCGTCTCATAAAAAACATCATAACGATCACTTAATTCACATAACAGACACATTCACAGGCTTACTACTGAATTTAAATAACATGCCATAGTAATAATAAAATTCGAGAACCAAATCCAGAGAAATCATAAACTTACATTCGTCACCTTCGTAATGTTGGAACGCGGGGACGTGACACACGGACTATCCTCCTCGGCGTTAGACCACTACTGACGTTGTCCCGCGGGAGGAGAAAAGAGTGTCTATAACGCGTAACTAAGGATGAGCGCGATGTTTTACTTCAGCGCAGAGTGATGAGATAAAATGCCCGGTCACGATTTTAAATTCAAATTGCGGCAAAATTATTGTTAATATAACTAAAAATATTTTATTGCTATGAAGATTAACTATTTGTTATGTAATATAAATAAGTTGTTTGATGTGATCCTTCTCATTAAAAAGTTAAAAAATATTTTTTTCATTCAATCGGGAGTTGAGTCAACCCAGAGCGATCAGGATTTTAGGGTTTAAGATTCTTTTTTTAATAATCAAAATAAACTTATTCATAATATTAGCCTTGTACCATGTAGATTAGACACCGAACTGTCTATAAAAAAATATTTTTAAAATGTTTTTCGATTTTAAAATGGTTTTATCCCACCCGACACGAAAAAAATGCCTCTGGAGATCGACCCCTATTTTAAACTTGACATTGACACGAAGTAGCTAGTCAGATGCCAGTTATGATAGGTCATTAGCCAAAACGAAAGAATGCACTTAAGCCGAGGACTATCTATAGAGCGGCAACATTGCTATAAATTTAGGTTACACGATTCATCCATCAAAGTTAGCCTTTCCAGCAATTAAGCTTAAACTGATACCTACAGGTTACCTCGACAGAATACTTAAAAGCATCTAACTTTTGGGTCGAAAATTCTATCTAATTTTGTTGTATTCTGAAGTGCATACAACATACTTTTATTATTATATCCGTCGGCCATGGTAAAAGCATCTCACTTTTGCGGCGCATATCCTATCTAATATTGTCGTCTTCTGAACTGCATACAATATACGTTTATAATTTGTGTCGTCAGTGGAAAATTATTAACCAACGGCTTACTTGATGATACACGCTACCTAACTCTGATTTGTAAGCATGGTTGTGTTATATTAGCTTTTCTTGCACGGTGCCATGCCATGGGAATTAAAGGAGGGCGAGCTTGAAAGAGACTTAGTTGCCATCGATGTTCAAAACTTCAATTGATTTTCAAGCTATATTTAAATTTTACCGAAATATGTATTTATTACTTTTCCCATGACGTAGGATTTATGAGTATAGTTATAACATTATTATTTTAATAGCTGCAGTACAGTTATTTCAATAGTTAAAAGTTGTTGCAAGGCTTATGTAAACATATTTATTAATAACTAAACCAACACGAAATTCTATTCGTTATACACAAACGTAGGCATAGATATGCCTGTGTCTATGCCTGCAAGTGCCAACTCGAACAACGTGGTCCAACTTTGTAAATTTTCAACAATATATTAATAGCTTAACTGTAACCCAAGTAGCAGTTAGGCTGCCGATTCAGTTTGTGAATGCACTAAATAATAAGAGATATGCTATAGCCGTATTTTATTATAAGTATGTTTCGAATGCTATTCACATTTTATTTTAACCGGCCAGTTGATCTAGTCGTTATTAAATTGACATTGAATGCCTAAGGCATTCTTTGTGTAATTTGCGATCATTTTGCTATTTTTTGTTCCGTTTTACAATTTTTAGGGTTCCGTACCTCACAAGGTAAAAAAGGAACCCTTATAAGATCACTTTCTTGTCCGTCTGTCTGTCTGTCTGTCCGTGTGTCACCACCGATTTTCTCAGGAACTGGTGGACCTAGAAAATTGAAATTTATACCAGATACTGAGGTCTATGGTTCCTATTAGGTTTATAAAAATCAGGGTCCTGGGTCAACCCGATAAAACGATATGGTCAAAATTAGATTGTTGTGAAAACTTGTAAGTACCAAAATTAACCTTAATTTTCAACATATTTTTAATTTTCGGAATTTTTCCTTTACTTGTGCTGTAAGACCTTGGTTTTAACCAAAATTGACAATTCTAGGTCAACCGTAAGTACCCTATAGGTTTTGGGTCGAAAACCTATATGGTAGTTCCCGTTGAACTAGAATCACGAAATTTGACCCAAAGCAGGGTCTTACGGCACAAATAAAGGAAAAATTACAAAAAAATTAAAAAAGTTAAAAATTTAAGGGTGTCCCCACACATACACTACCGCTCAAAAGTATTTGCCCACCTTGATTTGAGGATGTTTGAAGAAAATGATTTTCTTCTAATTGTACTAATTTTATTTTGACAATTCATTGCCGTATAAGTGAAGGGAAACTGTCTTTATTAGATATAATAACATACGGCAATGAATTGTCATAATAAAATTAGTACAATTAGAAGAAAATAATTTTCTTAAGACATCCTCAAATCAAGGTGGGCAAATACTTTTGAGCGGTAGTGTACATAGTAGACTCCATTTAAGATAGTCCTCTAAGTTGTATGGGCGCTCATACAGATTTAGAGGACTAGCGTAATTAGCACCAACCTCAAATACGGTATAATGCCTTACTTTGTATAAGGTAAAATGCGTACGGAACCCTCGGTGCGCGGGTCACACTCGCACTAGCCCGATTTTTCGACGTTCGACCCGCTTACATCGGTCGTCGATCAGACAGCCTGAAAAATTAAAGTAAGTAGAATAAAGAGGTATTTAAATCCCAAATATATTTGTTAACGCAATTAAAAGCTGTTGAATAAACTTGAGTGGTTATCAGTTCATGGGTGAGTCCGACTCATATTTAGTTTAATTTATTGTGTCTAATTGAATTCGTTAAAAAATAATGCATTATTTGCGAAGGTGTTTTTACATACATACATATATATGCTCACGCCTATTTCCTGTCGGGGTAGGCAGAGACAACAGAACGCCACTTGCTTCTATCCTTGCAAACCTCACGCGCTTGCTCTATATTCATTACTCTTTTCATATATGCTCGGCGGTTACGCGTGCTTCGGACTTTTCCGTTTTTCAAGACGTCCCCAATTTGGTCGACGAACGTCTTACGAAGTCTGCCGTAACCGGCTTGCCCACATACCTCTGCCATATATATTTGATTCGTCAATCTTTCTCCACTCATTCGCTCCACGAAGGTGTTTTTATAAATACTAATTCAAATCAATACGTTAGTCAAATATGTAATTGCGAACAAATGCCTTTGATATAATTTGTTTTCAAAGAGAAATAACCGTTTAAAAATAATAATTGAAATGATCATTATTTAGTTGCAGAAAGTGAGTTTTACTTAAGTATGAGAGTAACTGCTGCAGATAATTTAACTACCACTATTTTAATGCGAAATTTGTGAGGAAAGATAGACGTTTCTTACTCTGTAACGAGAAAAACTACGCAAGGGATATTGTTGAAACATAGCTTATATATCATAAAAGCACATCATAGACCACTACTGGTCTCGATAACCGATTCCAACGCGGGCGAAGCCGTGCGCAAAAGCCCGTGGTCACCTTCCAGATGATACAGATCTCAGCCAGCTACTAGCTTTTGGCCGGTTTCTGTGTCGAATCGGCTGTCAGACGCGATTATGTTGAGGACACGCCTCTACTTACGTTGGTGAAAAATCCCGTTTAAGCATCGCAGCCCTAGTCCCAGCAATAAGTATGATCATGCTCTCGGACCCGACTTTAGTTCTGTCTGTGATCTGCTGGGTGTGAGAGGTTTTGAAATTTTTTTCTTCTGTGTGGAACTAATTGTAACCAAAAAGTCGGTGGGGCTGGAGAGGAATTTTCACCATTTGCATAAACTCATTGTGACGTCACAATCGAGACGCCCGCCAATTACCATACGTGACAGCCTGCGGGCGCTGAAGCCGCTTGCCGTCTGTCACGAGGCCATAGAGGCCAAAGAAATGAAGGGGTCTGCGGGTCGTTCGCTACGAAGTCGCGGCAAAGTAACTTAACCTGCCTAACCGCGATTCGGGTGACTACGCCAGGGCGTAGAAGCCCCGTTCGCAAGGGCAGATTTCCACATAACGCTTTCGCCAGCCGAAACTCGGAACATAATCTCGAGTGACGAGGGGATCGCCCGTAGTAGTTCCCACGACGAGAAAAAAATACAAGCCATAAAATTTTAAAATTGTTTCTAAGTATATAATTTACTTATTATATTTGTAGTGCCAGAATCTTGTTATAATCTATCTCAGTTCAGGATGCTTGCGTGGGTGTTATTATTGCAAAACGTCGATGAAGTCTATACACCTTTGATTGATCTCTTAAAGCTATTATCACAGAAATAAATTGGGCGTGACTTGTTGAATTAGTGCCACGCATGAATCGTAAGGAAATAAGTGACTATCACCATTCTAGTAGATTCATTTCTGTGGCTATTATCTTTTATCATAAAAATATTTCTAGCACATAGATCTGGAAATAACTAGATGATTGTTAACTTCTCCATCTAAGAATGAAGTAAATTGGGCGTGGATGCACATCATTAGAGCGATGGGTGAGTTTAATAACCATGGCTTCTTGATAATGAGAACAAAATCTTTAATAAGATTAAAGTTTATAAATAGCTAGCTCTTGCCCACGCCTTTGCCCCTGTAGGGGTCCTTTATCGAGACAAACGGCATTCCATGTGCTATTCTGATATGTATCTGCAAAATTTCATCAAAATCCGTTGAGAACTGTTTGCATGAAAACGTAACAAACATTCATACATCCATCCACCGTCAAAAACTTTCGCATTTATAACAGTGAGAAGTGAGATTTTTCATATTTATGTATTTCATCCAGCTATTCTTCAGACCATCGCTTAAGGGAAGATATGCATGTTCTAAAGATTGTTCAATTTAAGAGTATGTTGAACTGACAATTGTGCAAATAATGTTATCAATCATGTTTTGTATGAATGAAGCATAAGTGGAAAATTGGTGTCCTGATTGGGTCAATTGCAACTCAGTAACTGTCAACTACCGCAATAAGCTCAATAGCTAATAAAATTTATTATAAATGATAAAATAACGATTTTGCACTTGTGTGCAGCGCTTGGCCAGAAAGGTTATGTTAAATTGTATTATAAAGGTTAAGAATTTTAATAGAATAAACGACTTCACGTACGGCGTAGTGGTTTAAGCAGCGCGGTATCCTTGCGCCTAGAACTGCCTCGAGTGTAGTGGATTCGATTCCAACACTTTATGTTATCCAAAAATAAATATCGAACCTAAGTTTCAGTCGGTTCTACATAACAGTTATTATGTAGCATTTCTATAAACAAAATGATTGACGTGATTCTATAAATTAATAAAACTCTCTGACGGAATTGAAATGAGACAAACACTATGTTTAAGCTTACCACCACACAGAAATATAATAAGCCGTTTCTAAAATTGGCGCGCACAAATTCATAAAGAAATAGACAAAAACATTATACGAATTGTTTTTGTTTCTATGTTGCGTTAGAAATATGCTTTTTATCAGTCTTACAGATAGCGATAAATTAGAATTTTATTACATAGTATATAGATAAATAACAGCAATTGGCAGCGATAGCCACGTGGAGATACCAACAAGACTGCTATGCAGAAGGTATTGAATTGTCGCTTGCTCCGTGCCTCGAAGTGCTCCTTACGCCTTCGGTTCTGGTTGTCATGGAGGTGTTTGACGTTTGTACATATAATTACCTATATCGACGTCTTCGACAGTCGTTACGTGGGAGCAATGAATACAGATTTACATAGAAGCGCAGTTCTTAAGGATTTCGTGTGCCGATTCTAAGTGGAGACTGTCTCCAGCTTAGTTCGTAGTTGGCACCGTTGGCAGCGCTGGCGACGTTCTCCGTCTCTCTTGCTCTCGTAGTTAAGATACACAGGAGTATCGTTCGTCTCTCTTGCTCTCGTCGAGCCAGCTGTCACGCCGCCAAGCGGCAATTTGGGTCACAGAAAGTTTGTCTTCAGAGCGCCCACAGAAAAATGTGCCTCTATTTACATAGAGGCACATCTGAGCTCTTTGGTGGGAGTCAGTACCAATGAAGGAACTGACACTTGTCTAAAACTATGGAATATCGCTATTTCATTTTGGTTTCAGAGGTCAGACTGGCAGTCGCTGTGTGAAAAAGCTGAAATTCAGTCAAAGCTGGTTGGACACCAGGGTCTTGGATACAAACGGGACATCTTAGAGGATGATGTCGATCTAATGTAAAAATACCAACACTTTTGTTATTAATAGCATAATTCAAACAAAATGTTTTGTAATAGTTGATGATTTCATTGCAAATTGATCTCGTTGCCATTTATTCGGGCATCAAAGGTGTGACCTTTGTATGTTATATAAATAATTTTATCGTTATTCGCTTTGATACGCTCACGCAATATTAATTTGCCAAAATTAAATTACTTTCGAAACTATTTTTAGTATTAATATTTCATGAATTTCTACTCAAATAATCGCTATCTGAAACGTGCCAATTAAATAAACTATATTTATTAATAGCTTTTGATTTCCAAATCCATGTTATGCTTCACGATGAAAATGATCTGAAAATAGAATATTTATTATATTCGCTAATAACGATGTCAACATGAAGGCGTATGGGTGTACCAAGGGTATAAATAATTTTCCTTATTACGCCCTGGTCGAGTGAAAGAGCGTCACCACTTTCTACCCAACATAAGGTCTGGGCGTTGGCGTACGCGTGGCAACATTATTCGTATGACTATTTTACCGTACAGTCATGGTATAGTGTGCAAACACCAAACAGTTCAGTAAAAGGTCGAGATGGACGTGAACAAAGTGCTAAGCTTGTGACCAACTTCAGTTGGGGTCGCGCATTGCATACCATACTGTGATAGGTTCACGTGAACCGCGGTGGTTGACAAACCCAAGTTAACTACGCCATTAGACCATTGAGCTTCTAACCACTTTTTTATGTCTATCTGAAGTAGGTATTGATTGTGGAGAATATACAAATTAATAGTCAAATTTTAACAAAATAAATTGGTTACGAGCTACTATTTGCAAACAACTTAGCAAGCAACTATTCAAAACTAGTTGGTATTAAGTTGCATCCATGCATTTTTTACAACTATATAACGCAAATTTCTCCGTTCATGTTTCGAAAAATGTCATCTAAATTGCTAGCATCCAAATTGTCTATCTAGCGCGGTGCGATCGTTTCCATGTAATTCAACACCCACTTGGCAAAATAGCCGTGCCTGCAGGAGATCGAATGGTTCAAAGCATGACACGTGTTAAAATTTACCTTTTACCTATTGTAGTAACTAGCTATGTCAAACTTTTACAGCTTTAGAAGCAGTGACAGCCTAGTGGAGCGACTAAGGGCGAGCACCACAGACTTTACAAAATTATGTACGCATTAATTGGTAAATATCGCTTACTAAGCGGTGAAAGAAACTTTCATGTCCGAGAGTTTTCCATAACGTTGTTGGAAGACATGTGAAGTTTGTTTATCCGCGCATGGGTAGCGTGGTGGACCATAGTTTTCTCGTATCGAGAAGAGGCCCATGCTCAGCAGTGCGATAGTTTAGGTGTATACCGGGCTAATATGATGAACATTTCTTATAGATCAGGACTGTAATTTCTGAAGTAAGTCAGGTTTTTCAAAAAAAAATTGTCTTGAATAACAATGAACTTATGGAGCCGTAATATTTCCTGCACAAATGTGGATTGGATAAAATATTATCCATTAGTAAGAGAAATAAAAGATAATTCATAAAGTTTAGTTCCGTTTAATAATAATGTTCTCATACAGCAATTATAAGGAGTTCAGAAGGCATTCAATCTCGCACCGATTTAATGCAAGACGCGGTATTTCCAGATTGCACGTTGTACTATACGTACCGAGATTCCCCACACACAATAAAGCCTCAGCACGAATGGGGTGCATTCGCTTAAAATTCCAATTGAATGGAAAATAACTTGGCTTACACAATAGCGTCGATATGCAAGTCGTTGTAAATGGCCGCCGATTGCCCTGAAATCACGGTTTGACATGTACTAATGGAAAATAGTGACAATGTTATTGATGCTTATAAAAAGTATATTATTATTCGGTTTTCTAGTTTATAGCTAGTAAATCAAACGTAACTTACTTTTTTATTGAACTTAAAAGGTTTGTTAAGCTAATAATGAACTTGCATACCATTTAGACTGGGAGTGGGCTCTTGACAGAATTATAAGTATCGATACCTTAGTTCTCTGCCCGCAACCATGAGGTTTGATGATCATTTTAGTTAGTTCCAGCTTCAGGCCGTGGCTCCACCCGCGTGGGAGTACGCGCGGGAAAGGATAAACGGTAGCGCTATAAAAAGTTTACCAAAATCCGTAATTTACTTTTTGAGTGAAAAAGCAACAAAGTGAAAAATCTTTACACACAGTAGTAAGATAAATCTTATCTAATCTTATACTAATATAATATAAAGCTGAAGAGTTTGTTTGTTTGGTTGAACGCGCTAATCTCAGGAACTACTGAAAAATTCTTTCAGTGTTAGATAGCCCATTTATCGAGGAAGACTATGGGCTATACAACATCGTGCTATGAGCGACGAGAGCGGAGCAGTAGCCTTAAATAACGCGGGTGTAACCGCGGGCATCCTCTAGTACTAATATATAAAGCTGAAGAGTTTGTTTGTTTGTTTGGTTGAACGCGCTAATCTCAGGAACTACTGGTCCGATTTGAAAAATTCTTTTAGTGTTAGATAGCCCGTTTATCGAGGAAGTCTATAGGCTATATAACAACACGCTATGGCGGTGGTCTGTAAAAGACGCCGTAGGTCGCGTCCGATGGCGTCCGGCGTCTGCTGACGCTTGAGGCGGCGTCCATCGTTGTTTGCGATGGTCACTCAGGATTTTAGTTTCTCGCATGCGCTCAATGTGAATAGACGGGAGGAACAGCCCATTTTAAAAGTTCTTCTCGATCTTATTTTACAATGATTATTAAAACAGGAGATAATAAAAAGGCGTCACGACCTTTTCGTGTAGAGAGAGGTCGAGGGTTGTTTTAATACGTTGATAAAAAAACATTAATATTATGGTCTTTATCGCTGGCATCAAATAAAATTCTGTATTAATTTAACTGCTTCTATCAGTAATTCATCCTGCTCCTTTGTAAATTTCACAATTTTTATGTCAAAGACGCGGCGTCCGTAACGCCAGAATGCCCCGAAATGACGGCGTAGGCGGCGTACGACCTATGGATGCGGCGCACGGCGTTCGTGCGACGCGTCGGGCGTGTGAGAGAGACCACTATAGTGCATTTGTAGGCCGCGTACAGCGTCACGTCGGACGTGACCTACGGCGTCTGTTACAGACCACCGCCTAAGAGCCACGGGAGCGGAGCAGTAGCCTTAGTACTTGGCCATAGAAGCGCGGGCAGCCCGCGCGCGGGCCGCGCGCGGCGCCGCGCGCGTCTTCATGTGTCCGTAGTGGCGCGTTTGCGGGTGCGGTGTACAGTGTTTGTCAAATTTAGGATCGCGGCTAGATTAATATGAGTTTTCTTTATTAGTTAGATGACGTTATCACTCACCATAGTAACACTATGTCAATTGTTCATCAAATTCGCAACTAACTTATAACAAGGCTGTAGCCGTGCGGATAATACAACCGCCTCACGGTCTGAGGGCGTGGGTTCAAATCACATTTATAACTGTTATAATAATTTTGGTTTTTATGATATTTGGAAAATCTTTATAAATATTTGGCAAATATTAAAAATAAAAATAATATTTTGAAGAAAAATTGGCAAATTCTAGTAACTTCAGGAACGACTGGCAGGGTTAAAAAGAGATATGTGTTAATGTAAATAAATAAAACCAATTAGAATTTATATAGATGCTTTGCATTTTAAGTTCATCATTATATATATATAATACTAGCTTTTGCCCGCGGCTTCGCGCGCGTTGAAGTCGGGGTAACATTAATTTACTTTCAGTCTCAAGTTGTGTGAGACTCCTGATTAGTCTAAAGAGTTCAGAAACTCTATAGAGTAGGTACAAAGTAATTCGGTCAGTATCCATGACATTATCTACCATTATATATACCGAATATATATCTATAAACACTTTAGCATTTACAATATTAGTAGAGTATTTCTGAAGATTGACTGACAATATTTAAGTAACCTATCTTTAGGGTTCCCTAGCCAAAGGCTAGGAGGCTTAAAACTGAACCCCTTATAGATTCGCCATGTCTGTCTATGCATCCGTTTCTATGTCACAGCCACTTTATGCCGAAACTATTAAGACTACAAATTTCAAAATTGGTAAGTAGATGTATGCTGTGCATCGCTTTATGATTTATATACAAAAAAAATATCTGTCCTATACTAGCGGGGTGCCTATGGAGATTTTTAAATTTAAATTTTGCTTCCCAAAACCCTTGGTGCTCAATATCAATAAACAATATCGATACACAAACACTACGGAAACCAAAGTTATTATTGCTGGCCAAAATTTGATAGTGATATTTGGCTAGGGGGCTACGATATGCTTAACATAAGCATAACGTAGCCCCCTAGCCAAATAAATCCCTCTACTACGTTAACCTTGATGGGCGAGTTCGACTCGCACTTGATTTCATAATTACTCATAATATTATTGCTCATAAAAGTTTGAGATCCGCACGCTCCGCATTGTTTCCCGCTTGCCGCCCGCGCTTTCACTACGGACACTTGTATGAAAATTCTATGGTTTGAGTTGCCCGCGTGCTCCCCGCGCTGCACCGCTTGCCGCGCCGCTCGCCCACTACGGACACTACTATAGAGCTCCATATGTTTGAGTTTCCCGCGTCGCGCCCGCACCCGCGCCCGCCTTCCTCTGTGGCCGAGCACTTAAATAACGCGGGTGTAACCGCGGGCTCATATATTTGGTAGGCCGGAGATCTTAGCAGAGGTAGGCCTCCGTGAAGGTGGACCGACAATAGAGTTTGGATTGCGGGCAGCGTATGGATGCGGGTGGGTAAAGATTGGTCTATGCGGAGAGCCTTGCCTATGTCCATCAGTGGACATCTTTCGGCTTATATGATGAAGCAATAAAGTTTACCTATATAAAACCTTAAATGTCTTAGTCATGGGTGCCAAATGAACTCACGTTATTTCCGGTGAGCCAATACACGTGTTTCTGCTTACCTACTGATAGACTTGAATTTCAGCAAAATCTGTCAACCTGCATTAACGTTCGGAAGGGTATTTATGTTGAAGCGTGTATATTGCACTAACAACAACATTAAGTGAATTAGCACCCACACGCTGACGGGGCGATGTCTAATAATATGACCTGGTCAGCATCCAAATACATACATACATACATAGACTCACGCCTGTTTCCCCGAAGGGGTAGGCAGAGGCATATTAAACGCCCACTTTTCGCCAGTGTTTTGATTTACAAATTAGTGCTAAAATCTGAACTGTATATGATTTATAATAAAACTAGAGGATGCCTGTAGCTACGCTGGCACATTTTAGTTTAATTTAACCGGGAAACCTTTTATTCCCGATCCCGATCCCGAATCTCTTCTAAGTGCACCCCAGCGGTTGCAAAGACACATACTCTATGCCAAATTACAGCTAGCGGTTGCAAAGACACATACTCTATGCCAATTTACCGATTGTATCACGGTGAGTGTTCAGAAGAACTCTTTCAACCCATCCCACCCTCTCCTTTCCTATCCCGAACAACACGTGCCGGGTTAAGGTGCCACCCTTATACGGTAGATCAGATACCGTCACGTACGAAAAGGTTCGGTACGTCTTATCTTTGCCGTACCATAAAAATGTGGAACTCACTGCCAGCTCACGTGTTTCCTTCCTCCCTTGATCCTGGGTCCTTTAAGCGGGGCGTGAAAAAGCATCTCTCAAGGCCGTCAAAGTGAGGGCCATCATGTCACATTGCTTAACCAGCAATTGGGGATGGAAGCCTTCCCAATAGGACTTCACTGTCAGCTTACCATCAGGCAGCGTGATGTCAATTTGACAGGTTCTTTCTAATAAAAAAAAAAAAAATAGCTACTTGCGCCTAATAATATCGGCAGTGCGTTGCCTGGAAGGCGATCAGTAATGCAAAGTTTTATATTTACAGATTTCACTTCGTTAACACAACTTAAAAATAAATGTAGTGAAATACTTAGAATCAGTAACCAAGTATTAGGACAATAATGTAAACAATTCAAATAAAATTTACTTTTATATTTTGTAAGTTAAGCGTAGAAATGCTATTAGTCCAGGATCCGGGGTCGATTTCTGCACTTGATTACTATCAAGCTTATTTTTCGTGAGTAGCTTTATTTTGATGAGACGCCCAACAATTTCCTTTACGAAAACTCACGATTGTGGTAGGTAATAGGGGACAGCAGGGATAAAAATGTGGATTTGATGATTCTCAAAAATTTATTACTAACTGGTTATTTTTTGTTAAATCTTATGATAATTATCAAAATTATTCAAAAAAATATTTATCCTACAAAATGTATGGTTTCATCAAAGAGAGTAACTAACCAGCAATTTTTTTTCTTACTTTATATTTATATAATTTTACAGTCATATTGTCCTACAAATTGCGTGGTACGTTATCCCGGTCCTACGCTCAGAAATTGTTAATACCACAAGACTATTTTTCTCAATACTTACTGTAGGACTAAAATATTGCGTAGTAAATAGGTTAGTGTGTTCCCTCCCCAAATGAAACAATAGCCTACAAAAAAAAGGTATGGATCACTAGTCCTACAACAACTGTAATTTTTTTCGTTTTCCTATTTGTAACATAAGATACAGTGAAAACATCTTTATTTATAATTTAAATAACTTTATTTTTAGTATGTACAAAAATTTGTGTATTTACATATTAAAAAAAATAATCTTCATCAGATTCATCTGATAAATCTTCATTATATTCGCTACTAACATCGCTGTCATCTTCATCTATTTCATTTTCCTCATTCGTGATATCTGACATGCATAAAAACAAAATCAATAATAATGAATAATCAATCAGTAAATAACAATAGTATTAATATAGGATACCTTGTATGTCAGAAGATAATTCTTCAAAAGATGGACTTTGGGGACCATCAACCCAATAATATTTGCCATCAATTATTGTCCATCCAACATTTTCTGGCAATTTTCAGTGGGGCACCGCATGTGTGCATTAAACCATACATTGCTGATGAATACAGTTCTTTTAATTTTTTGCAACAATTCTTGTTTTGTTGGTGGCAAACTGGAAGGATACGATATTTGTTTTAAAATTTCTTTATTTTCATTTTTTGATTTATACCCTTTTTCAAATAACTCATACCGTCCTTTTGTTGATATAATTTTTTTGTTATTAATGAATACACTCTGCATATATACTCTTCAATCATTTGAACTACCTCATTCGATGTTGCATTTTCAATACGTAAGAGTTGAATACGCCTTGTGATTTTTTTATTTTTCTTTAAAATACTGAAAGGTCTCTATTTTCCTTTACGAATGAAAGCAGGAATGTAATCATTCCCTGTAAAAATATGGCAAGAATATGGCGAGTGAACAAGATAGTTTATCTCTAAGCTTGGCATAAATTTCATTTATTTTTAAGTACGTTTTTTTACTCGTGCTTAAATTAATTAATATTTTATTTTCATCTTTTAAATACTTAAAATTTGCCAACATTATTGATGTGATATTAATGTTATTCTGTGCATTATTAATGTGACTGTCAAATTATTTAAATATTAACTAAGTAAAAATTGGGCAAGTGCGAGTCGGACTCGCGCACGAAGTGTTTCGTACCATCATCTATAAAAGAAAATCACGTTTGTTGTATGTATAACTAAATATTTTTTAAGTTTCTAACTGTTTAATAAGATCGAGTAACAAATTGCTTAAAAATTACGTTTGTTGTATGAGACCCTAGTAGTAGTTAGTATAGTATTTACTTTTTTTTATTTAACTATTTATTTTGAAAGGTAATCTAATCTACAACTACATATTCTGTGAAATTTTTAAGCGTCCACCTGTTACCGTTAGTAATTTTGAGCAAAAAATACAGGAAAAAAACACGTTTGTTGTATGGGACCCCCCTTAATATTTTTTATTTTTTTTTATTTTTGGTATTTGTTTTTATAGCGGCAACCGAAATATATAATTTATGAAAATTTCAGCTTTCTAGCTATCACGGTTTATGAGATACAGCCTGGTAACAGACAGACAGACAGATAGCGGAGGCTTAGTAATAGGGTCCCGATTTTTACCTTTTAGGTACGGAACCCTAAAAAGAAATCAGCTGGAATAAAAAAAATATGTAGCTGTTAAATTATATAAATATTAACTAAGTAAAAAAGTGGGCAAGTGCGAGTCGGACTCGCGCACGAAGGGTTCCGTACCATCATATATAAAAGAAAATCACGTTTTATAAGTTTCTACCTGTTAATTAAGATCGAGTAATAAAAATGCTTAAAAATTACGTTTGTTGTGTAGTGTGTAGCCAGCCTAATAAAAATATGTAATGTTAGTGTGTAAGTTTATGCAATATAGCTCAATCATTCGAACCTTAAACACGTCTTTAATTCCATCCTTTACATGGCGACCCTGCCAGTGCTGCCTTGCGGCAGTGCTGAGCTACCGGTATTGGCTAAATAGAGAGTAACATTTGTGGCGGCCTGGTCAACTTCAGGAATATGAGCGATTTACGAGCGTGCTGCTATGAGGATAGAAGAGGAAGGACATTGGTATACCTATGTTATCGCCAGCCGTAATCATGTGAGGTGATTTTTTTTATATTTTCTTATTTTAGCCATAGATTAGTAGTCTTCTGTATTAATTTTAACTATAACCCAAATATTTTATCATAATATAAGAATAACTATGTAATCTCTAAATAGATTGCCTGTTGACAATAAATATATTATATTGTTTCATATACAGCTAATGTATTACTAAAAAGTGATTGAAACATAATTAATTTCATCGATTATTATCATCGGTATTGATTTGTGTAAAATTTATTAAGATGTAATAGTTTAATGTACTTTATAATTGCAAGCATACCTACGATTAGGATGACGTATGTATGTATATGGTGTCCAATATGTTTCACTTGAACGCGATATCTGATCCGTTACAAATAGGTACTATCTCACGCGCATGACTTTGTCTTATATTTTTAATGCTATTCGTTTATATTTGTTGAATTTCTATAAATTAATATTTTATAGGTATATATTTAGTATGTATTCAACCTCTTAATTAGTCACTTTGGAAGAAATGTCGTTTTCATAAAATTATATCAATATAAACTGTATGCCAACACTTTTATTTCTTTTTTTTATAACCGGATATTATATAATTGTGCAATTTAGTAGAATACACAAGAAAAATATATTAAAGTAACTTCATAGCAACAACATGACATCATTGTTTTAAAATTGACACCTACTTACAGGAATGTAACTTGTATCTATTTATAGACAGGTAATGCGATGCGAACTTGCAATGAGTACTTTATGCATCTTCAATGTAACAATTATAATATACGAATGATTCAATATTATTTGATACGAATATGGTTCAATATTTCATTATGTATGTAAATTATCTATGCAATATGTAATGTTTTCAAGAATATTTTATAAAAGATTTCATGAATATGTTTAAAGGTTTGTAATTTGTTATGGATTCATAAGGAAATGAGGATGGATATGGTTTATCAGTAGTTATGTGATGGTATTTGAGTGAGTATTTAAGTTTATTGGTTTTGATGCGTAAAAGAAATGTGTAAAGTAGAATGGAATATTTAGGTAGATATTTTTTGACAGCAATTTGGATTGATCACCCAAATGCGTAGTTGAATTATTATAAATCGAAGTATTCATTTGAATGTGTAAGCATTATAGTTGTGATATGGATAGATGTTGAATATGATATTGAAAGATAATGAATGTAGGTACACACTATGAAAGATACGATGAAGTGTTCTGTTCCTTCAATTCGATCATGGTGTAAATGAATTTTCTCTGTGAGAATTGTTGGTGGCCAAAAAAGCCTTAAATAATGACCTTCGAAATATACTAATAATGATGATGTATAAAGTCGACAAAGTGATTAATATGATGATATATAAAAAGAAAGTAGATATGAAAGGAATATGATGATGAATAAATAAAGTCGACTATGAAATGATATAAAATATTATATTATGGTGTACCTACCTACTAAGTTAAGATGAAATTGTATGAAAATTATGAAATAGGTATGTTGGAATGGCGAGATGTAATTATGGAAATTGAATATTGGTTAGGTATAGGTACTTGATTGAATAAGGAAATAATTATAAATAAAATAATTATGATTTTTATATAGCTTTTGAATGTGGTTATGTTATGTATTTTTTGTTGAAAATTGGAAAACTATACCAAGAATAAGGAAATTTGTTTTATATCCAATTTAAAATATTTTTATATTATGTTATAAAAATATATTGTAATAAAGTGATATATTATTTGAGTACTCTTTATTGAATCATTATATTTAATTGTCAACAGTGCGTTATTATTACTGAATTTTTATTTTTGCTTTGCTATCGCACATTATAGTACTTATAATAAAATAATCATATTATGCTTAACCAATTTATAAAATTTGTAATCGTAAAAATAAAAAATCATGTACCTATTCTTTTTATTTTTTTTTTTATAAAGGGGGTAGGTGTAGTGTGTAGCCAGCCTAACCTCCTTATATATGTAATGTTAGTGTGTAAGTTTATGCAATATAGCTCAATCATTTGAACCTTAAAGACGTGTTTCATTACCCATCCTTTACAGTTGTATGGTAGCCCTTTTATTATTCACTTTTTTTATTTAATTATTTATTTTGAAAGGTTGTATACAACTACATATTCTGTGAAAATTTTAAGGGTCTACCTGTTACCGTTAGTAATTTTGAGCAAAATATACGAAAATAAACACATTTATTGTATGGGACCCCCCTTAATATTTATTTTTTATTTTTAATATTTGTTGTTATAGCGGCAACCGAAATACAAATTGTGAAAATTTCGGCTTTCTAGCTGTTACTGTTTATGAGATATAACCTGGTGACAGATAGACGGACAGACAGCGGAGTCTTAGTAATAGGGTCCCGCTTTTTACCTTTTAGGTACGGAACCCTAAAAAGAAATCAGCTGGTTAGTAATCATTTTTAATGACTTCGTTATCGATACATATTGGAAGGAGGGGAACTCTTTGAACAAACCATACATTTTGCAGGACAAATATTTTTTTGAATAATTTTGATAATCATCATTAAGATTTAACAAAAAAGAACCCAGTTAGTAATACATTTTTGAGAATCATCAAATCGACAAATTTTATCCTTGCTTCCTCTGTTAGCTACCACAATCGAGAATTTTTGCACAGGTAATTGTTGGGCGTTTCATCAAAATGAAGCTACTTACGAAAAATTTGCTTGATAGTAATCAAGTGCAAAAATGGACCCCGGATCCTGGACTATAATTGCCAATCGTAGCATTTTATTATTATGTACACTCTACACATCAAAATGCCTTGGCTTTTTTTCAATCCTCTTCGCTAGAGGGCACTGCTCCAAATATATTCCAAAGTTATTCTATTTTCGTTTCTGTCATATTTGAACAAGTTATCATATTCGTATGCACCTGTCGTCTCAATTTCTGCGTTACTTCGCATGAAGGTGTCGAGCGCGCTATAACCGAGTGCCACTTCCCTTCTTTTCGGTGGCTTATACTAATGATGTACCTACATGTCGCAGGCATACCGTTACATAAAACGAAACAACATCATACAACCGGCATCGCCTGTTGACTATCTTAAGTTTACTAAGCCGCGGAAAAGTGTAAAATAGTGGTTCATTTGACAAATCGGGTCTCAATACCCCTTCATGAGGATATTCAATCAATTACGAAATCATAACAATTTATCGAGTTGCTAATTTGATAATAATAATCATCCATAGTATCATATACCATTCCTATAACCCAATTAAATAAGGCTCCACATAATTACAATAGTCCTACATGTGCTGCGGCTAGTCCATAGTTGTGCTCAGTTATAGTGCAGTCGTGGAGACTCCGCGACATGTGTCCCGTCGCATTTTAGATTAAAACTCTCTACGGGCCTCTGCACGTTGGATCTATATCACTTGTAAGCCTCCCAAAGATCCGCCAAATTTTAGGAGAATAGCAGTGTTACCGAGAATAATAATCTTAATTTACCACATTCACACAACATCAACTAGTCTCAAACTAAGCAGAGCTTGTACTATGGATTCTGGTCAATGGATAAACATACTTTCTTTTTTGTAAATACATATTATTATCGCCTCTTTGTGAGGACAACGTGACATCTCGTAAAATCGCAATTGCTTTTTATTTGAAATTCAGAACCACCATTGCGAGTTCTATTTTCTACAAAAACGCGATATTTATTACATTAATGGGAGCCAATTATGAGTGAAATAAACCAAACTTCGGTGTTAAATGGTGTTATCACGTTGTCTCTTTTGGTCAAACGCTTGACATCCGCCGTCTCAATCGGCCCCACACAGCGCAGTTCACGGTTTTCACAAAAAACGTGAAATTACTTCAAATCTAAAAACTAAATCATGATATCACGTTTTGATTGCACTTTTATGTTTCTAGTATCTATTCTTCTTTTCACATACAGTGAGATATAGGTATTTAAGAGCAGGCATTCCGAATTTTATGCTATTTTGAAGCGATATTCTGAAACAGTCATAGATACTAGGAAAGTGAAACTTCAGCAAACAATTATTTCGGCCCTTGTCTATCTTTGTTCAAGAACAGATACATGATTAGACGATATTCGCTCGATAACATTTTCATTTGAAAATCACACTACTTGCAAAGCATATTCAAAATATTTGAATAAAATATTCACTGTTCTTTCTGAAGTATACAATAAACATAAAAGAAACCTACGTTTTAGTGTAGTTCAAGACATTTTTTCTGTAGGACAAATATTACTATATTAATAAACAACACAAGATTTTCAACTTTTTCCATGCTTGAAGTGGTTTGACCCACTTTACGCCCGCACCCGATATTTAACGTTATTCCTGATGTCATAGCGTTTACTTCAGCCGGGCGCGCTAGCTTGTCACTCGAGCTACGCGCTCCGTCCGACGTGGACGTGTATCGCGTTCGCGCGCAACTATAGGTATTTTTATTACGATTTGTTTCGTAAAATAAGAAATAAAAAATAAAATGGGTAACAAGGTAAATAAGAGATCTTATGTTAAAAAATAAAAAGAAAGTTGACTTATTGAAGAATAATGCTAGAATCATGAGATATGCAAAGGTTTGTTATCGAATTTAATTTACCTAATATTTTGATAAAGTATTAGAACTGGGCACTATGGAGTCGATTTCATCTATGCAAAAATTTCATATAAAGCTTATTTTATTCTAAAAATAAAATAAGCTTCATATTATTATGTTACTATCAACATGATTATATTTTCGTGTCATGTTCGTTATATGTTGTATGTTATATGTTATATGTTATATGCTATATGCTATATGTTATATGTTATATGTTATATGTTATATGTTGTGTGTTATATGTTATTTGTTATATTTTATATATTATATGTTATATGATTTATGATATATGATATACAGGATGTCACAAGACCCATCACCAAGCCGAAGTCTACTCGTTTTGCACATCATGCATAGTCATACTACGCGAAAATAATACCTTTGAAACGAAATATTTTTTTGGCTTAAAAAAATAGACACTCGTACGAGTTTATTAATATAGATTTAACACTGCGATGGTAGCGCATAGTAAACCATTCTCAAGTCCCCTTGAACACATGCAAAAAAATTCATCAAAATCGGTCCAGTTGTTTAGGAGGAGTTCAGTGACGTACACACGCACTCAAGAAATATACATATAAAGATGTTTACATGTATGTCTCTTTGTCTTACGAAAATTAAAATCATAATTATATTGGTCAATCATTCATTACGAACATTTTTTTTACTTTATTTATTTGGAAGAGCGAGCTCGAAATACCTACATCGCCGTGTTTTTTTTACTTTTTCCTCAGGAACGCGTAAAGGTAATAAACTGAAATGTATACCAAATACTCAGTTCTTCTGTCCCGTGGACAATAGACTAAAATCTGTTCTAAGTCTATGCGTTAAAAAGATACAGCCGTTTATGCCGCAAATTTTCTACGATTGGTCGTAAGTATTAGATACCAGTTTTACGATTTGTGACTTTATTACTAGGTATCATGGTAGTAATTAGGTTGAACTTAAAACTGTTTAAAACATTCGTCTCCGTTTGGTAGGAATCAAATGTAGATGTATAAGCGTGTACATCCGTACATCATCCGTACATCATGTACATCCGTGAACATGGCGCTTGCAACAGTGCCGACATATCGGTTACTTCATATAAAGGTACGTGGTATTTATCCTGAAAGACAATTTAAAATAAACACCCTAATTAATCTTAAAAAGGCATGATTTTCATAGCCGCCGCCTATGACACCTTCGGAACGACGTCAAAGCCGCACCCCAAGAAAAAATGCAATCCGTTTTATAATCGTTGATTATTGTAATATAATAAGTGAGTTACATTGTAATATCAATGTAACGTAGCCGTTGTAATTAGATATTAGTAAATTATAAATAAGAACTTCTCTTTTTTATGTCATAATATGCACGCATGGCATAGTGATTTCAGAGGTCTTCTTGGCACTTGGCATTACGACGTGGTCGTACGTAGGTTCGATTCCCACCTGAGACAACACTGTGTGATCCACATATTTGTTATTTCGTGTCCGTTGATGTATGAAAGTAGTATAAAAAGAAACATATAATTAATATAAATAAAATAAATTAGTAATAAGACATTCTGAAACAAGATTTCACAGCCTATGGCTTTGACTACAACTACAACATGTCGCATAAATCAATTGAATTATTCATATTTCTGCGTTTTATGGCATATTTTAGTCAATTTATTATCATATCATAAATAACTATTCATAATACAAAAAAATATTAAATACATAAAGTCGTCTCTACTCCAATCGAAGCCCGCGTAGCGAGACATTCATTCACCTCGCGCAGCGGCGAGCTGCGGGGTGAGGTGGCGGCCCGGGGCCGCTAGCGGGGAGAAAAGGCGGAGCTTACGCAAAACATATTTCGGAATGCCTGGTCTTAAATCATTATTATTGTAAAACTTGTGTGTGTCCCGAATAAGCTAAATAGTTGTCACGTTATTAAAGAAAAGGTAATTTAGTTTCGTCGTGATATTTCATAACATAACGATGTTTTTGTTGAATCATTTTAAAATACGAAGTGTTTATATTTTTATAACCCTTTATTCTCGAAATCTTTAGCTTCTGAATATTAAATATGCCATAATGTCACATTAGACGTGCTAAATTATTATCAACATACAGCAATATTTTTCAGATTAATTCACGACCCAGAAAATTTATTCAATTGGAGGATGGCTTCAATACACTGCAGTACTATAATTAATCATTATAATGGGCATCAATGGCAATTGTTTCTATCTCACCCATCGTATAGCGAATAATGGAAGAATCGGTGCAAGACTTGCAGAAAATGCTGTTCATGCTCTATGCTACTTTAAGGCGAGCTGAGCTTGGGATGAATTTTTGACAAAACCAAGTTAAACGTTAAATGAACACCTCATAATACATAAATACATACATATGCTCAAGCCTTTTTCCCGTCGGGGTAGGTAGAGACAACAGAACGCCACTTGCTTCTATCCTTACAAACCTCACGTGCTTCCTCTAAACATCATAATCTCGTAGCCAAATTCTATCTAAGGTGTAGCCGACCAAGTTGACCAGGATAAAATGTACCTGGCGCCTATTTGTGAAATCACCAGAAAAGTGCAGCATGGCTGGCAGGCATTTAAGAAGTTAGCCGTCATGTTTTAGAGATATATTGGTCTCAATGCCTGAAGACTAACACATTCAAGCAATGCATCCCGTCATTCAGAACCCAAGACATGGAATATGACGGGGAAGCTAGCCCACCGACTATAATAATAATATTCTACCACATACACACATCACCATCTAGTCCCAAGCTAAGCAGATCTTCTGTTATGGGTACTAGATAAAGGATAAACATACATATTTCCTTTTTTTTGTAAATACATACATATTGTACATAGAACACCCAGACCAAGACAAACATCCATGTTCATGCACACAAATGTTTGACTTGAGCGGGAATCGAACCCGCGACCTTCGGCGTAGCAGTCGCTTACACTTCCGCTGCGCCAACCGGTCCTCTCCAGGGAACTGTGGAAAGTTCAATGCTGGCGATATCGCTGAGGGACAAATTCTGAAACGAGAACAGAAGACTGATGTAGTTCAGAGACGTAGCAAACTGAAGTGACAATAGACTGGTCACTTCTGTCACAGAACCGATAGTCGGTGGAGTAAGCAGGTTCTCATATCAAGGCCACGACTTGGCTTGAAGCTCAAGCAAAGTGTTAGCTGGTAGTGACTGGATGGCAAAAACGGGCGATCGGGTCTTGTGGCGTACCTTAAAGGCAACCTAAGTCCAGCAATGGACTGCTATAATAATAGGCTGATGAGATGAAATGTAACCATAGGGTCCAGTAATTTTTACGTTATAATTTGTTTTATTTTATAATATAATAGGTATCGCTTTTTAAACTACAACTTGGAATCCAGTAATCAACAAATGCAAACACCGCCGCAGAAATACAGCTCATCAGTGTGTGGACGTGATTAGTGTTATGTGTCGATGTACCAACAGTGACCTTTTCATAGTAAGAATAGACCCGTGCCCAGCAGTGGGTCAGTAAGATGATGTAACAAAGATGTTGCATTAAATTTCGATCTCGTAATTCAACTAGAAGCAGTTCATCGAATTAGAGTTTAATATTGTTCTTTTTTTAAATTGTATTCTCTTCGAAAACTTAATATCCAGTTACTATTTAGTTCATTACAACAATTTAATGAAATGTAAAATGTACTTATTACATTGCGATTGATCTGCTTTTGATAACTTTATGTTTTGTAAAGTTAACATTACCTGTCATACTTAGATGGGTTAAATAACCACCTTCTTTGAAAAAAATATATTGGACATAAATATTTATTTTACAATTAATTAATTTTACTTAACTTAACACATTTGGATGGGGAAAAGAAGTGTCGGCCGTCCCTTAGCAAGATGGGCCGACGATATTGTTGCAATCGCGGGCCGAACCTGGACAAGATTACCACAAGATCGAGGGAAATGGCAAGAACAAAGAGAGGCCTATGTTCAACAGTGGACACAGTCGGGCTGTGGATGATGATGATGATGATGATGAACTTAACACATTGTCTTACACGTAATTTTAACATCTTCAATGTGATACTTCAATATGTTACGATTATTATTTTACGTAAAATAACGGCAATAGCACAGAATAGCTAGTACTAACGTACAGAAGCATCACTTCGCAAACCAATTTATAGAAATGGCGACTCTTGCTACTAAGCAACAAAGTGCAATTCAGCTCACATAAGCACTCAGTGCCTAACGTGATATTCACCTAACAGTTCCCGCTCTTTTCTAACACATAACGCTGTCGCTGTCTGGCGCGGAGTGGCGCGCTAGCTGTCACGCTAGGGTTGTCGACTTGCCACTGCTACTATAATATTTATTCATCGTCTATTTACCTACTTGACCACGTAATAATAAATAATCATCCTATGTTTAATGCGTATGGTTAGACGGTAAATTTTATTAAATTAACACAAACCTAGATACATACATATATCCTTGTTTAATGGTTAGTGATATTTTTTGTTAACTTACTTCAAGTTGGCTTGATGAATTCTTAGGAAGTATTTTTCGTCTGTTCGTATTTTATGAGTGAACAACGATAATCTAAAATATGTACATAAGTAAGTGGTAGGTGGGTAGGTCTAACATACAACGCATAATGTGTGTGAAATTACCCATTGAAATAAAAATAAGTTCACTATTAAAATTCACGTTATTAGCAAGCTCTGCGCGCGACCGCTGACAACCGACTAACGACGCGGCTTGGAAGCCGCTTTAAAGTGTAGTCACTTATCCCTGTAGGTACGGCCGAGTGAAGGAGGCCTGGCAATAGGCTATTACTATTTACCTAAAAATTCATGGAGAAATGTGGGTGTAAAATTAAACCTTAGCCTACCCCCTTCGGGGATACAGGCGTGAATATGAGTCTATATATATTATTTTACATATTTTCAAAGAAAACATGACATGTGTTCCAGATTTTTAGATTTTTGTTCAAAGTCAAATATTTACGCTGATTACAACAGAACCTGTAGGAACTTATTTGCCTATTTCTAAAACGTTATTAGTTACCACTTCGAACATATTGCGCATCAATAGCAATATAGCATTATTTTAGAATTTATGAAAATGTTAAAGTTAAAAAGTGGCCTGTAAAGTTGCGGTTTTTGAGATAATACGTTGTCATCGCAAAGAAGCGATGTGTACTAGAACATATTATACATAGAAACACCTAGAACAAAACAAACATCGGTTTTCACGCACACAAATTTTTGACTTGAGCGGCAATGGAACTCGCGACCTTCGGCATGGCGGTCATATAAACTCCCGCTATGCCATCAGGGCGTCAAATTTTGATTTCAGCATGATTTAAAACTGTAAAAAAGCAATGGAATCTTACAAACTGAATGTGACATAATAACATACATATAAAGTTTTCTCGGCCTTCTTCAGTCTTAATCTTCTTTGATCTAACTAATCAGAAAACACAATAAATAACTTTTGGAGCTTGTAGCTAAAAAATCAAAAAGAACAGCAGTATAAAATTGGTTAGTCAATTAATCCACAACAGTGGCACAGAGTGACTGCACGGATGGCGCAAAACTTTAAGCCGTTTAGCATTGCGCCGATCCAAATGGATTTTCAAAATCTGGGTGCTATTTATGTACCTTGTTTGTTAAATATTCGTAAACTCTTCCGTGGCACAGGATTTAATCCCTGAGAAGTAAAAAGTCCACTATAGCCGAATTTTCCCATAGGAGATTTACATTATCTGTGAAAGACGAAACTAAAAAATACTACACGAAGTATGGAACGATTATTACCTGCTTCCATTCGGTACATATTATTAACCACTGTATTCCATTTTCAAATGAGCTAATCGTGTCATCGAACAGTGATTGCCCCCATGCGGCTTCAGCGGTAACCATTGCTACTTCAATGCCACCGATCAAGTAAATACTCTGACGTCAGCTTTGCTGTGCGTCACCCTGGTGTCGTAGATCAAGAGCATTTCATCAGTTTCGAGATGATAGATAGATATCGGCTGTTATATTGACTCCTTTATCTTTTGTACTTTTTATCCGAACAAGTCCGTAATGGATCAGCAAAGTTAAGCGACGCTTGCATATGTCGCCTTTTGGATGGGTTACCACGTCTAGCATTTACATCAGAGCACTACGGTACTTCGGAGAGCGCGTAAAGCTGTCCTTCCCTGTTAGTATCTTAGGACAAGAATCCTTAGACCATGTCGGGGGCTTTCGGACGGTCTCAAAACCGTAGATTAATGTGTGGTTATAAGTTTTGTGTTTACTTAAAATTGAAGTTTATAATATAACGTTTATTAACGGAAACGAAATGCTCATGGGATCTGAGCGCTCGTATTACAGAGATAACTGCAATTGCTTGATCGGCGATTCAGGTGACCAGACCGTCAGAAAGTTTATTTTCACCTAAGGAATTACTAGTATGATTGCCGTTCAGTACGGCAATTTACAATATTGCCAGCCTTCTAGGCACGCCTCTCGATGACGACGATAAACGCTTCAATTTTGTAAATGATTTCACTTTTAAATTTATTGCGGATTTATACGTGTAGTTATACAACCGTTCCTAATATTAGATGTTGACCCTGTGTTCACGGTCACAAGAAAACCTAACATAACCTATTGAACTGATGCCGGCCTCATTATTACCGATCGACCAATCAGAGAGAAGTGTGTTATTTGCCATATTTTAAAGAAGCGTAAAATTAGAAGCTCTTCTGTGATTGGTCGAACCGTTTATAATCTTACGTCACAAGTTTAATCCGACTTTGACTCGATACCCTTCCCACAACTCTGACGGTGGCCAAGACACCTTTAGCCATCAGTACTGATCAGCTCGATGAGTCTGTCGAGTTGGCCGTCAGAATACCATTTCCACCATACCTAATTCCTGCCCACAGTCCGTCTGTCATCAGGTGGCAGATATCCCGCACCTATCTATATAAGTATATATTAATACGTATGGTCTAGGGTCTAGGGATTTGTAGGGACAAATAGGATTCGGTTCTAGAGGCGTACGAATCGTAGGTCTGTATCACAGCATACCACAGTAGTACCACGATAGTACGTGCCCTATGTTAAATGCCTAGTAGTAGGTGCGTATAAGTGGCTGGTCTGTATCACAGAATACTACAGAGCACCAAGCCTATACACATTATACGCTAAGTACATGTTAGGATAGGTTTAGGATACATGTAGGTATAAGGATTAGGATAACTAGGATAGGATATTATAGGTGATAGGCTACGACTCTAGGATAGTGTAGGTTAACAATTAAGTCCCTTAGTCTTAAACACTCTCTGTACAGTTGGGTTACTAGCGTAGGGCTATTATCCCGCTGTCCATTTGTTTATAATCTTACGAATGGATTTCGTAATATTTTAAAATGTAAATTAACGACGAGACGTCGCAAATTGATAAATGTGCGAAAATGTTCGCGTAAAATAATACAATTTATCTCCCGTTTAGAATCCTACAAAAGTTTATAAATTTCCTAGCAAATTCCTACAAAAGTTCCTACAAAAGTTAATTTACGGTTATTTTTATTTTCCGGCGACCTATATATTATTATCTCTTGTAGCCAAACCCATAGAAAGCTGGAATATCAAGCACAGCCGTCAGTTTTAAATAGATTAATCATTATTATGTCAATGAATTATGAAACGAATGATACGTCCTATAGTGTCTATAGTGATAACATTAAATATGTATTTCATTTACTGTAACGTAAATAATTTAGTATCTATCACTAATTAGTATTGACGACTCAAATAATTTTAAAGCTAAGATACTCTAGACAGTCTAGACTGATAAAGTACCTATCGAAACTCTATGTACGAGCTTCATGGTCCTCGATTATTGGTATATAAGATGTTCAATGAATAGTATTTACATGTAACTTGACTTTACGTATAGCGTAGTATTCTGAACATTAGCTGCCAGTTCGCTGCGTGCCGTGAATTCGACCCCATACATGACTATATGAAAATTGAATATACTTATTGGTATTCCGACTATGTGCTAATTAGTGGCAAGGTGCCTAGTCACAAAAGAATTTATCAAAGTGCAGGTGTCGCCCCTTCAAAAAGATACAGTAAGTACGTCTTACAGTTGTTTCTCACTGCCCAAAAAAACACACTGGTACCTAGAGAAATTGAAATGTAGAAGAAATAATATTAAGCAAATCTATGTCTGTCATAGGTAGTAGAGCCTTGCTGATTTCAGCATGATGAATGGGCCGGCTCGACCGGGGAAGTACTACCCTCTCACAGAAAATCGACGTAAAGTAACAGTACTTCAACTGTTGCGTTTCGTTCGGTGAGTGAGATTGCTGGCGGCCCTATCCCCTATTCCTTCTCCCTCATCCCACTCCTCATCCCATCTCTTTTCCCAACCCCAAGAGGCGGCAACGCACTTGTGACTCCTTTGGTGTTGTTTGTGTCCATGGGCGGCGGTAATTGCTTACCATCAGGCGATCCGTCTGCTGGTTTGCCGCCTATTACTATAAAAAAAAAATCGCATCATATGTAAGTCCAGAACATACATTTAAAACTGGACGGCCGGCGAGGCGTCTAAACATAGTTGATATGTCGTGCGATGTTAAAGTGTGTTTCCAGCTTTAACCTATTACCTATTTTAACAGCTGAAACTTTCTAGTGTTTTGCAGTCCTCTGCAGGATAAATTTTCATAGCACAAAGAGAATGATGTGACGACATATAAAATGTAATAACCAAGTTTTTTATTTACTTATAACAAACAGTATGCTATAACTAAATTATGAGCTATTTATCATATATACAAACAAAATAAATCTACTTATATAACTAAACTATCCTTATATAACTAAATTCCCTATCGTAAAAAAAAAATGTAATATGCTTGAAATAAATCTGATCATTAAAATAAGCTGGTGCCTTTAAAAATAATATTATAGTACTTGGTTGATTACGAGGTGCATGTATAGAAAATTTCGCAACCATAGGTGCAGAATGTTATGGCAATACCGAATCGAACCACAGACCTACTCCTGGTTGAAATCGCTGTTATAGGCACATAGTTTTATAGTTCAAATGCACGGCGTTTTCCACGAACTTTTCCAAATTATGTGCGTAGTGAATTATTTTATCGCTTGCTAAACAGTGGAGTAAATCGTATTGAGGTTACATTGAGTGAGATATTTTTAGATAGGTCTTTTAGAACATTAAGCTAAATTACCGTAACCACGATTTTACTTTTCTGGTTGTGATTAGTTTACATTCATGATTAATCGCAAAATGTCCCATTTTAGATCAAATTACCATGATATTTCAAATTAAGAGAATGTAGACTTTGTAGATTCACTTGCGAATAGCAGTCAAGCGTGTTGTTGTTATTTTGCTCCCGATTAGAAAATAGTTAATTGCAGTCTAAAGTGAATATACCGGTAATATTTCCATGTAAACACAAAGTGAATACCTAAATAAGTGTGAAACTACAACTGAAGTGCTTATTATTGCGTTTATAAGAAGATACTAACTTTTTAACAAAACTTTTCAATCATATTTGAACGAACTTTGTGTATTGAACTACAGTGTTGAACAATACGCGTAAGTGACGCGAACATCGCTGGCAAATTATTGTATAGGATCATTTCGCCTGTTCGCATCCATCGCCCAATTCGCGTCCATTTTACGGACATCCCTTTAAAAATGCTCGAAAATAAGTATACTAACACACTAATAAAATGAAAAGTCAGTACCGCCAATACCTCAACGTATAAGAGACGCGCACAAATAGACAAAAGTGCCGTGCGCCCACCTAATCCTGTTTAAAAAAAATAGTAAATCACGGTTGTTCAACAAAAGAGTGCAGATGCGCGGGATATAAATAAAAAATAGTGTGCAGCGGCGTGTTTGACGGTAAGTATTTTATTGTTTTATGTGAATTTTAGGATACATAGCTGTTTCTAGACATTAATAATGAAAAGACGAATAGTATGAATTATGAATCAGCTTGTTTTTTTTATAGTTAACAATTAAAATGAGGTGGACACGAATTACAACACCGAATTTATAAAACTTCCACTTTGCGTCCGCAATGGACGCGAACTCCTCTATTTATGTTTTCTTTAGTTGTTTATTTTTATGTGATTAAAATATGAGAGAGACATTGGGATTTTGTTTATTTTAACATTAATAGTATGCAATTGTAATGACCAATTTGCGTCAACATTATTATGATCGTAATAAAAGATACAATCGATCATACGTGGACGCAAACTATACCTACAAGGGATAATATTATAGCAAATTGCGTCCATTTTTTCATGAAATAGAAATAATAGCATAAATATATTATACATATATATATATATATATATATATATATATATATACAGGGTGGCGCTTGCATAGGGGCATTGATTTAAAAAGGACGTAGCATTGATGCCTATATAATGTTTTATATCAACAAAAAAGGTCATGGGGCCAAAATAAAATAATAACATTTTCAAACAAAATAAACTATAAAATATGAGTAGCAAAACGAAACACCATTTGTAGACCAATATGACATTAGGTTACTGACCTTTGTAAGAACAGCAACGTGTGCTATGCGGCAGACGATGCCACGGGGGTAGTTCACATTTATTGACGAATTACCTATTTCAGTAATTCTACACATCACTCCAATGTTTGGTCACTCATTAGGCAAGCACTGGTGTCTTTTTTACATCAACAAAAACCCACTTAATACAAACCCACGTAAAAGGTAGCACAAAATTTTCAAATTCTCAAAATGGCCGCCATTGTTATTACGAATTACCTATTTCAGTAAATCTACAAATCACTCTAATGAAAGTTCAGTAATTAGGAAAGCACTGGTGTCTTTTTCACAACAAGAACCCACGTTACACAATCATATCCGCATATTTGGACGACATAAAGTTTGTCATTATTAACACAAATAATGCAAAAATGACGAATGATAAAGTTCACTAAACAACAACACAATTAAATAACACAACTAAATACAATCACACAATTCAATACCAAAAACAACTGTCGCGCGCGCGCAATCTGATCGACTTATCAATTCAATAGTTTTTGCGGCACTAAACAAACCTTTGATGAGTCACCGGTCACCGATGCGCCGCTGGCGCCGACATGTCTAGGATAGGAAATAGAGATGCGCAATAGGAACTATTAATGTCGATATTTTTGTCACGTTAATACGTTGACAACAAAATAACACAAAATATTTTTATACAACGAACTATGCATTCTTACTTGTATTAACAATAATGCTATTGCTTAATTGTGTTGCTAATACGACACAGTTAAACAAGTTTATGAAATACTATGCACGTACTTCAATTAGTTCAGTAGTTTTAGTACATAGTTATTATAATTCTTAAGTAGATTGTTGAACCCATTAGACCACTTAAAAAATACCATACGGAAAGAGCTAAAATAGTCAATAATTATTAACTTATTTCAAATGATTAAATAATTGATTATCTTTACATGTTTATCATTGTTTACCTATTAAAAAACTTCGTCTTTATTTGTACCATACTTTGAAATTTTCGAACGTAAAGTCATTGATAAGACGATTACATTAACGTTAAATACAAACAATGTCGATACAATAAACAACAAACTTTTACGGTGCGTAGGTATTTTTTATCGATACTATCATTGATAAGACGATTACATTAACGTTAAATACAATCAATGTCGATACAATAAACGACAAACTTTTACGGTGCCTATTTTTTATCGATACTATTGACAATATTTTGTTCATAATTCGGCAACTCTATTTGGCTCGACTATGTTTGTCCTTGTCACACGTAGTGCATTTACTGTGCATACCTAATCAGATTTTTTCGTGCTTGCGGAACCGATCCATTTTATTATTATGTAACTTTATTGAAAAGGTAATTAGGAAGTTTCAAAAGTTTTGTTCTGTTAAAAATGTTACGCATTAACTTGGGCGCAAAAACCTACAACCACAGATGTGAGAAGTATCAGATATAGCGTATTCGTCCAACTTAGTGTGGCACGTTGACAGCTATGTGTGCGTGACCTTTGGCGACTGGCTCTGTACGGACACGCGCGTCTATGTGTGTGTAAAGTTGCCAGATTATGAATAATCTCCCAGTATTTTGCATATAGTTATGTAATATTCTTATATTCATTTGCGGTTTTGAAGAATTTACCATGGATTTAATTAATGCTTTTATAAATACATTTCTTAAATGTAGGTGCCGAGTTAAGTTTTAACTACTTCGTAAATCTGTATATATATAAAATCCTTGCGTTACTGACTGACTGACAGACAAGCAACAGCCGAAACTACTCGGCGCATGAAGCTGAAATTTAGCATGTATGTTTCTTGAGAACCTTAGGGGTGCACTAAGACGGGATTTCTCGAAATTCCCACGGGATCAGGCAAAACGAGAAATACGAAAATATGTGCGTGCGAAGCCGCTGGCGTCGATTAGTTGAGAAATAAATAGTATGTATGTACACACGGCACCAAGTCAAGCTGAACAGTTGCTGTACGATTTTAATACTTATTCCCTACGCCATAAGTATGTATGTACACACGGCGCCAAGTCAAGCTAAACAGTTGCTGTACGATTTTGATACTTATTCCCTACGCCATAAGTATGTATGTACACACGGCGCCAAGTCAAGCTAAACAGTTGCTGTACGATTTTGATACTTATTCCCTACGCCATAAGTATGTATGTACACACGGCGCCAAGTCAAGCTAAACAGTTGCTGTACGATTTTGATAGTTATTGCCTACGCCATAAGTATGTATGTACACACGGCACCAAGTCGAGCTAAACAGTTGCTGACTGCTGTACGATTTTGATACTTATTTCCTACACCATTAGTATGTATGTACGTACACAGGGCGCCAAGTCAAGCTAAACAGTTGCTGTACGATTTTGATACTTATTCTTTACGCCATAAGAACGGTGCAAAGGTCAAAGTTTATAAGCTTGACGATTAGTAGGGTGTACACGAATATTTGGATCGTTTGGGGATCGAACTCAAAACAATATTATGTAAGGTATATACTAATGGAAATTGAAATTCTATTACTATATTTATGAGAAAGAAGATATATCTACAATATACTTTTATAATACAGTAATGTATTTTTCATAAACATGACAATCATTATCACATAATCAATTGACAAGTGCATTTTCCCTAATTCAGGCAGAACGGCGTCGATAAAAACTGGCAACACTTACATATTTCTTACACAAATACGAATTTTATCGAAATTAAAATAGGAAGCAGTCAAATTATCAATAGTTACCTGTGAAAAGATATTCCATTTTCCTGTTTTTGTTTTTAGGAACAACTTTTACAGTGTTTAAGAACACAAGACGTTATTTTGAGAATTTAAAAGTTGAAGTGATCGTGACGCGTGAACTGTGCGATGCTTCGCAGCGCACTGAGACGAGTTTGTATTCGCTTTTCAATTTTGTATTTGCTTTAGTGGCCGCACGCAACTGTGCCGAGCGTTACATCTGATACTTCTCACATCTGTGCCTACAACGACGAGTCTTAGGTAGGTACCTTCGAGGCGAAGCGACGTTGCACAAAGACGTCATCGTCCTAATAGCTGTAATACACGCTCGAACTTGTCCGGCGGACCAAACCCGTTGGTTCGACGGACCAAATCCGTTCTCGCTACAGACGACCGGATCGGACAGTTGCTTCACGTTAGCCAATTCCGATCCGACCGATCTGCAAACTAGCGGACCGAGGCGGACATAATTATGTTCGCCGGATTACTCTACAGATGGGCAGATTTGGTCCGGAGGCGATCCAAATCCGTGGTCTGTTCGGACCAAGCTCGAGCGTGTGTTACGGCTATAAGTCGTCGAAGGGTCAACGCAGACAGAGCCGACAGATCCCCGCGCGGTCTCGGGCATTTTCTTTACGGATTGCGTATGCTCAAGATTGCGTGCGACCTCGCGAGCCTGCGTGAGTAAAACGTTCTGGGATACCACTCTACAGTAAATATTTTGTCGCGAAAGTTCGTTAAACCCTGAAAATACGCGTACGACGCGGGCGCCGACTCGACTTTGCGCGGGGATTTCCGCGTATCTTCGAGGACGCGCGAATATTTTTTATCAGGTTCAAGCATTTATGAACTTTATTGTAAAAACATTAAAGTTTATTTTCAAGTGCGTTGATAAAATCCTCTCCGCTGCGCTCCGTTCTGTCTGTGCTGAGCTAAACTACGGCACGAATTTAATTGATTTTTGGTACAAGGCTTAAGAATGTTGTAAGCTATGCCTTTGTTCAAAAAGTGCCGCTATGCAAGCGCCATCCTGTATATATATATATATATATATATATATATATATATATATATATATATATATATATATATATATATATGTATATGTATATGTATATATATATATAATTTAAAATGCATTTTTGATTAAGACTGTTTAAAATTAAATTTTTACAAATTTAGTGCAATGAAATGCATTATTTCTTTTATTCCAATTTTTTTTCTACTCAAGATGAGTTCTTAGGAGACAAGAAAGAAGAAGGGAGAAGATGATTAAATAAAGAAAGCATTTAGTGATATTCGTGAGAAGAAGAAATCAAGAAGACAAATACATAATTATTATTAAAAAAGTATGCTATTCCGAAGACCACAATATTGGACAGCATGTATCGTTATTTTTTTTATCTTTGATTTTGAGTTCCATCGATGTTGAGAACAATAAATAGTTATTTATAGTTTCTTATTTAATAATGATAATAATGTTGACTTTTTTATAACTTTAATCTTAAATGTAGAAATTGTTAAAAGCCAATCTTTCTTTAGATTGTCTTAACAATATCACCCTTATATTCCTTCTCTAAGCTGGTGGACGCGAAATGGTCCACAGGTGGACGCAATTTGGATTTTTTGGACACAAACTGGGTAAAATGCAAAATTTTGAAGTTTGTCTATTTAAAAAAAAACACAACAAGTTTCGAACAAAACTGAAAGTAAATATTAAAATGGACTATATAATGAACGCATTACATAAATTTTTAATTGAATCATTTTGCTTGAACATATTCATTTTCTCCTTCAAACTTGCCAACTGCACTAAATGGACGCGAACAGGCGAAATGACCCTACTAGACGGTGTCGCTTGAGTAGCGTTTGTACGCGCTTTGCTGTGGTGTAATTGTATGAGCATTTGCACTTTACCTACATTTAATCATAAACAGTAATCAAACTTGTTAAACGATTTAATATGTCCTCAAAGAAATGTACTGGGTGTTTGAATAGGTACTATAAGAAATAAGGAATGCCTACAATGTGTAACATGTCATCACTGATGATCTTGAATGTGCAAATATATCCGAAAAACGTTATAAATTATTGAATGAAGAGGCGAGCGGTTCGTGTAAAGGTCCTTGCTGTCGTAATAAGGCGCCGAAAGAGGATAACACCAATACGCCAGTTCGTCCAGGCTACCAGCCTCAAAGCTCAAATAATGTTACGTCTCCGACTGACCACAATGTAACGATGCGGACCAAGCAGCAACCTCCATCTCGACGGCCAGGACCAGATTCAGTTCCGCCTGAAAGCACTTGCAGTAATTCTGAATCCCTGCCATCATGGTACAACTCAATGGGGCAAAACCTTGTTTCTAAGTTAACGAGTATCCTTAAGACGTCAATTGCCTCGGATACATTTCTGCCCAATAACTGCAGTGAATCTGTAAATAAAATGAATGCAGATTTAGATAGGATATCTGACTGGGCTAGAAAAAATTCACTTGTACTTAACCCTAATAAATCTTTTTATTTTATTTTAGGCTCAAAGGATTGCGTCAAAAAGATACAAGATCTAAATCCTTCACTAATGGTTGATGACTATCCCATAGAGCAAGTCAGTGAGGCTCGAAACCTGGGTTTGGTAATGGATGATAAACTGCATTTTGAGACGCATGTACTAGAGGCAGTCAAAAACAGTTTTTACCGTCTCAAGCTGCTCTACCGAATTCGCCAACACCTGAGTACTGAAATGCGGATATTACTATGTGAGACACTTATATTATCTAAACTTATCTATGCGGATACAGTGATTGGTCCATGTATATTGAAAAGAACTGTGAAAGTGATCCAGAGGCTACAGAATGCATATGCTCGATTCTGTTACAACATCACACCTCGTGCACATGTCACTCCTTTCCTTAACAGTGGCAATCTTATGATGATGACTGCTCGCAGGCACCTTCACCTGTCAACTTTACTGTTTGGCATAGTTCTACACAAAAAACCTGAATATTTGTATAAAAAAATTACGTGGTCTCGCAATGTTCATCAGTATAGTACACGAGCGGCTTCTTACATTATGGTCACAGCGATTCATGGAACTCATGCGTTCGAAGGAAGTTTTCGTTACTCATCCTCGAATTGTTGGAATAATCTTCCACCCCCTTTGCGTAATCTGAAAACATTGCATACAAGTTTAAGTTTAAGTAATTTTTGATCAACAAACAAAAATCATTGCTGTAATTTTACATACCTTTATGACGGCTAATTCGGGCTTATTTGCTTACGTGTATGCAAATAAGCCCTAGTACCCTTATTGTTCTTAATAATTATAATTCATAGATATTAGAAATTAATATAATTGCTGTGGTATTTTGGTGTATAGTATGTATTATTTTTGTTATTAGCGCGTACGCAACGCAATGATGGACATGGAGTCCTTACGATCACGTGACACCCACGAGTTGCGTTCGGAAACACGAATGGTTTTTGCGATTAAATAAAATTGAGACATACATGGTTTTTAACACAATATCATATTATTTCTATAAATATTTCTATTAACCCCTTGTATGCCGGAACGCAGATCTACGCGAGACACAATAGCTTTTTAATTGTGTCTGGTATTCCGGCATATAAGAGGTTAAGTATGTGTTGAGACATACATGGTTTTTAACACATTATCATATTATTTCTATAAATATTTCTATTAAGTATGTGTGTATATATATATGTATATATATTGATATAGTTTATATATTAATTACTAAGACTGCTATATATTTTATTGTTCTCTATCCAATTTCTTTGTCATATATATATGTGTGTGTGTGTGTGTGTGTGTGTGTGTGTGTGTGTGTGTGTGTGTGTGTGTGTGTGTATGTGTGTGTGTGTGCGTGTTTGTGTATTATTTATGTGTATTAATTTATTTACTCGTCCTGCGAGAATACCAGCGTTGTAGTTTATACTGCAACAATCGCTGACGCCGCGCCTTATATTTTGTCCTCCACGTAACGCCACCATTAATAATGTACCTACTTATATCTTTAGTGTACCCTTAGTTTAAGTTTATTTGTTTGTTAAGTTTATTTTTAAGTGTTTCTTAAGTTTGTGTGGAGGTGCAAATAAAACATTTTCATTTCATTTCATTTCACACCTTTTCAAAGAGTTACCATATTAGCTGCGGTTGCCAAGTTCAATAAATTGAATCCTAAAGGCAAGCTTAACTCAAGCCACTTAGGAATAGCTGGCAGTAAGCAAGCAATATACGTTTCCGAGCACCTTTCACCATCAGCCAAAAGTCTTCATGCAGCGGTTAGAATAGCGGTACGCGAGAAGAACTATAAATATGTTTGGGTCCGCAACGGTAGAATTTTTGTTCGTAAAAATGAGGAAGCACCATCACTACACATCATAAACGGATATTCCAAAGATGCAGAACTTATAAGGAATACCGTTGGAATAAAAACCGAATATGTCTGTAGTAAAATTCACTGTATATTATCAGAATATGAGAGGAATCAGAACTAAACTGGAAGAGCTCCGACTGGCCGCTTTAACGAACTGTTATGACATTATTGTGGTCACTGAATCATGATAATGTTCATGATGCGGAGATACTGGACTCGAGATACACTATATACCGCCACGACAGGGCAACAACCAATAGTTTAAAAAAGGAAGGTGGTGGCTGTTTTATTGCAGTTTCAAACAAATTATTGTCAACACGACTAACAGCCTAGCAAAATGATATCGATGATGTCTGGGTTTCAGTGAGTGTGTCAACTAGAGAAAAAATAATTTTAGGTTCAGTGTACATACATTCCCCCAAACGTGACGCACGCGGTTTACAACTACTTCTTTCATTCGGTAAGTGATCACTTAAGTGTTTGTGAAGACAAATTTAATGTGTCATATTTGGTGACTTTAATATTGCATCGATTTTATTTATTTATTTATTCATGGAAACTCATACAGTTATTTTATACAGATACATTGTTAAAAAGGAAAGACATTTATATAACACTAATCCAATTATAGAGTTTCACGGCAGGCGTATTCTAAGAGGCACATAGGTACATATTATTAAGTTATATAATAAAGTATTCACAAATTTAAAGGGCTAAAACATTACAAATGGATAAATATGTAGTCAGATTATAACACAAAATTACAACAAAAATTACAATTAAAATTACAATTAAAATTATATTTACAATCAAATTCAGTAAAACTCAATAAAATTCAAAATTAAATTAGAATTACGTTTGAAATTACATTTAAAATAACAATTAAAATTATAAGTTTAAAAATTGCGTTAAAAATTACAACAATAACAAAAATGAATGTTGACATTATAACAGTAATTTGTGTATTTAATTATGACAGAGCCGGTTCAGCTGCTAAACCAATTAAAATTTTACTTTTAAAACAGGCTTTGGACAAGAAGAATATGTCTAGGTTTTTAAATCTATTATTATACGTACGGAGCAATCTTGTCATAACTGAGTTGCGGGCATAATTTGTGCGATTGTGAGGTACCGCGAATAATGAAGTCTGCCTAGTTCTCGTTATTGGTGTGTTGAAGTGTACACATGACAAGAGATATGGGCTATTTAAGGACCCACGCAGAATATCAAATATTGAATGGTCTAATAATAGTGATAGTCTATTTGCAACCTATTCGGAGTGTAGAACGCAGATTGCTTCCTCATTGTATGATTTTATGTCGCAAAATGAAATGTATTAACTTAATTATATAAAAAACTGTAATGGTAAGACATTAGATCTAGTTAAGTTTAGTTAGTTAAGTTACTTTTTTAGGACCTGTTTTGAAAAAATCGATGTATCCCTTATGCAGCATTGATAGTCATCACCCACCATTAGAGCTTGTAGTTAGCCTCGCCAAATGTACTCGGGACAGGTCTTCAAACCCAAAACAATGTAGTACATAATAATATAATTAAAATAAAGCGGACTATGACTGTTTAAATTGTCAACTAAACAATATTAATTGGCAAGAAAATGTAGGTCAAGGTAGTGGTTATACCCGAAATGGTTCTCTCCTGCTCTGATTAAAATGATTCACGAGAAAGATAGGCAACGTTTTATATACAAAAAAACTAAAAATCCCCGCGATCATTTTGAGTTCGAACTACCTCGTGAAAGAGTGGGTAAAAAGATACGTAAAGACTACAACAGTTATCTAGCATCCATAGAGGATATGATCATTACTAAACCAGATGTATTGTGGTCTTATATAAAGGAACATAAAAATAAAAATCCTGTATATCCACTAACTATGCACCGTGATTGTTTGAAAGCTGATAACCACACAGATATACTATATATGTAACTTATTTGCTGCTCATTTTTCTTCAACAATCTCAGAGAAATCACAAATTACATGCCCACCTATGTTTACTTCTGAAAAAATGTCCGGCTCTAATACAATCACAAAAGTATGTTTGGAGGAGGCTACCGTTTTGAGAAAACTTAAGGGGATTAAAGTCAACAAAAGCAGTGGGCCTGATGGCATAGCTCCTTTATTTGTGAAAATGTGTTCGAAAAGTCTTGCGTTGCCCCTAACAATAATATTTAACAAGTCACTGAATTCCTCGACTTTACCTGTTTGTTGGAAATCATCTAATGTTGGCCTATCTATATAAAAGATGATAAATAATAGCTCAGTTAAAAATTACAGACCAGTGTGTCTACTATCAATATTCTCAAAGGTTTTCGAATCACTTATATGTCCCCATCAATCGTGGCATGTAAAAGAGATGATATCCCCCTTCCAACATGGTTTTGTGGTTAGAAAGTCTACAAACACGAATTTACTGTGCTTCGTGAATGACATAGCTCGTTCTATGGACTCTGGGCTCCAGACAGACGCAGTTTATACGGACTTTACCAGTGCTTTTGATAAAGTTGACCAAAGTATACTATTGCACAAGCTAGAACATAACTTTGGCATCGCAGGTGACTTATTCTTATGGATTCGATCGTATCTATCAGGTAGAACACAAACTGTTGTTAAGGACGGCTACTCGTCTGAACCCTACACTGCTACGTCTGGGGTACACCAGGGCTCAAACCTCGGCCCTCTGTTATTTGTTATGTTTATAGATGACATAGTTCAAAACATTGAAAATTCCAAATGTGCATTATTTGCAGACGATCTAAAATTATACAGGACGGTTAGTTTTCCTAAAGAAGCTGAACGTCTACAAACCGACCTAGCAAATATTAGAAATTGGTGTGATGCAAATAAGATTTTTTAACGCTAACAAATGTTATCACATAAAATTTACTAAAAAAGGGCAACCTATAAAGTCAGAATATATACTATATAACGAGGTTTTAAAAGAGGTTAATAATATACGGGATTTGGGTGTAATAATGGACAGCAAATTGGATTTCATTAGTCATATCGATAAAGTTATAAAAGATACTAACAGGATGTTCGGGTTAATCAAACGGGTAGGAAAACGGTTTAAAATAATCAAGACTCTGCAAACTTTATACTGTGCACTGGTCAGAAGTCACCTCGAATATTGCAACCAAGTATGGAATCCGTTTTACCAAGTCCACATTGATCGTCTAGAAAGAGTGCAAAGATCATTCACAAGGTACTTGGTACATAAAGAAAATGGTAGAAACGGAGCTATTCCTTGGAGAGCTGGATACTGATGCTAGACTGCAATACTTTAAAATGACCACGCTACAAAAAAGACGCTCCTACCTTGATATGAAATTTATCCATGGGTTGTTAATGGTAAAATTTTGGAACCAAATCTGCTGGCCAGTATCATATTTTTTGTGCCAAGGATTAATAGTAGAGTAAACCGATCCCGTACCTTTCAATTATGTCATAGTAGAACTAACATAGGTAAATTTTCCTCATTAAATAAAATTATGAACAGTATTAATACATGTCAACAATCAAACAACATTGATATTAACTTTGATTCAGTGTCAAATTGGAGGCGTGAAGCACTTAATATAATATATTGAGTGCTGCATGCTTCCAATTTGACATATTATGTTTAACATAATATAATGTTCATAATAACAATAAGATTGTGGAACTTTTATGAGATTTTGATATTTTGTGTTTTAGTTATAAGTACCTTCAAATTTTTAATTTATATACATTATGTTTAACTTTTCGCTATGTACTTGAAAATGCTGTTTCACACCTGTTATTAGTGAATAGGCTACTTAGTGATATGTATGATATACTGTGTTTCTTTTAAATGTAATGCCTATGAGCTGTTGGTGTGCCAATAAAATATAAATAAATAAATAAATAATGATATTTCTATATTAGTATTAAAGCAAATTCTCTTAAATATATACAGTTTCGATATAATGTCAGTGTCATACTTACGTCACAAGAAACGTATTCTTCTAAATTATCTGATATTTGAATGAAATAGTAACGAGATCGTTATTGAAACAAGTGTCATAAATATGTGTCAACGACGAACTGTTTATTTCAAATTATACGATAATGACATTAGGTTATCAGAATACCGCTTCTGAGTATATTCAAAATAAACTGACGGACTCATAAACTGCATCAAAGTTCAGGATTACTATGAAATTATTTTTTAATAAGTATGCCAACTTTTTAGATTAAATTATATAAATATGGAGAGACTGGCTCTTAATCTTAAAAAAAAGCAAAATTTTAAAATAGAACTGCAGTAAAACAAATGAATATAGCCGGGAAAAGAAAATTTACTCGTAGTATTAGATTTGCGTGTTATTTAAAGCAAAGTTGTAAATTGATTCGCATTGATTTTTTATCCTTTTGTCAATTGTATTATTGTTACCAGCAGAATTGTTGGGTTAGTTTTTTAACTCATCGAGAGTTTTTGAACCATAATATGGATACTTCGTCCGAACAAGCGGCTCAAATTGTAGCACTGGTGCGGGAGGGCCTGGATCAACGAACGATTGGTAGAAATTTAAATTTAAACCAGTCTACGGTTTCTAGAATATACAGAAGGTTTGTGGAGACAGGTTCTTACAGAAGGAGACGTGGTACAGGCAGGACTCGAGCAACCACCGGTCGTGATGACCGATTTATTGTTACAACTTCCCTGTGAAATCGTTTCCTCACGTCAGTTAACATCAAAACAGAGCTTAATGAAGTGCGTGGAGTAAATGTGAGTGCACGAACAATAAGAAGAAGGTTAAAGGAAGCGGATATCATCCCTTTTAGACCAGCAAATTGTCCAAAGTTGTCTGTAGCTCACAGACAACCTCGCTTCAGATTTGCGCGTGATCACCTAAATTAGACAGAAGAGCAATGGGCCTCCGTATTGTTCACGGACGAGTGTTGGATATGTTTATATGGTGCAGATGGTCGCAGAAGAGTCTATCGTCGACGTGGGGAGCGATATGCTCAAAGTTGCATTGAGGAGCGTGTTCCTTTTGGAGGCGGTTCATGTATGGTCTGGGGTGGCATATCGATGAACGGGCGAACAGAACTTGTGTTCATAGACATGGTCCGTCAAAATGGAGACATAACAGAGATCTTAGAACATCACGTGGTGCCTTACATGGGATTCATAGGCGAAAATTTTACTTTAATGCAGGATAATGCCCGGCCGCACGCTGCTGCACAAGTTCGATAATATTGCGAAGAGGTTGGGATACGTACAATGAATTGGCCAGCACACAGCCCGGATCTTAATCCCATTGAGCATGTTTGGGACAATTTAAAAAGAGCTGTATATGCGAGAAATCCTGTACCCACGACAGTGGCAGCACTAAGAACAGCACTTTCAGAAGAATTCCGCAAGATCTTTTAATAACCCTAATAAAATCTATGCGGAACCGATTAGAATCCGTAATAAGGGCACGTGGAGGTGATACACCTTATTAAAACATAAATAAATCCTTGCATAAAGTTTGTGTCTATTGTTAAAACCATTTTTTTATTAAAACAATTTTCCTTAAATTTCAGTTTTTTCTTCAAAAAAGTCTTAAGGTCCTTTCCTGTACACAAACTTAAACTTAAGGATATGACCCTACGCTGTTTTAAAGTTCACGAATCAATCTAGAGGTGTCAATTTAAATCTGTATAGAAAGTTTGCATACTTGGTTAAATTATTTATTTCAAAGTCGTCTATTACTTTGACGCAGTTTATGAGTCCGTCAGTGTATAATTTCAATATTATATAAAAATACGATAATTAGGCCTCAGATTTTTATAACTAAGCTAAAAACCATAAATTAAGGGCGGCTCAACCCATTGATCATCATCATCATTGTCCTAGCGCTATGCACCTAAGACATTTCGTCTTGAAGCCTACTGACTAGACACATAACGATTGCCGTCTGAACTCTGCAACAAGGAAATAGCGATATGCCATGGTTTCGATTGATTTCAGCATAATCAAAGAGCTCAGATATTTACATAGAGGCGCATTTCCTGTGGGCGCTCTGAAGACAAACTTTCTGTGACCCAATTTGCCGCTTGGCGGCGTGGCAGTCGCGTTGTGACAGCTGTCTCGACGAGAGCAAGAGAGACGAACGTTCCTCCTGTGTATCTTAACTACGAGAGCAAGAGAGACGAAGAACGACGCCAGCGCCGCCCGCCTCGGCGCCAACTACGAACTAAACTGGAGACAGTCCCCACTTGGAATCGGCAGACGATTCATTGGTATAATCAATAATACTGACTCCCTGAAACGTCTGTCAAAAATCTTGATGAACAGCGAGAACGACGGCTTAACGTGATCTCCAAGCTATTATTAACAATCTAAATCGCATATAACTTCGAAAAGTCGGTGATGCGCGCCCGGCTGCATGGATTTGAATCTGAGTATTTTCGGCGTGTCAGTCTGCTTTTATTAGGGGCGGAACATATCTGACGGAAGATCCGTCGCGTTTTATCCGTCGCGTAACGCCAATACATACAAATGTATAGAAAAACGTTCAACCTTTCACACCTGACCGAAGATCCGTTAGTACGTCGAGCGTACTGACGGATTATCCGTCGACGTCGCGCGCACCACGCACCACGTGAATTTTGACCATTGAGTAAGGAATATACATGGAGAGGGCAAATAGTACATATAGATAAATTACATTATACACATATATTATTATATTTTTATTTTTATAGACTCACGCCTGTATCCCCGGAGGGGTAGGCAGAGGTGTAATATTACACCCACATTTCACCATGATTTTTTTTATACACATATATACGAAATCGACATAAAGCCACCAAACATAGTGTTGTCTCGTTTTGTCTTAGGGATATCTCTGTCAAAAAAAAAGAGATAGCCCAATTTACTGAATAAGTTAATCATGACGATATTCTATTAGAAATGTCATTCGTGCCACTGTCGCCATATTTTTTGCCAAGGTTTGTGGTACATCTGCTGTGAAAATCATTGTATATCGAACATAATAATTTTGTTTTTGAGCATAAAGATGTCTAAAAACCAGATGAATCAATGCTGAAATTCAGGCTGTGTGTTTCATTATACCGTACGTATGGTGCCATTCATGTCCGGTACTTTCTCAGCGACACAGTATCGATATTGGCTCTCAGAGAATATTTTGTTACATGTTTGATACAAGGGTCATCTTTCGCTTTGCCATGTTCGCCCACATTTACATTATGGCATAAACTAATCTGGCAAAAGATCTAAACTAACTTACTACAAAAATGTATTATTTTCCTCTAACCGGCTCCATATCGATATCGATTACATTCTGGAGTACAACCTAAATGGCAGCCATTTTATTTGCCCAACGTTTAGTAGGTATGTACGCCAATTTCGTAGGTATGCACGCTAAATTCGTAGGTATTGGACATACCATATCCATGTCATTCCCAGATCGGTGATTTTTAGGATCGTAAGATTCCAGGGCCGCCAGACCTTACTTATTTTTGTCAGAAACAAAATGTGTAGAATAATGTAGTGTTAGTATGTGCTATGAGTGTACGCATACTTGCTAGCTTGGATCCAGGGCCAATTTTTAGGTATGAGGTGCTAAAGGTCCACGGGAACAATTTCCATACATACCTATATAAAAAACATTTTGTGTCATGCTCTGCAACTGTAACCCCTTCTATGTCATTTGTATAAATTTTGTTAAAAACCGTAACCAAATCGTATCATCGTCTTTTGTGTTTGAACCTCCATAACAATATAGGAAATATATTCAAATAACGCTTGTTGGCTACTATAAAAAATCTCCGAAGTCCGACATATTTTTAATAGTCAAACTCGAATTGCAATATAAATAACTACACTACTTCAGTGACATCAGGGAACACGAAAAATGATAAGGTAAAAGAATATGACAGTAAAATATTGAGCTGCCCTGAGTACGGCCCTGCACGAACAAACTGATATGTGTGCATAATAGCCACGCTTTCAACGAATGTGTGCAGATACGCTCGACGCATTTTCCGTCAGATGTGTACCGACTCATTTGACGGAATATACGCGACCGAAGATACGTTCGACGGATCTTCCGTCAGATATGTGCCGCCCCTTAGTCTCATATTTTAAGCTATCCCTGGCTCATCCAATGAATGTCACGAAAATGCAAGATAATAAATGAAAGCAACAAATTACCATACATAACATAGTTTTATTCATAAACAAACGCTTAAGAGACCCTAAATACCCGTCGTCGACTTAGATTAATCATTAGCTTCATGATCAACTCGAGGTGGCCTTTTTCCTTCAGTTTTGTAAATATTTAGTATAGACGGCTCTTCAGACATCGCTGAAGTGGTAGACTTCACGTTTATCAATTGTTCGTGATCGCAATCGAACCACTCCTGGAAAATAATAATTTTCAATAAATATTTTACTATTAGTATGTAGAAAAATTTCTAGGTACTTGTGTGGAGCATCCATTAAAGTACCTAGAAATTTTCCTTCACCCACTGTAACTAGTCTGTGACTGTACTTAAAGTTTATTTAAAACGTGATTGGGACAATAGGTATTTTATCACAAAAGAATTTCGCCTATTGTGAGACCAATATCACTAATAATTGTATTGTCATCCGAATTTCATTGTGTTATACGAGTACTAAAATCGATGAGATCAGACCGCTAACTTGAAGTAGGTTCAATGAAATGTAATAACATAATAGATAATATTTAAGTATACATATACATATATAGTCTGCTAAGTAACACAGACTAATATATAGGTAGGTATATATTAGTGGAGTTAATAATCACAGCAAGATGTAATGCACTTTCACTACATCCGTGTTAACTTCGCCAGCTATGTTTTATTTCCTCCTTTTAGAATATGACCCAATTTCCAATCTTCGTAGAATCCCTAATCTGTTACTGCAAAATCTAACAGATATTTTCTAAATATTTTGTGATTTTAATGTGTATGTCAGAGAAACAGTCATATTTAATCTTACTTTTCCTGTCCTATTCTTAGTTAGCATATAATTAAGGCTTTTTTTTTACAACATGGTGGCGATTATATAGCGATAATTTTAGTAGCTATTTTTGTTAAGATTACCTATTCAGTTGGCTCAACCTTTGGATTGTGGCTAATATGTCCGAAATTTTGAAGAAATATTACAAAACATCTGTATTTTTATAATCTACAGTCATCTAAAAAAACGTCGTTATCATAAAAATAATTAATTTCTACTCTTCCCGAAAACTTTTAAATGATCTGCGACTTTGGGTAGCAAATGCTGTTTGTCACATAGTTTTGCAAAAAATACGGGCACCTTACAGTAATTGGATTTTCTATTGATTGATAATATTAATATTTTAGTAGGTATGTCATTAGCATGAAGTATGACATGAATGATAAGGGAGTGAAACCCAAACAGTAAACCCCCTTGGCGGCGGATGAAGGTTTTGGGCTCCACCGCCAAAACTCCCAGCGGCCGCAGAGGATAGGGAGGACGGCAACGCAACACGCATCTCCTCTTCCTCTGCGGCCCCACCGCGACGCAACAAATGGTGCGCCCCCATTTGGTCGCGGGAGACAGGGCGCGCGGCAACGCAACATCGACACGCTTCACCTCCCGCGACCGCGCCCGACTAGGGACAGACAGAACTGTCCCCCGCACCCGTACCTTTGGACGCGTCCTGCGCAGGCCCCTTCAGGCCCACGTGGAGCGTCCACTCCCGGGATCTCTCTTAGCTTCACCGCGGGTGTCCAAGCCACGGTTACTGAGCCCCTCCGCCACGACAAGGTGGAGATCCCACGGGGGGGAACATCAAAAGCCTGGTGGAAAGTATGCCAAGACGATTACATGCCGTAATCACTGCAAGAGGAGGTCATACTCGTTATTATTTACACGACTGCCCAAAAAAGGAGTGTACCTAATGTTTTCAGGATTCATGTATGTATGTATGTGAGTTTCTTTATTCCACTATAACTTCTAAATGCCTGGACTGATTAGGATGTATGGGGTATCATTAGGATCCTTAGATCACCCCGAGTAACACTGGGTATATATTTTTTAAAAAGTCAAGATGGTAAGGGTGTAAAGCCATTTTCAAATAACAAACATTACAGTGCCATCTAACGTTCAACGGTGAAGACAAATGTAATAACGCCATCTATTATTTATTTGTGTTAAACGAATAAGTGTTGTTGTTAATTTATATTTCTTATTTCTAAATAAGTGTATCTAGAAATAAAAAAACAAGAAAGTGAGTACGTAAATAATAATTACATTTAATATAACATTATACTTTGATTAGAAATGTACTGCCGTTATGTAATTTGTAGGTAAAACAACGCCATCTAGTTCATTCATATTCATTCTATTTATTGGAGCATTGTCAGGATTTAGACCAAGTACCGGGGGACCTCTTAAATTGGTGTTCCACAAAACGACCCCCGACTGCAATGACAATTTTATTCTAATCTGAAATCAAATTAAACTTATTATTAACTTTTTACTTCGTTTTTTTTGCAGGGCAGTCGTGTCTTTTAGTTTTTTAATTATTATTTATTTTTAACGTGTTTTTTTATTAAAATACCATAAAATACTCGTAGTCTTAATTTCATTATACCCATAAAAATGTCAATTTTAACACCGATTCCAGGATTTAACCCTTTACCGCATGACGTGCCATATTTGGTACATTTCATAATTGTGATAAAATGTTATTATAGAGACATCTGTTCAACTCCAGTAAAAGTATAGTTGTAGACTAGTGTGTTTCCAAACGCAAAAAGTCTCTGGTAAACCTCTATGCTGTCAATCGTTCTATATTTCAGTGTCAGAACTCGTCCGTTAGCCATTTTGTCGGAAATGTCTAGTTGAGTTGTTTGTTTCACCGATTTTTATGAGTTATTGTGCAAATAAAAATATAATACAAGTTTTAATCGCAAGAAAAATAGATCAGAGGCAGTTTTATGGCATAACACGTAAGTTAAATTAACTGCATTCTAGCAAAAAACATCCTTAAACCTTGTTCCTAATTTGGAACACGATGCGGTAATGGCAGATTCATTCGGACATATTTGGAACTCTATGAAGAAAGGGGTGTATTTACCGTTGGCCAAATACGGAACAGTATGTAAACAGTACATCATAAATTCATAATATAGTTAACTTTTCAGTTTATATTTAGCTATGTCCCTATTTTTATTTTCACTTTGTATTTTAATTTATTCCAGGTAAGTACAACAATTTGCATAGATCGAAAGATCTCGAGAAGTGGCTGAAGACGGGATTGGGCATTGGGCATTGACCTAGTTGGGCAAATGATCGTCAGCGTTGTAAAAACTGTGGACAAAAGTCTCACGTATGCTGCAGTAAATGTGGTTGCTACTTTTGCTTTAGCAAAGACCGAAATTGTTTTATGAGTTTTCATGTTTCAACAAATGAATAAACCTTTTAATGTACTATAAATGTTTGATTATAAATCCTTAGTCTTATCCTTATCTAAAATATACACAGTACCTGAAAACTACTTATATATTTATTTATTAAACCCATTAACTTTACCGTACCTGCATGTTGTGCCAAATATGGAACGTCTCTCAAAATAACCATGAACGCATGTTGTTCCAAATATGGAACAGGGGGTTTTTTCTCGTTTTTTATACAATTTTATATGCATATATTTGTTTTTTATTTTTCTAGGGTGTTTTCTGGGGTTACAAATATCATAAATTAATTTGAGCGAATTTTAAAAACCCATGCGGTAAAGGGTTAAAGTGTTAAAATATATATCTATTCGCATTGATAATAAGAAATTTCTAGTCATTTATGCTAATGACATACAAAAAATATTAAAGAAAAGCCCTGTAAGGTGACTGTTTTTTTTTGCAAAGGAGTTTATACGAGGAAATGTAGATATAACTGAAAACTGACGCTATCACCTATAGCCCCCAGTTTTAATGTTTTTGATCACTTGATCTCGCCTGCTCAAGCATGCGTTCGTATTAATATTTCTTCGATTTAACATGTACATACATACGTACATACTCATACAAACTCACTCTTAAAGGTACTTACAAAAAATCGACACAAAAAAGAACTGAGGCGTATATTTTCACTATCTTTACACTTTTTCTCGATGTTCAGGATGCAAATTTATTCACTTTGTGATTTCGAACATAAATAGTATTTTCTTAATTATTAATGTGTATAGTCTAAAAATAAGAAGATATTTAGTCTTCATCATCATCATCATCCGATGATGATGGGCCGATGCCCTGTATATAAACTGTCCCAGCAGTGGGCATATACCTCTTCTCACTATGAGAAGGGTAAGGCCATAGTCCACCACGCTGGCCAAGTGCGGGTTGGCAGACTTCACATGTCTTTTGAGAACATTATGGAGAACTCTCAGAGTTCTCAGACACGCAGGTTACCTCACGATGTTTTCCTTCACCGTTTAGCAAGCGATAATTAACAATTTAATACGCACATAACTTCGAAAAGTCATTGGTGCGCGCCGTTGCCGGTCGGTCTCTTCACTAGGCTATCGCTGCTTCGTTAGTCTTTCTTTCTATATATATTATACTTTTAGTAAACCACCACGATCAACCAAGACATTTTCCGAAGAGACTTTAGTAACAAACGGACACGGAAATCGATTTTACTTTTTACTTTACATTTCAAATGGCATTTGCTTTGTAGTAAGACTGTCAATGCCCTGTCTGGTAAGGAAAGAAGGCTGACCCTAATACGAACTGTACCACGTGTAGGATAAAAAGATTCATTTGTGTTTAAAACACCAGTGATTGGAACTACCTACGTTCGTCCCACATACGTCTGTCATCTAAAATAGGAAGGAAAATTACACTGCTTATTTACGACGTATCATTATAAATACCTGGGTGATTTTATCAACACATCTAAAATACTAACAGGCTTTCCAAATATGTAGGCGTTTGATTCAATTGTTAGGTACAATTAATTACAATTTACTGTCGATTTCACTGTGTTTAATTTTATGTCTGTTTATTTATTTATTTGCAGAGTAAACATCATTCTTAGTCTTGTTTCTATCTTTGTCACAATGCGTCTACTCAGTACAATACAACACCTGTTCAGACCAAGTAAGCCGGGGCTGAAAGCGAGGGTGGCGATTATTTTTCCTTTGATAGACAACAAACAAGGTATTCCCGGGTGAAAGCTTCAATACACGAGTTTTCCTTCAATATATTATTCAAAAGAATTCCATATAAGTGTGGAAGATTCTACCCCGATAGAAAAGTTTCCATTACGTAAATCTTAAAGGCATAGGTACTGCCATCGCCAATCAATAAATGAAGTACTAAAAAATCCTTTAAGTAGACTTTAGACATCGAGTCAAAAGCATCTTCAGTTAAAAATTTTGCCTGTCATATGACTTTTGGTTGTTGCCAAATATACAAAACCGCTCATAGGACATCGGTTCGAAGGATGACAAGAACCCAGTGGAGGATAATGCAACGAAGGCACTCAAGGCTATTTCATAAACAGTAATGCAAGATTTATTTGTAAAGATGCACACTCAGCCAAAAGCGTGTTATTCAAACAAATCGAGGGTACCAATTCTGAATGATAGCATTTGCCTTCTACTACTGTACCAGCCTCTCGCACACCACGGAACTTAAGCATTTTCTTATTTACGTCACAATAGGTCATTGTGAGACAATAAGAGAGCCTACTACACCACGTTGTTCTAATGGATTGGTATTGATTTTGATTTCGAGTTAACCGCCTCTTCACAAATATATTATTTGCTTTATATATTATTATTTGCTAGATGACAAGAAAGCGCCGGCTGTGCGGTATGACAGTAGCCGGATACTTTACGAACAGAGTATGTACTGTTCAGACGACCTTAAGGATTGCAGATAAAATCCATCATGCATAGTTCTTTATCGCCAAAATAGTCCAAGAACTACTAGTAAATGTAGTAATACAACAGGTACGTACTCACATCTAGGACCATACAGTTGTGTTTGCACTTCCTGTACCCTAAAAGTTCATGGTAATATTGTCTTCGTCTGCGATCCTCTGGATCAGGGGGCCCGTACGATTTGTTTGCTTTGAACAAGCCGATTATATTCTGAAAACAAGCACAAACTATTATAACTTATTGCATTATTCTACTCTTTGCTTGATGCGGGCAGCTGAAATTCAGTATCTTTGGCAAGTAGACTAGTGGCACAAAACTTACTGAATTATTTGATTCGACATAACGTTCAGGGTAACATAAAATTGAGTTGGCACCCTGGAGAAACGTGCGTCTACGCACTAAAAGCTACCGCGGTGTCCTCAATCTATCTTCTGCTGAAGTCGCCCCAATCTAAGACAGTGTAGTATGGCATACGCACCCTAGATTTAGTCTTAAATATTTTATTCTTTTTTTGGTTCGTGTTGATTATAAATGTAAAATATCATCAGAATACATCTCGTCGTTAATTATTATTAAGTTGATACTTCTTTTAAATACTTACTTTCTTTTTGTAATTTTACAACTTGGGTGTCAATCATACATACAAAGATATAAGTTTACCTTATTAAGTACCTACCCAACAATTTGCTCAGTAAAAATGACGTTCACTATTGCCTGATTTTTTAAACATGTTCAATAATAATATCCTAAAACACACTGTTGTATGATCACAAGGTAAGGCAGAGCCTGTGCTATCGCTATCAATAAACAATAAATATTCTTAAATAAATACATATTGTTATTAAATTATACCCAGATACAGAACAAATAATTATGCTCACGCAAAAAGGTGCATATTTTTTCTGAGTGAGATTCGAGTCAACCACCCTGGCTTAGCAGTCATAGCTACTAGCCGCTGGACCCAACAGGGTATTCAAGTAGTATTTTATTTAACACTGCATACTTTGTTTCCAAAGCTCTTTAGATTAATATGGTACTTTTTAGCTTAGCTTCACAAATAATATTAATTATCTTAGCAAATAGGTACTAATTGGTTATTCAATATAAACCATACGGATCAATAATTGGTTTCAATTGTATAATAAATTATGTTACCAATCAATATTGAAAATGTCTATTTTAGGTGCACTTAATTATGGAATAATACTCCCACTAAGAATAACATTCTGTATAGCGTGGGCCTTTAACAATATATAATACATGGTAGGTACATAAAAAGCACCGAAACTCATAACAAAAAAAACTTTTATGAATCGCACAACGTGTTGTCCGGTGTGGGAGTTGAATCCCCAACACGACGCGGTCCTAAATGTCAAGGCGGCAATTTAAACCACAACAACACCCAACGCCCGTCAAAATATTACATAGAGATATTGAAAATCAACGGATATATTCCTCTAAGGGAAATGTATACTCAATAGATGAACTGTCTTATTTAAGCCTTGCGCCGTGAAAATATTAACCATTGCACTAAGTAAACAAAACTATAAATAGAAATAAGCTGAACATTAAGTAGCGTAGTATCTAAGGGAAGCAACAAGCGATTATCTAACTTGAAAACCAGAGCGTATGTACAAATTGGCGCAGTGAAATGTGCTCATTAGGAGTAAATACAAGCTGTGATCAATTTACAAAGTTGCCGTTGCAAAGGCGCGCCAGGAACTAATGCACATTGGACTGAGTAAAGGGATATACACACTGAAGTCGCGGATGCACCGACATAAGCTGGCGTATTTGTATGAAAAATACATCATTGTCGTCTAGCTTGATCCCAGTTGCATCTAAGATTTTAAACTTTGAAGTCTGGGATCCGCTTACTCGTCTTACCAGATTTGACAGAATATTAGCTTTTGCACACAGCGCCGCCTGATTTTCGCAAGAAACAGTGATAGCGGTATGCCACGGATTAGACCAGTATCAGTTTATTCGAGGATAATGACTCCCCGTAGCGACTGTCAAAGATCCTCGTGACCCCGGGCACTCCGAGCCACGGGACAAGCTATAATTAACACTTGTATGAAAAATACCTGTCCAGTTATAAGCAAAATGGGTCTCGATCGCGATATTGAATTAGGTCACCTCTGGAACTACCTTTCGTATTTTATGGTGTATTAGATTCATGAGGACGATAATAATAGCCATGTAACATAACGCTTTGACCCGCGCTGAACAAAAAACAAAGAATGCAGGCAGGGTGTAACAGCATACTCGATCGATGCGTTACGATGGTTCAATGGATGAGGTGTGGCGTGTAAAACCACGGGTATGGCTAGTTGTTCTAATAGATAAGTTTCTTCGTCACTTCTTGTAGATTTTTTTAATATTGGATTATGTAGTGATGTCTGACGGCTCTATTACAGAAGAAGGAATAAATATAACCAAAAAAGGCTCAGTACTAGATTAACATGAAATTAATCTTTCAAATAAGGTCGTAAATTTACTCCAAAGTCGCCATGTGCGCCAGTGAATTTTAAAGCCAGGCAGTTCACAAGAAGTTGGCATTAGTTGACATATTACTCATGCCCAGACAAGGCTAGGAGTTAACTTTGAACTTTATTCAGCTCATGTTCTTTAACAAGGTTTTAAATTTATTTTATTTTTAAAGACGACTCCTGCCCTAAGAATTCATCCTATGCCGCGTGACACTACAGCCAGACCCGAAACATTAATTTTTAAATTATACCAAATGTTGTCTCCTATGCTGATTGAAATCACAACAACCGGTCCTTACTGCGGCCGAAGTGAGGTAGGTTAAATGTTTGGTCAATTGCCATGATAAACATTGTCGATTGTCGACTCGCATAAAAGTGACGTCAGTTTGTCTGCAAGTCGACTGCTCTGCTGTGTGTGACGTTTTATTCTTAGCAATATAGTCAGTCTTCCCATTACGCTATTTAATGCTATTTAGCAAATCGTAAATAACCGTATGGTGATTATGTGCTTAAAAATTTACCTCGTTATATAATTATATCAGCCTTGTATCTATAGGTACCAACTGACCCATTACTGAGCACGGACCTCTTCCCCTGTGGGAATGGTTAGGTCATAGTCTATTACGCTTGCCGAATACGGATTAACAGATTACGCATATCTTTCCATAATATTATATCAACGTAAGGAGAACCCTCAGATATAAGGGGTTTCATTGGGTTGTTTTCTTGCTTAGTTTAGAAAGCAATTATTAAAAGTTTAATACAAATATAAATTAGAAAAGACGGTACTTAAGCGGTTTCCGAGACCATCTTTGCAGCAGACAAAGTGGGTCTCAAGTACCACTGTCTTGACTTGTTGGTTGGTGTGGGTCACCCTGCTATCGGTGACACATTTTTCGTGGCTTGGTATAATGATTACAAATTATAAAATTTATATTGAATCACTAAATTTGTTAGTAGAGCAGTTTGAGTGCTCATGGGCACCATACAATTCCTATATAATGAGTTTTATAGTTGGGCTGTGGTTCTATATGAATTTTCAAATGCTTATTTGAAACAAGTTTACATAATTATTTATGTGACATACATACATAGACTCACGCCTATTTTCCGAAGGGGAAGGCAGAGACTACGGAATGCCATTTGCAACGATCCTGACATAATATATCTCTCTTTGTCTCATTAATGTGACTTACAACTTAAAATTGTATTTCTAAATACATGATTTAGTTTTTGAATAAGTCTTGAAATGAATAAAGTGCATGGATGACGTTGTTATTATAGAGATCATAAAGAAAGAAAGACACGTGTCGAACGCTGTGGGTTCCATCCCACTCGAGATAACCCTTTGTGAGATCCATCAATTGTTGTTCCAATTGCACCCGTATACTTTAGAGTCCGTTGATTGATATTCATAAATATGCCCGTGTCAGAATCAGGGAAGCTTCCTATAGTGTAGAGACAGTTTTGATAAATAAAAGAGACAACTATCAAATCATACTTTCATTTATTCAGTTTGGCACAAGGATATATCTTTGGATTACGTCGTGATTCTACATTTACATTTACAGCCCAGTTCGCAAAGCAAAGACATAGAACCAAGAGAAAGAACGGGCAATAAAACTCTTGATCATTCTTTTCAATAACTATATATATAACAATAATTAACAAACCAACAGCCAATTTATATCAAATATCAATGTTGTGGGTAGTTTTATATTACTAGAAAGGTCTGGCTTACAACAGAACATAATAAGCATTATTTAGCATCAATACAATTTACTAAATGTTTACCACAGGTATATACCTAATGAATCTCATTGATACGACTTGATCCACAGTATATTATTCTATAATATCTCACAAACGATCAAACTACCCACAACACAATATCAATAAGATAATGATTACACTATCTTACATTGTTTCCTAGATGATGAAACAAAAGAACAAGCAACACAGAATATTGGAACACAGTGGCAATTAAATAGTCAGAACCATATCGTACCTGAGCCGTCGTCGAAGGAGAATAGGACGAGCTAGCCGAGCCTGTCGACTTATATAGGTACACCTTATTTACACGTTTGACAGTTTAACTGTCAAACGTCATGTCAGTGTCATTTAGTTGCCACTATTCTCTTACATATTATGTATAAATATTTGGATATCAGTAATTTCAGCCCAAAGCCTAGATATTATTACATATCTCTCACGGCCAGACTGACAATTACTTCGTCCTCGAAGTACAATAAATTAAATAACACTTTACTAAACAATCGCCCGACGGGCGCCCTGTATTATGTAACAATGAATTCTTACCATATTGATTAAAGCCATCTAAAAACTATAGTATCGTTACGTCCGCTACGGCTATACTGACTTACGTCGTCATCTAAGTAAGTTCAATAATAAGAATAGTATCACAACAAGAATCAATTTGTACGAAACAATTACACAAAAATAAACTGGACTCATTTACAGTAATTACGGTTTCATTTTGCGAGTCTAGAAATAAGTTCTGTGTCAGCTGCTTTGATACCATTGTTACAAATTGTATTTACTATTCTATGAAGGGATCATTAACATTCACAATACACATGTTACATAGAAGTACAGTTTAATTTTACAATATTACACCACTGCATTATCCATCCACAAATTGACAAAAATAATATAGTACAAAAGGAGCCACTACGAAGCATCAAAATTTTAAGAATAAAATATTAAAATAGATAATTCTGCTTATGGCTGATAAATAAATGAAATAAAATAAATAATTTAAATTCACAACCGAGTTAAATAATTAAATTCGATTTCACTAATTTACAAGTATGATAACAGTAGTGTAATACTAGGACAATACTTTCATTCTAATACACTCATTGCCATTGCCTTTCCTTTCACATTAAATAGACAAGTAACAACGGTCAATCTCCTTGATACTATCTAGCCCCACACCTGCTGCACATGAGTCCAGGCTAGAACAAGGCGAAAGACTTCAGCAGTTCGTAGGCAATATGATCAATATCATCAACATCAAAATGATTATCAAAATCATTATCAAAATCATTATCAAAATCATTATCAAAATCATTATCAAAATCATTATCAAAATCATTATCAAAATCATTATCAAAATCATTATCAAAATCATTATCAAAATCATTATCAAAATCATTATCAAAATCATTATCAAAACCATTATCAAAACCATTATCAAAACCATTATCAAAACCATTATCAAAACCATTATCAAAACCATTATCAAAACCATTATCAAAACCATTATCAAAACCATTATCAAAACCATTATCAAAACCATTATCAAAACCATTATCAAAATCATTATCAAAACCATTATCAAAACCATTATCAAAACCATTATCAAAACCATTATCAAAACCATTATCAAAACCATTATCAAAACCATTATCAAAACCATTATCAAAACCATTATCAAAACCATTATCAAAACCATTATCAAAACCATTATCAAAACCATTATCAAAACCATTATCAAAATCATTATCAAAATCATTATCAAAATCATTATCAAAATCATTATCAAAATCAATAATTATCAAAATCATTATGAAATTATCAAAATCACATCAACATGGTCATCATTGCCAGCATTATCATCAACTTCTTAACCATCGCATCGGTAAGTTAATCATCAATAATAATTAAATCATAGTCAAGTATTTAATCATCAATGAATAAATCGATGTTATCACATTATTACAGATATTTACAGATACCTTTATATCATCACTGCTACCTACATTATCGATCCTTGTTTAGAAGAAGTTTATATGTAATGCTGTGTATGGTTATCAGAACCTCTAACCTATAGTAAGACCGCCCTTATATTTTCTTTGTACTTATATGTATTTTAAAATTTAACTTAAATACTTTGGTAAGAAAACAAAAAAAAAATGTTTTCTGTAAAAGCTACTATGTCATCAAAGAATATCTAAACGTTACTAATCTTTAAATCGTAGCTATCTAAAAGTACAAAGTTCTTTACTATATTCCACAAAAATTAACTGTAGGAAAATCTATAAATGTAACTTGTCATAATCAAAATTGATATCTATATTAATAATACACTAAAATGTTATCAATTTAAAATAATAAATGCAGCAGACCATATTAAAGCATGTTACTATAAAACATCTTTTAGCTATAATATATCAAATGCACCTAGGTATAATATATAGACTAGTATCGATAGTATATTACTAAAATGCTCCTCTCTCCTAAAAGTGTTCCATAATAATTGTTTCCTAATTGTAAGTCTACCACCCGTAAATGTACAGTATGGAATGCTATAAACTGAATTGACCTGAATGTATTGCAGGTACAAACAGTACAAAAGTATAAATAAATAACTAGTAATCAAGAATTAACCAATTTAGTTAATAGTTTATTTATGTTACCTATTGGTCGTCGTCGGCGTCTAGTTTAACTTTAGGCAGTTCAGACTATTGTCTGAACTGCCTAAAGTTAAACTAGACGCCAATGCCAGTAAAAGTACTCTTGTTAAGAAACGGTATAATAAATACTCGTGTAGAAAGTCAAACCAAACACTAGTTAGAATTCGGACCAGTCGGTTAATATTTCAATATCTATAAGTCAAATATACATACCTAGATTTATTAATTTAGGTCGCAACACTTAAAAACATCAATGTACTTATACAAATACTTATTATATTAAGCAGAATATCTTATTTAATTTCATCAATTTCAGTTTAATTTATCAATTGTATCATGTGATTGTGGCTATTTTCATTCCGTTTACACAATCAGAACACTGACATCGTTTTTAATTCGTTTTTTTTACGTATTTTACGTTAGGTATCTGGTTCATTCAATTTCATTATAATTAAGATTTGAAGATTCGTAAGAGGTTTGATATAAAAATAGTAAGCTTACATGTAAGTAGGTATTGTTTAAAATAAATAAACAAAACCCTTCAAGCACCTAGAATGATTAAATACCATTTTAATCATTATTGCCATGGTCTCCTACAATTGAACCACACAAAGTACATGTACACATATATCTTTGCATAAAAAATATCTCTAAATAGCTTACCTATCGCAGTGTTTATACCAGAGATACTAAATTGATAAGATAGTTCATTACCGAGAGCTAATCCTAAGATTGATTATTACTATAATTATGGTCTAAATAGGTTTACAGTTTAACACATGGCACTGCATAATAAAAATACATAATTTCAATGAATAAAAGCAGATAAAAATAAATACCGTCTCATATTTTATTAATTTATTGAATTTATTTGTATTATTTCCGAGAATGGATAAATAAACTATGAGAATGTTTTCGAAAAAAATCGGTGATGTAATTTGGAACTATTTTCAAATTGAATCAATTTAGTTGAATAGCTTATTTCAGATCCATTTAATTAGACAGATGTCTGCATTTATTACACATTTCATTTTAACTATTTTATCTGCTATTATCGTTATAAATAACAGGAAATTATCAACCAAAATAACACTACTTGAAAATATTGGATACACTGCCATCTAATAGTGCCAGACATAAGCAAAATGATGTCACTTTCTTTAACAAGTCAATTTAATCCTATGTAATATAAAACATTCTTCAATAACTACTTTTTAATAAAAATACCCTGAGCTATATATTTAGACGTAGCATATATGACCCCACAGGCCTCAGGAGGATGAGGTATGTTTAAAAAATAAAAGGAAATATTTACTAAACGAAACTATCATTTTATCGATATGATCTAGCTAGATACAGACCCGCTTGATATAATATAGAATATTTCTGTACCTACACACAAAAGTTCGCTTGTAGTAATAGTTATACAAAACTCATAGGTTATCTTTACAACATGTCATTCAAATGTGGTGCCTCTGAGACAAATGGAAGCTATTTGGTTTTGTTCTTGCAATAGAAATCAAAGTGACAAAATCATAAGTATGTCTATTGCAAGTAAACTGGTGGAAATTACCTGGGTACATGACAATTACTCACTACACAATTATAGAAAGTGAATTATTAATTGTAATTCTATACACAAATTTTTGTGCCATAAACAATTATTAACCAGCTAAAAATACGAGTAAGTATATTTCAAAGATATGTTGCAGATAAATATACAGTTTCGTATTCTTATCTCCAGGGCAACACATTCAAGAGCTTAACATTAAAATATTCTTATTTCTTTTTTCTTTCGTTATAGTTTGGATCCGATTTAATAAAACTATATAGCATGAACTGATTAATTTGGTAATTGTGGCGAAAATTTAACAACAGCTTATGGAACAGAGCTAAGGCACATTCCTACACCGCAATATTGGTCTGTATGTAATGAATACACACCCAATAAAAGTAATGAAGAAATCTCTGAAATGTATTCTACCTACCATCATTTCATATTCGACTTGTAATGAAAAGATTCTTCAGAGCACTTAATTCTTGGAATTCAAATATGCAGGACGATTACGCTAATCAGTACTTACACTAGAAAGAGTTAACAAAGCACAACACAGCCAATGCTCATACCGAGTCTCGGTCAATCACTACAAATGTTGCCTATTTGAATTCTAACAGATTAGAACAATATCGGCTACTTTAAAAATCTATTATACATTTTCTGTAACTTTTTCGCTATTACCTACATAGTTTTATACTCAGATACATTTTTGATGAACATGTTAAAATAACCTGGTACAACAGTCATATTTTTCGACCATTCATGGCTATATTCTTGGTGGAAGTACATTACCAGCGTTTGCAGTTGGTTGTTGCTGTTGGCTTCAGCATACTGTTGCAGATCGTTAAGATATGTAGTCGGTACTCATCTTCCGGCTTGCTCTCGGCAACGTTGCTACTGGATCGTAGGGCAATCGTTCTCCGTCGTCAGCTGAACTGGCTTAGGCAGAATCATGGCATCACGATGAGGAGACTCTGGAACTTGCAATTGGATGTATTAGTATTGTGGGCGCAAATTTATCACACTTCTGATGTCAGAATCAGGGAAGCTTCCTATAGTGTAGAGACAGTTTTGATAAATAAAAGAGACAACTATCAAATCATACTTTCATTTATTCAGTTTGGCACAAGGATATATCTTTGGATTACGTCGTGATTCTACATTTACATTTACAGCCCAGTTCGCAAAGCAAAGACATAGAACCAAGAGAAAGAACGGGCAATAAAACTCTTGATCATTCTTTTCAATAACTATATATATAACAATAATTAACAAACAGTGGTACAGCCAATTTATATCAAATATCAATGTTGTGGGTAGTTTTATATTACTAGAAAGGTCTGGCTTACAACAGAACATAATAAGCATTATTTAGCATCAATACAATTTACTAAATGTTTACCACAGGTATATACCTAATGAATCTCATTGATACGACTTGATCCACAGTATATTATTCTATAATATCTCACAAACGATCAAACTACCCACAACACAATATCAATAAGATAATGATTACACTATCTTACATTGTTTCCTAGATGATGAAACAAAAGAACAAGCAACACAGAATATTGGAACACAGTGGCAATTAAATAGTCAGAACTATATCGTACCTGAGCCGTCGTCGAAGGAGAACAGGACGAGCTAGCCGAGCCTGTCGACTTATATAGGTACACCTTATTTACACGTTTGACAGTTTAACTGTCAAACGTCATGTCAGTGTCATTTAGTTGCCACTATTCTCTTACATATTATGTATAAATATTTGGATATCAGTAATTTCAGCCCAAAGCCTAGATATTATTACATATCTCTCACCCGCAATACATGATGCGTAAATTGTTATATATTATAAAAACATAAAGAAGTAGGCACTTATGAAATGTGTAGAGTATTATAGTAACAGTTCTTCTTAAAATATGATGAAAAAATATGATGGATAATACTTACGTTTCTTAACAAATACTTGGCAATAGTTTTAATATGCGAGGCCAGTACAACTAAAGCCGTGAATACCATCCAAGCGATTGATTTTATTTTCAAGTGTTGTGAAAGTAGTGGCAGCATACGCATATCGTTTATCATGAAGCCCTGAAAAGGCAAAAATTATAAGTGTTAAAATATTTTTCTACCATTACAAATTGAGAATTAGTTTCTATGTTACATTTTAACTGACTAGAATAAACAAATCTACAGAATTAAACTTTGTCTTTTTACAGCGTTTAGCATGAGTAGTGAATTACTTTCATAAACATAACGCTTTCATAGTCAAGTCACATAGAATGAAATATTTGACTCCATATGTGTTGACAATCAAGTCAAAGGATCTCAGGATCCAAGATGGATCGGATGTTGGATCGCAACCGGGATAACAATGAGACGTTTATGATGGCAGTCAATTCAATATATAATTTCTTCGGTAAATATTATTCCAGAAGCAAACAGGTACAAATGGGCGTACCACATACACTTCAACGGAAATTACCAAATCATATTATTACCAGCATTATCAAAACTCCTGACTTTGAGTTTCGTCGTATTCGCTGTTTTTGAACAGGGTCCAAGTACTTTAAGGCAAAAACCTGAGATTGCACATAGTCCCATGCCAAGGATATTAATTGCCACCGATGACAATAATCTATATTCCTGGCCAATATCAACATGCAGTAATGTAATCTACTTGCGTAAATGCTATAGAACTATTAGACTATAGGAATACACACATTCATTCAAAGAATACATACACAGTATTCTATAGTACCTACTGTCTATTCTATGGGTTTTTATTTACCACAACATTGTTACTAGAATTATCAGTAGCACGCATAATGAGGGCATACAATGGAGGCGTAACCTATCTTGTAATTAAGTGGTAGCCAAAGCATGGCTTAGCAGAGTGATATTTGGTTTAACTTGGCCTTATCAAAACGTCACATGACGTCAAACTACAAGCTTAAAAATAAAGTAAATATCGGATTGAAAGATACCCGATACAATAAGAGATAATGTTATGTATTATAATCTCTATTTCATAATAGTTTTGTGTATTTATTGCATTATTTTAATTGTCATCAAAATTTACATATGACCAGAAATTTTAATCTTTAGATCTGCCCTGCGCTTTCTAAATCTGTCCAGCAGAGGTAAGCGACAGAAATAAAGGAAAGAGTGAGCTCCGTCTTCCCAACGATGACATGTTTTTGTCTGCCATATGTATGGTTTGGGCACATTTCAGAACAATTTAAATCTCTGCCTGTGATTATAAAGTGGCTTGGCTAAATAATATAATAAATATAAAGAAGCAGCACAAGTACTTTCTCTGGGGAGTTGCATCATTTACTTCTTTGATACTTACAAATAATACAATTGGTAGCAGTGACCAGGTAAGCAACCAGTATCTCGTCGGATAGAAGTCCAGCCAAAAATGTATGTCAGTTGCAAATCTCTTCAGTCCATACATCCACATAATAACTGCTACTCTAAAGCCACTGAGATATAACACTGATATATCTTCTCCCAGTCCCCAGCCCCAAATAATCATGTGTCTTATACCGTACGATGTGGATAACTGAAACAGAGGTAAATGTTTTAGCTTAAATTATGTCTGAAAAACCAAAATTTGTATTGTAATAGATCAGAAAGCCGACGGCATAATATACATACATCTATATACCAATTAAGTAATTAATGATCATTAGATGCACATAATTGCATTGTACCTATGTATATTTTAATTCACTTTAGAATTCAATTGACGATTAGGTACATTATACAAGTTTATTAAGCGAATCTTAATTGCGATAACGTAGATATTTGAAGTATAAATAAGTTTTTCATTTAATTGTTTTTTCTAAAGAGCCGACCGACTTGCAAAGGTGGTTTTAAAACATACTTACACATATTAATTGTTAGTTACATAATATTTTTAATATGGTTTAATTTTAAAATATTACTACGTGTAGAATTAAATTTTAGTATGATATTTAATTTTCCACATTAAATGCAATCTTAGAAATTCTATAAGTGAGTAACAAGTCAAAACTTTGTTAATAAAGTCACTAGGACGTGTGTAAACGGTATAAAGGCCAACACACACGTGCCACACCAATTCCGCCACACCAATTCCCATTGTACCTATAATTATGTTATCAGTACCAATATTATAAATGCGAGAGCATAATTATAATACATATAATATTATTGATTTTGATTTATTGTTCCTTTTTCACGTAACGCATCGCAACGCATCGATTTGAGTTTTGGTATGGTGATAGTATAGTGGTGAATATAGTAATACATAGAGGGCTAAAGAATGACATAGAGACTTATTTAAAATCCTAAGTTGTTGTAGCCAGAAGCATGAAATTTAAGGGTAGTAATTCCTGAATAGGAGAGTCACACACACTCACACCTGCCCCAAGATACGGAGAACGATCCCGTTATTTTAGTTATCACAATGAAGACAAAAAAAGTTCCTTATCTTCATTGCGAAAGCAGCAAAGGTTTACAAACTAAATAAAATTCATATAATAACAATACATGAAAGTACTGTAAGCAGTTATATTATGCTTAATTATATTACGCAACAAACGTCCAAAATTGAGTTGGTATCGGTGGTTATTCATAGGAGTAAATTACATATTATGTTGTAGATATCAATTACTTTTAATACAAATTCGTTTACCTGAATGTACCACTGAAAATGCTATAAAAATTTTAGTACCTATCCAATAGATATGATGTCATCATAACATAATAAAACACGTCTCCACATCATATCAAACATACATATATTTTAGGTTAGTTGTGGAAAATTCGGGCCTTTAGGGCCGGTGCAAATATAGCAGAGAGCATTTTTCACAGTGAAACTACAATCGACAATGTTTGAAAACGTGTTTTAAACATTATTATGCTTTTTTCATTTAAAGTGAAAACAAAGTCGATAATAGTTCAACAGTTGAAAACAAATTGCGATGCACTTAACCATATGTATGTCATGTGCGCCAGCTCTTGTATGTAATAATAATATTTCTGAGATCATATTTTTGATAATGTTATCCGATGAAATGTTTGAGACGCCTGATGGGGTCCAGGGCCTACTAACTAAAACCACCCCATTCTCTATGTCCTGTAACGTCAGAGTCACGCAGATCTCCCTTAGCATATTTACCCGTGACCCTGCCGTGTTCGGCTCGCCGACGCCTGGGTGCAGGTGAACCGCGTCATACACCTTTTGATATCATTAGATAAGCCGAAATGAACACTGACTTGTTAGCGATAGAGACGGTGAAAGAGAATATCGTAAACAAAACTGAAACTAACTAAAAATTCCGCATAATGCTTTGACAGAAATGTGAATTCTGCCAGCCCGCATTTATCCAGTATGGTAAATTATGACCTTGCTCTTCACATAGTGTGAAGAACCCGTGCCCAGCAGTGTGACAAATTTTAACTATAATGCTAGTGCTATTATGAGTAAAATTCGCACTTCATAATTTTTATCGAGCAATCTCCAGTAATGATAAGTAAATATTGGTGGTATGATAAAAATTGTTTTAAACATATTATCTACGTGCAAACAGGACGTTACATTTGAAACGTGGGGGTTTCATATGCTCTTTAAAGTTAATGGAAGTCCTGACTCAAAGTTGTAGTATAGGTCGGTTCACGAAAGATGCGCAGAAATCATTTTTTAGGTCCCCATAGAGGTGCGGGGTGAGGCGCGGGTGGAGTACCAATGGCGTGGCTCCGTTATTGACGCATTCCCTAAATGCGTCAAGAATGGAGCAACGCCATTGGTGCACGAATGTACATATGCGCGACGGCCGCCATTTGTGGTCAACTTTAGTAAATTTACCTATACGTCTATATTTAACCTTAAAGCCTGTGTTGTGCTTAACCACAACAAGCTTTTACATTATTGAGGCCGGTTTCAATGATAGATCTATCCATGGATTTGGCTATTATAGACACATATTTGACATCCGGACATATCTCTTGCTTCATTCACTCCCATCAGATACCTCATGCATGCTCTTCTGTTCAGGGTACTTCTAACCTGCCCTGTTTTTAGGATGTCTCCAATCTGGTCAGATAACGTCTTCACCTTCATCCTGTCCCATTCACACATGCCTTAGATACCTATCTGCTTGGTCAGTCTTTCGTCATCCATCCTCTCCACGTGCCCTAACCTCCTCAGCATACCTTTCTCGATGCTTGTCCCTACATCTTCTGTCAACAACACACAACACTCTCTTTTCACACAATTCGTTGCAAATGGCGTTCCGTAGTCTCTGCCTACACCTCCGAGAAACAGGCGTGAATCTATGTATGTATGTATGTTTATATATATTTGACATATTTGTATGAAGCTTATGTCAATTAAGTGTCTGTAGCAAAGAGATTGGATAATATACATAGAGACCGTCCTAATACTCCCAAATTGAACACAGTCAACTGACGTGTAAGATACAATTTAGACAATATTATGCCATCAAATTATATAACCTTCGTGATTTTTTCTTTTATAACAGTTCTATCATGATTTTGAATTTAGTCGTATAATATTTATATCGACTTTTCAAGTGTTGTAAAAAATCTTATCGATATGTCTATCCACCGTATATTTTTACCTCGTTATTTTTTAGATTATATGTGCACGTGATAAAGATTTATAAAATAAGTGGATTGCTGCAGTATGTCGTGGAGAAAATTGGGTGCCTAGAAAGCACCATAGAATTTGTTCCAAGCATTTTACTGCGGAATGTTTTTATAGTAATGACAAATAGCTCCTCCCTTCTAAACATATCAGTGTGAGTGCTTAAATAATTACTTGCTATTATTTAAACTATCAGCAACAGTAATGAATTCCGAAGCTTGTTAGAATCCATCATATTACAAAAAAAATTAATGCACCTATAGAAAAAATCTGATCTTTCTTTACAAAGACAGTAATATTTAAAGGACAGTAATTTGAAGGTTTGATAAGAATTGTCTACTTTCATAGTCACGACTACTGAGTGGATATGCATCAAAATAAGGGAATCTTCATTTGAAAGAAATTTTGTTAAATGTCATCTACCCAGAGACCAAAACTTGGTTGTTCTTGTTCGACTAGTGGACTAATAATGTGCCGATCCCAAGATAAAATCGAAGGGCTAGTCTAGCCACAATTTTTTTCTCTCTAAATATTCTGTGTGTCACATGTATGACCGAAAAGTGTCCGATCCCGCACATACATTTTTTATACATAGATTTGTATTACCTACACTATGTAATGAGATAAATTTCAATAAAGTGATTATTGTTAATAACAAACCTTTGGGCACTATTCAAGGTTTTGTCTGATTTATCTATTTTAAGTAAATTTTTATGTTTTTTGCTTGATAAAATCCATGTCGACTATCTCCTATCCTTGTAAAGAATTAATTTGGATATGCCATTCTCAGTTATCATAATGTTTAAGCTAGAGTTTTGCTTTTATCTTAATTATTTGCTTTCTCTAATAAAAATATGTTATTGAGATTAGAGAGAGAGTAGGGGGTGATGATTTATTTATTTAATATTTATTAATCCCACTTACAGCTTTCATTACAGCTGAAAAACTAACTATAAATAAGTATAAATAAACATTTATGCCGAGGGTGTCGTATGAGGCGACTAAGAGAAACAAGAGAAGGAAATCTCGAAATAAAACCCTATACGAATACGTCTGGCTAGTGTGGTATTATAGTAGGCCAAACCTCCACCACGGAAGGTTAAAGACCAGCAGTGGACTTGAAAAGGCTGTTGATGCGTAAAGAAAAATACCATGAAAATTAGAAAATAACGCCTCGAAAGATTATGTGCTACTGAGTACCCATTTGAAACAAAAATATATAAGTTCAGTTTAAAAATGCAAGTTTGTGTAATAATTATTTAAAGACTATCCATCAACTAGCGTTCTGACTGCTGTGGACATAAAGTTACGGAATTAAAAATGTATAACATATAAATAATATACTTTACAAGTCCGTTTGATTTTGAACCTATATTGAAACTTTAATCGATATCGATAGCGGATTTCCTCAGTCACTATTAAATTAAAAAGTTACTATATTTGTGTTCAAATTGTCTTTAGCCCTAACTGACAAACATAGTGCCATCTTCTTCTGGCAACTCTAATTTATCATATGAGTGAAGAGTGTAGCTATATTCAATTTGTTCTTAAAAATATCGTTCCTTCCATGCTTCAGTTATTCTTCTGTGGTCTGTAGAGACAAATCCATCTATCGATTGAATATTGAAACCGGCCGCTTGTCGAAATATACCAAAACTATTTTGCAGACATTAAAACTATTTTGCCAGAGGTCAAAACAAATTATGAAAATTCATAATTGAGAGAAGATATTGGAGATCGTAGTCTGAGGGTAACCAATACTTAGTTTGTTGTTTATCTATTAGATAAAATAATCAATATTGATTTAAGTATCACTTACTTTAGTACATTGGAATGTTCCAACGTGTACTTACCTATACTCGTAATTATAATAAACAGATATTCTTCTAGTCGCCATAGATTGTTTGTTAACGTCATTGTGTGATAAAATCACGTGGTCTAATTGGTGGAGCGCCTGAGGGTTCCGACCTCGGATCTTCTTTGGGCAGAATGATCACATGTATCCAACGGGATTTCAGTTTTATACTGTAAATGCAACTTCTACCAAAATTACAAAGGACTACATTTATTCATTGTTAAAACATAGGCCAAGCTGAAGTGGCAATGCGCAGGGCACAAAGCTTCAAGAACCGATGGCTGTTGGGGTAGAAGTGTTCTGAAGTGGCAGCCACGTTCCTAACGACGCAACAGGTTTGGCCACACACAAGGTGGATCGACGATTGCGGTCAGCGGTTGGATGATAAGATTAAATAATGATTAAATAACATCGGGTGCCTAATCGTAATTATCAGGTATTTTATGAAAAGCTGGATAACATACTGTCTAAAGTTAATTTACTTACAAACAAAAAACTGATATTATGTGGCGATTTTAATATTGACGTTCTAAAAAGAAATATGGAATTTGAATACTTTCTACTAAGTTACAACCTTAAATTATTCCTATACAAACCCACTAGACTAGCCAGTAACACATGTATAGATAATTTTGCATATAATCCCCGAATGAAGTGTAAAGCTGAGATAATAGACTTCGCATTGTCAGACCATACGTCCCAAATATTTACAGTGCCTGTTAATAAAACATGTAAATTAAAATACTGGCGAACAATTAAACAAGACATTTATAAAGAAAATTTAAAATTATTCAAAAGTCAATTACAGCGCTTAGCTTTTAGAGAAGTTTACAATGAAAACGAAACAAATTAGGTTTACGATATTCTTATGGATATTTTTATCTTACTTTATAAACTGTATTTTCCTGAAAAAAATATTACAATAAAAACCACAGATATAGCTATATCTGTGATAAAAACTAACAAAACATCTAAATGGATATCGCGTGGTATAAAAAATGCAGTCAAACACAAAGACGATTGCTTTGGAATTGTAGACTGAAACCTACCATGAAAAATAAAAATTATTTCAGAGAATACAGTTTACGTTACAAAAAAATCATAAAACTGACTTAAAAAGCGCAATATAATCACTTCATAAATACGTCACAAAATAAATAAAAAGCCACTTGGCAAATCTATACAAATATAATAAAGCGGAAGAGTTTGTTTGTTTGAACGCGCTAATCTCAGGAACTACCGGTCGGATCTGAAAAATTATTTTTGTATACTATCGTATACAAAAATAGCCTTCCGGAATTACTGGGCGATAGCCCTAAGGCTATAGGCTATATAACATAACGCTTCGACCCTTTGGGGCCGGGCAAAAGGCTAAAAAGGCTAAAAGATAATGTCGGCTAATCTCAGGAACTAGCAGTAGGGTTTTAAAAATTGTTATTGCCTATGATAGCCCAATTATTCGGAAAATATAGGCTATATAAAATTACGCCAAGACTTTTAGGGGCCAGACAAAAATAAATGGTCAAACGAAAAGGGGGAGGGTAGGCACAGACAAAAAAAGGCTAAACGAATAGGATACAATCTATATGGTTATCGTTTTCGAGATTTTCGGGTCGCTGATTAATAATACGAAACTTATTAAGTGACCCAAGATGGCGGACGGGAAATCAAAGATGGCTGATGAGAAAATTTAAAAATCAATATGGGTATGGCCTTCAATATTTTAAGGGGTGAGGAATCGAAATACAACATCTATTTCGTGATCAAAGATGGCGGATGGGAAATCAAAGATGGCGGAAGGGAAAATTTAAAAAAATCAGTATTTGTATTGTATCGTCAGCGATGTTAAAAGGGATGGGGAATCCAAATACAACATCTGTTTCGTGATTCAAGATGTTGGATGGGAAATCAAAGATGGCGGATGGGAAAAATTAAAAAAATCAATATGGGTATCGTCTCTGATGAAGAGTTTGTTTGCCTTGGCGGCTATTTAGAGAGGGCCCATCCAGTGAGTTGGCGAGTAACCGTCTGCCCCTTTTCGACGTACTATAAGAGTACTTCTTGCAGGTAGTAGAGCCTTGCTGATTTCAGCATGGATGGGCCGGCTCGACCGGGAAAGTACTACCCTCGCACAGAAAATCGACGTAAAGTAACAGTGCCTACCTAAACTGTTTCGTTTCGTTCGTTGGGTGAGAGTGCCGGAGGCCCTATCCCCCATTACTTCTCCCTTATCCCACTCCTCATCCTATCCATTTTCCCAACCCCAAGAGGCGGCGCGCACTTGTGACTCCTGTGGTGTTGCTTGTGTCCATGGGCGGCGGTAATTGCTTACCATCAGGCAATCCGTCTGCTCGTTTGCCGCCTATTACTATTAAAAACAACCAATGGAAACCTATGTTCAACAAATAAATGCTGATTCTGATTCTGATTCCACTTAAATACCTGACTGACATAAAAGTTTCTAAGTCTCATGCTTCCGCTACATCTGCGTGTTAACACGTCGTTAAGCGCGTTAATTTAGGCGCAACATAAATGTGGCCAACGTTTTAACGCGTTAAAATACTAATTTCCAATGCGATTTTTTTATCGCGCTAACTAACGCGTTTTTGGCCATTGCCATTAACGTTAACGCTAACGCAGGTTTAGCAGTAGCATAAAGAGCAATCTGTCAGTTATAATATAACTTGATTAATAAACATCCAATCAATTCAATGCGACAGTAATATCCATAATATACCTTAAGGCTCTTCAATCAATGGAGATTCAATTACCGTAAATTAAATGTCTTATGATTTTATTATATTAAGTTGTAGGTATGCTTTGTGCAGCAAACTTTCGGATAACCGAAACATATTCTTGACAAATATTGATTGACTAAAACCTTGAATCCAAGTATGTTTCCATAACTCTTTAATGGGCATTGCTCCAAAGCACGTAAAGAACGTTGAAGTTATTAAAAAAAATAACGCATACTGTACGCAGATATGTCAATGGCAAAGAGCCTTTGCCCTGCACGCTACAGGCTGAAAATAAATACGCAGATCAATGAAAAAAATGCATTCACGAACTTGGTAGGATCTTGGGTAATAATAGGATGCTGGCGGATCAAAATCGATCTGTATAGAAACCCTTGGTCAGTTCAGCAGTGGAATTCTTTCGGTAGAAACAATTATTCAAATCAATTCACATGAATCACAAATATTTGTCCTACGATTAATTCAATAATACATGTCGGCTATGGTATTAGCGTGGCATTTTGAACTATTAGTAGGTACCATGACGAATATTTTCCTATACATAATTATCGTAAATTAATTATGATAAGCATAGGCTGTTTAAAATAATAAAATTAATTAATGTTTATGTTACGTTTTGCGTTTATTTCAAACCAACAGGTTGTAATAAGCTGTAAAAGCCACTAATATACAAAATGTAATTATGAATTGCACACCGATAATGCTCTTATTTTATACGTTCACACATCCAAGATGTTATAGATTTAAAAATTTCATAAATCTAACAATAGCAATAATAAAACCGAGTCATAGTAAGACATGTCATTTCATGACTATGATCATCTTCATCAACATAAGTCTGTTGTAATCTACTGCTAGAAAACCATCACTCCAGCGTTATCCCAAATTCATCCAAGACTTTCCGCTTTGGAGCGCGGGATTCTAACCATACTTGATAGAATATTAGCGTGTAGACCACTTCTACATATAGGGCTCTATAATGATATGCCACTCCACTCGATTACCGGCTCTTTGTGTCCAGCCGTTTACAGGCTTTGCATACATCGTCACACCGACACGGAAGCCGGACGGCACCTCCTACGCCATGTTTGCAGAAGCGTTGTTTCCTTCATCATCTTTCGAAAATCATTACGAAGACTAAGTTATCTCCAGCTTTACGATACAATTACTATATTAAACTACGATGAAACAGCATACAATATTTCCATTTTAATATGTAACATTCGTGGCATCATAACACAATGCTATATATTATTAAAATTTTCGACTAACTGCACTTTTGAAACTGCCTATAAAATCTAACCGTGTGAAAAATAAATCTAATAACTTTTATAATTTGCTAGGAGGCCTTTCAACCGAGGTCTATAAAAAAGCCTGTTAATCTCATGCCTCATATTTTTTACCTGTATAGTTTATTTTTATATAATCTGTTATTCATTTCCTTATCCGCTTTTAATCCACAATATTCGACCAGTTTGAATTTATTTCCCCAAAACAACAATGTGTTTATTCATATTGAAAGTTCCGTTTCCCAGATTAATGTTACTTTCAACAAATAAAAATAAAAATAACCATTTAAATCTTTTATTTATTGGTGTTGGTACATATGCAGGTTACATAAATGTGTAAACCAAAAGGGGTTCTGCAAGGTTACATCACAAGTCGGCTGTGCGCGTTAGATATTCGATCTCGGCTCCCAAGCTGGGCTCAATGAATTTTGAAAAAACGACTGAATGTTTTATACCAGTCGAGTTGTTTAAAGGAAATGACTTGCGAAATATTCCGTGTCCCAGCTATCTGTTCTTTCTCTGAACCTTCTCTGTTTGTCAATTAAAATAGCATGTTTATTTCATAGTACACTTTAATGTGTTAATTTGAAATGATTTAAAATGCGTTAAAAATGAAACGTGAGATTTTTATATTGACAGATATCATTTTTATTGAATAATAATTGCCATTTCAGATAAGAATATGAATTGTACCTTCCGCTACTTAAGATAATTTTAAGATTGCAGTCTTTTGACGCTCACCATCGAGTTTAACAGCTCGATCTTTATGAACAATGATATTAGAAACTTTTTACTTGTAACATCGTTGTTTATGAATTTTATTTTAACATTTGGTATATTTTGGACCGGGTAGCCTACTGGACCTATTCACTCAAGATTTTATGATATGATAGTTAGACACAGTACGTTATGTTTTATAATATTCGATTCAATCTGATCTGAGTTTGTACTGCAAGTCTATACAATGACATGCAGAACGTGTAGCATGTATAATAATTGAACAATGCAGTGGACATCGAAGTGGATCACACCCTATAGACGTGATACCGTACAACAGTTTTGAAAAAAGTATGCACTATCGGTTTAAATTCCACACGACTTCGAATGTCAATGATCTAGTCGTGGTCACGAATCCAATCAATGGAGGCACTATACTGGATTTGTACGGCATACAAGCATTTTTATTACTATCACTATTAAAAATAAGCCTTTAGATTGATTGCTGTACTTATTTATTTGTTTTGTATTTTTACTTAATTTATCACATCCATTCGCAGTCTCTGCTGGACAACCTCTTTTTATTTGGGTCTCAATAGCAATGTGAGTAGGTAATGTGTCAATGGAGAGTTAGATTTTTCACCACGCTAGCAAGACGTTTTGCATTGGGTTTGATGTCCAGTTTTCAGTCTCTTGCTTAAGATGCTAATTGGTTCGTGTATTTTCCTGCTTTGCATTTAACAACGCCTATAGAATAAAATGGGGATGTAACATTTTGTATTATTTCTTCGTCCCCATAAAGAAATTATTGAATAAGCTGCCAATTTTAGCCGGAGATATACGCTACCTAATATCTAAGAAGTAATCATTGGTATCGTAAATACATAATTTGACGACTGGTTCGTGCAGCGGGAGTGTAAGCGACTGTTTCGCCGAAGGTCGCGGGTTCGATTCCCGCTCAAGTCAAACCTTTGTGTGCATGAACATAGATGTTTGTCTTGGTCTGGGTGTTTCTATGTATAATTTGTATGTATTTACAAAAAAAAACCGTATATATGTATGTTTATCCATTATCCAGTACCCATAGTACAAGCTTCTGCTTAGTTTGGGACTAGATGGTGATGTGTGAATGTAGTGGAATATTATTATTATTATTTTTTATTATAATCATCGGGTAATAAGTGGTCAATATTATAGGAAAAATTTCTCATGTCATCTTAATAATAAATATTAAGTGTAACGTAATTGGTGAGAGAAATAAATTACTATTCATTATATTATCTAATAATAATCTACAGTACAGTTTTTTCGTACACTGTATTAGACGTATAGCCCTCGGGGATGAAAACATAAAGGTTGTTAGGATCGCTAACACGTGACACAGCCAGATAAATCTGACCGTGCGCAAAAAGGCTTTTACTTATATCCATACCCGCTACTTTTAGCGTTTGGCCTTAGGCTTACTGAAAACTGGACTCGTTTGAAACTAAGCAGAAAATTGTTTGCAATTAGAAGAATCAAACCTGGGGTATATAAATTATATCACCTGTTCCGCACCCGGTTAAAATCTATGCTTCGAATACGTTTCGTTGTAAATTGGTGACTTTTAATCGGGCACCATTACAAAGCTTTGGTGGGATTCAATTTCCAAGAGCTATAATAGGTAAGCTGTGTTTTAAAAATTGTCTTTCGAGATGGCAATCCAGGAGCACTGATATAAAACTCCACTGATAACAAAGCTTAAAATTTCGGCGTTGATTGCTGCTGCTTGGCCGTTTCTCGGTATTAAAATAGAAAGAGCTATTTTAAAACCAGGAACTATCGTAAGGTTGCTTTTTGCGTTGAAGTTCCTTACATAAGCGATATGAGATTTTGAATATGAAAATGAGCAACACCAGTTTTCATGTAGAATGACTTTCTCTTGTACGTGCGAGTACCTACACATCGCGAAGTTACCAACCGCGAGTAAAAGATCGGAGAATTCCTGTGCATGTTCGTTGTCTCCTAATCGCGCTCGCATATTTAATGTCAAATGCATACCAATAATGCAATCCCATACTTAAGAACTCGTTAGACAGGCTCTATTTTCATCAGCTCTTGTCTCATATCGTATGGTGCTTTAACAGACAGAGTCTACCGAAAATCGCTTCGTCAAAACTACTGTTATACCGCCCATGGGTTTATCATTTTGCTTGATTTCCCTTAGTTTGCGATCTACATGCTTAGACCGCTTTACGGTTTCTCATGATGCATTTGATAGATTATTAGAAATATTTTGAAAATTAATCAACAAAAATATCAAAATAAGTACATTTTAAATATGTGTGTTTAATTTGTAAGTACCTATTTATAATCCAAGCAAAAGCTCGAATATCAAACTGTTATAAATCTGACTAGAATTTACATCATTGTTACTTTTAGGTTAGGTTCTAGGTTAAGTTACTAGAAGATTGATTTTTGGGTTATTCATATATGTATCAAACAATATAAAACTAAATATATTGTATCATTTATTATGTATAGCATAAACCTATCGTATATGGTTATATCGTATTGATGGTTGGTATGTTTTAAATTTATAGTGTTGCCAATAATAAATATACAATTTGATCTGACGTTTGGCAGTTGACACTGTCAAACGTGTAAATAGCATATAAAAGGAGAACAGGCTCTGTTCAGGCTCAGTTCCGCCCCGACAACTTCTAACTAAGGTACGATATAATTCTGACTTTTATATTATTGTGTTTTTATATTGTGTTATAACACAATGTAATAACTAATAATGTGTTTCACAATTCTTTATTGCTATTGTGGTGTTATTTAGAGTATTGTCAATATAGACAATGTATAGTTAATGTTATAATTTAGCGTAGCAATTGTATAATTGATATTGTGGGTGGTTCCGTCAGTTGTGCGATGTTAAAGTTCAGAACTTGGGGTATCATATAGTATAGAATCGAATTATACGCTGAGAAACAAGTCGTGTCTATTATATACATCATGTAGTGAATATTTCAGTGGTAAATATTGAATACACCTATAGTAAATAAATCTGTGGTGAAATAAATCTAAATGAATTATGCTAATCTATTGTATTAAGGTAATAGTTACTTTTGAAACATTGAATTACCCACAACCTTGCTATGCGATATATATGTATTGATTGTACCGTTTTTATAAACGATAACTATAACTATTAAAAGAATGGCCAAGAGTTTTCTTGCCACGTTCTTTTTCTTGGTTCTATCTCCTTGCTTTGCGCACGTGGCGCTAAATGTAAATGTAGAATCAGAACTTTATATTTTAAAATATACTCTCGTGACAAGCTGAATAAATGAAAGTAAGAATTGATAGTTGTATCTTTTATTTTCCAAACACCTGACAAATAGAACTATAATAATACATATAGGCTGTATACGTTGTATCTATTCATATATATAATACCCACGCTATTACATTCATCTCATATGATAAGATGACAATCACGTAAAATCTTAGCTTTGTCGCTGCTTTTAGATACATAAAAAACAGACCTCTGCGTGGTCCTAGTCGATCGAAATTTTAAACATTTTAGGCACTTTTAAGGATTCTTTATCCAAAAATCAGAATCCTAGTAGATACGCCATGTCTGTCTGTCTGTCCTTCTGTATGACACAACCATCTTATTCCGAAACTACTTGTCTCTTTGAATTTTTTTAAGTAGATGTATTCTGTGAACCGCTTCCTGATTTTTATACAAACTTTAAAAAGGAATGAAAATTAAGGGGTCCTCTCCATACATGGAGATGACGTGAAAATAATTTTACAATGCATGCATGTTGCATGCAAAAATCACAGTTTCTCAAAGTCAATCGTTTGAAAGATAGACGCTTTCAAAATGGTAAAATGAGTACCATTCCCCCGCCTCCCTGCCCTCAAACTTTACAAGTAAGAGAGTGACAAATATAAAAAATATATGCTATATATCGTAATAAAAACTTTTAAATAAAATAAGTTTGAATGGTTGTGATCAGCAGTTTTTGAGATATAGCCACAGAGCAACTACAACGAGGAGATGGCCTAAACAACTGTGCACTGTGATTTTCAACTAGGTCCTGACGTCATCACGTCGGCGTGGCCTAAGTCAGTTTGTTGTTGGCGTTCGCCCTGTACACATCGGAAACGTTCCTTTTAAACAGCATTACATTCGCGCTAAAAGAAAAAAAAGATGAAGTGTTGTGTTTTGTCATGTAAAAACTACTCGGATAGACGTTCTGGTGCTATGGATGGCATCACATTTCATTCATAAGTAATTTTATGCGTAATTTATTGAAATAGTTCTAGAAAAATCTCTTAGCTTCGGCGTTTTCAAGTATAATTCTACCCGACATTAGATGGCGACACTTTCTGCTACGTGAACTTAGAATATTTAGGTTTGTATTGCTCATCATTAATGTATTTTAATAATCATATGTACTGAAATTTGTTAAACTTTAATTCCTAAAGATTCTTTAATTGCCAAAATATTGTCTTTTTTAGTTTTATATCATTTTTTAAACAGGCCGCCATCTTTCGTCAATTATGAACATTAAACATGAAATGTCAAAAAGACAGGGCCGGAATTAGAATCCAATCCGATTGTCCCGCGGCTGTATCATACATGGAAAGTACTTAAAACATTAAATACATAAAAATACAATCTATACAAATCTATACATCTATACGAATAAATAAAATTGGAGTGTCTGTTTGTAATATTAAAATAACCGATTTTTACTAAGTGGTTATGGTTGTATATTATACGGTACATATACCAAAACAACTTTTTTACCGTTTCTGTCTGTCTGTTTGTTCCGACTAATCCCTGAAACGGCTGGACCGATTTTGACGGGACTTTTACTGGCAGGTAGCTGATGTAACAGGGAGTAATTTAGGCTTTAAATTTAGGAAAAAAATAGGATCTCACAAAAAAACTAATGAAAATACCACGCGGATGAAGTCGCGGGTAACAGCTAGTCTCCTATAAACTAAATATTTTATCAACTATAATTTATTTAAATAAAGTACTTTCCCTCCGTGAGACAACTGGTATGGTAGTTGTTATTTAATTAAATACGGGTGAGGCTAAATGAACGTCATTTTGGGAGTCGCGTAAAATGAGTCGGCGGAATTCGGCTGCATACTAAAGTCCAACTCACTTTGCGTCGCCGTGTAGTACAAACACCCTGAAGTTGCGAGTGTATTCTACTCCATATCACCTAAGGACTTACGTTATTCCCGAACCCGAACTAAGAATGAATTCTAATAGTTAGGTGATACGGAGTAGGATACGCCGAATGCAGCGTAAATACCGCCGACTCATTTTACGCGACTCACAACTCACAAAATAACGTTCGTTGGGCCTTACTCTTAAAGCACTTAATGCCCACCTAGTTTATTTAGTTACATTTCAAATGATGTACCTATGTTCTAGATTTCCATCTGAAGATGATCTAAGACAGCAGTGAATTACAAAAATTAACAGACACGATTGGTCTTCGACTAAATATACCAAAAGTTATTGCCATTTTAATGATGAAGACTTCATAGTGACAAAAAAGGGCCTTAGAAAATTAAAGAAGGGAACTATTTCGTCATTCATCAAAAACCATTTTATTCAAACATGTTTTTTTGTTTTCATTTCAATAAAAAATAGAAAAAATACGTATCAAGATGGCCTACTAAAATCCTGAGTACGACCCTGTTGCATCCTGCACTTTTAGTGACACCTAGTGTGAGATAGTTGCGTAACTTCAAAGTAAAATCAACAGAGTTAGCGAGTAGTTTTGCTATTGAACGGTAGATGGAAAATAAAGAAATGGGCGGAATCTAACACCCCCTCACCCCGCAAATTGTCACGCGTTTTTTCCTAGGGAAATTATATTACAACATCTCCTCTTTGTATCTGCTCTGTGGATATAGCACATATTCAAAAACCGCAAATATAACTTGATCGTTCATACAAACGCTACGAAAAACAAATTTATTTGTACTGGTGAAAAAGTGATAGTAACCTAACCTAATCTAAACATTTAGGTAAGGTGAAGATAGTGGGTAACTCTACCGCGGAAACCTTCATGGGTGAGTCCGACTCGCTCTTGATTTAATTATTCATCCTGGCAACAATGTGGCTATTTCCTGTCTGTAAGTATATATTAAATTATTGCGTTAAGTATTGATTGACTGACAGTCAACGCGCAGCCAAAACTATTGGTTTCAAGAAGATGAAATTTGGCACGTATGTTGCTTGGGGATCGGTTGTACTATGAAGGGATTTCTCAAAATTCCCATGGAATCGGGCAGATATTGTAAAATTAATAAAAATGTGCGGGTGTAGCAGAGCTGCGGTCATTCTCTAGTTCCCGATCAAGCTACAGCAAGCGCAATTTTACTTTAGCTTCGTTCCTTTGCCAAAATCACCTTGGTAGGAAAAGTCTTCCCGTTCCACCCTGAGCATCTGCAAATAGTATTTTTCCCACGCTACGACACACACGACCAAAATTTTAGTGAACGCTGTTCTTCAGTAACTCTCGAGATATCATTATACAGGCTTTCGGCTAGTTCTAATAGTTTATTTGGGTAATAGTTTATTTCCATCACGTAATCTTTATTCATACGCACGGGCAGGCCATATTGAGTAATAGGATAGATATAACTATGTCTTGAATAGTATGCAAATAACGTTTCATTTGTCACAATATATAATATGTCAAAAACACAATGTCCTCGGCTAATTTGTCTTCATATTTATGCCACAACTATGCAGCATCTGAAGGTGTGCAGAACTCCAGCATGACTGCAAACACAGGGCAAAATTGATGAGGACTTTCACTTATACCTGCTTCAGACAAAGCGTCATCCCAGTGTTGATCCCCATGCAGTAAATGAAAAAAAAATGCAGTAAAAAAAAAGCACGTCCAGCCTAAGCTGAACCATATTTAACGTAATTTTGGATTTTATTGATTAATTCAACTAAAGAGTTACTTATTTACATTGTTATAAAACAAATTTTATTGGAACAAATGGATTGTAATGTTTAATACGACACAACTTTTTTGTTTATGAACTGATTCGTATAAAATAAACACTAACGGTCTTATTAATAAAAAATGCTTATTCTTTTCTTACTCCAAAGTAACACCGGGGGTAGTTAATTCTAGATTAGATACGGAATAGCTACGTGTTAATAACGGTATTAATAAATACGAAGTAAGTTCGAAGTAACAATACTATTCTTGCCCTGAGATTAAGGTATACGTTATGGCAACCCACTGATATTAAAAGTAAAAAGAATGAACAAAATGTCCTGGTCGAATAAAAACTTTTTATTAAACACTTTTATTTGACAACTAGCTTTTGCCCGCGGCTTTGCGCGCGTATTATTGTAAAGAAAAATTAAAAATAATTTATTAATTCCATAATTGCCTAATCTTGGCTTAAGTCTTGGAGTAAAGTTGTTCTGACGCTAATCCTAGTTTATTAATAAGACTGTTACAGTCTTATTAATACGACAACATATATATCCGCAAAATTCGGATTGTCGAGTATTTTGTTAATTTCTAATGCTTCTGACAGTATTAGAAATTATAATAATAAAGATTAAAATAAAAAATTATAAAATAAAAGACAGAAAAGTCACTGTCACCGAATAACAGTCATGTTGAGTATCTACTATGTAGTTTGTATACCATGTGTAAATACTTCTTGCAGTTAGATATATTTCTTATCGGTATAAACAGTTTGTTTAAACGACAATGATTATTAAAGTATCCGTCTATTATGAGAGAATTGTGTTCTTCGAATTTACGCGAGCGAAGCCGCGGGCATAAGCTCGTAGATTTATATTGTATTTCCAACTTTAATTGAGATTTATATATATAACCCAAATATATTTTCACATTTGTTTGGTGTTCTTTAGAGTACTTACTAGTATCTGATTTTGTAATTTTATTATAGTGGGTTAAAATTATTAGAGATTATTTCATTGAAGATTGCCAACCAACACAAACGCTTGCCCTTGCAAAGGGTAGAAGTTTGTACGGCACAAATTTCCCTCTTGGAAGTAAGAACGCATGCGCTATGATAATTGAGTGCGCTGTGCGTATATCTGTCAGTACTGACACATCATACAATATAATGTCATATTGTGCACGGTGATTACATTATTCGCATATATAAACTAATAATTATATAAGTACTACGCTTAAACGACTGAAACAGTTTTCTCTACTAATATTATAAACGCGAAAGTGTTTATAGATATTATTTATTAGATATTATATTGGACATGTATTGGAACATGGCTTTGACATTTGACTGTATGCAAGGCGATGTTATTATGAAGATAATACAAGGTATATAGTGTCATGAATACCTACTGACCGAGCTACTTTGTACCCAATAGTTTCTGAAGTCTTTATCAGGAGTGTCTTCCCACAACTTGAGACTAAAAGTAGATTTGTGTTACCCCGAATTTAACGCGCGCGAAGCCGCGGGCAAAAGCTAGTTGTCAAATAAAAGTGTTTAATAAAAAGTTTTTATTCGACCTGGTCATTTTATTCATTCTTTTTACTTTTAATATCAGTGGGTTGCCATAACGTATACCTTAATCTCAGGGTAAGAATAGTATTGTTCCTCCGAACTTACTTCGTATTTATTAATACCGTTATTAACACGTAGCTATTCCATAACTAATCTAGAATTAACTACCCCCGGTGTTACTTTGGAGTAAGAGAAGAATAAGCATATTTTATTAATAAGACCGTAAATGTTAAGTAAGGTTTACCACAATACATCAGTAAAACCGCATTTAAATCCGATAAACCGTTTCTGAAATTAGCGTGCACAATCCCACAAACAGACTCACGGACAAAATAATATTTTGTCCGTTTACAAAAATGATATTTTTGGGCTCTTTTTTTTATAAAGACCCCTTGAAATAGTTTTTCTCCTAAATGTCTTCCGTGTACAGACATGGATCACCTAGAGATGTATTATATTATTATATAGGATATAATTATACTGTTAATAAAAAGCAAATTATAATTATTATTCTAAATATGTTTCCTGTTTATAAACCGAACCGCTGCACAGCAGCACTTTCAACTACGAGAAGGGTTAAGCCATAGACCACCACGCTAGCCAAGGGTTAACAACGGGTGTTTTAAGTGTTTCTGGTTTTATCGCGATGTTAGCTTTTATCGTTTAGCAAGCAATAGATAATGAAAGCGATAAATAAACATACGCACATAACTTCGAAAATAGTAGTGCAAACCAAGGCCTCAAACCAGAGACCCTCTGCATAACAGTCTGTTAGTCCCTCTAATAGCCCATGGCAGCCTTATAATTACATCAGCAACTCAGCCTAAAGATGTCCATTGATGGATATACGGCTACCGTAAGGCAATCCACATAGATCCTAGGACGCTGCATCCAACCGCTTAACGAGATCCCAACAAGACAGGTAGCGTACAGTAGAGTCTTGCTGAATCGAGCATGAACAGGCCGGCTCGACTGGGGAAGTACTTCGCTCTCACACAAAATCAACGTAAAGTAACAGTACTTAAACTGTTGCGTTCCGTTCGGTGAGTGAGAGTGCCGGAGGCCCTATACCCTATTCTTCACTTGTGACTCCTGTGATGTTGCTTGTGTCCATGGGTGTGGGTAATTGCTTACCATCAGGCGATCTGTCTGCTCGTTTGCCACCTAATACTATCAAAAAAGAGATCGTCGCCTATACATTATTATTTTGCTGCTATATAAAATATACATACCTACATAAAATCACGGTCAAATGAACCGATTGATTTGTGGTGATATCTATCGTGAATAAATAATTAAGCATAATTATACATTCATAAGCTAATGTATTATTTATCAAATGAACAGCATACATATTAATGAGTTTTGGCTAGTTTTAATATAGCACATCGTATTAATTAATCTTGTATGAGACATGTTTAAGAATATAATTATATTGGATGGATTGACAGGTGTTTGTTTTATGTATGGATGGAAGTGGGTATAATATTATTATGTAGTACTTAAAAGATTAGATTAGAATAATATGCTGATGTTAAAAATATTTTATCAGGGGGCCAATTCTGCTATTTTTATATGACACTGATATCATATTTTGAATGGATTTAAAAGCGGTATTCTGATAACCTAATGTCATTATCGTATAATTCAAAATAAACAGTTCGTCGTTGACACATACGATCTTGTTACAATTTCATTCAAATATCATATAATTTAGAAGAATACTCTTTTTGTGACGTAAGTATGGCACTGACATGATATCGCGACTATATTTATTTAGCGCAATTGGGCCCCAGATGTTTATGAAAGCAGCTGCATATGCAACGTACATATGAATAAAAGGTTACTTAACATGACTGGCTACGGTCTTAAGTTCGGGCTTTGAAGAAGTAAACTTTTCGAAATATAAAGCCTTAGCCTGTACAAAACATGTCACCAAATTGAAAACATATTATTAGTTTTCAATTTGTTGTAATAAAATATATATATATATATATATATATATATATATATATATATATATATATATATATATATATATAATAAAACGTTAAAGAACTAATACGTTTGAATCATTACTTTCACGTTTTATTGTGCGAGATTAATATTGGCCAGGCAGTTATTTTAGTCATTTATGCACTACATAGATGGGCTGAAGCACTAGAGCAGCCCAGTTTTCGATGACTGTGTTCAATTTCGTAGAAAACATGAACGGTGTTCGATGGATTACGTTGAGGATTAAGCGTCGGAACATATCTGACGGAAGATGCGTCGAGCGTATCATCGGTCGCGTCTATTCCGTCAGATGGGTCGGTAGATATCTGACGGAAAATACGTCGAGCGTATCTGCATCGGTTGCGTCTATTCTACATGCTACATGTGCTACATTACGCGTTTAGTTAGTTTCTGCTTTCGACAACTACAGTGCGGTTGCTTTGTATGACATTTAATTTTAAAACGTCGCTCAACGCGTCAGTCAAAATACACGTGGTGCGTGGTGCGCGCGACGTCGACCGACGATACGTTGACGGAAACGGAACAGACGCTGTACGCTCGACTCACTAACGCATCATCTATATCGATTTATCATATATTTGGCTGTTTTGGCGTTACGCGACAGACGATACGCGACGCATCTTCCGTCAGATATGTGCCGACCCTTAAGAGCATACAGTGCCTGTGTTTGATTTTTGTTGAGTACAAAAAGGCCTTGCACTCTCCATCGAAAATTGGAAAGCTTGTGTGATAACGCGTTACTGTCGACGTACTGTTTTATTCTGTTTTAGGTTTTGTTACTTGTATTATAACAACATAATGGTGGGCTCCATAAAGAAACAGGGTTAAATATAATTTATAACACAACAATATTTTCAGTGTTATCGTCATAATTAGAAGTCAGAACAGACAGCTTAAAACAGATTCATTTTCTAAACAACTCTACGGAGCTTGTGCGTGTAAGGATCAATTGTAGCAGGCATTTTCTCCAATGTCAGTGTTTAATACAAGATATGTATCAGAAATGCATTCACATAAGACATTACATGACTCACAATTGGGTAAAAGAACTTTGATAAAATGAAGAAGACAAAAATGGCAAAGAGTGAAACGAAAAAATAGCGTTTACCTAAGCTCTCATCGATCGTAGCGTAACAAAGGCGGTATTACGGTGCAATCTACCAGAGATGAACTATGGCACCGAGACGTCAACAAATACCATAAGATGAGTCCACAGATTAAAAGTAGCAATGGAGAAAGCCAACGCTTGTAGTTTCTATCAAATACAAACTTTGAAATAAAGTTATCTGGCAAAGAACCGGAGTTGCCGACATAGCTCGAAAGTAAACAAGCTTAAGTGGCAATTTAAAGGCTAACCATATCTCTCGATCTTTTGCTGTAAACGTAAGTACTAGGATGGAAACTCTGTCTGGTCTGTGGGTTCTTTGTGTCCGTTAACTAAAATGTTTGTAAAAATCTTCCGCGGTACTGAATTCATTCCTAGTGCATGAAGGATTTTTTTAAAGAAATAACTAGTAACTAAAATATAATCTCACTCGATTAGATTCAAAGGCCGGCAAAACAATTCAGAAACGTAGCTTTTGCATCTGTGTGAATTTTATTTTACATATTATATTAAATCTACGATATAAGCTGTATTTCTTTGCTAATAATTGCCTGAATTAGGCCGTCCGTATTATCCAATCTATAGTTAGGTAAATCTTAAAAGTCAATTTAAAAACTAAGTCAATCTTAATAACCACGTAAGCTTAATTTTCCTCAGTGTTTTGATTGCAACTCATTATCGACCTAGCGTTATTCCTGTTGCATCCAGGGCTTTCGTCTTGGAGGCCGGCGTCTGCTTACTAGTCTTACCTGGATATGTGGCAGTATATATACATACACATACATAGACTCACGCCTGTTTTCCCCGAAGGGGTAGACAGAGGCATATTAAACGCCCACTTTTCGCCAGTGGTTTGATCCCACGTAATAGGTGGCGAGCCTATTGCCGATTATCGGGATATTTTGTTTGCCAGAGCCTCGTCCGTTGATCGGCAGGTGCACCACTTGCAGGTGAGGTTAGTTTGGGACCCTAAGTTCTTGGTGAGAACCCTATGCACCCTGTATATATGATTGAAATTATTCTATTAATTTATAAACATTTTCCTTGCACTTGCGACTATTTATAATCTATAACTAACAAAAGATAGTAGGACATATCTTTGATTGCCTTCGGATAAAAACACCACAGCAAATATAGTAAATTGCTGAGTAGCAATCAATCGTGTCATCTGTTAGAGCTTATCCGTTCCGAACGATAGATGAGGTGCTATTGTTGGAGCCATCGTCCATACTATGATCAACTTTTATAATTTCAAATAAATATTTGATATTATTTATATTTTTTATTTAATCTTTCCAAAATTAATACGTTAGTATCACGTTTACAGTTAATTATTTATGAAATAGAATTTCAAGATTTTGACGGGCTGTTTATTTTTAAGGCATTCCTAACATAAAAGCTAAATTGCTTTTAGCGATAAGGCCGCCCATTGTGCATTTAAATTGTAAGCACTATCTATCTCTCTTGTCTCTGTAAAATTACTGTGTATGGTGTACAATAAAGCATTATCTAATCTAATCTAAAAGCTTCAAAATTGTCAAAACCAACATTTACGTGACGGGACTAAATCAATAGTTATTTTAATAATAAAAATGTAAGTACATTCACTGGATGATTGTAACGGCTAGTAATTTGTATCGACATTGTAGGTAGCACTTATAGGCATTAGATCCTTGTCTCAGGACGAGAATAACGCCGTGTTGGAGGTTTCAGGGCTGTCTATAAACTCTGATACAAGAGTTACCCACACACTCACACTCCTTTCACACTCGTTTAACGTCACACATTTTTAACATTCATGTATTTTAAATAAGACAGATTCGGCACTAGATATAAATCCTACATTGCAGGGAACTTTACGTAACATTCAAGCATCGGTCAAAAGGAACACCCGAATTCGAAATAACAAAATGTAAATCACACAATGTGTTTTCTCGTATAGAATCCCAACCCAAAAACACTCGGTGCAGTCTTAATCGGCGGGACTCACGCTAAAAACACTAGCCTTTTCATCTAATCTGCATGGCTCCGTCAGGAGCGATTTTACCTCAACAACGCAAAGAGTAGTATTCAAACTAACACCCTTCATCTGTGTCACCAATGGCCTAACTACTATAGGCAGCTGGCACTAAAACATTAGATATAAAGAAATAAGAATTTTGCTTCTTTTTAACTACATTTTTAAAATGTATAATAACATTTCATATCACTTATTTGAGAATAATTATCACATCCCTACATAAAACCTCCGCTAATATATCTTTATCTTTCTAACAGGCTCTTAACGTGCCTGACCACTCATGCTCGGAACTTAATAGAACCACTCTTTCATTGATTACTGTTTTAATAGTGTCCACTTCCCTAAAATGCGCACTTTATATTAATTTTGTGTTAAAGCACTTACACTTCAATTTCCACTTTAATACGAAGCGTAGCTTTATGCTGTTAAATTGCATCCTAGTTAAAACGTGAATTAGTTTTCACAAAGCAGTGTTTTGCTCTGTATAACTGATTCAGTATTTGTGTATTTTGTGAACGAATAACATATTTGATTCGTGACATAAGCAAGAATTATGCCACCAGTAAACGTTAATAACTTATGATATAAGTTCTTATATAATTTAAATTTATTACTATCTATCCTAATGTTTATAATTATGAATCTTGTGCACATTTTATAATTAGAGTTAAATTGTTTACCAATGTTTATGTTACTCTGTAAATGTGCCTTAAAGAAATAAATAAGTTCACACAGAAAAAAAAATATCATGCCGGTGGACGGAAGTAGGTAACGCAATGTTACTGAAGATCGTGCAATACAAAATGATCAGTACTCATATTAAAATACCCATTCTTATTTCGTGATCGAGGCTGTTATCGTATATGTATAAGGCATAATTTTAGATGTCAATAAGAGTATTTTAAGCATTTCATTTGTGGTATCAAAAATACACAGCCATAACCTCCAAATTCCTTCAGGCCAGTAGATTATAATTCGGTTGTCTTATTTCTGAGAAGACTTTGTGTTAGTTCAATGCTTCTTTCATGACATAAACTTGAGATAACAATAAAAATAAGGTTCAGCGAAATTGAGAACATCGTTGGTTCAAAACAGAGGTATTAATACTTACATTTGTTAGTTAAAGCGATTAAGTCTCAATAAATAAACTTGTAACAAATAAACACAAGTCTAGGAAGGCACCGATTAAAAAGATGATTCTATACTTACTGCTACCAGTATCAGGCTGGTGATAAAACCAAACGCACACACTAGACCGATGATATAAATCTGCTTCACATTTTGAAACTCGCAATGCAGGAACTTTGACATAGTTGATATCAAAAATGTCTGGAAATTAATGTGCATGTTAATAAATCAATAATTTAAAACTAAAAAGCACGATTTCTGTCATATCCTGCTTCTCCGGGGATTCGATTCCTACCCTTCGAGTTCCATCATCAAATTAACTGAGTCGGTCCATATTATTGTATTGTCATGTAACACTACATGATTATAATAAAATTTCGCGATGTTACAAAAACTAGAAGTGAGCGCAATGCGGCTCAAAGATAGTTAGGCGTAGGTTTGACCTAATAAAAAGGTGTTAAAAATAAGTATCTCGAATTGTCCCGACCTATCACTTAGTGGATTGAGTGCAAATCTATTTCCGATATTTTTGCCACATGATTTGAAAGCTTTAGAAGATGGGTCGAGCCATTTTTAATACGTGGATTTGTTACAAGCGACCATGACATCAGAGATAGACAGCTAGTCCAAGATGGAATTGTGTTTTATTTTTAATATTTCAAACGGAACATAATGGGTTGTGAAACCGGGTTGTGAAACGTATCCTACGTTGCCGTTTTGAAATTGCGCTATTGCTTAAAACATTTCAGTGATGTCAGCTAAAAATTATTTAAGTGTACGTGTAATTTTGTATTAGTAACAATAATTATGTTAAGGTATTTGTATAATTTAGGTATCGTACACATTAAGCAATTCAGCTGGGGCTTAATTTTCTTTTATCCGATATTTTATACATTGCCTTGATATTTTATAGAATACCAAATTAGGTACGACGATTGCAAATAACATACTATGTATTTATAAAAAAATCTCACCTCCAAAGCTATTAGCGTGATCGTCAGATTTCCATAAACATACAACACGAAGTATTTTTTAGCGTGCAAGAATTCTGTTGTAAGCGGTAAGACTGCATAGAAAAGGCTATGTGTACTTATAGGATACGAGTCATCTATAACAACGCACTTGATCATCCCTAAATACAATATTCTCACTATCCATGATCTCATAAAAGCAAAAAACGTAAATGTCATCATAAATATAACAGATGCGGTATCCATCATCGTGTACGGGGATATAGTTCCGAAATCATATATTCCCAGAAATCCAATGCCGTACGTGTAAGTAACGTGTTGCATTGATGAACCCTGGAACAAAAATATTATTATTGCGGAGTGCTTATTTGGATAAGTCCTGCCGGATTAACGGATTTAATCATTTATTTATTTCATATAGTGGTTTGGCAGCTGGACATGAAAAGCTCAGTGGGTTGGCTTAGTGGTTTGCATTGGAAATGCCTATATACCGTAGTTGACTACGACGGGCTAATGATGATGAAGATGATAAAGTGATCCTTTTAGTTATAACTCAAATAAAATAGGAGTTAGATTAGATGAAACCAATAAGTCACGCTGTTCGAAGCGGTAGACACCGTTTCTCTTATAATATGTTTATGATATCGTTATTTCAAGTACCTAGTGGGCTACAACTTGAAATAATATATTAACAATTTCTGAAACCACTAATTGTAAGTATATAACTAAGTAAGTAACTATTTGACTGCCTCTGTGGTCCAGTAGATGGTGTATGCGACTGCTGATCGGAGGTCCCGACGTTCGATTCCCGGGTCAGGCAAAAAGTGTTACTGGGTTTTTCCGAATTCTCAGTAGCAGCCCGTAGTCTGGTTATGTGCCCGGTAACGACAATAGGCTCGCTCCCTGTTACGCGGGACCTAAAAATTCATGGCGAAATGTGAGTGTAATATTACACCTCTGCCTACACCTTCGGGGATACAGGCGTGAGTCTATAAATAAAGTAACTATTTGGCTATTTTTTCAGATTATTCCCATAACACTACTTTTTACAACTAGACGTTAATATAATGTAATTCTTTTGACATTCATGAGTGTTACTCTATAATCGTAAGGAATGAATGACAGAATTTCACAAGTGAAATGGTCTAACAGTCGGTGGACTTTGGGTAGTCAGACCAATCGCAAATCACTGATTTAGGATAATTTAAGTTAGTGCGAAGAAAAAAATCGCATTTAAATCTATCTTTGTATTTCAAAAGCAACAAGACCATCTGTATGTATGCATTGAATAGTTATTTACCTCTCTGTACAAAGTAAATAACGCCGTGAGAAAATCTGCACATTTCTTTGCACTTTCTTGTGAGAGCCGGCTTATTCATGTTGGAAATAGACGAGCTTACTGAACGTCCCACGAATGATCCACGTACTGTGTTTTCAATGTGTTATGTATTTATGAGATGTTGGATTATAAGAAATGTCGAAAATAAACATTCTCGAATAATCTAACCAAAATTTAAAAAGTTTGCCTATCCAAAACATCAGTAAACGAATAATAAATCTTACCGACAGTTATATACAAAACTACACCAGAGATAAATAAAATATAATATTAATTATTAAACCTCGATATGGTTCATTGTAATAAAAACAGTTTAGTAATTAATATGTAAGAAGATATTGATGAGTTGCGATTTTAACGTGAACTGACTAGGAAGGAATGCAACCTCGATCGCCGAGATCTCGGCCTTTTTTAGCGAAATTAATCTCGCTAAAAAAATGGGCGAGGTCTCGCGATATTTACGAGATTGCACTCGAGCATAAAAACGTCTTATTCGAAGCGCGAACTGACACTGACGGTGTTGCAATCTGTCGGTATCCGCATTAATGAAAAATTAAATGAATTTATTACGAGTCCGGGGGGTCAAAAGGCAAACTTTTGCAGTTCGTGGATGTTTGCCTGAGAACTGCGGTTTCAATTAGCGTCGAATCCGAAAGGGCCTTTTCAGCGGCTGGTTATCTAGCCAACAGAAAAGGAAGCCGTTTAGCAGACGATTCTCTGGACATTTTGTGCTTCTGAAGGAGCTACTTTGAAAATAATTCGTAATAATGGCTTGTGATTTGAATTGAACCAATTTTCCTTTGATTGGTACCTATATTTTGTTAATTAGGATCTATAATTTCTAATAGTCTGTGTTATTGGTTTTGTTAATTAATCTGTTATATCTAAAAGGTCTACTGAGTAGATATAGTTTTATTTACCTAATTGATAATAATATCTCAGTATAGTAACATAGATGATAAGTAAGTTAATTTGTTTTTGACCTCTCGTTGTTTTGTTTATTATAAAAAAAAAATGTTTTATTACTAAAGGATTTTTGTTTGATATGAGAAGCGAAGACTGGTTGTTTCTTTAATTTCTTATGTGACAGATACAGCCGTAAAAGTTTACTTCATAAAAGTTTATTAAAAAAATATAGACAGATAGGTACGTCAAACAATGTTTGAAGCATAAAAGTCTATTAAAAAAATCGTGAAAAATAATGTTTATCTTATAATACTTAAAACGATTATTATTGTTGTCCTAATTTATTCAAACATTGCGATTATTTCCAAAAAATACATACAAAACTGCCAATCTCGCGAGATCTTTAAATTGGCGAGATCTCGCGAGATTGGCTTCATAAACTCGCGAGATCTCGCTTGAGCCCAAATCTCGCGAGATTTGGGCTCAAGCGAGATTTCCCTAGAACTGACTCACCGCGCCTCGGAATCGATGCAGCTGCAATATTGATGTGTCAGCAATATCACAATACTTTGTGCAATGCGAAACACCGTACAACTACTTCATCTAAATATATTCTTTTCCTAAAATTATTGTAAGGATTGTTTCCTCAAAAGCACAGTCTAAAAGTAAAATAAGTGTAAGCACTTTTGTGCATGACTGTTAAGTAAAATAAAATGTTAGTAAAATTACCGAACCAACGATGCCATAAAGAGTCCTTCACTGTTTCACATCATGGTGTATATCGACGAAGGCAGATAAGACATTCGTCGATTGAGGCTATAGGCCCAAACAGCCAATTCAAAAAACGTCGTTGTGTGATTGACACCGTGGTGTATTCTACTCGTGGAGTCGAACGACGAAGTACCCCTACTTGACATTGAAAAAGTCAAATAATGTTACCGATTAATTATTAACAAACGTAGAGTTATATGAGAAACTATCTGAGATCTTATGTGCAATACTGGATATTAATGAGATTGACTGATGATCTTTAGCCCTCGTAAATAATTATATAGTAGATACTTTGGCTGAAAATAAATTCCCTCAAAACGTCATTTGCACGCACTGCACTACTCTTATTAATCACTTCTCGCACCAGGGGCTATTCACCCGTATAGGCCAAACTGATTGCAGCCAATTTAATAACAACACTCGTTATACATTGATCATTTCTTTTTATTATGTATCTAAAATCAACCTTTGTTCCAAATTTATCCTTAAAACTGCCTTTACTTTGTCACAATGTAGTACAATTCGAATGCAAGGGAACCAATGGGAACAGTCTATTAATAGTTAAATTTGCCGTAGAACCAGATGACGAAAACGAGTTAGTTTTGATTGCCTTTAAATATCTCTAAAAGAGCTTCCTTTAACCTTTAAAAGGTTACCTATTCGCAGCACTAAAAGTTGAAACATGGTTGAAACACAACAGATATCAGCTTGTGCGTCATAATTAAAACCCTTTAACGGTGCACTTCTGCCTCTGTTTTGCTGCGGTAGTGTAAATGACTGCGGATGCGGAGGTATCCGGTTCGATTTCCGGGTCGAACAAAAAGTGATAATGGATTTTTCTGTTAAGAATTATCGTTATAACACAAAGACAGACAAAGCGCAGTCACAACATATACATGTTTGTGAACCCAGGGAAGCATTAAGAAAGAATTATCTGAAATTCAAGGTTAAATTCAAATAAAATGTGAAAGCTTAGCTGCGGGAACCGTCTCGTCCAATATATGTTCTGAGTCAGGGAGGTGCTTACACGTTCGTGCCCTGGACGCACGTTGGTCTTGCGCCCCATTTGCCCAATTTTTCTCTCCGGTCGTGTTAGATGTGCTGTCCTATCAAACCAATGGAGTGAGGGAATATAGTGCACTTGTAATAGCGCATAATAATATGAGACTAGCTAGTTGCATATTATGAAACCGGCCGCTGTGAGGTCATTATAACTATGTATGTGGATTCTATAACTAAAAGCACTTTGAAGATAATTTAAATGTTTGGCTAGAAACGTTATGTTGTCAGAAATATATCTCAATCAATATCAAAACTATCGAAGGGACGTCACTAGACTATTCAGAGAAAGTAAGTTGCCAAAATCTTGCTTGACGAAGTCACCGAACAATGTAACCTGTGCAACTAAGAGCATTTAGATTGGCAAGGCGAGCATATCACCAAAAAGGCAGCATTTGTCAGCAATGCGTTCTCAAAAAACGTATGAAGCCACAGGCGCGTGATCGACACAGGTTCGTTTCACGTGCACAGTTTAACTTCTAGTGCAGTCTGCCTCTGCATGTGCTTAACCTATCGATAACTCATTGAAAATTGGGATGAGCAGCCAAAAAGAAACATCGTTACCGCTGCCTGCCGTAATGAAGAAACGAGACAAGACTTGAAGCAAACTAAAGAGGACAAAAAGGAATATTTAGTTGCCCTGCACTCTCATTTTTCTACCGTAATGCTGTAATACAGATTACTACTGACTCGCTGTTTTTAAGTAGAATAATACCTACTTGGAAAAATCCAGTCTATTTTGTGCTGGCATTCAAATAGACTGGATTTTTTTATTTGATTAAGTCACAAAATGCCGCTAGCACAGCTACTTATAAAGTTTGAAACGATTTTAAATAGGTACATATTCCACGTAACTGACTATCATTATCATATGGTTTGTACCTCATATCATTTGCAAACAAATATACGTATTGATTTACGCAATTTTGATTTGAAATGATTCCTGCTTATAAAAACTTGTTGTTAAAATAGGAGCTTTATTTTATGTTTCTCGCTTATGATTAAAACGCCAGTAGAGCTTATTGCTTATAGTATTATTAGGAATACTTGATCTAGAAAGTAAGTTTTTATCAGTGGGTGTCGTATTATGATCATTAAATTGACAGGAAATTTCAAACGAAGACGCCTTTCATTAAAAATATTCTTTGCCCTTCGAGAACAATTTTACCTCACTTGGCGATAAACAGGATATTATTTATTAAGTCCTAAACAGTATTTTTTGCACGATGCTAAGCAGTTTCAGCTTATGACTCCAAACCATCGCTAAGACCAAAAGAAAGCCAGTAACTCTATGCTTGTATTGGTCAAAGGGTTTGATATAGGTACTGCCAATGTGAAACGCGAACAGGTTCCCTCGAAATTTAATCCAAGGACACATCACAACGTTATTTGGCTACCAAATTCTGAAAAGATATTCCTCAATGGTTCTATTCCGTTTGAGTATTTGCATTATGCGGAAAGCCAAATTCTGGACGGTGCTGCTGTAATCTTAGTTTGTAGATAAAATTCTGTGAGTAAACGCTACCGACAAATGCTTTCATTGGAATCGTTGGGTACTTGACTAGGTAAGCTTCACTACACAATTCTATAAATCGTCAAAGGCACAGTTTATACGTTTCATATTGGCAAACAAATAATATATCTTCATATATCTGTAAATATGGTGCCAGTAATTGCATATGAAGCAACTAATCTTATACTGTGTTATTGGATACTTCTCAACCATCTTCGTGCTAATAAATGAGATCAGAGTATATTTTGCCGCACAAAGTAATAACAGGAAACGTCGCAATCGTTATATTTAGCATTCACCTGGGACTTACACAAGTATATTTTCTAAGACGATTTAAATTATACGCAATTAATGAAGCGGTATATTACTTCGCATCTCATTTTGCTTATAAAAGCCGATAAGCGCCCACTCTATCAGTCGATTGAATACAACATCATTATGTAATCGGCAAGTAAATCAAATTTCTGCTCAGATTCCAGTTTGATATTAAAGGCATACGCAATTCAGTTTCTTAGTAAATATCAAGGTTTCTTGTATAACAGTACTATTTTAGTAGCAGTACTTACCCAAGAGCTCGCCGCGGTTACACTGAGTACATCAGAAAATGCAACGGCCAAGTCGTTTTTTGAATGGAGTATCAGTAATGTAAATGTAACTATAGTCGTGAGCTCTCTGAACATAACTGATATTCTAAAAATCTGAAACGATACAAATATAAATTGTCAAGATACACAGCTAATGAATTTAAGAAAAGTTTTTAACCTTCGTTTGGTATCTTAAATAAATTAGTATATTGGAAAATATCGTGGTACATTTAATGAAAGTTGAGATATCTTTAAAATATAAAGCCACCAATAATTTTTCGTAGCGATATCAGTCTCAAACATCTGATGTATCAAACACTGGCATAGCACACCTTTCAACAGATTCGATTAAATGCCATGTGAAATATAGCCGGGGTAACACCCGACTAACGTGAAACCGTGGTGGACGAATTGCAAGGTTCAACGTAAATGGAGAAATTCTAACCTTTTTGTTAAAAACAAACATTGGAGGCATAGAGACTGTCTAGTGTTAGTTTACCAGCAAATGGCAACCGCTAACCATAGAGTTACTATGTGGCAGACATCTCAAAGGCTTTACCCTCGCGCCAATTAGTGCTGCTAGGCAAACACGCGATTCATGTGGCACAATAAAAACTGTCTGAGGTGATTTATTTCGACATAAATTCAATTTTAAACTTCGTATGTACTTGTTTGAAATATAGGTAAGTTTGACATTAGTAAATTATGTCGTTGCTGGAATCTCAATGCTCACGGCAGTAAAGCCAGCGAGAGATGACTCTGTACCGACCTACATAAATATGTCATGAAAAAGATCGATAGAAATGAAAAAAAAAATACAAAACTAGGTATTTGCCAAATGAATTCGATCAAAGCAAGAAGTTTAATCGTACTTTTTTGTGTAAATGCTTTCATCAATAATCCAACAATTTGTCTTTTGAATGAAATTCATGAATCATTGATATTTTGTTTATATTATTGTCTGACCAGAAGCTTTTCTGACCATACTACACTGTGGTAGATAATTCTGAGTGGCTAGTTATTGCACAGGCTTCATACATATGCCAATTCATGGAATCTGTAAATTGACTTATGATAGACGTGTCCAATGTGCATACGGTTAGTCAAACTTTTGAAGACAGGTAACTGGCTAAGTGGCAAGTTTGTGACCCAATCAAATGATTCCGAGAAATTGTTACCTGCTGTTGAAAGCTACAGTTTGCTTAAGTCGAGTGGCTTTGTAAATACCTGGAACATATATTATGTTGGTGTCCTTATAGACAAAACTTCAGTATCTATAGTATTTGTTATAATAAAGATTATTTTTATTCGTTTGTGTTTAGGTATCTATCTATTAAATTAAGGTAGTAAAGAAGAAAGATTTTAAAACTACTGTGTAATATTGGAAGTTATGTTATTAGTTATTTTAATAGACTTAAATTAAATCACTTTACCTTTATAACAGTATCTGCAGTCACTGAAGATAGAAGAAACGTAAGAATCCATACAACAGCAGTCAAAAACAATCTTGACGTCATCGTAGTGCTTTTACCACTGTGCGTGAAAAAGCTCCTGTAAAAAAAACAGTACATAGATAAAATAACACTAGCAACGTCTAGCCACGCAATAACATCGCACCATACTTCGTAAAGTTCGATCCCCAAGACGCATAAGTTTTATAAACTTTCCTGTCAAGAAATTCTTGTTCCCTTATAAATTCAGTTACTAGAAGCGAAAAATGCCGTTGCATTGGCGTCTTTAAGATACCGCCGTTGAAGAACCGTAAAATCAAAACAGTGCCTTTATGGCGGGTATTGCCACAACTACAAGCTTAGAGTAACAGACGTGGAATATAAACGAAACTGCCAAATCACACACAATTTAGATTATAATTATTTCCTCTTTTAGGAAAATAGTATGTGAAGCTTTTGCTAAGGGCTCAACATTATGCAGTAGTCCAATATTTTAACGAAATCATACGTGGTAAGCCCAGTTCCACAGAATGTGAAAGATTTTTTAAATGCCTTCTCTTACATACGCAACATTGAGCTTGACCAATCAATCTATCAATTCGTAATATTAATCTACTTTGTCACTGTGGTTTATAGATATGATGCCGGTCACAAGGAATAACACCACTCTGAGCCTCGGCGAGCGTAAATCCGTTAGTCCGGCTGTCATGCAGATCTTTGGCAGGCGCTTGCGCTGTGGGGAGTCACTGCCTATTGGCAAATCTTTGTTCTAACAGAATGAAATCCGTTTAGCTTATCCGTCTAACAAATCTCGTTACACCGGAAACTGAACATAGAAGTGCAAGTTGAAAGTCTTGGATCGCAAGCAAGGTAACGCTAGGACGCTGATGATTGGGATAATTTTAAAAATGAATCCTTTAGGTTGCCAATATAACAAACATTGGAAACAGTATGATATACCATATAATTGAATGAATAATAATGGACGCGGTGTAGTGGACTCATAACTTTTTGTCAACCACGCGCCAAGAACAATTATAGAAAACATATTGAAGTATATAAATATTTTTATTTCTATAAACAATTTAAGCTGTGGCAGCCCTCAGTAATAAGAACTACGTGAAAGATAATAATGTTGATATAAATAATACATGATGTAATTTCAGATAATACATATACCCCATGAAAGGCAAATAGCCATGTACAACTGAGTCGGTAGGACGAACGAACTTGCGGCACACAAATCTGAGTAGTTACAAAACTGCAACCTCCTTTGTTCTGTTCAGCGATAGCGAGCTAAGTGCCCGTCAGCATTCTGCTCCTGCCAACTTTGTATAAATTATACTTAAAAAAGCAGCAACGTCAGTGTGCTATATATAGTAACTGATGTTACGATTATATGGGTCGATGACAGTGGATTGTTGTGAAAAAAAATAAAAACAAATCCTGTAAAAAAATAGAATCCCCATATTCTTAGCTTTGAATTTAGTATGTTCTATGACAACAAACGCACTATGACTGAGTCCTACGTCGAGGCAGATTTTTACATTCTACCGGAGGATACAAATTAAACTCAGTAGCAAACGAACAATTTATGGATTTCACAAAGCGTTGTCTCGTGTTGGTATATAACCAAGAACACTTCATTGTTAAACGGCGAGGCAGCTGGCTTAAACCTCTACGCCATTCGTGCAGTCTAATTGCCATTATTTATCTCAGACATAATGGAACAAATAATAACTCTCCTATCAAGTGCCCTACCCTGTCCTCTTCTTTAGTCGGTAGCTGAATCAAATGTGGAAACTTCCCACCAACAAGATCATTATACAAGGATATGTACCAATCACCATTAGCCATTCAAACGACAAGGTAGTAAAGCCTCAATTTTATTCTTAGAACTTGCATGTGGGACGTAACTGCACGGGGGATGAAATGTTTGAGATGACCTCGTCGTTACGCGTGGACAAATTTGTGGATCCAACCTCACATAAGACAAAAAATACGAGATGTGCAAATAGTGATAGCTTAGTCACTTAGTGAAGAGACTAACAGAGTTTGCCACAGAGGTTCTCCCGCGGCTTAAGCTTAGAACCAAATTGAATTCGTAACAAATTGCTAATCAGGAATGGCTTGCGAAACTGTGAAGAAAAACATCATGAGGAAAGCGAGGGTGTCTGAGAGTCTGGCATGATGTTCTCGAAAGAAATGATTTAAAGTCTCGACTGCACAGTTGGCTTAGTGGTTTAAGCGGCCGCCTCGCCGCTTGACACTGCGCCAAGTGTTGTGGGTTCGATTCCCGAACGAGATAACACTGTGTGTGATCAATAAATTGTTGTTTCGAGTCTGGGTGTTCATTGTGTCCGTTGGTTGTATCTTTGTAAAGTCCCCCGCGACACGGGATTAATTCCTAGTGCGGGAGTTGTCTTTAAAAAAAAAAGTCTCCCAAGTCCAACCTACACTTGGCCAGTTTGGTGAACTACGGCCTACATCTCTCATAGTGAAAAAAAGGCCTGTGTCACGCAGAGGGATAATTTGTATATACATATTTGTGATGTTACTTGTAATGATGCTAATAGTCGTCCCGAGAAGGAATACTCTTTTTGCTGCAATAAACTATAGAATTAATTCGCTATAATAATAATATTAAGTAAATGATTTCTATTGGCATTAATTGTATTCTATAATATAGGATTAAATTGACGACCGGTTGGCGCCACGGGAGTGTAAGCGACTGCTACGCCGAAGGCCGCGGGTTCGATTCCCGCTCAAGTCAAACATTTGTGTGCGTGAACATGGATGTTTGTCTTGGTCTGGGTGTTTCTATGTATAATATGTATGTATTAACAAAAAAAACCGGTCAAGTGCGAGTCGGACTCGCGCACCGAGGGTTCCGTACAAACCTGTAGGTATATATAATAATTAAAAAAAAAAATGTGATTTAACGAGGTTTTCGAACTTTTCTTATGTGCTATAAGACGTTGCTTTATGCAAAATTTCAAGATTTTAGATCGACTGGAATAATCCTTTAGCTTTGACTTGAGCATTTGATATGAATTTCAATTTTATACCTCTATCTCCTGTTCATGAGGAAAGGGACACCTAGTAACTTTAAAATTATTCTATACAAAAAATTTACGGTTTTTGCAATTTTCCTTTATCTGTACTATAAGACGTTGCTTCATACCAAATGTCAAGATACTGATTTCACGGGAAGTACCCTGTAGGTTTTGATTCCCTTGCGAGTAGTTGCGAGTTTGAAAATATAGTAAAATTGCTGTATCTTTTGATTGGGTTGAGATAGAAGTTTGATTTTGTTACAGCTTAAAAGTATTATAGACCCAAGTATTTGATATGAATTTCAATTAAATAACTAAACGCGTTTATGAGGAAAGGGGTAGTAACTTTAAAATTAATAAAACATCTTTTTTATATGATATAACTAAAAATGTACTGTTTTCACAATTTTTCCTTTATTTGTGCTATAAGACATTGCTTCGTACCAAATTTCAAGATTCTGAGTTTACGGGAAGTACCCTGTAGGTTTTGATTTCCTTGCGAGTTTCGTAAATTTGCAGAAATTTGCAGCATAAACGGCTGTATCTTTTGATTGCGTTTGCATAGAAGTTTGACTTTTTCACAGCTTCAAGGAACAGTAGACTTGACTATTTGATATAAATTTCAGATTGATACCTCCACGCGTTTCTGAGAAAAAGGGTCTTGACAGACGGACGGACAACAAAGTGATCCTATAAGGGTTCCGTTTTTTCATTTTGAGGTACGGAACCCTAAAAAAAGTATATATGTATGCTTATCCATTATCTAGTACCCATAGTACAAGCTCTGCTTAGTTTGGGACTAGATGGTGTTGTGTGAATGTGGTAGAATATTAGGTATTATAAATATTTTACACAAAGCATAAAATTTTCTTACACCCGTTGCTTTGTAGCAAACTGTACACTAAAGTGCAGCAAAACTAAGGCTCATAGTTAAAATCAATCAGAGAAGTTTGATAGTAAAGCGAGGGGAGTTTGGTACACAGAATGTTTTGTTCGAACAGCATACGACATCGTTAGTGATTCATTGATAGTACGGAACTATTCTATCTCACTAACAACCCCCAACACTAGACATGAGCTGCAGTTTCAGGTGCGTTTTGTTTTCATGTTACGCTTCTCGTATTCGTAAATCCTTTATATTTATAATACTTAATTAAATGCCTAAAATTTTATTTAAAATTTCTTGCGACGCCGCACGGTGGTGCAGGTAGTACGGGAATGCGGAAAATATTATTTTTAATTCAAAATACGTTGCATATAACTATGAAACTTTATTAAAATGATAAAACGAATGTATTAGTGTATCAAGACAAAGATATAATAATAATAAATATATTTTTTAACTTGGTACAATTATGGTTTTACACTAAATCGGAGTAGGCAATAGTAAAGCTATCCATCACTGTAATATTACTGTTAACGTAAGAGAATGTTGGTAAATGAAGTCAAAACAATAATTCAATGCTATTTATACCTACTTACATGATATTACAAATTGTTTATTACCCTCAGTAGAAATAATTATTAATATAATGCACTTTACCTCGTTAATGAGCGGCGTTAGATAATGACCTGGTATTTCCAGGATCGCAGATAGTCGCAGCTAAATTTGATGTATATATGATCTATAGGGTCTAATGAATCTCGTTAAGTGAATCATTGTCTAACGGTCGGTAACGGAGATTAGTTATAGTCTCATAATTGAAAACAAATGGTTCCATATTACCTGCTTCATTAAAAGTGTAATGACAAGTAAACACTCATTATATCAAATAATATTTTTACGTCTTATTTAATAACACACAACAGAGCTACGAGTAAACAAAGAATAAAAGCTGAATATACTAATATTTCAGTTTCATTCATACTTGAAACAACACTATTTTTTGCACGAAATTTGTTAATTGTCGATCACCCTACTTCTTTACATCATAAAATTTAAAAAGTCTGATAATATAGTCGTATTTTTTGTATGACCTGTTTCTAATAAGATTCTAGTATACGTGTACCAAATTGTAGGCATTTTAAACAAAGTTAAAAAAAATACTTTTTGCCGCCCCTGAACCACCGTGCGCCGCTTGGGTAAAAATCTACCCCAAATTTATTATTGAAAAAGTTATAATTTAGAACATTGGCTGATACAGTACGGTAAGGAAGAAGTAGATTTTATGTCAATTTTTTTTTACTATATTTCGCCCGCTTGAATTTATACACCTAAACCTTACTTAGGAATCACTGTCGATTATAGGAAACCGTTTGTGCTGTAGTTTTTGAGTTTATTGCGTTTGGACAGACACATAGGACTCGTCGGGATTTTATTTTATAATATGTATACTATAGATAATAATCTATAATCCTTTATTTCACCCCGTTAGAAACAAAATTGTCAACATTTTGCCTTATTTTTTACTTACAACATAAAAGGGTATCAAATCAGAGAACTTCAACTTCATGTATGGCCCCTGCGGTTTAACTTCGCGTTGTTAAATCAGTTACTTCAGATAAGTAATTACATAATAAAGGTATATAAAATATGCTTCTATTTTGTTAATCCAATTCCAAAATGATTTAGCCAATTGACAAGAGGACCATAATTTATAGGAGAACGACGGAGAATACTAATAGTAGGAAGTAAATTATTGTCAATGTTGCAACCAACCATTTTTTAAATAAATAGTGGGTATCGAAACCACTACACTAGCAGTGGTTTCGATACCGACTATTTATTTTAAAAATGGTTACTGGAAAGAAATTAGTTAACGACTACGGCCTCTAAATTTCTAAATAGCTATATATTAACAATGTTTTTGTGTACGTGTAACAAATCGACGATTGTGTGACTTTATTTTTATTTTTGTGTAATATAATAAGTATTTATTTGAATATTGTTGAATATTATTTATTAATTATGGTCCGTTTTAAGAAAAAAATATACAAAAGGTCAATTTGCACAATAATTTGAAATACTGAACTAGAGAACCTACCTTGTTTCGCCTAAAATATAAAACACCTTCCTTCACCGATCATAAACATAATAATATGAAATCACAGCATCATTTGAGCGTAATGGTGGTTGCAATCCAAGACCTATGCCTTAGGAAACGAACATCTTTTTTTGGTCTGGACTTTGTCACTTTATACGACCATCACTAGTCGTTAAATTTCACCTGCCTGGCAACTATAAGTAACTCCAACAACTTTAAGCCAGATTTTAAGACTTTATTTTGTTACAGTGATCAGGGAACACCAAGGCCTTTGTTTTCTCACGGCACTTACCATTAGACCACCACGTTTACGGCTTAGTAAAATGAAAAACTTATAACTTACAAGTAATACAAAAATGCTGAGGTGTCTCGAAACGCCGTAGTTCGGTTCTTGTTGCATTGCAATAGTATATTCTTCATCGGTACACAAGTTACGTTGACATCCGATCCGCATAATGTCCACAACGGCACGTCCTTTACGGCTCCTACGAGGAACCGGATGGTATCAACTATAAAGGACCCATGCTAAAATAAAATTATCTTTAAAGTCCTTGCAAGGAACTAATATTCATAAACATAGTAGAGGAATGTGCCTTTAGTGTGTACATATCTGATTAAGAGGACTTTCTGTACTACTAATATGGTAAGAAGTAATAAAGAAGAAAGATCAGTGATACAGTATTCTTTAGTTTCATGTGATAGACGGCAATCGAACAGACGTATCGCCTAGTTGTGAGTGACCACCGCGTGTACCGCCGCCCACCGAACATAATGCAACAGTACAGGTATTGCATTCCTTCTATTCCCACCTTCCGGAAATCGTGGGATACAGTTATATTTTTACACGATGATTTTTATGTATACAGTAATAGCCGATGGTCATTAATTTTGATTTGGACAGACATTTTAAACTGTCAGCACTCCTTAACCAATGTTATTCCATCAACCTGTTATTCTGTCAAGAACTTTTAAGCTTCTGTTAACTTTGGTTAACTGTTTATCACATATTTCTCTTTTTATAAGACAACTCCTGCTCAAGAAATAAATCCTGTGTTGTGAAGGACTTAATATACAACCAACGGACACAAAACGCTCAGCCTCCTAACAACAATAAAGTGTTATCTCGTGTGGGGATCGAACCCAAAAATCATAGCGCTGTGTCAAGCGGGATGCGGCCTCTTAAACGAATGTACCACCGATGCAGAGGATAATTTACATTATACTTCTTAATCTGTGGTGCAATAACATTGTATAGTTGTTGTGACGAGAAGATAGACTTTTTGTAAACACACATTCAGGCCTCACAACCTTTGTTTCAAACAGTTGTATTTAAGATTTTATGCTTTCGTGAATTTTTATACTTTTTGAACAGTCGTTTATTTTTCAACGATTAATTATGCTACTATATAGTCGAATTTATATTTTATTATCTATGACTTCTTGTCGTGACCAAAAAGTTTCTATTTTTACCAAAAGTAAACATATGTGATTTCGTGTTTGAGTGGTCAAATTTCCCGGAAATATTTTCATGAATTTGCCGATATTCTGTATTTTTTTACACGTAAGTAATTCTGTAAATGCAAGACAATAATAGAGAACGATGTATATATGTCGATGATAGAGTACAAGCATGGTACTCTATTATTAACTTCAGTTTTTTAATCATAGGCAATTTAAATAGCTAAAAGAAATTACCACGAATGAATAATATTATAGACAACTAGCTAGTACATTACATTAAAATTTCTAGGCATGGAGATTTTACGTTGTGTATGAATCAAACGTCAGAATCAACTTGAACTAAATCCATTAAAAATTTATGGTAAAATAACATTTGGGGTTACCTTCGCCAGAAGAAGCTATTTATTTTTATTAGGTGTAAAGAATCTTCTGTGCTTAACCCGCTTTGCCGAGATGCCGGCCCCAGGACGAGCGTTGCGTCACCAAAAAATATTCTTGATATCCAAAAAACATATATATTTTATCCTCTGATAAATGCCTAAGAATGTAGAATTTCAATGGATTAACGCAAAATGTTGGCGTTCCAGGCATCTGACATATTCCAGTACCACAAAACACTGTTGGCAGCGTAAGTATCGATAAAAACCCGATCAATTGACATATTACTTTACAATGACAATAATATATAATAATATATAGTACACGTAATTTTGCACTTTGGTCGCACTCATTGGATTTGACATTATTTGTTTTTGACAGAACTGACGCTAAGTTACTTAGTAGAAAGTCTTAGTTTACAAAAAGTCTATGTTCTCGTGGTTCGGACTATAGTAATATTTCATACTAAAATGTCTCATGTAAGTTTACACGTCAACTGCACATCAAGCAACCTATAAACTATTACGAAGTGATTGCTTTTGTCCGGTCAACACAATAACAGGTCACCAACGTCCGTAAACCCTCCTATATACACGGTGAAATATCATAAAATAATAGATGCATTTTCTCTGAAACTAGCCAATTTCTTCCTCAAGCAAACTTCGTAACTTTATAAATGTTCCAGTAGAAAGCTAACTTCTTTGAACAAAATTTTGCTTTTAACACGGACTAAATTCTGTTTTAAGAACTCCGCGCGTATTAATAGTAGGTATTTAGTGTAAATAATTAGTGAAGACGCATTCATTATCTGCAAATGTTTCATCTATTTTATCTTTTTTAAATTGGTAACTACATCTGTAAAATAAAATTACCTTTGTAAAATAACGCAGACGGCAGCGTATGAGATTCCATAAAGTTCAAGTTTATATGAAGATGAAGTGCAGAAGGCTATTAAAAATATGTTTACATTAGAGATACGTTAAATTACATAAGATAAAAAGTTAACGGAGTACGTTTAAAGGGTCCGTGTCTAACAGAAGAATAGAGTTAAAAGGATCAAAGCGATCGAATTTCGGCTATGCGGGGCCGCTAGTAATAATAATTAACTATATGAATTCATATATGTATTCGAAATAGGTACAAGCCGTTACATCTTCCTCCTCAAATGGTAATTATAAAACAAATTTTCTCAAAAGCATGCTTTTGAGACGCTTTAATTTCTTAATGCTGTACAAAAATACTTTATGTGGTAGTGCCTTAAGTCAAAGTCATTCACATAAAGATTGAAATTATAAGTCTAATACTATGATTCAAAAGCGCAATGTAGACATATTATAATAAATATATTTAGATATCGTCACTGCGCATACGAAACCGCGTAAGAGCAGTTTGTAAATACCGCGTAACAGCAAAACGCGCAAAATTGAAATATCGTGCCAGCCGATTCTAAACACCTATTGGCGTATATTAGACCTCACCTGATTTGAATTATCCAATGAGAAACTTCAGTTTTGCTATTGAAACATTACCGCGGAACTGTAGGAGGCCTGAAGTTGGAAGCAACTGCGCGTATTTACCACGGCATGCGGCGGCAGTGAGAAAAATGTAACGCGATTATATGTGTGCTCCCAAAAATAATTATTTTACCGTGATTAGCCACCATGTAAGTATGTTTTAATTGTTTATTATTGTTCGTTTGTAATGTGTTTATGCTAAAATATTTAAATAACATGTTATTCTGTTTTAATTTAAAGGTTCTGACTAATATAGGTTCCTACCAAGTATTTACGCGGTCTTGGCATCGCTTGATTTATTTGTTTTATTCAGTTACGCGGTATTGCATTTTACTGAAACTAATAACTATTCATTTCTTATTTAAAGATAAATCCTTGCAGTTTCAAGAAGTACTTGGAGAAAGGTCACACGCAAATGGAAGTTGAGTCAGTCCACTCGGTGATTGAGAGAAAGTTGAAAAATCGAGAAATATTCTCACAATACGCCACAATAACAAAGGAGGCCAGAAAAGTACCAAGTCCTTCTGAAGTTATTACACCTCATTATAGGTTTTTTAAAGACTGGTCTTAGAGATTACCTGATTTATAAATCTATAAGACCTCGTCGAGGAGCGGATGATCATTGTGTTATTGATATAATGGCACTGAGATATAATCCAAATGGAACCATTGAATATAAACTCCACTTTTCAGATGATTTTGCCCCATTGCCCAGAAGACCAAAGAAGATTACGTCTTTAATTAACAATACGTCTTCGCTTTATGAATCCAGGCAACCAATTTCCTAGACAAAGTATGATCACCTACAGGAGCTAAAGAATGTCATACCTAGAGACTGCCACACTTTTTATGATAATTTACCTTTCATACACATACATACATACATAGCCTCACGCCTGTTTTCCGGAGGGGTAGGCAGAGACTACGGAACGCCATTTGCAACGATCCTGACATATCTCTCTCGCTTCATTCAATCCCATCAAATATCTCATGCATGCTCTTCGGTTAAGGGTACTTCTAACCTGTTCTTTTTTAGAATGTCTCCAATCTGGTCAGAAAACGTTCGTCTAGGTCTTCTCCTTCCTCCTGCCCATTCACACTTGACTTATATAACTTCTTGGTCAGTCTTTCGTCATCCATCCTCTCCATGTGTCCAAACCATCTTAGTATACCTTTCTCAATGGTTGTCACTACATCTTCTTTTACCCCACAACACTCTATTATCACACAATTCTTTACTCTGTCGTTCAAAGACACTCCAAACATACTTCTCAATGCTCTCATTTCTGCAGCGTTTATTCGACTTTCATGTCTATTCTGCCATACCCAACTTTCACTACCATACATAAGTGTTGGTACTAACACCCCTCTATGCACAGCTAAACGTGCCTTTTTAGACACGTTTTGACTGTTCATAAAGGCTTTCAAAGCTCCAGTCACCCTATTACCTGCATTAACTCTTCTTTCAAACTCTTCTTCATTCTTACCATTACTAGTAAACAGCGTACCTTAATATACAAAATCATTCACTTGCACCACTCGTTGTCCATCGATCATAACATTACAAGCCGTAACACATTCCTCCTTTTCAAAAACCATAACTTTCGACTTGCTCACATTCACTTTCATTCCTTTCCTCCCTAAAGCATTATGCATGATTGCTACCATCTCCTGCAACTCCTCCGCTGAAGACGCAAGTATTACCTGATCATCAGCATAAAGGAGACATTTGAAAAGTAAGTAATTCATCCTGAATCCACAGTCTCTATTTTTCAAATCTTGCAAACAACTGACTGTCCATGAAGAGGTTGAACAGCCACGGCGACGCTACACATCCCTGTCTAACACCGTCTCGATGGTAAACCAATCCGTGTTAGACCCATTTATCCTCACACAAGCTCTAGAATCTTTACCTTTCTTTTTCTATTATTTTTTAGTTTCACATGATTATTTAGATCTCTTGCATAAGAAGTCTGAACTGTATACTGATTTCGATAATTAATACATAATATTTTTCTTAGATTATTATATAATAGATTTGTTTTTCTAATAATAAATACAACCCTTTACTAAATTGTTTTATTTCAAAACCGCGGACTTCTAATAAAAGAATACTTCTATTTTGTAATTAGTTAAAACAAAACCGCGTAAGTAACTTTACACAAAATCTAAGCCAACTACGAGTACATTTACTTTATTTACCAAAAAAGAAAGTTGTAAAGAGTTAACTGTTAAGTTCAGTCGGTAATAAGAATTGAAATCGCTGAGATATTAAGTTTTTTCTTCCTCCTGTAAAATCATCAAAAAGCAAATACGCGGTCTTTACAAGTTGCTCTTACGCGGTTTCGTACGCGCAGCGACGATATCACATATTAAGAATGTATCTTTTAATGACTGAGTTACTAAACTCACTTTACAGTTAGTGTCAACTATTGTGAGAGCATATTTTATGTAGTTAACTATTATAAAATAATTTCATCTTTGAGTATAATTTATCTTTACAGTATAACATCTTTTCCACTGATCTTAGAAGGAATTTTTAATCAAGCTCGATAAAAATGCGGCAAATTCTTAGTTATAAACGACGGAAAAACATAAAAGTATGAATAGAATTGTCAGAACGCGAGTCAAACTTGCACTTGTCTTTTTATTTTCTAGTAAGAGATCCGTAGTAGAGCGACCTTCACCGATCTTTGGACCGACCGATAATTGGATGAAACTATTTAACTTAAATTCTGCATGTTAAAAAATATATCGCAAATGGGTAAGTAAAAAGAAATCCGGTCCAGACTAGGAAAAGTAGAAAAAATATATTTAGCTTTTCATTTAACATTGCATTTACGCGTTAAATGAATAAATTTACTACTAACCCTAAAGGAGTGTATTGTATGAAACCTAAAGGTTACGGTCAACATTGGGTTGTAAATTTTTCCTGGCGTATTTGTAGTGATGTCATAAACACTTCGACTGTGAAGTTGATACTAGTTATATTTATCAACTTGTTTAATAGACAAATCTTATATTAAAATGACCGCTACTTGCTGAGTGACACACGCTGAGTGTTCGCAGTGAATTATATTGGGTTGCCTACGCAAAACCTGCCAGGAAAAGCGGTATTTCTTAGCCTAGACCTATTTTTTTTAGCAACCCATTCGCGATATATTTCTTAACATGCAACATTTGATATAAAATACTTTTCATCCAATTATCAGATCGGTGAAGTTCGCTTTTCTACGGATCTTAGACTGTTCTATTTTACTGGATCACAGTGTTTAATTAAAAAGATAGATCCATTTTCCTCCAGGAAGCCGAGTACGACTCGATATTTTTATCTATATATAAAAATGAATCGCAAAATGTGTTGGTAAGCGCATAACTCAACAATGCCTGGACCAATTTGGCCAATTATTTTTTTTAAATGTTCGTTGAAGTTCAAAGATGGTTTTTATGGCGAGAAAAGTTCTAATAATTGCCGGGAAAACCCTAAAATAGCCCTTTTCTTTTTCCCATACAAACGTTTTCTAACTAAAACGTAGAGTCAATTTGTAATTTATTACCGCTGCATAAAGCTCAAATTCACGTGCGCGTTGATATACTTCTTGATTTGATGGCAGTTTTGACAGGTTTTCGGACCTGAAGTCTCAGTGCTGCCGCCCAGCGGGCTTCATGTCAGAAGAAACCCATTGATAATCCCTACTTATAATATTATAAATTCGAAATTGTGTATGTATGTTCCGTTTTCACGCTAAAACGGTTGAACCAATTTTGTTGAATCTATACTAATATAATAAAGCGGAAGAGTTTGTTTGTTTGTTTGTTTGTTTGTTTGTTTGTTTGAACGCGCTAATCTCAGGAACTACCGGTCGGATCTGAAAAAATCTTTTTGTATACGATTGCCCAGTTATTCCGGAAGGCTATAGGCTATATAACATAACGCTTTTACCCTTTGGGGCCGGGCATAAGGCTAAAAAGTTTAAAACATAATGTCGGCTAATCTCAGGAACTAGCAGTCGGATTTTAAAAATTGTTATTGCCTATGATAGCCCAATTATTCCGAAAGGCTATATACAATTACGCCACAACTTTTAGGGGCCAGACAAAAATAATAAAATAGTCAAACGAGAAGGGGGAGGGTTGGGTCAAAGGCAAAAAAGGCTAAAAGAATAGGATACAATCTACATGGGTATCGTTTTCGAGATTTTCGGGACGCTGATTAATAATATGAAATTTATTTAGTGATCCAAGATGGCGGACGGGAAATCAAAGATGGCGGATGTGAAAATTTTAAATATCAATATGGGTATCGCCTTCGATATTTTAAGGGGTGGAGAATCGAAATACAACATCTATTTCGTGATCAAAGATGGCGGATGGGCAATCAAAGATGGCGGATGGGCAAATTAAAAAAAACAATATTGGTATCGTCTCCGACGTTAAAAGGGATGGGGAATCCAAATACAACATCTATTTCGTGATTCAAGATGGCGGATGCGAAATCAAAAATGGCGGATGGGAAAAATTTTAAAAATCAATATGGGTATCGTCTCTGATGATTTAAGGGATGGTGAATCCAAATACAACATCTATTTCGTGATCAAAGATGGCGGATAGGAAATCAAAGATGGCGGACGGGATTTTTTTTTAAAGTCGATATAGGTATCGTCTCCGATATTTTAAGGAATGGGGAATTCAAAACCACCATCTATTTCGTGATCAAAGATGGCGGATGGGCTTTTTTTTAAAAAACAATATGAGTATCAATTCCAATATTTAAAGGGATGGGGAATCCAAATCCAATATCTATTTCGTGATCAAAGATGGCGGATGTGAAATCAAAAATGGCGGATGGGAAAAATTAAAAAATCAATATGGGTATCGTCTCTGATGATTTAAGGGATGGAGAATCCAAATACAACATCTATTTCGTGATCAAAGATGGCGGATAGGAAATCAAAGATGGCGGACAGGATTTTTTTAAAGTCGATATGGGTATCGTCTCCGATATTTTAAGGAATGGGAATTCAAAAACACCATCTTTTTCGTGATCCAAGATGGCGGATGGGATTTTTTTTTAAATCAATATGGGTATCGTCTCCGATGTTTCAAGGGATGGGGAATCCAAATACAACATCTATTTCGTGATTCAAGATGGCGGATGGGCAAAATTTTAAAAATCAATATGGGTATCGTCTCTGATGATTTAAGGAATGGTGAATCCAAATACATCTATTTCGTGATCAAAGATGGTGGATAGGAAATCAAAGATGGCGGATGGGACTTTTTTTAAGCCGACATGGGTATCGTCTCCGATATTTTAAGGAATGGGCAATTCAATATTATATTAAAATCTATGTTTGTTTTTGCATCATTTATAGACCCTGGAATGATTAAGCGCTAAGTCAATGGTAACTTTGGAAAACGGGCTTGGAAAACAGGGAATTAAATAAAAACTCAAAAGGCGATACGGAGTTCGCTGGGTCAGCTAGTTTAATAATATAATTATTGAATCGTTAAATCCTCTACACGCGCGCACGTCTTGAGTACCTAAACATTCGAGACGCCAACTCTAAAAATATTGGTTTATTCCATTACGCATCAGTTTCCAAATCAATTAAAATTATCCATCTATATACAATAGTAAAATATAGCTAAAAGTTTTATTCGTTCGGCGCCTATTCAAATTTCTTTAATATAATATTCGTTTAGAAGCTTAGTTATTCAGATGAAAACTGATGAATAATCTATAAGTATTTATCATTTGAACATTAAATATTTTATCATAATCATTATAAAAGATTCTTTACAGACATTTTGCTTTTATTTTCATACAAATAAATGAACTACATTTACTCTAAGGTCTATAAGATAAGTATTATTTTTTGTATTATTATTAAATTTTTTTACCTCACGTAAGACTATATAGTCCAAAACTAAGCTTGTAATATGCGTACTAGACGATGGATAAACACACATAATATAATTTATCTGTAATTCCCGTACGTTCTGGTATTACTTGCGTCGCCTAAAATCCATGTAACTAGTCGGCATGTCTACCCATTGAGCGAACGATTGCATTGACACTGACAGGCACGAGTAAGCGTTGTGTCCTTATCATAGGAAAAGGTGGGCGGCGGATGCACACTCACTGCTATAGCGCATCGACATGTCTATGTATATAGCGTTACAATTACAATGCAAACACGTGCTGGGATTACATGACGTTCGTCATAGCTATGATATATGCATATTATCAACCATTAGTGATGCCGTTGTTGTCAAATTCGATCACTCGTTCTCTTTGAAAACCTTAATACGTCTGAATGTACTCTAAAATCTATTAGAAAGATTTTTCTTCACCTCATACAATATGCTAATAATACGCAGACCAAGTCATGGATTCAGCCAATATACATGTAACATATACGTAGGAATACTAATGACTGAATACTTCACTAATTTACCAAACAAAATACGCGAGATGACCCACGCGTATTTTGTTTTATGCTAGGTTTTATGTTGTAATCATACTTATTAATTTATAAAAAGGTACTTACTATTAGTGAAAAATAACCAGTCTGTAACAACTGTCCGTAACTTATTCCTCTGAATAGTGGATTCAAGTTATCGTTGCAATCGAATCTTCTCGTGTATTGTTTTATAAAAGAGTCCATACAAAGATACGATATGCCCACTGTCAATTCCAGTGCCAAAAAATCAAATAAACGTACTGAAAATAAGTTTGAAATAACATTATTATATAAATTGTGTACTATCATTATGAATAAAACTAAAGCACGATTTCTCCAACTATTAGGCATATATGGATAAAATATATTTATAATCCTTTCTTATTTTATTTTTTCTGCCTCCGTGGTCCAGTGGATGGAGTATGCGACTGCTGACCGGAGGGCACGGGTTCGATTCCCGGGTCGGGTAAAAGTGTTACTGGGTTTTTCCGAATACTCAGTAGCAGCCCGGAGTCTGGTGATGTGCCCGGTAACGGCAATAGGCTCTCCCCCTATTACGTGGGACCTAAAACTTTACGGCGAAATGTGGGTGTAATATTTACACCTCTGCCTACCCCCTCGGGGATACAGGCGTGAGACTATAAATAAATAAAAAATAAATTTTATTTTTATTAAATCAACTATATTCTACAATGTAGAATATAGTTGATTTAATAAAAATGATGTAGAATCTACATCATTACTCATAGCAAGCGGATACCACTAATTGGAGAGGGCATATTTAGAATTATCATGCGTGATATAAAATGGGCTCCTTTAAATTTGATATCTCATATTTTACATACAGAGATCATTCCATTTGAAATATAAATGACGACGGTCAAATTATACTGGTAGGAAACATCGAAGAGGGGAAACAGGACATGAATTTCGTTCAGAATTTCTTAATGGTCTGAATGAAATGAATGTTCTGTATATCCCGGTAAATCTATTCAATACGCAGATGCAGCTAAACTCGACAATCATAATGGTTGTTCTACAAAAGCTCAGTTATATTTGAATAATAGATTTCGTTGCAGGTGTTTCAACGATTTATTCAATGCTTTTTTCGTTTGTTGTGCTCAGTGTTTCCACAAAAATTAATAATAGAAATACATTGTTTTAATGCAGTACGCACTACAATAATTGATCAATAACTGCGATGCAATGATGAACAGAATTATAATGATTGATATGTTTAATATGTTTTACATACATATCACGGAAATAAGAATCTATATAAAATGCTTGCTGTTTGTATTATATCATGATAATAAGGGAACATAGTTCATCATGCATTAAAGAAAAAACGAAGTATCGATAGCTATTTACTGATAATATGAAAATTAAGCAATAAATTATGGCTAAATTAAATAAAAAGTAATGCGTAAAATACCATGTGTCGTGATGTTTGAAAATATGTCAAAATTGAAAATGGCACCCGACATTGTAGTCGCAATATTCAAGAACCTTGCAATACTGCTCCATCGAAAGTGATATCCAGATGTCAACTCCTGAAAAATTCCAATATTTTTTACTCCTTTGTGTATTTTACGGCTAGAATAATGAGCGTTGACATCGAATTCGTAGAATCGAAACGCCGGTGCTGTCAACCGATGTGAACATGTCATTGATCGCCGCGTACGATGTATGCATTCATAGAGTCATAATTGGCAAATTGTTATGACGGCTGTTCTGCAACAGTAATAATTTGGTATATTTATTTTTCACAAAGGAAAGGAATATTACAAACAAACAATACCATTCAGTTATAATGATTCATAGCATTCAGTAACTAACTACTTACAGTTAGTTACTGAATGCTTAAGTGGTAAATTTCTGCCTAGCTCTCCATTTTCCAGGTATCGCGGCCTGTTTATCATTAGCTCTGAAGTGTTAGTCAAGATGGCATCAATGAGCACGTCAGAGTAAAATGTTTAATTCTTCTGCTTAAGGACCTCATACTTTGAAGGCAACACAAGCATATTGCTCCTAAAGACTAAGCAGCCTTAGTCATTCAGATAACGTGATAGCGTGGAGCACTAACAGTGTGTGTTGACGAGCTGTACGTATGTCCTGTCCTGACCTGACCTGATGGATGTTCGCTTATTGTAGCATTTACTTTAAACGTGTTCCGGAGAGCCACCGGAGCCATCGGTCTCGGTTCTTGTCTCAAGTTATGAATTGTTAGACCATACGGCGGCCTTCAGGCAGGCAATGACACAAGTGAAGGCCATACACTTACTCATACACGAAAAAAAAATAAAGAAAAACTTTGATTTGACACCTGCACACACATATCTTGACAATAAGTGATACCTTTTGTACATCATGTTGCGTAAAGCAAACAGTGGGCTCTTCACAGAGGTACAAGTTTTAACAGAAATGAAAATGGTACTGCAACTTACCCCCATGTCTGTCTTGGAACTACCAGAAAAACCATCAACTGTGTGGGATATCATTTTGTGAAAGACTGTTGTACTATTTTCTATTTATAGTTTGTAGCCTGTAATTTTATAAACAATTGATTAATACAAATTCTGTCATCTGCAACTTACTACTGCGACCGGGTAGCAATTAGGTCGCGCGATGCACTATTTAGTATAAATCTAGATGTTATGCCAGACCATTTAAGTGACCACGTCAGGTATTCAAAGAACATGGCTCAGCTTCTAGAGGAACAGTGACGTCAAGCGGTCTGAACACGATGCTGGTCAAAACAAGAGTAATTTTCTGCACCTTTTCGGGTAATAAGTTATTTATTAAAACTACTCCCGCACTAAAAATAAATCCTGTGTTGGGGGAAGAGCTTTACAAACTATCGATCAACTGACCCACAGTGTTTTCTGGTGTAAGGATCGAACTCACAATACTCGTATAAGCATTAAGTATGCAATTAATTTGCAACTTTGACGTTCATGAGCTTCAAATCGTGTTCTAAGTAAATAAATAATTTTAAATTTCATTATCACTCAGCGCTGTTCAACAGTGAGGCGACTTGAGCTATTGCGCCCTACGTGTTGTGACGTATGTTGAGCTGGGTATAGCGTCACAAGCACTCAAATTCTTTGAAGTTGAATTGTTAAAGGGTGACAGGGCCCGTCAGGCGATCGCGGCCGCAGTCGCCTGTCACTCTGGCCGCCAATACCAGAATGTTACGCTCAAAAAACTATACTATACTACTATAATACTGTAAGAAACAGGCGTCGGGATATAGGCATTGTCGAAGCCAAAGCTTAAATAGTAGTCTTATACTTATAAACGACACCGGTTAAAAATTCTATTTACTTTATGAGACGCTTTATAAGTTGTCGGAACGTCAATGATTTATTTATACTTTACACGTAAACAAAGTGCTACAGAATTAAAAACCGCAAGGAAAATATTTCCGAGCTTCAAAATATCTAACTTTAAATTGTTGTCATTACTATAGGACTGTTCACGGAAAATATAATCTTATTAATTGCCTTCTAAGTATTTATTTCCAACGTATTCATTACATAATTTATGCTCAAAGGCACATTTCCTTTAGCAGCTTTTGTTCTCATTGCAAGATTTTCCTTTTAAAAGCATTCTTTCAAAAGCAACAAGAAGTCATCATTTTACAACGAGATAATTAAAATGCATACCATTTCATTACCCAGTAGAGGTATTTTATTAAAATCCTTAAAATCATTTTTAACCGACTTCAAAAAAAGGAGGTTCTCAGTTTGACCTGTATGTATGTATGTATGTATGTATGTTTGTCCGCGATTATCTCGCATTTGGCTAAACCGATTTTGATGCGGTTTTCAGAAAAGTATTTGTTACACTTAGGAGTAGGTTTTAGGCCCTTAACCGACTTCAAAAAAAGAAGGTTCTGAGTTTGACCCGTATTTATGTAAGTTTGCCTACGATTAACTCGAGTTTGGTTAAACCGATTTTTATGCGGTTTTCAGAAAAAAGTATTTGTTACACTTAGTAGAAAGTTTTAGTATTTTAACCGACTTCAAAAAAAGAAGGTTCTCAGTTTGACCCGTATACATACAACATGTAACAAGTTTAACGCACTCTCTGAAAGTAGTTTGTTCAGAATCGGCTACTGAATCCATTTCTGACATTTTTATTATTGTTTTTTTTTTGTCACGTGTGTGTATTTTATGTGTCCGTGTGTGTGTGTGTGCGTGTGTGTGTACGTGTCTATGTCTCTGCGATTAACAAAAAACAAAGAAAGTCGGTTAAAGAATCTAATGCGAAAGAATATTTCTCATTCTTGTCATTTCGGAAAAGGCTCTGTTGTCGCGGGGATGGTTGAGTAATTTGTTCGAGTCAATATCACTTAAAGCCATGCCTTTAAGGGGTTTGACCCGACTCAAGGCAACTGCAACATAGCATTGGCCGTTAGCAAAGATTTTAGGCCCTAGGTCGATTACCGCGGAACTAAGTGTACATCCTTGCTACTTGTGTACCGTCATAGCCCAACTCAATATGACTGACAACATCCACCTCTCGATATCGCCATAACCGCGATTGCCTTGATAGGTCGTTGTCACTGGAGCTATGCAAATGTATCCATCATCATCTTTGACGCAGTGCTATTGATGGATTATCAAATAATATCAAAATGGCATCAGGCAGTTCACCTGGCTCAAGTTGATCTCTTCTTAGTGTCGGCCATTTAAATCCTTTAGGAACACCCATCACCCCGTTCGCTAAGCCATCCGTTATTGACATATTTCGCCGGAGCATAATACGAGAGCTCACAGTCAATTCAATAGTATGTACCAAGTTCGCCGCTATTGTTTGGATCAGCCGGAGCAGCATTTGTGGAGGGCGTCCTTCCGTATGTGGCTGATTCCCTAGAGTCATCTCTCTCTTGCAGAATCAAGCCTAAGCCCATAGGCACACAGAATATAAGTAGATAGCTATGTCAAAGTCATGATTACAGACTGATTCTAGCAGAAAACTTATCACTAAAATAATTGAAGAATCTAACAATAAACAAACTATCACTTAGCCCAAAACTTAAAGTAAATGGAGTACCTATCTATAAAAAGTATGAAATAAATAAAAGAAAAGTTAATACAAAACTTGAAGTAAACGAACGAGGTACCTAACACTAAAAAGTATGAAATAAAAATAATAAGAAAAAAAAACAAAATGAAAATGAAAACTTAAAAATCGCAACAAAAATGTTAACTAGGTATTTAGTTTCTTTTTTTAACCCGGCGAGGATGTGGTGAAAATAGTAACGTGGAGGTTGTGGAGGGTCTTATTGACCCTGTACATAATTGGGTTTAAAATATCTAAATTTATATCAATGTACCAAATATTAATCAATATTATTTATATTACATGTTATTTTTACGGTTCTATCGAAATAAAATGCTGATAAGAGTACATCATATTATAATTAAATCACTTTTAGCAAAGTACTAGAAAATAATCAACTTTTGCATAAACTTTCTAAACTTACAATAAAAACAACAAAAAGTAACTAACTTCTTGACGATTAACTTTAAATTTGGTACATACGTAGAGATAAATTAGTCGCACTTACAGTCTTATCATCAATTATGAACTACAAATCATTATTGCCTGTGATTGCAGCACAATCCTGGCACAATGAAATAGTGTGTTCTTATCTAGACAAATATACTTATGGCAATCTTCACAAAGATTGGTTGTCTTGCGATGGCGGGCATAAGGACATACTTAGCACCTTTTTTGTACACCTGGAACCCTAACAGGTGCTTCTTGTACAGGTTTTCCCATGAATTCTCTGATTCTCTTGCGTAGCTGTCAAATGATCTTCCTTTTAGCTACCGTCGAATAACAAGTCGTCTTCACTGTCAGACTGCAATAAAACAAGACGTATGCGCTCATCCTCAAACTCCTGGCTATTCATTGTGTACGAAAACACCTAAAATTATAATAATATTAAGTAAAAATATAATTGAAACCTTACATAAAAATGTTACATCGCGGTTGTCGCAGGGTCATATTTACCCTTTGTGTCTGCAGGCACTTGTTCCTCCCGTCACAGGCAGCGGTCGACTGAACAGGGGCGCGGGGCGGGTGCGCCGGTCCTATTGCAACAGCTATTGTGACGTTCAAAACTCTTCGATCGCAGAATAAAAAACTACACACGATTAAAAATTGACAGGGTCAGAATGACCCCTCCACATCCTCGCCGGGTTAAAAAAGAGAACCGCCTTCAAAATATTGACCCACTGAAAAGTACGAAATAAATTTTACATGCGCTACCCCTAATCCTCTAAAATTTCCTTTCGAATTTCTCCCAAAAACTAATTACTAAATTAAACTAAATACTTAGCTTTTGAAGTCGGTGCCAAACCAACAAAAACAAAAAAGAATACTTGAAAACAGAGAAAATAATACGACGAATGTATCAAATCAATAACGCCTCAAAAAAAATCTGAATTAATAAAATTTAAAATAATCTATGTATATACTCTAAAAAGCAACAAATATATTAAAGGTATGAAATAAATGCTTAATTATAAAATAATTATACTTCTTAGCTATTTAGGGATGTATATAAGTACCTATGTAGATTGAATGCGCTGGTTTGGAAAGGATGACGCCAAACAATAGGCCTTTAGAGGGATTTGGTTTGGCACCGACTTCAAAAGCTAAGTATTTAGTTTAATTTAGTAATTAGTTTTTGGGAGAAATTCGAAAGGAAATTTGAGAGGATTAGGGGTAGCGCGTGTAAAAATTATTTCGTACTTTTCAGTGGGTCGATATTTTGAAGGCGGTTCTCTTTTTTTAAAAAAGAAACTAATTACCTAGTTAACATTTTTGTTGCGATTTTTAAGTTTTCATTTTCATTTTGTTTTTTTTTCTTATTATTTTTATTTCATACTTTTTTTGTAGCAAAAGTTGACTGTTTTGCTATATCTGGACTTGTCTTGTTCTACATAATTTTTATTGTATGTTGTTAATATTGTATTTTTAAGTAATACAATTTGTGCAGTAAGGCAGTGCCTAAGAATCCTCTATACTCCTATAAAATACCTGTATGTTTAGTCATATTCAGATACTTTCTACTTATTTTTAGTTTTGTCAGATAAGAATATTCTAAATTGAAGAAATCTACCTGTGATTCTAAGGAAATAAATACATAGGTATATTTCTGATAAACTTTTGAGGCAGATCCTTTGTCATGCCGAAACAGAGTCCATGTTAGTTATGATAACTATGTTTAAAGCGCTCAAAACGATACCTAACGCTTACTTATTTCTTAAATTAGTACGTATACACGTCTTTAAGGCATCCCAATAATTTAATATTGTACGTAGATGAGGAATTAGAATAAATTACTACAGCATTGATTCAAACATCCCAATTACTTACTTGCACAATTTTCAACGTCGCACTTTAATCTGCATCTAATACTGGAATGTAACAGTCATTCGCCGCACCATAAAAACTCGTATTTTATTTACATAATATTAAATACAAATCATAAACAGTTCAATAAAGCTGTCTGTGCCATGATTTATGTCGATATGTCATTTACAATGTCATTGGTTCAAAGATAATCAATTCATTGTAAAATTCTGACAGACAAAAAAATACTCTTCGTTCGAACTCTTTTATAGGTATAGGACATCGGTATGGGACATAAGGTCATCATAAAACACGGCACGGACTAGGAGAGAAGGTAAGGTAAAAATAAAAGCTTGTAAATGTAGCTACTACACCTATCTCAAAGTAATTATAGACTGCAAACGCTAATGGGCTTTCCCTCCTGGCAAGTGCTCCTGATCAATACATTGTGTGCTATAAAAACTCTTTTAGATACACGAGGAACTATTTAACGTGACTCGTGAGTTCGTGCATTCAAGGATAGTTTAAACTGTCGTTGAATATCTGGATAATTAAGCCTTATTTTTAAGACCATTACGTATATACATTTTGTTTTGAACATTCAAGGATGTTGGTATGTTACTTCTGAAATTAATAGAAGTCGATGACCATTAAATGAATTAAATGTTATACCAACATCAAGTGTGCGATACATATATTGGTGCGTTGTCTTGCAAGAGCATCACACCCTTAGCCAATTTTCATCGACGTTTTTCTTTGATGGCCTCCTTTAATTTCTCTAGTATCGATGCGTAGTATTTTCCGGTTATGTTTGTTCCCTTTTCTTTGTAATCAATCAGTTTTATCCCCTCACAATCCCAAAAAACAGTGGCCATCAACTTTCCAGCCGATTCTGACAGCTTGAATTACTTTGGGGGTGGTGTGCCCTTTTTATGCCATTGCATGGACTCCTGTTTTGACTCAGGCTCAAAGTGATGGACCCACGTTTCATCTCCAGTAACAATCCGGTCAAAAATCTGTGCAGGTTCATCTCCACACAACTCCAAAAACTGCTTTGAGGCATCGACGCGCTGCTGTTTCTGAAGCGGTGTGAGCATTCTCGGTACCCATCTTGCACTGACTTTTGTCATACCCAGATGGTCATGTAGGATCCGCAAAATGGTGGTATCTGATACTCCAACTAATGCAAATAACAGTTTTTTCCTCAAACGGGCGTCCTCCAGTACAAGTTTTTCTATTTTTTCGATGATGTCTGATGTGGTGGCCTCAACTGGCCGTCCAGAGCGGGGGTCGTCTTCAATCGACTCTCGACCATGTTTAAAAAGACCATGCCACTTATAAATCATGGATTTACCAGGACAATCCTCCACGTAAACGGCTTCCATTTCGTTTAGAATGGTTTGGCCATTTTTCCTTGCTTGGTAAGGAATTTTATCACGGCACAGTGTTCAATTTTCTCCATAGTTTCAGTTTTCATCCGAATTGACTTGTTTAGCAGGCGAGTGTTCGTAAACGGATGACAAAATAGGGCTGAAACTCTATTTATATACTAATGATGAGTCTCCAAGTAGTATGACATTAAGCGAGCACCCCTATCCCCACTCCATCCCCTCCATTCCACGAACTTTTGGACCTCCCCTCGTACTACAACGTGTGTCTTTAAATTTCTAGTTACCTCTCAAGGTGATGAAGGTGGCTTGTTATTTGGTATTCCTATGTAAAATGTTGTACGTCGAAATCATCTTCATCTTGTTCACGTAATACAAAAGGTAAGTATTTAAAGTACAATTAAAAGGTTAATAGTAGCTAATTCATGAAATAGTAGCGGCAGTTGGAGAGTTTTATGACCTATTCAATCCAGGGGCATACTTATTTCAGTGCGTTCGGGTCTTTCGGGTCTTTCTCGCGATAACCAACTCTAAGATACTTAAGTACATAAATACCTTGGTATTTTCCAACCTTTCGACCCACTTCCGCCGATCGTGGTCGGTTTATAATCTTAAATTGTTATAAAGGTATGCTAAGTTAGTCAGTCAATCTTAGTCCAACCTTGAATACCTACTACTGACACTGGTGTCGAATGTTCGAATGTAATGTCTATGTGAGCATTTTTTTGTAAAGGCACCCGCCATCGCAGGGTGTTGAGCCCGTGTTCCCCTGACATAGTCAGAGGCCTTTCTTACATCCGCACATCCGTCACTTATCAGTCTTATCACTCGTCATCTTGGTTAGGGATCTTTATTATTATTTCTTACTACATTTAATACATACATCGAGTTATTTTAATACATTGCACACTTTATACAAAGACTACTTAGGTAGACTTTCCTCGAAGCAAGCCATGCGCAGAAAGATCTATTAGGGAGTCCGAAGGTCATATTTTATCAAATAAGATTCTACTCCCTACTTTATCTATTTCTGCGCATGACTTGCTCCGCAACAATTGTACAAAATTCGATTATTTTATCTCTTGTAATGGGGTCCGCCATAAGGGTGCATAAGTTGTCCACTCTTATGGTGTCCCCCATTTCTTGTTCAAAATTGTACCGTTCCACTCCGTGGATCGGGCAGTGCAACAATAAGTGGACTACGGACTCCGAGGTTTCTGGCTCACAGAGACACGACGGGTTCTCTTTACATTTAAATCGGTGTAAATATTCAGAGAACCCGCCGTGTTAAAGTCGCTGTGAGACTGATCTTGCGGACCAGCCTGTACGCCTCCACTGCGTCCGGGAAGAAAAGTTTCCTCACGGCGGCAGTGTTCCCTTCTTTATACCTCCGGTTCCATTCGTAAAGCGACTCCTGACGGATCTGTCGCTTCACGAATGAAATCGGGCACTTATCGTAATGCAGCGCTGCCTTTAATTTCAGAGCGGCCTCTCTCGCCAGCAGGTCAGCCATTTCGTTGCCAGTATGACCTGCATGTGCTTTTATCCAGAACAAAGACACAGTTTTCTTCTAGATCCTCGCCTCATGCAGGTTTCTACGAGCCTTGACCGCTAGCGGGTGAGTCGACCTGTTATTTACAACGGTTTGCTAGCTCTCCATACGGACCGATCTTGAGCCAACCGCATCAATCCGTTGCCCGCGATCACAACAAAGTGCACCTTGCCGGAGGCCTACCTCTGCTACCACGTCTAGTGCGTGGCCGCCACTCCAGAACCTTTCTGCTCCAACGGCCATCGGTACTTCTGCCTGCCCACTGCCGCTTCAGCTTTACTATTCGGCGAGCTATGTCTGTGACTTTGGTTCGCCTGCGGATCTCCTTATTTCTGATTGAATCTCGTAGGAATACTCTGAGCTAGATAGCTCTCTCCATGGGTGATGGAGTGACTTTGAAACATAATCAGGCAGAGACAAGGCTATGAAAGAGGAAGTGACAAACAGCGTGGCCTTTTCCCTTGCGTTATCAGTGCCTGAATAAGGATTGCATTGGAAGCACTGGCGTGGAGAATGTACTGGTAGCCGCTTATCAGGCAAGCGGTGACAATGAGAGAGGTTTGATTCAGTTAAAAAATTAAAATAATATGCTATAAGAGAATTTGAACATCATCATTGTCTTAGCGCTATCCTTGTTGCCTCCGCTTTTTACGCCTCGAAGCCTGGCCTCGTCTTTTTAATCTAACTAGATTTGATAGAATATTGCCGCAGAGCGATTACCGTCTATCCTTCGCAACCCACGACATCGAGATGTCTAGAAATATAAAAATACTGGGCCTCACTATCGACGATAAACTCACGTTTAACGCGCACATAACTGACGCTGTGAGAAAGTGCTTCGCCATTTATATGTCACTGTCCAGAGCTGCGAGGGTTAACTGGGGCCTCCACCCGGAGGTTATCCGGAGCATGTACACGGCGGTTGTGGAACCCATAATGCTGTACGCGGCAAGTGCATGGGCACCGGCGGTAAAAAAGAAGGGCGTACAGAAACGGCTGAATCATCTTCAGAGAGGCTTTGCTCAAAAGCTCTGCAGGGCATACAGGACCGTCTCCCTGAACGCGGCCCTAGTCCTGGCCGGGATACTCCCCCTCGACCTTAGGGTGCAGGAAGCTGCAGCCTTGTTCTAGGCGAGGAAGGAGATATCGCGTTCGGAACTGGGGAGCAGTGAGGTAGAGACGATGGAGCGCTACAGAAGCAAGCTGCATCCGGCCTTGCATATGAGCATGCAGTTCATTGACTTGGTGCACCCAGAGGACGTGTTTTCAAACGCCAACCAAGACGTAAAAATATACACAGATGGCAGTAGGATTGAGGGCAAAGTCGGAGCCGCACTATCCGTGTGGACTGGTGGGCCCAGTCCTCAAACTCAAACTGCCATCCTACTGTACGGTGTACCAGGCGGCACTGCTTGCCATATGGAAGGCCACAGCGGAGATCGCGGCCCGCTCCAAAGCGACCTTCGGAGTCTTCTGTGACTCACGTGCGGCCCTTCAAACCGTTGTAAATAACAGGTCGACTCACCCGCTAGCGGTCAAGGCTCGTAGAAACCTGCGTGAGGCGAGGATCTAGAAGAAAACTGTGTCTTTGTTCTGGATAAAAGCACATGCAGGTCATACTGGCAACGAAAGGGCTGACCTGCTGGCGAGAGAGGCCGCTCTGAAATTAAAGGCAGCGCCGCATTACGATAAGTGCCCGATTTCATTCGTGAAGCGACAGATCCGTCAGGCTTCGCTTTACGAATGGAACCGGAGGTATAGAGAAGGGGACACTGCCGCCGTGACGAAACTTTTCTTCCCGGACGCAGTGGAGGCGTACAGGCTGGTCCGCAAGATCAGTCTCACAGCGACATTAACACGGCGGGTTCTCTGAATATTTACACCGATTTAAATATAAAGAGAACCCGTCGTGTCTCTGTGAGCCAGGAACCTCGGAGTCCGTAGTCCACTTATTGTTGCACTGCCCGATCCACGGAGTGGAACGGTACAATTTTGAACAAGAAATGGGGGACACCATAAGAGTGGACAACTTATGCACCCTTATGGCGGACCCCATTACAAGAGATAAAATAATCGAATTTTGTACAATTGTTGCGGAGCAAGTCATGCGCAGAAATAGATAAAGTAGGGAGTAGAATCTTATTTGATAAAATATGACCTTCGGACTCCCTAATAGATCTTTCTGCGCATGGCTTGCTTCGAGGAAAGTCTACCTAAGTAGTCTTTGTATAAAGTGTGCAATGTATTAAAATAACTCGATGTATGTATTAAATGTAATAAGAAATAATAATAAAGATCCCTAACCAAGATGACGAGTGATAAGACTGATAAGTGACGGATGTGCGGATGTAAGAAAGGCCTCTGACTATGTCAGGGGAACACGGGCTCAACACCCTGCGATGGCGGGTGCCTTTACAAAAAAATTAAACCTTCGCAACCCAATTACATAGACATTACATTCGAACATTCGACACCAGTGTCAGTAGTAGGTATTCAAGGTTGGACTAAGATTGACTGACTAACTTAGCGTACCTTTATAACAATTTAAGATTATAAACCGACTACGATCGGCAGAAGTGGGTTATGTACTTAAGGACGCGTTTACAAAATTAGTAGGTACAAAATCGCGTCACTACAGCGACACGGCGGCAACAGTACGTACTACGTACGGTAATTTGCGGAAATGTAGTTCAACTAAATAACTTTGAGACTTAGAATTTTTTGTGATATGTATCTATGTGTTATAGGCCTGGCTGTGCAAATTACGTACAAATAAGTTTCTTATTTTTATATACCTAAATGGACATTATTACTTTATTTTTTCCATTATGTTGATTCAGGATATATTTCGGTATTTAGATATTATTTTGTTTCTTGCGTTGAAATCTGGTAAGATTATGTGGACTGATGGTATACCATCCCATTCAAGTGTTGCGACTGGAACTCATAAAAGAGTAGACCTAGTTATGCCAGGTTGGGGCTCATTTTATTTGTTTTAGTGAGACCCTACCATTGGTACTAGTGAAGTAACCTTCCAAGGTTATTCGATGAGTCTTCCTGGTATTCTTATGTGAGTAGAGCTAGGCATGCCGAGTTTGGGCTAATTTTGTTTATACATAAGAGACCCTACCACTGAAACTTATGAAGTAAACTTCCAGGGTTATTAGATGACACTTGCTGGTACTCATATGTGAGTAGAGCTCGGCATGCCGAGTTTGGGCTCATTTTGTTTGTACATGAGAGACCCTACCACTGAAACTTATGAAGTAACCTTCCAGGTTTTTCGATGACTATTGCTGGTTCTTATATGTGAGTAGAGCTAGGCATGCCGAGTTTGGGCTCATTTTGTTTGTACATAAGAGACCCTACCACTGGAACTTATGAAGTAACCTTCCATGGTCATTCAATGACTCTTGCTGGTACTCATGTGTGAGTAGAGCTAGGCATACCGAGTTTGGGCTCATTTTGTTTGTACATAAGAGACCCTACCACTGCATTTTATGATGTAACCTTCCAGGGTTATTCATTGACTCTTACTGGTACTCATATGTCAGTAGAGCTAGGCATGCCAAGTTTGGGTTCATTTTGTTTGTACATAAGTGACCCTACCACTGGAACTTATGAAGTAACCTTCCAGGGTTATTCGATGACTCTTGCTGGTACTCATATGTGAGTAGAGCTAGGCATGCCGAGTTTGGGCTCATTTTGTTTGTACATAAGAGACCCTACCACTGGAACTTATGAAGTAACCTTTCAGGTTTTTCAGGTTTATTCGAAGACTCTTAGTGGTACTCATATGTGAGTAGAGCTAGGTATGTTCCAGTTGTAGGGTCTCTGATGTTCATAAAAAATGAGCCCAAACTCGGTATGCCTAGCTCTACTCACATATGAGTACCAGCAAGAGTGATCGAATAACCCTGGAAGGTTACTTCATAAGTTCCAGTGGTAGGGTCTCTTATGTACAAACAAAATGAGCCCAAACTCGGCATGCCTAGCTCTACTCACACATGAGTACCAGCAAGAGTCATTGAATAACCCTGGAAGGTTACCTCATAAGTTCCAGTGGTAGGGTCTCTTATGTACAAACAAAATGAACCCAAACTCGGCATGCCTAGCTGTACTGACATATGAGTACCAGTAAGAGTCATTGAATAACCCTGGAAGGTTACTTCATAAAATGCAGTGGTAGGGTCTCTTATGAACAAACAAAATGAGCCCAAACTCGGCATGCCTAGCTCTACTCACACATGAGTACCAGCAAGAGTCATCGAATAAACCTGGAAGGTTACCTCATAAGTTCCAGTGGTAGGGTCTCTTATGTACAAACAAAATGAGCCCAAACTCGGTATGCCTAGCTCTACTCACACATGAGTACCAGCAAGAGTCATTGAATGACCATGGAAGGTTACTTCATAAGTTCCAGTGGTAGGGTCTCTTATGTACAAACAAAATGAGCCCAAACTCGGCATGCCTAGCTCTACTCACACATGAGTACCAGCAAGAGTCATTGAATAACCCTGGAAGGTTACCTCATAAGTTCCAGTGGTAGGGTCTCTTATGTACAAACAAAATGAACCCAAACTCGGCATGCCTAGCTGTACTGACATATGAGTACCAGTAAGAGTCATTGAATAACCCGAGAAGGTTACTTCATAAAATGCAGTGGTAGGGTCTCTTATGTACAAACAAAATGAGCCCAAACTCGGCATGCCTAGCTCTACTCATACATGAGTACCAGCAAGAGTCATTGAATAACCCTGGAAGGTTACCTCATAAGTTCCAGTGGTAGGGTCTCTTATGTACAAACAAAATGAGCCCAAACTCGGTATGCCTAGCTCTACTCACACATGAGTACCAGCAAAAGTCATTGAATGACCATGGAAGGTTACTTCATAAGTTCCAGTGGTAGGGTCTCTTATGTACAAACAAAATGAGCCCAAACTCGGTATGCCTAGCTCTACTCACACATGAGTACCAGCAAGAGTCATTGAATGACCATGGAAGGTTACTTCATAAGTTCCAGTGGTAGGGTCTCTTATGTACAAACAAAATGAGCCCAAACTCGGTATGCCTAGCTCTACTCACACATGAGTACCAGCAAGAGTCATTGAATGACCATGGAAGGTTACTTCATAAGTTCCAGTGGTAGGGTCTCTTATGTACAAACAAAATGAGCCCAAACTCGGCATGCCTAGCTCTACTCACACATGAGTACCAGCAAGAGTCATTGAATAACCCTGGAAGGTTACCTAATAAGTTCCAGTGGTAGGGTCTCTTATGTACAAACAAAATGAGCCCAAACTCGGCATGCCTAGCTCTACTCACACATGAGTACCAGCAAGAGTCATTGAATAACCCTGGAAGGTTACTTCATAAGTTCCAGTGGTAGGGTCTCTTATGTACAAACAAAATGAGCCCAAACTCGGCATGCCTAGCTCTACTCACATATGAGTACCAGCAAGAGTCATCGAATAACCCTGGAAGGTTACTTCATAAGTTCCAGTGGTAGGGTCACTTATGTACAAACAAAATGAGCCCAAACTCGGCATGCCTAACTCTACTCACATATGAGTACCAGCAAGAGTCATCGAATAACCCTGGAAGGTTACCTCATAAGTTCCAGTGGTAGGGTCTCTTATGTACAAACAAAATGAGCCCAAACTCGGTATGCCTAGCTCTACTCACACATGAGTACCAGCAAGAGTCATTGAATGACCATGGAAGGTTACTTCATAAGTTCCAGTGGTAGGGTCTCTTATGTACAAACAAAATGAGCCCAAACTCGGCATGAGTAGCTTTACTCACACATGAGTACCAGCAAGAGTCATTGAATAACGCTGGAAGGTTACTTCATAAGTTCCAGTGGTAGGGTCTCTTATGTACAAACAAAATGAGCCCAAACTCGGCATGCCTAACTCTACTCACATATGAGTACCAGCAAGAGTCATCGAATAACCCTGGAAGGTTACTTCATAAGTTCCAGTGGTAGGGTCACTTATGTACAAACAAAATGAACCCAAACTCGGCATGCCTAGCTGTACTGACATATGAGTACCAGTAAGAGTCATTGAATAACCCTGGAAGGTTACTTCATAAAATGCAGTGGTAGGGTCTCTTATGTACAAACAAAATGAGCCCAAACTCGGCATGCCTAGCTCTACTCACACATGAGTACCAGCAAGAGTCATTGAATAACCCTGGAAGGTTACTTCATAAGTTCCAGTGGTAGGGTCTCTTATGTACAAACAAAATAAGCCCAAACTCGGCATGCCTAGCTCTACTCACATATGAGTACCAGCACGACTCATCGAATAACCTTGGAAGGTTACTTCACTAGTACCAGTGATAGGGTCTCACCAAAACAAATAAAATGAGCCCCAACCTGGCATAACTAGGTCTACTCTTTTATGAGTTCCAGTCGCAACACTTGAACGGGATGGTATACCATCAGTCCAGATAATCTTACCAGATTTCAACGCAAGAAACAAAATAATATCTAAATACCGAAATATATCCTGACTCAACATAACGGAGAAAATAAAGTAATAATGTCCATTTATTCAAAAGAAATTTACTTGTACGTAATTCGCACAGAATACGAGAAGTATCAAATTGATTTTAGCGAATATTTTGTATTCGTATATTGCTTTTTTCGTCTTCGGGCTGCAGCGACAAGCGACATAGAGTCCACTCCTGACGGCGCTCAAGCGCAGACTGAGATCTCATTGCAGAATTTGGATATATAAATCAAGAAAGTGGCTAAATAAAACGAACCTTATTGCCACATATTAAGACACACGTATGCGAGCAAAATAGAAGAAAAATGTAAGATGATTTTTTGCTTTTTTTGAGTCAATTTACAATATTTTGAAAAAAATAATCAAATTATTTTTGAGTTGACTATATTTACTACCCTATTCTATCTTTGAAAATCTAAATAAATGTAAAAATAGAGAGAAAATTGTACCCAAAAATAGCAGTATATGCCTATTTTTGATTTAAGAGGCCGTTTCGAATCGATTTTACATTAATATTAATTAAATATTTTTTATTTATTTTCAAATTGATTTATAGATAAAAAAGTAATCAATTTATCGTAATCATTAGTTTTATTAGTTATTATCTAAAATTGTCGTAAAATGTACCGGAAATATGTGGTTTTTTGATACAAGCGTAAACGCGTCCTTAAGTATCTTAGAGTTGGTTATCGCGAGAAAGACCCGAAAGACCCGAACGCACTGAAATAAGTATGCCGCTGGATTGAATAGGTCATAAAACTCTCCAACTGCCGCTACTATTTCATGAATTAGCTACTAGCGCTGTTATACCTCAGAAGCCGTGAAACACCTAATTTTTCGTCGCGCATCTAGCCATAACGGTACATATTACAAACTAGCAAAAAATAGAGCTTAAAGTCAAAAGTCTGAACAAAAGACTTTTGAAAGAATTTTTTATGTATGTAAAATAGAATCACGGTAAAAAAATCACAAAATCGAGGCAAAAAATAATCTTTCGTCTCACTGTTTGCAATATTTTGATCGTAAGCTGTCATATTTTATTTGATAATATTGTAGGAAATCTAATGAACTAAAGAATTACCCTATTTATTTTCATGTTATAGGTGTATATTTTATAAAATTAAATAAAATCTGCCAAACGTCTATGATTTTGACGCTCGGTAGATCCCATCAATATCAAACGCTTCAGCAATTTAAACCTTATTAGCATAAGCGGTGTACTGAGTGTCAGTTGCTAGTTTACGCCCCGCCCAGGCCTCATCATTCGGCTATGAGCCCTGTGAGAGATAGGTCATGTCGCTTGCGTCTCCGTTGCACGAAATTTTACGTAAACCTGTTTGTTATTATAATACGCCAAATTGAGTTCATAATTTCATGTTTTATGTTATAGACTGAATACTTTGAATCAAATAGGCTTTTCATGTTACTATGGGCACATATAATTAGGACCTAAGTTTATACTCTTGTTGCGTTTAATGTGTTATTGCTTCTGTGCTTATTTATATAAATATATAGTTAGAAGAATAAAATATGGACATTTAGAGAAATGAAGTTCTACGAAGGATTTGTACAAGAAAGTGTCGTAATAAAATAGAAATTCATCCATGGCCAAGTGATTATGTCATATGTAACATTTTTACACAAATTATTTTCATAAGAGTCTTTTATGACTAACTATGTTATAGATTATCGATTATGCATAATATAATTATATAAATTATTCTCACAATACATAGCTGCAACAGTTTTCAATTTTCGAAAGTGTAATACTCGTAACATAAAATCGAATCATTTTATGTACAGTCAGCGTCAAAAGTTGATGACCACATTTAGATTTTCAATATCGCTGTACACCATAATATACCTAAATTGCTCAACATGACAAGCGCCAGAAATGGATGATTATCTTAAAAGGGCATAAATAGGTGACCATGACTTTTCAAAAGTCGCTAAACAAAGTTATGGTAAAAAAAGCATAACACCACGTCACCAGTCATTCGGCCAGTACGACCAGTGACGTCCGAGAACTAAATAAAGGAGGTCGTTACATTTGATAAACTAATGTGATTAATTATATTATTATAAAAGTATTTTGAAGTAAATAATCTTAATATATAAAATCCTTGCGTTACTGACTGACTGACAGACACGCTACAGCCGAAACTATTGGGCGCAGGAAGCTGAAATTTGGCATGTAAGTTCCTTTGGGACCGTAGGGGTGCACTAAGAAGGGATTTCCCGAAATTCCCACGGGAGCGTCCAAAACGGGTAAATTAAAAAAAAATGCAGGCGTAGCTGCTGGCGTCCTCTAGTTTTATATAATACTATAGTCTTTTAAGCTAATACAATATTTTATAGATGATAAATAATTGCAACTGCAATGCTTTACATTCGATACAAAGTGATAATTAAGTAGAAATATTATTTTACATTCAAGGGTAAACAGTTTTACAAAGAATTGAATTAAAACAGAATTTGTGTGAATTTTAAAAATGAGTCTTATATGTTTATAGGGGGTCTATCAAGAGTTTGTTTTTCAAACAAACCACGACTTTTGCACGCGATCGTCACGGAAGTTTCCTGCATGTGAAATAAATTATACAAGTATTTTTATCTAGTGAAACATGTCAAAATAATAGTAGTTTCATTCATCAATTAATGTTTAAACTTAATTTAACATTTTTTTATCGTCAAATTATTGATAATAAGTATTCTACTTGACAGCAAAACACTATGACGTCACTATATCATATTTCATACAAAACCCTTGACAAAGGTCGTTTTTGACATTTAATTAAAAGTGCTTGATTTGACTAGTTGGAAACAACCCTATTTCCATAGATTTTCTAAAAGCGCCTTTATCGGCCCTTATTATTTTATTAGTAGCGATCGATAGAGGGTGCATTAAGGAAATGTATGAAAATTGTTCCCGTCGACTAGCCTATCATCACTGTGTAAATTTCGTACTAGACCCTCGGATTGGGTTCTAAATCAATCGTAAATATAAAAATCATAAACTTAGTCGACGGTATGAATTTGAACGGAATCTACGTGATTTTTGAAAATAAGTCTTATTACTTTACAAATAAGGTTACAATTCAATCGAACTAAAAAATCTATAATAACGTTGATAGTATAAATTCAAACTGATGATTCTAAATGTTTTCGGATATTATAACGATCAGCAATTTTTGACAAAATGGTGTTCAGTGACCTTTGACAAGTAATGTTCAATTAGTTTTGAACTTTAATGATGTTCATTCAATACTGGCGCCCTTCTTGTTGAGCGATTTATGGGCGATAAAATGTTCATTGATTTTGAAAATCTGAATGTGGTCATCGACTTTTGATGCTGACTGTACCTATATTGCAAATTCATTAGCTTGTCAGAGCGCCTGGAGCGCTAAGATGCCGCCATGGCTAACAATAAACAGCGCTAATATGGCGCTCCGCAATCCGCACACAAGCGGTAACGAATGTTGTATTATTGTGTTGTGAACATAAACCTATTTAGGTACATCGGGTAAAACTTTGATTATTCATAAACTATTAGGTATGTCTCAGTACATCTAATATCTTTTTAATTTCTAAAATCAATAATTTATAAGTAAGAAGGTGACTTCTCTGTTTGACACAAGATATAGTATTTTTTTAATAATAAAGTACGTAACTAATTATCTTTATTGTAATTACAGTGAAGTTAAAGATAACAGTTCTGCAACGTCTTACACACATTTGACTGCAGTCATTCCTAACACGATCTGTTCAAGAGCTAGCCAAGAAATGCCAAATAATTTTTTTAACTAATTTGACTCAAATTCCGTAGTGATAAGCAAAAATTACAAGAGGGATAGCAGTGACTGGTTCGAATTGCGTAAAAATATGTTGACAGATTGAAATTTTGGTATAGTGGTAAAAAGAAGAGATAACAGCAGTAAAGCCAACTTAGTAAAAAATATTTTGTACAAATAAAATATTTGCAATTGCAGTTGCGCATGGAATCTAAAATGAACAACTGGCTTTGCAACAACTGGCGAAGCAAGAAAATGTTACAATCGAGCCTTGTGGATTATCCGTTTATTGGTGCCACGCCAGATGGATTAATAGGTCCAAACACGATTGTGGAAATTTAATGTTCTATACTTGCCTATAAAAATGGCCTGGAGAATAGTATAAGAGCAAATAAAATACAAATATGGAAACATGATAAAAAAGTGAACTGACTAGTCTAAACAAATATTGTAATTGTTATTACCAAATTCAGGGGCAACGCCACGTAACACGCAAACAAAAGTGTTTATTTGCTGTGTGGAGTGGCGAAAGTATACCACTAAAATAGAAATTATAAAGAAAGAGATGATGTTTTCTGGGAGAATAAAAGCTTGTGGCGTTTTATATGAATTGGCAGTTGCCTGAAATTGTTGATTCTCGTCAAGCTCAAGGGATGGCATTGCGAGATCACGGAGAGGAAAATGTTTCATCAGTGCTTGAAATTTCTACAATACCAAGCCGTAAAAGTAAAGTAAATGAAACTGTGCCTCGTGAACAACAGCAAATAATAAGTATTGAAGCCTTATCACCTCACACACTGCCTTTAACATTAGATGAGAATAAAGAAAACCTGCCGCGTTGTAGCAGACAGCTGACTTTTGATGAGCTGTAAACTCTGTATTTCGTTAATAAATTATAAATGAATATAAATAAATATCTTTTAATATTTATTTTCTTTGAAGCAACACATATTTGAAGCGAAAGAATTATTTTATATATTCCATACAAACATGTATGAGGAGAGCTAACGAAAAAGCAGTAACTCAAATTATAATTCTATAATTTTCTAAGCGACATAGCAGTATCTCATGAATAAGGTATCTCCATATATATTTTTGATGTTTCATCTTTTGAAAAATAATAAAGGATAGGGTTTCGAAACGAGTCGCCTGAATTTGAAGGTATTGGTAGTGTAGGAGGCTTAAGGGAGTTCGTTTTAATCCCCTAAAAGTAATTTTGGCTGCCGGAGTTGCGTCTAAATATTTTTAAACAATTTCCAACATTTCATAAATACTTCGGCAATTATTCAAAACGGAACGTAGTTTTTATACTTAAGTACAGTTTTACAAATGTCATTTTTAGGTTTTATGTGAAAAACGTGAAAAGAAACGCAAAACTGCCATCTTGGAATGATCATATTGACAGCTGATGTCAAATTTTTGCGTCATTGCTTTCGAGTGCCTAGGGTTAGGTGCGACTGTAATAAGTAACTAAATAGGTTATGTTAGGTTCCCTTTTGACCCTTAATCCGAAAATAGGAGCCCTTCGCAGGGCTCCATCCACCTTAGTTTATTAAAATAGTGCGATGAATGTGGAAGTTGGCAGTGCCATACACACCGATGTTTGGAGATTATTTTTTCAGAGGAAACCAAGTATTTCCGGCAAGTGAAAATGTTGAGGGGGGTTTCAAGACCTCCCCTCTTCCCTCTCCAATCACTCACAACCCCTAAAAACGGCGACGTATTTCGAAACCTTTACCATAATAATTATACCTATAATAACAATAAACATCCATAAATAAATAAAAGAAATCAACTTTTACTAAACTTCAATTATCTCGTAACTCGTTTTAGTTGAGATACGGCTTTTGCGCTTAGTAGAACAGTATTGTGTTTTTTAGGGTACCGTAGCCAAAAATTGTAAAAACAGAACCCTTATAGATTCGCAATGTCTGTCTGTTTGTCCGCCCGTATGTCACAGCCAATTTATTGCAAAACAGATTTGAAAACTGGCAGGAATGATATTAGATGTATGTATTCTACGAACTGCTTCACTATTTTTATACAAAAACAAAACAAACATAATAATGGCCTCTCCATACATGGAACTGACTTAATTATTTTTATCATCTTACGGCACGTAAGTATTTACCTAATTTCGTCAACTATTAATACCTATAACGTCTAATGTAAACTAGGTTTGCTCATGGCTACACTGAGAACAAAAATTGCGCTATGCCTATATTGTACAAATAGATTGATGTATGTAATATAAATTTTAATATCAGTATCTCAATTCAATATGTTAAAACGTTTTGCTTGCGATTTTGAAATATTGGAATACGGATGTCGCCAGAATACGGCCGCACGCGAAGAGAATGAAGGGGGGCGCCCCGCAGTAGACGGAGCTAAGCTCCCTTCACCTCCCCTGCTTCACCCCCTCATTTACCAAAACAGTCGCTTAGGACAGCGCCTTAACCTTTTAATTGTACTTTAAATACTTACCTATTGTATTACGCGAACAAGATGAAGATGATTTCGACGTACAACATTTTACATAGGAATACCAAATAACAAGCCACCTTCATCACCTTGAGAGGTAACTAGAAATTTAAAGACACACGTTGTAGTACGAGGGGAGGTCCAAAAGTTCGTGGAATGGAGGGGATGGAGTGGGGATAGGGGTGCTCGCTTAATGTCATACTACTTGGAGACTCATCATTAGTATATAAATAGAGTTTCAGCCCTATTTTGTCATCCGTTTACGAACACTCGCCTGCTAAACAAGTCAATTCGGATGAAAACTGAAACTATGGAGAAAATTGAACACTCTGCCGTGATAAAATTCCCTACCAAGCAAGGAAAAATGGCCAAACCATTCTAAACGAAATGGAAGCCGTTTACGTGGAGGATTGTCCTGGTAAATCCATGATTTATAAGTGGCATGGTCTTTTTAAACATGGTCGAGAGTCGATTGAAGACGACCCCCGCTCTGGACGGCCAGTTGAGGCCACCACATCAGACATCATCGAAAAAATAGAAAAACTTGTACTGGAGGACGCCCGTTTGAGGAAAAAACTGTTATTTGCATTAGTTGGAGTATCAGATACCACCATTTTGCGGATCCTACATGACCATCTGGGTATGACAAAAGTCAGTGCAAGATGGGTACCGAGAATGCTCACACCGCTTCAGAAACAGCAGCGCGTCGATGCCTCAAAGCAGTTTTTGGAGTTATGTGGAGATGAACCTGCACAGATTTTTGACCGGATTGTTACTGGAGATGAAACATGGGTCCATCACTTTGAGCCTGAGTCAAAACAGGAGTCCATGCAATGGCATAAAAAGGGCACACCACCCCCAAAGTAATTCAAGCCGTCAGAATCGGCTGGAAAGTTGATGGCTACTGTTTTTTGGGATTGTGAGGGGACAAAACTAATTGATTACAAAGAAAAGGTAACAAACATAACCGGAAAATACTACGCATCGATACTAGAGAAATTAAAGGAGGCCATCAAAGAAAAACGTCGAGGAAAATTGGCTAAGGGTGTGATGCTCTTGCAAGACAACGCACCAGTTCACAAGAGTAAAGTTGCAATGGCTGCTCTGCACACCATTTGTTCCCCAATTTAAAAAAAGGACTTAAGGGGAAGGAAATTTTCCGACGACAATGAGCTGAAGGAGGCAATTTTGGCCCATTTTGAGGTGAAAGACAAACAATATTATTTCGACGGTTAAGAAAAATTAATTCATAGATCTAATAAATGTATTCAACTTAAGGGTGATTATATTGAAAAGTAAAAATTGATTTATTGTTTTATTTAATTTAGAACCCTTTCATTCCACGAACTTTTGAACCTCCCCTCGTATATGCATAATGGAAAAATAAATGCTGCACAAACATACATTTCTTTTTAATACTTACGATATTTCTTCGAGAAGCATATCTTTAATCATTTACACATTTATTTTCCAAACAAAATCAACTATTACATAAAAAGCAACTTAATTATGTCCTAAAATTAAAATAAGCCTATTTAATATATACAATACGAAAAATAAATTAAAATTAAATTTAGAAGGCGTCATGGAAGTCATGCGCATCGCAGTCAATCGGAAGCGTGCCCAGAGACTGGCGGCATTGCCTCGTTGTATAGCAATGCTTATCTTTTGTGCTAAATACGTGCCTGCCCTCTGGTCACCCGAGGCGTCGATCAGTCTCTTTGCGAGATCCCTAAAAAGGGATTTCGCACTTGGACCCCATGGCCCCAAGGTTTCGACCCCAAACGGCTCAAACACATAATCTCCTACAAGATTTACGTATTTGCGCCGTTAGAGGATCTCTGCTGAAGCAGCAGCAGCAGCAGCGCCCGCACAACCTGCTGTGCTGGAAAGATGGGATGGCGCAAGGGTATCGACACATGTCGCGTCCCATACCAAAGGCCTACCCAGCTTCCACGGCAGTAAAGACATCCCGTCCGGTCTCTTGCCATCGTCGCGTGCCAAGCCCTGAGGTTCAAGTTGGGCTGGAACGCCAGCGGTGACAAGAGCACGGCGCAGAATGTCGTTGAGGTTGGCGTGTCGTGAAATACGACCCGCGCTCCTGCTGCATGACAGACCATGGTGACCAAGGCTATCGACAGGCTCTCCGCAGTGACAGCGATGCGGAGAGACACATGACGCGCCTAAACGGAGGCAAGTAGCGAAGCGGAAGGTTGTATCGTCCAACATGGTACCTATATTGGACGATGGCAGTGCCTGAAGCCAGAAGCCCGATTCCCATTCTCCCACAGCCAACAGGCGAGCACGTTCCGCAGCGTTGGCCGATGTATTGAGGAGTTTCTTTAATCTAGTACAATTTTGAAATACTTTCATTTATATAGGTAACTTTATTTTTATAAGCTAAGTGCTAACGCTGCAGCCTACTAGTACCCATTAGTGGGGTATTTCGTCGTTCGACACCACGAGTAAAATACACCACGGGGTCAATTGCACAAAGTCGTTTTTTGAATTGGCTGTTTGAGACCATTTTCATATTTTTCATATTAATTATGTATCGTGGTTTATAACGACGAATGTCCTTTTTGACTTCGTCGATATACACCATGATGTCAAACAGTGAAGGACTCTTTATGGCATCGAGGGTTCGGTAATTTTACTGACATTTTATTATTACTTAACAGTCATGCACAAAAGTGCTTACACAAATTTTACTTTTAGACTGTGCTTGGGAGGAAACACTGTTTCTTACAATAATTTTAGGAAAAGAATATATTTAGATGAAGCAGTTGTATGGTGTTTCGCATTGCACAAAGTATTGTGATATTGCTGACACAGCAATATAGCAGCTGCATCGATTCCGAGGCGCGGTGAGTCAGTTCACGTCACAAACGCAACTTCAATATATTCTTACATATTAAGTCGCCGATTGAGACCATGGGCCCAAACAGCCAATTCAAAAAACGTCGTTGTACGATTGACCCCCTGGTGTATTCTACTCGTGGTGTCGAACGACGAAGTACCCGATTAGTGCAGAAACGGACTACGCAGATTGTCTTGTATTCAAAATCATGGTGCTTTCCAATATCTTTTCGAAGTTATGCGTCGATTAAATTGTTGGTTTATCACTTGCTAAACGATAAAGGAAAACATCGTGTGGAAAAGACTTGTGCAGTCTGCAATCCGCACCCATTAAAACAGTCTGGTGATCATGTGGATATATTTGTAGCACACTTATAAAATACTAACTGTGCCCCGCGGTTTCAGCTGCCATACCCTCCCGAAAAGCGTTTTCCTTTTAGAACACTAAAAACTAAAAAAGGGTCCTTTATGGATGTCTAGGTCTACGGGATAAAAGGAACCTATTGCCGATATTTAATGTTTCTAGGTTCAGTACTTTGGGGTGTGTGATGGTATATCAGATACAACAAATTATTTTATAAAAATGGGAAAACATTTAATACTTATAATTTGCTATGTAGAAGCCAGAGTTTTTAACAGTTTCATTATTATTTTTATGATTAAATTATATGCAGATGATGCGGTTCTCCGAAATCATATCTGCTATAAAATAGTTGATAGTGCACATAGTCCTGATTTAACCACTTATCTGCAATCGTAATATATCGACAAAGTTACGCAAAGCTTACAAAATTGATTTCCATGTGTGACCGCTTCTGAGTCATTTAAATTAGAGCGCTATCGCGGACAGCATGCAAAGTCATCGTCTTAGGGCATGAATTCATAGGGCATGTCGTTCGGGTGGAATATAAACTCCAACACTACAGTTGGAAATAATAAGAAGGAAGGATAATGGCTGCTCTTTACGCCAAATAACTTGCTTGTAGTGATAGAGGGTCACTATAAGTTATTTGCAATGGTTTAACGTAAAATATATCAGAATCTCTATTTTGATTCGTAGTTGATGTACGCAAATGGTACCCATTTGTATTGTTTTGTTTGTATTATTTTGTGATATAACTTAGACAGCCCGTAATCTACAAAGTATCAGAACTAACATCGCACTCTTTAGGTAGGTACTGTTTACGTCAAAATAGCGCCTATCGAAAAACAAAAATCGACATGACAGCTGCAGCAGCACTTCAGCATACATTGCCATAAGCACGGTTGTTACATAATAGTGACCTACAGTACTTGATTTTAAAAGTAAAGCCATCTTGGGCTCATATTTAGATCTTAATAAATAAAAACTTAGGCCAGTCCTAGAACTTTCTTCAAAATTGACCATTCTTTACAAGAAGATAAAACATGTAAGTAAGTAAGCTGTCTCTTTTTATTCTATGATATTGCAGAATTCTGGAAAGAGATAACAACACCAACCTATAAGGCTATCTCTTTCGCACATTTTTGATCATAACAGTCAATTAACAGCTTTCAGGCAAATGGTCAGTGCCGCGTCTCTATGTTTATGGGACTACAACACTATTAATTTTATAAGTTGCATTCAAATTAATCGGCAGATAACAAAAAATATGAACAATATGTGCCCCCAGGTGTACAATGATAAACAATAGATATTACAATGAAATAAAGCACAATATATAACAGATAATTATGTACATACTCGTCACCGTTCTACCGTTAACTCAATTGCGTCACAGGCATACGCCTTTAAGCTTTCCCGCATAGAGCGGCAACCTAAAATCAAAGGAACAGCTGTTCTCTGGCTTAGACCAGTTTCAATATATTATGATTCAAGGGTGTTGAGTTTCTATTAAGACTGTCAAAATTCTTCGTGATAGGCGGGCTGAAGGCTTAATATGCACAAAACGGGATGCGTTGCCTCCCGCAGGGTGGATCGACGATCTGATTAAGATCGTAGAAAGCGGTTGGATACGGAATGCTGGCGACTCAAGATTGGTCTGTGTGGGCCAAAGGCAAGGTGTCCAGGAATAGACGTCTCTAGACTGATGACGATGCAGAAATCTTCCAAAACTCAGTGATGCGTGCACCACAAGGGGCAACCCAAGGGTTTGAACCTGATTCAACAATTAGTACGAACGTATCTTCGCTAGTCTATCGATGAATACGATTTATTTTTTAATTTATGCCTGCCTTTCCAAGTTCACACAATAAAATATTGAAGGCATGCATCTGATTCCATGCAGGTAATATTCGTTTAGTATTCAGTGCCTTTTAAAATAATGCCATACCGATCATCAATGAACTATCTGTCTTGTTAATCCCGTATCGAGTAATTATCTATTATATTAATCAAATATTAAATTGAACAGAAATGAATGAAAACTTTTTTATTATGCACTACAGCCCACATTCGCGATCCGATTCGTGTTTTTCACGGATACAAATCTTTATGATATTTATGATTAGATGGTAAATAATTTTATTATCGCTTGCATCATCACTAGTAAGTCATAACTGACAATTTAGGTAAACTAGTCCGTATGTTGCTAGCGTAAAAAGCATGAATAGGTGTCTAATAATACTCCTCAAAATTATATGTACCTACTCTACATACAAATAAAACACAATACAGTTTTGGAACAATTAAAACATTTAACAATATTTTATCATATTAGCCCGCATAGATTCGCTTATAGGATAGAAGTGAAGATGGATGTACGATCTCCGCTAATAAAATGTGACAGGAGTTCCCCTATCGTAGAGCTAAACATTTTGATAACATTGTTAATTTAGTAACATCTCTTTGAGGCTTATCTTCCATTTATGGTGAAATATTTGGCCCAAGATGTAAATGAATTAAGTAATTGATAAGAGGAAGGTTTATTTTTATATAAAATGTTAACCATAGGCCATTATAAAGCAAAATCACATGCACAACTATTTACGACAATATTTTATTTATAATAAACAATATTACCACGTTGTCCGAAACTGGAAATGACTACCACACAGACCGTTCATCAATATTTAATAAGCATAAATGCATTTACATATTAATAAATTAATTAATATATTGCTGTTAATTTTAATATTTCAGTTTATACTTTGCAAAATGATACTTATACTTAAATAAATAAGGTGTACATTCAAATATCCTTTTTCCTTGGAATAAATTCTGCTGTGTATGGCCGAGGTGAAGAGAGTATGCCTATGAGTGGTACATCGGATGGCATGGTGCCGTTGCTACACTGAATACGGTACTTCTGAAGAATGCCGACTAGCGTGATGAATATGAATGACTTCGCTAAAGAGTCTCCAGGGCAGCGTCTGCGTCCTGAAAATGATATTTATGATGGTTAAACCTTCGCACCGTGCCTTACTATAAATGTATGTAGTGCCCCAGCCGTGCATACATATGTACGAAGCCGGCACATACAGTACATAAAATGCTCTAAAATATTTTATAATGCTAAAACAAACATCATAAAATATGTATTAAAAGCATTATCCATAAAATATTTCCTGTTGGAAAAATATAAACTATTATAGTGCTTCTCGATAAAAGTATTGGAATCCGCTTCCGTTGGCATCGTTACTGCAAGCAGAAGCCATTAACAGCATTATAATTTAACTATTAAAAGAACTCAGGCGCTTGGTCAGCTGTTCCATCCATCCATGGGTTTCATAGTTGTTTATCAATAGTAAGATTTAAACGACTAGCGAAGTCACTAGAATGCAATGCTGCGAAAGCGATCGTCCAAGATAAAGTTCTACTCTATTTTATGAAGTTACGGGAATTTTTAATATAAAAGGAAAAAACGCTATTATTTTGAAGTAATTTATAATGAGACTAGAGGACGCCAGCAGCTACGCCTGCATTTTTTTTTAATTTACCCGTTTTGGCCGATCCCGTGGGTATTTCGGGAAATCCCTTCTTAGTGCACCCCTACGGTCTCCAAAGAACATACATGCCAAATTTCAGCTTCCTGCGTCCAATAGTTTCGGCTGTAGCGTGTCTGTCAGTCAGTCAGTAACGCAAGGATTTAATATATTAAGATTTGCTAGTTGCAAGTTGGATTACCAGAGGATTTAAGAAAGCTGCAGTCAAACGAAAAATAATTTGATTCTGTCTATCTCCTTTAGTTGCTATTCGTGGTAGACAAAAATTATTTATCATCGTAATCGCTATAGGTAATTGGTTGAAACATCAGAAAGACAAAATTTCAGTATGAAAAGAAACAATAAGCGACAGACAAAAAAAGCTAATAAAACTATACTAAAACAGTATCAAAAGAGATATTGCGATTAGCAGATTTCATTTCATCACATAGCAAGCATAGCAAAAATACGTTCGCCAGTAGCAACATAAGTCTTGCCAATACAAACAACATTGGTAAACATTTTACAAATTCGCAAGCAAAACAATATTCAACGCCTAAATAAGTCAAAAACTTATTGGCACCCACCTAATCCAAAAGTGTACATGTGTTCTGAATTTTTCAGCATTCCGCTTTCGTCAATAAATCTTTCAGGTTTGAATACATGTGGCTCCTCCCACAGTTCTGGATCGAAGTATATGTCAGCTAGAGACATGAATACTGTGGTACCTTTTGGTACCATGTATCCGTCTATTGAAGTATCCTTTTGTAGTAATCTAGGACCCGCTAATGGCACTATAGCGTAATATCTATGCACCTCTTGGATAAAAGCTGTGGTGTAAACGAGTCTGTAAATGAAAAAAATAATTATAAATAAATAATATAGTTTACGTGACACCGATAGCTTAAAGAAGAGACCGACAGACATACGGTCTCGGGTTTGAATCTACAGTGCTTATCGCTAGCTAAACGGTGAAGAAAAACCCTCTCGACGAGTCTAATCTGTATGTCAGCGAGATTTCCACAATATTCTCGAAAGCCATTTATTAAAGTCTGCTCACCCACACTTGGCCTGAGTTGTGGTCTATAGCCATACTTCTACCGTACCTACAGTGGGAAAATTCATATACAGGGCTGATGATGAATATATTCTACTTTATTGCACACCAAAATACAATAGTCCAGTTGAATATTCTAATCTAATGAAAGTAGGCACATTTACAAAGTGAATTAGGAAAAAGTATAATTTATGTATCTACGATAGCCAACCTCACCGCTCAGAGCGAACTCTTCTAGACAATCTTGTGATGGACAGGAATGATATTGGTAATAATACTTTACATTAAGATTACGTTTGAGGATTTGACATACTGCTTTTTTTTTCTAAGCTTGTACTCGTACATTAAACCCTAATCGTTCGCTGCACTGTGTTATGCACTTATTACCATGGAGCTTATAGGACATCCAAACCTCAGCACGGCAAAATTCAATAACTTTTAGCAAATATACCTATATGGGGTGTTACCACGATTTTTTTATATAGAATTTTACTATAACATAGAAATGTTAGAGTAAACGTAACTGTGGTATAGATGCTCCAGATGGTATTTCAATACATACCTCCTTCCTTAGTTCAATAATACTCAAATATGTATTTTACATTTCTAAGTGCCTTGATGAATTTACGTGATAGGATATGGGAGGCAAATAAATATATTTTCAACTCCTTGGTCAACATCAAACTGAACTGACCATAACTTTCTCTGATTAATATTCCGTTTCCAATATTACTAATAATATTGCAAATATTTGTATTTGAACTATATCATCTTATTTTGTGAATGTTACGATAGTTGCGTCTCCAGTACTATTCGATTTCTTGAGAAACTAACCTGCAATATTCAGTTCTGAGCGCTGTACTAATTCGCAAGTAAAACCAGTACAGCAAAACATAGTGAATTAAAGGGAGCTGCAAATCGTTTTGTATGTATTCTTTTTCGAGTTGAAATGTTATTTGCCTTCGAAGGTCACTATTATTATAATATACTTACCTCGTTTTTATTGTGTTTAATAATGTTTAAAGTAAAGACTTGTACTAAAAAAGGCAGCACGACAGTCTCCATATTTACCGACTTCTCTCATTTTGCGTTTGAAGATATTTCGAGAAGATTTACGCTTAGATCATCGTCATACTATGGCTTATGACTTGACTTAAATCGAGACTTATTTCTGACAAAAGTTTTAAATTCATACTTTATTCATGCAACTTTTTGACTATAATTGAATTAAACCTGTGTTTTAAACTTGCATTTGAACATGCTTGTGAGCTCAGCAACTAAATAAAAAACGTAAATGCCACAAAGGGTACAATCTATTATATTTCTACTATTACAATCAGGTAACAGTGAAGCGAGTTAAAAACTGATCGAACCTGTTAAATAATGTTCACTTTGTGCCCAAAAATAAAAATAGGCAAAGAGGCAAAAATTTAAAAAGTTGACCAAGATTATAACCTCGTAAAATCGTGTCGATTCAACGTATGCTAATTTATGTCAATCTATGCTCATAAAAGAGAACCCTGCTCGATTTAAAGTGAAAGCATATCACACATTTAGATATTCAATGTTTTTAGAAAGTATAGTTTATTGATACTATCTCTAGGAAATGATGACATAATAGAACCAGTTTTGACGATGTAGTGCAATAAAATTGTGTGCATATAAATCTATGGACTTACCAACATTTTCGAAATATGTATTATTTGATATATACAAACAAAAGCTATATATGATGACCAGTCCTAAAAATACAATGATATTAGAAAAGTCATAGATATGTTACCTACATAGTAATCAATCCGTAGAAACGGCACACTAACGCACACATCGATAACTCCATATTTTATTTTAATTTCGGTTTACAAGATGTGTCAGTTTCACCATGACGCCGGCTTGCGACGTCACACACACATATGTCAGACTTGCCAATTGGCTTATGTTTAGCGTCCCGCTTTTGGTACGCTTATAACGTATCTACTTCTTTTTACTTGTAACATCGTTGTAAAAATAGCAGATACACACAAATTCAGTGTATATAAATACAGTACAAGTTGAAAGCAAAATCCTGGATCAAGCAAAAATTTCAACATCAAAGAATTACTTACAAGTGTATTTTATTTTTCAAGAAACGCCAGAATGTGATCAAGTGTATGTTATGGACGGTAGCGTCAAGGCACAAAATGATAAGAAGTTTGACAGAAAATATAATTGGTGATCCACCACAATAACATTATATGTAATAAAACCAAAAGCAAAGGCAAACTCGACTTCTGCACTATCCTGTCTGTCCACTATAAATTAAAATGATTAAACTATCATATGCATTACGGAATTGAATTTCGTAGAATATTACATTTAAGATAATATATAGTCTAAGACTACATTGGCAAACAGATGATATAATCATAGACTGACAATTAATCTGCGTTTCTAGTTTCTACTGACTTCGAATTCTCGTTGGGAGTCCAATCTAAATTATATTGTTGAAATGTCTTCCTAATTTTGAGAGTTTGGTTATATTTGTATTACAGCTGCTGCAATGATGAATTCTGCTTGTTTAGTTACATAGTCTCACGCCTATGTCCCCGAAGAGGCAGGCAGAGGTATATTGCTATACCCACTTTTCGCCAGATTTATGTTAGTATAGTTTAATATAATTTGAATATCATTTATACCAGATTAACTGCATAAAAAGCAATGAAGATTTTATTTCACTGAATTGGTAGATCAGATTGCGGATCCTGATCTACTCCGTTTCTTAATTATTGAATATGAATTTCTGTTTCACCTGACATTGAGTACACAGACGCAATTAAAGCTGCATTACAAATGCAAATAGGCGTCCTATTATACTCAAAGCGAAATAGAATTCTACGAATTTATTACCGCCGCTGTTTCTACATAGCATTGTACTATTGAGGGAAAGGAAGACAGTTAGTTTATAAAGCTTTAGATTCCTCTACGGCACTAATTACACTACCGCTTTTCACCCGTTTATATACTTAAATAGAGGACACCGACGGGTCTCGTGCAGTTCTCTCGCAAATACAGTTTGGTACCGCATTGATTTCGTGGAAATCATGAACTCGAACTAGTTACATATTTCAGCGTTACTGCTATAACTAAATTACTAGCTTCTACGAAATGGCTTGATCCCACCAAAAATAATCTGTAAAATAATTGCCAAGTCTCGATGGAGCTGCTTGTCTATCTCTAAAAAGTAATGAAATCTCTAGACACAGTTGAGCCAAGTCTGAGGTTCTCTACTGCAATTTCTTTATTATTATATTTAATGTTATGTGACTTGGCCGTTGACATGTAACCACTAACGTGTAAAAATGTTCACCGGTTGAGTATTCTTCACGCTATAGATACTGAAAAAAATGTGATCAACGGTTGAAGTCAGCCTCCTAGTCCCATCCAGAGGCTCTAAAATGGGCGAAATGGTTCCAGAGATGGTATGGCCACTGCCATACCATCCTTCTCTGGAACCATTTCGCCGATTGCTTCGCGCTTGACTTGGCTGGGGCACTGCCGTGCCCCCAGATATTCAATTATGTTACCGGAAATCTGTATAATTCAGGTATACTCTAGGCGTATATCGTGTGCGCCTAGACAATGAATAAAAAATACAAATACGATTTGCCATTATAGACGAAGCCTAGATGATGTATAAAACACCTAGAGAACGTAAAGGGTGAGACCTGGATGTCCATCGCCAATGCGTAATATAAATAAAGTATTGTTTCATTAAGTGTTCGTTATGTTAAGAGTTCGAAGACTAATTAGTCTAATAAGTTTAGTTGACGGAGACTAGTGTCAGTACTTATATACCTTATATACACGTATACTGACTTTGAGCGTTGAGCGTTTTTCGAAGTATCTATAGTGCGTTTTAATATCCTGAAATATAGGAATAAAGGCTTACACACTTGGCACAGATCATAAACTTAAATATACAAAATAAAACTACTCTGACAAACCCGATATGAATCTTGGATGCAACCGGAATAACGTGGGGACGGTGACAAAGAAAATACATTATAACATTGATATTCTTCTTTTTACCCGACTACGGCGGAGCCAAAAGTAAGTAAGTATGTATGTATCTATGTATGTATGTTTGTATGTGCCAACGTAGTGCCTAAACTACTATATCGATTTTAATAAATAGGGTGTCAATAGATTCGTAATAATAGCCCGGATGATATAGGCTATATCAATATTATCTTAATTTTCTATTACGGCATTAAATAGTTCAGATTCTAACCTCAAAATAAACTAAACGGAGATAATCTTTACATGTTTGGTATCAAAAGAAAGGTATTGGTGAGCACATTACAAATATGTACTTATATTATACTTACTGTTTTATTCAAAATATAAGTTTAAAACGCGGTTTTACTTAAAATTCGCGCAGTTCAGACGCTTTGCGTTAGGTACCCACCCAATTTTTCTTTCTTTCTTCCTATACATATGACAATGTAGATATTGCACAGTAAGTTTACATGCCTCATCGGGATACGGAAAAGGATTAAATAAAAAAATAAGTTTAAAAGCTATAATCCGACTACGTTAGAAAGGGGGTGTATACCTAGGTAGGTAGGTATACATGTGGGTGCCAGGAATACTTAAAGTGCTGTAGTATCCAATAGGTGTGACTACGGCTCTAGCTTTATATCTGAATGAGCTACTTTCTTATTTCGTCCTTTTCAGACCCCCTTTTTTCAAATATGTGTAACTCCTAAGTAGGAAGAATATAGGTATTCGACAGATACCGCAACAAAATTAATAAGTAAACATAATCTTGTGCCTCGAAGTTTTAAATAATACAAATGGGTTAGTGACTTACTATTCAATCGACACAATAACATTTTTTTTTTATTAGAAAGGAACAACAAACAGCCACAATATGAAACTTAAAATATATAAACTATTAACATACAATTAAATATGACAATATTGCAGCCCACAACGTTGATGACAGATAGGCAATTGGGTGCTTATTTTAATGGTAAAACTAGGGTTACAAATACATAAACATAATAACTTTAGGAAAGCTCCATAAGTACCAATTCTTTATATTTATTAGGTGCACATGCAAAAATATCAAGATGTTCAAATATTCGGTTATAAGTATCAACCATCCTACGCACGGGGGAACGCAAAAACGAATTGGACTGACAAGTGCCAACAGAAAAACGTCTGCCAGCGCGCACTTTACGCTTGTAGATGGTCCTAGGAACCACAAAGCATAGCATATTAGACAACTCAATACAATCAAATTTGTTTCTAACAATGTTTAATATTAGCTTCCAAGTACTTACATCTATTTTCTAGTATAGTAAGCCAGTACCTACTAGGCAGTTGATCATATGACGAATAGTGCCCAAAACATCTATAATGCATCGTTCGTAAGAATTTGTGCTGAACAAACTCAATCATCTCTATGTATTTATTGTAGTATGGACTCCAAACAGGCGCAGCGTACTCAAGTTGAGAGCGTACAAGGGATTTATATAAACAAATGTATGAAAATGGTTTCTTAAAGTCCGTATAACGAATCCATATAGTTGATAAGCCTTATTAACATTTTTTTCCACGTGCAGGTCTAAACAAAGCTTTGAATCAAGTATTACGCCCAGGTCACGAATCAAGTTAGGGGAGCATCGCACAGGTTGTATGTGTAGTTTACAATTTTGTTTTTGGTAAAATTTATCATGTTACATTTAGGTAAACTAAGTTGTAATTTATTTCTTTGGCAGTATTTGGACAGTCGATCCAAATCCTACTGGAACAAATGGCAGTCACTCTGATGTCGTATAGCTTTATATATCATTAGGTCGTCTGCATAGAGTAAAAATTTTGTGTTGAGGAAACATCGACTGATGTCGTTAATATATAAAATAAAATAACATAACACGATTACAAAGATAAAATGTTGTTGATTCTTGTTTATTTCAATTTGGCACTGAAGCTGTCGTACAATATTGATCTTGAAATTGTCGACGCATCGTCCAATGTAATTTCACTTTGATAAATGAATAATATAATTTTCATGCAAAGGAAGTATTTTCAAAAGCTATAATTGTCGGGTATTGTCTTTGTGAAGTTTCTAATATACCTATTAATACGAATGTATGTACGACTGAATATGTGAGTAGTATTGGCATAGACCTTCTGATTAGATGGTAGACTTGTCCCAGTGGTAGGTATAAATGATCGCAATGCACAACCAGTGAGCCGAATTGAAATTCAAGCTTCTATAGTGCAGAAATAATTCTGCAATAGGGATATTCGAATTAAATGGCATTTGAAATCCAAACTAAAATTGGTTGCCGTAGCTCTCTACGTTCAATCAGTATTTACTGTGCCTGTCTATTCCTTGTTGCTATATAAGGCTTTAAGGCATACGGGTACCAAATCGTTATATCAAAACCGTCGACTGTCAAAAAGGCATACAGCTCTGCAAACTTGATTTAGCAAACTAATGCCTGGGTTGTTGTGATACTGAGTAGTCCCTACTTGTATGATTCTATTTGTATTTCTACGACATGATAATCAATCCCTTATTATATTGCAATGCGTTAATACGTCACATCTTTATTAAGTTTCCTGTCAAAGGTCTTTGAATTAAAAATATAAGCCCTATTTATTCACATATACGAAAAAAACGGACTATAGGAATCAGTTTTTTCGGAAGGAATCAATTTATTAAGAAAAATGGCATGAGTTTATCAAAACCTTTCACTACGTGTTGAAAGGCTGACCATAACTAAACTGACCATTTTTTTAGCTCAAAACGGAACACTCTTGACATATGGTTATATGTACATATACCGGATGTTAAAATACAAATATGAAAAAAAGGAATCAAATGTCTTCTCTTCTAAAAAAAAAGGTCAACCTTAATTACCTAAATCACTAGTGCGAATCATTGATTGGCTGAATACCGCGGTCGGCGCTAAGACCGCCTTACCGGCCAGTCAATATAAAATTTTTGCGCGGCTTCTAAAAACGGGACATTTTCGTATCCCGAGCCATCGTCTCGGGACAACGGGACGGCTGGCTAGAATAAGGGACAGTCCCGTTCAAAACGGGACGTATGGTCAGTTGGTATAACTTCACTAAAGTTCGTAAGTTTGAACCGTCTTCAACGGTTTTTTTAACGCGCAACGAAGTAACCATTAAAGCTTATGAGGGCAACTTCTCACTTAGCGTAAGTTTACTGAAGTGAAAGCAGATCAAGATGCGAAGTTGATTGTAACACTCACTTTAACGAGAAAGGAGTAATGGGTATTCACTGTAAGGAAAACTGCAAGTCTAAGTTTTCTATAAACTATTGAAAGCGCCAAGCATCTTTGAAGAAAATATGGACCTAACAGCAAAATAAGACTAGAGCGGAATTACAACAAATTTTCAATACTCGGAAGCACTAAATACCTTTTTTAGAGTTCCGTACCTAAAAGGTAAAAAATGGGACCCTATTACTAAGCCTCCGCTGTCTGTCTGTCTGTCTGTCACCAGGCTTTATCTCGTTAACCGTGATAGCTAGAAAGCTGAAATTTTCACAAATTATGTATTTTGGTTGCCGCTATAACAAAAAATACTAAAAATAAAAAAAAAATATTAAGGAGGGGTCCCATACAAAAATCGTTTTTTTTTTCGTATTTTTTGCTTAAAATTACCAACTGCAACAGGTAGACGCTTTAAATTTTCACAGAATATGTTGTATATTACCTTTCAAAATTAATAATTAAATAAAAAAAAGTAAATAATAAAGGCGGGCTCCCATACAAGAAACGTAATTTTTAAGCAATTTGTTACTCGATCTTAATAAACAGGTAGAAACTTAAAAAGTATTTAAGTATACATACAACGAACGTGATTTTCTTTTATAGATGGTACGGAACCCTTCGTGCGTGAGTCCGACTCGCACTTGCCCAATTTTCGTAATATTATTCTTCGATGAGATGCTATACCAAAACAATGAAAAACGAAACAAAAGAGACACCACTGCCAATCAATAGAATACAGGTAAATAATTTTGTATTGCAATGTTTTTGGTTTGAAGGAAACGTATTACTCGTTTCGTATATTTTGTATGTATGCACCAATATTTACGTAGCGAGGCTTGCATTACTCACAATATTAGCATCATCTTCTTAGCGTTATCCCAGTTTCAATCTGAGGTCCGCTAACTAGTCTTACCGGCTTTGGCTGAATATAAGCTTTTCCACAGAGTGACTGCCTGTCTGACCTCTGCAATCCGAAGGGATAGCGATATTGCATGATTTGACTAGTGTCAGTTTATTTAGAAGGTACTGACGCCCTATAATGACTGTCAAAGATCTTTATAACAACCGGGACCGACGGCTTAACGTGCTCTCCGAGGCACGGGACAAGCGATAATTAACAATTCAATACGCACATCATTCCTAAAAGTCATTGGTGCGCGCCGTGGATTCGAACCCGATACCCTCTGCATGGCAGTCTCCACTAGGCTATCGCTGCCTACTCACCATAGTAGCATGATCCACATAATAATATGGCAAACCTATTACATTACACTAAGAGGATTCCTTTGAAGCTCTCTGTGATATCCTGGTACAGAGAATGCATACTACACGGAATTAGCGTACGTACCTATTTGCGATGTATGAAACAGTCATGTGACCCGCAGATATGTAAACACCAACCTAATCAGATGCTGTTTATTGTTGCATTCCCGAGCTGCGAGAGCATTTGAGTAGCAACAGTCAGCGATGTACGACGATACACATTCACGATATTGAGAAATGGAAATCTTTAAAGAATATGGGTATTCCCCACGCCTCGTTGCAAAGGAAAGATACTTAGTACATAAAAAAATTAAACATTTTTGAACTTTGAAAGACCTGCGACAACTATACAGTTATCGTATGTCTTTGACTGTACCTACATACTCGTAGGTGTCTATCAGTATGTAGAGAAATATTATAATCTATGTTTTTCATTCAAAATATAGTCGCCTTTTTTTACGCTAGTTTGATTTACGTTTATTTAAATTAAAGTAAGAATCCTTTTGACCCGTTTTGGGAATTGAAATACCGTGTAGAAGGCTTATAATTTACAAAGCATTAAAAAAAAATAACTTGCACTCGAGCACCGTAATTTGGAAATAGAACCGACTATTTCAAAGTAATGAGCCGTGCATTACTTTGACATAGAAGATTATATTGCAGGACTCTGACCTAAATGAATGTGAATAGTATATTATAATATATTGCTTTGGTAGCAGAGGCCTCATTGGATATGAAGTGATATTATTTTATTATAAACTCATGAAATAAGTGGTTAAATTGCTTGCAGCACAGCCTCGTTAAAATATGTAACGGGTGTCTCTTTTTTTTCATGCAAGTGGCAACTGTGAAATTTGACAGCTGTCACCTCTGTTTATTCCAATTATTAAAAATAGAGCGCTTTTCGAAAGAACAATGCGTTATAATTATGAAAACTCATTACAAAAATGGGGAAAGTTACGCTGAAACCGCTCACAAACTTTGCCAAATTTTCAGCCGAGAAAGTGCACCTAATGTGTCAACCATTCGAAGAGTGGTAAAAAAATTTGAAGAAACTGGGTCAATTTTGGATAATAAGAATCCTTTGCGTCAACGTACCGGTCGGTCTCTTGAAAATATTGCTGCTGTAAGCGAGAGTGTCGCCGAAAACCCGAAAACATCAATTTGACATCGTTCTCAACAACTTCAAATTTCACGAAGCACTACGCAGAGAATTTTGACTAAAGATCTCCACCTTTATGCGTACAAACTTCAGTTAACTCAGGAGCTCAAACCAGGAGACCACGGAAAGGGCCGGCAATTCGTTCAATGGGTAATGGAGCAAAGTGAAGTCGATGCCAATTTTTCGAAAAAGTCAGTTTCTAATGGCTTCGTGAATACACAAAATTATCAAATTTGGCACGCAGAAAATCCTCCACCCACGAGTAACTGTCTGGTGCGGATTTTGGTTAGGCGGCGTGATAGGACCTTACTTTTTTGAAAATGAGGCCAAAATTGCAGTGACTGTTAACGGCATTCGTTACAGGAATATGATAACGGACGTCTTGTGGCCTCAACTGGATGGCATGAATCTGGACAACATGTAGTTTCAGCAGGAGGGTGCGACCTGCCACACCGCGCATGAAACAATCGACTTATTGCAGCAACGATTTCCAGAACACATTATCTCACGAAGGAGAGGCCTAGTCCAGCAGTGGACTGTTAAAGGCTGATGATGATTATCTCACGAAATTCTGATGTCAACTGGCCACCACGATTTAACGCCGTGCGATTGATTTTTTGGAGATTTGTGAAATCTCGGGTTCATGCGAATAAACCCGCAACAATTCCTAAGCTCAAACCGGAAATCCAACGCGCCACCGGTGAGATACAGCCACATCTCTGTGCAAAAGTCATGGAAAATTTTGGACTTTTTATTCCATACTTAATAGGAACATGTCTATGTTCCTATTAAGTATGGAATAAAATATCCGGCAAATGACCCCCACGGCTCCTATGACAGGCCATTACTCTTTTCATGAAATTTTAATATTTTATGAGTATTTTATGACAGAGTTGTGATATTTTTATTGTATTGTAAAGAAGACTCTTTACAATACAATAAAAATATCACAACTCTGTCATAAAATACTTGATTTTATTTTAAAATGGAAAAGTGCACTCTTACTGAGACACCCTTTACGTAGGAATAAATACTTCATATTTTGGCATTTTAACATTCCAGCAACGGATACGCCAACCAGGTTCATATGAATATAATAAGTATTAATAAACTAAAATATTAAAACATTTCTGCTTATTATTCATGCAAGTATTTAATGAATAGAGACACGAGGTGGTGGCAAACGGAAGTAAAAGAGAAAATAGAGCACAAGAAACGATTCTTCAATCTATGGCACCACTGACTGACCACCACCACTGGCAAACCAATGACGAAGGAGACAAAGTGGCTTACAGAGCAGCAAAAAAAGACGCAAAGAAAGCGGTAGCGCAAGCAAAAGCCAACTCGGATAGTGAAAAGTACTTCAAACTCGAAGCAGCCACAAACGACCGAGACATATACAAAATCGCAAAATTCAGAAACAACAACGGCAAGGATTTCAAAGTCATAAAATACATAAAAAAAGCCGGTCAAGTGCGAGTCGGACTCGTGCACCGAGGGTTCCGTACTAACTTGTAGGTTTATATAATTATTTTAAAAAATATGTGATGTAACTAAACATTTAAGGATTTCGAAATAAAACGTTGCTTTATACCAAATTTCTAGATTCAAGATCGACTGGAAGTAGCCTTTAGTTTTGACTTGAGCATTTGATATGAATTTCAATTTTGTACTTCTACGGGACATGAGGAAAGGGGTAGGTAACTTTTAAATTATTAAAAATATTTTAAATATATGATGTAACAAAAAATTTACGGTTTTCGCAATTTTTCCTTTATCTATGCTAGAAGACGTTGCTTCGTGCCAAATTTCAAGATTCTGAGTTCACCGGAAGTATACCCTGTAGGTGATTTTGATTCCCTTGTGAGTTACGAAGATTTGCGAGAATTTGCGACATAAACAGCTGTATCTTTTGATTGCGTTGGCTTAGAAGTTTGATTTTATTACAGACTACAGATATTATAGACTTGAGTATTTGATATAAATCCCGATTTAATAACTCAACGCGTTCATGAGGAAAGGGATAGTAACTTTAAATTAAAAAAAAAATGTTTTTATTATATGATGTAACTAAATGTTTAAGTACCCTGTAGGTTTTTATTCCCTTGTGAGTTTCGAAAAGCAAGAATTTGAAGCATAAACAGCCTTATCTTATGGTTGCGTTGGCTGAGAAGTTTGATTTTGTTACAGCTTAAAGATAATATAAACTTGAGGATTTGATATGAATTTGAATTTAACAACTCGACGTATTCATGAGGAAAGGAGTAATAACTTTAAAATTATTTAAAATATTTTTATGATATGATCTAACTAAAAATTTACGGAATTTGCAATTATTCCTTTATCTGTGCTATAAGACGTTGCTTCGTTTCAAATTTCAAGATTCTAAGTTCACTGGAAGTAACCTGTAGGTTTTGATTCCCTTGCGCGAGTTTGAAAATTTGCTATTTCCTTTGATTGCGTTGACTAAGAAGTTTGATTTTGTTATAGCTTAAAGATATTATAGACTTAATCCCGATTTAATAACTCTACGAGTTCCTAAGGAAAGATTTTGTAACTCTAAAATAACTAAAAATATTTTTTATTATATGATGTAGCTAAAAATGTACAATTTTCTCAATTTTCCCTTTATTTGTGCTATAAGACGATGGTTCGTACCAAATTTCAAGAATCTGAGTTTACGGGAAGTACCTTGTAGGTTTGATTCCCTTGCGAGGAGTTGCGAGTATGAAAATATGCGGCTTAAACTATGGCTGTTTCTTTTGAATGCCTTGATATAGAAGATTGATTTTGTTACAGCTTAAAGGTATTAAAGACTTGAGCATTTGATATGAATTTCAATTTTATACCTCTACGGGTTCATGAAGAAAGGGGCCTTTCAAATTATTAAAAATATTTGAATTTAAATGTACCTTTCAAATTCTTTCACATCGCTCTGAATTATTTTACACCTACCTACATTGTATACAACTTATTTTATTTTTATTTTGTTTTGCCTGATGTTTTTTGTTATACCTCACTTTGAATACCTATATACCTATGCTTTAAGTTTATATTTTAATTTGTAACGTCGATGTTATTATGATGTACTTACGTTAAAACTCACCTGAGTTTATGTTTGCATCATAGAAATTATCTGTAAAATTTATCTTGTATCCAATAAATAAATTAAAAAAAAAACAAAAAATATTTAAAATATTTTATAAGCAATAGACTGCTCCAGCTTACAGAACTCTCAGAAAACCGATGCGGCTTTGTCGCTGGTAAGTCTACCATAGACGCTATCCACACAGTCAGGACTCTGATGGAACAATATAGGGAGAACAGATTGGCCTTAAATATGGTGTTCATCGATTTGGAATAGGCTTTTGCCCGAGTTGCGCGGCAATTAATATGGGAAGTCATGCGAGCACATGATGTACCAGAATATTACCTTAATATTGTAAGAGACATGTACAAAAATGGCAAAACCAAAGTAACGTACTTTGGTTTTGCGCTGCTGGAACGAGTGAAAAGTTCGAAGTAAGAGTCGGTGTGCACCAGGGATCGGCACTAAGTTCACTTCTTTTCAACCTGGTTATGAACAATCTGGCCGCCAAACTTCAACAACTACGACAATGGAATCTCCTCTACACAGTTGATATTGTCCTAATCATCGAGAACGCAAGTAACTTACATATCGAGCTGGAAAAATGGAGAGCCGCACTAGAAACAGCAGGTTTGTGAATTAGTAGAGCAAATACCGAATACCTGCATTATAACTTCAGTGGCGTAACACATCCACCATGCCATCCACTTGCACCATCCACGTGCAGGGCATTCCATTGAAAAAAGTAGAGAGCTTTAAATACTTAGGCTCTATCATCGCCAGTGACGGATCTATAGATGCCGATGTAGCTCATCGAATAAACATAGGATGGATGAAGTGGAGAGAACTGTCATGACTGTTATGCGATAGCAGAATACCAGTACACATAAAGAGTAAAAGTGTACAAAGCTGCAGTTCGCCCAGCCATGATGTATGGGTGCCGAGTGCTGGCCTCTAAAGAAAAACAAGAGGACAAACTACACGCTGCAGAAATGAGAATGTTGCGTTTACGAATGTTACGTTACTGGACCGCATACTAAATACGTATATACGTGGCAGCTTCAGAGTAAGACCTATCCCTGAGAAACTGGAAGAAAGCTGTCTCAGATGGTACGGACATGTCATGCGGCGTCCACCTGAACACATGACTCAGAAAGTACTGACACTGTACCCACCACCAAAACGACGAGGAAGACCCCGAAAAACATGGATAGCCACTATAAATAATGACATGAAAAAGGCACAAACATCAGCCGAGACGATCCGAGATAGACATTCCTGGCGACGAGTTACTAGGAGAGCCGACCCCAAATAATGGGATAAGACCAGGGAGAGAAAGAGAGATTCATGGTAGTACGTTTCTAGGGCTAGCTGGCATAGACTACTAGGCTGTTTTAATCCGGAACTTCACACGTCTTCTGGGAACATTAGGGAAAATTCTCAGACATGCAAGATTTCCCACGATTATTAGAAAATGACACGCATATAAATTCGAAAAGTTAGTGATGCACACCGTGAATTTAAACTCGAGACCATCAGCGTAACAGTCTGTTGGTTCCCACTAACGATGTTGTATGATCACAAAAACCTTTTACAATAAAAGTAAAAATAATATGTTTTCCAATCGAGAAGCGACTCGTGTATCACAATATCACAGTTATTTTTATTTGCCATGTGTAATGTCAAATTGCAGAGTGCATGAGGCACTTATATTGCATTTCCTTTGAGGGAATCTCATATCCTTATGCATATGACATTGCGATAATGGAATCCGTGGAATTGTGCTAATATTAGTAGGAAACGTAGATTCAATATACCTTTCTATCTGCACTATAAAGGACTCTGACACGTGTAATATATTTCAATAAAATGTAATATTACAAAATAAGTCTGGCTTGTTCAGTTGGGTGGTTAGACAGCAATAGGTACGTAGGGTTTTGTGGTGTTGATGCACGATTCTATGTGCTGGGTGCAGTTTATGAACATCATCACCGTCCAAGTGTAATACTGATTGCATTCAAGACATTCGCTTAGGAAACCGTCTCTTTTAAATCATATTATCTAATATATAAAATTCTCGTGTCACAGTTTTCGTTCCCATACTCCTCCGAAACGGCTTGACCGATTTTGATGAAATTTTTTGTGCTTATCCGGTATCTATGAGAATCGGCCAACATCTATTTTTCAAAAAAAAAAAAGAAAGAAAAAAAAACAATTGCAAAACAACGTTTGTCGGGTCAGCTAGTATTCTATATATTCTACAACATTCACACAACACCATCTAGTCACAAACTAAGCAGAGCTCGTACTATGGGTACTAGATAATGGATAAATTTAATATACATATATTATACTTTCTTTTTTTTTTTGTAAATACATACATATTATACATAGAAACACCCAGACCAAGACAAATATCCATGTTCAAGCACACAAATGTTTGACTTGAGCGGGAATCGAACCCGCGACCCTCGGCGTAGCAGTCGCTTACACTTCCACTTCGCCAACCGGTCGTCACAAGAATACCAAGTAGGTAGTTTAGCTCAAGAATGTTTGAGCAGTTGAGTGTTTATAAGTTGTCTAATTCCTATAAGTAATATGGTCTGCGATAGACCTAATATCGTAAAGAAGTTAAAAGCTAATTACCTTTCGCTATCATTCCAGCACGGTGTGTCGTCCCCTATAACGGCATTAATTTCATTGTAAATCTTGTCTTGTATTTCTTGGCACTTCAATGCTCTCAATAAAGCAAAACTTAAAAAGTTGCTACTCGTCTGCGAACCAGCTATTAGCAAGTCCAGGCATACAATTTTCAATTGTTCCTCTGTAAATAAAAATTCAATTCAGAAGCTATTTAAAATAAATCCAACGAAAGTCTAATAGACAGCCACTTGCCTGTAAATGTCGAACTTTTGTTTGCATAAATCTCCTGCAGGAACAAATAAATGAAATCGTTCTTCTGTATTTCGTTCTTTTTATGCTTTCTTATTGCGTCCTGGAAAGCAATAAAGTTATGACTTAATCGACTGAGTTTTTAGTCAACTTCGGCTCAGCGTTTTTGATGTTTTTGATTGACTTTTTTATGAAAAAAGCAATATCAGTTTTCAGTGTCCATTTTGCAGGTATATCTATTAAATAGCAATCAAATACGGTTGAAATACGCATATCACGGGATTGACAGACGGCTGTCAAAAGCACTCTGTATACCGTTCCTGTGAAATTTTGCGGTTTGGTTTGGTGTCGATAGGATCATTAATAGGACTTGATTTAATGCAGTAGCTTCACATAGAAAAGGAATTGGGCAACTAGCTCTTCACAATTTCTGCATGACTATGTGTTAGAGATTGGATATTGAATTTAGCGGTAAGCGCAGTAAAACCAAAAGAGCGGGTCGTCTTTTAAAAGTTTATATATTATATTATCACGATTACTAATTAATGTTATCATAGGTACCTTCTAGAATAACGTGCTCCATGGTATTCTATATCATCGCTTAAGACCAGGCGTGATCATAGCCAAACGTTAGCATATTATTATACACGATAAAAAAAAGCTTCTATTGAACTCAAAATTCATAAATCTGAATAAAACAATAATAATATTCTACCACATTCACACAACACCATCTAGTCCCAAACTAAGCAGAGCTTGTACTATGGGTACTAGATAATGGATACACATACATATATATATATTTTTTGTAAATACATACATAATATGCATAGAAACACCCAGCATAATATACATGACAAACATCCATGTTCATGAAAAATTTACTTAATGAATGTACCTAATAATATATAGGTGTAAGTATATGTTTTATTTGTGTCGTATTCTGATTTCTCTCCAAACGGATGGATTAATGGCGATGCGGATATTGAAAGCTGTCTAACATTCACAAAATGGTATTCAGGTATTTCGTTTCATGGCAACATGTACGATTTTAAGATGGTCCAAAAAAATTAGAGATTCATATATTTGTGGTAGTTATGACATTGACTTTCTTAATTAATTACGATATACAAGAATCATATTCATTTGATAAATATTGAATTTATACATAGCGACCGTTTCACCGTTTCTTTAATAAGAATAGGTAATGAACTCTAGATGAATTGGCTACAAAGTAATACTTTTAATGTACGTACATATTAGATTTGACGTATTTTGTATAGAGCTTATGTTAAATTTATACCTCTAGTTGCGAAGGGCTCTTTCAATATAGACGTTTCGTGTCGGACCGCTGCAGTGCCGAAGCGGTGCGTTTGTCATATGGTGCACGGACGGTCATTTGTTTTCATACAAAGCGCGCGGTGCGGCCACCAAGCGGCAATAGTGCGGTGTCGGTACCGAGAACGCACGACAACAGTACAGTAACGTCGCAAGCTCGGTGTGTTTATTTCGCTGTTGAATAGTGCGGTGACTAGAAGTGAGAGCTAATTTCATCGAATTTTCATGTTTATTATTTGCTTAAAATGGATGATATAACCGTTGAAGAATATATGAATTAAATTGAATTACGTCCTGTTATATGACAATATAAGTTGTTTAATTTATGTACCTCAATGTTATCAGTAGTCTTTCTTCGGCTGATATAGTATGTTTGAATGTAGTCTCTTGCCGCAAAATTTTGATATAGTAATTCGTAGAAACATTCTCTAGACATTCTTAAGTAATTAAAAAAATACATGTTAATGGAAACATTGGTGATGCTAACTACTTTTAAACTACCACGATTTGTACACATATTAAAAATTATGTAACGGGTCTGAATCGTGTTAATAAACGAAAAGAAAGATGAAATACCTTTTTATTTGTCCCGACGTTTCGGCATGGGTTACACCAGCCGTGGTCACGGGATGACTGATGTTCGTCAGCGCTGCCTCCGAGAAGTGCGGGTTTTGGAACCTACCCTCACTTGGTCTTCACAATTATTAACATTATTATGTTCGGAACTGTCGGTACTTCGACACACAACACTAATGGTATCTTCACACTGGCGCGTAATATCACCTCGTCGGTGTCTACATTTGCTGATGACAGGATTCCAAGATGTAGATAAACGGTAACCATCCTCCCGGTATTTCATCTTTCTTTTCGTTTATTAACACGATTCAGACCCGTTACATAATTTTTAATTGGTGATGCTCTTTTACGGGACGTCGTTTTTGTTTCTGTTTGATATTTTTCAAAAAAAGCACTAACAGTAATAATTCTTCGTCAGAGTCCATGGCTTAACTACGGTCAAATAAATTTAAAATATCACTAGCATAAAAAGCACGGCAGTCAGATACGCTTTCAATTTAGGCGTTTGGTGTCGGACGGCTACCGTACTGCAGCGGCACGGCAGCGGGTTATAACCAGCGTGCAGCGGCACGGTAAACGTGCGGCAGCCGTCCGACAAGAAACGTCTAAATTGAAAGAGCCCTAGATTGATAGATAGAATATTTTAAACGGGTGCTAGTTACCGTCTAAGAGCCTAAATGGCATAGATATTCAATAATGGTAAATATAGAATACAGAAAACGGTCGTTAATCTGAAATCTCTTAAAGAGTCATTTAGTGCGCCAAAAGAATTATTTAATTATATTGACATCATTTTATAATACATAAAATGGTTTTCTTTACAAGCCAATATCGAATTCATTAACCAGCTCAGTAAAAACGACTTGGTAAGAAAATACGAATTATACTACCCCACGAATTAAAGTAGTAACTGAAAGGTTCTAAGTTTACGAAATATGTTTTAATATATTCTCTATCAATCCTACGTGACGCTGTTCAACGTATTGCACATTACGAAACAATACTTTTGTTTAAGCTACATCGGTGACCATTTCGATCGACGACCGCTTTACTGACATTTGCATCGTAGCTGTACAGTGCTTCAGAGAGCACGCTAAGCTATCCTCACGCCTTATAAAGTGACTTTAGTGGCTTATAAATTCCTACATGGTACTCGTGCTTACAAAAGAAAAAAAGTTGCCAGGTAGGTAGTAAAAAGGCTTTTCTCCGCTATTATCGCGTGATCAACGCATTCAATTTATATTATTTTGTTGTTTTGTGTTATGAACGGATAATTGAGATATAATTGTGTTAGATTTTGTTTGATTAAAGATAACGATAAATATAATCAATTGACTACTTGATATTAATTGCAGTTTGATACCTCCACGCGTTTCTAAGAAAAAGGGTGTTTTCCTTTCAATATTATTAATTAAAAGGAATAAAAATAAAACGTAAATGTTCAGTACAAACCTCAATTATTTCTGAGATTTCCTTGTTGAGTTTCGTGATCAATGAATATCCACTCAACTCAGGTATAATGAACCTGCACCACGGCATCTGGTTCAATAACCCACCACCGACTGAGAAAGCCACGCCACGTTGCTTGAATAGTCCCAACATATGCCTCAATTTCTCTTTAGGAATCCTTTCTCCTGCAGAAGAAAAGTAACACATAACCATAAATAAATTAATAAATCATATAATTAATATTGAATTGGAGGTATTAGATATAAGAGAATATTTTCAAGAAATAAAATTAATTATGCAGCCTGGAAAGTTATGAATTACAAAATAAATAAGAATATTCTTCAGACCGAAGCGGCCACGTTCGTCATTTCCAATAGAGCCTGACCACCACTGGACATAACTATTATAGTGCTAATGATGTGAGGCAACACAAGCGCACTCTCAATTCGCTCGCTCTTAAAGTCCGAAGGGACAGAATTCCAGCATGACTGGAGAGAGATGGAATGTAGCACCAACGGCGTAACGCACTTTCAACGCGCGTGTAAACAGTGCCGTCTGTTCATATATTATTATGTTCATCTGGTAAACCCAATATTACTAAGTATTTGCTCGATCCTGAATCGAACCGAGCACTCAAAATAGGAAATCGCTAACACTACTGCTGAGCCACATTCAAATAATATTTTTTACATATTATCAAAATCTTTGTTTTTTATTATTTGCAAAAATACGATGAAGCATAACCTTACTATAATAGTTTTATAATCAGTGATCGGATAATCGGATGCATATTCACCTAAAGTTCATTTTTGGCTAGGATTTTATGGAAGCGGCTTCTTAAAACATATTTTTTATATATAAATCCCGGGATTGCAGAAAATTCGGGAATGTGAAACTACTCAGTAACATAGTGAGGAAACGACGTCTTTAACATGTGGTTTTTATTTTTTAAAAATGGTCTCCGGGATTACATAATTATAAATGTGTATTTACTTGAAGTTAATTTTAAGCTCCCCATCAATTTATGAGTATGTTGAGTGTAAGCGGAATGGTAGGCAGTGGGTGTTAATTAAAAAAAACATTTAGAATATGTATCCTAAACTTTCAACTTAGTCGTTTAATACGATACTGTCAGTCAGACTCAGTTGAGCGCGGGAGTTCGTTGGTGATGCTTTTGTAAGTTCATAATTATTAAGAGATTGAATGGTTTTTCTTTGTAATTCGTATTTATTATTCGTTTGAGATAAATGTTTTGAAAATTGAAGAAAATTAAGAGAATTTTATTATTTTTAAAGCATATTTTTGGTACAAAAGTTAAAATAAGTACCTACACCCAATTAACATTATACCAGGTTATTAATTTTAACTATATACATTGCTATCTTACATAATCATAATATCTAAACGTATATATAAATATACATAGGTACATGAATCTAAAAATAAAAAGTGAAAGTATGTACAGGTGTGTTTAGGCGTCGTAGAATGCCTCCGCATCAATTTCATCGGGTAAAGTGCCCAGAAGGCTGGCAGCATTGCCACGCTGGATGGCAATGCTGATTCTTTGAGCAAAGAATAAACCAGCCCTCTGGTCACGTGAGACGTCGATTAACCGTTTAGATATATCTCGGAATAAAGAGCGAGCGCTCGGACCCCATGAGCCTAGCGTTTCCACCCGAAACGGCTCAAATACATAATTAGCTACTAGATTACTGTATTTGCGCCGTTTGAGGGTTTCCGCAGATGCAGCAGCAGCGCCAGCATGGCCTCCCGTGCTACACCCAATTTGATTCTATAATAAAAAAATACTAAATTTGTCGAATCCGAAATCCCGTGATTTTTTTCGATATAAAAGTGTATTCCATATTAGCCAACACCTAAAAATATGTAAATATACCCACACCCCATTTGATTCTATAGTAAAAACAAAACGAAATTTGTCAATTCCGTAGTCCCGGGATTTTTCGATACAAAAGTGCATTCCATAATAGCCAACACCTCAACTTTAGGTAAATATGCATCAGATTATCCGATTACTATTTATAATAGACAGTAAGTATGTACTAAGACGCAATATGCATGCTAGTCTGTAAGGTAAAATGTGCTTACATTATAGCTGAAGTATTAAAAATTCCGTAAGATGTGATAGTGAAGATAAATTTTCCATATAAAATTGACAACTTTTGAGAACGTCTAAAAATTTGCTTACTGCTGGTAGAGTACAATTTCAAAAAGAATATTATATGTAACAGACGGCTGCTGACAGGCTTTGTAGTAAATAGGTGTAGCTTCTCTTCGGATCTTCGGATATTGCCGATAATTAAACTTCCTGGCGTTGACGGGGAAATTGCAAGTAATATGGTTACTTGTTTAACACGTTGAGGTGACACTTTATAAGTATGCTGCTATAGTATTAGATACTATAACATAGAATTTGCTCTTACAACGTGGTTATGGTGGATATTGATGGCTTATATCTTCTACGCTAACTATGTGGGTTGTTCAGCATCTATAGATGTTTTTACGTAGATGATATTACTAGTGCAGAAGAATTAAAAATTTTGTTAGACTATAACTCATTAATCTTCATTATCAATCAGAATAAAATCATATACATAATTATAGGTCTGTAAAATATGACTTTTTGAATGGCTTACCTGCAACGTAAGTCCAAAGCACATTCATAATAGACTCTGCGAGCACAGTACCCAAATTGATCTGACTGTTTAGATTGTCGTTTATGTAGTCCAAAATTTGACTCAACTCATACTGGATCTCTTTTTCCATTACCGTCTTACCATAACCAACATGTTTTAAATTTTTCACCGCGAATTGCCTCTGTTCTCTCCATATGTCTCCGTTAGCGAAAGTAATACCTAATAACAGATAGTATTAGTCCCAAACTGAAAAATACATAATACCAAAGATATTATTTCGTGGTGTATTAAATCTTACCCATATTTTTGTAGCCGAGACAACGTAATTGTGCGAAGTAGTTATGCGGTCTTGAATCAAATTCTTTATCGTGAAGCACTTGCCGTACATTTTTCTCGCCAAAGACCACAACAAATAACTCAGAGCTTGTTTTCATTCCTAGAACATTAGTAGAGTATTGTCTGGACAGTTCTACAAGTGCTCTGTATTCCGAGCCATGCTTCTTGGACATTTTTTGTAAAATCGCGCTGCTTCCTATTATAGGGAACCATACTGGACCTGAAATAAAGAGACGTTTATTGAATATTTTTGTACAGGTTTTCTAGTTCTTTCGCTATCTAGTGTATCATTATAAAACATGGAAATACATAGTTCCTTGTTTATTTTCTATCTTTACAGTTTATTATAAAATCGCATGTCCTTAAACGTTGAGAAGTGTTGTATCATATCTTTTAGTAACAAGGCTCAGAAAATCTCATATGACTATAACTTACGCGGATCTAATCTAAATAGAAAATGTGTAGTCAAAGATGTTCGTGTTCATGCGTCCTGTTTGACGAAAAACTAACGTTTAACGCCCACATAGATCACATAATCAATAAAAGTACTAAGCTTCTGGGCTTTATATGTAGAATAATTAAAGAGTTTAAGAATACTAACAGCTTATTGTATCTTTATTAGACCCTATTATTCGCAACATTTCGGAGTATAATTCAACTGTATGGTCGCCTTTTTATGTCGTTCAAATCAATCGCTTAGAAAGAATCCAGAAAAAGTGTTTGTACATCATGTGCTACAGGCTTGGACTTGCTAGAAAAATTAGCTCGTATAGCGAAAGACTCAATAAATTCAAACTGCAACCTCTCGAAAATCACCGTAAGTGTGTATTCATAAGATAATGTATTCTATTATTGATTCACCTGAACTGTTATCAATGTTAAACTTAAACACAAAATTTAAAAGCCGTCAGCCACATCTTAAAAGTTTTATTTTAAACGTTCACATCAATAACATATCATACTACAACCCCATTGTCAGAATGTGTCGTCTATACAACGAAATTTTACCTCAACACAGTGACCAGCTGGACTTTTTTAACCGCGGACTGCTATGTTTTAAAAGAAACGTTAGACGTATTATGACAAGTGGTTCGTAACTCGCATAGCTATATGGATCGATTGTGTACCCTTACTATAATTTGTTTTTGAATTTTGTTTTTGTATCTTTAGTCACTTTTGTTATATAATTGACATGTTGTCATGTTGTCTTCAACTTAACCTTTTGTTAATATTGTATAAAGCATGTATTGACTGTATTCTGTTTTGTGTGCCAAATAAATCAATTAAAATTATGCGAATACGAGATACATTCTTATAAAGTTATCAATCCCAAACACCTACTGTGATATTTTTTAACATTCTAATGAACTGTTATATACATGCTTTATCTTTCAGATAAATTCAAAATTAGAAAGAGCTTTTTATAAATTTCTCTGCCAAGTTATTTAAGCGGTACTTAACGGATTGCGTTTAGACGTTGAGAGTAACACAAATCTAGGACTTAGTTCCTTATTATGTTTTTTCTTGTTTCTAATATTTAAATCCTATTTTGGCAATTTACATTGTACAGTAGAGCCCCAATGACTAGCAATACATTCAATCCCAAAGAAAATTATCAGATTATATTGAGATTTTATATCGCTATGCGATTAGTTCAGTTTCCCAGTTAGTAAAACTAATAACACTGGTGCAGCGTAATATTACCATACTAAATACGTCTAGCTAGATTGCACCATCCAAACATTATGTCCAAGTTGCAGATTTACGGATAGTACCCTCCATGAGAATACAGATGTCACATTAAAAATGTAGGCCGACATACATCCACCGGGGTTAACGCGCTTAGCACTGAGCTAATTACTAACCAGCAACTAAATTGATAATTTGTCTTGCGTTATTACGAGCGAGAAGCTCTGGGTTTTAAGAATAAATATTGATCAGGATTATATTGATTGGTTTCATGATTCGTCATTTGTTATTTGTTTAAGCTTCTATCAACTTCAATTGTAACTTTAAAACACTCGTTGCACGTTTAAGAATATATATACATATATATATATATATATATATATATATACGATAAACATCGTGTGGAAACCTGCATGTCTGAGAGTTCTCCATAATGTTCTCGAAAGACATGTGAAGTCTGCCAACCCGCACTTGGCCAGCGTGGTGGACTATGGCCTTACCCTTCTCATAGTGAGAAGAGGCCCGTGCCCAGCAGTGGGACATATTATATACAGGGCCGATGATGATGATATACACGGGAATTAACGCGAACATGCATTAGGTATTTACATACCTTATTTTGCTTGACATTTCAAGACGGTTGCACGTCCCACGGGCCACGTGTATAATATAGTATATATATATATATATATATATCCTTAAACTTCAATTGTGTGATTAATCTCTATTTCTCTATTTACTTTTTGTCAGAAGACTAGCTTATATCCGCGTAGTAGTAAAATATAGAAATTTACTAGCTGTTTCCCGCGGTTTCACCCGCGTCCTGAGGGAACTACTTTGCGTACCTGGCTAATTTATAGCCTAAGTTACTCCTTGGTACATCAGCTATCTGCCAGTGAAAGTCCTGTCAAAATCGGTCCAGCCGTTCCTGAGATTAGCGAGAACAAACAGATAGACAGACAGGTAAAAATTGTAAAAAAGTTCATTTCGGTATATGTACCGTGTATACATCCATATGCATTAAATAAAAAGCGGTTATCTATTATAATTATGCCATATGCATTAAGTAAAGACACGGCAGTCATTTAGATACCTAATGCCTGTCGAATTATTCTAGTAAGTGTGTTTATTTGTAGGATTTCCTTATAAACAATATTTCTATTGATTAATTGCGAAGGCATGCTAAATGTGATTCGCGTGACCCTGCAATTTTCTTCAATTAGATTGTGTGTATGGTGTAAGTAGCTCGATGCCTTTGTGGCAGAAAGTTTCTAGAGTTGGTAGTGGCAACGCACCTGCCGACTTCGAAAAGCAATTTTACTTCTACGTAAACAACCTTTATGATTTAATCATTGATTTGGATAATTATTGACATCATGATAAGGATATAAACACTTTTTGTTTTCATTCGTGTTTTTGTTGAATAATTGCAACAAAAGCGATTATAGTATCAAATTTTTTAAAGTTACATCTATCTATCAGCTTTCTATTATTTTTGGAAAAAGTACCATGTATGTACCTATACAAGTACCTTTGTTTCGTACATCTAACATTTCGGCTCTGTAGCAGACGCCCTAATAACAGTAGCAATAGTGCCGAAAAACTAATACACTATAGGATACTTAAAGCAAAGTTACATCACCCGAAAGACATGTAGCACGGAATAAGAGTTCAATATTATATAAAACCACTTTTAAATCGCCACACGTATCTGATTTACACTTTGTGTTAACATACGAGCTGCTAAAAGAAACTTCTAAGACAAAGAATATGATACGCTAGTAATATTAGTAGTTGGTGCTGAAACAAAGGAATCACTGCGCTAAAATGTTAGCATACGAGTATAATCACAATATAATCATCCGAAGATGCACTAGAAACTTGAAGTTCCCAGAAATGCTATAAAATTTTATGTAAAATAGTTTGACTACATCGCAGTCTTTATCCAGATAGAAATGTTATAAGGCTGCAAGTTGATCAATTATATCATAACAACCAACGGATCCACAACGGCCTCAACATTCTCCTCCTAGCGCATTGCTCCATGGCATATATGGCTAAAATGTGTTATGTCAAAAATAGTATAAAGGGTATAAATGGTCACAACTGTATTGAATATAAAACAGAGTCCAGGATAATTATTATATTACTTGCTACTAGCTGTCGCCCGTGGGTCCGCTAGCGTGGATGTCGGTTCTCGCGATAAAAACTATCTTATGACCTTCCTCGGGTCTTTAATTAATCGACGAATTATAAATATTGATCTCTCAACAAAAAAATCTCATCAGACTGAATAACTTTTGCTAAGACGTCAACCCTGTATATGGTGTAGTGTACATGGGCTGTTATGGTCCTCCATCAGGTGTTCCAGATCTTAGATTTTTATATGTCAACAGAAAATGCTCATCAGACTGAACCACTTTTGCTAAGACGTCAAGTCTGTATATGTAGTGTAGATGGACTCTTAGAGTTCCACATCACATGTTAGAGATCTCTGAATTTGTATTCTTGATCTAATAAATCCTGCAACGGAAATACTCATCAGGCGTAATGTTTTTTCCCAAGCCGCAATTTTGTATGTCTTATAGTATCGCTGGGCTGTTGTGGTCCTGCATCAGGTGTTCCACTTTCCAAAATAAATTATAGCCTATATGTTGTCCAGATCTAATAGCAAAATAACAAAAAAAGTTTCATTCAAATCCGTCCAGTAAATTCGGAGATTAGCGTGTACAAACAGATAAACAGACAAACAGACAGAATGTATTTTTAGATTCTTGATTTATAACTGATTCTTAGCCTAACTGAATATTTTTTTTGTAAATATATTCAATGTACGGCAATATATTTTTTACAGTTTTATAGTTTAGATATCGATTTGTTACAAAAGCAGCTGCGTCGCGCTCTACTCCTTTGCGGCCGATGTCGCGTGAGTCGCGTCAGAGTTAAATGCACCATGGACAAAGAAATAGCTGCCGCTGCCTACGGCGGCTACGTTTTGTGGCTGGACCTTTATGCTAGTTGAAATCATTAATGAAATATAGGGTAGACGGAGCGGATGACATTACTTCATTCTCTCTTCTTATTAATCATGGTTGCCTCGTAGGTACTAGTTATCCTTATACGAGAAAATGATTTTAAATACACCTTTTACATAACCGTCGATAAATTTTAATTCTATTAATTTTAATACGTTTCTCATAGATCTGTTAAAATTTACGTCTATCTTAGGAAATGTAAGCAAATAAATCATTAACTTTATGGTAGCCAACTAGCCATACTTCTACCAATTATAACTATTATTATTGGTGAATATAATTTGATCAACAAGACACAGCAAAAATTATCAAGTACCGAATATAAATTTCGATACTCCGAGGGGAAGTTCAAAATGAAATTTCACAAATAAGTGTATCGATATCTGGCTCTCTCCGTCTCAAATTGAATAACCGGGTTATCAACAACGGCGGAAGCAAACCGGACATGAAGTGCATCCCACTTCGCGTTAGTATAGCCAATTTACATAGTCAGTCCTTACGTGCATTTGTGCGATGGTTTACTTTTTTGAGTGTAGCTCTCATAGGTATTGACTCGTCATTTGACTAGGCTCAGAAGTCGCCAAATGGATGGGTGACTGCAGTTTATAGCCCTATCGTATTGAGGGCGTGATAGCGTAAAACCGTCGGTGCTGGTTCTTGTCTCAGGACAAGATGGGCTAATGAGAGTCCTTGGAACGCGTATGGCTCGAGTTGCCCACACACTGACACGAAAAGAAGACTTTTAAATTCTCCAAACTTAACCATTTAGCTCTTGTGTCAGGTGAATAGGTACATTCTGTACTTACTAACTTAACTTTACGTTTTAAGTTGAGTTCTACGTTAATGCCATAGTCTTAACATACGAGCTTTGCGGTAGCTACAATTATTGGTTTTTCCGAATTCTCAGTAGCAGCACGGAGTCTGGTGATGGGCCCGGTAACGGCAATTATGTAAGCCCCTATTACGTGGGACCTACATATTCTTGGCGAAATGTGGGTGTAATTACGTCTCTGCCTACCATTTTGGGGATATAGGCGTGAGTCTATAAATAAAAAAATATAAATAAATAAATAAACAATTATTGGAAGTTTAGCTTATAATGGTACCTATACAGTTTCTGAAGGTGGACATTTAGTCTTAAGTTTCGATCTATATACATGCACGTATATCATCACGCCTGTCTCCCATGCATGCAAGGGGTAGGCAGAGACTATGCTTCTGTTCAAACATATCTCTTTAGCGTCCTCATCATGCATGCGCGTCGGTTATGGGTACTTTTAATTTGGCCCTTTTTCAGCACGTCACCTATTTGGTCGGCGTACGTCCGCCTCAGGCGTGCCCTACCGCCATCTCCATTCATTCTTACACAATACACTTCTTCAGTCTTTGTCACTTCATCTTCTTTTAGACCACACTTCTCTCGTATCACACTGTTTCCCACATTATCTATCAGACTTACGCTCATGTTGCTCAATGCTCATTGATTCTTCTTTCATGCTTACTCTGCCATACCTACCCATGATTCGCTCCCAAACATCAGTGTCGACGCCAAAACCCCCTGCAGTTTAGCTAGGCGAGCCTTCTTTGAGATAGTACCATTACGGTTGATAGACTGTAAGGCGTCAATCACACTATATCTTGCTTTCACTCTCCTTTTAACAACTCCCTCACATTTTCCATATCTCGTTAATAAAGACCCTAAATACACAAACTCTGTCACTTGTTCCACTTCATCTCCTATCATTAGGTTACATTCAGTAACACTATCTTCCCTCTCTAAGAACATGACTTTGGTTTTGTTACCATTCAGTTTTATATTCTTATACGTCTCATTCATCATGGTGACCATCTGATCATAAAACACTTCACCCATTCTTAATCCACATTCAGATTCTTTCAAGTCATCAGTCAGAGAACTGTCCCAAATTGCATCCCAAACGCACAGATTGAACAGCCACGGAAACGTTACACATTCCTGTTTAACACTACGATCAATGTTAAACCGTGTATTCTGACACAGGCTCTTGAATCGCTATATATGGATGTAATGTAAGTGGCGGTATCGGACTGTTGCTTACTCCATACTCAAAAAGTGTTGATGCAAAGTGCATCCCTCACCACTCGATCGTAAACCTTTTCCAAGTCAATAAAGGCGCAAAAGACCTTCTGGTGTTTAATTAAGATTTTCTTGCTGCACATCCCAAATTTTACTATCATTTTCAGACACACTCTTTCAATCAGTATCTTTGCATACAATTTGCCAACAACATTTAGGAGCCTTATACCGCGATAATTTTTGCATTCCTGCTGAGACCCTTTACCCCTGTACAGTAGCACCATTACAGGTTTGTTCCAGTCACCTGGTACGCGATCGGACCGCCAACATTTATTAAACAGTAGGCAGTACAGCAGGCTTGCAGTGACGCCTTTGCCTATCTTGAACATTTCGGCAGATATCCTGTCATATCCCGCAGCTTTAACCGCTTTCATACTTTTCAAATATTTTAAGTTATAACGCAAAAATATACACTTTCTATTAGAAATACTGTTACATATTTTCTTAAATTTTCCGATTGTTGAGGGATTAAGAATAGAAAGTATATCACTACCCTATTTCATTTCGCAAGTGACGTAAAAAGATGTTAGGGAAATATACACGAAACAAATACCTAGTATCTTGCGTAGAGAAGGAAAACTCGACATGAAACTCTATACCATGGTCTAGCGTGGTATCGTAGTGGTCCATTGACTCACTATAGTTATAATGCTATTGGTATGCAAATTAGGAGCGGCCTATGTCCAGCAATGGATTGCGGAAGGATGTTATGGTGACTATTACGTATAGCGTAATGGTTTAAGCTTCGCATCGCTGTTTAGCTCTGTACTGAGTGCCGTGGGTGTTTCGAGCCTGGGTGTTATCTGGGTCCGTTGATTAAAGTTTTGTAAAGTTGTCCGAGATTCAGGATACATTTTAGGGCGGTAGTCGTTTCTAAAGAGAATACGTTTTCATAATATTGTGTGATAAACTAATATAACAAAGCTGAAGAGTTCGTTTGTTTGCTTGGTTGAACGCACTAATCTAATGATCTACTGTTCTAATTTAAATAATTATTTTTGTGTTCGAAAGCTCATTTATCGAAGAAGGCCATAGTCTATATAACATAACGCTATGAACGACATTTGCGGCACTGTAGCCTAAATAGTATGTGTGTAGCCGCGGGCTCAGCTAGTTATCCATAAACCTATTTTTCTTTTCAAAGATTTTTCATTACATATTTAATTTATTATACTTTTTTTGTCCCTTTGGTAGCGGGTGTTTTAAGAGGTGACTAAGGAAAATACACGAATCATTTAGTCACTACGAATATATGGCAAACTCTACATCAAACTGCAAACCAAGCCGTCTGGCCAGCGCTGTTATAGTAGGCCAAATCTTCCTATTGACTCACTGCTACCGTGATGCCCATGTCCAGCAGTGGGCTGCGAAATGCTGAATGTGGATAAATAGTATTCATTTAAGTTTTATGTAGGAAAGTACTAAAGTAATTCATTTCTTTGGGCACCTGCATTTTCATTTAATGCACGCCCCCCTGCCGTACTTTTACATTTGTAATATCTTTTATAAATGGCATTTTCAATTTGAATAATACAAAATGTAATCACATATATTGAAACAGTCTCCTTGAATATAAAATGATTTATTTCATTATTATAAATTTTATATAATTGATTTCATCAAGTAAGTCTCGTCCCGGCGGAAAATCGGTGTGCAAGCGGTGAATTTATTTTCTCACGCATTATTTTTATTTTGCTATATCTAAGATATTAATAAAATTATAATGATATACTGTAAAATACAATTACTATCAAAATTAAATGCACAGCATATCTACCGTATTTATTTGGATAAAAATAATACTGTATTGCTTAAAATAGCTTCGAAAATAATCCATAATATTTTTGTAATTTGTTATTGATAATAATGTTTAATGAGTATTTACTTAGTAGATAGACCTATGCTATCACGGACTTTTTTGTAGGTAATAATGAGTACTTTAATAAAGTAGTACATTATTTTGATGTATCATTAATAGGTTTAGCAGCGCACGCGATGAAAGGCATTTTCTAGAAAATTTTCTTACGCCTTGGGTTACATTATTGATGTTTGCGTGGGCTATATTTATGTTCTAAAAGTAAATATAGCCTATGTTACTTAGGGATAATGTCGCATTATAATAGTGATTTTTTTTTTAATCAGATCATTACTTTTTTGGTTTATTCGTAACAAACATACAGAAATATAAATCTTTCCTCTTTATATATTAGTTATAGAGTATAGATATAGATTAACCAGGTGCCCAAAACCGCCTTGATTATTGTTCGGCGCGCCTCAATTCTGTGCACATTATTTATATCGCGATATCTTTTCTAACGTATCCAGAATCTCGATAGTCAAAATAAATAATATGATTATTTACTTGTACTATTTACACGTGACAAACTCTGTAGACTGATTTAAGAAACAGGCGACGCTTAGAACGAATTCCTACTTAATCTTTAAACTCTTAACATTTGAATCACTTCAGTATGAAGATCAAATCCAACGAAGTTTTGTTGCCTATAAAGTAATAACAGAAGTATTGTTAAAGCATTCAAAAACACCAATAATTTATAGGATACTGGGTATTATATAAAGTAAGAAATGCAATCACATATTGATCTGAACCCAATACATTGCTCCGTCATTTAATAACACTACGGTGTATGTGATTGTGGTCTTGAAGTATAAAAATGTACTTGTAAGTAGCGTCCGCAAGACTACAATCGTAGACGGCCGTCGATTCCGTGGACGGAAATGAAAATAGTTTGTGGTGTACTTTGAATGGTACTGTTGTATTTGAGTTGTTTCTTCTAGGACCTTGATATTGCAGTTTTCTATTTATAATTACTTTTACTGCGTCAAGGAACGCCGATGAAATTTCATAAAATCCATTTTTTTTGCTTAAATAAATTCTTTGAGCGGTAACTATTGCAAGTTTCTGCGAGAAAATGTTTTCAATTTCTATAGTTCAATTTCTATAGATTTAGGTTCAATTTCTATAGATGTCCACTGGACATCAATATAAATTAAACCGGGAACGGATGCAGACTGTTGAGAATCCCAATAATACTGGACCCGATATAAAAACTCCGGGCACCAGTCGTGACCGTGGTTTTACAATATTGCACGAGAGTAAGGTCTAGATTTTCTTATTTCAGTAGTTAGAAATGATTCAACAAAATAATACCTATGTACTCGTGCTATGGAACATAATAGATCAGTTAAAAGACAAAGTTTTGGCTATAAATTATTTTATCTTCTTTTGTATAATGTAACCTCGTGCATTTGGGCATGCCAAAACAACCACTAATTTCTTTGAAGAATGATTTTTGCCAAATTCGAGTTCACTATTTATAAAGTCATTCTTACTTATATGCCAACGAAAACAAAACATAACTTAAGTTCTTCTACTTCAGTATTTGTCAATATGTCACATAGGCAATTAAAAAGTTAGATAAATCATACTAAATAGAAGGACTTTAAGATTTAAGACCTCTGGCTCATAGATAGGTACTACGAAAATCTCAACCGAAGAGTCATTAATGATAGAGTCACATACTATTGCGGACTATAGTGATAGCAGCAAACAGCTAATTAAATGATCGAAGGACAAACACCCGAGGCAAGACGCTTTATTTAGGTTTGTCACTTTACAAACACATTGCCATATCTTTGAATACAATTACACGCATCAAACTATCATTGCAAAACCAGATAAACACTTACCAATACCGAACAAAGAAACAATTCTAAAACAGATTCGTATCTAATGATTCTAAGATAAAACATCTTAAAATTTACTCAAGTAAACTCATTAATAATAAATCATAGTATTCATCAGACGACGTGATTAATATTCATACAACGGTGCATACATGTAATCATTGATATGTCTAATGGTAATCCCAAACGGCCTTACAGCAGGCTACCGATTTGCATAAGGATTAAGTTAGCGATACACATAGCCTGTTAACTAATCTAGTTATTATAGAGTTACGAGTAATCTGCAGATGGTACGAAATTATATTTGCTGCATCAGAGTACTCTAACTAGGCAGAAAAGCTACGTTTCGCCTATAATCGCGTTATGATGCGCATTCGAACAAGCGGTAACAGAATAACCACTAAATAGTGTGGAAATCGTGGCAGGACTGAGTTATGGAACAAATTAAGCAACCATAACTGCTGCCAATGATTAGCTTTGTGTGATTGATTGATAATTTATTTATTGTTATTTCACTATTACTGCATTGCAACAGATACGTGGTAATGTTATAAATGTATATACAGTCGCTGCGCAGCTGTAGTAAACACACATTTTAAGGTGCTGTACATTTGAGCACTTAATTTGGAACGTAATGTTTATTTATTTATTTATTGTTAAAGAAGGCTTACAGACTAATATCCAATTAAAGTATAAAAAAAAGTTTAATTATATTGCTATTAACAAGCCTCCACAGTTAAATTCAACATGTCGATTTTACATATCAAAAATGTTACGTAAAAATAAAAAAACACAAAATACCAAAAAAATAAACCAAAAATGAACTTATTAATGATGATGAAAATACAATGTTTAAGAGATAAAAGTATCAGGATAATAAGAATATAACATAACAAAAATAAAACGAAAGTATGCATGCCAATTGTGTGCTAATTGCCGCCCTCCTCACTAAAGTATGCATCAGCTAATAGCCGTTTCACTGCTGACACACTAGTACAAAACAGGTCAATATCGTATTCTTTGAGAAGATTATTAAAACTAACTGCACTTCTAATAGAAAATACATTGAGTTTATAATTGGTAGTTGTAAAGGGGACCATCATTATTGGCCTATGACGAAAACCCAATTGATTTGTTCGTAACGACAGATTAGCCGCTCCGACCAATCGATGTGGCCATTTGCGATATTCAATAACATACATACATATATCTGCAATGTCACGTCTAATTTGCAGAGGTAAAAAGTGGTATCGCCTGCAACGGTGGTCGTAGTTAATTGAGCATTGCTGTGTCTTATAATCAAGAATTCTTAAAAAAATTCTTTGGACGCTCTCAATACGGGATTTGTAGACATCGTATTGAGGGTTCCAAACCTGCGACGCGTATTCTAAATGGCTGCGCACGAATGAGCAATATATTTTTTTTGGTTTTATAGTGTGACGTGAACATCCCTGCAGTAATATAAATTTAACTAACTGATACATCTAGGTACCTGCGTGATAGCGTGCTAGTATTCTGATCAATTGCAAGATCTGCGCTCAACGTGTCGGTACTATTTTTTTTTACTTGGATGGCACACCAACACTTATTCATATCCCATCTATGACGCGCCGAGACTTATGTGATTAACCCGCAAATGAAGAATATACATGCGTTCAAATTGTATATTATCTTTTGATTCGCATAGTAAAGTAGGTAGGTCCTACGAGAGCAGGAGAGTCAACATTAATAAAAATCTCGATTTACAAATTTGGTTTTAGTTGTAGCTATGATGTATCTGGACGGCCGGACAGTGTAGACACAATATCATAATTATACTCTATGTTTAGCTAATAAGTGACAGGAACCAAAAGTTATTTTAACAAACTTGTGACAGTTAGTTGGCTTGAAAAGAAATATAAGACGCCAGAAATCAAATAGTCTCAAAGGTATGTTAAAGTAATAATTTAAGTACCTAATACGGTAGAAAAATTTTGTTCGGATAAGCATATCTATACGTTTGAAAACAACGTCAACCACTGGCCTATAATTACTACTTAAAACAAAACTACTTATAATTGAGTGAATATTGCGCCATTATAACGTTTGACTAGAAGGTGGACCCCCAGTCCCAGGCGAACGTTATGATTACTCAGACGATGCTGATGAATATAACTTTTTATAATTCCGAAATTTGGCGATTGTGTCTTAACTGTCAATTGTCTAAGATAACTATCTTTATTAAGGGTGTACCCAAAGGATAAAACGAGATCCTATGACTAAGAATCTGCTGTCCGCTGGTCACCAGTCTGTATCTCATGAAGCGTGATAGTCAGGCAGTAGAAATTTTCACAGATGATGTATTCCTGTTGTAGCTACAAAAACCAATACTAAAAAACAGAAACAATAAATATTTAACAGGTCTACAATACAACAAACATGTTTTTTGCCGTTTTATAGATGATGGTACGGAACCCTTCGTGCGCGAGTCCGACTCGCACTTGCCCAATTTTTGTATTTATTACTATTTACTTACCTACTTGGCTACAACCGAATTCAAACTTCTAGAGATAATGGTTATGATCAACACAAAAAGTATAAAACCAAACTCTAAGAAACATATTAGTACTACTTTTACTGTAGCTGTTTCCTGAAAGAGTTATAAGTTGTTTCTAAAATGCCCTCGAAAGTTAAGAACCTACTGTTAAGTTTAACTTCACTGTCTTTCTACTGACATGTAGCGCCATCTCCTTCCTTTTACCGGGAACTAGCCCTGCAGCGACGTTGAAGGGTAAACTGTATAATCTATGGGGTAAACCATCTCGTTTGGATTTGTACTGTACCTAAGTGATATGCCGCTCTCTCCCTAGATGTCGTTTGCTGGTCGAGGGACAATTTTCACCAACCGGACCACGTCAGAGCGCACATTTATATTTCTATGGAGCGCACTGTATTTTTGGTGATAAAAGAGACAGAAGGCTCCATACAGACAATAAAGATTGTGATTGAATGTAAACTAAGTACTTACATCTTGCTATTCGACACCGCGCAAAATTAATGACGCGGCGGATCGCATACCTCACGAAAGCCGGTTAGGCCCTGCGCACATTTTTCTAAATACACGCACAATAACCCAAAAGCGGGGTATAAGTGCGATTTTGTACTCGATCAATTACTATAAATATTTTATAAGTACCTCTAGCAGATGGTAACGTTCTGTAAAGATCGTAGGACTGTAGAGTCGAGAGGTACGTCGTGAACGAAAAAGAGCACCGCTCTCTCTGCTGAGTATTACCACCCAGTACTTATCTTACATTCACATTCTTTTTATAAATTAAAACTACTTATAAGACCCATCACCAAGCCGAAGTCTACTCATTTTGGACATAATGCAAGGCTATAAGCAAAAATATATAATAAATACATAATGTTATAAGCTAAAATAATACCTGGGAAACGATATTTTTAAGCAGACACATTTTTTAACCGCTATTAAAAGTGCGGGTATGCAATGTCCGAAATACCTACTTATGCATGGGTGCATGAGACATCTATAGAACAAATTGGCGGAGTAAAAATGCATCGATTGTGTACCTAAGTAGAAAAAAATTATGGTGACTTTGAGCCTCAGACTAGTTCAGAAGGTATGGATCTTCTGGCACTTGTCCGAATTTTTATAATCATACAGAAACGAGTTTCCTCGCTGATTGCTTTTTCAACTGCAAAATCACGCATTTGCTGACAATTACACGGTAACTTAGATACATTTTATTACCCAGCCCAATGCCAGCGGTAAACGGGAACACCCATCTGTTCAAGCAACGTTAGGATCGAACAGACTGGTGTTCGGAATAATTCCATCAACAAGTCAAATCGTAAGTGGCACCTGAGCGGTGTATTCATCAGATATGGATGCAGAATATTATTATAATGTGTCATTCAACATTGGTTTCAAGCAAAAACAAACATTCATTATTATTATTTTGATATAATTAAGGTATGATTTCAATCACTGAGATTAAAGAGTCGTTTAAAAAATAATTCTAGTGTCTGTAGATTGAACGTCTTTATAGTCCTTCGCTCCAAGTCTTCGATTTAGTATGTAAGTAACGCAGAAGCAAGTGGTAAAGAGACAGTCCCTTGCAATACAGGCTTTATTCCTAATGCGGCAGTTGACATTCTAAATTATTAAAACTAGGTAAGTGATTCCCTCTGTATTCGATAGACTAAACTAAAATTACTACGTACCGCTATAATAACAGCAGTAGATATTTCAGCTACAGCCCTACGTGAACAGTACATAACTCTAGGTTGCTCTACCAGATGGCAGGCATGTATAATTTGGTTATTGTTGTTGTAAATTTTGTCATGGTAGACCCAAGTGACCCAAAGGTAAATAATTATGCCTGTTTGAATGCACCACAAGAAAGCTTTACCCCTATAATAATTATTATCAGTATGAAGTAAGTTTAATAAACTATCAGTTTATTAAAAGTAAACATTATGCCTCCACGTTATAAATAACTATCTGATCCGACAAACTTCGTATCGCATTTTTTTTAATATAAGCTATTATTTTATTTTTTAAAGCTGGACGCAGGCTTGGCGGAAAAGGGCGTTATGGTTGGCGACAAACGATTGTCCAATCTCCGATTCACCGACGATATTGTCCTCTTTTCGTCAACAGATTTCGAGATGACACAAATTCTGGAAGACCTTTGCATGGCTAGCCTAGATGTTGGACTCCAAATGAACATGGCAAAGACCAAGATAGACATCAGCTTATTACGAACACCATACATCATAGAATCGTAGTGAGAGGTTGGGGAGATTGCATACGTCGATGAATATGTTAATCTTGGTCAAATAGTCTCTTTCCAGGCAAGACAAAACAAAGAAGTCGCTAAACGCACTGAAATGGTCTCATTGACGTGTGCATTCTTCCCATACTCACATATGGCTCTCAGACTTGGTCTTTAACAAAAGAACAGAAATCCACGCTCGAGGTGTGCCAAAGAGCGATTTAACGGAGTATTCTGGGTCTCAAATTGACAGACCGGATAAGGAATACTACTATCCGTTCCATAACAAACATCGCGGATGTCACTCGAAAAGCTGCCACGCTTAAATGGAGCTGGGCAGGACTTATCTGTCGCATGTCAGATGACAAATGGGCCAAATTAACAATTCTATGGACCCTCTCAAACAGCAAACGACATCGCGGCAGGTCGAGATGGCGATGGCGGGATGAACTAGACTCCTTAAAATGGATTGGTTCCAGAAGGGACAAGATAGGCACTTATGGAAGAAGAGTGGGGAGGCTTTTGCCTTGCAGTGGGACGTTACAGGCTCATAAAAAATGTATACCTACAAACCTTCTGCTGATAATAACGAACACATAAAAGAAAGATTCATCGAATTTGGTGCAATCGTTTGGAAGTTATGCGCGTACATACATTTCGGTGATTCATTTTTATTTATATAGATAAGGGATATAGGTAGTAGGTATGCCCGCGCGCCCGCACATTTTATTTTAACTTAACCGTTTCTTCTCGTGGACATTTCTTTAAATCTCTTCTTAGTGCGCCTCTACGGTCCCCAAGGAACATACATGGCAAATTCCAGCTTCTTGCACTCAATACTTTTGGCGTCGCGTTGTCTGTCAGTCAGTAGCTAATGCAACAATTTTATATATAATAATATACTGATTGGTATGGACGACAAAATTTCTACTAGTGGTAGATATGACAGGCATCTTGTGCGATGATATATCCTCATTTAAAGAGTAAGAATTCTATTACAGATCAAGGTCATAATAATTATTATCAACTCGTGATAATACTTCGAGCAGACGATATAACTATATTTTAATCGAACAGATATTATATTGGAGAGTATCTTGGCCACTTAACTAGACACTGAATTACACAATGAGATCAAATGGCAATTGTTTATTACCCTTAATTATACCGTCTAACAGCGTGTTTATTGTCCGGTAGTAGTTACCGGATGCTTTGTATTTAAAGTGTACCAATAACCATAGTAGAAAAAGAAAAGTAGGTTAGCTAAGGCCGACGGGCGAGTTAATTACCTACTCTTGCGTCCTTAGACGCTCGGCGCAATCTGTACTGAGGCCGCGGCGTGAAGTGCGTGCGTACACGGCGCCGGGCGACTCACGCGTACAGTCAAATCGGCGGCGGCCGATTTGTATGAGCCTACTATTCTTTTTGTACTATGCTATAACTAACTAAATACAAAACATCTGATACCTACTGATAGGAACCAGCTTTAAACCATTAACCTAAAATTGGAAAAGAACAGGCTTATATAGGTACGTCTCAATTCTAACGTTACATTATTTCGTCATTGAAAGAACAAACTACCCACTACTACTCTCAGTGGTTTTTGAAGAGTCGTGGAATTTTAGGTTTTAGGTGAACTTTAGGTATAGTATATCTAAGTACTATTGGAGAAAGTAAAGGTAGTTAATGAGTTTCAGTATTTCACATTCCCACGTATAAAATAAACTTATACCAACGACTAGATGTTGCCCAGATTTTCAAAATACTGTAGCTACAAAATTAACACGCTTTCAATCATATTTTCTTTATCCTTCGTTAGTAGGTGTCTACGTCACTTTTATATCTAAAAGTCGTTTATGACCGGTTTACACGAACTTAGTAGCTAAGCGCTTAGTACTTGTCACTAATACTAATTCCTCATGTGTAAACAAGCGGATTAGTGCCTAGTGATTACTAGGCGCTAATCCGCTTGTGTTATATGTTTGTGTATAGTGCAAGTGAATAGAAAACGATCCTATTTACTAAGCAACAAGCCAATACCCCCAACACGATTTACTAAGCACTTGTCGCTTGCTGACCGTATGTAAACAGCTTGAGAAGATAGTTAGTGACATCGCTCCATTTCGAATGTCTGGTCACTAATAACGTCTACTGGCTGCAACGTGTAAACGGTTACCTACTTGTTACTTGTTATATTGAGGCTTAGTATAGTGACAAGTACTAAGCGCTTAGCTACTAAGTTCGTGTATACCGGCCATTAGACACTGCGTTGATTTGCGTCAGTCAGGACAAGTGATTTTACCTCCTTTTATGATTAGTAACATCAAAACAAAACAGATTCCATAGAAAATAAAACTGCTGTTATTTTGTAGCTTAAATTAGCAAAACATATTTCTGTGAACTAATATAATATATTTAGGAGGACATTGCTCTAATATCACAAGGTCATTCAATGTACCTAATATTAACATCTGGAAAAACCTGTTTAAGATTACTATTTTACATGTATAGATAAATAATATTGCGATGTAGTACGAAGTTTATTAATTAAAAAGTTACTTGGCTTCAAGTATTATTAACATTATTTCACACAGAGTATATCACAATATTACTCATGAGTGTCCGTCCCACTGTTACAGCAGCTCCAAAACTGGGTACTTACTTATCTTATATTATTATGATTTTGGAGGCCTACAGACTTTTTAATTGAGGCGTCAACTTTTGGGTGACGAAATAGAAAAACTGAAAGAAAGTGTAAGCCGAATATTGAAGTCCTAGGTATATTTACAACCAATTTGCGCAGCTGAAACCTATCTACTCCAATGTTTCAGTGTACAAATAAGAATCTTCAATTTATTATTTACGTATTATGCTATCACTTGACCTTAGCAACTTAATATTTCATGTCGCTGTGCTTCATCCAAGTGGGGAACCTAACTGACGCACGCACGAGACTGTAACTATAATAATTATTGGACTACGTACTAGAACATTGATGCTAGCTATGTCACTAATTACTTAAGGTTTGCGTTTAAATTATTACTCTATGATAGCTAATAAACACAATGATTAATGGATTAAGGATACATCACTAGAAGTCCATCCCGATAAATTACCGACGACGCGACGGCACCATTTTTCAGAATAACTATTATGCACGTCTGTTGTTACAATATTGCATTCAAATAAAAAAATAATTGCTGTTGTTAAATGTGAGAAGAGTAGATTCCGCTTATTGCCTAACATTCTGGCAAAATTAGACGGATGAAAACAATACTTAACTTATAGGTACTAGTATTATATTATCTGTGCTTATACATAGTAATACTTAGACTATATATTACCTTGCTATTTTAGTGTGGTGTCTATTGATATCCTTACTTTAAGTGGTAATACTTAGACTATATATTACCTTGCTATTTTAATGCGGTCCCTATTAATATCCTTACTTTAATATCCTTACTTTTATTAGTACCTAATATTATATATTACCTTGCTATTTTAATGCGGTCCCTATTAATATCCTTACTTTAATATCCTTACTTTTATTGGTACCTAATATTATAATATATTACCTTGCTATTTTAATGCGGTCCCTATTAATATCCTTACTTTTATTGGTACCTAATATTATATATTACCTTGCTATTTTAATGCGGTCCCTATTAATATCCTTACTTTAATATCCTTACTTTTATTGGTACCTAATACTTTATATTACCTTGCTATTTTAATGCGGTCTCTATTAATATCCTTACTTTAATATCCTTACTTTAAGTGGTAATACTTAAATTATATATTACCTTGCTATTTTAATGCGATCTCTATTAATATCCTTGAATATATTTAGAAATTATAACATGAATTGAAACATCTGTAATTGAACGACTGACAGACAACGTACAGCCAAAACTACTGGGCGCAAGCGGCTGAAATTGTTGGGACCGTAGAGGTGCTTTAAGAAGGGAACTAACGCCATGAAAAACACTCATTGCACATTTTTGCAAAGGAATATAATCGTTTTACTCTACAGCAATCTACATAATTATTAAAAAGCCAAACAGTGTGTGACTGTCTGTGAACTAAATACGTATTGACTGGTGACATATTTAAATGTTTTGGATGTTTCATGCTCACCGCGCCAGCTTCAGTCTAGAACTATATTAGGTATAATTATAAGTCTCTATCTCTACTAAGTTTGTACGACTTACATGAGATAGATCCTTCACACTTTTATCACTATGGCTCTTCAGTGGCTTATACATATCATACAGAGAAATGTTACGTAGAATCAAAGCTTCAAAGCGTTACAGTACTTTCTTCCTATAAAGTGACAACTGTAGAAAGGTAGATGCGTATTTATAGGTGTAATGTCTTTAGCTATAAGCAAGCATACGACAGCGAGTCATTTTATAGTACTACTGTGGTACTACTATACCGCTCACCTCCATGCCCTGCAAGATACGCCGCTAATTGAATGTAGAAAAGTTGACGATTTAATTAATAATAGGTAATAAATATATTTGGCACAATCAATATTACAATCTGTGTCTTCTAAATTACAATAATGTTTTCTTTACAATCAATGCATTTATTAACTAACAGATTTCGATTTCCTTTTGTAACAGGCGAGATAGAGAAAATGTTATTTGACAAGTGGGCCAAGCCAGCGACGACGCGACGCGGTGCGAATTTTTTGTCTAGCGCTTAGGTAATTTGCCGCACACAACTCCCACAGGGTTCGGCAATATGTACCTATGTAGGTATAATATTCTGATAATGAGATTTCGATCAATCTTCCTGTCCTGTTAGAATTTACATAAACAATAAAATATGCAGCGACTCGTGCAGAGAGCAAAGCGCTCTAAAGGCAGAAACGTTTATTTTTGAAGATTATATTGCACACATATTTAAGATTAAGAATTTGAGACGAGACCATTGCCAAAATTATTTGGAATGGAACACATCAAGTTACAAGATGTCTACCAAAGATCCCAGTAGGCACTTCTATATATACTACACATTGCTATACAAGTTACAATCCGATATCGTTTCACGTGCCTCGTCCAGAAGCGACCGCATCGTCTTACAAAGCGCTTACCATAAACAATGTCACTTGATTACGGCGAATACGTACGCATGACTTTATATTGCTTTTCTCCGGTCATTCACATTCATGCACATTGAACGAAATCCGCTAGGAACCAAACATCAATATCGAATAGGAGTTTTCCCTAGAATCTAATGCCAGTAATAAATGCGAGTAGACAGAGAACGCGTATGAGCAGTTTCTATTTTATGGCACATGGTACTTAACTACTTACATACTTATTACAAAACAAGGCGTAAATAAAGCAACAAGCTAAGTTTTTCTGTAGGAGGTTATTAGACTTCGACTCTGCCCGCGTGAATTAAACACCTAAACTTTTCTCAGGAATCACACTACCTATTGGTGAAAACCGTAAAAAAGCCGTTCGGTAGACTTTGACACACATTAGACTACCTTCATAATTATAACACAGGTAATTCTAGAAGTAGGTATAGTTTGTATTATATTTAGATCATGCTTTAGAAAGGGCCTCTATTACTGACTGACAGACTGACAACGTACAGTAGGTAGGTACAGTCGAAACTATTGGTCACAAGAAGCTGAAATTTGTTGTTGTTGTGTAGTTGAGTTTTCCTTGGGGATGGTTGGGGTGCGCTAAGAAAGGATTTCTGGCAATTCCTACGGGATCAAGATGAAAAACAAAAATTCAGGCATCCTCTAGTGTATATACTTACTTATAAGATATAAGTGACGCAGTATCTGGGTAATGTGTCACTCAATATAGAAACCATGACATCAAAATGCAAATAATCGATTGCATTTGACGCAAATCCTTGCCTAGCGTTATATACATCTTTGAAATAAGACATTAGGTTGTATCTTGTAGCGAAGAGTCATACTCGTCATTATCACTTCAAGTGGTCAATCTAAGTTACCACTGGATTATCGATAGTAAAATCACAACCACTAGACCTCACAGCCTTTTGGTGAAATCTAAGCGACATAAGTTACTTTTTTTCAATAATACACATAAGGAAAAGTTAAAGTATTTAGCAGAATTCGAATATAATCACATTTAAGGCATATTGCCACGAATTTAGAGTAAAAGTCTTTGCTCGCTTTGTATTTCAAGAATCAAATGTCCTTTACATTTGATTCTAGAAAAGGTGTGCAGGCATGAAATGTGATGTTGACAAGTTTACCATTTGGGGAATGAAAACAGGACAATAATGCATTTGAAGAAGGCCTGTGTGCTGTAGTGGAGCGACTTATTTCTGAATCCTCTTACAATATGCAACTCAACACCCAGAACTAAAACTAAGTATTCTCTTATGTCTCTGTTATTCAGGCTGGTTTTCTAGAATCTGTGACCATTCATACAACCTAACCTTATCTAAAAGACTATAAAAGGCGACTCAGGAAAATACATGAAACAAAGAATATCTTAGCAAGGGACGGCAAACTCGACATCAAACCCTGTGCTACAGATAATATAATACTATACTAGTACCTGTACCAACCAGATTGGCCAGCATGGTACAGTAAGCCAAATACTTGCCTCACAATGATGCTGTGATGCAAATTAGGGGAGACCTGTGTTGAGCAGTAGGCTGACAAAATCTCTATGATAATCTTTATCAACATAAGTTTAAGATTATGCAAAGATGTTATATTAATTAGTAGGTACAACTACTATTTCTGATTAAGATATTTATCATTTTTTTAAAACGATTATAATAAAAAATACTTGGACTACTGTAACAGGATAGTCATGACGATATGATACGCTGCGACGGTTCTTAAAATATTTTCGGCGAAAGTAAACATATCTGAGATAGTGTCTTTGTGATTACCATAATAATAATATTATGATTTTAGAAGACCTAAATTGGCTAATTTTATTCTAGAAAGTGAAAATAATCTTGCAGCATAAACTTGTTCGTTAACAAAAATAAATTTTGTTCGTGCAGTAAGTATAATATCTATTGAATATCTAGCAGACGCTATTTACGTTGATTAGTATTGAGGCGATTTCTTGTTTTTTTTAATACTAGAAATAAGAGCAAACTAGTAGTGCCGGCCACTCGGCCGCCGGCTAGAGAAATAAAAAAATCTTTTCAAGGCCAATGTGTGCGCTTTTACAATAAAATACCAAGAAATATACAAAAGTTAAGTTTTAATAAATTCAAAAAGGTTATAAATCGTAAACTTTGTCAAAAAGGGTACCTACTATTCGGTTCTAGATTATATTGAAGACAGAAACTCTTGTGATTCATGTGCTCGGTCCCACAGGCTACTTATATTTGATAAAAGCCTTATTAATTGACAACAACATAATAGACACACCAGTTCATATAACTATGAAAAATTCAATGTAGTTAGGTACTAAGTTTTTAAATTGTATAGAATCAAGACGAAGAAAAGAGTGGCCCGGAGTTTCTTGCCTGATTCTTCTCACGAGGCTCTAATTTCTGAACAGGCATTTTTTTTTCAATGCTCAATTATGTTAATATGCATTTAAAGTTACTTTTTCATTTTTATTTGTATGACTTTCTGACGTGTCCTAAAAAATTCAAAATATTTATGGAAATAAATATATTTGAGTTTTTTATTGGCAAGGCACAAGAATGGTACATTAAGAATAAAAAAATAGTAGCACAACATCACGCAAAATCCAAATAGGTATTCAGTTCCAATATTTGGACTGAAGGTAAACTATCGTAAACATATAAAATAAAGGCATAGTTATTTTTTTATAACATAAAAAAATTAACAGCTAGAAATAGTTATATAAAAATTGACGTAAGAATAAATTGAAGTACATTCCACCAGGAAGTTTAGTAGAGAATAATTATAAATGATTAACCTTGATCGGAACGAGATATTCACATATGTATCGCACACATGATTCGTGTTCAATTAGAACCCCATGGAGCAAAAATATAGTTTTACCGTACGCCTATCATAACTGGATCTGAATACATTCCAGTGTAAACACTTTGACCAAACACTTTGACGCAGATATACTTGACAATATTTTAGTAAAAAATACACTGCGATTAGTATATTCCTACAATTTTTATATTTCAATTTTTGCATAACAATCTCTAGTAAAGTCTAAAGTACAAAACATCAAGATATAACATACTACATAGACTACACATACAAATACAGTAATATTTTATAGTATACATGACCTATAGCAAATATGAATGTTATTTTTAAGGAACTATTGCATAGTGATTGCATAATCGCGCTATCAGCATTCCTGGTATATTACTAATAAAAGTGCCATGCCATTAGCCACAATAACAATAGTTTACGTGAACACTCCAGACGTCTTCGGCTATTTGGCTTATCACTCAACTATTTTAAACGGACGTAGCATTGTGACAAGCGATATTGGTCGTTATTGGCTCAGCGATATGCGGTATGATAACTTGTAGAACTCAGTGCCATTTCCTTTCCCAAAATTTTTATTTTTAAACTGTGCACTGATATCTCATAGCCGTGTAAGTTATTAAAAAAAGCCGTTAAATTCCAATGACGTGATTTGAATTCCTTAGTTAGGCCTTATCAACATTTGTAATCTATATAGACATCGTGCACGGAATAAATTATTCCTATTAGTAAGATATTTGTACCCATGTTGTCAACACTCCATATTTTCAATATATTTTCAATTTTAATTTATCAAACGTTTTTAAATTTCTTCGTTTCTCGTTTATTATTTTTATAAACTCTATTGTTGACTCAAATAAAAACGGTTTTATGTGGCAAAGCCACAAAATGGCATAATTTTGAAAGGAAAATAAAAAAAATATGGTCAACATTTTTTCACATTTTGCGACTTATCCAGCATACCAGATAATATTTTCACTTAATATTTTAAGTACACTCAAGAAATTAATTAACGGAAATGCTAAAATAAGTAATTATCAACATTTTTGTTTACTGATCTCGATTGCATTTCATTATTTAAATTATATCGCGTAGCTAATACCATAACATTACAACAGCAAAGAATAGTTATAGAGCAAAATAATTACCCGAATTATACACAAATTTCGTGGTCTCGTATGATGACATGGAGGCAAATAGGTTTAACGCACTAATATTACCGAAGTAACCTTTCAGATTATTATGAAATAAATTTCACATTCGCACTGGAGATCACATAAACACTGTAATTTTTCATCATACTAGTCTTCAATATTTAATGAAAAATAAAATCAAAACTTACCAGGTGGATATTTCTTCGGCTTTATTGTAGAGATGAACCCATATAATATCAACGTAACTAAGCACAATAGAATGAACGCGGAGATCATTTTAAAAGATCGATCGTAGCGAGCGCTGATTGACTGCGGTATAAAAATACTCTGGCCTACTCGGCAATCGAAACGCAACTGTACATTGAGACGGTGTCGCTACATTTTTGTAGGAAGGATTGGTGATGTCCTTTTTGTATAATCTGACCGGACACTCGCTAACCGTGCTGATTAGAGTACGATAATTAGAAATCCTGATCAATATTAGATAAAATTCAAGAATATTTTTATTTTCCGGAATATTACTGACTTAATAACATTTTACGAAATTAAATTCACATTTGCTGACTAATCTTAACTTGTAATCATTGTGAATAACTAAGACATATCTTATGCCGATCACTCCGTAGGTACCTACTACATGATAATTATGTGGGTGAAGCTAAAAATAGTTCGTATATATTAAGTTGCGAGAACCTGTTTGAAAAAAGTCCTAGTCACGCGATGCCATTCGCGCTGGTTAGTTATCAATAAGTGACGACAACCAATGATTTGAACATCTGTTAGAACACGTTTGCAAATTATTAGGCGCAATATCTAGTATAGTAATTAGTACTATTACTCTCTCTCTCTCTCTCTCTCGCTCTCTCTCTCTCTCTCTCTCTCTCTCTCTCTCTCTATTATCTCTATAAATAACTGTTACTCATATTTTTGCATATTTGTAGCATTCCTGATCACATTGAATTTTGTAGAGTTACAGAAGATAGCTGACGTGACTGAGTGCTAAAATAATCTAATAAACGCAAAAGTAAAAAATATTGATGTACTTTGTATCAGTTGCTTGATTGTTTGACCTAATTCTAAGTACTGAGGGAGATGCATCCATATTAAAAAAAAAAACAAATAAAATGTTTATCAATCCAGTATGTTTCTTATTATTACCATACTCTTTTTTTAAGTCCCTTAAAGACGTAGCTATCATAAGTTTGGGGGTAACGCACGGACGAAGTAATGTGAGGTTTGGGGTAGTAAAGATTTAATGGCGTGACTTGAGGCAAAATAAAATATGTATGACTAACAATTAGATGAAATCAAATAAGCTGTTGTTCAAACCAATGATGTAAACTAACCATGAAATGTGAAAGAGAAAATTAGAATCTATGATATGGAATATATGTAGAGATAAATTTTCGGCCTTAAATATGCTATTTATTCTATAGTTACCACGTTCCATTTACGCAAGGCAATTTAAAAGTAATATTAATGACATTTTTTTTCTTTTTTTTTACGAGGTGGAAAATCCCTTCGGATCTCCGACTCTTGGGGGAAATGAGAGCCGGAGTATGTGGTGTTTCCACTAAAAACCACCTCGACTTTTTCATGTACCCGTGTGTCGGAGGGTAGGGCATCGCCGAAGCATTCGTCGCCACCCTCTCACGGGCATCGGTCCGCCAGATGGTTAGGCGGGCCCCAAACAAAACCCTCTTGGCGGCGGATTAAGGTGTTGGGCTCCACCGCCAAAACACCCAGCGGCCACAGAGGATAGGGAGAACGGCAACGCAACACCGCATCTCCTCTTCCTCTGCGGCCCCACCGCGACGCATCGAATGATGCGCCCCCATTTGGTCGCGGGAGATAGGGCGCGCGGCAACGCAACACCGACACGCCTCTCCTCCCGCGACCGCACCCGACTGCGAAGGACAAACAGGACTGTCCCCCGCACCCGCACCGTTGGACGCATCCTGCGCAGGTCCCTCCAAGCCCTCGCGGCGCGTCCCCTCCTGGATCCCTCTTAGCTTCACCGCGGGTGACCAATCCACGGTTACTGAGCCCTCCCACCACGACAAGGTGGAGATCCCACGGGGGGATAACCATCATCACCCGCCTAGCGATATTCCAGTTTCAACCCGAGTCTGCTTACTAGTCTAACCGGATTTGACTTAACATTAGCTTTCCTCAGAGCGACTGCATGTCTGACCACCATAACCCAAAGAGATAGCGATATTCCACGATTTACCTACACTAGTGTCAGTTTATTCAGAGGCATTGAATCCGTATAACGACTGTCTTCTCTTCATGACAGCTAGGACTGCCGGTTTAACGTGCTCTCGAAGGCACGGGGCAAGCGATAATTAACAATCCAATAAGCACGTAACACCGAAATGTCAGTGGTGCGCGCTGTATATTAAAATACGTTATCTTCTGCGTGGCAGTCTGTTGGTATCTCCACCGGGCTATAGCTGCCTGGTGGCTGCCTAATATAACACAAAAGTAAAATTCATATAAAATTGCACTGCAGCACCATAGTAGTCAGGTAGTACCAAGGACAACAGAAATAATTCATTAGTTTTCACCGTTGATGTTCATGACGGCAAGGATAGTTTCATTGGCTTTAAAACAACTTCAGTGGCAGCGTGGTTTCTGTGGATTCAAAATCCTTCATGTGATACCAATTTACTATGAGATAGTGATTGCACTCAGTTCATAGGATAGTAAAAATTACTACAATTCTGAGAGAGAGAGAGAGAGTAGGGTAGAGACCCTACTCTCTGTGTGACAGTTGTAGAGATGCATAATAGATACCCAGCTAAGATAAATCAGAAATGAAAGGACCTTTCTTTATATATTGAACAGTGCATATAATATCCGAACTAACATCACACAGCTCGTACATTAGACTCGATGAATTTCACTTCTAATATACCTATCAACAATGTTGTTGACAAACTAATATTCATACACGAGATTATCCGTAATAATATTTGTATATAATATGTTATTAGATAGAAGTATAGACATACTTATGAAATGATATAGTTACTATATACATACGTAGGTGTGACGTAGAATGCAGTTGGCGACGCTAGTAAATTGCACTTCATTCATGAACTTGAAGCTATCGGACTGCATGCAAAATGCATATTTACTGCGCAGGGCATAGAGTGCACTTTTCGGCATATGTACGGTGATTTGAAGAAAATCGATTCAATATTGATTGCCTCTTTGAACCCGTGGCTAAAGTTTGCATTTGTATTTGCAGTTTCGCAGCTATAAATATGAGAGGAATTTCCTGTTTTGCCGATTTCACCTTAAAATGTTAGTTTTTAAAAGTGGCTTTGATGTGTACCTACATTAAGGTTCAGTTTCACCAATTCTGGTTAGACCTTATCTGCCAAGTAAATTCAAAATTGTAACAAAATTTGCATGTGTTATCTGGCATATAAATTTTACAGATACTCATCTGACAGCGTTGAAACCGGCCCTAATTGTAATAATGACTTTCATCTTGGGCTTATCATGTTGCAATACCTCATGTTGTTGTTAACAAACGACTCCCCAAAATTTTACAAATATACCATTCATATTGAACTTAAGTAAAAGCAAACCAAATAAAAATAAATATATACGATTCAGGACTGAGACATAATACTCGGACTCGGAAATAATATTTAACACTTGGTAGATATTTATCACAGGTATTAATATAGATTTTCATACCAGCTATACAATTATCGTCGAAGATTCCAATGCACAAGCAGATTTAAATAGTTATTTGTGCAACAAGAGTGCAAAGTTGTTTTTTGTTTCGAGTGCTGAGTTTGAGTGAGTCCCGAGCAAGCGAAGGATTCTATGATTGATTCACAAGCGTAGCGAGTGAATCAAAGTTAGAATCCTGAGCGTGGTGAGGGACTCAACAGCACGAGATACAAAAAACTTTGCTCTCGTGTAGCACACATAACTTTTCACCACAGCAGCAGTGAGAACACATATTACTTAGGAGACATAGAAATGAACAGGAATAGATTAAATTCTGCATAATCACTTGTTGAGTTAACTCTTCTGGTGTTAAAGTACAGTCATCATCGCTAGTTTCACTCATCTTTTTAAATTATTTTATATATTAATATAATTTAACACGTTACGCTATACCTTCTGTATCAGCATCAGCGAAATTTTTATTCCCGCTACTTTTTTAAATCGCGTTTTAATACCGCGTTCCTGATGTTTATTTTTCAAATGTATCATTGTTGTTGTTGTAATTCTAAATAAAAATGTATTGGTTAAATACTAATTTTATACTATTAATTAGACTTATTTTTATTAAAATCCAATAATAAATGAAACATGTAAACAATAACATATAAAAAAAAGTAATTTCTTTATTACAAATATCTTTTTTTTGCGTTGCCGTAGGTGTTTTCTTTGAGGTCGAATTCCAAAATCAAATTTCGAATTCGAAGGGGCTTGTTTTTCACTCACTTTTTATATGCATGTGAAAGAGACAGAGCACAGTAAAATTCGAATGTTTCAAATTTATGGCTGAACAATGTCAATTCGTGGCACTGAAGATTGAAAAATTAAAAAGCTACTTTGCCTCACGCTCGAATCAAAATCGCGTTTTGTTCACTGTTGTCTCGCAGCAAAAGCGGCATGGTTGAGCTGCTGTGGTGAAAAACTTATTTGCTTGTCATTTGGTGGTAATGAACTCGAGCAGTTGGTGGTAATGAACTCGAAGTGTTATGCATTGAATTCTCGCAGATATCGTGCAAAAGATTTTTTCTTCATGGTGAAATTCCAGTTTCGGGCTCCTCCTTGGGTGTATGTGACGACTCTCGCCCAAAAGCGCAAAAATCATCGCGTAGCCTGTCGAGGTCCTGAATTTTTATACACAGACTCGAAACAACAATTTATGAATCACACAAAGTGTTGTGTCGTATGAGAATCGAAGCCACAACACGCCGCAGTGTCAAACTGCGAGGCGGCCGCTTAAACCACCACGCCAACCGTGCAGTCAAACGGTAAAGTTTCTTAAATCATTCTGATGTATTTGTTACATAATAGCGGCAGTCTTGCAAGATACGGTGAAGTTGCTCCTGTTTGTATATCGCAATCGGAGTAATTCTTGCATCATTCTAAATTTCTCAGACAAACAACATTTTGAAGTGTGAAAGTAAATTTTACCGTTATTATAAGTATCTACTTAAATTTTAATTTATAATAATATCTTCTTTTTCGTGTTAATGTTAAACGCGTTTACATCTGTTCCTTTAACTTTTACCAAAGAGCTCAGATATTTACATAGAGGCGCATTTCCTATGGGCGCTCTGAAGACAAACTTTCTGGGACCCAAATTGCCGCTTGGCGGCGCGGCAGTCGGTCCCTCAGTGTAAGAGCAAGATAGACGGTGTATCTTAACTACGAGCGCAAGAGAGACGGAGAACGACGCCAGCGCCGCCGACGGCGCCAACTACGAACTAAACTGGGGACAGACCCCACTTGGAATCGGTACACGAAATCCTTAAGGATTGCGGTTCTATGTAAAAATCTGTATTCATTGCTTTTACGTAATTGTGTATTAAGTATCAAAACTTTGAAATCTCTTGAAAGATATGTTTAGTCTGTGACATTACGTGATTATATTAACGTCATGGTGGAGAAGTAGGCTGTATTTACCTTATAGTTGTATATTTTCTTAGAATATAAAGACCTGCCTCGTTGGTCTCGCGGCATAATTGTGCGCGTGGGATCGGGAGGTCCCGGGTTCGATTCCTGGGTCGGGCAGTGTTATTGAGTTTTTCTGTCACGAAATTCTCAGTAGCAGCACGGAGTCTGGAAATGTGCCCGGTACGGCAATAGGCTCGCCCCTTATTACGTGGGACTAAAGTATATCTGGCGAAAAGTGGGTGTAGAAATACACCTCTGCCTACCCCTTCGGGGATAAAAGGCGTGACGTTATGTATGTATGTATGTATAAAGATCTGGTACACTTCTACAATTTACGGCAGATTTAAAGGATATGAAAAAATATGTATTTAGAAACACCACATTATATTACATACTAGCTTTTGCCCGCGGCTTTGCTCTCGTTGAATTCGGGGTAGCACGAAACTCCTTCATCGTTCATTAGTAATTTTCGTTTTCTGTTCATAGGGACTAATTAGAAATATTTGAGGTTCCTAAAACCATTGTTTCTCAAAGTCGATCGTTTGAAAATTATACAGTTCCAAATTGGTAAAATGGGTGTGTGTGTGTGTCCCTCTAACTTTTAAAGTAAGAGAGTGACAAATGTAAAAAAAATATATGGTTTTAACGATATGTAGTCAGCAGTTTTTGAAATAAAGCACATCTTAGAAACCGCAAATATAGCTTTTTCGTTTATACTATTAATAGTTAGTCGAAGATAATGGCTATGGTAAGTGGATATCTCCAATAAGGAACCCTTCAAGAGCGAGTCTGACTCGCAATAGCGAATAGCTTTTATAATGTTTCGTCCTAGGTGTTACTTGTAGCCATTTGCCATTACAAAAGAGTGTTGTGAAGTTTGGTGGATGAAGATTCCGCATTAACAGGACTGGAACACCAACGTTCAGTCTCAAGTTGCGTGAAGGTACTCTATAGGGTACGAAGTAACTTGGTCAGTATTCATGACATTATCTACCGAAAGGTGCTCAATAACATCACTTTTCATACAGTCAAATGTCAAAACCATGGTCCGATATATCTCTATACACACTTTCGGATTTATGAGTAGAGAATATTGTTTCAGCCGGTTTAGAATGAAATCGGAACATACATACATATCTACACATTTTCGCATTTATACCTTATATTAGTAGGGATTAGCCAAGGCTGTTACAGTAATTATGACTTTATATAAGTAAGAAATGACAGTGCACCATATGACAATGTATAATGTGACAGTACTGACAGATATAGGTACGATAGCACATGCGCAGCACTCAATTATTACAGCGCATGCGTTCTTACTGTCAATAGGTAATAGGTTTGTCCCTACAAACTTCGACCCTCTCTAAAATCCCTCCCAGATTATTTTTTTGCAACTAATTGTATCCTATATGTTTTTCCTGGTTCTGAGCTACCTCTCCACCAATTTTCAGCCAAATCGGTTCAACCGTTCTTGAGTTATAAATAGTGTAACTAACACGACTTTCTTTTATATATATATATATAGAAGTTAGCAAAAGAATTCCATGCAGCCCTGTGACATTCCGAACTTATTGAATAGCTTATTATCACTTGCCGCGTGCCTCAGAGACCACGTCCCGGTTGTCATGAAGATCTTTCAACGTCGTTATGGGTTCTTTTTAGGGTTCTTTAGTCAGTACCGTTGACTATACTGACCACAGATACTGACTCTGGTCTAAACCATGGACATCGTTATTCCTTTGGGATAAGCAGGTCACACTGTAGTCACTTTGAGGAAAAGGTATTCTGTTAAAGCCGATTAGAGTATCTACGAAATTTTTAAATCGGGGCAAAATCTTGATAATGGCACCATTTCCCAACAGAGTTTGAAAAACAAATACTAATAACCCTTTCTATGCCGGAACACATAAGGTAAATTCACGAATAGCCTTTAATTATTGTATCTGGTGTTTCAGCGTGAGGTTAAAACCTCTCGCATGAGCGACAGATTTACAACTAGTTTTAATATTTCATCTCTCTATGGATTTGGAGACTTGAGGTAGGTACAGATTTGACACAGCTCCATACAAAATTGGTCAAATCTGTAGGTATTTCCAATCTCTAAAACCGATATATCGAATAGATCCGATATTGAATTTAGCGGTTAGACCATTTAATTTTCATTTTTCATTACTTTTGGTTAGTAGGTCTTTAAATGGACAAAGGTCGTGGCAAAATTCAGCTGAATTTAAGTCATTTTGAATATTCTAGAATTAAATCAGTTCCATTTTTCTGTAAAAAGCAGAACTAAGTCTTGTCCAAGTGAACATGTGACCCTTTTTTGACTCAAGAGTGAATTTATCGCCTTACATCATGATCTATGCCCCGACATAATTTTGGCGCCTCCCTGACCCTATCGCCTACTCTTTGTCTACTCTTAGATCCGACACTGTCTGCAACTGGGATAACGCTAGGAGTATGATGACAAGCATACACTTACAAACAAAATGTAACTTTTCACGTACCGTAAAATGGGGTAACTTTCAAATAGCGGGGTAAATTTGATGATTACTTTTTATGGATGCTTTTTTATTAAAATATCATTTTCTATGGAACGCAGGCATTTCATTTTTTTTTTTGTTGGCATCTTAGACTGTTCAGTTATCTTTCTTCAATGCGTGAGCGTTGGTGTTGATAACGTTACTCGTTTAAAAAATATTTATTTCGTGTAAGTGCAAACCCAAGAAATAGTGTGCGGGATAACTTCAATGCTACAAAGGTTGGTATTAAAGTAGTCGTTTTTTTTAGTTATTTAAAATGATGAAATGGTATCTTCCGAGTAAAATTAATTGATTGCCTTGGATAGATGGTGGCCATATTTTGTTTTATTGTGAGTATTTCTTCCTGGTTTTATTTTGATAGGTGGTACGGTGCAAAATTGATAATAAATCAAAGTAACCCGAAGATTAATTTAAACAAATCTCAATGTAATAAGTATGGTTTATCAAAGATACCCACTTTTACAGATAAAATGGTACGGAACTATAAAAAACGCCTGGTATGGTACCCCAATTACAGGAACTATACGGAAGAAAAACTTGCAGAAGCGTTGCAAAAAGTTACCGATGGAGTTAAGTGATGTAAAAGAGCTATGAGTAAGCAAATTACAGTGATGATGAAAATAATCCTGTACTGATCTCAATATTTCTTCCACAAGACTGTTGATTGTGTGGTTCCTGAAATCGTAACTAAATGTATAAGAAAAGTTGATATTTTCTCTAATTAAAATTAAAAAGGCTGATTATCTAAGTAATAATTTAGTAATGAAACATTTTTGATTTTTCTTTTTTCCTAGAAGTTTAGAGCTTTTTAAAGACTTTAAGTTTTTAAGGATTTTAAAACTTTATTTTGTATATGATATGACAGGTTGTTGTGTTGTTTTTTGTGTCATATATTTGATTATCTTAAAACGATTGTTTTATTTTTCAACCTAGTAAACTGCTTAAAATCTGTTATCAATGTAACCCCTGTAATCAAAGACACCCCACCGATTTTCAAATTGCTCTAATTTGAAATCTAAGTAATCAATATTTTGTTTTGTTTTTGCATTTAACCCCTGTTAAGGGATACTATGATATTCCGTCATAAAGTCGTGGCTTATCAAAATAACCCCATTGCAAGTTTAACCTCCTGAGGCCTGACGGTCATATATGGTACGTCTAAAAAATAAAATACTGTGCGATTTGTGCTTGCATTGATAAAAATAACTGTACGTGAAACGAAACGTTATGTCGGCAATTTGAAAAATTAAATATTTCAAAAAAAAAAAATTCTTAATTTTCCTAGCTTCAAAACTGTATTAGTGTGATGTGCCCAAATTTTCAAAACAATATACGTAAAATAGGTACCCCAGGTTACGTATTTTGGTAAGGGTAAATAGGTACCCCAGGACTCAGGAGGATAAACTTGAATTGACACTTAGTGATTTTTTGTGCCAAAACTATAAATGCAATTTTGTTTTTATTGCCTTATTATGATAGCAAGTCCTAAGTTGTCAATACAGTATTTATTTCTTATTTTTCTAGCATAAACTGGCTAAGTTATGATCAATTGAATTTAAAAAATAATCAATGTAACCCCATTTTACGGTACTAAGAAGCTTATACCTACAAATTATTATACTCACCCCAGAACATTCCCGCAGCTGCGCATTTTAGGTATATTAAACGTTTTTCCCCGTTCCCGTGGGAATATTGGAAAATCCATTCTTATTGCACCCCTACGATCTCAAAGGAACAAACATCCCAAACAGCTGTCCGCACCCAATAGTTTTGGCTGTACATCATCATTCTCCGAGCGTTATCCCAGTTAGAACCAGGTGTCTGCTTTCTAGTCTAACCGGATTTGACTGAATATTAGCTATTCCGCAACCCAAAGGGATAGCTATATTCCACTCTTTAGACTAGTGTCAGATTATTCCGAGGTAGGTACTGACTACCTGTAACGACTGTCAAATATCTTCATGACAGCCGGATCCAACGGCTTAACGTGCTCTCCGAGGCACGGGGCAGGCGATAATTAAGATTCAATACGCAGTCAGGCAGTCTGTGGGTATCTCCACTAGGCTATCCCTGTACTTTTGGCTGTAGTTTTGGCTGTACGTTTTGCGTAATTCAGTCAGCAACGCACTAATGTTATTTAAACAGATATATTATCTAAATCCAACAGAATCACACATATACAGGCCAAATTGATGACTTTCCATTTTTTTATCGGTAAAAAATAAATAAATGTGAGCACAACAAATCGTACTCAAACATTTTCAAACCTACCTACTTGTTGTGGCATCTACTGTACAAAACATCATATTATGAAACAGAGTTTCAATGTTAATGTGTCATTGTTACGCTGTATCAATCGTCACCGGGCATGTAGGTGCCTGAGAATATGTCTGTAACTATGCCAGCAAATATTAAAAATAGTCTATTTGAAGACTTGTTGTATCTCGTATACTAGTATGAGTTTTTATCTTTTTTATCTTTTTTGAAATGAAAAAACGGAACCCTTATAGGATCACTTTGTTGTCCGTCCGTCTGTCAAGACCTTTTTCCTCAGAAACGCATGGAGGTATCAAACTGAAATTTATATCAAATAGTCAAGTCTACTGTCCTTTGAAGCTGTGAAAAAATCAAACTTCTAATCCAACGCAGTCAAAAGATACAACCGTTTATGCTGCAAATTACCGCAAATTTAAAACTCCTTAGGGAATCAAAACCTACAGGGTTCTTCCCGTGAACTCAGAATCTTAAAATTTGTTACGAAGCAACGTCTTATAGCACAGATAAAGGGAAAATTGCGAAAATTGAAAATTTTTAGTTACATCATATAATAAAATGTTTTTAAAAATGTTAAAGGTTTCCCTTATGATTTATTTTTGGTTTTTATATTAAATTGAAATTCATATCAAATACTCAAGTCTTTAATATCCTTGAGCTGTAACAAAATCAAACTTCTAAGCAAACGCAATCAAAAGATACAGCTGTTTATGCCACAAATTCTCGCAAAATTTCGAAACTCACAAGGGAATCAAACCCTACGGGGTACTTCCCTTGGACATAAAATCTTGAAATTTGGTATAAGGCAACTTCTTATAGCACAAATTAAGGAAAAATTCCAAACTGTAAATTTTTAGTTACTACATCATATAATTAAAATATTTTTATTTTCCGATCAGCAGTCGCATACGCTATCCGCTGGACGGACTGGACCACGGAGGCAGTGTTCCAGTGGATAGCGTATGCGACTGCTGATCGGAGGTCCCGAGTTCGATTCCCGGATCGAGCAAAAGTGTTACTGGGTTTTTCCGAATTATCAGTGGCAGCACGGAGTCTGGTGATGTGCCCGGTAACGGAAATAGGCTCACCCACTTACGTGGAACCTAAAAATTCATGACGAAATGTGGGTATAATGTTACACCTCTGCCTACCCCTTCGGGGATACAGGCGTGAGTCTATAAAAAACAAATTTAAAGGTACTAACTACCCCTTTCCTCATGAACCCCTAGAGGTATAAAATTTAAATTCATATCAAATGCTCAAGTCAAACCTAAAGAGTCCGTGGGATCTCCACCTTGTCGTGATGGGGGGCTCAGTAACCGTAGTTAAGTCACCCACGGTGAAGCTAAGTGAGATCCCAGGAGTGGACGCTCCGCGTGGGCTTGACGGAGGCCTGCGCAGGATGCGTCAATACCAATGCCAATACCCGCCGGGGGTTGGAGAGGAACGCTTCTGTGATACCCGACCCCCCGACACATGGGTACAAGAGGAACATGGGTTGGTTTTTAGTCAGTAAGAGTCTGACGGTCCCCTTCGCCCTTCCCCCAGGGCGGAGAGACTCCATGAGGATTTTCCAACCCAACACAAAAAAAAAGAAAGTCAAACCTAAAGGGTACTTCCAGTCGATCTAGAATCTTGAAATTTGGCATACAGCAACGTTTTATAGCACATAGGAAAAATTTCGAAAACCTTAAATTTTTACGGTACCCTCGGTGCACGAGTCCGACTCGCACTTGACCGGTTTTTTAATTACGTACCTACCTGTTCTCAGGGAAATAGTGGATTTCTATCTTTTGATGTAGGTACATATTATTATATGAATAAAGTCTTTCTTTTTTCATCTGAATCCGTCGGAGGCTGACTTTGATGTCGGAGTCATGAAACCGCCCTAAGGTCGCCGACATGGCGTAACGATTCTTGTTCTTAGACTCGATCCGTGACGGACAGCTTTACGTTTCCTCGGAAGTGGGGTAGCGCGCTAATGTAAATAGCACACGCCGACACCCATCCAAGGAGTGACCTGTGCAAGCGTTGCTTAATTTTGCTGACCTGTTACGAATGACAAACCAAGTAACGTTATGAGTACTATAATCACTTGATTATAAGAAAGTCCTTGAGCACTTGCTCAAGGACTTGGATTTACCTCAGTAAACAAAAGGCTTTCGAGATATTCTTTCTAATGCTTATCCAGCAAAATTTCTACGTTATCAAGGTCTACTATATAAGTCCTTCCGACTGACAGCAAGAATCTATTTTGTCGTTTTAGCATACCAACCGTAGATAACTACTACTACGATACTAACATGATCTTAGCTATCCTAGCGCTGCACGCTGTGCCGGTTGCAGCGCCCCACGACTCATTCTTGATTTATTTTGATAAACCTAACATGGTAAATCAAGAAAAAAAAAGTAAAGATGAATTTCCAGTAAATGGCAGTTTTACCAAATGACCAACGCTCGCAGTGATCCAAAAAGCAAAGATCCCAAACGAACAGACTGAGGTGATTTGTAGTTTGTAACCGCCGCATATTTTCAAAAGTTACCAGCATGTGAGCTGTCAGCTTACGATTCAGAATAAACTTAACCTTAGCATTCTGTACGTAATGACCAATTCGAGGAGAGAGAGCCAATCATCACTACGCTTTCTCGACTTTGACTCTTACGAGTTATCTTTTGCGTCGATATGTTAAAGAGAATAGCTCCTTAAAGTGGAGTGGCAAAGCAGGAAATGCCACACTTGCTGTCCTGTCCCTCCTGTCTAACTAAGTGTTTTTTGGCCTAGCTGTATAGGGCTAGAAACAACGCCATAGCTGTGGCAGATTATTGGTCGCACATAATTTAAATCGCCATTGACCGGCAAGAAGAAGAAAAAGAGAATAGCATAATAGTTGATGACACAGAGCACAATGCGGTCTGTGGCTGATGGTCAGATAATAATTTATAAACAAATGCTTGCAATCGTTCCGAAATTTAGCATTTCATAGGTCGTAATATATTCATATCCAATGTAATTAATGCTATTATAATAAATAGCCAATTAGTCAAGGTTTGAGATCAGATTATTCTATTTTGTGACGTTATTAGTAACTATAATTCGTTAATGACTCTGTCCAAACAAATTACTGATAAAAACATGGTACATGGCGCGAAAATAACAATTTGAAAATACATAGATAAAGCAAAATATATGTCATATGGAGTGGGAAACGGTTACCTTTTTTAGAATAAGCCTTGACAACCAATTATCGTGAAAAACACATATTGATAAAATATGGAGGACCCCCTAATTATATTTTTGTAAAGAAATCGTGAAGCTGTTCACAGAATACACATACTTACAAACTTTCAATGGTGTAGTCTCAATAGTTTCGGAATTAAGTTGCTGTGCCATACGGACAGACATGACGAATCTATAAGTCTACCGTTTTAGCCATTTTTGGCTACTGATCACTAAAAACAAATTATTGATTGCTTATTAACAAATTAAAATGATTAAATTAATAGATAGTTATTATTTAAAGTAAATATTTAGGATAGTACGGCATAGTTTTAGGTATGCGGCTTCCTGGTCTAACTGTTTGGTTTCCACCCAGGACAAATATTTGTGACCAGCTGCTTAACTGTGTCTTGGTGTATTTCAACTTATATGTACATATGTGTGGATTTTAAGTATATAATAATATGAGTGTGTTGCCACGTTAAAACTCTTTGGATAATTTGCCATCAAATGGCCGTGTGTGAGTTGTACTAAGATAATAAAGGATATGTTTCTTATAGTATTACCAGTATTTAGCCAGCATGGTGAAATATGGCCTACCCTTCTCATGGTGAAAACAAGCCAGTGCCTACTAGACGGACTGTTAATAAGTACCTATCACAGAATCGAAATGCATAAATCAGCTGACATGAGATTGGGAAGGGTAAATCATGTAACGGACAATAAAACATTAACATCAGACACCAAAAAATCTTTTATTATCTATGTTTTCCTGTTTTACATCTGAATTTTATCTTAAATTTTGAAACATGTTTTTTATTGAAGCTGAGACTTAGTGCCTCGGCGTGTAAAACAGTGAATAAAATACACCGCCGTACATACTACTAAACAAAAATCTATTTAGCCAGATCATTGAATTCAAACACATGCCAAATATTAAATTAACTAAAGACTTATCAATATGATAAACATGTCACATTACACCCAATGTTTCTAATCTAAAAAGGTTAAATATATGAATGTAATTCGGGTGCGCAAGTTTGGCATTTGGCACCAGAGTTTCCTGTCTCAATCGCACCGGGACGGCTTGCATATGGCGCCGCTAGAGTTAATAACTAGTCGAGCACACCCGAACAACATTTTGTGCAGAATCTGCGCTACGTCCAGTCTTCTTTGTAGACTAAAACACTTTACTAGTAGGTAGCACAGAGTACTTAATACTAAAATTTTTATAATAACATTCAGTCCAACATTTACCTATGTTAGGATCTAATATCTATAACGTAAGTTTCTTACAATTTACTTAAAAAGTAATTAGTTTTGTTTCGTATGCACAATTGTTATTTTCAGGACTAGGTCACTAAAATCGCTGATACGCGAATAAAATTTATGTAACGTAATTGTACTCACAGTACCATAATCAATATTATATTCCTTAAAAGGAAACGCCGATTACATCCCTAAACACATCAAATCATCGGTACTTAGCCTATCAACTATGAAAATAATGATTGAATAAAATTATATGGCGAAATTAACTACAAAGCGTTAAGATTATGTACGTAGGTATAGGTAGGTGCACGTACAACATACTTTGTTTATTAATTTACTGTTTACATAGTCCTGAGACGTGTTATTTTGTGAAGAAAACCCTATCAATTAATGCCATTGAGATCATAGTAATTCACATATTAATACATAGAAAATGTGATATAATCTTATATACTACAACATTTTATTGTTATTAAATACTTTTTTGACATAAATGTCACATAATGCTTAGAGGAACTAATCTAAAATGATTAAATATGTATAATTTAATTCGGGTGTATTTGTGTGCCAATACATGTATGTTCAATTTGGCTATTGGCACGTAATCCAGTCGCGGCAGGGCGCCATTACCCATGGTCGACGTTTGAAAATAGTCAGGCACACCGAACAATATTATAAAAACATTGGACAGAGTTCTTAATTCTATAATTTTACTTAAACATTCAGTCCAACACATATCTCGTCTTCTCTATACGTGAGATTCTTACAATTTATTGAAGAGTAATAGAGTAACTCAAAAAATATTTAGGTCCAGAGCAATACTTAGGCCTAATCTAAGAATAGATATTTTGATAATTATGTATGAAGACGTCTTTTTAGCCGGCACGTGCTGACAATTTACTTTCTATGGTAATTAGTTACAGTGCGATAGCAATTTTTCTAATTAGTAGTGCTCATCCAGAGGTCAAAATGCTATAAGGTCATAAGGACATTCTTTTGTTCTTCTTCTGTCACAGAACTACTTAATACAGCTATAATTGAATGGGCTTTTTGGGTGTTTGAGTAAGCCCTGGATGACTTAGATTCACGACTAAACCTAGGAGTTTCGTATAAAGAGATTTTATAAGTACTTACAAATCTAAAATGTTTGCATCGATCAAAACGTATACATACAAAATTATTGAGTTCGCTTACAACAGTCATACGTATGATCATAAGTATATATCGTAAATTATGCATTTCTACAATCAAGCACATGATTAAAGCTTAATGCAGTGTTGTGTTTGATGCAGCTAAACCTTCTCAATGTCCTATAGACGTACCGTCTTCATACAGAATATAATAAATAATGTAATATAATAATTTACAGATTTTTCAAATATGTAAATACAATTTTTCATAAATAACAATTTTGACACTAAACAAAGCCGAATAAATCGGTTATATTCAACCACGTATGCCGAATACGGATAGATATCAAAAGGGTAACTGTAACCAATTCAAATCACAGATAATATCAGATCAAGTCGATTTGGCTATAAACAAAACGACTTCATCTGGCTTAAACTTCTTCTTATTGTCAGTAGTACCTATGCACTGCTGCCCTAAGAAAAAGTACTTGGCCCCTATATACATTATAAAAATAGAGGATTTCGTATCCTGGACCTATATCGCGAAATCCTAGAAGAATAAAATGATCAGATTCTTAAATATTTTTATTGAAAGTCAAATATACCTCTTTTGCCATAAGTGAGTTATTCTGCACTTAGCCATATGACCCTCTTAATCCGTAACGGTTATTGTCTAACTCTCTCGGGTCCGTATAATCCCATTGTTCATGATGAATCTATAATACAAGTCTAGCTGGCGACCTGTCTTATCACCACAACAACTATAAAACTAAGGTATAAGCTCATTTTGTGGCTCACTGAATCTTATCTTATTAAGAACTACCGACAAATAAAACATTTTAATATGTTTTGTGGTTCTTAATAAGATTAGTTTTGAGGATCTCCTGGTTGCTCTTGCTCATTTTCTGATCCATCTGAATCAGCCAGCAGCTCTATCATCGCAGCTTTATTAGCTCTTTTAGTTTCCTCCAATGTATTCTCGGATAAAATTTCAGGATTTTCTTCCTCCTCTCGTGATTCTTCATCCTCCTCTCTGGAATCTTCATCCTCCTTTCGGGGTTCTTCATCCTCCTCTTGGGGTTCTTCATCCTCCTCTCGGGGTTCTTCGTCCTCCTCTCGGGGTTCTTCTTTTACTATTATTGGTGATGATGATGGAGGATGATGGTGAGGATGATGAACATCCTCTTGGGGTTCTTCATCCTCCTCTCGGGGTTCTTCTTTTACTATTATTGGTCTGTGTTCGAAAGGAGCTTGGCCCGGAATTTGTGGTGCTGCTTGATGACCTATATGCGCTCTTTCTCGTGGCACGAGATCAAGTTGATCAATTATATTGATCAACATCTGATGAGTCTCTTCAGCATATGATCTCGATATACGACTTATATACTCCCTTATATGAGGCGGAGGATGCGGACATAATGGAGGTGGTTTTTGCAATAACTCCTGAAGGGATAGGTTAGATAAACGGTTTACCGGTTGTTGAAACACGAAAGTCTCAACGTTGTCTTTTTTATACCGCGTCACTACAATTTTTTCTGTGTCAGGTAGTTGTTGAACATTTTCATCATCAATTTTATCAAACTCTTCGTAAAAGCTTGGATAATATTTAAAAGGAATTGCCTCATCTTGGGGTGGATAAACTTTTTGATTGCCTGGAAATGTTTGATTGTCTGCAAAGTTTTGATTGTCTGGAAAGTTTTGATTGTCTGGTAAGTTTCGATTACATGGAAAGTTTTGATTGCCTGGCAAGTTTTGATTGTACGGAAAGTTTTGATTGCCTGGAAAGTTTTGATTGTATGGAAAGTTTTGATTGTCTGGAATGTCTTGGTAGCCAGGCAGTCCGATCTCCTCGGGCATATAATCTGGTCCCTCAGGAAAATATGGATCCATATTCGCTGACAAATTATCAGGTGCCCGATGCGGCAAGTTAGACTGCCGACATACTGAATGTAACACTTTATCTTCACACACTGGCAATAATGGGGGTGGAATTGAATCTATCATTTTAGCATCAATCGGTTTTTTATTTCGTTCCGATCCCGCCGTATCTTTTATCGTCTCTTCATCTCCGTCGTCCTCTCTAAAAAGTTCTTCAGTATCTAGAGACATTTTAAAAATCAATTGGTGTACACAATCCATAAACATGTTTGTCGCTAAGACATTACAACTATTACTTTTTAAGGTATTAATTAATTCTTTTATTGATTTATTGCGTTGGCGTTTAATTTCTTTACAATCAGATGTGTCAGCATTTTCTAACAATAGACGTTTAAACTGTAACAATAAATAAAAGTGAGTAAACCATGTTATTTTACAAAATCATGAATAAGTCATTTTATGACGTCAGAACATGTTTCAAAAACAAGAGTACTAAAGCAATCGTTTCCACTTTTATTTACTACGGCAATTAACAATATATTCATACCTAATAATTAAATTGTTTACATACTATATTGAACATGGTGGAGAGGCATTCGTTAACCCCTCCGCTGCTGACATTTGCTACAAGTCTGGCACGCGCATCGTCTTTGTTAAAATCTTCGGCAGCGTCACTAGACATCCCATCGCAGGGTCTCCGACCTTGCTGTAAGAACAATAAAACGTATTCAAAGAGTCGTTGACTACTACAATAGGTTGACAGACAGTTTTTGAATAGCTAGAACAAAGTAAGATCGCTTTGAACCAGCCTTTTTAGAATTACAAAAATGGCTAAGGCTGCTAGTCGGGTGACATGAACAACATGAAGAGAGCCGTAAAGTAGACGTATACTCTTATCGTACCCATTACCAACATCCAGTCAAAATACAAAAATACCATTATTGCCATAAAAAATAACTTCGTTTTTCAGTATTTGTATCAATGTCAAAGTTATAATTGCGAATTAAAAAATGTGCTATAGTTCATAAACTGCTGAGTATATCTGGTTTAAATCATTTACTTTGAATGTTTTCATTACAGCATATATTAATTTTATTAGATTTTCACTGTATTATTTCAAAACTTTTAAAATAGAGGATTTAATTTCATCACTTTGGAAGCATCTACAGGTATCGCCAAACTGCTAAAGTTAGTCTAATAAAATAAAAGTATCGATAAAATTATAACGCCACTATGAATATCAGTAAGTACAGTCTGTATACGGCTTAATCAAAATGTCTAAGTATGCTCACGAAGGCTTAAAGTTTCAAATTAAGTTCTATTTCATTTTGACAGGTGCTGTTGTATTGGCCACCTTTCGGCCACCAAATTGCCGACACGACGAAAAAAATATAATTTATAACATTCGATTTTCGTTTATAACTTCGTCATTTCTCATTTTAGGACTAAGTAAATGCTACGGGACCAAAGTTGTAGAGAATTCAATTTGCAATTAAACTTGTCTTCATTTTTTCCTGCGCGGCCAATAGTTTACCAGGTAATCAAGAAAAACCATCTGCACCCACAGTCTTTCCAAGATAGCGTCCGAGAGACAAGAGGTACAACCCCACAAACTTGGTTTAACTTTACACTAATCCCCTCTTGACATCTATAAAATAAAATTGCACCATTTGACAAATGCACGCTAAGCCCAAAAAAATGTAATTTCATTGTACTACCTTCCATCTATAAGTTATGTAACCAAAGGGCGAGATCTAGTTGTCGCCAAACTTTTAGTTCGCTCTGAAGTTGCTGCGTATAGCTGCACAGTAATCGAATATTAGGTGTCAGCGGGACAGGGTGAGGAGAGGTATATTCGATTTCGGGCGGGATTCGGGAGTGTACGGCTGCATTCGGGTACATTTGATCTCATTCGGATACGTTCATTTGCATTCCACGTGGGAAGCTAAAGTGGCTAATAAAGGCATCACGCAGTTTTCACCTACCTACCCACCTTCTTCTTACCATTAAATAAGAATTGAAAATTATTGCAACAGTGCTGAAATATCGGATTCTTTATAAAAAAGGACGAGATAATTATATTCCGAAATACAATTTAAATCTATTTGTTACTTGTTGCGTATTTTTTGTTTCTAGTTATAATTTACTCTGAGACGAAAGAACTCTGATGCAGACCCTGAGAGTACGCCATGCACCAAACACTCTTTAATACAGACCATAATAATAATGTCTGTGCTCTCTAATTATATACTTATATATTTACTTAATTTTATTATCTAATCGAAAATAAATACAATTAACGTCGCGTCCTCATATAAAGGCGGTTTTCTTAATTGTACCTGCGCCAACCATCTTAAGGCTGGTGCGCACTGACGTAACGGCGCGGCACGGCACGGCATGGCAAAGGATTTTATTACTGATCAAATCATTTTTATTCTTATTTCAATGAGTTTAGAATTTATATTACTTTATTTCGATACAAACATACTGCGGCACGCCGTGGCATACTGCGTAATGTAATCAATGCGTAATGTAGGTAAATAAGTTGCTGAATACACCGTTAGTAAATTATGTTTTCCATAAATTATGAGCCCAGAATTGTTTTCTCTTCAACGTATCAGTTTGTATTTGTCTTCCTTGATCTTCAGCTAGAAGTGCTATTAATACTTAATTCCAGTTAATTGAACGCCTCGGTATGACACGGCATGCCGCGGCACGTCGCGGTATGGCGCGACATGCCGAAGCGTCCTTCGGGCTACCGAAACACACCGTGCCACGCCGCCGCGCCATGCCATGCCGTCAGTCGGCGCCGGCCTTTAGTGGTGCAACTTCAATGGGAACTAGAAGTTTGGCCAGACCTATACCTTTCAAACGATTACTCAATACTCAATATTTTATTGCACTCCATAAGTTACATAAGGTGTAATAATATAAGATACATTTTGTACCCTGTAGGGCACGGCAACATTTGTAATAATGTAGAAGAGAGGAGGATGCTATATTTCTACTATTTTATTAAAAAAATCTATTTAAATTTATAATTGCACTGTTTTATCAATTACTTTTAGAATATTAATTCTATTTATTCACTATCAATATATTATACTACTATTACTCATAAATATATAAGTATTGCGTATGTATATAATTATGTACTTATTATATATGTATTAGATATAATATGATATTATGTGTAATATAACTTTTTATTAGGTATGCATTTATTGAAATATATATGTAGTTACGTTAAATTATTTATTCTCAGGCCCACTTGCGTAACGTTTGATTTAAGTCACTCCTTAATTTAAATTTGTTGACCAGAATAAACAGCATAAAATAATTTAAGTTAAAAGTATTCAGCGTCCTCTTGCACAACGACAACAACGCTTAGATTTAGTTAAACATTTTAACAGGTCGGTAAAGTAGTTTCTACGTTTTGTTTCATGGCATGAAGCCTTTTTGTTACGATTTTAACGATGTTATGCGTATGGTTTCGCATAAAACCTTAGACTATATATACTTTGAGCATAAAACAAAACGCATTGTCGTCGCCTAGCAACGAAATGACAATTGTCAAATAATAACTAGAAACTTTTGAGCACTAACCCTAGAACCCTACATGGGGTGTAGGTGCACCCCACACCGATTTGTTTTCTAAATATCTCAATTTCTTTAATATCCACGAATTCGCGCGTCGGAGTATTTTAGTTTGGTGTCAACCGCTCGCGTTACGTCAAAACCGTGACAATGGACCGCGTTCTGTGGTCGCCTGTATTACGATTAATGTATTTATATGTAATAAGTTATTAAATTTGATTATTTATTAAAACAATAGTCTTATATGAATTAAATACAGATATTTTTTGATATTATGAAGGTAACATTCAATGAAGTTTATTTATTTTGTTTCGGATCGCTGTCAGAGGTTTGAATTACGAAGAAATAAGCTCTATTCTAGACCACAAATCTGGCGAGGAAGAAATAGAAGTTGGGACCAGTTGTAATTCCTGGGTTCTTTACAAGTGTTCAAGATCAAATAATAAGCCAAATATAAAGTTTCAGTAGACAGTTTTTAAATTAGGTTTGGAACCGATACATGAACATTTGGAGGACGGTCCCCGGATGCCAACTTAGTCCATTGCAGTGATCCTCAATAAGGACCAAATCCTACAAGCGCTGTTGCTCAAACTACATTTAACTTTGTGTAATAAGGCTGATTTGTGATCTCAAGTTACCGATTATGTTTAATAAAACGTATTTTCATGAATTGTTTTATTTTATTTTAAGGATTACAGTCATTTTAGTATGGGGTGTTCCAGCACCCCAGTGTAAGAATAACATGTGCGCCAAATAGTGTAGGATTCTAGGGTTAACAATAACACAAGTAGGTACATTGTTATCTAGTTATATCATCATCATCATCATGTCAGCCTAGGGATGTCCACTGCTGGACATAGGCCTCCGCCTGCTGCGTCGTCCGGTCCAGTTATATAATTATTGATAATTTTCGTCGCTAATGACAAGATGCCAACATCAGTGTGACAGTTCTTAAATGAAATTAGCCACTAAACAGCCGATTTTCGGTAATTAATTTTGACAGTTCTTAAATCATATTACTCGACAAATTTTTCGTTGTGCAAGACGCTAGTGGTGTTTAATATTTTTTTTCTCGTTAAATACATCTTAATTCAATTTAAGAATCGTTGTGCAAGTGGGCCTCAGTCTTTTTGTGATTATTTAAATATCAATTTTAATTACTTTATTTTTATATTTATTATAATATTTATGTAGTTACGTTAAATTATTTATTTTCAGTCTTTTTGTGATTATTTAAATATCTATTTAAATTACTCATATATTTATATTGCATATATGTGAACTTATTATACATACAGGAGATATAATATGTTATGTGAGATATCACTTTCTATTATGTATTTATTAAAGTATTTATGTAGTTGCATTAAATTATTTATCAGTCTTTTTATGATTTTTTATATACTTACCTGTTTCAGTTTGTGTACCTATAAATTATCTTCAAGGTATTCTTTTATATTATAATAGGCTTTATTTATGGGTATTTGTTTGAGTTTATTAGTAAATGTTATATTTCTAGGTTCTTCTTTTAGGGCTTCTGGAAGTTTATTATAAATGTTGACTCGTAACATATGGGCTATTGAAATGGAGAGTCATGTTAGCAGTAGGTATCTAACATTTATCGGTTTTTGTGTCTTAATGATCTATTTGCATGCCTGTCTCCACGTTTAGTAAAGAAGGTAACATTGCTTCTAAAGAATTTACATATTACCAGAATATAGATGCATGGTAAAGTACCTAAGTATTTTGTGGTTTATAAAGCTCGGTTTGCGGCTATGGGTTTGGTCTATGTTAGTTAGAATGCGGATTAGTTTTTTTTGGAGAATGAAAAGAGAAGGTGTGTCAGTACTGTGACCCCACAAATAATTCCGTAGCTAAGCCAAGAATATGCGTAGGCATAATATGTTATTAATGATATAATGATGTATGAAAGTCAGTAGTGTTCTTAATTTCTCGGAGAGCATAAGCAAATCTAGATTTTTTGATCGAATGTTTTTATGTGAGTTTTCCAATTGAGGTTAGTGTCTATATTTGATTAACTTTGAGAAAAATGGTTTAGGAACAGCGATGTCATTTTCAAGACCCATCTTTAGACGCCTCGCGTATGGAATTGAAAAAGTATTTTTCAAGTGGTAGATAATTTTTATAATCATATTAAATTGATACATTTAAATATATAGATGGCAACATAAAAAAATATGTTGTTATGATTTGTACACTATGACATTTAAAAGAGCTAAGTGACTTCAGACTTTAATGAAATTGTCGCAATTCATGAAATTGGCAGTTAATATTAATCACATCGTTGAAATGATAACAGAAAATGTTATGGTCACCCACATACAAAAAATAGCTACGACCTGTTAAAACAAAATGTTCTGTTTCGTAAATATCAATGACTTGACTGTTAGAAGGTGTAAAAGTTGCAGGTCCATTCTATTTTTACGGTACAGTAAAATAGGTAGTTGATCTGGATTTGTTACCAACATTTTCTGCCGAAGTGGATGGACGCTGACTATCATCGATACTGCTTGACAAGTAGCCGGATGTCGATGGCTGATCTCTCTGGAATAAAAACAAATATTATTATTATATCATCGTAAAATCTTACAGAATTGTCTACGTTTTTGGTGATCTAGGTCCTAGGTGCAATTTTTCTGGAGCTCATTAACTCTTTATTACTGGCTAAAAGTATGTTATATGTGTATGGTATTTTTACTTCAAATTACTTAAAGGGTAGGGGCACATACTTATACATTATACGCAGAAAATAAACACATATTATAATAATAATAACAAGTTATTTATTTTATTGATGTGCTGAGAGAATAAAGAGAATAATTTTTTTTGCAAATTTTATCCGTTTTTTTTTAAATAAAGTGTATAGTAATAATAATAATATGTACAGATAGCAATAACTTATGAATAATTTAATGCTGGTGAGCAAAAAGACTACCATTTAATTAGATAAATTTACTTAAGTTATTGATAACTAGCCGTTCCCCGGGGTTTCACCCGCGTCCTGAGGGAACTACTTCGCGTACCCGAAAAACCCAAATATCTTACGGACCCCTATTTTATCTAAAATAAAATATAGCCTATGTTACTCGCAAAAAATGTAGCTTTCTAATGGTGAAAGAATTTTTAAAATCGGTCTAGTAGTTTTTGGGTTAATCCATTACAAACAAAAATACAAATTTTTCCTCTTTATAATATTAGTGTAGATAGTATATTCAGTACTAACATTTTCACAGGATGTAGAGGGCCGCTGTCTGTCTTTGCCACGGTTGATAGTGAGTGATATAAAACCAGATGTCGAGGGTTGTGGTTGCTAAAAAAATGGAAAGATGTTACCGTTTTTATTCAGTTCTTCTAGTGTGTTAGTACTTTTCGAATCGAATCCGTCATTGGCGATTTCGGATCCGTCTTATTGTCAGGAAAATATAATGACGAATGGACGTTCATATAAGTATCGCAACACATCTGCGTCACCTACCGCGCAGAACGTTCAGCTGAATACGCTTATAATACCTTACGATCGCGTTACGCGCGCTACGCGGTAGGGATTTGAACTACGGTTCCAATCCCCCAATACACATCAATCGAAATTAAGTCATGGTCGAGGCCGCGAGAGTCACATAATGCTGATTGTTTGCCGCGTTTGGTGAGTCATACCAACTGAATACTACGGCCGATAATTCAAGCGCTGAAGTAACCATACGAACCTTCCAGCAGATGTGGCGCGACACTTAAAGACGCAATCGTATATTTTCACAATTCGTCAAATGAACCGTTAGTATTGAACGAATACGATCCGTCACAATAATGTATGATTTGTGTTTTTTGTCGAACGTTATATTTAGACGATACGGAATCTAATAACCCATACGTGACTTTCCACGCTTTGTCATGCGTGTGAATATGCTAAGTAAAAAACTACAAACAACTAAATGTATTGGCGCCGTAAAAATGTAACGAATCGTGAAAGAGAAGATTCGTCAAAAAACACGAATCGTCCTCGTGCGAATGAGCCTTACATGTATGGAAGCTTCTTATATGCTGCTGGCCTACATCCCAATCACATCCAAAGCTTGTATGTTGATACTGAACGAAGACAGTGCTCCGGTGAGAATTGTGGGTTTGACTGCTGGAGTATCCTTTATAATAGTGCCAAATATCTGTTTTCCTTTTAACTAGTAGCGCGTGAGGATGTACGAGTACAAAGAACCGTTGATAATTTGAGATAGTCACAAAATGTGAGACACTTAAAACGTCTTACCTCCCAAGTGCGAATTTGTGTATCATAATTTTATTAATCCTTAATCTTAATATTTAGAAGTATCGGATTAAAATCGATATAATTATATTCAACATAATCTGTATCCGCTTGCTTGCCCCGCGCCGCAACCCACACCGGCCCCTCTGCCCGGCCACTTGAAAGCGATAACGATCAAATGCCCGCGCGTTTTTATCGCCTCGGCGCGCGGGTCGGGTTCCACACAATCGGTTCGTGTGACTCAATTTGTTTTGAAAGGTTGTCAAGTGTTATATTATTTATGTTTGTTATGAAACTAACTATACAATGTTATCTTTGTTTATTTAGATTACGACTCTGGTGTCGAGTGATGCTCGTTTGAAATTGAGATAGCGCGTTTTAGAGCTCGCTTTGTATTTATAAGTTCATACCTCAAAACTTAAAGCGGTGACATATCGTTTTTAATATTTAATTACGTTACTTATATATAAGATAATAAGATAAAAATAAAAAAGTACACTTGTCTATACATATTTATGAATTAGAGGCCTCTGATTCCAAACCATTACCTGGCGCCGCGCGGCGTAATTTATGTTAAATTTGATAAGGCCATATAATGCACAAATAACAGTTTTAAACATACAAATAAATAAACACTAAATAAGTAGTCTCATATTCTTTTAAAACAAATAAAATTATATGGATAGCATTGACCACTTCTGAGTAATATGAACATTTCTGAAACAGTTCCCATCTTCTCAGTAAAATCACTGTTGCGCGCCAAAATCTACTTAAGGTCTCGAAAAAAGTCAAATCTTATATTTCATGCTGGAATTATTATATATACGTGTTAGTTATTTACATACCTTGATAAACACAATAGATCTTAAAGAATAAAACTAAATTTAACAGAAAAAACAGCACAAATACACTCACACATTCCGCACATTCCGCACCGACTCAACACTCAATGACAACATTGACAACGAACGTTTTTTTTTTAAATTTCTCTATGGAGTCGAAACTCGACTGGGATTAGTATGACGGGAAATTTAACGTAGAAACGAGATACATAATACAAACTAAGCCCTAGAGCGACTGAGACGAGTATATTTCACTCTTTCGACTGCGGGAGCCATGTCATATACAGTATGACACGGGCAAAGTAGACTGAGATGCGATGTTATATGCCATATAACACGGGCAATTTAGTGTTTGAATTTTGTTATATGCCATATAACACGGGCAAGCAAGCGGATATTTAAGATAATGATGGCAGATTAAATGGAATAAAATGGTAGAACACGGTACAGACGGATATTTAAAATGTCATGGAAGATCGGTCGCAATGTCATGAACGGTCACCAGGCGTAGCGACATGTGACTTATTTTGTGAGTAAGGGCGGTTTCAGATTAGCGTATTTTTCTACGCGTATACGGTCGTTTTAGCATACGCGCTTACACGCGCGCTACAATACGCGCTTCAAAAAACCAGAATCACGTATACGGGCGTGTTCGCTCGAAACGGTAGTGACGTCTTGTCAATGTCAACATGGATTTTGACGGCTCGTGGTTATACGAGCTTAGAAGCGCGTCAACGCTCGTACGAGTTGCTCGTATGCCAAAAAGCGCGCCTATACGCGCCTACATGCGCTTCCAAAAACGAGCTTATACGCGCGTATAAAACGCTAATCTGAAACCGCACTTACTATTAAAAAAGCATTTTACTAAAACATATCGATCATTTCAAGGACATTTGATTACAATGTGAATTTGACCAAAAAATGTCAGAGGGCGGTGAGTGAGAATTTGAAATTGCAATATTTCGACCAATATGTTTCAAGCAAGGCAGTATAGTATGCAAGAGCTTCTAAGGCATTTATATTATATTATAATTTATCTACAAAAGCTGAAGAGTTTTTATTTGTTTCAACGCGTATATCTCTGTAACAATAAATAATAATAACGTTTATTTACTCAGAAGCAATGACACAATACAACACAACATTATTACAAAGTGCCCAATATCATCATTGTAATAAAAGAGGAATCCCGTCTCTCAAACTATGATCCGTCCTTAAGAGACGGATTCCGAAAAATTTTGCGAAATCTTTTTTGAACCAATATGATATCCATATTAATGAAAAAGCTAGACTATGTAATGGTGCATTCACACACGTATTTCAGAATGTTGGATTACAATATTATATTAACAACCACTCGAGCTAACTACGTACATCATTGCCAAGAGTTGTTGAATGTTGACTTGTTATTAATGTTGCACAACAAACAGGAACTACGGTTTGTATACACCATAATTAACCAAGACCACTACAAGGTAAAGAAAAATAACGCAAAAAGAATGTTATGGCACGAGAGAGCGATACGAGTGTAAAAAAATACAGGTTTACGTAAGTAATAAAGTTATATATAGATAAGATATTAGACACCAACATTTTCAGACGATGTGGAGGGCCGTTGACCATCATCACCGACCATAAAGCTAGGTCTATAGCCTGACGTCGACGGCTGGTCTCTTAGCTATGGAAAATAGAAATTATAATCACCAAATCATTCCACAATTGGTCAATACAAATTGCTTAATATTTTTCAACAATTGTGCATGAGGGAGACATACGAGTACATAATTGTCTAGCAAACGTATGAACTTGTTTGTTATCAAAAGCTTACTTTTGTGAAAGTGATAGAAAATAAAATTAAATATAAAAAGTTACTAACGTTAAATTCGCTTGAAGTGGAGGGTCGCGGTCTGTTAATGGCACGCAGACTCAAGCTACTCATGTACCCTGACGTAGTAGGCTGATCATCTCTGCACTATAAAAAGAAAAGGAAATGATTATCACCGTATTACCTGCCAGTACTGCTTGTTATTAATTAATTTCAGGTTCTATAAATTATTTGTGAAATACAGATTAAGAATATTGATATGAGGCATACTTATTACTTACAGTGCCTGAAGAAGTGGATGGACGTTGTCCGGCGTCATTACTCCGGCAAATCGGCCTATAGCCAGAAGTGGAAGGCTGATCCATCTGTATTAATAAAATTCATGCGTTACTGTCCGTCTGATAGACAAGCTACAGCCAAAAGGATTAGAAGCAAGAAGCCGAAGATTAGCATGATGCTCCTTGGCGCATCACAAATCATATTGTATCATCGCAAATTTTCATATTGACTGACAATGCTACTGTGACAAGTAGGGCGAGGTCTAGAGCCCTATAGTAAAATTCTCGGGATATAGTTGTTCCGTAATTTGAAACAGTAGATAGATACCAATGTTGTGTTTGGCCCGCTATACTTTTATAAACGTTTAACCCTTTTCTTTCTTTTACCTATAACTGGGCTTATGTTACGATCAGCCCTCACACAAAAGAATCGTTTCATATATTAGAATTATTTATAATTAAAACACATTAAATATAATTGTTACTTACAATGCCAGTAGATGTAGATGGACGTTGTCCGTCGTCTTTGGGAGGGCCACTTGACCTGTAGCCTGAAGTAGATGGCTGATCTCTTTGCTACAGAAAGAAATATTACCGTATAAGATTCGACTGCAACGCCGAAGGTTGCGGGTTCGATTCCCGCTCAATTCATAAAATCATTAATTATGTGCATAACTTATATCAGGATAAGATAAATGTTACTTACTACGCCTGTGGATGTAGAGGGGCTTTGTCCGTCGTCATTACGATGGCCACCTGATCTGTAGCCCGAAGAAGTGGAAGGCTGATCCATTGGCTATAAAAGAAATATAACCGAATAAGATTCAATTATTTACAGACACTATGATATAATATAAATACACCATGGCAAACAATAGCTGGGTCATTCTCAGCCGGCTCAAATAAGCGTGTCCGGGTCCAAATTTGGTACAAAAGGAATAACTAACAACGTGATATTTATTTCTGTAATAGGTAGGACTTCATATTAGGTGCAGCAAGTTGAAAATTGACCTCGGTGCCGCGTCCGGTCCTCGGATTGCGGTGGATTTCTTTTTCTTTTTTCTTTAATAAATGGCGCTATTTTGCATGCGTTTACAAACAACTATATAGTTATTAACTCAATGTATAATATTGCTATGTCATTATAGGCCATACAAAACAAGTTACAACTGAGTGTCTTCGCGTCCGAAGTTTAGAGTTGATATCAGTGGCGCCCACCGATCAGTTCATAAATCCTGCATCCTAGTGAGTTTGAGACTATTTGCTCGAGTAATACAAACAGTCTGTCGCGCCGCGTCGGTGGCAAGGAAAACACGTCTCACTATGGTTCGTCTAGAACAAGCTAGCTAGACAAAAACAACTCTTAAATTCCTGGAAGTTAATTACTATTACGAACTCATTACCCCTATACATTGAGGATTACACCTATTAATTATCAATACTACCCTCATTAAGAGCGTCATTAAGGTATGTTTATAAGATGTTGACTATTTAAAGGGCATTCATTTGCATTTTTACATCATATTTGATAGCATTGTTTATGTCACTAAAAGAAATTTGTGAAAGTGTTTTTGTGATGGATTGTATACGTAAGGGTAAGTAGTTATATTTTATTTCATTTTCAACATGGGAACTTCATTCTTTAGTCTTATAAAATGAAATGTTTGAATTTTCACCCACTTTTTTACTCATTTTTTCAAATTCATCGGTCAAATAATAACATGTCCCCACTTGTCCCCACCGTAGAACCTATCATATACGATTCTCATAAGTGTCTAGTAGTTATACGTAAAAAAATTCATTGCGATATATTTGCACAACTAATTTTTATTTATTTTTTTCTTTCAACAGTTTTTACCGTCTCAAGAATGGATTTTTTCGAAGAATGGCTGAAACACCCGAAGGAAACGCGGAATGAGGAGCTCTTTCGGTTTATATCTTTGAGATATAATTTTGATGGTGTTACGGAGCAGTCTCTGCGAGATATTAAAGTACTAATCTCAAGATATTCAACGAAATTTGCTGAAAAGTGGAGCAGCTGTGGAAGAAATCGAGAGCGATTCCTACAAAAGTATTCGACGTGGCTGGAGGGTCTTGACATATCTTTCGATGTGTCCGTTTATTTATCTCTGCCAACTACATCTGGAGAACCGGGACCCGGAAGACCTACTAAAGATTTTGAACATTCTAGTCTCAAAACGAAGAGACGACGTGTAGACGATCTATTACAGTCCAGAAGTGCTAGTGAATTAATTTACGCCGCTGAAGTGTCAGCTCGAATCTCGGGTCAGAGAAGTGTAGCACGTCAAATTAAAGATGTGACTAGTGATCCTTCAATAACCAAGACCACGAGTGAAGAAAGTTCCCCCAGGAGTTTAACAAGTGAGGAAGCTTTAGCGTACTACGTTGATAGTAAATCAAGTAGCCATAGCTATAAGCAGACTCGGAAGTGGAGTATTAAAGCTGGACATAAGGTGTTTCCGTCAATGTACAGTGTTAGAAAGGCTAAAATAGCCTGCTACCCGTCAGGTGAACAAATTACAGTCAATGAAACGCATGCTGAAATCAAAGTTCAGGCAATTCTTGATAAGACTGCCGAACGTTTAGTTTCAGCACAACAAGAAGTTGTTCATAGTCTGTTACCTTGCATGTCATTCACATTAATCAGTAAATGGGGTTGTGATGGAAGTTCCGGTCATAGTATGTACAAACAAAAATTCACTAATTGTGACGATAGTGACGAGTTTTTATTTGTATTTTCTTTCGTTCCTCTTCAATTGAAAGATGAAAGTGGTAATATTGTGTGGCAGAATCCTCGGCCCTGTTCTACAATGTATTGTCGGCCAATAAAGTTTATCTTTTCTAAGGAAACGAAAGATTTTACGATTTCGGAAACCAATAAGGTTTTAGAAGAGATAAACGCTTTATTGCCGACAACCTGCAAGGTGATGGAGACCGAAGTATCTGTCACACATGTTATGCTTTTAACAATGATTGACGGAAAAGTTTGCAATGCTCTGACCGAAACTTCTTCCTCACAAAAATGTTTTATTTGTGGGGCAACTCCAACAATGATGAATGATCTGTCAAAAGAGTTTGCTGCGGACAAAGATAATCTTGGTTTTGGTTTGTCTACGTTGCACGCTTGGATAAGGTGCTTTGAATGCTTGCTTCACATTAGCTATCGACTAAATATAAAAAAATGGCAGTTAAGAACAGCCGAAGACAAAGCTAGTGTGAAACAACGTTCAGATGACATTAAAAAACGATTTAAAAGCGAAATGGGCTTGATTGTAGACAAACCAAAACCAGGGTTCGGTAACACTAATGACGGGAACACCGCGCGAAGATTTTTTGGAAATCCCGAGGCTAGTGCCGATATTACAGGGTTAGATGTTTCACTAATACAAAAATTTGGCATACTACTTCGCACTTTATCATCGGGATATGATATAAATATTGAAAAATTCGTTAACTTAGCTCAAGAAACTAGACAACTTTATGTAAATCTCTATTCATGGTATTACATGCCCGCTACTGTCCACAAAATACTTTTGCACAGTGGCGAAGTAATTAGATCGTCCCTTCTACCTATAGGCCAGCTTTCCGAGGAAGCACAGGAAGCTCGGAATAAGGACTGCAGAAGATTTCGTGAGCACAACACACGAAAGCGATCACGGGAGGCTACGAATAGAGATTTACTTAATATGTTATTGATAACATCTGACCCTGTAATAAACGGTTTACGAGAAGTTCCTCGGAAGAAAATAGGTACGCTTCCAACTGAAGTATTAGATTTAATTGTCCCACCTAGCTGTAAGGAACAAAATGTTAATATGATTTCTACTTTTCATAGTTCTGCCCCTCACGATCATGACTATTCAATGGATGATTCATCTGATGATAGTGATGATAATGAGTAATAGATTTAGTTCTTAGATATTTTATGCATCTGTTATTAGATTTTATAGCGACGTCGAGGGATAAATCACTTTATAAAATGTTCAAAAAATATATTATACACATATGCCCGATAAATGTTTTTTTTTTCATGATACCAGCTCAAATGACAAACTGCCTTGAAAAAAGTACCAAAAACCTTATATCTTTGCTTATTAACCGCATCTAGACATAAAAATCAAATAAAATAATTTTGTCTAGCTAGCTTGTTCTAGACGAACCATAGTGCGTCTGTGCGTCTCCGTGTAACTCTTTTATTAAGGTTCTTAATCGTTTTCGGTGGCTTGGTATACCCTTAAAATTGATTTCGGTGAATTCATTTTATCCACAACTATTTGAATTGAAATGTTTAAACTATAATAAACGTATGTCTTATGTGTATTCGATTCCATTAAAGAGATTCATTTAAAAAAATCATGTTACTTTTTAAAATATGTAGGCTTTTGCTAATTATTTTGATTTCAGTGGCATTAATTTCCGTGTAAATAAGTGCACCGAAATCAATGTTAAAGTCACCGAAATCATACATTATAGTTATTTATTTACATTTAAAGATTTTTATTTTACTTTCCTACCACCTCTCATGTTGTTTCAAGCATTCTGGCATAATCACAATACTGTGATTATTCCATTATTAAAAAAGGGGAGTGGAATCGGTGCAGCCTATTTTAATAAACCTCAAATTTTATCGAATAATCTGATGAAAGCTAGTAGTAGCTATTCTGTGGACCTTGCTGATGACTTCGTCGTATACATCCGTGTGGTGACAGATTAAGAATACAGAGTGTCACCACTCCATAATATGGGGTGGTGACACCTTACGACACCCATGGGATGATATTATCATCCCATGGCTGTCGTAAGAGCCGACAGAGGGAGCATATTATGCAGAGAACAGCACTGTAAGAGAAGGAAAACTTGATATAAACCCTATAGGTACCAACCCGTTTGGCCAGCGTGGTATAGTAGGCCAAATCCTCCTTTCAAAGGAGAGGCCTAGTCCAGCAGTGGACTGTTAAAGGCTGATGATGATGCTGATGATTTCTATGAAACCAAGCACCACCTGTCCCATACCTAAACATCAGACATTGGATGGCACGAAAATGAAAGCTTCTGGACGCATGTGTCATGAAATATTGCTCCGACAGTAATGAATGAAGTTCCATTATCTAACATTGACAGCAGTGACGATGAATATAATATTTTTTTGATTCAGGATTGAAATCTTGAATAAGTATAAAGTTTTTATAAGTTTTATTATATTCATAATTTAATGCTACGTACTTAATATAAAACTATTTTAATCGTGTTAAAACCAAAAGGCAACGTTATATTTTTAATACAAATACAACTAAGTATTATTAGTTAAATAAGTGCCTTCTATAATTGTTGATGTTTTTGAAAGACTAATTCGTGATTTTAAGTGATTTTGTAGTAATTTTTTAATAATAAGTAAATTGTTCTCTTTGATTAAGCTAGATCTCAACGTCAACTTCAAATTTTTCTAACTTCCTATATTGTCAGTTTTAGACTACCTTCTACTTTTAATAGAAGTTAATGTAAAATTTTGCGCTTCCTTCCAAAGTTGATTGTTGTAAAATTTCCTATATGTTAATAAATGGGGCTTTAGTCTCGATGAAATAAAATGTTTTATACTGCTTACCCATATTTAAGCAAATAAAGATTTATTATTATTATTTCTTTTGTCCTTTTGTTTTCTCGATTAATTAACCGGTGATAGACTGATGTTACAGGCCTAAGCCAAGTGAGCATCAGACATTGTTTGTGCGAATGGTGGTTAATATAACATATAGCACAATAGCACAGCACGCTAATTTTATTTCGCATCTAATAGCAAGTTCATTCGGTTCTCGTTCGTGCTAAAAATAGCATATAGAATCAAACATCGCGCCGACGCGACGGCGCATCGCACTTCGCACGTTCGCAGCGCTTTGCGATCAGTCTTCGCGTGCTAACGCGAGCAGCCAGACGTGAACTTGCGTAGCGTGCGAATTTTAGCGGCTCGACGGCTCACGCAATTTAAGTAGGCATATAAGTACGCGAGTTATTTTACGTTCTAAAAAGTTAGGTATTTTGTGATTGATTTAAAAAAAACTGTGATAGGACACGTAATACTGTGTATCTATGAATGATCTGTGTAACATGTGTGGTAAATAAAATAATTTAAATAACTCAGTATAAATTACAAACAGTCCTAAGCCTGAAAAGTATGAAGGAAAATTAATTGACTTATTTATTATTAATTAGTTGCTTATTGTTAGTTTGTTGTGTTATAATAATACATAATTATTACATTTTATACTTACTTAGAAGACATGTACAAATATGTATATGTATTGTTTATTCATGTGTAACATTACAGTTCACCATGTTATGAGCCCCGCGCGTTAAGTCTTCAGACTCGTTAGGCAAATAGCAGGTTCGTCGACGCTATATTAACCAACGTTCAAATATGAATAGCGTGACAGCGCGCTAAATTGTACTGTGCTAAAACTAGCGGTCACACGAAGCGGTGTTGACGCTTCGCACGATAGCATGCTAAATTATAGCATTTTTAATAGCATGCTAAAAAAATGCATATACTTCATAGCATGCTATTAATAAATAGCGGATTCGAACATCATTTTCATCAGACTGTGAGCGTGCGTTCACACTGCGCCGGACCGGCTAATAAGCCGGAAGCCGGCACCCGGAGCGAGTGTTCACACTACGCCGCGACCGGCTAATTAGCCGGAGGACGGCCGGCTCCCAGATTAAATTTACTTTATAGATGGAAGTATTGCATCACAAGATCATCACTAAAATCTGACATTGGTGACCATGGGTGGCCATGGTCACCAATGTCAGATTCTTTTAGTCAAAATTAAATAGAACTTCATGTAAAACTTAGAAACTTCATTCATAGACATTTTGACTTATGCGTATAAAGATTGTACTGATATTTGTAGGGACGTTGAAATTTTATCGATACTTTCATTTAAAATGTTTTTGTATGAAAGAGAAACAAATACATCCTTAAAAACTTTCGCGTTCATAATAACAGTTTATATATATAAAACCATTTTTGGCAAACAACTACTAAGCTATGCATGTTTAGTCGCGATTTTCCCCTAGATCATAGCAAGCGACACTTACCTAATAAATGCACATAATTCCAAAACTCAGAGACATGGGTGTGAATTTGAATTTTATTGCCATTTAAATTAAGTACACGATGCCTGGTGGCAACCAAACATTGACGTTACTGAACTTCAATGTCCGTTTGACAATGAAATCAGCTAAAAACACGATTTGTTTATTTGTTCCTGACTTGGTTACATAGAATAATAATATGCAGGTTTTAATTTGAACAGGTTTTGTAAATGAAGTCACAAGTGTCTGTCCTACGTTAAAATTTATTGATCTATATTTAAGTTTCATCGATATTTACTTTATACCTACTAGGAGAGCTGGCATCAATTTTGGGTAGGTATTTGAGGCATGATTGCAGACCTGGCTGGCGAGCAGCGAGGCTATAGAAAATTATGAAAAAACGAACAAAAATATATTTGAGGCAACATGCAATTTTTAAACATAATAGTTTAATGTATATAGAATACAAACAAACATAAGTGAGATGATTTAGTCGGGGCTTATTACATTGCCAGGCGTTTTTTTATATTGGTTTGAAAATTATTTTTGCATGCGCCGGGCTATGTTAAAGCCACGACTAAATCAAATAATATAATCATTTATAGACATTTATCTTACTCTACGCTAGAAAAATCATAAGACAAAATGAAGTAACTATGTATATTGGACAAGACTGCTATTGTAATGCGGTCTCTATAGTATTTTCCTTATTCTAAGGCCAGCTCCGATCAGTGTTAGCAACTTAGTAGAATTAGCACTAAAACTGGGGATTTCAACATATGCCTAAAATTGAATACAACGTTCGTTTTAAAATAATTTGTACATTGTTCAATCTATTATTATTATTATATTATTTGATGTGTTGATTTAACATTTAATTTGCATTATAATTTACATATTACCTAATAGAACGAATTATTATTTTTGTATACCAATTTTTTTCCGAAGTGTAATAAGTATCATAATGATAATTTAAGTGGGTGTCATGTGTCTAGGGAAATTTTATTTGTGGTTTCTGGTGGAGAGCTTAGTTCAACTGTTGGTAACACTATGTCACCGGCACTAGGCATGGGTCTGTGCACGTTGTCATAACTATCTATATTTCATAACAATCTATATCGTTCGATCACCTAATTTGAAGAAGTATTTACTCGTAGATATGTCTAATGCATAACTAGAATGATAACAGCAAGTGATTTGGTAAGGCTCGTTTTAAAAAGCCATTAAGAATGCTAAGATTGTTATCAAGACCTATAATGAAATGTATTGAGATGGCAAAAACTACGGCAAAAATAGCAAAAAGTTAATCAACAAAAAATATAGTGAAAAAGAAAAATCTAAACAAATAACAAATGTGGCAAGATTAAAGAAATTTAAATATAATGCAAATTTAAAATAAAATTAAACTATGTGAAGAATACGCCACAAAAAAAACAAAAAGAAAAAATCTAATAGTATCACAAAAAGCTGTTTTTTTTTAAAGTTCACAAACATTACAAAACGTTAAAATTGAACAAATAAACCGTAACAAGACAACAAAAATACGCCAAATTGAGAGAAATTAAAAAAAAATACATGTACAAAAAGTAAACAAAGATATCAAAATGAAATTAAAATATAAAGTTAAATTAAACAAAAAAGGCGCTAATAATAACAAAAAGCTAAATATAATAAAACTGAGCACAAAAGTGAAAAAAAATAGTAAAAGTAATACCGTTACGTACAGATAAAATATTTATATTTTTTCTATACTATGTAACATAAAAAGTTAAAAAAATTACATAAATCCAAAACGTGTATAAAAATGGTAAAAATATATCAAATCGTAAAATTATTTATCAAAGAGTAAAGGAAACTCAACAATAAATATATCAAAAAAAGAATACAATAAGAAGAAATAAATAAGCCTTGGAATGTTACAAAATGTCTATCTAAATGGGCACCGGCCAACCATTCTGCTGTCAAAAAACGCTACGTTAAAATATAACTACATAGGTAAAGTCTGACCGCGCGCGGCATTTCATGGTGGTTATACTCGTTATGAAATGTAGATAGTCAAACAATTGACGTATAACTATCTATACCTAATATAGCATATGATCGTGGCCATAACGATCGGTATATTCTAACGCATACTCTTAGCTCAGCTCTACGAGTCCGTCTTAATGCCCGGATCCGGTCTATTGAACGGATCCAGCTTAGTGTGAATAGCTTCATACAAATTGTTCTGCCACTGGCTCGTTATTCGCCGGTCCGGGCATTAAGCCGGACCGGCTAATTAGCCGGTCCGGCGTAGTGTGAACGCTCGCTGAGGTGTATGCGTTGTTAATGTTGGTCAGAGGTTGAGTACTGTCCGGTTCGTTCATTGTAGGAATTTTCTTACTAGTCTGCAAGTGTTGAGTATTACTGCTTTTGTAGCCGGTAGTAGGTTTTTGCTGCTAAGCTTAAAATTTTAAGGGATTGGTGTAACTGTAACTCACCTGCAAGTGGTGCACCTGCCGATCAACGGACGAGGCTCTGGCAAACAAAATGTCCCAATAAGCGGCAATAGGCTCGCCACCTATTACGTGGGATCAAAACACTGGCGAAAAGTGGGTGTTTAATATGCCTCTGCCTACCCCTTCGGGGAAGCAGGCGTGAGTCTATGTATGTATGTATGTATGTATGGTGTAACTGTTTTGGTATGACTCATATTACTTACTGTAACCTGTTAGTTACTTTTTGTAAGTGCCATAGTCTTATGATTTCGTCCCTGAGCTCAATATATTTGGTGAGTGTTTTGCTATAGTATTCTGGATGTTATGTGTGTTTGGTACGGCAATGTTTATTAGGTACCCTGTTTTAGTTGTTTTGTTTATTAGAGTGATATCAGGTCTATTGTATTGCATGGTGCGATCAGTAAGAATGGCTCAGTCAAAATATAGTTTGGTAGTAGAATTCTCTAGAACAGTTTTAGGGTTATATTTATAGTAGGCTATTGTGGAATCAATGAATTTGTATTGTTGTGCAAGTTTTTGGTGTATGATATTGGCTACCTGATCATGTCGATGTTTGTAATCCGTCTGGACTATAGACTTACATGCGCCTGTTATGTGCTGGATTGTTTCTGGAGAACTATTAAATTTTCGGCAAGAGTCAGTTTGTATGTTTTTTATAATGTATTTACTATAAGTTCTGGTTTCAATTATTTGGTCCTGTATTGCGATCATGAACCCCTCGGTTTCTGGAAAGAGTTCTCCTCGGCTGAGCCATGCATTCGATGCTTCTTTATCGACGTTTTGTAGACCTAGGTCGTGACGATGCCTCCCATGTAACGACTTTTGAGGCCATATTGCAATCTTAGTTTTGTCGTCAATTCATTTTTAATTTAACTGTTCTATTGTATCTATCAAATTGAGAGGAGTACACTTTCTATCATTATGACATGTTGCTTTGTGGAGTGTGGATGTAGTTGCTTTGGTAAGAAAATATTGTCTAAGTAATTATTTGTTTATTGTGTAGATTTGTTATGTCGATGAGTCCTCTGCCTCCTTCCTGTCTGGGTAATGTCAGTCTTTGTAAGCATGATCTAGGGTGATTTTTACGGAATTTGGTCATTGTGGTATTTATTTTGCGTTGCAGATTTTTAAGTTCCGTTTTGGTCCAGTTTATTATACCAGACGAGTAGGTTAATAATGGGATAGCAAAAGTGTTGATGGCTTTAATAGTGTTCTTAGAATTTAACTGTGTTTTTAATATGGTGTTAAGTCTATGTTGAAATTGTAGAGTTAATTACGTTTGGTGGCAGCAGAGGTTGCAAAAAAACCAATTTAATTGAATTAAATTTAATATAAAAATGAAATTACAATATAAAAGTAATAGTAAGATGATAACGAATCGAAGTGTGAATCAATTATGAATTATAAAACATTTTTTTTTTCTAAAGCGGCGAACGCTGACACAGGCCTCGTGAGTCGTGACGTTGGTGGTGGCGGGTTCCATCCACTTTTCGTAGACGCTGCGCTTTCAGATACCATGGCGTAATCGATGCACGTTCCGATGATGATGCGTTTTAGGTTCCAAAGAGCCGTGTGCAATGTTGATTTATGAATGTCGACTCATCAATCCTCATAGATTAGGCTGGCGTAACAAGTTAGTCTTTGTTTTGTTTCTTTATAATGTATTTTTTGTGACTGGTTGTATCCCAAGTATTTATATATGCGTCGTGTTTGTCTATTGATTCTATATTTTCGTTTGTATTTGTCGTGTGATGGTGGTAATTTTGTCCTGCTTTTATTGAATTTATCTTGCATTAAAGCCGTTTATTTTAGGTAAATATTGAACATTTTGTTTATGTTTATTTGGAAGATATTTAATTAAACTTAACTTAAATTTTAAAATATTATCCTACGAAATATGTATATACAAAACAAACAAATCGAAAAAAGAAAATAATTTAGAGGGCGTCATAAATGTCCTCCACGTCGCCGTCGACCAGGAGCGTGCCCAGAATGCTGGCAGCATTGCCACGTTGTATGGCAATGCTAAGCTTTTGGGCCAAGTACACCCCAGCCTTCTGGTCACACGAGGCGTCGACCTCTAAAAAGAGATCTTGCACTTGGACCTCGACCCCAAACGGTTCAAATACGTAATCCCCTACTAGGTTTGCGTATTTGCGCCGTTTGAAGGTCTCCGCTGTAACAGCAGCAGCGCCCGCACAACCCGCTGTGCTAGGAAGATGAGATGGCGCGAGGGTATCGACACACGTTGCGTCCCACACCAAAGGCCTACCCAACTTCCATGGGAGTAAAGACATACCATCTGGTATTTTGCCATCGTCACGTGCCAGCCCCTGAGGTTCAAGTTGGGCTAGAACACCAGCGGCGGCGACAAGAGCCCGGTGAAGTATGTCATTGAGATTGCCGTGTCGTGACATACGACCTGCGCTCCTGCTGCATGATAAGCCATGGTGACCAAGGCTATCGACAGCCTCCCCACAGTGACAGCGATACGGAGAAACACATGACGCACCCAAACGGAGGCAAGCAGCGATGCGGAAAACGTGGTACCTATGTTGGACGATGGCAGTGCCTGAAGCCTGTCACGTTGGACGCCGTTGGGTGTGGCTAAATGAAATTCGTAATTGCTGTTACAATAAAAAATAATTTAAGTCATTAAAGAATTTAACACATCCTTTAGCAAAACACTAATTTAAACATTATTAAGGAAATTCTATAGAACCAGGGTCGCGTAATTCGGCGATAGTAATCTCAAAATCTTGTTGAGGGTCCACTTCCGGCGTCGGTCAGAGTTGCAGAGTTGTACTTAGCTTTGCTCGCCGCTGTTCAGCCGAATGCAAAAAGGGAAGCGCGCTCCCAACGTCTCGGTATTTATATGCAGCTCGAGGTGTGGTGTCTGAGGTGAGGGGCGAAGGTGCAGGTGGCCGGGCGGACGGTGTCATGGCGACGTCACAGCAACGTCACAAGCCAGCCTCTTGCATTTATCTATACCAAATTCCATTTGTATGTCTTTTGTGAACAATAAAATTCTGTGAGAGAGGCTAGGTCGTATAGCTGATTTTCGGTTTGGGCGTAAAGTTTGATGTCATCCATATAAAGAAGGTGAGTTAGTGTGTAATCTAGTGTATCGCTCTGTCTAGTGTATCTGAATATTAAAGTGTACCCTACTGATGATAGAGTTCAAAATATTGGACAGCGGGTTCAAGGCAAGGCAAAACCGCAGTGGGCCTAAGCCCACTTTTCAGGGAGACACACCAATGTGTCTCCCTGAAAAATACCTCTCTGAATTCGAATCTGGGTCATGTCTATGGTCTCTGTTGGTGTAGTGATTGAAAGTATAGTAGACCAGGTTGTCATAAGTGTATTTAGGAAATTTATAATTATGAGGTGAATTTTGTAAATGTCTAGAATCTTTAGTAACCAAGAGTGGGGAACTGAATCATATGCTTTCTTGTAATCAATATACATGCTGTAAAGGTCGGATTTTGATTGTTGAATTTTGTTAAGTATTACTGAATCTATAATTAACTGCTCTTTGCATCCTTGACTTAATTTGCGACAGCCCTTCTGTTGTTCGGCTAAGATATTGTTAGCTTCAACGTGTTGGTATATTAATTCCGATATGCAAGCTGCGATAATTTTATATAGGGTTTGCAAACAAGTAATTGGTCTGTATTTGGCTTCGGTTTGTTAGATCGTTCAAGTCTTTAGGAATCATATATGTTTTACCGGATGTTAAATATGGTGGAGTTGTAGTAGGATCTTGGATGAATATAATTGTGTAAATAGCTGTGGATTATGTGAACTTCTTATACCAATAGGAATGGATATAATCAGAACCTGGTGACTTCCAGTTGTGTAAGTTACGTAGTACCTTTTGGAATTTCTGTGGTGATATGTGTTCAAAGTTCATGGGTTGTATGTGCGTGTTGCTATTTGTTACATCAGTATGTATCCACTCGGCTTCAGTATTATGGTGGACAGGGTTTGACCATATTCTTGCCCAGAAGGTATGTACAGTCTCTGGTATGGGGTTATTAGGTATTTGATTGGTGGTATTTTGTGTGTTAGTGGTGGTTTTCTTAATGTTGCGATAAAAGAGCTTTTCGTTGTGAGTAAATTGTGTGTTTTGTTGTTTTCTGAGTGTGCATGCCTTGTATCTCTGCAGTCGACCCGGCACAACTGAAAGTTTTTGTTTGAGTGTGTCCAATGTTTGTGTAGTTTGTGTATTCAGCTCTTCATGGATGGTGTGTATTTAATATTGCTCGATTATTTGATGTGCATGTTTGATGATGTTCCTCCTCCTATTGCCGTTAATAAATTGTATAAGACGCTCTATTTTACTTCTTAAATCTTCTAGTTTTCGTTCTAGTCGCCTTTGCCAGCTTGGTTTCCGGTCAATGCACTCTTTTTTATAGCTTTCTTTATTCTTCAGAAGCATTTTCGTCCCATTTATTTTAGCAGCAGTCCAGGCTGCGCAATAAATTACCGTCTGCAATGTGTGAAAGTCTGTGTTGATATTTGTGTATTCCGGTAAGTGTAATTAATTATTTGGGCAAATTTTTTGGATGATTTCTGTTTTGGAATATAAGACCTGCTTGTAGCTCCGGTTTCTTTATAGAATTAGAATGCATGTTCAAAAGTTTCGTCTATGTGTGTTTGCCTTTCTAAATGTAAATCTAAGTTGTGTGGCTATTCTAGTGTTGAATCAATATAGTCGCAGGGTTGTGTTAGGGCGATCGTCTCATTGTTGTGTTTATTTCGGGGTTTGTGATAGTGGGTTGATTATATTATTATTATTTATTGTAAAATTAACCTGCAATTTCTTACGTAGTACGTATCATACGTACGCACGTAGTAGTACTAAAGCAGTAAGTTTAAACATAGGGATATAAAACATTCTTCAGAATATAAATAATTTGATATGTTTGATTTCGGTGATAAGAATATTGATTGCGATGGACACCAAGAAAATTTAATTCCTACTTATCCATTCGGATAAGGTCGATTCCTACTATGTCGTTCCCTCTACTTATAATTAATATGTTTTAAATTAAATCTTTGATATTTCATGCTAATAATGTCTAAATTAGGTAACAAAAAAAGAATTGCCACCGAAGTCAACCAAATAATGAGTAACCTGATAATGACCCAGTTTTCCCTACTTAAATGCAACTGAATAGTTCCATTATTCATGTGGTGACGGATTAAGAAAAATAATGTGTCCACATAATTTCATTCCATGTACATCGTGAGATAGTCGCGTCTCAGGAAAATACACGAAGCAATTGGTTGGAAAGAGACGGAAATCTTAACACCAGATCCTATACCCAACCCGTCTGATGGAAGCAGTAGGTAAATACTGGATCAGTACCAATGTTTTGTGTAGACCGTTCACCCAGTTTGAAGATTAAGTTTATCGTCAAATTTTACGACGTTTATTAACTTATACCTAAAATTCGTATATAAAATACTTCTAGCCACGTGTTAGTTAAAATTTCACTTTTGAACAGCAGGAATAAACGTTTCTTTCTCTCCTTCTTTTACCTAAACTGAAGTTTTGTGCATGAGATCACTAATTCTAGATTTGTTACTTACAATGCCTGAAGATGTAGAGGGGCGTCGTTCTTCGTAACTGCGAGGGCCTCTTAGACTTGGCCTGTAGCCCGAAGAAGTGGAAGGTTGATCCATTGGCTATGAAAGAAAATATGACTATAAAGAATACAATAATTTACAGACACTTTGGTAGAAGAATGACGACATCGCGATTTTTTATTCATTAGACAATAACTGTGTTCACTTAAATATACCTACGTATGGTGACTAGTGGTTACGGAGTAACAGTACTGAGTGTCACTACCCGTTTTCTTTTCATGGGTGTTGTGAGATAGTCGCCTCTCAGGTAAATAGGTAGGTACAGGAAGCAAATGGTATTGTTGCGAAGAGACGGAAAACTTAAGAGCCATATTGCTATGGCCAGGTAGTAAGTCAAAATTTCATATTGACTCACAATTCTTTTGTGATGCAGATTAGAAAGGGCCTATGAACATAACCCAAGCCAAGTAGCCGAAGTATAAGAAATAGGTCTATGACCGTAATTTCTTAATCAGTGCTAATATTGCGCGTCGTAAAAATCGTCGTAGGTCTTTTTCTTGATTAAAATTTTAAGTCAAAATTTTGTTTGGCACAACGTTTTCGCATAGGTAACTTTTATTAGCATAATAATATTCACGCAAAAAGCAAAGTTTAGCATAACTATCATTCGATCTTATTTTATTCTGGCATAACATATTCGTCTAATAGGTAATCATGAGCCATATTATGTCTCTTTGCGTAAGTACACACCTGCCATGACCATCTCTGCATCACCCAAAGGTTGACTGGGAGAAAATGCCTATAGGCATTAAGTCTGCCTTGTGCAATGTATTTTGCAGGAAGGTTTAAATAAAAAAAAAATAATGTAATGTAAGATTACAAAAGGTTAAGGTGCGGCTAGAGTGGCCCTTGGCCCAACCCTAAGCTGCCAATATGTTTTACATACTTATGATTCTTTTAACTTTTCATTTCATATTGATAATATTTTATATTAGTAAATGCAACGAAACAATGTAGTTGAAACAATTGGCTCTTACGTTATTTTAGAGTTAGATGATTTTTAAAGGTAAAATAATCTTTATTGTTTTCAGAAAGCAGAAAATATAAATAAGATTTCGATGAAACATAAAATGTATGCATCATGCATCAATGCATAATAAAATTATGAAATGATGAAATGTTTTCGATTGTATTTTAATATTGTTTATTAGAACTTATAATTGTTATGCCACTGGAAGTTATGTACTAAGGACATTATGTGTGTTTAAAATTATGCTTAATTATTATTATGCCACCCAGTATTTATAACAATAAGCTTTATGGAAATTCATTTATGCTTTATAATATTATGCTTAATGATCATTATGCGGAATTATATTATGCCAAAGTAAATTATGTTAATTTTGGTAAATATGTAGTACCAGTGTGGTGGATCCAAGTTAAAGGGAGACTTAAACCTCATGAAGGATTTTTTTTCAAGGTTAACACTAAAAAGTAACTTGTCTTTGGAAAAATGCTTGTGGGGAGGCAGAGGTCTAAAGGACACCTTTAGCCCTTTGCCTGGATTCGCCCCTGCGCGCAACGACGTTTTGCAAGTGTCTTACTATAAAAAATTGAGTATGCGTGACAATGAATACTAACATCATCTATTTGAATAGTTAGTGGCACACTGCTGTCGGTCTTGATGCTACTTGGCAAGCTCCCAGATATTCCAGTAGCAGCAGCATCTTCGTTTACCTGTAGAAAAAAAAAACATATATATAACACACAATGCTTTATTTTAAGACTTTGTTACCTAATTCTACTCAGTTACAAAATACAAAATGAAGTATGTTAGATCATACATCGGCCGCAATAGCCCAGAGAAGAAACCAATAGAATGTAATACAGAATATGAGAGTCACTCCACGCACTACTGACTTCTTAAAGTTACTTGTTAGAAAAAGTATTCAATTGTCATTGATCTCTTGCCCTGTACCTCGGCAATTACGTTAAGCCGTCGCGTCGGTCCCACGTGTTATGAAAATACTAGTTTAAACCATGGAATATCGCTTTCGGCCGTGGGTTGCGGTGATACCTAAGACGGTAGTCGCTCTGTGCCAAAGCTAGAGCTAGATATTCTATCAAATCTGGATAGACTAGAAAGTGAAACCCACGTTAAAAGTAAGTCTTGGATGGAACTGTGACAACGCTAGGACGTTGATATTGATGATACAGGACCAAGTGATAGTACATACTTTATTGTCCAACGCAGAACTCATGAGAATGTCTTCACTTATGTCCTTGGATTGTGTTGAACTCTCAACAGCAGTGGCATCATGAGAAGCTTTTTGCTGCAGCAAAAAAATATACTTTAGGACGTAATATGTACTTTCAGTGTAATGTCACGCAGAGCCGGATCCAGGAATGGAAGATATGCTAGTTGGGTCAAAACTTCCCTAAGCCATTACTGCTGTTCCAAAACAAATTACTTTTAAATGTTACCCGGATAAAAACTTTACGCACTAAGGTCTAGCCCCGACTTGCCTCCCAAAGGAAATGTTGGATCCGGCACTGTTATTATGTACCTAATCTCTTGCTTCAATATAAAAAATAATGAGGTAGTACTAACAGTGTCAATATTAGAATTATCAGCCATATTGTCGTCACTGTCGTTACGTCGTGAAGGACTCGCAGGCGGCGCCGGTGTATCTGCCTGTTGCAACAAAAAGAACTAAATTAAATCTAGGCACATTTACATGTTTAAGAAAACTACCTACTAAAATTTAAACAGTTAGTTAAAAATTTTACAGTACCAGACGATAAAAAATAATATTCTAGCAAAATTCAGGTTTTCAAGCACTGCCGTAACGAGGGCTTTGTTAGCTGTGCACAGGGCGCATATCGTGAAGGGTACAAAAGTATTTGAAGCAGTTATTGAAGCTCGCATTGGGGGCATAAAACGCTAGTTAGGGCACTGGTGTCAGCTCATACTAACGTTGTCGGATGCATATTCACTGTCACTCTCATAGTTGGCGTAGTCTGCAAGAGTGTCCGGTTCTAAGTCACTCGACAGACTTCTGGATGTTCTCGGCACCGGAGTTACACTTCGCTGCAACTAAACAGATAAGTACATAGATTAAAACTATAATTTTAAACAAAAAACATTACCCTTCCTTACGGCTGCGCCGTAGTCGGGTAAAAAGGTTTCCAGTTTCGTTCCTCAAGCTTGGATGTTTTAATAGGTAGTTATGGGAGAGATAGTACTTACTATGTTAGTAAATTGAATATTATTGTCGTTGTCAAGGTTGAAATTCACTGGTAACTCGTCACTGCTAGCCATTTGACTCAATAAGCTCCCCGATGTTACTGTCGCAGGAGCATTTCTTTTCTAGAATAGGAAGACAAAAGCTTAATAAATGTCAATGCTGCCTGCGTGGTCCAGTGGATAGCGTATGCGACTGCTGATCGGAGGTTCCGGGTTCGATCCCCGGATCGGAGAAAAGTGTTACTGGGTTTTTCCAAAAACTCAGTAGCAGCCCGGAGTGTGGTGATGTGTCCGGTAACGACAATAGGCTCGACCCCTATTACGTGGGACCTAAAAATTCATGGCGAAATGTGGGTGTAATATTTACTCCTCTGCCTACCCCTTCGGGTATACAGGCGTGAGACTATAAAAAAAAATGTCAAGGCTCCAAAATTTTGTAAGCCTTTAAGCATATTTCATAAGAAATAGAAGATTAGCACTTACATTAGTGTTCGTTAATAGAGGTGAATGCTCAGTGACTGTGCTGCCACTGAAATGAGCAGCGTCCAAAATACTAGTGGCGGTATCCACATAACTGGAGAAGCTACCAGAAGTTATAGTTGCCGGCGCACTACGCTGCTGCAACAAAAGACATAAGACTTGAAGAAATTCTAAACTATAAGTAGATAACAGTCTACTGTTACGTAAAAGGTCTCGGATTTAAACCTATATTTATAGCGCGAATCACTGACTTTTGAGTTACGAACGCATTAAATCATAAGTTACCCACTGCCACAGCAGTGGACCCTTCTCATAATGAGAAGAGTTCCTTGCTGAACAGTGGTACAGTTGCTTTAATATACAGGGCTGAAGGCAGTAATGAAAACTATGACGGACTTATTTTACTTTTAAGTCAATAGAATGTCAAACAAGATGGTACTAACGTTGTTATTGTTATTAAAGAATGCCGGGCGATCACTGCCGATTGAGAAGTCTGGTATATCCGGCATGTTGTTGTGACTATCGACGTGGCATGAGAGACTCCCAGATGTAATAGTAGCAGGAACACCCCTTGGCTGCAACAAAAATCAACAACTGTAAAGATTTGAGGCACACGCTCATTCTAATAATTGGCAAAAAGTATTTGAAAAGATAACGAAATAGGAGACAAAGGTATGATAGTACTAAAAAAACACTAGAACATATCTTTCGAATTTATAACTACTACTACACTATTCGAATGAGGATTGAGATAGTACTGACATTGTTGTTGTTACGTTCCAGGTAGCTAGCCAAACTTCCAGATGTTACGGTAGAAGTAACTCCTCGACGCTGTAACAAAAAAGCATTTCAAATAAGGATACATTGCTTTTCACAGAATATGTTAGAAATAGTCACTTTATATTTCACAGAATAAGTTGGTTGTATTGCAGAAATATATAGATATTGATAGTACTAACATTGACATATGAAGGACCAGGACGTTCATTGTCTTGCATGAAGTTAAAAGCAGGCAAAGCGCTACGGGTGCCTTGAAGATGTCCGGCTAGACTCCCAGAAGTTATAGTGGCTGGAACACTTTTATGTTGCTGCAATAAATACCAAAATATTACAATCTTTACGAAAATGATAAAAAATATATAATTTGCGTTTTGTCCATTTCAAGAAATGAATAGAAGTTATTCATTCAGAGATTATCCAATAAATCTTACATTAGCAGAAAATGCAGACATGCCGCTTTCAAAAAAGTCGCAAGGGCCCTGCAGACGGTTCCTCCCTGATGGAATAGTGTAAGGAGCCGGTCTAAGCTGCAATAGGAAAATGGTGTACATTTTAAGTAACTCCAAATAAACATAATTCAATTCGTCAGGCAATAGCGGCTGCGTAACTTAATACAACTTATACTTACTTACTCCAATGGCTCATGGCCCCAAGATGTGCCTTGGCCTCCAATACGAGAGAATACAACTTATGAATAGTATAAAATGCAGCAAACCAATAGTATCTTTGCTAAAGATGGATAACTCGATTACAAACCCTAAACCAAATTCGTCTGGCCATTGTGTTAAAGTCGCCAAATTCTCTAATTTATTCACAACGAATAGTTTAGGTTACATTCATTATACTAGAATTTTAATAAGGTATAACAAAAATACTAACGCTAGGGGCTACAGGGAGGGGGCGCTCGGTTTGGCCACTAAAGTCATGAGTACCCAAGAGACGGTCAGAACGCTTTGAATGACGCCGAGACGTAACTGTTGCTGGGATCATTCTCGGCCTCTGCAACAAAGAAAAGATGGTAAATAATATTTTAGATCATTTTAGTGCTAAACTAATAGCTTAGCATCACCCTCTAGGCTAAATTGAATATAAACTGAAAATTTCATCGGAATCTGGCTAGCCATTTTACAGATAATAATAATATGTACGCAATCTCTTCGCGATATATTCGAAAAACATACTGACCGGGCAGTCTGGCAAGTGGTATAGATTCTACGGGATGTAAGTACGAATTTCTAACTGAGCCAACAAACCAGCAGGAACTTTGACTTTATTAACGAGTCTCAGACGTTGAGCTGGCGTGGTTTTATCATAAAACCTAAATGAAATTCACAAAAACCTCAAGAAACTATAGATAATAATCTATTCTCTGCGATGATTATTATGTAGGTATTAGAATGATTTGAATTATCACTAAACTAGCTGCTGCCCGCGACGTCGTCTGCGTGAACGCTATACAGCACCAAATTATTAAATAAATACCTACGATTATACCTTTTAAAATAACATCCATTTACCCGTTTCTTCTTTACATTTCATATCTGCAAAGTGCAGTAACAGAGGTAGACTGTCTTTTGTAAAATTAACCTTCAAAAGGTGCGGATTTTCAGCCTGTTTTGAATAAATAACTTAATGGCGATTCTGCTGATAAGAAGTCATAAGTTGTGACTGAAGCAGATGGAGAAAATAATGAATAAGGAATACAGAATAGGGTAAAATACATGCTTATAGGACTTCTCGATAAACAACATTAGTGGTTTGGCTCTCCGCAGCCAAAATGTAAAGAGAGTCAGGACTGGTGACACGGGAGCAAGCGACGTACAGCTGCCTGTGTGAGAAGCAGCTCGTCCTGAGCCCTCAGTGTATGCCCCTGCGACTTATTGATGGTCATCGCGAAGCAAACACTCACGGGGAACTGTACGCGCTTGAACTGGAACTGGAAGTTATGAGGTATGAGGGGAATGCGTGGTATAAATACTGCCTCGCCGACGCCACAACTCGTAAGAATTTCCGCCTCAATGTTGTGTCTATAGAACGAGATGACTTTAAGGAGGGTACCGTTACACACTTCAGAGGAGATAGGTTCCGAAGAAGCATAATCGGGACACCGACCTTCAGCTTGATGGTATGCGCTGGAAGTCCACTTGCTGACAGGGAGTTCAGATATTCCACGGGATAATGTGTGGCGTCCTCTTGCTCGACAACAGTGTTTATAGAGGTGTAGACCACTTTATTGCCCTCAATTTCCAAGAGAGAATGCATTCGTTAATTGCTGCAGCCTGATCATTTTTGGCCGTCAAAATGGCCCGCTCACACACCCTAGAATTCTGCTGGTGCGGTATGACTGATGTCCCCGTACACACAGCGAATGAGTTCTTCTAAGCTGGATACAACTCTACCGCAAGACTCTGGAAGCACCACCTGTCCACCTCTCTCCTCTGGTAGAGTGCCTTCGCCAAGACTTAGAAGGACATCGAAGAATTGTTGAGCACGTGCATTGCCGCCAAGCCGAGCTCTCATATTAATGGTCAAGCGCAGCGTACGAACTCGTGACCACAACAAAGATCGTTTCAACGAAGTATTCACCTCGTCAGTCCTCGATCCCCGTGTCACCACGGGAAGCGTTTGTCGGAAATCGCCACTGAACAGAACGGTGACCACCCATCAAATGTTCGTTCCTGCGTTCGTCCGCAGGAAAACATTTGATGGGCCTGCAGGACATCCTGCAGGGTTCTGTCCACGGCCTCAACTGCCTTCCTATTGGCCATCGCACACTCATCCCATACGATCAGAGAGCAATCCTTGAGCACGTGACCCTTATCACTGATACGTGACACACCACAAACAGGCGTTTCGGCGATCTCCAAATCGATGCGAATTTTAAACATGGCATGTGCTGTCTTGCCACCCGGAAGCAGTGTGGCAGCGATTCCCGACGACGCTACAGCAATGGCAATTTTGCCTTGCCTCGTGACCTCTGCAAGTATGCCAGTGGTTACAAATGTTTTTCCTGTTCCACCAGTAGTATCCAAGAAAAACATTTTACCCTGGTTTAGTCGAACGCTTTCAAGGACGGTGTCATAAATTTGTTTTTGCTCTGAGAAGAACAAAGCGACATGGTCATTTCGTATGGTGGTCATTTCGCCTGGATCGTAAATTGTCTCAGCGTTATACTCCCGATTTCTACGGTCTTGATGCGGTGATGATTGGGGAGCTGGTAACCCATATTCGGCCAGTGGATTGCCGTCGATAGAAATGACCACGTCTTGAAGTGAACTGAGACACATGTTCAGCACGCGTTCATCAGTTACTTCGACTTCGTCTCCAGCACGCCTCAAAGCTTGTAGAAAATCTTCAGACAGATGATGGCAATACTTCTCCCATAAAGCTACCGGGTTCGCGACTCCACAAAACACCAACATGACGGCAAACAGATGACGCATGCGGCTGGGACTGTCACTGACGCTCGCCTCCGCGAAGGTGTCATCCCAGTTTTGGTCACCGTCGAGAAGGTGACGTGCTACGCAGGCTGCGCGATAAGTGGGATACTCCACGCCATCAAATGTCCTCAGTAAGGCGAAAGACATTGGGCCTCCGACATATATTATGATTCCAGCGCATATATTTTGGTTCCGACGAAAGTTGACGGAATCAAAATATATGCGCTGGCCGTTCTCTAGGTGGACGTCTAAATGCATGACGGTAGGATGTCGTGTATAGAGAACGCCAGCATCTGCGAAACCGCTGCAGACGTGCTGATGCGACCAGACTGGTACTTGGCCACCTCGTCTCTATCAGTGCTCTGTAAAGCAAACGTCGCCTGATCGCTCCGTTTGTTGACGTATTTGCAGATGTATTTGATCGACTCGACGTCTGGGAGGTCCTGGACAGTACTGGTGAGTATGGAACAATCCATCTGTTATCGACCGTTTGCGCCTGGCCACGCAGGCTCAGCTCAGTGAAATGCCCACCCTCTGCTGGTGATCGGCGCCGGTTTGAGGGATATCCATCCTCACCAGTTTATATGGTGAACAATTATAACACATCTAAGTTATGACTTTACACGATTTTAACATAAAATAAATTGCTGTGTGTGAGTGAAAAAATCTAGCTAGTTCCACATCTCATTTAAGTTTATATGCGACATGAAAATATTTATATTAATTAAGAAGCAATAATTATATCAATATAATACCGACCAAAAATATTAACAGTCAATGTTTATTTTGTACTAACTCTTTTACTATTTATTCTGTACTGTAAAGTAAATAAGCATGTCTTATCTTTAAGATATAACTATATATATGGCATGCTTAATTTTCCTCTTTCTTCGTTATTTACCACAAATTGCTTACAGCAATAGCGTGCCATTTTCGAGTTTAAATTTTATAATAAATCTATGCAGTTCTTTATGAGTTCTGTTTGTTATTAAATACAGACAAACTCATGAATTTTATAAGACATATATGAAGCAGCTTAAAATTTATATAAACACATTTTTTTTAATTGTCTTGCTCATCTCTGAAACGAATCAACGATACAATTTTTAAGAAGAAAATGCACATCTCCATCTATGACTTTTAAAATCAACTATTAACCTCGCCAATATGATCAAATTTAAATTATTTATATCCAAAAAGGGCTTACACATGTAATTCGACTTGATGTTTTTGAAATCTCATAGATGGCACTGCTTTAAACTTGTCTTGATACTACTCATATTCATTTAATTATTTTTATCGACCTAAGTTACTTATAGTGCTTGATTTTTATAGTACCTATGAAGCTAACTTATAGCATGGTTAACATAATAACAACATTGAAATATGCGTCGTTAGATTACACGTTGTTACAGAACGCATTCTGTAACAACGTGTAGGTTCACTGCTCGTTCCCCGTAGGTGATAGCGTTATAATATGTAGCCTATATGTTCACCCGACTTCTTTATAATATTCGTGCCAAATTTTAAGTAATGCTTTTCGAGTTTATCCCGGATATACAGACAAACAGACAAAAATTCTAAAAACTATATTTTTGGCTTCGGTATCGACTATAGGTCACACCCCAAGTATTCTTTAAAAAAATATTCAATGTACAGTTTTGACTTGCCTACCATATTATTATATGTATAGATTTTACCTCAGATCAGAGACTTCACTGATCTGAGGATTTTACAATTTCTCGTTTAGTCCATTGAAACGTTATATTTGGGGTTGAATTTTTTGGGTACGCAGCTTTAGATGCCTAGGGAGGGCTAACGTAAAGCTTAATCCAAATGTAGGACAACATGACAACAGGCACGACCCGCACGACGCCTGTTGTCCCTCGGTCGCCATCTTGGAAAGAGTGCAGTTGCAAAAGGTTATTTTTATTAACTATTGATTGCACAGATAAATAGTCAAAGGCATTTTTGTGGCATATTAAATTGACATCAATAAAATTAAATTGCGTCCACCGAAAGATGCACGCCGAGGCCAAAAAAATAACAATTCAATTAACTAATTACTGTGCTTTACACTCTTTTACTAGACAACTAAAATATTTACGAATTTTAATCAATTATTTCTGAATAATGTTAGCAATAGGTTTTCAAAATAAGCCCTAAGAAAAATGTTTTACCCCTGTATTATTTTTGGTAACAGTTTGTTACAAGTAGGTACTATTAATGCGAACCTGGATGTCATTTAATTAGGGTAAGTAGTCATTTATCTCAAACTCGTTTTACGCATACGGCGCATACGTATTCAAATTGGCACAAGTTTTATTCATTTTGTAGCTAGCTACCCTAGCAAGAACGGGTTTTTAATATAACCACCAGGTAGGGTACATATCTTCAGATTATTATGAATTGGTTTTGTACGCCCCGTTTAAGCGGCTAAAGTTAAGAAAAAAGGTTTAACGAGTTGTACAGTTTGTAGTTATACGTACTAATGTTCATGTGACGGTTCTATATTGCGCAATAGGGAATATGCATAATATTTTTTTATATTTTATGTATTTTATATTTACTTATTAGATCAACATATATTCATACGAAATATAAATTTATTTATATTGTATGAATATATGTTGATCTAATAAGTGAATATAGAACATAAAAAAATATTATGCATTTTCCCTATTACTTGAAAATAAATATGAAGAACAACTCATTATCTTAATTTTAGTTGAGTTTAAAGGGTTATTACACCCACATTTCGCCATGAATTTTAAGTCCCACGTAATAGGAGGCGAGCCTATTGCCGATACCGGGCACATCATCAGATCCCGACTGCTACTGAGTATTCGGCAAAACCTAGTAACACTTTTGTCGGACCCGGGAATCGAACCCGGGACCTCCGATCAGCAGTGAGCAGACTGCCTCCGTGGTCCACTGGATAGCGTTTGCGACTGCTACGAGTTACGAGCGTCTAGGGACAGGTGAATTCACAGAAAAAGAACCGCAAGATAAATTTCGTTAAGGCTGCCGATTATCATCAAGCACTACCTAACTTCTTGTTTGAGATCAAACATCATCACGATTCGAAAACTGATCATAAATTTGCCTGAAAAAGCAACGCAAGTTTGAAAGAAAAGAAATATGTCCACAAATCAAACTTCTGAAGCTGGTTTCACAAAGACACGCTGATTTCAAGATAAGGAGAATATAATGAACTTTCACGTAAACCGGTGAATTTTCTGTAACCTTTCGCGACATTTTACCCTTCTCAGACTAGATTTTCACTCGCGATATCATCTGCTATTTTAGTCAGTATCCATATATAAAATTCTTCCGTTACTGACTGACTGACAGACAACGCACAGGCTAAACTATGGTCGCAACAATAAAAAATTTGGTATGCAGATATGTTTCTTGAGGATCGAAGGGGTACATTATGAAGGGGGACGAAAAAAACGGATGGTATTCATGAATAAATGAGATTCAAATAAAGAAAGTCCCGTGATTTTTAATTCATTTAAAAAATATCAATGCTCTTTATTTTCTAGCCAAACTTTAACAATACCAAGTCTGTTACAAAATATTCTGTATATGTGGTGAGTCTGCATCTTCTTTAAGGCCATCAAAACTGCGAGGTCAGAAATGTCTGGTGCTTAACCTGCATTATGGTTTCATACGTTGAAACGTCTGTCGAAAGTGCAGTTCACTGCAGCAGTGAATTTCTTGGTTTCTCAGGGACAGGATTTTGTGTCATGTCTTCAGATCATTCCCGTTTCCAAAGCACCACTTTTCTAGGTCCTACTGAAGCTGACTTCTGATGGACAACAACTCTTCTTCTTCTTCCGGCAGAACCCACTTTAATTTATACTTATTGCACTTCTGACAACACTTTGTTACGAAACGGACTTTGTATAGTCTTTTACACAAATTGTAATTGTGCACCACGTTAAAATACTTTTATATCTACTAAATGAAGATAATTATATTTTACAAATGACTTGTTCGAAAAGAAACAAGTTTGCAAATATTTGCTGATCAAGGTAATCAGTATATTCTTTGTTTTATTTCTTGGGATAAGTAGCAGTTTGGTAACTAATGTATAAGTACCTATACGATTTATTTGTTAGCTGCCAACACACTCATAGTCATTTAAAGGTACAGCAAACTTCATTATTTATAGATCGTTTCGAAGAAGTTACAGATCCTTTATTTATTCTTTACCAAAGGGGGACCTTTGGTGAAGAATAAATAAAGGATCTGTAACCCCTACATATTTAAGATGATACTATAAAATTATCTAAAAATAAATTAACTTTATGAAAAGCACTCCTTTCAGACAAAATGAGAGAATAATATGTACCTATTTGTTTTAGCATTACCAAATTGATTTCTTTAATTATAGACGCCGGTAAAAACTACGGGACTATTTAGAAACTCATAAATTATTTTTAAGTACCGAAGTATTTTAGATAATATGCTCTATTTATCAGTACTAGATATTATGGAAATCATTGGAATTACGCCTACGTGTAGGTACGTATAGGCAATAATTTTGTGCATGTTGCAGTGACCGGAGCAATTTTAAAATACGGAAGAGAAAAAGGTTACTCACATCGGCAGCTTTAAAGAGATTTTGCAGTCTTTGAAGAATTCATTAGGTAGGGTAAACAGTACATATAATGATTGGCACCCTAAGCCGGTTTCTCCTACTAAGTAACAAATTCTCAGGAAAATACAAATTCAATAATATTTTCTATGGTTTTGTCGGAATTGTGTTTACATGGGCATTAATAAAAATTAAACATCGTATTTAATACAGCCGTTTTATTAGCATAAAAATGTGCTCAAACTTATTTCTTAAGAAAAGTACAATCATTGGCACCTTGGTATAGATATTGGCAGTACCAAAAAGGTACAATCATTGGCACTGTTGGCCTAAGGCCGTGATACCTATCCGGATCTTTATACATGTATTCTATGTAATCAAAATATATATTTATGAATATTTATGTAACGTTCTAATATTCCTAACATAAGTCTATATTTCAAAGAAGTTTAGTTCATTTACCACGTTTTATATCTTTCTTTCGGCATATTTTTCTAATGTACTTAGCTCATCTTGTCTCTTAGATACATTGTAGCAAATGAGCCCTGTTTCAGTTTCTCACAAGCATTTTGTTCGTAATATTTTTGTCTATACTAAGTTCTTTGTTTTAAGCGATATCTGTCCTGATTTCTGGGTACTTTGTAGAGAAATGTTGCCATCTCTGTATGACCGTACCATAGTAAGTTGCGTGTAAAATGCGAAGTAATTTACAATCTAAAGTTTGAATGTAAATTTGACGGAAAACAAACAAAAATATGAAAAAAATATGATTCTAAAATGTGCCAATGACTATGTTGTTGAACAATTTTTAAGTATAGTCATTGACACTATCGAAAAAGACGATCCATCTATTTAATATCGCAAAACTAACGTTTATTAAGCTTTAATTAAGATAACAGATACAAATAAATAGGTACTTTTGTATAAAATTAATTAAAAATATATTTTTTCGCTTCGGAAAGTAACTACCTAACCTAAACATTTCATTAATTTTTTAGGCAATTTCCTAACATTTTTTTAAAACAGTTGTTAAAGAAAAATGGTTCATCGTTAAGATTTAAATATTTATTCTGTGTATAAGAAATAGGTTAATCCTGCCTATGAATGTATTTCTGTGACATAATAATATAAGATTTTCCTAATATTCAGGATTATTCAGCAGAGTGCCAATCATTGGGGGGGGGTGCCAACTTTACCCCCTAGTTTGTGAACGAAATAATCTTTACAAAATATCCATATTTTAACATCATGTCTTTTAAAAAGGGGCGCTACCTGTATTGTACCGTGAAAAGGGTGAATAATAAATCATGCTATTCTTGATTTACCTTCACTTTCTAAGAGGTACTTAATTACTCAAATTATTGATCGCGGGATCGGCAACAACCAAAATGTGCAACCTTATATTGTAAAACGTTGAAAGATTGTAACTTTTAGGCACTCATTAAAAATGTCATTTTTACTTTTAGTCCCTTGTAACTTTAATATGTTCTGCTTTTTAATATGGACCAGTACATTTATACGAAAAACCCAAAATAATATTCGATCAAATTTCACAACCACTATTGAGTTGAGTTGCTGCTGTCACTGTCGGATTGTATACATAAGAAAGAGAAGCGCGACGACGAAGGGACGTTCAGAACTTTTTACAAACCATAAAATAAATAAATTACTTCAAAATAAGTTGAGTAGTGAAAAATAAATAATGTACAGTTATTTGTTTCTATATTAATCTAATAAATTGACTTTTTCTTCGGAAGAGAGCTAAAATCAAAGAAGCAAATATATGGTGCAACTAAAGCATTTAATATAATTACCTATGCGTAAGTGTATTATTTGCATAGCGTATGCGACTGCTGATCGGAGGTCCCGGGTTCGATTCCCGGGTCGGGCAAAAGTGTTACTGGGTTTTGCCGAATACTCAGTAGCAGCCCGGAGTCTGGTGATGTGCCCGGTAACTATAGGCTCGCCCCCTATTACGTGGGACCTAAAAATTCATGGCGAAATGTGGGTATAATATTTACACCTCTGCCTACCCCTTCGGGGATACAGGCGTGAGAATATAATATAATTTAATTATGTAATTATTTAATCAAGCTTATCCCGCTACGTTTTGATACCCGCCATAGATCACCAAAATCCACTCAAACTAAACTAAAGTTTGGCAATACTGAAATGGTATTTGGCTAAATATGAGCAATGTTAAAGATAATTTTGACAAGGAATTACCTTACGCCGTTAAGGCGCTGACAACCGCTATTGAGTTGAGGTGTTGCTGTCACTGTCGGATTGTATACATAAGAAAGAGAAGCGCGACGACGACAGGACGTTCAGAACTCTTTGCAAACCATAAAATAAATTAATTACTTAAAAATAAGTTGAGTAGTGAAAAATAAAAAAAAATGGGCAAGTGCGAGTCGGACTCGCGCACGAAGGGTTCCGTACCATCATCTATAAAAAAAAATCACGTTCGTTGATGTGTACTTAAATACTTTTTAAGTCTCTACCTGTTTATTAAGATCGAGTAACAAATTGCTTAAAAAATACGTTTGTTGTATGGGAGCCCCCTTTTATTATTTAATTTTTCTTTATTTAATTAGTTATTTTGAAAGGTAATATACAACTACATATTATGTGAAAATTTAAAGCGTTTATCTTTTACAGTTAGTAATTTTGAGCAAAAAATACGAAACAAAACACATTTTTTGTATGGGAACCTCCCTTAATATTTACATTTTTTTATTTTTAGTATTTGTTGTTATAGCGGCAACCGAAATACATAATTCGTGAAAATTTCAGCATTCTAGCTATCACGGTTTATGAGATACAGCCTGGTGACAGACAGACGGACAGACAGCGGAGGCTTAGTAATAGGGTTCCGTTTTTTACCTTTTAGGTACGGAACCCTAAAAACAACCAAGTTCTGTATTTAAATATTGTTATAAATTTTACCAACGTACGTTGATAAGTAATACAGATATTTTTGTTGGAAGATAATTTTAAGAATTTAGTTTACTATTTTTTTGTATCGAGAAAACTTTTCGAAAACGTGTTTTGAATACAACAGGGTTTTCAGAAATGTCCGAGGCAGAGACCGTTATTTCGTAAACCGTAATGGCTGAGTATGTATTTCTATTGATATTATAGCAACAAATCTAATGAGAATAAAAAACGGCTGCGTGCCATTTTCTTTTTCTTGTGTCATCTGTCTTGTTCCATTTACAAAACAAGTACGAAGATTTCCCGGTCTTGTACTGAGTTTCAGAACCCGTGTTTGTGAATCAGCTTTGATTGGTTTTTAAACGGTTTTATTTTTAAACGGTTTTATTTTTAAACGGTTTTATTATTAAACGGTTTTATTTAGCTTGACCTGTTTATTTGTTTGTTTGTTTGGGTCAAAGGAGAATGACCAAATTTGTATGGAAGATGGGCTAAGTTTGCTTCTCGATGATTTGACCAGTAAAATATAGTAAATATACGCCTAATTAAATTAGGAAAAAATTAATACGATATTCGGCGGCAGTTCTTAGCTATCGGAAAATAAAGATTTCAAATATTTTGAGGTTAAGTATTGTGATAGTTACATGAATTACATCATATAAATAGTAGTAAATTAGTAGCTAATATTCTGTCATATCTGGTTAGACTAGTAAGCGGACCCAGGGTTCCTAGGCGTTGAAGTCTTGGATGCAACCGACATAACGCTAGGACGATGATGATATGATTTAATCATATTACCGGAATTTATTAGAAGTCTCTATGTATATTATACAATATAGAAAGTAGTTGTAAAAAGAAGTGGAGTTACGAAACAAACGCTTGTACATTATATTAGTTTGCGGTTTTTTCAGTCTGATATATTTCTTACTGAGAATTCTCAATACCATGTGGTTCAATTAATGAGAATTTCAGTGAGGCTAGTTCGCAAAAGATAAGCTCATTCCATTGGAACTTAATATAAAGTTGGCATTAAAACAACACTGTTTTATGCTTAATAGGTAAATGAAACACAGTTTTTATGTTATTCTTCATTTTATTTGTTATTATACCTAAATCTTCTTCAAATAAATCACCTCAAAATGAAGCAGGAGCTTGTATATCGTATACCATAATGTGGTGCAGGTATGACCTCATAAGCTACAACAGCTTCAATTAATGTGTAGCATTCTAAACATAAGACTCCGTTCAATTCCTGAAACAAACAATTAAAGTAGTTTGAATATTCGGCGAGGCGAGCTTGAGAGAATTGTAGGAATTGAGAAAAGTAAACAACACTTACACAGACTGGCGCTATTCATGATGTCAAAATATTGAGCTCCGAATCAGATAGCTTGTCCAAAGAACGGACAGGTTTTGCTGCCGAGGTACCGCAAAGGAAGAGTTAATATAACTGCAATCCTCACCACGGCTAGTTGTTCTAAGTCCAGACATACTAATGTTACCAATAAAGACTGTCTCATACTTTAGTAAACCCACGAGTCTTGATAACACGAAATAAACTTGTTTGGTCCACAAAGGATTGTTCAAGTCAATATAAACGACAGTAAATTACTTATTTTCCAATAGAGAGATATGATCATAGGTGAAAAAGCAATTTGACTGTTTTCATGTCAAAATAACTGACTACGTGACTACTCTGTGTGACTGACGTAGAGGTTGGACTATAGTCGTATTTTTAATTAGACGAAGCCAATTGACAGTAGCTAATGTCACTTTGTAAAATAATGTTGCCATATTTAAAGTAATAGTGATGCGTTTAGTTCTCGTTCAATCAGATGAACGAACAATGAGTGTGAATAGTTTCAAACTATAAAAGAATATAATTTCCATTTTACAATAAAATTGTATAAAAGTGCTTCTTAATAACTTTATAATACTTCATATTTACGCCACTTCGTAATAGAATTATGTTTCATAATGGTAGGTTCACTTATACTCATAGCGCCATCTGCCAAATGTGTGTTTAGAACTATGTGTTGAAAAGAGTTTGAACATATGAAACTCTTTGGACACGAAATCCAACAATATTTTCATAAAGATCATTTTTTAAATGTTTTGTCACATCTTTCTATTGTCAAAAAAGAAACATCAAAAGACAGCTTGGACAATATTTTATAAGGAATTTTACGCCTATCGTTAGAATATATGTCAATGGCTTCTAGCCCCTGGTCTGATAGCACGAATATTTTTCTGCACTCACGCTGTTTAGTGTTTAGTTATTGATTTTGTTAAGTTTTTCGTTACGTTGTGTTTGTGGTAATTGTTGTGTTCATTTGTTGCTATATTGTTTCGTTTTCACTAGACAATCGAGGCAATTTCATTCAATTAAGAGTTTTTTGAATCATTCACTTTGTCACAACACTATTTTTATTTCATCATAAACTGACAACACAGTAAACGTCAGTTGACTTCGTCTAATTAAAAATACGACTATAGTAATAAGGTTATATTTCTTTGCGTAAGACATTACAGATGCCAGTATAATAAAAATATGTTCCCATATTTTCGATAAGTACAAAACATTATTTCGTGGGTGATATTTTACAAAAAGGATAAACATGTTATTTATAGAAAATATTGCAACACAATACATTTTTCAAAATATCATAATATTTTGGTGTTATTTTGCTTATTAGAACTTTTGTTATGTCACCCTGTTTTCACTATGAATGTAATTTTTTCCTATTAAAAGGGGTTTGCAAGAAACTGTAAACATTTGCCTAAATATGCAAAATGAGTTTTGAATATGAAATGTCGATATCACGACCGGAACAACGCAGATACTATTAATTTTGAACTAAAAATCCCCGTTTTGCTTTAAATTAAAATTAATGTATATAAAATTATAAAATATAAAAAGATTTTCAAGATATGAATGGTTTAGAAGCAAACGTGCCACAAAATAGCCCAGTTTTGGTCATTCTCCTTTTGTAATTGGAATTTAACCCACTTCCTGATGTCAGATTGATCTGATATTTGGTACACACTCTTAATCTTGATGACAATACAACATAATTCCTTATGATTGTAAATCCAAGATGGCCGCCGATACAAAATGGCGGAACACATATTACTTCACAACAACCTCAATATGGGTATCAAATGAAAGGGCTTGATTGGTAGAATAGAGCTCACTTTAAAAAATCCAAGATGGCTGCCTCCACAAAATGGCGGATTACATATTTCTCAAAAATACCTCAATATGGGTATCGAATGAAATGGCCTGATTGGTAGAATAGGGCTCACTATGACCTAACAACAAAACTAAGAACTTGAAAATAAAATATAATAAAAAAAATTTTATGTTAAACGGTTTTATGACAATAAAAAAATATGTAGTTAGGTTATGTAGGTACTAAAAGCAAAAAAATAATTCGGTGAGAAGATTGGTGTGATCTGGTAGCTAGCTACCAGATCGCACCAATCTTCTCATCAATCTGGGGTATTGATCAGATAAATATAAAATCGTTGGGCGCGTGAAATTTCTATCAAAATGTTTACTCTTGGTACGCTACGCCCTGGGTACGTTTAACATAAAAATGGTTTTATCAAAAATAGAAGACAGTGACTTTATTAATTATATGATATAGATGCGTGATGATGCAAGCATCTTGCTTGCTGGTGACCGGGTACGTTATTGTACCATAGCGTTTGAGAAAGTATATTTTCCAGTACTTACTAAACTGGAAAAATGAACTGCCTCTTTTTATTTAGATTTGGAAATCGAACTTATTTATCTGCAGGTCATCTCCAATCGATTCAATTGCGTTTTATAATTAGGTACTAACGGAGTTTTGGGGATCTAATGGCTCCTCCTGTTTGCAGCTGGTTTGTAAATATCCTTCGTCACCACAGCCGCGGTCGGTACGACCCCTTAATGGATTGATGGACGAACTGCTTGGCTGCAAGAAAAATAAAACGATTAGAACATAATCTGCGAAATTTTATCTCAGATAGGCATCAAATTTCAATTTATTATAAGAAATGTTCGTACCACAAAGGGAATCGGCACCCATGGATTATAGGTGGGTCGTTGGCGTTCATAAATGCTGGCAGCGTCGCGTTGGTAGCTATCAATTGCGCCAAAGCCTGTGCTCTCTCGAAACATTGGTGGGTTGAAAAATGGCGTTTCTCTGCCACTGCTGCTGTGTTCGCCTTGGCCATACATAAACGCTGGTTGAAGATCGAAAGGGTTAGTGCCAGTGTCAATGCGGTTCTGATTGGCGTCGGTGCCAACGAGTCTTTCCATAAAAGGATGATGGCGAGTGGTGGCAGCGAGCTCGAAGTCGTCGTGAATGTAATTTGCTTCGTCGCGCATAATGTTACTGCCACGGTCATTATTGTTTCCATCGTCATCGAGATTCAATTGGTTGTTATTTTCGTCCTCATTAAACGGATCTTCGTTAATATTGCCAAATGCTTGAGCCTCGTCAACTCTTTGAGACGCGTCATCGATAACGCGTTTAACTGGGCAGGAACTAGAAGGTTCCTCTTGGGTGCTGCTATCAGGATGCCTGCTAGTCGCATTGATATCTGCCGATGTCACTGTACAAGTACGCCGTTCTTGAGGGCGCTGCAAATGATAAGATCCATTAGTATTATTAAGCTGATTATATCAATAATAATCAGAAGAAAGTGTAAAAATATTACCGTATTAACTTGAATGGGTCTAAAAACGTCACCGTAGTCTTTCCGTGAAGACAGGAGACGTTCATTTATCTGCAACAAAAATAGCAAAATCACTGAATGTGCCTTTTCATATTTACCTAATACTGTGCATACTTACATCCAAATATTCATGAATCTAATCTTATGTTTAAAATATTCGCCACATAAATATATTTTAGATAATTTCGCTTTCATTGGCGCAATAGCACACAGCTAGCAATAGATTATAATATTAAAACTTACAATAATAATAAACTATAAAATTAGCGTTGAAGAAAAAAGTACGCAAGTGGAAGCGTTGTTTACGTTTGCTCCCTTATTATGTAAACAAACAAATGATGAACATTGACTTAGAACCTATATTAACGCAAATAGCATACGAGTCGAAGACAAAGGATACATTCGCATCATTTTGTATCTATGTATTCGAAGGTATTCGCCTATGCAGTTGAAACCAATCAATACAGCCGATAAGCTAGCGCTGCAAGGGCAATGAACCTAGGTATTGCGCATGACGACCTGCCCTAGACGTGTCACCTATATTATATTTATTAGTACACACCCCTATATAGGTACTTATGCACCGTATGAAATATTCCCTTGTCAAGGTACATCATAATAGAATAAATAAAATATATTATTACGGGCAGCAATCAAATATTACGATTCGATATTTAAATTGCGTAGGTACTTACAGCACTAAACAAACCAATTTTCTGAATCTTAGAAAATTAAGTAATTTTAGTTTAAAAGCTATAATTTACTTACTTCTCACAAGCCAGCTAAAATTTTTCGGGGATTGTACGGACGCTCCTCGGTGTGCGGCGCGTTTCTCGAAAGATCCACAGCTGTCGCTGTGTCTGCACTGCTTTCACTTGATACCGATGCTGAATCCGCAATTTGTGGTAAATTCATTATGCCTTCTGCCATCACTTGCCCCTGTATATTCGATGTCCTTAGCGGCGTGCTATGTGCTCTCGGGGGAGTCACATTTGGTAGCGGCGGTATCGCCGGCGTAGCAAAGATCTCATCGATCGACGCCGGCTGTGGCCTACTATAGGGGTGGAAGAATGTTGGGTGTTCCGGGCGTCTGTTGCGGTTTCGTCCTGCACCGTTCCCGTCCTCCATGTTATTGTTCATATTAATATTTTGTTTGAATAAAATTGAATATTCACTCAAAACACTGCTGAGATACCTAGGCACCCAATAGTAAAATGCACCGGGATGCGGCCTATTCGGGAGGGTCCTCTTCAATGACTGAGGAAATTGGACTGCGATCAATACTTCAGTCATAGATAAGATTTTACCTGTAGAGGTGGACAGACAACACTTGATTTATATTTCAACTAAATACTCTGTGGTACAAGCAATATTTTACCTATCATTGGTCCATAGATGACCTGACTCTACTGTGGACACGTATCACTAGAATGCAAATCTAGAATGATTAAGTACCAAAAATTTCGCTACGGGAAAAAGAGCTTTTTCTAAACATAAATAAAACGTATATTCTGACAACAGCCCTACGAGATAAATCGAATCGGCGGGAGCTACATACAAATATATGTGTCTCGCTCTTTTGATTACCACTGCAAATAAAACGGCATGGGGTGGAAGAATTTAGGGTAGGTAATAATAGCTTTATTAACGATCCTCAGACAGACAGCTGCATTTGTATCGAATGGTTAGGATATGTATATTAAACAAAGCATTTAGAATTTGCGTGTTGATTTTTTCACGGCATTATCAGTAGCAGGCAGTGGCAGATCCTGGATCCATCACAGATGGCAGGCCAATTTGGCCAGGAACGTAAATCAGCATCCTATATTGCGCCATGTGAGGCGAGAGCAGAGCTAACAATACGCTACATACATCGTCGATGAGACAACTAGTCATAGCACATGGAAGCAGTGTTAACACTGTCTATAGTACGTGTGTTTGAAAATTCTACTGATACATCGACTGCAGTCTGCACAGATTGGAGACCAGAGGGAAATAGTAAATTAATAGTCTACGACTCAAGAGTGAATCCAGGATTTTCCTTTGGGGTAGACTTATTTGGACTTTACTTGAAACTAGTGAATAAAGGTCTTATCATGGCAAACACTGTAAAGTGTAAAGTAATTTATCTTTGTATACAAAAAAGTTTGGGTAGAGCTTGAGCCCTGTAGTCTGTCCCCTATTAGACTAACCCTATTAAAAATTCACTTACGCTACGATGTACCATCGAAGTCTGCTTGTGCGGTAAGTCTGCGAAATAGATTTTTGATGCTACTCTATGCACTGCACACCTTCTGAGAACTGTCATCATCATCATCATCAGCCTTGTAGGTATATAAACTGTCCCACTGCTAGGCACGGGACTCTTCTCACTATGGGAAGGGTAAGGCCATAGTCCTTCACTCTGGCTAGTATGGGTTGGCAGACTAAATAAAGAATATTATCGGATTGGAGAAATCTCAGACATGCAGGTTTCCTCACGATACAATGTTTTTCTTTACCGTTTAGCTAGCGACTACGCTGTTTACTAGGAATGATAAGAATGAAGAAGATATTGAAAGAAGAGTTAATGCACGTAATAGAGTGAATGGAGCTTTGAAGGCTTTTATGAACAGTCAAAACGTGTCCAAAAACGCACGCTTGGCTGTGCATAGAGGGTTGTTAGAACCTACACATAATATATGGTAGTGAAAGTTGGGTATGGCAGAAGAGTCATGAAAGTAGAATAAATGCTGTTGAAATGAGAGCACTGAGAAGTATGTGTGGTGTGTCTTTGAAAGGCAGAGTAAAGAATTGTTTAATAAGAGAGTGTTGCGCGGTAATCGAATATGTAGTGACAGCCATTGAGAAAGGTATGCTAAGATGGTTTGGACACATGGAGAGGATGGATGACGAAAGACTGACCAAGAAAATGTATAAGGCACGTGTGAATAGGACAGGAGGAAGGCAAAGACCTAGGCGGACGTTCTCTGACCAGATTGGAGACATCCTAAAAAAGGACAGGTTAGAGTAGATACCCTTAACCGAAGAGCATGCATGAGAAATTTGATGAGAGTGAATGAAGCAAGAGAGATATGTCAGGATCGTTGCAAATGGCGTTCCATAGTCTCTGCCTACCCCACCGGGAAACAGGCGTGAGTCGATGTATGTATGTATGTTAGCTAGCGATTAACAATTTAATACGCACATAGCTCCGAAAGGTCATTAGTGCGCGCCGTGTCCGCGCCCGACGCCCTTTATGTGTGGCCAGCGCCTAAGAACTGTACTCAAGTCTTATAGTAGCTTTATCGTCATCAGAACTCGGTGTCGTTGTGACAGTGACGTTGATCAGTGTGCCTAACGCTGATCGCCTAAGAATGATGTGGATAAAGTCGTACCTACTTGGAGTAGTCCTCTAGTTGGAGTCATAATATACCTACGCAAAGTGGCTGGTAGCGAAGAGACACCAAGAGCCGAAAATGTTCAGCAGTACAATGGCAGGCTGATAAAATAACCATAATGAATGTCTATCTTTTCCACTTACTTTTTGGTTTATATACATAAGCAGCTAAATCCCTTCGATAGCCTGGAGTATGTGCAGCGTGTTTTATCCTATAAACATTAAACATGCTGCACATACTCCAGGCTGAAAAAAAATAAACTGTAAGAATAGGACGTAGCTTATAAAAGCTAAGTGCTATTCTTAAAGTTTTCTTATTAGCCGGCGGATGCCCTTAACGTTTTTCTTTGATTCACTTCTGAGAACGAGGTTTTGAATTTTAAGATTAGGTTAGTAATTTAGGCTAAAAACAGAAAATATTTATTTTTAGCCCCGTAGCACATAGGTAGGAAAATTTTAAATCAAATTAACGTATTAATATTAATTATGTAAATGCATAGTCGCAGGATCTATGATAAAATAAAATAAAGCCCTCCTAGAAGTGCACACGTAGGTAAGACGGCATTTATATAATGGGTCAAATTCGGTTTTTAAGGGGAAAGCACAGCATTTGACCTGTTTCTGCTTAGAAAATAAGTACTCACATATCAAAGGTGGCAGTGTAGCTAAAATGTATTATGAAAAAACACATGTCATCCTGGACTAAGAATGGATGATCGTGCTCATCATACAAGGATTTGTCCAGGGTGGGAATCAAACCCACTCAAGAACTCAGTCTTGGCAGTCAGGATCACAAATCACTGGACTAATAGATCAGTTATTCTTTCTTTTGTGTGTGAATGTGTGGCCAAATCTGATGCCAGTCGTTAGAGTATATGTCAATGATGCCAGTGTTGTCAGATCGCCCGGAGGTCCTTGACATAGCTAGCGAGTCTTGACTTCCTGAGACAAGAACCGGAACCGATAGCTTTACGTGCCCTCTGAAGCACGGTAGCGCTCTACATGCATTTTTTATTGTGATGCCATACATTTTTTATTGTGATGCTATTATACCTACTGGTAAACCTTACCGTATTAACCAAATATCTGCTTAGGTAATAGTTTATATAGATATAGGGTAAGTACTTACCTAGTACTTAGGTAGCTACCTACTGAGCTATCTATACAAACTTATCCTTCAAACACATGACTTTTTTGCGTGGTAGATAAACAACACTGCTTTGCTCTTAGTAATTCAGCACCTCCATGGCGTGACTTGCCCATAGGGTTGCCAGTTCTCCGGGATTTCCGGGATTGTCCCGGAATTAGGCGTGTTGTCCCGTGTCCAGTAATTGTACGTTGACGTCCCGGAATCGAAAATATTCGTTTTTTCACAAAGTTACGATACTCCGGTTGCAAAAGTCAAACCAATCATTGCCAAGTATTAAAAAAATCCCGAAAGTCCCGACCCGCATTATTATCTATGTATAAAAGATCTATTTCTAAGTTACTTTTTAAAACACTACTCCAATGCAGGCGGGGGAGGGAGGGGGGGGGGTAATTGTCCCGGAAATGATACGGCCGTATCTGGCAACCCTACTTGCCCAGCATTCGTAATCGTTAGGTACCTACTTACATATTTTACAAAGGTCACATGAAGTCACACCTCTTAGACGGGTGATCGCTTATGTGGCATTGACCTTGACCGGACCACAGATTACTAAATAGTTACTTCGTACCGGACTTCGGAGAGCACATAAAGCCGTAAGTAGATCGCGGTTTTTCGTAAAAGGGTAATAATCATTATCCAAGTCGAAGGCACGCGGAAATAAATTGGTAGGTAGGTAGATTTGAAACAACAATTTGTGGAACACAAGTATTGAATCATGTGAGAATTGAACCCACGACATTCTTCGTTTCGCATTGGCAAGCACCTAGGCGACCGCTTTAACCACTGCGCCATCTGGTAGGAAATTAATGAAAAACTGCCTACCTACTTCAAAATATTTTCACAGCCAGACCAATTTTAATCATCACCATATTGATTGTTATGACAATAAGAAGAATTCTGATATTTGTTAATAAGTACTTACCTACCTGTCCAACCATACACAACATATAAATTACCTAGTAATATTTTTAAATACCTTCCTACATAATATCTGCATTGCCTTAAGCAGTGACACCTGAATAGCATAAATCATACCACGTAACGACGCATAGTTACTTATTACTTACAGTATAATAATAGATGATGTCTAACTTGTAGTATTTATTTACAAAAGAATGCACATCTATTTTAATCGATTCAGTTGAGAAAAGCGTCATCTAGCAGCACACAGGATGCAACTGTCAACGAACGAATCGATATTTTATCCCTATTAAAATGCGCCATCTAGGAGCTACATGTTGCCATGACTATGGCACGCTAGCCATCTATCGATAGAAGATTATTATTTTAAAATAGTAGGTAGGTTTTATTTTCTCATAAAGTCTGTGGTTTTATATCACGTTTATAATCGTATCATGTTTTAATTCGTTCACGAATAATTTTTAAAATCGAATTACGTTACGATAAATTAATTTCGCATACAACAGTCAAAAAGGACACGAGTAATCTGCGACTAAAAAGCAAAAAAAGATATAAGGCCATTTATTCTGTATAATCGGTAATTACTTGAAAATAAGTAATAATTATAGGACCTTGTTTTGTAAAAAGAATTACATCAATTGTCAAGAACTGTGTTGTGCCGCTAGGTGCCTATATTAAAATATTTTTTAAGGTACAGTCAGCATCAAAAGTCAATGACCACATTCAGATTTTTAAAATCACTGTACAGTCGCGGTCTGAAAGTGTTTACCACCAAAATTAGGATTCCAATTAGGTTTATAATTGCATGAACACATCAATGACACAAGGACGACGATATTGTACTAATCGTACTAGGCAACCTTTATGAGGCAACCAATCTATGATAACATGCGTTGCGTAGCAACTGGTGTCAATAACGATTTATTATTCCACATTTATAATATACGGTCATTTAATTACAAGCGTGATATTTACACTGAAACCATTGACATATATAACTGAAACTAAAATATTTGTAGTCTTCAAATAATGTAATTTTAAACTTGCTATTTACGATTTTGGTATTTGTAATTACCTAATAAGTTTATCAAATGATGTTTACATTGACAGATTATAATGAAAGGGATGGCAAAAATACGACATCCTGAATATAAAACTGTTTTGAAAAATATCGTCTAGCGTAAGACTGCCTCGTTGGTCTAGCGGTAGTGCATACGACAGCTGATCATGAGGTCTCGGGTTCGATTCGCAGGTCGGGCTCGGAAAATGTTGCTAAGGTTTTCTGTTAAGAATTTCTTAGTGACAAATTATTAGAAATTTCTGTCAAGAAATTCTTAATAATTAGCCCGAAGATGACGGTGTTCCCCTCTTGTGCATCAGAAAGCACGTTAAGCAGTCCCGGCTATCATGATCTATGGCAGTCAATAGTGAGAAGTCAGTGCTCTCAAATACACGCATGATTACTGGTCTAACCTTAGAATGACGTTAGATGGCAATCGCTCCGTGTAAAAACTGATATTCAGTCAAATCTCGGTAGACCAGTAATAGCAGGCCCAACCAGGCGAATCGTGCTTTATAAAAAAATAGGCAGAAATAATCAAAAATAAATTCAACACATATTATTTTGTTGTAAAAGTTTCAATAATGAATATAGCCTCCCTCAGCAGCTACAACGGCACGTAATCTATCGCGCATAGATGCAACAAGGCGCGCGCACAAGTCTGTCCCTCTGATACCTTCCCATACCTGTGCACAATGTGCTCTAAGAGATTCAGGCCTTCTTTCCGACTGGAAATCCCAACGTTGAACCATTATGCCCCACAGATTTTCGATGGGGTTTAAATCTGCTGACCGAGCAGGCCATTGAATGCGGCGAATGTCACGGTGCATCTCTAACCACGCCGTAGTAACACGAGCCGTGTGAATTGGTGCATTATCTTGCACGTAATTTACGTGTGGAAAGTCTGCTGGAGGGTAAACTACGCGCACAGTAGGCAGCATCACCTCTTCCAGAAGAGACACATAATTGTTTGCGGTAGCCAATGCTAGTTCTCCGACGCCGTCGTGACTCATCCACCCCCATAAGTTGACCGAAATTCGACCAGATTCACTATGGGGTACTTGTTTACTTATGATCTTCATTATATCGAGTGCAATTATACCGCCATAAAGTTAATCTACCGATTTGGCTAGATTTTAAGGTTTTTTCGTCGGTAAATATTACATTCGACCAATCAAAATCAATATATTCTCTTGCAAAATTTAGGCGGGCAGTCTTGTGGTGAGTTTTTAGCTAGACTTTAATGGCATGGTGCCTGTAGTGGTGCAAAGCACGTCGAATTGTTCGAGGACACATATAATGTATTGTTACGCCATCTATCGGTGAATGGGGGTACTAGAAGAGATTGAATGTATCGGTGGTTTAAAGGTAATTCAGCTACTCTGTACTAGATGGCGTTGCTGTATCGAGCATAGACTGTTCGCGATTATTCGACAGTTTTGTGGAAGTATCTAGAATGCGCTAGTGATGTTATCCGGCCAGTATAAATAGAGTGCGAGCGAACGGACCGGACAGTAACAAGTGAATAGCGAAGCGATAAACAAGAAGCGAAGAAAGTAATTCGGAAGTGTTTAGTACTAGTGGTGTGAATAGTGTGTTTTATTAGTGTTGGAAAATTAAGTGTGTGTATCTAGTGTTATTGTGTTAGTGAATAAAGTTCAGTTTAAGTAGCATAGTGAGTTATAATTTATCGTCGAACCCCAGCTCGTAACAGTATAATGTTATACAGCTCAGCAAAGTGACGAGTTGGTGTGAAGCCGTTTTCTTCATAATTTTGGACCATTTGCCTTATTTGCGTGGCGGTGTATTGGCCGACGTCCTGAATTGCTCCTGTGATCTGTAATTTGCCCTTCTTCGCCGTGACGCCGAATCCAAAACCTCACAGTCCATCGAGATATGTTTAATTCCCGTGAAATAGCACTTATATTTAATCTTCATGAAGCAATATTATTTCAGCTTTTTGTTGCACCGTTAATCTTGCCATTTTATTACAACAAGTAAGTGTTTTTATAATAATATTAAAATACAGAACTTTTACAGCAAAATAAATACAATTCTGTCATTATGTCAAATTATTTCATCGACCTAAAAACAGGGCTTGAAATACCTTTAAAAAAATTGGTATCGTTACAGCCTTTTGATGCAGATATCGTTAACTAAGAAATAACGTTATCAAAATTAACGTTAATTCTGGCACATTTTACCGTTAAAATTACGTAACGATAAAAGGTACTGTATCGAAAATTTTATCGTTATGACTTAGTTATGTTACCGTCGCTCTCGTCCAATTGCAAAAGAATGTCAGACTTCGACGCTAGACTGTGCCGTACGACTATTTGCGTGTTTAATAGTCTACTTACTGTCCTGAGTTTTGTTTGTTTTTGTATACCAGATCACACAGAAAGTATTGCGAGAAAAAGTTTTTGTGTATACTATGTAAGACTGGCCAATTATAATTTATTTAAAAATATGATTACTTATAAGTAAAAATAGGTACGTTCTCGTACGATTCAGTCTATCGTACGATTCATCCCCTAAAACCAGACGAATTGTACGATAGACTTCAAATGGCATTCATGGATGAAGGCCCTTCTAAGACAACCGTGTATCGTTGGTAAAATGAATTTAAGCGCGGCTGTTACGGCAAAAAACGTGCTAGCAGTGAAAAATTTCATCCAAGACACAGATTCTACACGTGCATCTACGGGTGCGGAGGATATGTTCAGAAGCAGGCAAGGGTGGAATTGTGCCATGATACGATAGACAAATTTGAAGCAGGCTCGTCTCGGTGGGTTTACGACATCGCTACAGGTGTTGAATCCTGGATTTATCAATACGATCCAGAAACAAAGTGCCAGTCGATAGTTTGGGTGTTTCAAAACGAATTAACGCCTACCAAAGTAAAGCGACCTAGAAACGGGGGGAAGATTTTGATCGCGAGCTTTTTCTTGACTGGCTACTTGGTGACAATCCCTTTACGAAACCAAAGAAGAATAATTCAAATTTAAAAATATTTATTGTGTAACATATGAAATGAATGAAATGAAATACTTCTTTATTTCGTGTAAACTTTGAAAGTACTTACGAAACGTCATTAAAAAGAAATATTTAATACAATTATTTTTGTGTGTCGAATTAGAACAGCTCAGTCCCAAGCGTTTTGGTCGTCTTTATAATCAGATGTTTTATAATAGGCTTTTGAACACAATTTCGCTTTTACAATAATTTTGAACTTATTTATAGATAGGTCTCTTATATTATAATTACAAGGGAGCTTGTTATAAAAGCGTATACATTGACCCATAAAACAGCTAGGTACTTATTTTGTGGAGACGAGTGCTATGAACTACGAGATTATTCCTGTGTCTTGTATTTACAGAATGTATATCACATTTTTTACAAAATTTGTCAATATTTTTATGTACATATAGCAGATTTTCATAAATATATTGTGATACAACAGTTAGAATGTTTATTTCTTTGAACTTTTCTCTTAGAGAAACTCTTGGACTGAGGTTATAAATTCCCCTTACAGCTCTTTTCTGCAGAACAAATATTGTATTTAGGTTTGCAGCATTCCCCCAGAGAAGAATCCCAAACGACATTAAGCTATGAAAGTAACTGAAATAAACCATTCTAGCTGTTTCTAAATCTGTGAGGCGTCTAATTGTCTTAACTCCATAAGCTGCAGGACTGAGTTTGCACGAAAGCCTTTCTATATGTGGACCCCATTGTAGTTTGGTGTCCAGCATAATACCGAAAAACATGGTTGTCTCGAGGTACATAAGTTAGAATGTTTGGTTATTTGAACATGCTATGTCCCGCCATTTAGGCATACAATAATTAGGTACATTTATTCTATCATAATATATTAAAAGTTGGCGCATTTAATCAGAATTCTAAAATGGTACAATACTTGTTGGTTCCATACAATAAAAAAGAGTAAAAAAATTAAAACCTCAAGTAACCCGATGTTTGCCATCTCAGTTAAAATGTTTTTGATTCGCACAAGCTCTAAGTAGGTTCTTAATTTTAAGGCAAAATGATGAGAGAGATGCATAGTGGGTATGTTTGCCATGAGTGAGCGAGACAGATAGTGACGCCACTTTTACCAAAGTGAAAAAAAGTTAGAAAAATTTGTAAAAGAATGAAAAATCTTGATCTAGGTTTAATTTAGGTTTGTTGGAATAAAATTCAGATAGAGAAATAACATTTTTTATTACAATAAATGTTCAAATTGATTACCATCAGCCTCAATACAAGCCCTACATCTTCTTAAAAAAGATCTACTTATTAATCGGGCATATCTTCGAGAGTTGATCTCCTCAGCTGCTTGAGAAATGCGTTCACGCAGGTCGGCTACGTTCTCAATGGGCTTTGAGTAAACTTTTTCTTTGAGAACTCCGCAGTAGAAAAAATCCAGGGGATTTAAATCTGGTGAACGGGCGGGCCACAAGATAGTGCCTGAACGTCCAATCCACCTTCCCGGATATTCATGGTCAAGGAAATCTCTTACTTGCACTGCGAAATGCGCTGGGCAGCCATCTTGTTGAAACCACATGTCATGTCGCGAAGATCTGCTAGTGGTACGTCCTATTGGAGTAAATTTTAATACTGGCTGTTTATATGAATACTGGCCGTATCATGTTTATAATCTTTATCTGTGGTTTTTTGAATTCAAACATTACGTATCGTGTGTTGTCTTCTTGTAATGTCTTCTTGTAGATTTTTTTATTCTTGCTTTGTATCGCTTACTGTGCAGTATAAATTAATAACATTTATTTTGTCCAAGAAGAAGTCTTGTTTATTTTTACCACCGAATACGTCCTTTAACAGGGTTGGTAAATCTTCTCTTAAATAATGTAGGTAATTAGTTCCATTCAAGTTCTCAGGCAGTTCAATAGGCCCAATAATTTTACCGTTTAAAATTCCGGTCCACAGGTTTACTTTAAAACGATACTGGGATCTATCTTCTCGCATTAAATGTGGATTCTCCACATGCCACTCGTGATAATTGTGCAAGTTTATGTAACCATCTTTTTTAAATGTCGATTCATCTGACCAGATATTTTTTGGACGAATTGGGGATTCTCATTATGCCTCTGTAGCATTGTTCTACAAAAATAAATCCTTTCCTGATAATCTCGAGGTTGAAGACTTTGAACTCGTTGTACGTGAAACGGATGCATTTCGGCTCTTTGTTAAATACGATGAGCAGTGCTTTTGGGTATTCCCGTTCTTTGTTCAATTCCACGTACGGTAATACTTCGGTCACCTGCGACCTCTTGCAATACTTCTTCCTCGAAAGGAAACACAGGTCTACCTCCAGCCTGTATTTGATTCGGGAAAGGGCTGCCCTCTGTGAGTGAACGGTGCACATTAACAAACACGCGGTGATCCGGGTAGTGCTCTAAATTTGGATATCTTTCACGATAAAGTCTAGCGGCGGCACTTGCGCTGCATCTGCATTCCCCATAAATGAGGTGCATGTTCGCATATTCTTGTGAAGTGTAGCGCGTAGGCATGGTAGATAAAAAGGATGCCAACACAAAAGTTCAGAGAGAAGCCAAAGTTGCCGGTATGTTATCAACAAGTCCAATTCACAAAGATCCAAGTCCAAAAAGAGAAGCCAAAGTTGTCAGTACTAAATCAACACAAGCGAATACGAAAGTGCGCAGTAGATGAATGAGCGAAACGTACTAACTGGTTGGTGTCGGACTAGTAGCGTAGCCATTTGCTTGGTATGGCATCTATCTGTTTCATTCGCACTCGTTTAAACGACGCATCTCCGTCTCAATGCGTGGCGTCACTATCTGTCTCGCTCACTCATGGCAAACATACCCACTATCCATCTCTCTCATCATTTTGCCTTAAAATTAAGAACCTACCTAGAGCTTGTGCGAATCAAAAACAGTTTAACTGAGATAGCAAAAATCAGGTTACTTGAGGTTTTAATTCTTTTACTCTTTTTATTGTATGGAACTAACAAGTATTGTACCATTTTAGAATTCTGATGTGCCAACTTTTAATTCCTTTTGCCAAGGCACTCTAGTACATTTTTTTTTAAAGGAGGGCCTGTCAAAGTCGACGAATCTTGAAAATTTTAAATTCGTTGTTTAACAAATAGTCTCAATTCTCGGAAACTTGAGGCAATTGTGTCATTATTTTTTATTGGGATTCTAGAAATGTTACTTAGGATTACGTTTCCAAAGTTCAATTGAATAAAAATAAAAAAGAATAACCAAAATAACCGAAAGGGTTTTAGGTTTTTCTTAAAATGCCCATAACTTTCAAACTGCATGGGATAGATTTTTCTTCAGATTTTTCTCGTGATGGTTATGATCAACCCTGTCACCCCGTTTCGGCTTGACGTTGAGTTCTGGGACACCCTGTATATATAATTTAGATTAAGCTAAGCGCGTGAGAGTTGGGAAGACGATAAACGAAATGGCAACAGAGTCGGAACGCGCGCGCGTGGCCGTGTACCACCCGCGCCTCCGCCACCCCGCATCGCTGCACCGTACCGGGCGCGGCGGGCGTCGGCTTCGAGAAAACGGCAACGTCGCGTCGCATAAAATAACCAAACTATACCGTGAATTTGTTACCGGTAATTTTACAAACAAAATAATAATACCGGTAATTTTAACGTAATTTTTTTACCGCTATTATTACATTATGCTACTAAATAACGCTACCAAATCGTACCGGTATGCCAGGTATCTCTTTGAAATACCGATACTTAACGTTATTTTTAATGTGAATTGGTAACGTTTTCAAGCCCTGCCTAAAAATATTCATACTCTTTTTGTTTGAATCGATGCCTTACCAATGATTGAAAAGTAATAAGTACCTACTCAGATATAGAATTTTAGACCTTGCTGAACCCAGCGTGACAAAGAATGTAATTTGAAAAGTGGTAAACACTTTCAGACCGCGACTGTACATTATATCATCCATTACTCGCTCAACAAGTAGGGCGCCAGTATTGAATGAACATCATTAAAGTTCAAAATTAACTGAACACTACTCGTCAAAGGTCACTGAACACCATTTTGTCAAAAATTGCTGATCGTTATAATATCCAAAAACATCATAACATTCACTTTTACAAAAGTCACTGAATAATATAAAATGCTTGTTTTGGTTATCTGGTGTAATCACGGCAATGTGCAAAAATAATTTAACATCTATAATACATATAAATAAAATTGGAGTTTCTGTTTGTAATATTAAAATAACCGCTTTTTACTAAACGCATATTATGGATGTATACACATACTGAAATGAATTTTTTTGCAATTTTTGTCTGGCTGTTTGTTTTCTAATCTCTGGAATGGCTGGACCGATTTTGACGGGACTTTCACTGGCGGATAGCTGATGTACCAAGGAGTAATTTCGGCTATAAATTAACTGGGTACTCGAAGTAGTTCCCTCAGGACGCGGGTAAAACCGCGGGAAGCAGGTAGTCATAAATAACAAAAGTTACCGAACATTCAGTTTCGGATACGTAGCGTGTAAACTACTAAACTTATACTATCAAAAGTAGCTGAACTGCAAACTAAAAAAGTGCTCGTTACTATCTTCAGAGTTATAAATCCAATCTTGTCTTATCCAAACTAAATCATGTAAAAAAATGGATGTAAATTTCAAATTTAACTTGCCAAAATAAGTCATTTTGTTTATGACGACCGATTGGCGCAGCGGTAGTGTAAGCGCCTGCCACGCCGATGGTCGCGGGTTCGATTCCCGCTCAAGTCAAACATTTGTGTGCGTGAACATGGATGTTTGTCTTGGTCTGGGTGTTTCTATGTATAATATGTATGTATTTACAAAAAAAAAGTATATAAGTATGTTTATCCATTATCTAGTACCCATAACACAAGCTCTGCTTAGCTTGGGACTAGATGGTGTTGTGTGAATGTGGTAAAATATTATTATTATATTATATTATATTATTATTTTTCATAGTATCAATGAGAAAAATTAGAAGTGGGTGTTCAAGCGGCAATAATATTTTTAAGCCTATTTTTCAAAATAAGCTCGCAAGCTCGATTATAAATATAAGCATACCTATTCCGCTTAAAAATTATTCCGTCGACGTCATCTAAGATTTCTGTATTACGATTGAATAATAACCTTATTTGTATAGATATAAGACTCCGTGTGGTGACGGATTAAGAATACGGAATGTCACCACCCCATATCATCCCATGGGTGTCGTAAGAGCCGACAGAGGGAGCATATTGTGCAGAGAACAACACTGTAAGAGAAGGAAAACTTGATACAAACCCTATACCAACCCGTTTGGCCAGCGTGGTATAGTAGGCCAATTCCTCCTTTCAAAGGAGAGGCCTAGTCCAGCAGTGGACTGTTAAAGGCTGATGATGATGATGATGAAGACTCGCTATCAAAAATCACGCAGATTCTATTCAAATTCATACCGTCGACTTAGTGTATGATTTTTATAATTACGATTGAATTGGAACCTAATCTAAATATATATATGACTCATTTTCAAAATTCACACAAATTCTGTTTTAATTCAATTCCTTGGGAAACATAATGATAGTTGTGGGTATTTGAAAAACTGTTTATCCATGATAATACTTTAATAATGTAATTAATCACATTAGTTTATACTTTATCTAATGTAACGACCTCCTTTATTTAGTTGTTGGACGTCACTGGCCGTATTGGGCGAATGACTGGTGACAATAAAAAAGTTGTGATGCTTTTTTGCTTTTTACTAATAAAGTCTATGTTTAGCTGGTTTAGCTATGTTTAGCGACTTTTGAAAAGTGATGGTCACCTATTTATATTATGATAATCATTCATTTCTGACGCTTGTCATGTTCAGCGATTTAAGTAATAGCGTCAGCGCACACCAAGAGCAGAGCAGAGCAGAGCATTTTGTGAAATCATTGAAAAATTAATCTTATGATAATTCCATACATTTCAAAATTAAATACACGACCAAACTTGATGCTCGGCCATGCTCGAGCTTGCAAGTAAATATTCGAGTATGCGTTCTACATGCGCGAGTGTGATCGAGCCGCGCCGCCGCGTGTCGCCCGCGCTCAGTACCAGTACCTACCACAGCGAGAAGACTGTGTGGACGTGCGTTTACTAGGTACCTACATATGGCGCGGCCGCCGGCGTCAGTTGGAAATCATGGACGAAGAAAAGTTGATCAGTTTGGTGCAGCGTTTTGAACTCAGAGCATTTTCAACGGAGCTTGCTCACGGAAGGGCGAGCATGCCGATGCCGCCTGCATGCAATGCAATTGAAATAGAAAAAAATGCATTGAAAAGCTTTTTTTATAGTAATAGGCGGCAAACGAGCAGACGCATCACCTGATGGTAAGCAATTACCGCCGCCCATGGACACAAGCAACACCAGGAGTCACAAGTGCTTTGCCGCCCCTTGGGGTAGGGAAAAGGGATAGGATGAGGAGTGGGATGAGGGAGAGAAGGAAGTTAGGGGATAGGGCCCTCCGGCACTTTCACTCACCGCACGAAACGCAACAGTTTAGGTTCTGTTACTTTACGTCGATTTTCTGTGAGAGGGTAGTACCTCCCCGGTCGAGCCGGCCCATTCATGCTGAAATCAGCAAGGCTCTACTACCATGGTCGACCATGCGCGAGCATTTTGCAGTTCGTTGTGCGCTGACTCTAATACGGTGTACAGCGATTTTGAAAATCTAAATGTGGTCATCAAGATTTTGAAGCTGACTGTACCATGTAACATGTTTACACTGCACTGGTCACTGGTTACCAAACTAAACTAGTAGAAAATAAATTTATGGAAATGGCTACACTGTTACTTATTTATAAATAATTTTAAACACGCTCAACATTGCCTTTGCCAACCACTGTCACTTATCATGTCATGTCAATGCATAGATGTGTGAATAACATGGATTGGACGTACCTACGAAGTTAGCGTGCATACCTACGAAACGTATGCAAATAAAATGGCGTCCATTAGGGTTGGGCGCATATTAGGCAACGCAAAGCATATATCGACAAGTTTTTTTGTTATCGACAAAGTATAGCACCTTTAGGCATCATTCGCACGAGGATTTAAAAAACGATTGCGTTGAACTCTGGCGTAAGCACTTTTAAAGCTTGCGATGAGAGCGTTCATACCATCACTGTTGTCTCGGTTCAGTAAGAAGTCGAAATTATTAAAGCTAACGTACTAAGTTAGCGAATGCGATTTGTGTTGCTAAAAGATGAAAAAGAAAACTATATTTTTTAAGTTTTTGAAGGGTTCTTACTTTTTCTAGTAATAAACCACAGATCTGTGAATAACATGGATTGGACGTACCTACGAAATTAGCGCGCATACCTACGAAATTATGTGGAAAATAAAATGACTGCCGTTGGGTTAGACCATAGAGATATTAAGAATAGAGTGGCAGAGTGGGGCCTATTCGTGTCCGCCGGTGGGAGAGAGAACGCAACATTAAAGGCCCCCTGCATTTCTCTCTAACAATACATGCACAACATCAACATTACGCAGTGGCGTGCTACCTGTAACTATTATTTAAATCAGTTTATTAGTAATCAGTAATCGATTTATTACCAGATATTTATTACCAGATATTGTATGATGATATTCTCTGGTAGCCAATATCGATACTGTGTCGCTGTCAAAAGTACCGGACATGAATGGCACCATACATCATCATCATCATATCAGCCAAACGACGTCCACTACTGGACATAGGCCTCCCCCAAGGTTCTTCACACAGACCGGTCTTGAACCACCCGCATCCAACTGCCTCCCGCGATCTTGACTAGATCGTCGGTCCACCTTGCGGGAGGCCTACCTCTGCTGCGTCGTCCGGTACGAGGCCGCCATTCCAGAACCGTTCTGCCCAACGGCCATCGCTTCTTCGAGCTATGTCCTCTGGCGACTGCCCCTTCAGCTTGGCTATCCGGATAGCTAATGGCCGGCGCCGACTGACGGCATGGCATGGCACGACGCGGAACGTGTTTCGTTAGCCCGAAAGACGCTTCGGCACCTCGCAGCATGCCGCGTCATGCCGAGGCGTCCAATTGACTGGAATTTAGTATCAATAGCACTTCTTGCTGAAGATGAAGAACGACAAATACAAACTGATCTGTCGAAGAGAAAACAATTCTGGATACATTATTTATGAGAACAAGATTTACTAACGGTGAATTCAGGAACTTATTTACCTACTGATTACGTCGTGGCACACTGCAAGACGCCATGGCATGCCGCGGCGTCCAAGTGTGCCGCCGATGCCGCGACGTGCCGCGACGCGCCCCAAACGTCCCGCGGCATGTCACGGCGGGCTGCGATACGATTGTATCGAAATAAAGTAATATGAATTCTAAACTCATTGAAATAAGAATGAAAATGACTTGATCAGTAATAAAATCCTTTGCCATGCCGCGACGTCAGTGCGCGCCGGCCTTATGTCGGCGATTTCTGATTTGCACCATACATACCGTAATGAAACACACAGCTACACTGAAATATCATAAGGGGGTAAGAAAAATCATAATTGATTAATACATGTTATTTATTTGTTTTTTATCTGTATAATATATAAAATCCTTGCGTTACTGATTGCCTGACAGATAAGCTACAGCCAAAATCATAAGGTGCAGGAAGCTGAAATTTGGCATGAATGTTCTTTGGGGATCGCAGGAGTGCACTAAGGACTTTCTTGAAATTCCCACGGGATCGGACAGAAACAGTTGAAAAAATGTGCAGGTGTAGCAGCGGGCGTCCTCTTGTTTATAAATAAAAATTTTTTCTTCAACGTTTTATTGCTAGGAATTCTCGCATACAGTTGCTGTTCATGTTATCTGTTGGCAAAAAACATAATATAATTATTTTAACTGCTTATTTTCCTCAACATATAGCAGGATGCAGCGGTTTTGGGTTTTATGTAATCAGGTCTAAGTAAAGTAAGTTTGTCAAATATCGCTTTTCCTTTACTAGGTACAGACAAAATTGGTTCAATGTTTAATTTATTTCCATTTACAGACACGAGATAGTTTTAACAATGTTATCGTTTGTGGAAGTCTCTATACATTATCTATATATCGATAACCCATATCGACATTAGCAGTAACATCACTACTAACCTCTAATACGTAAATATGGAAAATTCCAAACTACGAAAATAACAACATTTAGGCCATAACGAAGCTAAAACCTGTTAAATTAACTATAAAAAGAACCACTTGTAACAATATTTTGTACAAATACTAATCCTTTTCAACAATATAAATCATGACTTAATACTTACTTGTGAAGAGTACATTTGTGTTGATTATAGCTTTATCTTGCACTGCACAGTTCAAATCAACACTTAGGCATGATTTTACGATCTATAGGAAAGCCTGAAGCACTGATTCATCTGGTTTTTAGACATATTTATGCACAAAATAAAAATTATTATGTTCGATACACAACTATTTGACAGCAGATGTACCAAAAACACTTGGCAAGCAATATGGCGACACTGGCACGATTGACATTTCTGATAAAAAATCACTATGATCAGTGTATTCAGTAACCTATGGCTATCTCTTTTGTCTAACAGAGATATCGCTAAGTAAAAACGAGACAACACTATGTTTGGTGGCTTTATGTCGATTTCATATATACTTCTATAACGTAAAGTATCCATATGTATTATTTGTCCACTCCATATTATATTCTTTTCTCAAACTTCTCAAAGTGTCAATGTTGTAAATAAATAGTAGGTACCTATCATTACGTATGTACATTGTTTATGATTTATTTGTTCAAAGTCTAACGAGTTAAGATAAAAGTAAAGAACTTGTTTTGTAAATATAGAAATTTGCGGTCACTAACATGTCAGAGAATAAAAAATTCGGTGATTTGATCGGAGCTATAGACGAAGGCACATCGAGTGCGCGATTTATAATATTTAAAGCAAATTCATCAGAAGTTGTAGCTTACCATCAAAAGGAACTCACGCAACATTTTCCTCAAGAAGGTTGGGTTGAGCAGGATCCGTGTGAAATTTTAGAAGTGGTCACAACATGTATACAGAATGCTGTGGAAAAGTTGGAAAAGCTCGGCGGCTCTGCCAAGGTTTGTTATATTATTAATTCGTTTCTTAAAGTTTTACATCTTTTTACCAATACTACCTTGTGTGTGCTTTCAATACTCAATGTTTATAAAATTTTAAGCCATCATTGCATCACCTTCATGAGTTTAGAACTAATAATTAGTTATGTACCTATTATGTAAGCTACGTTTCTCGACTGAAGTTTTTATTTCTAATATTGTGAGTTGTTTTTGATTATTTTTAATATAGACTGTTGGTACAGCAAAGCTCGTTATTAATTTAGGTAAAATATGTGTTAATGTCCGTCTATTACATTTTATAATGACTGGAACTAGGTATATTATATCTAAATAAAATTAGTAGTGTTTGAACAAAAATAGGCAATTCAAGTCAGTTTTGTTGGTTTCTAATTTGGCTCAATTCAGTAAACAAACCAGCTGTCCAAGGATTTTATGCTTTGCCGCCGCTCTGTGATAAGGCTATGACCACAACCACTAGAAAGTTGTTCATGAGTAAATTGAACTTTGGACACATTACTGTTAATAATTAATTATAAACTTAATTGTTATGGTTATACCTACACACTGTGTAAGTGATTCATATGTAGACTGCATACATTTTGGATTTTCATGTATGTTGCTAAGAATTGTTATTGTTATACCATGTCCCTTTGCCAGTTGGTCAGAACATCTGAAAGAACTATGGCAGACTTGCCATGCTCCTTTGGCAAGGTTATGTAGTATAATTATTCTAACTATACAAACGGTAAATCAATGGTCATGTTAATTTTTTTGAATACATTAGTAGTTTATTAATTCCATTTAAATTAACAAAACATTGCTTATTTATTTATATTAGCTAGGGTGTAGCAGTAGGGTAATCAACTGCCACACTGTTGGTCACATGTTCAATTTTCGCTCAAGTCAAACATATGGGTGGGTGAGCATGGATGTTGTGTTGGTCTGGATGTTTCTATGATTAATATTAATAACTAGCTTTTGCCCGTGGCTTCGCTCACGTTAAATTCGTGGTAACACAAAACTCCTTCATCGTTCATAATGGAATCCTTATACATAGATGACCCAAGGTCACAAAATCATTTAATGCTTTGTAGGTTTGCCACCTACATTGTATAATATTGAACACAGAAAAATGAGCACATTCTATTGGACTACAGTCACAGATTGTAAATTAATTAACTGGACCATTTATTGTCCATTTAGTCAATTAAAAGTATTGTTGTGAATGAAAATAATAATATAGGTTATGCATCATAATATACTTAATAATCATGTAGGTATGTAGCTAGCAGAATATGGATAGAAGACACATATTTGAAGACAACATAATACATGAAACCTTGTCTCTTCTATAACATCAGCTGATGATCAGAATGAATTGTACATACATACATAGACTCACACCTGTTTCCCCGAAGGGGTAGGCAGAGGCATATTAAACGCCCACTGAATTGTACAACTTGTGTTATAAGCATTAAGATATAATCTCCAGTCTAAACTGGTTTTAGGACATAAAACTACCTATTAGATGTAGTTCCACCACATTGCAAGGTTTTCCAGTTTATATTTTCTAAATCTATATTTGATTTACTTAGTCTCTAAATTCAGTACATTCACAAAACGCATAGACAATGTGTATTTGATATACCATATCTAATGCTTTCCAAAACGTAGTCTAGTGATTTCATTTTCTCTTATTGATATTTCTTATGAGGTTTGACTTCTTGAAAATGCATATACAATGATAGACATACGTAATATATTCCTATTTATTTAAATGCAGTAACAGTGGACAGTGTTTAAGTACTGATTTAGAATTGGAACTATATAGCATTATTCTTGATTAATAAAGGTCTTAGCCCACATAAACGACTCGCCTCTAACCCAACCAACAAATATCATTCAAATATGGGCTTTAAGTTTTGCTCTTTAGGCAGTCTTTACATTGGCACGGCAGTCGCCGCGCAGAATGCATACCTAAAGAGCAAAACTTAAAGCCCATATTTGAATGATATTCTTTTGGTTGGGTGTGAGGCAAGTCGTTTATGTGGGCTAAGACCTTAACTAGTATCACAGAATGCAATGCAACTGACATGTTATAAACTGATCCAAAGAAAAACCCAAACAAAAAATGTCTTACTTAAGAAATCATTCATTTGTTTTAGGATATCATCGCAGTGGGTGTGACAAACCAACGAGAGACAACCATAGTTTGGGACCGCAACACAGGAAAGCCGTTACACAATGCTATTGTCTGGTTGGATATGAGGACAGCTTCTACTATAGACAAGTTACTTGACACAGTGCCAAACAAGACAAGGAATAAGAATTATTTGAAGGTAAACATAGTTTATTACAGATATTTTAATGTCTACTTCAACAACTGAAATAATATCTACAAAGATAATCTTATTATTATATACATATGTATACATATGTATTTATTTTAGTGTTTATATACATATGTATATAAACACTAAAATACATTTGTACAGTACACTCTTTCATAAAGTGAGTAATGATAAGGCCCAATTACTGATCTGTCCGTAGATTTTGTTATAAGAGATACATATTTTGTATGTAGCTTATATCAAATATATACTTATCTCTATTAGCCATATCCACGGATACATCTAATTCCAATATTAGTTAAACTATGATTTGGCTATAATGCTAAGAGCCACCCCTTTCAGCCAACAAAGAGATGAATAGAAATGATGTTAACAATTCTACTATGTCTGGGCTAAAAATAGGAAAGACAAATCAAATATTTTTCCGAGAGCACTCATTAATCAAATACTACTAAACTGTTTACATCAAATAAGTATTAACTAAAATCTAGAATTGAATTTCTGTAGAGTACTCTAGACAATTATATCATATATGCATGAATATTGTGTACACAAAGCTGTAGCAAATCTGTAGGTAAACAATTATTGTACTTAATAGTTTTAGTTTTATTATATTATATGTCATTGCTTATTACTTTAATGAATTAATTGGTTCAATAAAGTAATTGCACAGTTCAGTTATGTACCGTTATGTTATCTAAATGTTATCATAATTCCTATATATCATGGATAAGTGAATGTGCGTTTACTCGCAATGTTGAGTAAGTATGTAGGATTATCTCTATTTATGATTCTCATAATACTGTCATAATTTGAAGGGAAATATTGATGTTTTACTTTTGATATAGGAAACATAGGTTAAAAACCTATCAAAACTATTGATGCATAAAAATTGATTATCCCCTGGAGAAGGACATAGTTTTACTTTTACGGCTCTTTGTGCAGTTCTGACTGGCACTTTCTGGCTTTTGGAGTGGAGATTTTGATGGCAAAAAAGAATAGAATGTTCAAGAATCTTTTATCTTTTCGTCTACAAGACATTGCCTGCTATAGACATAATTTCTATAGCACAGGGGGAATTTAGTCTTGTGTTGTTTTGTGTGGGTATCAAACTAACAATATTAGCACAATACTAAGCGGCGATTCGACCAGTTAAGCTATTACTCTATCCGTTGTGTTAGTTCTTGCAGAAACGTGCAATTTCTTTTTTCTATTTTGTTTGAGTGTGTGGCCAAGTCTTGTGTCGGAGTTTTTAGACGGCCTAGAGGCCCCCGACATGGCATTACCGTTCCCCTTTTGAGAAGAGAACTGGGACCGACGTAGCACGGGAGCGCTCTACTGTAAATGCCACACGCGGTCACCCATCCAAGTGGCGACCTGTGCAAGCGTTGCCAAATTTTTCCAACTTATTACAAACAGCAAGCTAACGAGTGCTACATTTTATTTAGAAATGAAAATAGCATTTGTCGTGACTTCCATATTTGATAATTTTTTACAGCCTCTTTGCGGTCTCCCATTATCACCATACTTCAGCGCTGTTAAATTGAGATGGCTAATTGACAATGTTGATGCCGTAAAAAATGCTATGAAAAAAGGTACCTGCTGCTTTGGAACTGTTGACACTTGGATCATATGGAACTTGACGGGTATGTTGGAGCACCTACTATTATCTAATATACAAATCTCTGTATTTCTATCTAGTCTAGTATGCCTATCTATTTTAATAACAACAAGCTTCTACACTCTAAACAATTTGGTTTTACAAAGGGGCACTCTACGACCGATGCCGGTGTGGAGCATTGTTAAACATATTATATTTTGATGCCTGGGAGGATTCACATGATGCTTTAGGTGTCTTCTGTGATTTGTCCAAGGCCTTTGATTGTGTAGAAATTACATCACTATGGTTTAAGTAGTTCTGCTCTGCATCTTCTTACTTCATATTTGAGTAATAGGTTTCAGAGAGTTGATGTCAACGGGACGCGTTCACATGGGTCTGTAGTCAAAATGGGTGTCCCACAGGGTTCAATCCTCGGTCCTTTTTAGGGTCCCGTACCTAAAAGGTAAAAAACGGAACCCTATTACTAAGCCTCCGCTGTCTGTCTGTCTGTCCGTCTGTCTGTCTGTCTGTCACCAGGCTGTATCTCATAAACCATGATAGCTAGAAAGCTGAAATTTTCACAAATTATGTATTTCGGTTGCCGCTATAACAACAAATACAAAACATTAAAAAAAATAAAAAATTAAGGGGGGGTCCCATACAAAAAACGTGTTTTTCTCGTATTTTTTGCTCAAAATTACTAACTGTTACAGGTAGACGCTTTAAATTTTTACAGAATATATAGTTGTATATTACCTTTCCAAAATAAATAATTAAATTTAAAAAAAGTAAATAATAAAGGGGGGCTCCCATACAACAAACGTAATTTTTAAGCAATTTGTTACTCGATCTTAATAAACAGGTAGAAACTTATAAAATATTTAAGTATACACTTTTTTATTTTAATTTGTATGACCTTCTGACGTATCCAAAAAATGTTTTCATTTTTATGGAAATAAACATATTTGAGTTTGAGTTTCTGTGAATGTTACTTCCGCCGCGAAAGTTTGTGAGGATTGATGGATAATACATTGAAGCTTGCTACTATTTTACGTAAAAACAACTGAACGGATATTGAAGAACTTTGCTGTAAATTAGCATATACTAAAGAGTAAGATTCAGTTGTGATAACCAACACCCACACAGGTCAACCCTCGGGCTAGTTAAAGACATAGAAATATATGAACTAGAAGGAGGATGATGAACATTAGAAGTGTCAAAGTCAAAGTCAAATTAATTCATCTAGGTCACAAGGTGACGCTTATGAACGTCAAATTTTTAAAGTAAATTACTTAATGCTTCTACATTTACATTTACTGCCTCGTTCGCAAAGCAATAGGTAGAACCACGAGAAAGAACGGGCAATAAAACTCGTGGCCACTATTTTTAATCGCCAGTGTTATGGTACATATTTTGTTTTTGTAAGGAGCTGCAACTGTTTCACATTGTAATTAATTACTTGTAAATAGTAAATAGGAACATACATAATACTTAAACAAACAATTAATGCAGTTACTAAATTAAGTGCTGTAGTAGCCTTCCAATGTGAATCTTGTCAATCTTGTGTAAAGGAGCATCCACTTACGTCTTATAATGTAGGCAACTCGCGATCATGTTCAGAACTATGGTGGAAATGTATGTTACAGAAAGTGACGGTATATGGATACACCAAAATTACAAAAACGTTAGTGTACTTCATCTAACACTGTGGCAAATTTTAATAAAATTAGTGGAACAAAAATGTAAATGTAGTAAGTTGAATGACCTATTAATATATGAATATTAATTTAATAGAACAAGAGATAAAAACTGAAAAGCAAGGTATCTATATAAATTCAAAATAAGTAAAAAGATCAAGAGTTGGCTAGTGTAAGTGACCATCTATCCTTATCACTGAAATTATCATTAATGGTATGATAACCATTCCTAATAAGTCAGTCTTTTATTTTACTTTTAAACGTACTAAATGGTAATTCTAAAAGACTAATTGGTATTTTATCGTATATACGAATACCTACCCCTACAAAAGAATTATTAACTTTATGTAAACGATGATAAGGGGCATATTACTTATGCCTGTTTCGACTATTTATGGTATGTATAGTACTTTTTGTAGTAAATAAACCTATATTTTGCCTAATATACAATATATTAGCAAGTAAAAATTGCGAGGCTACTGTAAGAATCCCTATAGATTTAAAGCGTTCCCTAAGAGTATCTTTGCACCTAACATGTATATTGCTCGGACCGCTCGTTTCTCTAGAACGAAAATATTCTGAATATCCGCAGCTTTGCCTCATAAAAAAATGCCGTAGACATGACACTATGAAAATAGCTAAAATACACTAAACGAGCCGTGTCGACATCGGTAAGTTGTCTAACTTTTCTGACAGCATACGCAGCAGAGCTGAGCTTTCCTGAAAGTCATGCTTTATGTGCACCCCATTGTAACTTTTTGTCTAATGTAATGCCTAGAAACACTGTCGAATCAACTGTGTCAAATTCCTCCCTATCTAGCCTAATATTAGGTCCCAGTTGTCTAACGTTAGGTAAAGCAAATTTAACGCATTTAATTTTATTTTAATTTAGTACTAGGTTGTTTGCTGTAAACTATTGTGTAACCTGTATAAGTGCATTATTTACATCATCAAATTGATTCCTATTCCTGTCTACTTTAAAAATAAGTGACGTATCATCTGCAAAAAGTACGACATCACAGATGATTTTTAAATAAAAAGGTAAGTCATTAATATATATATAATATATATACAAGGAATAGAAAAGGACCTAGAATTGAACCTTGTGGAACGCCTAACTGTATAGGTAATTTAGAGGATGTAGTCCCATTTACATCGACCCACTGAAATCTTTGACTCGACAAGACTAAGTGCGGTTTCCTGTACATCGTAGTGGCGAAGCTTACGCAGTAGTGTGTCGTGGTAGACGCAATCAAATGCTTTTGATAGGTCACAGAATACTCCGATAGCATTTTTAGATGACTCTCAAGCATTATAAACCTGTTTTATGAGAGCAACACCCGCATCAGTAGTGGATCTACCTTTAGTAAATCCGTATTGATCTTTGTGAAGCAGACTATTTAAATTAAAGTGTCTTATTAGCTGCTTTAATAAGATTTTTCAAATATTTTACTAAATGCCGGCAAGATAGAGATGGGCCTAAAATTATTTATGTCATTTTTACTGCATGATTTGAATAAAGGTATGATTTTACTTCATTTCATCAAATCCGGCAATACGCCTAGGTCAAAACATTGGTTAAAAATTATAGAGAGGTAAGGCGTAACAGTCTCAACAAAAGTCGGCGGTATTTTTAATATTAATTGAATTATATGCGATCAATATATCTCGCGGGGTAACGTGCTCGAATCTAAACACGCTCTTGCATTCAGGTACACTGCTGAGCAAAAAATTTTCAGCGTCTAAAGACGATGATTGTAAAGAGCTAGTAGTTGTTATAGGTATGCTCGCAAAGAAACTATTGAACATATATGCGCTACTTGAGATTTGCCTGTGACTAATAAATTGTTATCTTGGATTTCAAATTGGTTCTCCCGTTGTCGTGCTATACCGGTTTCATTATTTATAATTCTCCACGTTTCTTTAATTATAAATTTTAATTATTTTGCCATAATACGAACTTGTTTAAAATATTTTAAGTAGTTTTTTTACATAATTTAGAAAAGGTGTGTCAAATCTATATTGTTACATACCATATAATTCAAACAATTTGGCTCTACTTCTGTATATACCTATAGTGACCCACTGGTTAAAAGATCCGGTAGTAGGTACCCTTTAGTGTGACAGTTTTACTCTTGAAAGTATTTTGAAACTCATTATTTACTAGTCCAAAAAGTGAATTATAAATTGTATATTATAATTGTATTTTCCGAGTTCAATATTGAGGGATTGAGTTTAGCGATAGTATTGTTTTTAAAACGTATCAGACGATTGATTTGAGGTCTACATTCTACTGTATGTGATTTATCATATGTTGAACAGGGAAAACTAGCTATCTGTCCATGGTGATCAGAAGGAAGAGAACTAATAACTACTGGGTTATTAGCAACACAAGAACTAAATAAGTTATCCAAACAAGTAGAAGATGTTGCACAGACTCTAGTAGGTTCACAGAATAAGTTACTTAAATTAAGTAACTTGAAAGATTCAGGAATCTAGTACATTGTGAAGAATTCTCTAAAATATTAATATTAAAATCACCACATACTATAATATTCTTATCACTACCTTTAGTTTATTAATAGCATCTTCCATAACAGTTTCAAATAGATTATAATCACCAGAAAGGGGTCTATATACACAAATTACAATATATAAGTCTAGTTCCATACAGGACAACTCAATAGTGCGCTCAATAGGTAAGTTTACAATATAATAATTATATAATAATATTTATTGGTAAGTAAATAATAGGGAAGTTTCCTGCAAGTGAAATACTTTAGTTTTATTAATAGCATCTTCCATAACAGTTTCAAATAGATTATAATCACCAGAAGGGGGTCGATATACACAAATTACAATATATAAGTCTAGTTCCATACAGGACAACTCAATAGTGCGCTCAATAGGTAAGTTTACAATATAATAATTATATAACAATATTTATTGGTAAATAAATAATAGGGAAGTTGCCTGCAAGTGAAATAAATTATAGAAGTATTTTTATCTAGTGAAACATGTCAAAATAATAGTAGTTTAATTCAGCAATTAATGTTAAAACTTTATTTAACATTTTTTATCGTCAATTTATTGATATTAAGTATTCTACTTGACAGCAAAACACTATGACGTCACTACGTCATTTTTCATACCAAACCCTTGGCAAAGGTCGTTTTTGACATTTCATTAAAAGTGCTTGATTTGACTAGTTGGAAACAACCCTATTGTAGTACATTACATGGAACGGGTACAGTATCTGTGAAGTAGTTTACTACACAATATAGTGGATGGCTTACTGTTTTCCTAGCTAGGCTATGAAATAGCCTATATTAAGGATAAACAGCCCCAAACCATAAATATAAAGTTTACAATATCTTTACGTTCTTTGCATTTTAATAAATTTGAAGTCATTATAAGAGAACCGCCTCTAATAGCCTGCTTTCGTATAAAACAAATCTGCACTGTGTAATATTCATTTATAACAATAAGTATGGTGTATTACGAGTACGAGATTGAGCAAAATGGTCAACTTAGGCACCCTCTCAGAATAGGATTTTCAACATGGCACCTCAATGGAATCGATCTAGTACGATCAGTAACATCGCAATTTAATCTTAAAACTGTGTCGTGCTCGCCCATCGTTTATAATCAATTTTTAATAATACTTGTGTTTGCTTTAGAACAGGTGCAAAAGTAAAATGACGTCACAAAAAATACCGCCTATCGCTTGTCTTTAAGCTCGGTTCTTTAGTAAACGCCGGATCTTAGTTATTTTTGTTACCGCTGCAATAGGGAATCTTACTGCCAAATTATCCCGCTAGGGGGCACATTGTATTATATCGTAAATAAAAGAACTAATTGGACGACTGTTGACGTTTCTCTTTGGGGTTGCTTTGTTGTCATGCCTTTCAATAGATGAATAGAGACCGATATATCATAACGAATCTGAAATCCGATTGCAGTCAGAAATCGTATCGATATTCCAATATGAGAAAACCGATTTTAGAAAACGCAAAACAATACCACGATAACGCAAACAATCTAATCCGAACAAAACGGTGCAAGCGCAACCAAACTACAAAGTAAATCTAAAGCTTATGTTTTCGATAGTTTTCATATTCATTCGTTCTCTTTCACTCTACCAAACGACTAATAAGTAAGAATGAGAGAGAGCGAATTTCATTTCTTTTTCTTACTAACTTAGTGATCCGTTGAAAGAGCGAAAGTGATGAAGCGAATTGTCGCTAAGCAAGCGAACCGTTTTGGAATTTGGCGGTTTTATGAATTGCAGATTGAATAGAAAAAATAAAACTGAATATCGAAGCGATAATATCTAATTCAGATTGCAACTGCATTTGTGTTTATTTTGAAAATTGCAAATAGTTAGGTATTAGGAATTTATGTTTGGAGAGTTTTATTTGACTTGATTGATCTCATACCTAAAATACAATAAGATTTCGATTGTTTGCGTTTGTCGTACGCTACGCTCCAACATCCGCTACTGAAATCGATTTCTAAAATCGGTTTTTGAAATCGATTTGAAAATCTGAAATCGGATTTTCATCGATTTGCGTAAAAATCCAAAAACGCCCATGCCTATTAGATATAGTAGGCCTTTTTATCATTCAGCGATGCGCCCAGTCCTCTAAGTATATTTTTTAACTCGAGGCTAATTAAATATCCGTAATTTTTATCTATAATGGATAAATATTCGCAAGGCCAGATAGGTAATGCGAAAATGAAAAAAATACCACGCACAAAATTTGACAGCATTGTCTTTAACGATTTTATTTAAGTCGTGTTTACGTGTTGCCATCTGCGCCTGGCTTTGAGTAAGGTTCCTAATAATGAAAACACACACATGCGCAAAGTTACAGGGATTTGTTTACTTACACGTACAGAATATAACCTTGACGTCTTATTGATGGTGTAGCAGTGTTCGGTAAGGCTCAATTACACGTGGATAGTGTCTTTAAGATATATCCCACTCAGTGTTGTTAGGCGAATAAAACAAAGACCGCATGATACTATGTTCGCGATAGCATCTGCGTTAAAATCACTAGACTAGGATATTCACACATTCATACTGAAGTTCAATCTATACTCTCTATAACAATATATTACAGCACCCACTAGGCTTTATTAACGAAAACGTGTAACTTAGTGATGGACTCTATTCTACCTACGTCTACTATTGTTGTATTGGGTATAATTGCTTTGTTTCAACACATTCGCCGTCTTATGCATAGTCTTGTTGCACTATATTCTTTCTAGTGTGATATCCTAAACTGTATAAGAAATCAATAGAATACCGTTGCTTGCGATTATTACTACAACAAACATCATTATTGTCATCGACCTGCCGATATCCACATCTGGATACAGACTGGTCTGATAGTACGCCATAGAGTTCAATGTTCGGTTCTTTATGCCCAGCCGCTGCCAGCCCCTTTGCGTTACAAATCTTGTTTGTTGCGTTAAATGGTATTGTGTAATTCATCATACGTTGCCAAACATTTCAGGTGGCCCAAACGGCGGTAAACATATCACAGATGTATCGAATGCGTCCAGAACCATGATAATGAATATAGAAAACTTGGACTGGGATCCTTTGCTGCTGAAGTTCTTCGAAGTGCCCAAATCTGTCCTACCAGAAATAAAATCCAGTTCAGAGGTAATTAATCTATCTAAGTATCTACATAAAAATACATGTTTTGACCTTATTATGATCGCAGAGGATAAAACACTGAAGATAGAAACATGAAGTTTAGACAGTTGGTTCCTCTTATTAAAACACTATATAGGATAGGTACCTACACACTAAAGGAGATATCGATATTAATGGGCGTCATCTCTTTTTCGAAATGCGCTGATTTTGAAGGCAGTATTAGGAGCACACGGGCAATAACTAGTGTCAGACATAAACGGTACTGCTGAACGGCACTACGAAATTAGTCTATTAATATTGATGAAACCTAGTGGCTACTTGACACAGAATGTAACACACTTCCCGCTAGACCACCATAAGGGCGAGAATCGCTCAGCAAGACATCGTCGCTTCCAGTGCTGCTTATACACACATTGACACTCGTATACAAAACCAGTTTCTAGTGTGCCTCGACTCTATGAGCGAGCCAACGGATTATTTTTCAAACTGGTCCACCGCCGACTTGTTTGACTATCTAAACTGTTTCATACGGCGATTCAAACTTTCTGGTACTAATCTAAATGACAATTAAAAATACTAGTACGTTTTTATTAAACATGACGTATGAAGAATGTTCTAGTTTAGACGATGTACCATTTTGGTAACAAATTCAGTATTTGGTGAAGTACTGGAAGATTTGTATGAAAAGCTTCGTAGTATAAAACGGTGGTGGAACATTGGTTCAAAACATATTTTTATGTAGGTACTTATGGCAATTTAACTGTACCTACCTAATTGTAGTTCACAAATTCAATGTAAGGTTTTATCGTTTAGAGGTAACGTCTTACCTTATTTTACATTCGTTTGCGATGTAAAAACGAAAAATGCATGAAGCGCTAGCTATCTGTACTATTAAGATTTGTGTCGTGATCTCGGTCATAGATAAAAATAGCCAGCCCTGTGGTTGTTGCAAGAGGTCATGTTCATTACACACAGTCATAATATGTTGCTGTGATTGTTATTGTAAATAAATACCAATACCTAATGTGTGCATACGAACGTATTACATATTTGTACTATAATGTGTATATCGTAACTACTAAATTTTACGGTTTCTTATTACCTACTTGAATAACGAATTGAGTGTAATCACGTCAAATTACCTTACTATTATTAATTGTATGCGTATGCTTTTTGATTAGGTAGTTTGGAAATGCAAATGATAACTAACGTAAATTTATTTGTTGGGTACTTTTTCCTGGCTAGTTTTGAGAGCAATTGGGATTTGGGAATCATATCGTGAACAATAACGGCATCTTGAGGACACTCTCGAAGTTTTGGTCAGATAGGCATATGAATTTTTGATTCGAATTGGTATGGCTGACTTTCGTTTGCCAAATCAACAAATTTTTATTTACTTACACATATTGAAGAAATAAAACCTTGTAGACGAAAAATAGGAGTAATGACAAAACGTGTTTATGAATCATTGGATAAAATCGATCAAGAACTAACTGAATTTATTAGGTACCTATTTCAAAGTGGTTTTAATACACATTTTGGTACCAATAACTTTAAGTAGGTACTCAATTTCTCAACAGTCTTACCATCCTAGCTAATACCTGATGTCCTCAAGATAAGGAGCATTTTTATATTTATTAACTAAAATAAATTATTCATATGATTAAAAAGTAAAGAAACTTTAAGTACCTACCTACAGTATTTCAAAATTATCTAATTTGCTTCGCAGGTCTACGGCTACGTACCCGAGGGGCCACTAAAGGGAATTCCCATAGCAGGTTGCTTGGGTGACCAACAGGCGGCTTTAGTAGGCCAAATGTGTCTACAAAAAGGTCAGGCCAAAGCGACATACGGTACTGGCTGCTTTGTGCTGTACAATACGGGTGAAATCCGCGTGAACTCTAGCAGAGGACTGCTGACTACGGTGGCTTATCAGCTTGGCAGTAAAACGCAACCGGCTTATGCCTTGGAAGGATCGGTGAGTGACCATTTATTATCTTTGTGTTGGGCTCTTCTTTTGTCTTGTCATGGATGGCAATTGGAGTGATTTTGTTATCCATTTATTATGCCATTACTATCATGGATGTCTGAAGTTTCTAGCTCTTAAAATGTGTTAACATCTTATTTCAGGTGGCGGTTGCCGGGGCGGCGTTAGGATGGCTTAGAGACAACATTGGTCTCCTAGAAAGTGCTAAAGACTCACAATCTATTGCCGAGAAGGCGACAGAGAATGGCAGCGTTGTTTTCGTACCGGCTTTCAGCGGATTGTATGCACCGTATTGGCGTCAAGATGCTAGAGGGTTAGTTAAATGCTTTTATATGATATGGTATTTATGATTTATTTGCTTACTTTAAAATGTAAAATATGCGTACTTACTTTTGATTTATATGGTATTCATAATTTGTTTCCGTATGTTAGAAGATAGTTCCCGCATTCGTTTTAAATCCTATGTCGCGCGTCGCAGGGAACTTTACGAACGGTCAATCAAAGGTCACAAAGTAATTTTTTATAAATTATAATAATAATAATAAATATATTTCTCAGAAAACACAGATACAAATAGGTAGTATTCTTATAATATTATATTAAGTTTACGGCTAATAAGTAGTGTTCAGAGAATTAGAAAGAACACCAGACTCCTGTACTAGCACAGATTACTAAATAGTTACTTCGTAACAGATACATCACTCCCATACAAAGTCGAAAATACCTACGCTATAATCACCTACAAAATCTTAATAATAATATCCGTTGTTCGCAATGAAGAGAAATGTACCCTAAGTACTCACGCAAAGAGTTGCAGATTGCGTGACTGTACGTACAAGCGCGTCATCGAACGAAGGCACTAGGGTTGTTCTTATGATGATTTTGATAATAAAAAGAATGAAATAACCATATTTTTATGTGCTAAATACTTACCTATATATACACGAGTCAGTTAGTCAATTCATATTGTTAACCTATGTATAATAAAATTAAGTAACAATAAGTATGCAATACGTACGTAGTAGGGGCCTATTGCCTATTTCCGTTTATCGGACATAATACCAGATAATACAGTAAGTACGTACATAAGATTCTGACATTAAGTTGATTTTACTTAATAAAAACAACAATTATATTTATTTCTAGTAATAACCTTAACTTATCAATTAACGTACATTTACATACCTAGTATTTCCTTTCTTACCTTTGCTCTAAATAAAATAAACGATGTCAATTTTTAGATGAAATTTTATATAAGTACCCACTTATATCAATTTATGGTATAAGACCATAACTTACTACATAAATCATTGTTTGTCCTTCGGCAATGAAAAAATAAACTGCTTGAGAGGTGTCAAGGGACACCCGGATGGAACGAAGTTCCTTTCGATTAATCAGTGAAGAAATTGTCATAAAATTTTATTTTTTTTTGTTATAAGAATATTTAATATTATTAACAAATATAATGTAAGTAATATAAACTTAATCAGTAGGCTCAATTTTAGTAATAATTGTTAATTTTACAAAAAATGTCCCGTTCGCCATCTTGGATCACCAAATAGATGTCATTTACGTTATCAGAATTCATGATAGCCCAGAAAATTATACCCATATTTTATTAAAAATGTCCCGTCCGCCATCTTGGATTCCCAAATAGATGTCATTTTCGTGACCAGAATCCATAAAAACCCCGAAAATGATACCCATAATAACATACATACATACATACACACATAAACTCACGCCTTTTTCCCGTCGGGGTAGGCAGAGACAACGGAACGCCACTTGCATCTCTATCCTATCTCTCTATCCTTACAAACCTCACGCGCTTCCTCTACATTCATTACTCTGTTCATACATGCTCGCCGGTTCCGGGTGCTTAGGACCCATAATAATTTTATTAAAAATGTCCCGTTCGCCATCTTGGATTCCCAAATAGATGTCATTTTCGTGATCAAAAAGCATGAAAGCTCCAAAAATGAAACCCATATTAATTTTACTAAAAATGTTCCGTCCGCCATCTTGGATTCCAAAATAGATGCCATTTTCGTGACCAGAATTCATAAAAACCCCGAAAATGATACCCATATTAATTTTATCAATAATGTCCCGTCCGCCATCTTGGATTCAAAATAGATGTCATTTTCGTAACCAGAATCCAGAAACACCCCGAAAATGATACCCATATTAATTTTATCAATAATGTCCCGTCCGCCATCTTGGATTCCAAAATAGATGTCATTTTCGTGACCAGAATCTATAAAAACCCCGAAAATGATAGCCATGTTAATTTTATTAAAAATGTCCTGTCCGCCATCTTGGATTTCTAAATAGATGTCATTTTCGTGATCAGTAACCATGCTTGCTTTCTATGTGAAAGAGAGAGAGACAGACAGAGAAACATGCGCACGCCGCTCGGCTTACAATAGCTTACTATAGCGAAAAGTGTCGTTTCAACTTTTCGTCTTAATTTTTTACGTCTAGCCCCCTTTCGCAACGCGCGATAAGGAACTTCGTTCCAAAACTTCGTTCCAACAACAATTTTGCATATTTTGTTTTATGCGTTTAACACCCATCGGGCCAGCCACTGCACAATAACTTCGTGGTTTCGGTATTTCTATAAGAAAGCGCGGGAAACGTGCCATGCGTACCTACACGCTGCCGGGCGTGCGGCGGCCCTCTGTCGTTTGTACCCATATGGATACACGAAATGGTAGGTATTTATCGCGCGAATTTGAGCCAGTGACGGGGGCCTGGTACTAGTTAAAAAACTGTATCACGGGCAGTTGGGTCCCTCTTAACAAATTTGTTGATTTGTATTTTATAAATACGGCAATATAATAACAACATTTGACAGTATATATACAATATAATCAAGGTAATAAATAAAACTAAGTTACTAATTATTAGGTACATTTTAATAATCATTGATCGTATATTAGAATCAATATACTCGTATTACGTGTTTTGCATGATAAACAAAACTGTAATCGACTTGGAAAACTGCGGGTCAGCAGAATCGCGAATAATGTCAGTGTTAGACAATTTAGCATTTATTATGTAATAGTTACGTGCACTTATAAACTAGATGAATTTACAATATTATGTTAGTAGGGTCAATATTGTAATGAGTTGTTAACTTTATAAAATAGTAAAAGAAATATACCTACGTATACTATTGTCTTAAAAATGAGTTTGGTGTATTTTATACAGAGAATTTAGGTATCTCCATAATCAATGGCATTGATGTATCTCCTCTCGGCAATTATTTATGCCTGCACTACAAAAAGCCGAGCAAACAGCGTGTTACAGCACACTGTGGTTCGTCTGGCTTTTTCGCGCAATCCTTTATAGAGTGGCCTCGATCATCGCAATGTCCACAGATGTATGTAGCCTCCCGACAAGTCTTAGCGGCATGGCCATATTGCTAGCACTTAAAACATCGCGTAACCAATGTAAAGTCTTTTACAGGGCATGAAGGCCAGTTTACGAATACTCCATCTTTAGTAATGAGAGCCTTCCTGATTTCTGCAGACACTTCTATAATTAGTTGCAGGTCTCACCGTCTTTCTTGCCGGATTTGTGGCTTAATCTTACCGAATCGAAAAAGGTCTCGAGATTGCAATTCGGCAACACATCGGCTAGATTTTGGTGGTACAGGCAAGTAAATACTTTTCTTGCATTGATATGAGGCTCGTCGATTTTAAGGCCTGAGTTCGTGAGCTGCACTGACTGTTTGAGCTTCTGTATATCGTCTTTAGTGTCAGTGCTAATTATAACACCGCCGTTTTTTATCTTATGTAGGCCGCGTACGTGAAGCTTCATCTGCTCAGGACTGATAATTTTTTGAACGAGAGATTTTGTGTCCTCACTTGATTTCATTTTATCTTCAGGAAAATATGGCTATGGTATTCAATTTAATCATCTTGATATAATTGTTAGTACCTTTCTTTACCATATCAGCAAAAGACTTGGTAATGGGAAGTTTCGACGATTCTTCAACGGTCCGTTTAAGGTCCTGCAGCTGATGTGAAAGGTCAACTTGTTGTTCAAGTGATTGTATAGACGAATTGGCTTGGACTGTTCTAAATTTCAGGGACTGGTACCGTAGGTACTGCCATATGAGATTTAGCGTTGTCAACTTTACGGTATAAATAATTAATTCTCAGTTTCTGCTCCGTATTCATCTTACCCTCAGCTACAATAGAACATATCTCATTGAGGCTTTGTTCAAAGATTGTCATCAACGACTGGATCGCCGCAGTGGGCATCACTTCGTGAACATCTTCACCTTGACTCGGCGCATTAGGTCTCGTTGCGGGTGCAGGGCTCTGCCGGCGGTGTAGGAGGCGGGGAGCGTACGGTCCTGCTACTCCTAGTGCAGGGGCCGCTGTCCATTTTGTATTTCAGTTTTCTAATTACGCGTCAGACATAGTCATGTTATGACTATGCCCATTACACATGTATAACACTTAGTAGGTCACGATTCAGCAAGTTATTTGTTTATTTTAATACTTATTTTAAACACGTCTGTACTCAACTAAGGTATAAATAATAAAAAATGTACATACGTACCTACTCGATATAACAATTTGTGGATCATACAAAATGGTGTCTCAAATGGGGAGTGAATCCACATACTCGACACAGTGCTAAACAACAAGGCGGCCGCTTAAATCACGCCATTTCGGGTAATCATTCATTTCAAAACCTGTTCAAGAAAATTGCGTCAAAAACATTTTATTTCAAGATGTTGCTCAATTAGTATACTTCCTTCAAGTAAACAGTTTGGTATTTGACTACTACCCTCCATTTTAGGAATAAATGCTGTATCGCTAGGGACTCAATAAAAATTCTCTCCAATTTCTATGCTGTTGAAATACAAGTTTTCTTTGTCAATCAATGTTTTATTTTAAGTAAAAGAAAGTTGCGTATTAAGAATACTTAAAAACAATTTTCTACGGTTTCGTTTCAAGAACAATTTTCAATGGTTTCTTTTTGAACTTGTTCGTACTCAATGTCGAAACACTTTTTTAAGTATAGCCAGCTGGGCTATAAAAAGAGCAGGTCACGTTTTGGTTGCCATTTGCTAAAACTCGCAATGACATCAAACCTCGCTTATGGAATATACAATAAAATATTAGTAAATAAGTGTGTACACTCTCGGCCCATAAATAGCCTTGCCTTTATTCCATTTGCGGGTAAGTAACGCTGGCAGATTTAATGACCTACTATTTTGAAGAATCCGGTTAGGCTGTAAAGTGGACTCCGGGCTCTATGGCCTAAATTTCGTATCAAAACGGATATGGCTAGAACGACGAACGACTGGTGAAAGCTCCTTATGCGCAAATAGAGAATTCAGATGGATGCCCAAGGCAACATTTAGATGGGTCCTCAAGGCAAGAATTCAGATAGGTCCCCAAGGCAACTGATTCACCAAAGGAAACGGCCCTCGCGATTGAATATAAGACATATTTTCATTGAAATTAAACTGCAGTTTATGGATTTTATCGCTATACTAGCTGTTTCCCGCGATTTTACTTCGCGTACCCAGTTAATTTATAGCCTAAGTTACTCCTTGGTACATCAGCTACCCGCCAGTTAACGTCCCGTCAAAGTCAGTCCAGCCGTTCCGGAGATTAGCGAAACCAAACAGACAGACAGACAAAACTTGTAAAAAATGTCATTTCGATAGGCCTATGTACCGTGTATATATCCATATGCACTTAAAAGCGGTTATTTTAATATTACAAACAGAGACTCCAATTTTATTTATATGTATGTATAGATTTTAGTTTTACTGACATCACATTTAAACCGAATGAGCTAGAAATAACATAACCTATTTATTTATTATCCGACATTTCCGCTACTTTACAGAAACATTGGTCACGGAAAGGTGAGGTGACATTAGTTTCTGTCTTTGAATGTAGAAGTTATTTCAATGTACCCAAACATTGTTCAACGTTCTATTGCCATTAGGTAATATTAACGCAGAATGAGCTCACAGTGTTCTAGAGTCTTACGTCTGTTTGCCCTACTTTTAAATATTTACGTCAAGACAAGATATTCTATCAAATCTAAGCGGACCACAAGCGCTAAGGCTAAAAATCTTGGATCTGATTGGGACAACGCTATAGCGCTGATGATATTCATTTTCGTCATTATGCTAGACCTGAAAGCTAATGACCACAGAACGCCGTACGTCTTATTGACTTATTTGTTCCTTGTTGGAATCTTCACAGGCAGTTTTTATATATTTTGTTATTAAAGAGTTTGCATTCAGTAAGGATATGTCGACCCCACTGTAACTTATAAATTATTATTGTTCTACAACAGAAAAAGCAAACAAAAATATACAAATAAATACAACGTGTCACAGCTGAAGTAATGAAGCTAAATCTATGAAGTATGTGTTATGATGAATCCAAAGATACTCAAGCCCGTAACAACTATTGCTGAGCATACAATTATTTCCTTAGAGAATAAATACAACGTGTCACAGCTGAAGTAATGAAGCTAAATCTATGAAGTATGTGTTATGATGAATCCAAAGATACTCAAGCCCGTAACAACTATTGCTGAGCATACAATTATTTCCTTAGAGAATAAATACAACGTGTCACAGCTGAAGTAATGAAGCTAAATCTATGAAGTATGTGTTATGATGAATCCAAAGATACTCAAGCCCGTAACAACTATTCCTCGGCGAATAGTTTTTACGGGCTTGAGTATCTATCATACAATTATTTCCTTAGAGAATGAACCTACAAATCACGGCGCGACATAGTGACGAGACCATGTTTGTACTTGGCGACATTTTGTATTTGTATTCAATGTAAATTAGACAGGATATGTTAGATAATCTAATCGGACATCATGTAACATGTTTACGTACTACTTGATCAATTAAATAGATTTGCATTCAATGAATATCAAACGTTTAACTATTTAATATTTAAAGCGCGCTTTGTAAACGGAACAAATAGATAAATCAACTAACGCGTTAGCAAGTAAATACTTATAGTATTGATTTATTACAGAGCTACAACAAATTTGAAAACTTCGCACCGTCTTAGTTATTTAACCTTTTAACCTCCACAATTACCTACATATTATGTTTAATTCTGTATAACCTACGTCCACACTTTTTTTTAATAGTGCGAGTTTGCTTGTTCTTATCTAAATTGCTGTTTTTGGGAAAATCAATTACTGCTTTGAATTTTTCCGGAAAATTCCACCGCCTAGGGCCTCAGACTCAGTAGGTATCATGTACTGAATCACTGGTATCAGTTTTCGGTACGTTGTTCCTTACACCTAGTATACGAACCATAGATACACAGTCAGCGCCTCAAAACCCTCCGGGAAAATAGACGCAAAATGCATTTATTTTCAAATAGTACTGCATCGTTCGTCGCACGGCGCAGGCGTTAAATGCCAAAATTTTACGACGTAAATGGGGCATTATTTTTTTCTAGGGCCCATAATCGGTCTCTCAAGAACAAAGCCTATTACTTAAAAAAAAAAACTATGATTACTGAAATAAAATCGCTATTGGTAGAAACGTAACAATAATATCCCTCTAAAAAGACATAAAATATTTTTAAAAATGTTATAATTTGACGTAAATGACGGTAACTCAGTGGCTTTTCTCGGTAACGCAGTCGTATCTCTTACAAAATCCGACTGTCCCAGCAAGCAACTCGCTTCAAATACATTGACATTACACTAAAAATCTTCACGGCACTATAAAATTAAAATATCTACGGCAATCAAGGTAAGTATGAACTTTAATAGCAGGCTTATAAGTTTATATTTTCTTTAACCGTGTATTATTTAAGAAATATTTCTTGTCTTGTCCCTGTTGAAGTAAGAAAACGTAAGTACTCTGTGTTACCAAGCAAAAGTGAGCCTTAAATTTGGCTTTTGTCGTCCATTTTCGACTAAGTTCGTTTGATTTAATGTGAATTGCTGGCGTGGTGAGGCGGGTGTTCGTGGCCTTGACGCGACGCTGGCTGCGTCAGTCGAGCTCAAGTCGTCCAGAGAGGCGCGTGTGTTTATTGTGCGTCCGCTGAGTTACCGACGACAAACGGTGAGTTTTTTAGATATTTGATTATTTTTTATTGTGTTTTGTAATAGAATAAGTAAATATGTGCATGCACTCAAAAATGATCAGGTATTTATTATCATATGACCCAAATGTTAGAATACACGTTATTTTTACAACTGCGTTACCACTATACTGCGTTACCACGAGAAGTAACGCAGTTGTAGGTGCAGTAACGCAGTTGCAAAGTAAACAGTTTTCTAAGTGTATTTATCTGTTTTACAGTTCATTTAATTAATTATTGGGTTATTTTGTTACAGTATATTATTGTCAATATAATGGCGTTAACACCGGCAGAGAAACAACGGCGTTATAGGGAAAAAAATGCTGAGGCTAAAAGAAAACATCTTCAGAGATATCATGCTACTAAAAAAACGTAAAGGATATTGCCCACAATATTGGATATGTCCCTTAATACTTCAATTTCGTTCATAGTTTCTAAGTCGTCTCTTTTTGGAATTACATCAAAGGGAATTTCTAAATCATGGCTTCCTTTAGGCGGGCTAACGGGGCTGGTAGAAACTGAAATTGGCTGATATATTTCAGGTGAAAAGCAAGCGCAAATGCCCCTTTGGCAGAAGCAACTAAGATCACGATATTGCAATAAGCCAGGAGTGTCTGAGAAAACTTGATGGACCTGAATTGTACCGTGGAGAGGAATTACACCATGGGGAACAGCCTGCTCTACCTTTTGAATGTCGTCGTTATTGATGTAATACAACTGAGTCTTGCAAGAGTCTTTCAAAGTGTGAAAGAAAGTCTCAGCGTCAGGAATGTCTAAGCCAATGTAGTGATTTTAGTGAAAATTATAATGGAAAATATTTTGAAGAAATCCAGCATAATCATTTTTGTGGATCACCCCAGCAAATTACTTTGCACACAGGTGTTTTGTATATTAAACCACAGGAAGCAGACAAGGCACAAGTTAGTTCTCTAAGCAGTATCTCACCGAATAACTGTCATAATCCTGCATCCATTTGGGCACACCTCCATCCAGTTACCAGCTCATTAAAGGTTAATCATCCACATATAAAAACTATTCATGTCTTTTCTGACGATCCAGCTACACAATACAGACAAAAGTTAATTTTTTATGTGATCTGTTCCAAAACCTTTGTAAATGATGGCTTTGATCGCATAACCTGGAACTTTTTCGAAGCTGGCCATGGTAAGGGTGCGGCTGATGGGGTCAGTTGCTATCTAAAACGCACAGCTGACCAAAAGGTAGCTACTGGCTTAGACACTTCTGACGCGGAAACTTTGTTTAACACTTTGAAAGACTCTTGAAAGATTCAATTGTATTACATCAGTAACGACGACATTCAAAAGGTAGAGCAGGCTGTTCCCCATGGTGTAATTCCTCTCCACGGTACAATTCAGGTCCATCAAGTTTTCTCAGACACTCCTGGCTTATTGCAATATCGTGATCTTAGTTGCTTCTGCCAAAGGGGCATTTGCACTTGCTTTTCACCTCAAACATATTAGCTAATTCCAGTTTCTACCAGCCCCGTTAGCCCGCCTAAAGGAAACCATGATTTAGAAATTCCCTTTGATATAATTCCAAAAAGAGACGGCTTAGAAACTATGAACGAAATTGAAGTATAAACGGACATATCTAATATTGTGAGCAACCCTAAGAAATCTTATTACGAATCGGATTAGGTATTCTCCAATTTCGAGTTCAGATGATGGACTTCTTTCACAGCTTAAAATACAACAAGAAGCTTCAGTATCTAATACATATGAAAGAAACTTGATTGAAAAAGAAAATGTGCATCCGTCTAAAATATTTTCCGGTGTTTACATTATTGTTAAAGTTTCTTCAGACAAAGACAAATCGTACTTTTATCAGGGTGTTGCCCAAAGCAATGTCGACGACGAAGGAGAGACTAAAGTTATGTTTTTAAAAGCAGTTGACGATTCGGCGAAAATGTTCAAGCCTGTTGACAGGGATGTTTCGTACGAACCATATGATAATATTGTCGAGATAGTTCCTAACGCTAAAATAATTAAGAAGGGTAAACGTGTATAGCACGAATTTGATGTTCCATGAAATATATTTGCGAAATAAGACTGACAAAGATTTTATGTTTAAAAATATTAATTTGAGAGGATTTTGTTTTGTTTTTAAGAAGTTTTATTTTATTTCAAATACTGTATTATTGTTTTTATAGCGTTTCTATAGTTAAAAGCGAAAAAAATCACCAAGGGCTGTGATATGATTACCACTGCGTTACTTATACAACTACTGCGTTACTTTCCTGTCCCTCTTTTTCTGAATATGTTAAAAGCTGTAAAGCTTAAATATAATTTTGAATCAGCACAAATTTAATATTTTTTTGTTTATCTACCATATTTCAACCTATATACTATAAAGATTGAACTAAAATTGCTATTATAAAGGCATTTTTTGAGAAATTATAGTAGCTTAATTTAAAATAACGTAACGCAGTTGTAAATTTAATTAGAAAATAAGATATTAGACTGAGATGATTGTGATTTTACATTATAAGATTATTGTAATTCTCGTCTAAGTTTATGTTAAAATTGAGGTAAAAGTTCCTACAGGTTTTTAAAATTGAGGTAAAAGTTCCTACAGTAAAACTGTTTATTCTAAGTAACACAGTTGTTGTTTTTCTACTTCTTACCTAGTATTAATATCAAACAAAACAATAAATAGTAAAAAAACATCGCTGCTAATGCCTGTACTGTATACTTTAAATATTGATAAAACAAAATTAACCTAAAAAATAAAAAAAGAACTAATTTGTTTTAAAATTATTTTTACGACATAGTCAGTCAATTTTGGCCCTGGAAAAAAATAATGACCCAAATACATCTTTAAGAAAAGCATGTATGGCTGAATTTACAAAATATTTTTTTAAAAGAGGCGCTCGAAAAATTAAGGAGAACGTAAACAAATAACATCACGACACAAAGGACATTTGCCAACTAATTTGTATCGCCCTCAATTCCGCTAATAGTTTGTCTTATTAGCAAGTTAGCATCATAGCTTTTTGTCTATTTCACTTTAAGGATTGTCTCGCTAGCGCTGATCACATATTCTTATGTCGATTTTCTTTAAGGGTGCTCTTCATTACACTCTAATCCAGTGCCTATAGGCAATTAGGCACACTATTCCGATTATGTTGATCAATCATCGTAAGGCTTCCTGTATACGACGCCAGACCCGCACCGGTGCCGCACCGCAATACTGTGTATTCTCATCAAAACCGCATCGCCACCGCGTCAACGCCGCACCGACGCCGTATAAATACCGCATTGTCACAACGCTAAATTATAAAGCAGTGATCACAGTTAAGTATAGTATTGTCTGTGTAACTGTACAGACTTCACTGTTTTAGTTATATTCGCATATATTCGTAATATTAACATTAAACATAAAAAAGAAAGTATTAAGTAGAACTTAGTTATTTTAAGCAGCGGCGGAAATAAATTATAATAAATGTAAAAGATTTTACTCCGACAATACTATACTGAACTGTGATCGCTGCCTTAGCGTTGTGACCACAGATATAGATCTACATAGATAACGCAATTATCGCGATTTGTATTGAAACCAAGCGTGCCGACTTTTTAATACCTACTGTGACGTTGCCTGTATCACGAAGTCGAAGCGATATGCGCGACAGTATCGCTTGTGCGATATTCATCGTCTCCTAACACACAACGTCAGATCAAACGTCCGAAGCAAACGCGGCAACGTAATGTGAATAAAGTTTACTTAACGGTAAAACGGACGCGCGGGGACTGAAGTTAGTGGCGACCAACCTCGACGCTTGGTCGGAGTTCAGACACGCGAAGTGCATGCATTTGCGTTATCTATGTAGATCTATGTATGTGGTTGTGACAGTGCGGTTTTTATGCAGCGTCGGTGCGGCGTCGACGCGGTGGCGATGCGGTTTTGATGTGAATACGCAGTATTGCGGTGCGGCACCGGTACGCACAGTGTTTTATTTTATCTCAAAATTACCACCCCCCTGATAATTAGTGAATCAGATAGAGCTTTTTATTCTTATTGCGGAGAGTAAAACTCCCACGAATCCATCTTAACTAGTTTAGGAGATGTCGGAGGTAAAACTTTTTACCCATATTTTGAAAAATAATTAATAAAATATTTAAAAAAATATTTCATCTAAACTTTTACAGTTGCTTTATTTTTTTAACTACATTTTAAAAGTTCTTGTTTTTATCTATGTTGCGAGTCCTTTATGACTGCTCTAGACCGCGAAGGAACCGAGAAATCAGCGATTTTGTGATTTTCGTTTTTATTTTTTTTTACCCATGTTCCTCAGTATTAGAATCTGCAATTTGCTTTAAAAAAGAGGTAATAAGGTAGACTACCAACACAAAAAAAAACAACAATTAATTCCGTGGAATCTCGGAAATATTAAGATGTACCCGAACTTACCCGAACCCGGGTAATTACCCGCAATTTTTTTTAAGACGTAATTTTATATTTTATACTTTATAAATATAGTAGAATTATTTTGGCGTAATAAAAATAATTGTGCTAAAACATCATCTGCGTTAAATAAACTATCTTCGTTGTAAAGAAGTGTAGTAAATTCATTTTCTTCACTCTCCGTACATGAAGTTTCTTCTTCGACATCACTGTTATCTTCATTTAAACATTCAGAATTGTCCGGTTGTAACATTTCTATAACAGCTTCTGGCAGTGGCATTCTCCTTCGGTTACTTAGGCGTTGTTTTAGCCGTATCGCTGATATGACAGGATCGGATGACTCGAGCGCCCTGTGGAATAAGTCCATCATAGTATGAACCCTAGAATCTTTCCGGCTGTGATGTTCCCTATCCTGACGCCAAAATTTATTCCTCGACTCTCCAGCCTGTTCAAGGAGTAGTCCTATGGGTAGCGCTGAATTCTCTATAATTTTTTCTCCGTGAATTAAGATTTTATGTATAGTAGTAGTCATAGGGTGCCAGTTGTATTTCTGAACATACTTATAGGCCACATTTTTACAAAATGAATCAAATTTTTTTGCGTCTATTGGTAATCCCGAATTGATGGCTATTAAAATTACATTTAGGTCATCGACGAGCCATTTTTCAATGCCAAGTATATTAGCAAACGTTTGGCGGCTTTGTTCACTTTCTAATACTCGCCGAGCCGTATTGCCGTCATTTGAGGTGCCTGAATTAGGTTTAACAACGTCTACCAATAGATTCATACTTTCCTTAATTTGGTTTTGGATTTCTTTTGTTCTTTCTGCAGTTATTTGTCCCAGATCAGAATTTTTCGTTACTCGCCACTGTCTGACTCTTGGGTCATTTTTATATCCCAAGTGCAGCAAGAATTCCAGGCATCTTATATACGCATGTAAAGGACTCATGCCGTTTTTCAGTGCAGCTTCCTCTGTAATTGGTATTGAAAAAGCAAGGTCTAGGTTATTGAAATTCGTGGAGGTCAGTTTGCAAATAGCACATCTTAATTGGGAAGACGTGTTGTTTATTATATTAAAAACTTTTCCATCAATTAAGCACAGCGTTAAATTACAGTTTGTGAAGACAATAAATCCTTTTGATGTAAGTGTTGTAATAGGAGTCAAACGCCTTATTCGTTCCTCTAAATATTCTTTTTCAGACAGTATTCTTTCTTGCGTCTCTTTTCTATATTGGATGTGAAGAGGCCTACAAGAACGAAATGACTGTGGGGCTGGATTTTACCATATTAAACTGTTTTTGCCTCCGCATTCTTGAATTTTCAATGGTACCAAAGTTGTAGCAATTATTGACTTTTCGTCAAAATCGGGGTCACCAGAATGTTGTCTAAATTCCTGTCTGTATACAGATTGCCCAGTACTTCCATCAAATCCCCAAGAAACATAAAAAGTACAAGCCAATTGGCTGATATTCTCTTTTTTCATGTAATGATTTACAGATTCATCATTTAACTCTAAGATACGCTGGAGTGTGTGGGCCAGTAAACCCTGCAGGGTAAGAGAAGCTTCGATTTCTGAAACAGATATTTCTTCTGAAGGGTAGCATGATTGTCTGGCTTTCGCTACTTGATGATAAGGTGGATATAGATTAAATCCTCTTTTCTTGGAGTCTTGCTGTAAAAATTTATAAGTTTCGACGCTTAATCTTCTGTCAATCATTATTCCAAGAGTTTCTTCTGGAGTATAAGGATGAGTTTCTTGATTTATCATAGTTAGTATTTTAGTTGGTTTGTCCGGAGTTTCAATACACTTATTAATAATTATCTCCAAGTCACGTGCACTTTTTTTACTTAATTTTTCGTCTCCAACAGTAATTGTTTTAGTAAACGTTTTTGTAAATTTTTCAGGTGGTTCATCTTCCAGTTTCGCTTGAAGTCTTTTTATGGCTCTTTGTTTTTGACGTGGATTGAATTCCTCGAATCTTTTTTTGCTGCTATCATCAGTATAGGGACTGAGAGTAGTAGTAAATGATGTATCTACAGGTTGTTCCTCAAGGTCATTAGCACGCACTGTAGGTGTTATATGCTGTTCTTACTCAATATGAAACGTACTCTGCGTAAAATTTTGAGGAAAAACATCAACACGTGAGCGAACTAAGTCTTGAGGAATATCACCTATAAATGATCTGTTCAACCAGTCTATGTTCTTTTGCACGAAATGGGAGAAGTTGCTTTTACAAGTCTTGAATTTTTGTTCTGCTTTACAAATAAATAATCCTATAGCCACAGCAAATTTTTCCTCTTGAGCATTAGAAAGTGGAGAATTCAAATGTTTTGCAAGAGTTCATGACATCAAACCTACCCTCTCGGGTTTACTTAGATCCGTTGGCCTACCCAATCGTCCATTTATTTTTTTGCTCTCTTGAATAAAAATATTAAAAGCCTGTAATCTGGTTAATGGAGGATCTGGGTCTTGGTGTACTCCTCGTGTATTTGCGGTCTCTTCCGGAGCATGCGAAGGACCGGCTACGGCGCAATCCGTAGCTTCACTTGCCACTCGCCAACCAACATGAGGGTTGGCGCCCTCCTTGCATTAAGTCATCCGATCGGAGCTCGGAGTGACATCCCTCAGCACGGTGGGTCAAGCTGTGCTGAGGCAAAGTGGCACTATGAGTCTTTGTCGGCTCCATAGTGCCTCACCCCCGTGTCTTCCAGAGTAATATGTATGTACGGGGTTTCAGCGATTGCCTTTCGAGGGTGGACTCCTTCCCGCACCATATTACCTATCACTCGACAAAATTAGTTAGTTAACTAACTAAAAACACAAATAAAGGCAGTTCTCGTAAACTTACCCAACAACCTAAGTTAATTTAAAAAAATTACTACACTAAAAAAAATTCGGGTATTTACCCGGGTTCGGGTAAGTTCGGGTAAATCTTAATATTTCCGAGATTCCACGGAATTAATTGTTGTTTTTTTTTGTGTTGGTAGTCTACCTTATTACCTCTTTTTAAAGCAAATTGCAGATTCTAATACTGAGGAACATGGGCAAAAAAAAATAAAAACGAAAATCACAAAATCGCTGATTTCTCGGTTCCTTCAAGGTATAGAGCAGTCATAAAGGACTCGTAACATAGATAAAAACAAGACCTTTTAAAATGTAGTTATATTAAATAAAGCAACTGTAAAAGTTTAGATGAAATATTTTTTTAATTATTTTTTCAAAATATGGGTAAAAAGTTTTACCTCCGATATCTCCTAAACTAGTTAAGATGGATTCGTGGGAGTTTTACTCTCGCAATAAGAATAAAAAGCTCTATCTGATTCACTAATAATCAGGGATGTGGTCATTTTGAGATAAAATAAAACACTGTGGTACGGGTCCGGCGTCGTATACAGGAAGCCTAACAGCTGATTCTGATCATACCGATATAATATTAACACCGATATGTCGTCAGTTTCAGATGATTCTGTGTGATGTATTTATGTTTCAGTCCCTAATTCAAAGAATACAGCCATGCTCATAAACGGTGCTTACCACTTTCTATGATTACGTAAACACCAAAATAGTTTACATACAAAGCAATAAATATCTTCATGATAATAGAATCTATTCTCTCGAATATTTTTTGTTTATGAGTGGTAAGAATTAATCTATTTCCCGATTTCGTTTCAGTGTTATTTGCGGCATCACAGAAGATACAAACTCGAACCACATCGTCAAGGCAGCGCTCGAGGCAGTGTGCTACCAAGTTCGGGACATTTTAGATGCTATGAACGAAGATTGTGGCATACCTCTACAGACATTAAAGGTAAGAAGATGCTAGTTTTTTAGTTCTTAGATAGGTGGGTACCTATCATATAATATAGTACACATAAAAAAAATCGGGCAAGTGCGGGTCTGACCCACGCACCGAGGGTTCCGTACGCATTTTACCTTATTTGAGGTTGGTGTTAATTACGCTAGTCCTCTAAATCTGTATGAGCGCCCATACAACTTAGACGACTATCTTAAATGGAGTCTACTATGTATGTATGGGGACACCCTTAAATTTTCCACTTTTTATTTTTTTGTAATTTTTCCTTTATTTGTGCTGTAAGACCCTGCTTTTGGCCAAATTTCGTGATTCTAGTTCAACGGGAACTACCATATAGGTTTTCGACCCAAAACCTATAGGGTACTTACGGTTGACCTAGAATTGTCAATTTTGGTCAAAACCAAGGTCTTACAGCACACGTAAAGGAAAAATTCCAAAAATTAAAAAAAGTTGAAAATTAAGGTTAATTTTGGTACTTACAAGTTTTCGCAAAAATCTAATTTTGACCATATCTTTTTATTGGGTTGACCCTGGACCCTGATTTTCATACACCTAATAGCAACCATAGACCTCAGTATCTGGTATAAATTTCAATTTGCTAGGTCCACCCGTTCCTGAGAAAATCGGTGGTGACACACGGACAGACAGACAGACAGACGGACAGACAGACAGACAGACAGACGGACAAGAAAGTGATCTTATAAGGGTTCCTTTTTTTACCTTGAGGTACGGAACCCTAAAAATGGGTCATCTAAGTGCGTTATGCTAAGGCGGTGGTCTGTAACGAACGCCGTAGGTCGCGTCCGATGGCGTCCGGCGTCTGCTGACGCAAGCGTCATCACAAACAACGCTGGAAGCCGCGTCAAGACGCGGCTTCCAGCGTTGTTTGTGATGGTCACTCAGGATTTTAGTTACGATCGCATGCGCTCAATGTGAATAGACGTGAGTGATTTAAATATGGATGAACAGACTATTTTAAGAATTCTTCTCGAAGAGGAGGAGGATGATGATGTCGTTCTACAAATGTTACTAAAACAGGAGGTAAGAAAAAGGCGTCACGACCTTTTCGTGAAGAGAGAGGTCGAGGGTTGTTTTAATACTAAGTATCTATATTATCGCTGGCATCAAATAAAATTCTGTTTAATTTATCTGCTTCTATCAGTATTTCGTCTCGCTCCCTTGTAAATTTCACAATTTTTATGTCATAAACGCGACGTCCGTGACGCCAGAATGCCCTAAATGACTGCGTAGGCGGCGTACGACCTATGGATGCGGCGCACGGCGTTCGTGCGCCGCGTCGCGTCGGGCGTGTGAGAGAGACCACTATAGTGCATTATCATAGTAAGCATTCCTAGGCCGCGTACAGCGTCACGTCGGACGCGACCTGTGGCGTTTGTTACAGACCACCGCACCGCCTAAGCGTCCACAGTTCACACACTATACATGAAAAACTGGCCTTGAGATCTGATGTTTTCTTCGCTCATTGTATGTATCTTCAAGAACATTTCAACGTTATGTTCACGCTTTTGCAATTTTATTTAAAACGCCTACAAAGTTGAAAAATACAAAATAGGTCAAAAAAGATCAGATTGGCAGACTTAGCATGTCTGTCGAGAACATTATAGAAAATTGACAGACATGTAGGTTTCCGCACGATGTTTTCCTTGACCGTTTAGCAAGCGATTAATAACAATTTAGGGCCTACTGAATATATGGACAAAGTTTTAATCGAACAACTATAGGGGATCAGTCATTGCGTATTGGCATGTGTTGGAGCGCGTATAGGTACACTCGACTTAACAGTCGATACGCCACTATGTAATAAACGACAGGTATAAAGAATTGGAGATAAATTGATAACAACTAAATTAAGTCTACCACCGTCGACTAAACTTTCGTTCACGTTAAACGTTCGATCGCCACAAAATCGTGAAAGCACACTTTGATCTAACAGTGATAGATATAGAACTTGTATGTATACGGTCGGGCTAAAGGCCGATTCACACATATCAGTGAAGTCACAGTTCCGTCACAGTACCGGCACCGTGATAATTATTCTTTCATACATTTTCTATGAACATATCCACACCTGTCAGTGTCAGTGACGACACAGTACTCTCAGTACTCTCATAGAAAATGTATGAAAGAATAATTATCACGGTGCCGGTACTGTGACGGAACTGTGACTTCACTGATATGTGTGAATCGGCCTTAATACGCCTGTAACTTCAAGAAGTCAGTGGTGCGCGCGCTGGGCTTAAACTCGTGACTCTGCGGAGTGTATTGGTTTCCCTACTAGGCCACGATGGCCTAGTAGGGAAATCTAAGGTAATAGGTATAGTTCGTTATACAAAACAAAAACAATTATGTGGGTTCGAAACCATTTAGATAACTAATAAACCTTGTAGATCAACAGTTTCAAATATTTTCTTTTACGTCATCTATTTGTGAGTAAAAGAACAACTTCGACTAAACGTTTTCATATGACTACATGCCGTGCAAATGTATTAGCATCCGATAGATGGCGTCATTGTATTCGAAAGAAGTGTGGACACTTGAGTGTACTGTATCATAAACTGTTGTTGTTTTAGTCAGTAGATGGCGTTAGAATAAATTATGTTTTTTATATTTTACTATTGTTTGTTAAAAAAAGATAATTTTCTAAAGGATTTCTTATATCTATATTCCAGGTAGATGGTGGCATGACATCCAACGCGTTAGTGATGCAAATGCAGGCTGATTTGATCGGAATCAACGTGAACAAGGCAGGTTTTACTGAGAGTACTGCTTTAGGCGCAGCATTGGTGGCTTACTGGGGCGTGGAACCCTCAAAACGGGGTACTGCGATACCCATGGACAGTGGTTTGACGTACACACCACAGATTTCTGATGACGAGAGGGATATGAGGTACAAGCAATGGAAAATGGCCGTTGACAGGTCTTTGGGATGGGATCAGAATTGATACCAATATAACGTCAGTGAGCTGCTGTGTACGCTTACTTTAGAACCCTTTGGGATAAAACGGTGATTTAGGTTTAAGTATCAGAACAACGTGCCTATAATTATATAGATTTTTTTGCTTGAATGATTATTGTAATGATCTCGCTCATACGTCGTATTGAGCGTCTTGGGTCTAGGGTTGCCAGATACGGCTGTATAATGTCCAGGCAATTGCACCACCCCTGCATTGATATATAAAAAGTGAGATTGAAATAGATATCTTTTATAAGTACATAAAAATATTTGGGCCTACAAGTATATGTACGAGACGTTTGCAACGAGCACCAGCTGTGACAGTCTTGCTTGTATGACCAAGTCTAGAAGATAGATAGGTTTTTGGAATCTTGGACAGTAAGGTCTAATTAATGGACACGGGACAATACTTCAAATTCCGGGACAATCCCGAACTTCCCAGCTATCTGGTAACCCTACATGGGTCCCATCTCCATGCGGGATAAACATTGTGTATACTTTATTAATCGTTGTGCCGAGCTTGATTGTTATTTGTAGTCGTTGTACTAATACACACAACCTAGATACAGATCGTATGGCGCAAAAATTGCTGGGTGCTTGTTACGACTAACTATCGCACGTCGCAGCTCTATTCGAACGGCGCTTGGTGCTCTGATTGCGTCACAGAATTCTTCGACCACATTAGTTCTAACTCGTATAGGCTCGCGGCTTAACCAAAGAACTCAGATTTATACATAGAAGCACATTTCCTATGGGCGCTCTGAAGTCAAATTGCCGCTTGGCGGCGTGGCAGTTGTTTCGCCAGTGTAAGAGCAAGAGAGACGGACGTTCCCCCAGCGTATCTTAACCAGGAAAACAAGAGATACAGTGAAACGACGCCAGCGCCGCCAACTACGAACTAAACTGGGGGTAGACCCCACTTGAAATCGCACACGAAATCCTTAAGGTCTGCGGTTCTATGTAAATCTGAGTTCTTTGCCTAGACAGGGTTAGGCCACTAATGGATTGGACTAGACTAGACCCCTTAGTCCAACGATATGACCTTGGACCGTTTCAGGTTGTTTGAATCGAGGTGTGATGTGCGGTGGCAAAATTTGCACTGTGCCCTGTGTTCTAAAGTGCATACACAGCTTACTGAGATTTTTAAACAATCACAATACAAGAAATATTCTAATAACATTTACAACGATATTGTTTATATCTGGTATGGATTAGAAATAAGACGCTAAAGACAATAGGTGTAGTGTTTTACAGCTTCAAGTTGGAAACAATTTTTGATATCCCATATACATAGAAATGCGTTTCGCATTGCATGAAATTTAATCAACGAAACGGTGATTTTGCACAATATTGTTTTTAATTGTGTGCCTGGATGTCTTATACAGACATTCGGTTTTATTGAAGGAATCGGAATGCAGTATAAGTTCCAAATGTGACATAAAAGAAGATGAACTATTTTTGATGTTATCAGTCAATGTACTACAATTGTTTTCACCTTAGGATTTAGTTGTTCCTATGAGTTTAATAAGTAGGACAATCGCTTATAATTGTTTTTTTTATTTTAATTATTATATGGTGTTCGTCTATTTTATAATTATAAAGATCGTTATTTTTCTACTTATGTTACTAGTATATGTATATATTTTGTCGAAATTTTACGTTTAACGTAATTCTTAAAGCATAGGCGTTTTCACATTCCATGCTATAAAATAGCTTGAATAATTATTTTTTTGCTCAATCGATGTTCATATTTGCTTCTGATTCCATTATTTCGTTGTACAATGCAAACTACACTATAAGATAAACGATATACCTACAAACTTTGTTTGTGCGGTGCCGCGGCCGGTCACATCGAACTTAATGCTTAGTTGATAATTTGAACGCACACTATGTAAAACTAACAATACACAAAACAGACCGCCTTCATCAAGCATAAAGTATGACATGATATTTCTTGCCGATAAAAATACGTAACTGCCAGAAAAGACATTCTGAAAAATTGGGCAAGTGCGAGTCGAACTCGCGCACGAAGGGTTCCGTACCATCATCTGTAAAAGAAAATTACGTTTGTTGTATGTATACTTAAATATTTTTTAAGTTTCTACCTCTTTATTAAGTTCGAGTAACAAATTGCTTAAAAATTACGTTTGTTGTATGGGAACCCCCCTTTAATATTAACTTTTTTTAAATTCAATTATTTATTTTGAGGTAATATACAACTACATATTCTGTGAAAATTTTAAGCATCTACCTGTTACCATTAGCAATTTTGAGCAAAAAATACGAAAAAATACACGTTTATTGTATGGGATCCCCCCTTAATATTTTTTATTTTAATATTTGTGGTTATAGCGGCAACCGAAATACATAATTTGTGAAAATTTCAGCTTTCTAGCTAACACGGTTTATGAGATACAGCCTGGTGACAGACAGACAGCGGAGGCTTAGTAATAAGGTTTTTTACCTTTTAGGTACGGAACCCTAAAAAGACATGCTTTGTAAACCTCTGCAATGGTATGTCTGTTTGTTTTGTGATTAGGTTTATTAAAGTATTTTCCGAGCCTGCTCTTTTTTAGATTAGGAGGTCACGGCACGGCATAAAAGCATTACCCAAAAAGTAAAAATAGTCAATGACTATTGTAACAAACGACATTCTTATTTTACCTTTGTATCCGTACGGTTACTGAACCTAATTTTCAATTGTGCAACCCAGTTTAGCACTCCAAATCCGCACCGCGACTTTTACTAAAGGATAATGTAAACTCAGCTTGAACCTAAACGTTTGACCAATTTCAAATAACGATCAATGCCAGAAAGTTATACTTATTTGAATTATAATACGTATGTATCAAAAAGTTGTATTTTAATTTTATTATAATACGGATGTATCATATACAAGTAATATTTATTTTATAAATATAAGCATTGTTTATATTTAACAGCTTTGTAATAGGGTTTATTTTGTTGGTTGTTAAATATTTATATTTAAAACCTTTTAATGAGACCACATACTTTAAAAAAATTCTAGATTTGTACACATAAAAGAAAGATGCATTTCAACTTTATTTTCATTCAATTATACCTACGTTAAATTCTCGTTACATAAATATTAGTATGAGACTACAATCATCTTTCACATAGTTTAAATTACCGAAAAGGCTGCAATATTTTAGCAACAGACAATACAAACTTGGCACTTTAACCTTTTTTGTAAGATAGGTAACATAGAGTCATAGAGGCTTAATTTACATTTTTATATAGGTGCCTAGAACGACTTAGCAACGAATGGCGTTCGTCGCTCATGTGGCTTAGCCTATAGTCCATGTTTAGGCAATATAAGTAGTGGTTCACAGTTAAGAACAGGCACTTCGAATTATTCTCCGCTGGTGTGAAGTCAACACTAAAACTTCAACAATAAAGTTGAATATCGCGCGCGCGCTTCGATCTACTTCAAACATGAAAAACGTCAAAAATCTTATAATAATATATAAACAGTACAACGGCTTTTACTAAAGTGATAATTGCCATTGACAAAAATGTCTAAGCATACGATGATACGCAGGTTTCTTTATCGCTTGTAGTTACTTCAGAAACAACATTGAAGATTTATTCAACATATTTTGAATTGATTTGCAAGGGTTCAGATTTTTAAATGAGAATGTTATGTGATAAGATGATAAAGTTTTACTTTTGTAGTATCTATGACTGTTGCACAATATTCATACAAAATTGCATAAAATGGGAGTGCCTGGTCTTGGCTTTTAGAAAATGTTTAGCAGAAACTTTCTATCAACGAATGACTGAAATGCGATCCATCGCATTTTACTGTCGTTCAATCTTGAGGGACCTAACTTGGCTCGTACTGCGTCTCGGCTGTTCATGACGATATGCGCGTGAGTGTGCGCAAGGCTGTTCGAATCAAAGTGAGTACTAGACCCTCAACATGTTTGTTTTAGTTACCGTTTATCCCATTTTCATGATACGTACTACTTTGCTTGCAACACTTACGACAATCACAACTCTTATAAAACATACTTAAATAAATAATTAAACCAATTCAATGCAACGATATAGTAAAATAACACGTTAGATATACGTATTATATATTACCTAGTATCGCATATGTAGTTATCTAGAGGTACATAAATTATACTTGACCAATAGAATAACGTAGTTTATAGTTATGCTAATTATCACACTAAAATGAATATAAAGGAATAAGAAAATTAAGATTTCTATACAGAGAGCTTAGTCCGAGTTCGATTTCGGACTAAGCTTCATACTCGGATTTCCCTGAGGAATATTTTGAAAAATATCCCAAATCGTCATAGCAACGATATCATCAAAATCCTCACTGGTTATATAATACCAGTATTATAAAATAATATCAGTAAGTTTTTACCGAAAAATATACAGAACATTTGTAGAAAAGCGCAGGCAAATAAATAAAAATTCGGGCAAGTGCGAGTCTGACTCGCGCACCGAGGGTTCCGTACGCATTTTACCTAATTTGAGGTTGAATTACGCTAGTCCTAAATCTGTATGAGCGCCCATACAACTTAGAGGACTATCTTAAATGGAGTCTACTATGTATGTATGGGGACACCCTTAAATTTTGCACTTTTTAATTTTTTGTAATTTTTCCTTTATTTGTGCTGTAGGACCCTGCTTTTGGCCCAATTTCGTGATTCTAGTTCAACGGGAACTACCATATAGGTTTTCGACCCAAAACCTATAGGGTATTTACGGTTGACCTAGAATTGTCAATTTTGGTCAAAACCAAGGTCTCACAGCACAAGTAAAGGAAAAATTCCGAAAATTAAAAAAAGTTGAAAATTAAGGTTAATTTTGGTACTTCCAAGTTTTCGCAAAAATCTAATTTTGACCATATCTTTTTATTGGGTTGACCCAGGACCCTGATTTTCATACACCTAATAGCAACCATAGACCTCAGTATCTGGTATAAATTTCAATTTGCTAGGTCCACCACCGATTTTCTCAGGAACGGTCCTGGGAAAATCGGTGGCGACACACGGACCGACAGACAGACAGACAGACAGACAGACGGACAAGAAAGTGAACTTATAAGGGTTCCTTTTTTTACCTTGAGGTACGGAACCCTAATAACCAGGTACTCATAATTATCTGCTACAACAATTACCTCATATATCATGGCAATAAGATTAATTCCATTTTTTTTCTTAAGGTGCTGATAAACATAACACTCTTGTGTATTCTAGAAAATAAACGCAAGCGTTTTAGCGAGCATTCTAGCGAAAGGACTGTACACTTCGAGCTTTTTGCCGAGCTGAGCTCGGCACCCGTCTCGCTGTTCAGTGTAAAGGTCTTAGCCCACTTACACGACGACACGCACACAGCGAGCTGTCTGTTTATTTATGTGCCAATGTAAATAATACCTAAACAACAGTACTTAAAGTCCATATTTGAATGATATTCTTTTTGTTAGGTGGGAGCAGAGTCGTGTAAGCAGGCTAAGACCTTAACAGTGTATACGTTTCGTGTGTCTGATGTGACATATTCGTGTAAAATATTTTTAACAAGCCAGAAAGTTCATGAAAATGTTCGAAGCGATGTTATGGCTCTACGCTTGGCTCTTTTAAAATAGGCAAATGCTCGATGTTCTGTTACTAGTGAATGCTCAAGTCTATCAGCACCTTTACGTATAAATGAAGCTAGCACACAGTTGGTTAGCAAATTGAAATATAACAATTATAATCTAATCTAGGTATTGAAAATCATGCCTTATATTAAAGTACAAAAAACGTAATTCCATGTCAACTTAGTTTGCTAGAGATGTATGTTTTACTCTCGGTATCTATACGTACAAACTGTATATAAACTTATACCTAATGATCAAGTCAGTGCCCACGACTTCACGGTCAACGCGACATGGCTGTCGATGAGAACATTACGCGTTTACCTCTTTGGTGGCAACGATGACAACACAGACAAACGCGAAATGAACATCCTCGCGTTCTTCGAAAATCGTCTCTATGTGCTAACTTGTTAGATGTATTTTTGTGTTTAGGAGTTAAACTCGGATAGAACTACACCCGAACTACACCCGCTATAATAAAAATCTTCTAATATTTTGCTTTATATACTTTGACCATCGAATCAAGATAAACTTTAAAAATATTCTTCAATTGAAATACGATCTTTGAGAATTGTATTAAAGCATATTTTCGTATATCAGTAAAATTATCAGATTTGTTCGCCCAAGTGTATTGATATTTGATATCATCTCTAACATACTCTTTTAAAATAACTTACTTGTGCTTCAGATTTAAGGCAGCGATAGCCTAGTGGAGATACCAACAGACTGCCATGCAGAGGGTATCGGGTTCGAATCCACGGCGCGCACCAATGACTTTTCGGAGTTATATGCGTTTTGAATTGTTAATTATCGCTTGTCCTGTGCCTGGGAGAGCACGTTAAGCCGTCTGTCCCGGTTGTCATGAAGATCTTTGACAGTCGTTACAGTGCATCAGTACCTTCTAAATAAACTGACACTAGCCTAAACCATGGAATATCGCTATCCCTTCGGGTTGCAGAGGTCATACAGGCAGTCGCTCTGTGACAAAGTTAGTATTCAGCCAAATCCGGTTAGACTAGAAAGCGGACCCCAGATTAAACTGGGATAACGCTAAGAAGATGCGGACTTGTGCTTCAGATTTCCCAAACCAAATAATTATTATTGTTCAATGCTTCTAATTGTATGTAACAAAACTAGAATTATTTATGTATTGGCACTGTCATATATGACATTAAAATGTATTTTTATTAAACTGATATTGGTGATGAATGCCCAAATATTCTTGCGAACCAATGTATCCATTTTGTTTGTTGATTAGTATCTAATTAGTTAGAGAGTTGAAGGCGATATTAGTTTTATTTTGAAAAGGATTTTAATAAAGGATTAAGTTTTATTCTGTGTTTCATTGCTTTACTTCCACATTCGTTGTATGATTTCATACATCTAAATGAATGAAATCATACAACATATAACACCAGGTATCTAAATACCTGGTGTTCTCGTACCTGGTGTACCTCGGCGCTAGTCCTATATTGAAATGTCATTAAATTGAAACAAAATGAATTGCCAATCAACTCTATGAAACCATCTTATACTGTCGGTGGTATATGGGACTAATACCATCTTACAAGAACTTCAACTAAACATGCCGCGACCTAGCTATGCAAAGGCGATATAACGAAATATTCAAGTGCTCCGAGGAAAGAATCAAGGGGCAAGATAAAATGATGTCCAAAAATTAGACCTCCTATAACTGTTACGTTTCGTCCGGTAAGTGCCGAATAAAACCCAGTAGTATGAAATAGTAGTGCTATTTAATATGATCTACCAAAAACAAGCATGCATGGCGTTTGCATCACGCTGCTGGTGCACCATCTACACCCAAGATATTCCATATTGCATTGTTTGCTGGGTCATACGGTGCCTTTATACTGAAAACGAGGGAAAGCCGTCAGCTGCTAAAATATATATCTAGACCATCAATTGACGCCTTGGCTGCTAGTTGGAAATCTATGCAGAAGGTAGCTGTTACCAATAACGTTGACGTATGTGATTTTGGATGTTTATGTTTTAATCATAGCGGAAGAAATGTTATTATTTATTAAATACTAGCTGACCCAGCGAACTTCGTATCGCCTTCTTAAGAGTTTTTATTTACCTTATTCCCTTTTTTCCAAGCCCCTTTTCCAAAGTTACCATTGACTTAGCGCTTAATCTCTTATCATTTCAGAGTCTATAAAATGATGAACAAACAAACATAGATTTTTATATAATATTGAATTCCCATTCCTTAAAATAACGGAGACGATACCCATATCGACTTTAAAAAAAATCCCGTTCGCCATCTTTGATTTCCTATCCGCCATCTTTGATCACGAAATGGATGTTGTATTTGGATTTACCATCCCTTAAATCATCAAAGACGATACCCATAATGATTTTTTAAATTTTTCCCATCCGCCATCTTTGATTTCCAGTCCGCCATCTTGGATCACTAAATAAATTTCATATTATTAATCAGCGTCCCGAAAATCTTGAAAACGATACCCATATAGATTGTATCCTGTTCGCCTTTTTTGCCTTTGACCCAACTCTGAATAATTGGGCTATCATAGGCAGTAACAATTTTTAAAATCCGACTGCCTGTTCCTGAGATTAACCGACATTATCTTTTAGCCTTTTGCCCGGCCCCAAAGGGTCGAAGCGTTATGTCATATAGCCTATAGCCTTTCGGAATAACTGCGCTATCGTATACAGAATAAATTTTCAGATCCGGCCGGTAGCTCCTGAGATTATCGCGTTCAAACAAACAAACAAACAAATAAACTCTTCCGCTTTATTATATTAGTATAGAAGTATAGATATGCGAACAATTTAATCAACGTGCACAATATGACATTATGTAGGTACTGACAGATATGTGATAGCACATGCACAGCAATCAATTATCAGCGCATGCGTTCTTACTTCCAAGAGGTAAATTTGTGCCGTACAAACTTCTACCCTCCCTGCAATCCCTCCCATTTTAATTTTTACAACTTATGGTAGCCTATATCCGTCTCCATGGTCCAATATATGTATCTCTATATTAAAATTTCAACAAAATTGGTTCAGCCGTTTTAGCGTGAAATCGGAACATACATACATACACAATTTCGAATTTATAATATTAAGTAGGGATTAGCAATGGGTTTCTTCTGACATGAAGCCCGCTGGGCGGCAGCACTGAGACTTCAGGTCGGGAAACCTGTCAAAACTGCCATCAAACAAAGAAGTATATCAACGCGCACGCGAATTTGAACTTTCTGCAGCGGTAATAAATTACAAATTGACTCCACGTTTTAGTTTGAAAACGTTTGTATGGGAAAAAGAAAAGGGCTGTTTTTGGGCTTTTCCGGTAATTATTAGAATTTTTCTCGCCGTAAAAACCATCTTTGAACTTCAACGAACATATAAAAAAAAGAATTGGCCAAATTGGTCCAGGCGTTGTTGAGTTATGCGCTTACCAACACATTTTGCGATTCATTTTTATATTATAGATAAATAACAACATCAAAGAAAGTAGGCATCGAAAAGAAACAAACTAGCAGGTACTAAACCTTTGCCACCTCTAGCGCGGTTGATAGGTCGGAAGTTTTGGAATCATATTGGGCTTACCATTGCTAAACAGTTAAAAGAAGATTCAACTTTACAATTACAGGTCTCCTTAGGAATCGGTGAACGAAAGGTATGTAATAGGTATTCATAATATTGCTGGTTTACGTCTAGGTAGGTACGTCAAAATCTATGAAATGCCTATATGTTGACTCACGGCTCAAGATTATTTAAATCTTTAGCTAATCATCCATGAGTTGACATACCGATGCAAGTAAGAATAAATTCATCATCATCATCCTCAGCCTTTAACAGTCCACTGCTGGACTAGGCCTCTCCTATGAAAGGAGGAATTGGCCTACTATACAACGCTGGCCAAGCGGGTTGGTATAGGGTTTGTATCAAGTTTTCCTTCTCTTACAGTGCTGGTCTCTGCATAATATGCTCCCTCTGTCGGCTCTTACGACACCCATGGGATGATATGGGGTGGTGACAATCCGTATTCTTTATCCGTCACCACACGGACATTACACATAGCTTATCAGAGTCTGAGATGCTGCTTTGCAGAGTAGGTATCATCATCATCATTATCCTAGCGCTGTCCCAGCTGCGATCCAAAACCTACGCCTTGGGACCGGAGGTCCGCTTTCTGGCTGTTTCTCCACTTCGCACCGTCTTCAGCATCCCTGGTGGTTAGTCCATTGGCACGCATATCATCCCCTACGACGACAAACCAGCATTTCTTTGGCCTTCCCCGTTTACCGGGGCCCGGCGGCGGTTGCATGGCAAGAAATTTGTTACCCACGTAAGATGATGTAAGACGTGGTTCGCACAGTGTAGCCGACATCCTTGCAGTTTGCCAGCATCGTCACGGACATGAAGGCTACCCCGGATGCGGGAGTTCCTAATGCGGTGACACGTGACTCCACACATGCAGCGCAACATATCTCCGTGAAACGCAAAATCTGCTTGAGTCGCTCAAGCACAGGCCATGTACTCACTGCCATATATCAGGACAGGTCTAATGATGGATTTATAGACCTGTCCTTTGAGCTTAACCGCCATTTTGGGGTCACAAATTACACCGCTCACCTCACCCCATTTGGCCCAGGCTGCCGAAATGCGTGCCTTGTCGAAATCGATATCACCAGACGCATGGAGTACAGATCCCAGGTACTTGACCAGGTCCTTTCGCTCGGCAATATCTCCACCTATGCGAATTGACGCGGGATCTGTACTGTTGCAGGCCAAGTAATCGGTCTTCGCCACGTTAATTTTCAAACCGCCGTTCTTAACAGACTCCTTCCACGCATTCACACGCCGCAACAAGCGTCACCTATCCGCATCCGGCACGCGGCAGCGCGATATCATCAGCATACATGAACAGCCACGGCGGTTGCTCATATGAGTGTCTGCTGCTGTCTGTTTCTCCTTCTCCGCGCGGAATGCGCATAATAGTTTGCCCTCAAGGTCTTTAACAAAACGACACTTGGTAATATCCTGTGCCGTTTTGACTCATTAACGTGCCACCTCATAGAGATAGTGGATTATAGTCTTACTCTTGTCCTAGTGAAAAGAGGCGCGTACCCAGCCGTAGCACATTATTTACACAGGCCTGATGATGATACACGAGTGTCTACTGCTATTAGTCCAAGTAGGTAAATGACGTGTAGAATATAAGGCTTGGTATTTAATATTAATGATAAACGGAGTTAATTTGGCTGTTATGTACTAAAGTTATGTAGCCGCCAGTGATTGTCTGTAACTCCATATTAATCGGTGGCTGCCCCGGTAGGTAATTTTATATCAACCTCATAAGTTTGAAATTCCTCTGTCCGTGTGGGTATATTGTTTACATGTCATCTAATATCACTTAGGCAGGAACCTACTGCCTCTGGAAATCTAGGGCTCTCGCTTTGTTCCATTCAATGTTTGCCCTAGGAATAAAATTAAATATGGTAGATACCTACCTACCTTCCCATCGAAGGGGACTTTAACAAACATTAAACCAAAGAACACTGACTCGCAAAAACGCTTTGTTGTGTTGCCTATAGCTTTGGGATCGAACACACAACACTTGGCGCAATGTAAAACGCCGAGGCGATCACTACTCCATCCTTGTAGTGAAGCTTGTTTGCAACGATAAAAACGAGGTCGGTAGGTCTACAATGGCACTAATTAGTTACTTACCAACTACGGAGAGGCCAACAGCAAGGGCTATGTTTTAGTCGTAGGTAGGCAGACCTACCTATGTGTACCTATGTTCCATCGTAGCGCACAAACTACTCGTCCGATTGTGATGAATGAGGCGTCAATCGACTCGTTTATAGTATGGGTGGCATAGACTTCTATTTTTACCAGACTACGGCGATTTAACCTTTTATAATTTTTTATAATCACATATGAGATAATATGGTAGTGACAGCCTAGTGGAGACGCTAACAGATCCTACGTTGAGGGTGTTCTTGTCTCCTGGTCAAAGTTTCAAGCCTCCGCCGCGCACCGTTGACTTTGCGAACTTAAGTGCGAATTGAGTTGTGCTAAACGGAGAAGCGAACCTTGTGAGGACACCTGCATGTCTGTGAATTATTCATGACGTTCATGAAAGACTGCTCTGTGGTGGACTATGGCCTCTTTCTTCACGTAGTGACAAGAGGCCTGTACCCAGGAATAGGGCCTGTTTATAAACTGGTGGTGGTGAATTATGATTATTTATTTAGGTTATACATTTCTTGCAGTTAATAGCAGTTTGCTTCTAGTTTTTTTTATTTTATTTTGTCCGTAGCATTGATGTAGAGGTACCTACACATTTTTGTCCATCAATGGTCCGTAGACGTCCAGTGGGGTGAGTACAATATACCTTCAATTTTATATAATGTTCTTGTAAGTTTCCGACACATTCTTCCTTGGGAGAGGCCTATGTCGAGCAGTGGACTTAGGCCTGCCCTAAGGATCTCCACACATACCGATCTTGAATGCTAAATTCTAATATTAAATCTATGTTATGACACAAAGGTAATTTTTTTATAGTGGAGGAGACGTGGAAAATCGACCTTCAGCCGTCAGATAACTTGATGAGACATATTTTCATCAAATATTATCTATTAAAAACATGCCTATGATAACTTGCCTATCGAAAACCTTTCATAGCAATTTTTAATTTAAATCAACCACAAATAAATAGCACAATAAAAGTTATTTTTGGTGATGAAAAAGTGATAGTGATATAGGGTCATTTCGCCTGTTCGCGTCCATCCCCCTATTCGCGTCCATTTTGCGGACCTCCCTTTAAAAATGCTCGGAAATAAGTATACAAACACACTAATCAAATGAAAAGTCAGTATCGCCAATACCTCGACGTATAAGAGACACGCACAAATAGACAAAAGTTCCGTGCGCCCAGCTTATCCTGTTTAAAAAAATTAGTTAATCTCGGTTGTTGAACAAAAGAGTGCAGATGCGCGGGATATAAATAAAAAAATAGTGTGCAGCGGCGTGTTTGACGGTAAGTATTTTATTGTTTTATGTGAATTTTAGGATACATAGCTGTTTCTAGACATTAATAATGAAAATACGAATAGTATGAATTATGAATTAGCTTGTTTTTTTTATAGTTAACAATTAAAATAAGGTGGACGCGAATTAGAACACCGAATTTATAAAACTTCCACTTTGCGTCCACAATGGACGCGAACTCGTCTATTTATGATTTCTTTAGTTGTTTATTTTTATGTGATTTAAATATGAGAGAGAAATTGGGATTTTGTTTATTTTAACATTAATAGTATGCAATTGTAATGACCAATTTGCGTCCACATTATTATGATTGTAATAAAAGATACAATCGATATAATAATCGATCACAAGTGGACGCAAACTATACCTGCAAGGGATAATATTATAGCAAATTGCGTCCATATTTTCATGAAATAGAAATGATCCCACAAATACATTCTATATATATTTTTTTTATAATTTATAATGCATTTTTGATTAAGACTGAGTTTAAAATTGAATTATTACATTTAATTTCTTTTATTCCATATTTTTTCTATTCAAGATGAGTTCTTAGGAGACAAGAAAGAAGAAGGAAAAAAAACCAAAAGATGATTAAATAAAGAAAGCGTTTTGTGATCGATGAAGAAATCGATAAGACAAATATGTACATAATTATGTAAAAATTATGCTATTCCGAAGACCACAATATTGGACAACATGTATCGTTATTTTTTTATCTTTGATTTTAAGTTCCATCGATGTTGAGAACAATAAATAGTTATTTATAGTTTCTATAAAGTGATTTAATAATGATAATAATGTAGATTTTTTATAACTTTAATCTTAAATGTAGAAATTGTTAAAAGCCAATCTTTCTTTAGATTGTCTTAACAATATCACCCTTATATGAAGGATTATAAGGCTGATATTGTTAAGACTAAGCTGGTGGACGCGAACTGGTCCACAGGTGGACGCAATTTGGATTTTTTGGACGCAAACTGGGTAAAATGCCATATTTTGAAGTTTGTCTATTAAAAAAAAACACAACAAGTTTCGAACAAAACTGAAAGTTATTATTAAAATAGACTATATAATGAACGCATTACATAAATTTTTCATTGAATCAATTTGCTGGAACATTTTTATTTTCTCCTTCAAACTTGCCAACTGCACTAAATGGACGCGAACAGGCGAAATGATCCTATTTGGTTAGGTGAAGATAATTCATCCCAGTTGCATCCAAGACTTACGTGCCTAGAACCCGGTCCGCCTACTAGTCCAGGCAAGTTTGGCAGAATATCAGCTTTTCCGCAAAGCACCTACCGTCTGATCGCCGCAACCTAAGGGAATAGCGTTATTCCATGGTTTAAACCAGTATCAGTTTATTAGAAGGCTGATTGACTGACTGACCCGTAACGACTGTTACGCGGCGTCCTACGTGAGCGGTCTCGATACGAACGCGATGCGGCGCGGCGCGGTGCGACAACAACAAAACAAAAAATTGATACCTACTTACGTGTTCTACGTGACCAAATGCACATGACCTGCGATGCGGCGCGGCCCGAGTTGATGCGATCGCAATCAGTTGGCTTGATATTTCCGCGCGAACGGTGTAACGTAATAGATAGATAGATAGATAGAAAATTCTTTATTGTACACCATATAGAATACAAATGCTACATATAATGTTATACAATTTTACAAGTGTACAATAGGCGGCCTTATCGCTATAACCAATTTCTTCCAGGCAACCTTGGTATGGACTAGAAGAGATCAGATAAATAAAAACAGTGGTGTAGTCATAAAATGAAGTAAGGATCCATATATACATACATAAGTACATCAAAATAGTATATCACAAGTAGGGTAGACCGGGTACAATTGTACCAGGGGACGATTGAACCATCGCAAATATCTTCTAAACTACCTAAGCGTCGTACTGTTGTGTGAGTCTGAATCAAGCGCGCCCCCAAACGCGGGCCTCTCAACCGCCAGTTTCGCGCGAAAGCGGGACGAAGCGGGCATGTGTGGCGGCAAGAGGAAATTTCTGCGCATCAAAATTAAGTTTTTTTTTTTAATATTTTTTAGTTATATCAGAAAATCAATGCTTTATTTTTTACCTGGTGATAGTTTAAACGCTTAGTATAATTAACAGCAATGTATTTTAACAGTTTTTGTGTCATATAGAGCTCGTATTCACAAGTAATTTACCTTTTCTGTCAAAATGACCTTGAGGGGACAATTGTTACAATTTTTTGGGTATGGTTGTACCGGTACAACTGCCCCCGTGGTACAATCGACCCCATAAGGCCGTTAAATTATGTAAGTCTTCTTATTTATTTATACGGGACAAAATTTTTAAAAGGTAGGAGATTAAAAACATATTACCCGACTTTTCGGTTGAGTTACATCAACCGTGGTTGTGGGGTAAATGAATAGATTTTTTTTTCTGTCCAAATATTTATATTTTGAGTATAATAATATAAGGAAAAATATTAACCAATTTCTGAAAAACATGCAACTAGGGGATAGTTGTACCAAGGGGACAATTGTTCCATGTCCTTTTCCATACATTATGATAATTGATTATTTGCGTGTTTTTTGTAGTTCACCACAATTATAACAGCTATATAGTGGCTTCTATGACTTAATTAACCATGTTTTAAAGTCCTTACTATAGAATTTGTTGCTAAAGTTGAAAAAAAATATGTTTTATGTTTTTCAAGTCAATGAAAGTTTTTTCAGTTATTTGTGTAAATTGTTTTGTTTTTTAATTTTACTTACATAAAAGTTTGTACCGCCGAGTTAAAGCCATAATTAGAAATACATTTCTTTGCTTAAAGACAGTGTTTTATTTCCTCAAATCTTTGGTACAATTTACCCCGTTATGGGGTACAATTCTACCAATTTCCGAATTCTGTTCAAAGACAAAAATAATATGGTTATACTGTTTCTATAGCCATAAAAATAGTTCTATCCTCTAGCTAATTAAAATAGCTATCGTTGAGTATTAACACTATTTAATAAATATCAAAAAACAACTAGCAATTCAACGCCAAAGGCAAAATGGTACAATTGTCCCCGGTCTACCCTACATAAATAGATAAATACATGAATACATAAGTACATAAATACATCAATACATAAATATATAAATACATAAATAAATATAGTATACATATAGCTATACAAAATACATAGATACATTGAACTAAATAGAATATAAAAATACCACGTATTGCGTTATAATATCTCGCAGGCGCTTAACGCAGTGGGTGGAGCGAGCTTAGAGCGCTTCGGTAGGAATTGTTACTTTATATGGTCATAGACAAAGCCACAGGCAGTCTGTGACTCATTGGTCTATGACTATATAAGATGGGTGCGCGATCTAAATCGGTCACTTTTCCTAGACATCAGAACGCTGCCGCTACACCTCGTGATTATTCTACCTTCTACTCAATATCTACTGTCCCGCTGGGGGTAAGTATATTCTAGTTGTCTGTGTGCCTATATGTTCTGTCTGTAGTTTCTGTGTCTCCTAAGCATAACAGCCGATCTAGGGATAGCCTGTTCCTGACCGGTTGTTGTGTATTCTCTGTGCTGTTTCCAGTTCTCCCTACGGGCCTGACGTTCTCTCTACGGCTACAATTCTCCCTACGGGCTGCGACCTGCGAGCTGCTGGCGCCGTGCTGCTACCCGCCGCCGCCCTCGCATCAGCTCCTGCCTGCCAGCTTTCTACAGCCAGGCCACTGGCGCCTGACCACATCGGCTGCACCGCCTGAGCCTCCGCTCAGCCTGCACCTCGACCACCCAGCTGCCTACATAACGTACACTTCGGCCAGCTCACCGGCGACCCTACGAACAGCTACCCTGCGAGCGTCGGAGAGCAGCAGGAGTCTACATTCCAGCCTTCAGGCCAGTGCTTACCTAGTTCGGTCATACTGTATGTAAGCGGTAGTGAGACGTAATAAAAAACCTGTTCAGTCTAGCAGGGTCTCTTTCGAACCCCGACATCCTACCTGAGACCACGTCTCAACTGGACGCAGTGTCATCATTTTTTTTTTGCAATGTCAGAAGTAGAAATGTCAGAAGTAGAAATTTTAATTAAAGCTTTAATTAGTTACACTTCTCTGTCGTACATACCTAATTCTTGAGTATTTTATAGTTAAGACTTAAGATATGAATTTTCCAATAAATGCGCTGTCATGTCCATGTCAAATTGTTAATGTCAAATGAACGCCGCAGGATGGAATAAAACGATTCGCGGAATTTGGTTTCGGACTTGGTGGTAAAAGAGTGATTTGAAAATACGTTTTTAAGTTATCATTTAAAAATATCGCGGTTGATTTTTGTTTGTGACTCCAAATTGTGTTTGTTTGCGCTGTTTTTGTGGTGGTTAATGGTTTTACGTTAGTTGTAAATAAAGCCACCCTTCCATTGTAGTTGTTGATTGTTTCCCATGGAGGTCATGGAGGTGCCACCAGATGGGGGCGGTGGTTTTCTTCCCGACAAAGGGAAGACACTGAAACTGTCAGCCGTCGATACGACCAACACTGACTCCAAGAAAACACGATCGCCTGCTGAGTCGATACAAGTAAGTAGCCAATTCTGAACAAACTACTTTCAAGAAGTGCATTAAACTTGTTACATGTTGTATATGTAAAACCCGGGTTTGATAACGACGCCATGCCGAAGTACTCTGACTCGGATAAGGCCCCATTCTTGGTCTACGTCTCCAGAATGGAACCTAACCCCTCGTCAAGCCAATCTTTCAAGATCCTGAAATTTGCGCAGTTCTTACATAAAAATAATATCTCCGGTATAAAGGATCTGGTATTGTAACGTAATAAAATGTCTGTCGAGTTTAACTCGGCAGAATCTGCTAATAAGTTTTTAGACCTGAGCATACTGGGTAGCAACCAATACTCAGCGTACATTCCTAGTTTAAAATTTTTTTGAATGGGTGTGGTTAGAGACATTCCTACTGATTGGTCCCTCGAAGAACTTGTGACTGCCATCAATACTCCTGTAAATTGTGGTGATGTGATTAATGCGAGACGCCTCAATGTTAAATCTAAAAAGGATGGTCTGACCACTTGGATCCTTTCAAACTCTGTTGTCCGCATTTTTCTGGGGTAATCCCTCTCTGAAAAGGTATATTGTTATAATGCTTCCCTTCCTGTCTCCACCTACAAATTACCCACTATCCAATGTTGAAAGTGCTGCCGTTTCGGCCATATTGCCAACCAATGTCGCTCTCAACCCCGCTGTTTTAAATGTGCCCAAGCCCATCCCGGTGACAGTTGTACTCTTGTTGACTCCGAGGTGTCCTGCTTCCTATGTAATGTCGGCAGACACACAGCAATGGACAGTAACTATCCAGAACACTCCCGCCAAAAATCCATCAAAATGGTGATGTCCCAGGAGAATGTCAGTTTTTCAGAGGCATTAGTCAGATTCCCCCAACTGCAACACCTCAATCTACTCAACTTCTTTCCCAAACTCCTCAGAATTGTACCCTCATTACACCAGTATCTCCGTCTAGTCCTACTACTTCTTATAAAAAACTGTTTTCCAACCTCCCCGACCCAACCCTGTGCTTGGCAAATTGTATGACAGTACCGCTCACAATGCTATCATTTCTACCCCCTCTTCATCCCAACCTAATGGCTGTGCCCTTTTATCCCAAACTTTGAGAACTTTTGACTCCACTCTCCTAGCCACTCCAAATTAAAACTTAATTGAATTACTCTTGTGCTCACTAATCATCATGTTATCAAAGTTTTCAAACACCCTACCTTATAATGTCTCTGTTTTTGTAGAACAACTGTTCCAAGTCTTTTCCCGTAACAATGCGCTTAATGGATCTCCAAGTCCTTAAATGGACCTGTAGAAGCATTAGGCGCAATAAGCATGATATTGTTTCGAGCTGGGGTTCGGTGATAAATTATATACACTATGCCACTAAACTGAACTTTATTCACTAACACAATAACACTAAATACACACACTTAATTTTCAACACTAATAAAACACACTATTCACACCACTAGAAACACCACTAAACACTTCCGACTTACTTCACTTCGCTTCTTGTTTATCGCTCCGATATTCAATTGTAACTATATCTATTCGCCTGTCGGCCCGCTATTTATACCGGCCGGACAGGCAACTAGCTCTTTCTAGATCTCCCGCGAATATTCTTGTGAGTCGGGAACAGTCGACATAGTCCAACGCCATCTAGTAGACAGTAGACGAAACCGCTTTAAACCACCGATACGTCTAATCTCTTCTAGTTCTATCCTTCACGGATAGATGGCGCCATTCGTAACAATATCATCTATTTGATCAACCACTACAAGCCTTCCGTCTTTGCGGTCTCTGAGACATGGTTGAAGCCTGGTTCCCATTTTAGGGATGCAGGATTCGCGTGCCTCCAAGATGACGGAGAGGATGGTTGGGCGGGTTGCGCCCTGTTGATCAATAGATCTATCACTTTTTCGCAAATTCCCTTACCATAACGGCTTAAATGTAGTTGCCGAAAGAGTGGCTAATGTCCCCTTTGTTTCCATTTATATTCCCCACCCTAATCCTAGAATTATTACTAACCTTACTTCTATTATTTCTTCTGTTCCTGCCCCTATTGTAGTACTAGGTGATTTTATTTGCCGAAATACACTGTGGAGATCTCATTGTAATGACTCTTCCTCTTCCTCCTTACTAGATCTCCTTGATACTATAGTTCTATGTGTTCTGAATGACGGCTCTCCAACCCGTAGAAGTTCCCCCTCACAGAATATCAGTATCCCTGATCTTACATTTGCCTCTCCTTCCTTAGTATCACATCTGTCCTGGTCCGTTTTACCTAATTCTTTTGGTAGTGATCATTTCCCCATCTTAACTACCTTTAATTATACGTTACCTCCTCCACGTACATTCTCCTTCCAACCCTTACTTAAATACTGCCTTCCCCGGGCCAACTGGGACCAATTGTCAGTATTGCTAGATTCTGAAATTGGTTCATAGCCCTCCATCGACCCTTCAAACCTTTTGCTCTTATATGACCGCTTTACCTCTGCCCTCTTCTGCGTCGCTAATTCCTCTATCCCTCTTAAATAACCTTCTCGTAGACTTCTTTCCTCTCCTTCCTGATAGGATGCTGAATGTTCTGCAAGCGTTCGATCTCGCAGGGAGGCGGAGAACAAGTTTGCGTCATCGTTAAACATGTCCGACTTTCTCACTTACAAAAAGATTGCCGCTACCACATCCAGACTCCTCTCATCCAAAAAAGCTGAAGGTTGGCGAAAATTTTGTGATTCTCTTACCCCCCCGGATCGCTTTATCTCTTATTTGGCGAAAGATGAAATCCTACCGTAAATACGTGGAAGATCCTGACATCACGTCAAATGATTCTTTATCCTTCCTCCACGCTTTTGAATGCAACTTATCTTATTGCCCTCTCATCAGTCCTAGCCAAAATTATGGAAAACCTTATAAAAAGCCGGCTAGAATGGATTCTGGCAAGCAAAGGTCTACTTTCCAATACCCAGTTCGGCTTCAGGAAGGGTAAGGGTACGCTGGATAGCCTGAGTATCCTTACCCCTGAGTTCCGCCTTGCCTTTTCCCAGAACGAGCACGTTATCGGGGTTTTTCTCGACATTTCGTCTACCTATGACAATATCCAGCTTCCGCTACTCAGGCAGAATATGCTCCAGCTGAGTCTTCCCGTGAGGCTGATCAACATAATATTTAACCTTTTAATGTGCCGTTCCATCGCTGTTCGTCATCAGGGTACCCTCCTCCCTCCCCGACTTGTTTGGAAAGGGCGCCCGCAAGGGTCAGTCCTTACTTCCTTAGTCCAATCCTTTATAACCTTTATACCTATGACCTTGACCGCTCTGTTTCCTCGTTCTGTAAAATCCTTCAGTACGCTGATGACATTGCCCTGTACCTATCTTTTCAACAGTCATCTGCTTTTTTAAATTCTGCCCTCCACTATTCGGAAATCTGGCTCTCTGACCACAACCTTTCCCTCTCTATCCCCAAATGCAGCGCCGTTGTGTTCTCTCGAAAACGCAACATCCCAGACATTCATCTTTCTGTGGGTGATGAAACTGTCGCCACCGTTGCCATGTCAAATTCTTGGGCATCATCCTTGATTCTAAACATTCTGGCATGTATCACTTGAATTATATTGAGCGGAAGGGCGAAAGGGGTGTGAACGTCATGCGGGCCCTTTCAGGGCTTCGTTGGGGGTCACACCCTTTCTGCCAAAAGCTTTTGTATAACGCTTTGGTACGTAATCACTTTGACTCCGCAGGGTTCCTGCTAGAACCATGCAACAAAATTGCTCTTGCCAGGCTAAGAAGAATTTAGTCAAAGTGTCTGCGAATTATAGCGGGTGCTATGAAATGCTCCTCGATCAATGCACTTCAAGTGGAATGCTTGGATCCTCCCCTCCATCTCCGTCGTCAATTCCTCGCTGACAGATATCTCTTCAGCGCCCTTCAACTTAGCTCCCACCCTTTGATTCCCATTCTACAGTCTCTATAACCACCCTCATTTCGACTTCTTCTTATTGGACCCACAAACACCCCCTCCTCCTCATTATCTCCTACAGGAAGTTCAAATGCACTTCTGTCCCCGTCTTTCAGTTTTCTCTTCATCCCCTCTTTCTAACCTTGAAAACGAAAGCTGCGCTGTATAGATGTCACTTGGCTGGCATTGAGGTAGTTCTAGTCTCGATCCCTAGTCATTCGGGGATAACAGGTCACGAAAGTACTGATTATCACGCCAAAACAGCAGCCCAGTCTGGTTGTTCTACATACAACTACTGTTTTGCTCGTGATCTACGCACCTAGGCTCAGTCTTCAATGGTTAGTTCTTGGAATGATCTATGGCAGACTTCCAAACTAGTTAAAGGTGAATTCTATGGCTCCATTCAACCTACCATTACTCCCAAAACCTGGATTTGCAAATATAAGTGAACAAACCAACATCTGTGATTATCCGGGTACGCTTAGGATTTGTGTGCTACCCAGTATTTTTAGCTAAAATACGTGTGAGCGATCATTCTATTTGTGAGTGCAGCCTTGGCGAGGGTACTTTGGAACATATTTTTTTCTATTGCCCAAAGTTGGTTACTCCTCTCTGTGACCTTCTTCCTTACCAAATTCCTAGACCTGTTAACCTCGTGTTTCTCCTAACCTTAGTTCACACTCCCTAACCTAACCTAACCTAACCTAACCTTTTTTTTTTTTTTTTTTTTTTGCGGGGTGAAATCCTCATGGACTATCTCCACCTGGGGAAAGGCGGAGGGGCGTGCCGGACTCTTACCGGCTAAAACCACCCCGGTGTCTACTCGCACGTGCGTGCGGGGCCGCGGGAATCCAAATTCTTCCGCAGCCCCACACTAGTGCTGGCCGGGTCTGTCCGGGCCTCGTCTCCTGCACGGGGTAGTGAGGTGTTGAACTACCCCGTGCATCGCCTCAGAGGCACGCGCCGACACCCGCGCGCGCCTGCGCCTCGGGTCCATCGAATAGGGGGCGAGGACATCCCCAAGTCCCTCGCCCCTGGACCCATTCATTGGGGCCGGAAAAGGGCGTTGTCCGCCCTTCTCCTGCGCCCGGTGCGCCTTCTGCGGCCGGGAAAGGGAGTCGAGATCTCCCTCTCCCTTTCCGCAGTTTCCTTCTGCGACATCACGTCTTCGCAGAAGGAAACCACCGCGTCCCACGACTCTGCGCTACCGACCATCCTCCGCACAACGGCCGGCAGCGACAGATCGCCTCCTATTTTATTTGTGAGGACACGGCGCTGCTCCTCCCAAGCTACACACTCGGCGAGCGTGTGTTGCGCCGTGTCCTCCCCGCAATGGACGCAGTGGTGGCACCGAGCGTCCGGCTCCCTGTCTATGCGGCACAGGTACTTGCCGAAGCAGCCGTGCCCCGACAGCACCTGCGTCACCCTAAACGACAGGGAGCCATGCCTTCTCCCGAGCCAGTCATCGAGTACTGGCCGGATCGCCTCGACGGTAACTAGGCCGGCGGTAGGGCGCAGAAGCCTTTGCCGCCATTCCGCCACCAAGACCTGACGGAGCTCCTCTCGGCGCAGCGCGATCTGCCGCTGCACCAGCCTCGAGCCCCGTGTCTGCTCTTCCTCGCGCCATCGATATAATGACGCGAGTACTTTCGCCTCTAGGTCCCAGGGCGGGGATCCGGCCAGGATGCAAGCCGCCTCGTAGGAAATCGTGCGATACCCGCGGACGACTCTGACGGCCATCGCCCTCTGCGGTTTGCGCAGTATGGCGAGAGTGCTGGCCGTCATGTCCATCGCCCACACAGGGGCCCCATACAGGGCCATGGACCGCACGATTCCCACGTACAACCGCCTACAAGTGGCGCTCGGGCCCCCCAAGTTGGGAAGCAACGTTGAAAGCGCGCCTGCTGCGCCCATGAGCTTGGGCGCCAGCCGCCGGAAGTGGGGCCCGAATTCCCATCGGCTGTCGAGCACCAATCCCAGATACTTCATGGTGGACTCGACAGCTATCCGGGCTCCGCTGACCACGATGTGTGATCCCGGCGCCGGCGCCCGTCGGGGGCCATGAAACACTATGGCCTCCGACTTATTTAGGGCCACCTCCAGGCCCAGGCGCCGGATGCGGTTCACCACCTGTGACACCGCAGCCGTGGCTATCAACGTCGCTTCCCTGTGCGAGCTCCCCTGGGCAGTTACAAGCGTGTCGTCCGCATAACATGTCAAGTCGGCGCCCAGCGGGAGTTCGCCTCTCAGCACCCAGTCGTAGCCGATGTTCCACAGGAGCGGTCCCAAGACCGATCCCTGCGGAACACCGCACGACATGAGGTGCCGACCAGCACCGTCACGTCCCCGATAGGTGACGCATCTACCCTCTAGGTAAGCCCCTACTGTACGGCGGAGGTAGGGAGGCACGCGATGGTATTTCAGAGCCTCCCGAATACAACTCCAGGGTAGGGTGTTGAATGCGTTGGAGATGTCTAAAGACACCGCCAGCACCACCCCACCCCGGGACACTGTCTCCTCCACCAAGGCCCTCACGCGCATGATGGCGTCTATGGTGGAGCGCCCCCGACGAAAACCAAATTGGTTATCGTCCAGGTTCGGTCCCTCCCTGCACAAGTGGCTGACGAGGCGATCTGCGATAATACGCTCAAAAAGTTTGCCCGCCTCGTCGAGCAGCACTATGGGCCGATACGCGGACGGCGATTCCGCGGGGCGCCCCTCCTTTCTGAGCAGGACCAGCCTCCCCTCCTTCCACACACTGGGAAACAGACCCTGCTCGAGACATGCCGTGAAGAGCCCCCTCAGCTGGGGCTCTAGCTCCTTCAGAGCCAGGACAAGAGCTCGACCAGGAACTCCGTCGGGTCCGGGCGCTGTGTTCTTAGCCTGGAGTCGCAACACGGCCGCTCTCATCTCTGCTTGCGTCACCTCCGGGACATCGATGCTCTGCTCTTCTGGAGAGTCTGTGGCTGAGGGTGAAGCCATCGCCGGGGGAACGTGTCCCACTCGCTCTGGGAAGAGAGCCGATACCACCGCCTCTAGCAACTGGGGTTGCATGCTTTGCGTTAGTGGAGGCGCCCAGGGACGCAACTTGCCCCGTACCCAACGGTAGGGGCGCCCCCACGGATCCCGATCTAGGGACCCCAGCAGCTCCTCCCTGGCACGCGACTTTGAGTCGCCGATGGCCAGCCATAGAGTCTCCTTAGACGCGCGGTACACTTCATACAACGCGTCCTCCTCGGCGGAATCTCGTCGACGTCGTCTCCGGTATCGGGTGTACCGGCGACGAGCCGCAACGCATGCTACGCGCAATTGCGCGATCTCAGCGGTCCACCAGTACACCCGGCGCCTTGCGGACTGTTGGCGAACACGGGGCATGGACGCGTCGCAGATCTGCGTCATCGCCCACGAAACCGCAGCGCCACCGCCTCGACGTCGACGGGGCCGTCCGTCGTCGACTCCCAGATCCAGGACTGGACTAAGGTAGCTTCCTCGAGTAGTTCCTTGTCGATGCGTTTAAGCGCCCAACGCGGGCCGTCGTTAATCGGGGTTGTTAGAGGGCGGCCGCTCGCGGTCTGGGCAGAGACGTCGAACCGGATATATCGATGGTCCGACAGCGTCTCCACCTCCACGGCGACACGCCAGTCGCAGACTCGGCTGGCGACAGAGGGGCTAGCGAATGAGACGTCCACTATCGACCCGCCCCGCTGCCGCACGCACGTGTAAGCCGAACCCCGATTCAGGACGACCAGACCAGTTGTCACCGCCCACTCTTCTAGCACCTCGCCCCGAGGGTCAGTGACCGGAGATCCCCACGCCGATGACTTGGCGTTGAGATCCCCGAGCACCAGAACGGGACGAGGGTGATAGCGGCCTACGACGGCGCCCAACTCGACAAGGAAACCCTCAAAGTCGGCGAGACTCTTGTTGGGGGAGAAATACGCCCCCACAATGACAATGCCACCCGAGACCGCAGCAACCCAGCCGCGGCCCCGCGACGGGTCAATCAGAGTCTCGCCAATAATGGTCACCAAACCGTCAACGCATCCCAGCCAGTTGTCACGGGCGGGAATGAAGTACGGTTCGGCGACCACAGCCACGTGAATCGACCACTCTGCCATGCTCTGGAGTAGGAGATCCTGAGCTCTGGCACAGTGGTTGATGTTGCCCTGGAGAAAATGGAGTTGTGCCATTATTGGCACTCCATTCCCTCGACAACGGTCCTGGGCCGGGAGTCGGCCACGGAGCTACTAGCCTGCGGGGGTGGCGAGGTTTCCCCGGCAGGTTTAGAGCTCCTCTTCTTTTTCTTCTTGGCCTTGCTGGCAGGCGCGCCACAGGCCCCTCCGCCCATTTTGTGTCCCGCTGGCTTCCCCGCAGCCGAACATAAGCTGCAGTTGGGCGCCGCGGAACACTGGGCCGCCTTGTGGCCGGGCTGACCGCAGCGATAACAAAGATCACTACGGTCAATCTCGGCGGTGCACTTTGCCCGTACGTGCCCCTTCTCCAGGCACCGGAAGCATCGCAAAGAACGGGGCTGCAGGAGTGTCACCCTCGCTGCAATCCAGCCAACCAACAATCTGCCGCTATCAGCGATCTTCTTCGCCGACGCCACAGGGCACCGAACCCAGACTACGCCAAGTCCAGTGGCGTCGGCGCGTATATCACCGGCCCGCACCTTGTCCGGCGAACACTCTCCGCTTCGGGCAACGGCCGCCACCACCTCCTCAGAGGTCACGGAGTCGTCCAGACCAGCAATCCGCACCTCTGCGGTTTTCACTGGCCTGGAGACCCGGACGTCCTCAGGGCTAAGAACCTCCATCATCTTGGCAGCCAGAGCGTCCGCCTTTTCGGCACTGCCGCTAGCAGCACCAGCCACCTCGAACAGCCGCGCACCCGTGGCAGCCTGCCTGAGGGTGACGGACTGGAGGCCAAGATCTGATAATTTGATCTTGGCCTTGGCCTCGGCAATGACCGACTGGTACGTTACGCCGCGCTCCGCAGCTCCGGGCTGTAGCGTGAGCGTCACAGCCTCGGAACGCGGGGCATGTATCGTCGGTCCTTTGCGACCGCCTTTGGCAGTCCGCCGCGCAGGTTGCGCAACCGTCTTTGCGGTTCCACCGGGGGCGCATGGAGCAGCTGCGGCCTTCTTGGCAGCTTTGCGGGCCTTTTTGCGGCCTACGACTTTCGCCCAGGTCTCACCCTTAGACCCGGCAGTCGTGGGCTGGTGGCTCGGAGGAGCTCCCTCCGTGGGCTTTTCGTTACCCTCCGCGGGCTTTCTCTTTTGAGGCGCAAGTCTCGGCGGCTCCTCAGTCCTCCGCGTGTCAGCCGCTAGAGGCGGACGGAGAATTTCCGCAGGGAGGCGCTGAGAAATTGCCTCCAGCCGAGCGTCAACCATGCTCCCGCACCGGAGCATGCAGGTCCGGACAATGCGCTCGACCTCTTCGTCGGTACGAGGGCTTGCCGGTCGCGGTGCTGGAGACGAGGCCACTACAGGTGTGGCATCAGTGGACTTGCGTCGCTGCTGGTGCTCACTTAGCGCAGCGACTTGCCGCCGGAGGTCCTCCAGGTCATTTCGAAGGCGGCTGTTTTCCTCCTGTAACTTAGCAACCTCGTCAGAGGCCGTCCTGTTGAGGAGGATGCCAACCGCCTCCCTGATATCCGCGGCAGCCTCCTTTAAGCCTCGGATGAACGTGCCCTTCAGGCTGCCAGACTTTGTGGCAACCTTCAGGACTAAGTCCACCCCATCCAGAGCCAGTTGGCTCAAGGCCACCGCAGATGGCTCTCCCCCTTCCGCCGCAAGAGCAGCTCTTCGCTCGCGAGCGCGTCGGGCCATTTCCGACACTTCGTCGGCCGCGACGGCTTTGCGCTGCTCCCTCTTGGCAGCGTTGAGCTCCGCCTTTGAGCTCCCCAGCGAGGAACAGCTTTCAACGCCATCGCCAGGGTCTTCTGTGGTGACCCCCATATCACTCTCTGCTTCACTAGCCGCCGAGGTATTGGAGCGCATGAACTGTCCGTGCTTATCCCTCCGCAGTCGCGTAGCACTCGCCCCTCTCGATGCCTGGCGACCCCTCCTCAAAGTCGGCAACTTGGGGGCCGGCAGGCCTTCCTCGTCTGAGGTCTGGCACCCTGGACGTTTCCTAACGGAAGACGTCCCACGCGACCGATTTTCACCACTTCCAGTATCTATATCCGCTACAGGGGCCTGGTCGCCTACCCCTGCGCATCCGTCGGTCGCCAATTTAACACTTGCAGGCCCGGATACCCGCAAGCGCCGGGTGTCAACCGGGTCGCATGACATAGCATCGCTTCCAGTAGCCATATCCGCTACAGGGGCCTGGTCGCCTACCCCTGTGCATCCATCGGTCACTAATTTACCACTCGCAGGCCCGGATACCTGCGAGCGCCGGGCGTCAACCGGGGCGCATGACAAAACACAATCATTTTCTTCTAACATTTTCATTTAGGATATGGGTAATACACACATCACTTCCCCACGGTGATGTGGCCGCTTTTTGGTGGGAGGGTATTTAAGCCTCCCAAGGCCCGCGAATGCCTGTAGTGCAGGATATACCGCCCGCTGTTCGGTAATCTAACCTAAGTTTTTTTTTTTTATTTTTTTTACAATTATATATATATATTTTTTTTTCTTTTCCTTTTTTTTCCCCCAATCTTAAAAACTAACTAAACCTACCCACCACCCGGCACCATGGCTCACAACACCTCGCTACGGATGCCCCTAGACCGCAGGTTGAGAAGCAACCCACGGTCTTCCCCAACTCGGTTAATGCGACGTACACGCCGCGGAGACCCCTAGACCGCGGACTGTAAAAACGGCCCGCGGTCTACCCCACCTCGCTCCCTAGTCGTGCACTCTGCAGCTGCAGAGCGCAGGTAGGTAGCCCTCGGGAGCGACTCCTTCGCTCCGGCAGAAATTCGCCGCGGACAACAATCTCCTCTTTCCCACCTCTCACGAGGAGATTGTTGCCCGCACCCAGGGTGCACCGACCCAGCGGCTGCTCGTCCTCAAGAAACCAAAAGGACCAGCAGCCACTAAGCACTCGGGGAGGTTTTCTGCCAGGCACCCCAACCTAACCTAACGTAACCTTTTTTTGTTTTTTTTTTTTTTTTTTTTGTTCACTACGGTGGGAAACTCTCCTTATAAAAACCACCGCGGTGTCCCTACGGGTCCCGTGTGTTGGCGGGGTCACGCGATTCGCGGATTGCATACTTTCTCGCGACCCCGCCCGGGATTGGCCCGCCGTTTGTGTTGGCGGGCCCCGTCTTGTTATGATCTCGCAATCATCCATCAAACTTCTTGCATACATCAAACTTCTGGCATCCATCACCTCACAAAGCTACTTGGGAGGCGGCGAGGACACGCGCCGCCTCCCGCCTTTTGGCGGACAGGGAGCAGCCCCAGCGCTCACCGTCCGCAGGCAATAAGTTTACGGTGGTCGGAGGTCGTCTCTAGTTCGACGTCCCCGACGCCCGGACCTACGGTTGGGGAGAGGGCGATGTATTTCCCTCTCCCGCTCCGCCGCCTCCTTGCTCAGCATGACTGCTTCGCAGAAAGAGGCGACGGCGTTCCAAGACCTCTCACTCCGGACCATAGACAGAACTACGGCCGGGAGCGAGAGGACAACCGTATTGAGAGCCGCGACCAGATCACGGCGCTGCGATGCCCAGGCTGGGCATTCCGCCAAAGTATGCAACGCCGTGTCTTCGACAGGGTCGCGGCTGCTGCCACAATGGTGGCATCCGGGCGTTTCCTCCCGGCCTATCCTCCACAAATACCGGCCAAAACAACCATGGCCGGTAAGGATTTGAGTCAACCGGAAGGTGAGGACGCCGTGACGTCTCTCCAACCACTCATCAACCACGGGACTTACCGCCACTATCGTGGCGTGCCCGGCGCTGGGGTGCACAAGTCGTGCCTTCCACTCCGCCACTAGGACTTGGCGGAGCTCCGACCGACGCGCCTCGATGTCGCGGTGCGCCGGTCTCTCGCCCTGCTCCAGGGCTTGCTGGCGCCATGTATAGAGTGACGCCAGCAGCTCAGCTTCCAGATCCCAGGGCGGTGATCCGGCTAGGAGGCTCGCTGTCTCGAAGGAGACCGTGCGGTAGCCTCGTATCAACCTGACGGCCATGGCGCGCTGCGGTGCGCGAAGCGCCGTGATATTGTGGGCCGTCAGGTCGTGCGCCCATATCGGGGCCCCATAAAGGGCCATGGACTGCACGACTCCTTCGTAGAGCCTCCGGCAGGAGGCGGTTGGCCCCCCGAGATTGGGCAGCAGTCGTGACAATCCTGCTGCCGCCCCGAGAAGTTTGGGGGCCAAGCGTCTGAAGTGTTGACGGAAATCCCATCGGCTATCGAGTACGAGCCCGAGATATTTTAGGCTCGTCCCGATGCCGATGGTGACCCCTCCTACCATAATGTGGGCCCCTGCGGGTGGCCGATTCCGAGGCCCGTGGAAACAAATGGCCTCGGATTTGGACAGGGCCACCTCTAGGCCCAAACGCCGGATCCTACCAACGACTTGTGCGACCCCAGCGGTCGCCCTTATAGCCGCCGCCCGGTACGTCTTATCACTCGCAGTGACGAGGGTGTCGTCGGCGTAACAAGTGACACCCACGCCAGGGAGGAGCGTACCGTGCAGCACCCAGTCGTAGCCGATGTTCCACAGAAGGGGGCCGAGGACCGACCCCTGCGGAACACCGCACGACATAACTCGCCGACTAATACCGAGATGACTCGGGTAGATAATTCCTCTATCATTAAGATAATCCCCGACTATGCGGCGGAGGTAGGGAGGCACTCGGTGATAATTGAGTGCCTCACAAATACAACTCCAGGGCAGGGTGTTGAAGGCGTTGGCGATGTCAAGAGACACCGCCAGGACCACCCCGCCCCGGGAAACCTCTTCCTCCGCCAGACTCCTCACTGATCTAATGGCGTCTATTGTTGAGCGCCCTCGGCGGAAACCGAACTGCACGTCCGCCAAATCTGGGCCCACCGTGGAAAGGTGGTGGACGAGGCGCTCCGCGATGATATGCTCGAAGATCTTCGCGACCTCGTCCAACAACACTATGGGCCGGTAGGCGGACGGGCTGTCCGCCGGGCGCCCTGCCTTTCTGATGAGGACCAGCTTCCCCGTCTTCCAGGCTCGTGGAAACTGGCCCCCCTCAAGGCACGCTGTGAGGAGTCTCCCTAGTCGGGGTCCGAGCTCCTCCATTGCCAGGACCCACGCTCGGCCAGGAATGCCGTCGGGTCCTGGGGCGGTGTTTTTAATTCTTAACACCGCCGCTCGGAGTTCTACCCGAGTCACCTCGGGAACGTCGTCGTCCATGTCCGCGTTGGCTGCCTGGGAAGGCGGCGCCGTCATGGGCGGAGGGATGTGTTCCGCCCGCGACGGGAACAGAGCGGCCACAACATCTTCGACCAGCTGTGGCCGGAGACTTTCCGTTAGAGGGGGCGCCCAGGAACGTAACTTGTTCCTGACCATCAAATATGGGCGCCCCCACGGATCTCTGTTGAGGGTCTCCAGCAATTCCTGGCGGGCGTCTTGCTTGGCCCGCCAGATGGCCTCTTTCAGATTATTCTTGGCCGCTCTATACTCCTCGTACAATGCCGCCTCCCGGGCAATGAAATCGGGAGGGCGGCGACGCCTCCTGCGAAACCGGGCGTACTGGCGGCGCGCTGCGACGCAAATTTGCCGCAACTGCGCGATTGTGTCGTTCCACCAGTACACCCGGCGTGGCCCAGATGTGCTACGGACTCTAGGCATCGCCGCGTCGCAAACTTGCGTCATTGCCCCCCTGAACCAATCGGCCTCCACGTTGATATCGTCAGGCCTGGAAGGTGTTGAAACCCAGGCCTGAACTATGGAGGCTTCCAGGAGGGAACCTTTTTTTTTTTTTTTTTTTTTTTTTGTTCACTACGGTGGTAAAACTCTCCTTATGAGTCATCTCAACTCCGCCAACCCAGCCATTAGAACGGCTAGGCTTGGGACTGGCGGAGGAGGTATGTGGAGGCTCTCCCCTAAAGGCGTTCGGGGCATACCCACTAAAAACCACCGCGGTGTCCCTACGGGTCCCGTGTGTTGGCGGGGTCACGCGATTCGCGATTTGCATACTTTCTCGCGACCCCGCCCGGGATTGGCCCGCCGTTGGTATTGGCGGGCCCCGTCTCGTTATGATCTCGCAATCATCCATCAAACTTCTTGCATACATCAAACTTCTAGCATCCATCACCTCACAAAGCTACTTGGGAGGCGGCGAGGACACGCGCCGCCTCCCGCCTTTTGGCGGACAGGGAGCAGCCCCAGCGCTCACCGTCCGCAGGCAATAAATTTACGGTGGTCGGAGGTCGTCTCTAGTTCGACGTCCCCGACGCCCGGACCTACGGTTGGGGATAGGGCGATGTATTTCCCTCTCCCGCTCCGCCGCCTCCTTGCTCAGCATGACTGCTTCGCAGAAAGAGGCGACGGCGTTCCAAGACCTCTCACTCCGGACCATAGACAGAACTACGGCCGGGAGCGAGAGGACAACCGTATTGAGAGCCGCGACCAGATCACGGCGCTGCGATGCCCAGGCTGGGCATTCCGCCAAAGTATGCAGCGCCGTGTCTTCGACAGGGTCGCGGCTGCTGCCACAATGGTGGCATCCGGGCGTTTCCTCCCGGCCTATCCTCCACAAATACCGGCCAAAACAACCATGGCCGGTAAGGATTTGAGTCAACCGGAAGGTGAGGACGCCGTGACGTCTCTCCAACCACTCATCAACCACGGGACTTACCGCCACTATCGTGGCGTGCCCGGCGCTGGGGTGCACAAGTCGTGCCTTCCACTCCGCCACTAGGACTTGGCGGAGCTCCGACCGACGCGCCTCGATGTCACGGTGCGCCGGTCTCTCGCCCTGCTCCAGGACTTGCTGGCGCCATGTATAGAGTGACGCCAGCAGCTCAGCTTCCAGATCCCAGGGCGGTGATCCGGCTAGGAGGCTCGCTGTCTCGAAGGAGACCGTGCGGTAGCCTCGTATCAACCTGACGGCCATGGCGCGCTGCGGTGCGCGAAGCGCCGTGATATTGTGGGCCGTCAGGTCGTGCGCCCATATCGGGGCCCCATAAAGGGCCATGGACTGCACGACTCCTTCGTAGAGCCTCCGGCAGGAGGCGGTTGGCCCCCCGAGATTGGGCAGCAGTCGTGACAATCCTGCTGCCGCCCTGAGAAGTTTGGGGGCCAAGCGTCTGAAGTGTTGACGGAAATCCCATCGGCTATCGAGTACGAGCCCGAGATATTTAAGGCTCGTCCCGATGCCGATGGTGACCCCTCCTACCATAATGTGGGCCCCTGCGGGTGGCCGATTCCGAGGCCCGTGGAAACAAATGGCCTCGGATTTGGACAGGGCCACCTCTAGGCCCAAACGCCGGATCCTACCAACGACTTGTGCGACCCCAGCGGTCGCCCTTATAGCCGCCGCCCGGTACGTCTTATCACTCGCAGTGACGAGGGTATCGTCGGCGTAACAAGTGACACCCACGCCAGGGAGGAGCGTACCGCGCAGCACCCAGTCGTAGCCGATGTTCCACAGAAGGGGGCCGAGGACCGACCCCTGCGGAACACCGCACGACATAACTCGCCGACTAATACCGAGATGACTCGGGTAGATAATTCCTCTATCATTAAGATAATCCCCGACTATGCGGCGGAGGTATGGAGGCACTCGATGGTAATTGAGTGCCTCACAAATACAACTCCAGGGCAGGGTGTTGAAGGCGTTGGCGATGTCAAGAGACACCGCCAGGACCACCCCGCCCCGGGAAACCTCTTCCTCCGCCAGACTCCTCACTGATCTAATAGCGTCTATTGTTGAGCGCCCTCGGCGGAAACCGAACTGCACGTCCGCCAAATCTGGGCCCACCGTGGAAAGGTGGTGGACGAGGCGCTCCGCGATGATATGCTCGAAGATCTTCGCGACCTCGTCCAACAACACTATGGGCCGGTAGGCGGACGGGCTGTCCGCCGGGCGCCCTGCCTTTCTGATGAGGACCAGCTTCCCCGTCTTCCAGGCTCGTGGAAACTGGCCCCCCTCAAGGCACGCTGTGAGGAGTCTCCCTAGTCGGGGTCCGAGCTCCTCCATTGCCAGGACCCACGCTCGGCCAGGAATGCCGTCGGGTCCTGGGGCGGTGTTTTTAATTCTTAACACCGCCGCTCGGAGTTCTACCCGAGTCACCTCGGGAACGTCGTCGTCCATGTCCGCGTTGGCTGCCTCGGAAGGCGGCGCCGTCATGGGCGGAGGGATGTGTTCCGCCCGCGACGGGAACAGAGCGGCCACAACATCTTCGACCAGCTGTGGCCGGAGACTTTCCGTTAGAGGGGGCGCCCAGGAACGTAACTTGTTCCTGACCATCAAATATGGGCGCCCCCACGGATCTCTGTTGAGGGTCTCCAGCAATTCCTGGCGGGCCTCTTGCTTGGCCCGCCAGATGGCCTCTTTATTTTAATTTCAGTAACATGTGGCTGTAAAAATACATACAACCCTTAATTTTCACCCTTACATCACCAACCCATTTTTAATGGAAATATCAGTAATTTAATTATATTACCAGATCAGTTATCCACGCCAGGCATATACAAGGGTCAAAAAAGTCATTTCACATTGTTAGTCAGACAGACTGCCTCCGTGATCCACTGGGTTGCGTATGCGACTGCTGATCGGAGGTCCCGGGTTCAAATCCCGGGTCGGGCAAAAGTGTTACTGGGTTTTTCCGAATTCTCAGTAGCAGCACGGAGTCTGGTGAAGTGCCCGGTAACGGAAATAGGTTCGCCCCTTTTACGTGGGACCTAACAATTCACCGCGAAATGTGGATGTAATATTACACCTCTGCCTACCCCTTGATCCCCCGGGGATCAGGCGTGAGCCTATAAAAAAAAATTGTCACAATACTCCTCCGAGACGCCTTGACCGATTTTTAGGGTTCCGTACCTCGAAATTAAAAAAACGGAACCCTTATAGGATCACTTTGTTGTCCGTCCGTCTGTCAAGACCCATTTTCTCAGAAACGCGTGGAGATATCAAACTAAAATTTATATCAAATTGCCAAGTCTACTGTCCCATGAAGCTGTGAAAAAAACAAACTTCTAATCCAACGCAATCAAAAGATACAGCCGTTTATGCTGCAAATTTCCGCAATTTTCGAAATTCGTAAGGTAATCAAAACCTACAGGGTACTTTTCGTGAACTCAGAATCTTGAAATTTGGTACGAAGCAATGTCTTATAGTACAGATCAAGGAAAAATTACCAAAACCGTTAATTTTTAGTAACATCAAAGCATAAAAATATTTTTAGTAACTTTAAAGTTATTACCATTTTCTAATGAACGCGTAGAGGTGTTAAATTTAAATTCATATCAAATACTCAAGTGCATAATACCTTTAAGCTGTAACGAAATCAAACTTCTATGTCAACGCAATAAAAAGAAACAGCAATTTAAGCCGCATATTTTCTCGCAACCACTCGCAAGGGAATCAAAACCTACAGGGTACTTCCCGTGAACTCAGAATCTTGAAATTTGGTACGAAGTAATGTCTTATAGCACAAATAAAGGAAAAAATGCGAAAACCGTAAATTTTTAGTTAAATCATATAAAAAATATTTTTATTAATTTTTAAGTTACTACCCCTTTCCTCATGAACGCGTAATGTTATTAAATTGAAATTCATATCAAATACTCAGGTCTATAATATAATTAAGCTGTAACAAAATCAAACTTCTATCTCAACGTAATCAAAAGAAACAGCAATCTTAGCATATTTTCAAACTTGCAACTACTGGCAAGGGAATCAAAACCTACAGGGTACTTCCCGTAAACTCAGATTCTTCAAATTTGGTACGAATCAACGTCTTATAGCACAGATAAAGTAAAAATTGCGGAAACGCGCAAATTTTTTGTAACATCATATAATAAAAATAATAATAATAATTTTAAAGTTACTAGCCCTTTCCTCATGGACGCGTAGAGGTATTAAATTAAAATTCATAACAAATACTTGGGTCTATAATATCTTTAAGCTGTAAGAAAATCAAACTTCTATGTCAACGCAATCAACAGAAACAGCAATTTAAGCATATTTTTAAACTCCGAACTACTCACAAGGGAATTAAAACAGGGTACTTCCATTCAACTTAGAATCTTGAAATTTTGCACGAAGCAACGTCTTAAGATAAAGAAAAAATTGCAAAAAAACTGTAAATTTTTAGTTACATCATCATGTAATTTAAATATTTTCAATATTTTTTTAAAGTTACTAACTATCCCGTTCCTCATGAACCCGTAGAGATTTAAAATTGAAATTCATATCAAATGCTCAAGTCAAAACTAAAGGGTACTTCCAGTCGATCTAGAATCTTGAAATTTGGCATACCTAAAGCAACGTTTTATAGCACATATGAAAAATTTCGAAATCCTTAAATTTTTTGTTACATCACATATTTTTTTAATAATTATATATACCTACAGGTTTGTACGGAACCCTCGGTGCGCGAGTTCGACTCGCACTTGACCGGTTTATTATATAAATATTCGGTAGGTCTGAGATGTCGCAAAGGTCTCCTTTACACTCTTCCAAGCGTCCCTATCTTCTGCCAAGTTGAGCCAGTTGCTGTCAAAGTTGTCCAGATCGTCACGCCATCGTTTTCGGGGTCTGCCTCTGTACCGCCGTCCATCTTGCGGCACCTATTGTGTGACGATCTTTGCTCATCGGCTAGGATTCATCTGGATCACGTGACAAGCCCAATCCTACTTTAGGTTGGTAGTCTCCCGTCTCATGTGAGCAGCACATATCATGTCAGAGATCGTAGAACGGCATTTTGCACTCGATCGATCTTATTACAATAAGATGTTTTTCCCTAGAAATAATTTATATGGCAAAAAGCTTTTGCTGCTTGGGTCACCTATTATATAATTATTTATACGAAAATTTTCAATGTTTGTTTGTTTGTTCTTTATAGACTCTGAAATGGCAAAAGATTAATTACTTTTTATATCACACGTCTTAGGGAACTTTTTTCAGAACCGTTTGGAAAAAAGGGAAAAAGAAAAATACCTTGAAAAGGCGATACAAAGTTTGCCGGCTCAGCTAGTTATAATTAAATGTCTCCTCTTCTTTCATCCTTTTCATCTTTCTAATAATCTCTGTAATTTCTTTAATCTTAATGTTTTACTAATTATTATTATTGGTCTTGCCATTTTGCAGTAATAATACAGAATAAATAGTACTTACGTACAGAAGCACCACTTGTCAAATCAATTCATTGAAATTGCGACTATTGCTACTAAGCAACAAAGTGCAATTCAGCTCGCATAAGCACTCAGTGCCTACTGCGATATTCACCTAACCGTTGCCGCTCTTTTCTAACATATAACGCTGTCGCTGTCTGGCGCGGAGTGACGCGCTAGCTATCGCGCTAGGGTTGTCGACTTGCCGCTGCTACTATAATATTTATTCATCGTCTATCTACCTACTTGACCACTTAATAATAATTATTAATTTATTATCCTATAAGTATCCTATGAGCTCGTAGCACAAAAACCACAAAAATTCTGGTAATTTTAACTATACTAATTCTTAGTTATTTCCTAAACGCGTCGACCGATTTACATGATTCAAACAGATAAAATAGTTTTTGAACTAGATCTTTAATTTGACACCATAATCGTTGAGATATCTCAACAAATAAAAAGTACAATTTTCAACTTGCTCTCGTAAAATAAATGAAATCAAAATTTCAAGTTGCTTTCGACACACATCCGTTAAATGAGCAATACTTTGCACCAGACTTGTGATGAGACATTTTTGTTGTTCACTATTAAAATTCACGTTATTAGCTAGCCCTGCGCGCGAGCGGTGACGACGCGGCGTGGAAGCCGCGCGAAAGTGTAGGCACTTATCGCTGTAGGTACGGCCGAGTGAAGGAGGCCTGGTAATAGGGCGTAGTAATCGGCCCTTCAAAGAGAAACCATAGCTATTATTACCGGTCTACAGTCGTCTATTACGTATTTTTATTAATTTATTTGATCTCTTTTTCCACCTTGACATCGGCAAAATCATCGATCCCACCGATGGAGCCATTTTTAATCAAAGTTGAAGTTGAAAACGATTCGCGCGCCCCGTAGGACAGAGCCGCCGCGTCGCGTCCAACCGCATCCGACCGATCCGCAATCGCGTTCACGGTGAGCCGCTCACGTAGGACGCAGTACCTACTTATCTTTAAAAGAAGTAGGTAAGTAATAGATAGGTAGGTAGGTACACGTTCTCAAACATTTTTAAACTATCGTTCACGTTTGCTATTATGTCAGCAAGGGATTACATGGTTTAACCGACTTACCTACCTACAAGAACATGAATTACCGATACATAGGGTGATGTATGTCATGTTATTTATTGTTACCTACACTTGATCCTTATAGTAGGTATATGATAAAGTCAGTAATAGGTTAATTTTTAGGGTTCCGTATATCGAAATGAAAAAACGGAACCCTTATAGTTATAGTTGGTAGTGGGTTTTCTGCACTTAGCCACTTATTTGGGCCATTGTGGTGGCGACTTGATTGACGCCGACTACTCATAATACCACCTTAGCTCCTTCCAGAAAGCCATTAGTTAGCTGGTGTCGTTCAAAGCCTCACACATGGTTCTGGGGTTGTTCAGCAGGTTTGCCCGTTGATCGCTCACATTTGTGCAGTGCAGAATGACGTGAGCTCTTCGGTTTCCATGCAGCCCCTGCACAGTGGCCTGTCCGTAACGCCTATGTTGAATAGGTGCTTGTTGCGTGGACAGTGGCCAGTTATTATGCCCGTCAGATGCTTAAGAGATTTTCTATTAGAATGCCGCAGCTTGTGCAAGAGTCGCTTGTTCAAGCAGGGGATAGCATCTTTTGTTTGTCTGCATACTTTTATGTCTGCCCACTGTTTTTCTTGTTCATGTGCGGTTCTCTCGCGTAGCCACGTTTTGAGTTGGCTTGCTGGTATCGGTACAATCGGCTCGGGTCCCATTATCATTGTGTCCGATCCTTGCCGTGCCAGTTGGTCTGCGGCGTCATTGCCCGCGCAGTTGCTGTGGCCTTTAATCCATTGCAGCGTAACCCGATTCTTCTCTGCAATCTTTTGCAGCTCTAGGTGGCATTCCATGATGAGGCCGCTGTTAAAGCAGTTGCTGCCGAGAGCTTGTAGTACAGAGACACTGTTCGTGATAATGCGTATAGACAGGTCACTTACGTTCCTAGACGCGATTGCTGTTGCGGCTCTTGTTATCCCAACACACTCGGCTTGGAATATAGTGTTAAGAGTGCCAAGGGATGTTGAGATGTTGATATTTAAGTCATGTAAGAATACGCCCGCACCTGTCCCATACTTCGTTTTTGAGCCGTCTGTGTATATTCTGACTTCGTGTATACCAGAGCTGTCTTTGTGTTCCTCCTGCAATTGGATGCGATATTTTTTGTCAAAGACAAAAGTTTTAGGGATGAGATCGCAAGCGGCCTCTAGCATCGGGATCTCTTTGGTTAAGGTCCCTTTTAGGCGTGCGTGGGTAATTTGATCATCCTTTCTCCATAGCCCGAGCTTATCCAGACAGATTGCTGCAGCGCCAGCTTCCTGCTGGATCATTAGGTGCAGCGGTCTTAGGTCCAGTAGTATCTCCAAGGCGGCTGTTGGGGTGGTCTTCATGCAGCCTGTTGTGGCCAAGCAGGTTAGGCGTTGAAGGCTCTGTAGCTTTTTTGTGATTGTGCTTAGTTGCGTGCGTAACACGGAAAACGGAACCCTTATAGGATCACTTTGTTGTCCGTACGTCTGTCAAGACCCTTTTTCTCAGAAACGCGTGAAGGTATCAAACTTAAATTTAAATCAAATAGACAAATCTACTGTCCCATGAAGCTGTGAAAAAATCAAACTTCTAAACCAACGGAATCAAAAGATACAGCCGTTTATGCTGCAAATTTCCGCAAATTTTCAAATCTCGCAAGGAAATCAAAACCCACCACCCGGTGGGTGACTTCCCGTCGTCACTTCCCGTGAATTTAGAATCTTGTAATTTCGTACGAGGCAACTTTTTATAGCACAGATTAAGGAAAATTTCCAAAAATGTAAATTTTAGTTACATCATACCTATAATAAAAACATTTTTAAATTTTTTAAAGCTGCTACCCATTTCCTCATAAACGCGTAGAGTTATTAAATTGAAATTCACATCAAATACTAAGGTCTATAACACCGTGAAGCTGTAATAAAATCAAACTTCTATGTCAACGCAATCAACAGAAACAGCAATTTAAGCATATTTTCAAACTCGCAACTACTCGCAAGGGAATCAAAACCGACAGGTACTTCTCTTGAACTCAGAATCTTGAAATTTGGCACGAAGCCACGTCTTATAGCACAAATAAAGGAAAAATTGCAAAAAACCGTAAATTTTTAGTTACATCATCATGTAAATTAAAATATTTTCAATATATTTTTTAAAGTTATCTACTACCTAACTATCCCGTTCCTCATGAACCCGTAGAGATATAAAATTGAAATTCATATCAAATGCTCAAGTCAAAACTAAAGGATACTTCCAGTCGATCTAAAATTTTGAAATTCGGCATAAAGCAACGTTTTATAGCACATAGGAAAAATTTCGAAATTTTTTGTTACAATACATATTTTTTTAAATAATTATGTATATATAGGTTTGTACGGAATCCTTGGTGCGCGAGTTCGACTCGCACTTAACCGGTTTATATTTAGGATTTGGATCGGATACCTAACTTTTTCTACATAGTTGCGTCTACCTCTTGGTCTACCTATTTTCAGTTTTACTCTTGCATACCTAATTCAAAATAGACATAAATAAACTGTTAACGCCAGGCTATCCTTCAAAGCTATGACTCGTTTCCTGATTACCACGATATTATGTGGAAGATACAACAATGAACAGGAAAATTTTATTGAAGTAAGTATATAAAGTTTCTTCCTAAATATATGTCCGGGGATCAAGCCAGAGATGATATCGCGATGCCGGATGCGGACAGGTGACGTTTTGTGCGGCGTGTGAATGCGTGGAAGGAGTCGGTTGAGAACGGCGGTCTGAAAATTAACGTAACTGAGTACCTTCTTGGCCTGCAACAGTACAGATCCCGCGTCAATTCGCATAGGTGGAGATATTGCCGAGCGAAAGGACCTGGTCTAGTACCTGGGATATGTACTTCACGCGTCTGGTGATGTCGATTTCGAAAAGGCACGCATTTCGGCAGCCTGGACCAAATGGGGTGAGGTGAGCGGTGTAATTTGTGACCCCAAAATGCCGGTTAAGCTCAAAGGACAGGTCTATAAATTCATCATCAGACCTGTCCTGTTATATGGCAGTGAGGCATGGCCTGTGCTTGAGCGACACAAGCAGATTCTGCGTGTCACGGAGATATGTTGCGCTGCATGTGTGGAGTCACGTGTCACCGCATTAGGAACTCCCGCATCCGGGGTAGCCTTCATGTCCGTGACATTGCTGACAAACTGCAAGGATGTCGGCTACACTGTGCGAACCACGTCTTACGTCATCGTACGTGGGTAATAAATGTCTTGCCATGTAACCGCTGCCGGGCCCCGGTAAACGGGGAAGGCCAAAGAAATGCTGGCTTGTCGTCGTAGGGGATGATATGCGTGCCAATGGACTTACCACCAGGGATGCTGAAGACGGTGCGAAGTGGAGAAACAGCCAGAAAGCGGACCCCCGGCGCCAAGGCGTAGGTTTTGGATCGCATCTGGGACAGTGCTAGGATAATGATGATGATGATACTCTGCAAAGCAACATGTCAGACTCGGATAAGCTATGTGTAATGTATTCTTACTTGCATCGGTATGTCAACTCATGGATGATTAGCTAAAGATTTTAATAATCTTGAGCCGTGAGTCAACAAATAGGCATTACACAGATTTTGACGCACCTACCTGAGAGCAGCGATAGCCGAGTGGAGAGACCGACAGACTACTACGCAGAGGTGCGTATTAAATTGTTAATTATCGCTTGCTTATCGGTGATGGAAAACATCGTGAGGAAACCTGCATGTCTGAGAGCTCTCCATAATGTTTTTGAAAGATATGTGAAGTCTGCCAACCTGCATTAGGCCAGCGTGGTGGACTATGGCCTTACCTTTCTCATAGTGTGAAGAGGCCTGTGCCCAGCAGTGGGACAATATAAAGGGCTGATGATGAATGATGATGATGGTGAATGACGTAAACCAGCAATATTAAGAATACCTACCTATTACATACCTTTCGTTCACCAATTCCTAAGGAGACCTGTAATTGTCAAGTTGAATCTTCTTTTAACTGTTTAGTAATGGTATAAACCCAATATGATTCCAAAACTTACGACCTATCCTATCAACCGCGCTAGAGGTGGCAAAGGTTTAGAATAGTACCTATGCTTTCATATTATAATCTATAAGCATAACTTTCTCACAATAGGCAATATACCTGCTAGTTTGTCTCTTTTTTATGCCTACTTTCTTTGAGGTTGTTATTTATATTTAATAAATAATAACATTTCTTCCGCTTTGCTTAAAACATAAACATCCAAAATCACATACGTCAACGTTATTGGTAACAGCTACCTTCTGCATAGATTTCCAACTAGCAGCCAAGGCGTCAATTGATGGTCTAGATATATATTTTAGCAGCTGACGGCTTTCCCTCGTTTTCAGTGTAAAGGCACCGTATGACCCAGCAAACAATGCAATATGGAATATCTTGGGTGTAGATGGTGCACCAGCAGCGTGATGCAAACGCCATGCATGTTTGTTTTTGGTAGTTCATATTAAATAGCACTACTGTTTCACACTACTGGGTTCGAAACGTCACAGTTATAGGTCTAATTTTTGGACATATTTTCATCTTACCCCCTGATACTTTCCTAGGAGAATTAGCACTTGAATATTTGGTTATACCGCCTCTGTAGAGCTAGGCCATGTTTAGTCGAAGTTCTTGTAAGGTGGTATTAATCCCATATACTTCCGACAGTATAACATGGTTTCATAGAGTTGCTTGGCAATTCTTTTTTTCAATTTAATGACATTTCACACAGTCATTTCAGACAGTCCAATAATAGTAACGCTAAACGAATATTAAACATTATCTTGTCTGTTATCGAATTTCCATTTTAAAATTCCATATTTTTTGTAAGCCCGTATTCCTTTTCTGCATGGCATAGGTGCGAAAAACTCGAATACCTTTTAGATTAACGTAGGCACTAGCACTCAACGAGTAGTCAAACCAGAAGCGTTCACAAACAAAAGCAATTGTAGCGCAAATACAAGTTTAACGAAATAAAAATGCAAATTATAAAACAGTTGGACTAGTGCGAATAAAAAAGTTATATAGGAGTTTGTTGTGGAGGCATTTACCTACTTTATGAATAAAATGTGGTTATGAATAATACGTAGAGTCTTATCTTATATATAAAATAAAAACAAACGGTACATTTCCTACATATTAATTTAATTACACTAAGCCCTCACATAACCTTTTGTCAAAAAATCTGTCAGATAGAAAATGAGATGTAAGTGTACGCATTTTAATATAATTATACATGTAAGTAGCATTAATATGTACTTACTATGTATGGCTTTTATAATTTCCTTTCTTTTTTTAAATCTGCACTTCATTATGATTTGCCTAAAATTTCCATTACCTCAAGGTTAATGAGAACATTCGGAACGCTTTACACCATTAAGTTCATTTTGTACAATTTTATTCTACGTTTTTATTTGTAAGCTTGTTTGTGGCTTTTGTCATTGGTTTGGTAACCACATAGGCGGACGCGTAATTAGGATTAAAGTTATCGGCGGATCGAAATGCCAGGTCAATCACAAAAGCTAGGATACGCACAAAACAGACATTAACAGGGATGACGTACATACCTATACCTATTGCACGAGATGTGCAACGGCCCCGTGAATAAATCAAAATAGCCTATTTTACAAGATTTCTGATTGTGTCTGAAATGTTTGTTTGTAGTTTCCCCGTATCTGGCACCCACTTAAAACGTTTGATAAAATTAATTCAAAAAACGCTTTACATACGTAACAACTAGGTAAGTACATGGGCCATGGACCACAGTAAAATTGTATTGTTCTTCTTATTACGTCAAGAGAAAGCTTTGATAGGTATGTTGTTAACGCATCGGTCGGCGAAAATTGAAAAGAATTAAGTTTTTCTAGAGTCAATACTTTACTACAGACTGTCAACTGGTCGATAGTTCAATCGGGTTGTTATGATGATGATTACTTAAAACTTTGAAAGCTTGTATGAAGCAGCAGTGATTTGAACTAAAGCGAAGGTATATTAAAATTATAATTACAATTAAAATACATTTCTATTTAGTGGCAATCAATGAATTGATTCAGCACAAGAGGAGACGTTCTTTATTAAGATTTGGAAGGAAAATGTCTGAAAATATGCTACAACACAAGACAACTTTTGGCCTCCGTAGGAACTATAGAGATCCCCTAGAGGTCTAGTACTATACATACTTTCATAATATTTTCTCTTATTTGGGTGTTGCACTCAGAAGGTATTAGTTCGTTTATATGAATCCAGGTAGAGTCTCTAGAGCAAACATTAAAAACGTATCTATCGAGATTATAGAAAGAGCATCGTTGGTGTGATGTTATTGCTGTGCTGACATGACTGCATATTGTGCGACACAGTCGTGGTTGATACCATGCTCTGGTGGAGAGGCTATGGATATATGTAGATACATGGCAATAGGCGAAAATTGTCCTTAAGAAACCAACAATGCGAAAATTCTAAGAACACACAACAAAATAAATTGACAATCATTTAAAGAGTACATAAAAATAATTCCGATGGCGGGAATGGTTCCAATATTTTCAAACTGGCCCTTTGTATATAAACGTTTATTTTTTCGTAATTAATTGTAGACCAAAGAAAAATGATTATCCGCTGGCAATTCGTTTCCAATGCAGCTTTATATTACATCAATTGTCGTTTAATTGCGGCAATTCTTAGTATTTATTGTTCATTTCAGTATTTCGGCGCTATTAAGAGTCCAAAATTACTGCGTGAAATTGCTATGACCTTAATTGCATTTGAATACAATATGGATGATTCTTATGATGATGGTCTTATTTATGCTGTGAAAGAATCTCTGATTATTGTGATTTAAGATTCTTTTTTATATTAAAAAATAAACTCGATTTGGTTCTATGCTTTAGGAGGCTTTAGGTAGCAAGTAGAAGTGGCTACTACACATAGTACCATAAACAATCATAGCTATCTGTGGCAGCCAATGGATATGATAGGTATATGCTGTCGCTATTTTTAGACTCTACGTTGTCCCTTTGTTACAAATTACAGTAAACTAGAGAATATATATTTAAATCATAATACTAGCACAATGCTGACTGCATAAGGGTATATAGCGACGAGGAATACTGTAGAGTAGACCCTTGAAGAGGATTTGCGTCTCGCAGCAAACTAAACAGAAAATACTCACTAAGACAACTGTTACCTACTTTATGTTGATGCTCGTTAGCGTGCCTTAACCGCCGGAGTAATTGATACTACCTAATCATATATGTATATCTTGAAAATAGTTGCACTGTTACCGTTACAAACAATCACGATTTTACTCTACCTACAAAATGTTAGGTTATCTAGAAAGTCTGATGGCACCAAGCAGTGAACAAGCGTTTTGTTAAGTATGTTAGTAAAATATACTGTTTACGTAACTACTCAAAATATTATTGATTTATCTGTGATCAAAGGAATTAGACGCCTATGTGTGTAAATGAACCAACTACAAAGTAGTTTTGGTATTTGCCGGTAGTTGCATAGAGTCGTATTGTTTCACACTCAATTTAATAAAATATATACAGACATCAAAATTTTGATGAAACTAAATTAAATATATTACGAAGACAATATACATACATATATAATTAATTCTCCAGGCGCTTTCACTAACCACATCATAACACGAAATTAGCCGCAACATGCATCGTCAACATAAAGCTGACACAGGGAGTAAATTCGTGGCGATCTATCAAGTTGCTCATAACTGTGTCTGTGGGATGACCACTCGTGGTCCTTCATAACTATTAACAAGTAGCAAGTTAGCCCCTCATCGCCATAGACACATGTACGGCTGGTGGGAAGTTAAGTGCATAGCCGTGTAGTGGCGTTCGTGCGACAGGCTGACTGATGGCGAAGGGGCGCCACATCTTGCGCGGCCCAAAGCCAACACAACGACATACGAAACTACCATTTGATATTTTCTTAATTATTTGCGCGTTTGACTTCCACTTGGGTTAATTAGATTTTGTGGTGAGGATGATAATCTTTGTGCTATGCTATAAATCATACAACATACGCACTTCAAGTAAGTAGGTATATGAATACTCGATTAGGGTTTTCTTTGTATGAACAAATAAGTACAGATTAACCAACATTCTATAACTAGGCTTTAGCAGTGTTCATAATAATTTATACGGTTATTATAATGTTGTTAGCATAAAGAGTAAGAAATTGTGAATACGTAGGGTATATAAACGGGGGAAAGTTGAATATTATCACAAATTATACATATTCCATTTGATAAGTGCATCTAATTAAGGCTATATTTTATGAAGATTACCTACTTATACTTACTTTCCTTACTGGCGTAGTGAGTTCTTCTTTATGTAATGTTCAGCCTGATGACTGTTAGTTTGCACGTACGGGTTTCACAAAGCGTATGTATGTTCAAAGCCTCTTAAGGAGCTTATAAGGCTGTCTTCAATTCCTTGTTCCTATTCCTTCATGGGATTCGCTTTCGCCGGGATTCGTATCATGTATGCAGTGAACGTATCATTTCATTTCCCCCACAATTACTTGTTGGTAAACAAATGTGTCATATCCGTAACAAGCGATACAATTTCGCAGATCGTAGTGTACATCCGTAATGTCCTGCTCACTCACGCTCTCGCGCTCCCGGAGTGGTGGAGCGTACTGATGACTATACTGCATAATCTAAGATTTGTTAACCTTCTTTATTTAGTTCAAAACTTTCCTGCTTTTTAATTTGGTAGGGTAATATTTTAATATTTATACGGTATAATGTAAGAGTTGTAAACCTTCTTTATTTAGTTCTAACTTTCTGGCTGTTTAACTTGATAGGGTAATATGAGTGGTTGAGAGTTCGTTATAATCTGGGCTTTTCTGAACTTCTTTCTTTGGTTCTAGTGTTGTAGCGGTTCCATTTGGGCGGGTAAGGATATTTGTGTTGTGGAGCGCTTTGATTCGTATAACTATACCTAGTGCATAATCCAAGATTGGTCAACATCTTTCGTTTACTTAGTTCAAAAGTTCCGGCTATCAATTAGAGATTAGGTAATACAAGTGGTGAGCACATTGCTAACTTTTCTGAATAATCTAAGATTTTCTTCATTCTTTATTCTTCATTGTAATGTTCAAGATTTTCTATTCTATAAGGAGTGGGTGATAGATATGAGTTTAACTTATTTGTCGTGTAGCATATAGGTATTTCGGACATCTACTCACGGCATAATCTATCCAATCAGAGCTGATCCGGTAAACCGTCGCCCCGTCGTAATGTAATCCGACCCCTAGGGTGACTTTTTAAGTCTAGGGTTCTGTAGACGAATTAAGGGTTGCAACAGAATCCTATTAACAGGCCTCCACTGTCCGATGACCGTCTGTCTGTATGAATGTCAGCGGGCTACTCACCAACCATGATAGGGAGAGTGTTAAAAGTTTTTCGGTGTGTATTTCTGTTTCCACTGTAACTACCAATAATGAATTTACTAAGTATGTAGTGCTTTAGGTTTTAAGTACATTTGATATCATCTTACAAATCTAATAATCAAATCATTTACTAATGCGTACATACTTATCTATATATAGTTATGTTGAAGATTACGCCATGCTAAATTACAAACATAATCTGTTTTGTAGTTGGTAAATTGGCGTTAAGAGATCAATATTACTAACAGTAAACATGTATACGTTGTACGTACTGAGTAGAATGTTGACGTAAAGCGAGTATCCAGTCATTAGACTAAAGGGAGATCATCGGGCTCGCTATTCTGCCAAAAGCTTGCAGAATAAATACCTCGGCGCTGACGCAACGAGATATTGAGAGAGCGACGACTGAAAGCCGGTGGCTATAAGTTCCATTGATTGTCACCTTTATCTGAGCACTGCTGATCGAACTATATACGGGCAGTATGAACTTACAAGACGCTTTGTGGCTTCACGTATGAAAGAACTAGCTGTATCGTTGTTTTGATTTTTCAAGTAATTTTGTTGCTTAGTGACATGCTAGTCATCTTATACGATATGGTATGTGTTCTTTTCTGTTTCTAAGCAATTTGATGCGGTTTCCTTTTTGGTCTGAAAAACGTTGTGTCATGTTCTCTATGCTGCATACAGCGGTATAGCAATTCAACCACTCTAACACATCTCGAGAGCATCGTAAATTGATTAGTCACTAAGACGACGAACTCCTTAACATCCTTCTTCATAACTTTCATCTCTTCTGTCTTTATAACCAAATATTCCTTCAGTTAGAAACAGGCGATCATTTTCTAAATGAAGCAACAATATCAGACTAAAAATAAATCTGTAGCGTATGTTTATCGAGCAATCAGTCAGGGTTGTCGCGAACTGACGTATTGACGGCTCTATCTGGGAGCAACGGATGCATGCGCGGTGGGCAAACACCTACCGCCAGCCCTACCGAGCAAACGCGTGCCAAAATTTGATAAAGTCCTCGGTTCATGTTTAATCATACGACATTAAAGGCGAATGTACACACTCGGTATGTCGGTGTCTACATTATCATTTTCCATCACCTCTTGTTGATTGACTGTCCAAACGCAGCTTTATCCCCAGTGGCAAATGGCAAACGCTTTGAAGCGATCTCATTTATCCTGCTTAGAATTAAATTGCTTTTTTGTTTTGATTGAAACATAGTTTGTTTAAAGTGAGTGTTGATATAATGTTTGTATATTTAGTGGGCGCTTATTTGTGAAGAGATAGCAACCAGATAAAGCTGAAATATTGTTATAGTGTGCATTAGTCACTTTATCCAAAATATTCTCATACTTTTTATCTGCTTATGATTCCATTCAAAGTACTACAATGGAGATCAATTAAAGAGAAGACTTAAGATGGACGTCGTAAATAACATTGCATTTTTTAGATGCAATGGTAATTGCGTCGTACGGTTCTTCTCTATAGCAGTTGGTATGCGCAGTTTACAATTATCCACAAACCTGTTAATCTTCACTTCGTATCTGTGCAAATATCATGTGGTGTACAAGCATAATTACCTAAGATATATCAGATTGATTAAAAGCAAGACTTTCCTCAAAGCAATATTACCTACTACATATTTTAAATCATTAGGATGACAAATTCTAGCAACGCGGCAACGTACTGGGCAACTCTCCCCTTTAAATCCTTTTAGAAAATTAAGTCTACTTGGACGACTTATTACACCTACTATTCATTTCATCCCTCGCAATTTTTCCATTAAATTATAATGAAAGGCTTGAAATTTTTTAATGTATTGTCGGGGCAATTAGAAACAGACTACAAAATATTAAAAGTTCCCCTAGTAATGGAAATGTGTCGGCAACAATGGTGCCATTCGTCATGCGTTGTGTTTCGACAATCGTTTGCACTACGTACTACGCACGCTCCCGCTCCGCACTCAACTTTAAATTATGTTTAATACAATGTAACATCACATTTAATTGACACTTAGATGTATGGTGTTCATTGCTTTAAACAGTTTCGCTATATTGTAATGTTGAACAGCTTGTATATAAACTGATGACAGGGTGTTGAAACTTAGCTGTAACTTTAGGTCCAGCGCAGAACATAAATTATGCACAGGATTAATAATAAATGTTTGATTGATATAATTACTTAGTCAATCAACTGTAGGTTTGCAACTAAATCACTGGGGAGAGATAAGAATAGACAGATAGACAAACTGCTGCTGAGAGCGGTTGTCGATGATCACCAGTCAAGGCCCCTGATAATATGATTATAATATATTATTTATCGCCTGAATCAGGTTTCTATCAGTTAAGGCTCAAATGATTTATGTCTATGAGCTCTGTTGTTGCACTCCTATTCTTACATGAGTCATTATATCATATTTTAATGTACTATATACCTACTCACTGAATAGGTACATAATCTAATTAATGTATAATTGTTGTTCATGCAGCAGATAAATTTGCATCGGTAATCGGTATGTTTAATTGCCTTCCTTTCTATGCAGGGAAACCTTAAGTGAGACGGAAAAGATATAGACTTTAATTAAATGAGAGAAGATTACTTCTTCACTTTGCTTTACATTTCTCTCTTGAAGGAAGCAATATAATATAGGTAGAGTGAGTGCAGAGAGTGAGAGCAGGTGCTTTGCTTCGATTTTCAGTAAGAGAATAGAAATAGTCTGGTAAAAATACTGCAGTCTTACAGAAATCAAGAGACTCTACTTGTATAGTTTAGAATAATGTGCTTAATAATAAAAACGCAGTACTTAATTGATGGCGGCGTCAAACCGAAACCCTTGATCGTTTACCAGTGCAAACTCATTCGCATCACAATTTGTCATAATTCATTCCCTTATTTGTGGGTTTCGGATACTCAAATCGGAATTTGCAATACCTTCTGAAAGGTTATTATTAGAACTCAAATAGCCGTATAACCTACTCATAAAGCGCATTTTCTATCATAAGACATATTTTGAAAGGAGCTCTCTTAGAATGAATCCGTAATTTGGGTTGACAACAATAAGATAGACCACATAATCCTTTTACTTATATATATCCGTAGTTATTGTGTCTTCAAATGGCAATTAAATCCTTCTATTGCTCTACAATACTTTCAAATTCATTCAGGTGGCATTTTTCTATTGTAAACTCAATTTTAATGGGACATTTTGCAAATGATTTTCTAACGACATTTTTGTTAATCAATTATGAAGTTTTGACAGTTTGATTGTTATCAATTGAGCAGATTTATAATATGAACCTATTATTGTGGATAATGATAATAGATATAAGTAATGGACAAACGAAATGTGATTGAAAGAATTTTGTGCGTCTGATTTGTAACAACCGTCCCGATAAAAGTGGTGGAAATGTTTAACTATTTTGTTAGTTGCGACGATATTCACCATCTATTTCTCTGTATATTGCATTGAATATGATTGTGAATCCTAGGTACATCTGCATAGAGGGCGTAGTGGTATAAGGAATGCTATACACTTCGTTGAGTGCTGTGGGTTTGATAACGAGTATGTGTGATTCACAAGCTGTAGTTTCAAAGCAAATCTTATATGATTTTTTTAATATTTGGTAACCTCTCCGAGGTGCAGGCGTGGTCTCATGAAAGGCAAGAAAGAAGATGTTTTTAGGAAGATACGGGATGAGTTGCAGAACATTATATTTAAGATTTGTTAGTTAACTTTCTAATAATTATCATCATCGTCCTAGCGTCATCCGTTATCCCAGTTGTATTGCAAGACTTACTCGCCTACGCCTTGGAGCCCGGGTTCACTTACTATTCTAATCGGATATGACACAATGTCACAATGACACTTTACACAGCCGTCGACTGCCGCCTGACCTCCGCAACCCAACGGTATTGCTATATTCCACGGTACATATCAGTTTATTTGAGGGTATTGACTCCCCGTAACGATAGTCAAAGATGTTCACGAGAGCCTGGACCGACGGTTTAACGTGCTCTCCGAGGCACGAGGCAAGCGATAATTAACAATTCAAAACGTATATAGCTTCAAAAAGTCAGTGGTGCGCGCCGGTCAAACCCGATACCTTCTCTGCATGGCCTTTGGTATCTCCACTAGGCTATTGCTGTCGACTTTCTAATAATAATGTAAAAAAAATATTTACGTGACGATAATTCACACGATTTATTCTAGAAAAAGGTTCACTTGTCTTGCAATATCGTAGTGCTCTGATGCGGCAATACCAAATGATTATCCAAGTGACCAACTTGGTTACTACCTATGGTACCTATGTGTTTTAATAGGATAGTTAGGTTTTTAAAGCGTAATCTTGTATCAGTGCTGTAGTTCTACTGTTTTTCAGAGTCAGAAAGAATAGAGGTTTCTTCTTCTCTCAAGGTATTGAAATTTATTCCTTGAGTAACTGTCGCATTTTCTCGCTCGTGTTACGTCGATATACCGCAAGAGAGTTTTATGTGCCCTGGTCAATTATCAACCAGTACCAACAAAATGTATCTTTTTATAGACACATAACGATGACAATTCAGTGTGGCTGGCCTTCAAAACGTGCAAGAAAGATGTTGCAATAAAGTTGCATATAATTCTGTTGCCTCATGTCATGTTGATTTTACATGAGCTTATAAGAATATAAGGTTATTAAATTTTATCTACTTATAGCACGAGATATTGTGAAACTGAATTCACAAACGCAAATAGAAATCAACCAAACCATAAGCTGCGAACATCAGGCAGTTGGCTATTTGTCGATGTATAAAATATATTATGGTGCCGTTTAGGTACAAGATAATGTACCTACACATCTTTAATGCGCACTCGTAAATGGTTGAAGATATTCAAGTCTTCAATTCTGCAATGAAATTTACATGCAACTGTCATTCAGCAGGTTACTATTTATGGTGTATAATGTATGGAAATGTATACGAGTTTGTAACGTGCTAACGCTCTGCCTAGTTAAAGCTTTCTTTTTGTACGTTTTATTTGTACATTTTACTTTTTGTTATTCTAATCAAAGCGATATTCCCCTGCGTATGACGATATTCTTACGTCTGAGTATGTACCTGTAGGTGGACGGTTTTAAATATGTATTAGTGTAATATACTTATTAGAACGTTTTCTTTTTACTTTACTGGATTCGTAGTACGTAATCATACTCCTTGTAATTCTTTCTTCATGTGTGAGTGCGTGGCCAATTCTCTGGTGTTGAAGTTTGCAGACCGCCCAAAGGCCTCCGATAAGTCCTACGATCCTAGTCTTGAGTGAAGAACTGCGGATTACAGCTTCACGTGCCCTGCGAAGCACAGTAGCGCTCTGATGCAAATGCTACACGCAATCATCCATCTACCTGAGCAAGCCTTGTTTAACTTTGCCGGCTAGCCAAATCTCGCTATGAGCGCGCTACTCCTTGAAACTTATACTTTTTCGATCTAAACAAAATGACTTCAAGCAAAACAATCCTTAATATCATATGAACCGAAATTAAAAGAAAACAGCAATAACTTATCAGGGATGATTAGTTCAGAAAGATTGAAATCTCTCCACTTTTCAAAATCAAGACATACCTACAAGTTAGGTATACCTACTATTCAGAACTGAAAATCACATTCATGATCCCAAATGATTTCAACATTAAACTATGCGAAACACATTCCAACCGCACCTAAACTTAGCATGGCCACAGCTTTATCTATATGCCTAGTGTTTAAATTATCTCCATACAACAATCTTTTAAATAGGCCCTAAACAATGTTTAAATATCCATAAAACGTAGCTATGCAAGATTTAAGGTATATTTTTAATGAAATGGGCGGGTAAATGAAGTTCATTAGTAGCCTAGCGGCAAAGCAACACTCGTAAAAATGAAAAAGGGAGAAAAGGGATTTCACAAAGCCGAGCTCAATTTGGATTCAATGACCCGCGAATTGGTAATGCTAAACGCTAAGGGAGGGCTTAGATATCCCTACGAAACATAGTTACATGTTCATAGCTATACCTATTTGTGTTTCGGTCTAATTAGCGGTTGTAGCTTCTCTCAAAGTATTAAACTAAATTGGATTTTACTGCGCCATTGTAACGTCAATAATATTGTTTTATGCATATTTGATTTGCCATGTAGTCCGGTCAATTTACACATCCAAGGTTACAAAAATTCCCACTTGGCTGAAAATTTGTAGGATTGTTCAATACACTATTATAAAGGAAATGTGAAAAGTCCTCACCGATCCGGCACGTGCAAAAAATTTTACTCGGGGTCAAAGGTCACAAAAACGGGTTTTTCGCGATTTTCAGCAAAATCGTAAGTTTTATCATGAAATTAGTTCAGACAAAATTGTAGATCAGATAATTATCTATAAAAAATGTCTATTACTTTTTTTCCTAAGAGCCACCGTTTTTGAGATATAACGATTCAAAAACTTGAAAGAGTTGTTATCGTCATAATATGCACACGTTTCCTTGCCACTTTTGAGGTAGCTACTTAGCGCGTTCTTTTTAATGTGGTTTCCCCGGTAGGCCTATTCCACTGATCTTTTATGATTCTGTTTAATTTGAAACTATAGTATATATTACTATAGTTGAAAATGATGAAAGGGGTGTAAATAAAAAAAAAATAAGAAAATTTATCCATCAGAATCTAAATTATCATTAACTTCTGCTTTCTCTTGTTCTTGTTTTTGTTCTTCTTCTTCTTCTTCTTCTCTTTCTTCTTCTTCTTCTTGTTTATCTTATTCATTCTGGGTGTTAATAAATTGTTCCAATTATGACACATCGCATGTCTCTTCGTCAACATCAAATGAATCTTCAATTGTTGGCAATTCAACATTGGAGCATGACCGGCCTTGACAGTATGTACATGCTGCATACAGAACAAAACAGTCCAACTTTTTTGCAACCACATTTAGCACTACATCCCTTTTTACAGTTGCAAAAAATGGTGTTTAGTAGTTTTGCTGGTGCAGGTGGAAGTAAAGTTTGAACTGGCTCTAATGAATTGTCGACCAACTTCCAACCCCAGTCTTTTGGGTCTAACTGATTGATTACCAAGCCACACTTGAACTTGGTAATATACCTGAAAAAGATGTTGATGAGCAGCCGCTGAGGTTGGAGGAAGACATGCTAACTGCACTTGTTTTTTATTTCAAGTATTTTTAACGAAACGTGCATATCTGAACTTATCTAAGCACGTATTTTTTTTAGGAGCTCCATACATAGCGAGAAGAAAGCGAATTCCGTTGGTGATAACTTCTTGAGGAGTTGAATTACTCTTTTTAAAAACTTCAGCACACTGAACTAAATTTTGTTTTTCAGACATTTTAAAAACAGTTGTTTTACCTCTCCTGAAAAATGCAGATGTTGAATCACAACCAGTTATTGCATGTAACAATAGTGCATGATTTTGACACTTTGCAAAAGGCGATAAACGGTTTGATGAATATATTACAGATTGTTGTTGTGCTTTTCCAGGTTTTAAGAAAAATAGTTTTTTCGATTGGAGTTCGAGCAGTGAGTAACACGAGTAAGTCCACATCTTCACCTACAACAATAGTTGTATTTGTTGAATTGAATTGCTCTATTGCTGTTTCAATTATCATCACATTAGCATAATTATTGGCTTGTTTTACCAATATATTTACCAAGTAAACAGACTCATAAAAGATCAGTGGAATAGACCTACCGGGGAAACCACATTAAAAAGAACGCGCTAAGTACACTTCCTCAAAGGTGGCGTGGAAACGGTGTGCATATTATGACGATTACAACTCTTTCAACTTTTTGAATCGTTATATCTCAAAAACGGTGGCTCTTAGGAAAAAAGTATCTAGACATTTTTTATTGATAATTATCTGATCTATAATTTTTGTCTGAACTAATCTTATGATAAAACTTACCTTTTTGCTGAAAATCGCGAAAAACCCGTTTTTGTGACCTTTGGCCCCGAGTCAATTTTTTTGCACGTGCCGGATCGATGAGGACTTTTCACATTTCCTTTATAATAGTGTATTAAACAATCCTACCAATTTTCAGCCAAGTGGGAATTTTTGTAACCTCACCCCTATTTTTTTGTCTAATTTGACCGGACTAATGAGGTTTTGAGTGAATAATGAGTTGTAAAGGTGCTCTCCTCTTTCTAAAATGAGTCGGTATGATTCGTCAAAACATTTTGAAGACATTCTTTAAATACTAGGTCACAAACATTAAACTACTGCTTTTAACTTCTTTAAGATATTTAGCAGTAGGTAAGTCAGCGATAGGAATGATGTAATTTGATGGTTTAGGTGTTTTCTTTATAACCGTAGAACAATTTTATTAGAAAAACTTGCCTACAAACCTACATTTCTTATTTTTTGTTACTTAGCTTTTGTCGAGTTTTAGCCATATCAAAAGAAATATTATTGAATTTCGATCACCCAATGAACACTTGTGCCATTAATTTTGTATGTAAGTAAGGAAGTAATGCCTTTATTGTCACACCATAACGACATGCTAAAAGTGGTTCTTTTTGTACTATGATAACAACGTACAATCATCATGTTACATACACAGGTAAGTATGTCCAAGTTTCGTCAGCTTTACTCCGGTGATAATTCTGCAATACTGAAATATCGCTAAACAATATTTTTCCTTTCTGGTTGTTCATAAATATTCGATGTAGTTATAAGGAGTATCCTGTAAAGGAGAGTCGTGTAGTTTATATTTAACATATTTACGTCACATATACCGGCAGTTATTATTTTTAAGATTTTTATTGTAGACTAGACTTCGTACTGAACTGCCCGCGTGGGACCTTTTAACCCTCACTCTTCCCGAGGAAAATACATGGCAAATTTCAGTTTCTTGTACCCAGTAGTTTCAGCTGTGCATTGTCTGTCAGTTAGTCAGTCACGTTGTTTCGGCCTTTCTTCTCAAGAAGTCATTTAGCTAGGAAAAGCCGGCATCCTCTAGAATAGGGTTTTGACTTGTATACCTAAGTGTTGTAAACGACCAAAATTCATAAATAAATATGTCTTTATGTCTTAGTAAAATTGAAGACTAGTTACGATAAGTCCAAAATTGAACTATTGCCATAATTCCAGTAAAATTTAATGCCGCCTTGTTATTAAATATTGCATGGCACTTATGGCATATCAGTTCATAAGGTATTTGACTCTTAGAGCAGATAAACGGCGGTTTTCTTTGGATATAATGTTAGAACTCTAAATTAATTTGTTTAGGAAGGTTAATTTGAAAGGAATCCTTGAAGCACACTAAGTACCTAATTGTCACAGTCACAAACTAAAAAAGTAAACACGATTTCTACTAGATATTATAATAAGTTACTTACCTAGCGTGTATGACAAAATAAGGCAAACGGTTGCGCCAATTTATAACTTACGCACGCCAAAATAGATTTGAATCTTTAATATAAAGCAAGTACTCGTTGGGTCGACTGACAAATCGGGCCTATGGCTTAGAGGTGTTTACAGAGTGTCTCGGGTTGGAGTGGCAGAAATATAAAGATGATCGGGCGACACGTCGCCTCATGTATAATGTGCATACAAATTTAAGTGGGTGCAGGGTGGGTAGTGAAAGCGAGACACTGACGACTCAACTAGCACGTCCTTATGATAAGAGTGGAGAGAGGCGGCTTCGCGACACGTGTCCACCCAACGTCGCGACGCTTCCCCACCCCGGCCCTCTCGCCCGGACACATGTAAGTGAACAGTGAATCTTGCTTGCTACGCTCCTACCAGCCCGACTACGAATTCGGCGTCGTTCGGAGTTTGTTCCGCTCTATATTTACATGAAACGAGAAAGATTTTTGTATTCGATGTAGACAAACCCAGTTTCCGTTTTGCGCTGTAACAAGGAATATTCTCATACGGCCGACTTGTGCGCCAGTTATGAGTTCCCGCTCGCTGATTTTACGTTGATGTCTCCTTAGCGCGTTTATGTTGTGTGAGTTTTAAACTGTTTCCGTTTACATTTGAAGCTTAAAGGGTAAACTGTATTGATGTTGCACTTTAACGCGATTTATTGATGTATTGTTATTAATTAAAAGTAGCTTTTCGTTTAGTAGGACATTATTGATAATGCCTACACATGCCGTTGTCTTACAGCCGTACTTAGCTGGCACTCATGCAGATAAATTGAACAAAGGAAAATAAACGTGGTTATATCAATATTTCAGTTCAATTTTACTAGTACATCTTACTGTTGATACACCTACTCAAATAAGTAGGTAGGCAAACCTACTAATATCCGTGTATACATGCCTGCTTAATCTTCTCTTTTTTTATACAACAAACACGTTTAATGGGCACATAAGCAGGCTTTGAAAAAAATTGCTGCAGCAATACAAATAGAAAGCGTCAACTTTTTCACTCAAACTGGGTATTGAAAATTTGGGCATTCAATCGTAAAAGAGTAACAGATGTCACTAAAATAATCATGTATTTACAATGCAGTTTTATGTGCAAAAATATCTTATAACCTTTCTTAGTTATAGATTAATGCAGCAATTGCCAAACTAGGTGCTGCGACACCTAAGGGTCCGTGGCAAAGCTTCTTCTGGTTGGTAACTAGGAAAATATTTATTTTTATTTCATTTACGAAACATAAAAATAAATTTTGTATCAGTACCTATTTATAAAATTAATTGGTATTTAGGTGCTTGGTTGTCCTAAATCTTTGAGGCACTAAAGATCTTTTCTTTTCTCCATCATCATATAATAGACATTTTATTAAGTTCTGAGAAACTCTATGCATTTGATGATGACGATATTATTAATACTTACATGAATTCGCCGCCATTATATTAAAAACTTTATTTAAAAACGTAACCGTATTCATAAAAAGCACATTGTGCCGATTTGTCATAAAGAGAAGACACGTTGTAATTATATAAACGTAGCGTACACAAACACAAGTTAAAGTTGTCATACTTGACCAGTTCCAATATAATTACAACAAAGCTACATCGCAAGTTCGTTATAGACCCGTCCACCGAGCACCTCGACATGCCCTTACCGAATAATACCCTTCAACGGGGTTGCTTATGTAATAATAACGCTTTTAGTACATTGAATTCTGTGATGTTCGCAAGGAAGCCTACACGAGTGTTTATATTAACATACAAAGTTTGGATGCTCCCTATTCAGAAGGAACCACCCTTTAAGGGGTGGTGTTATTAGTATAAGCAAAAGACATAAACTTCCCCCTCCTCGCAGACGTGGTGTGCATACAATAGAGTTGGCATTGATTTCGAGTTAAATATCACCCCTTTTCTGCGGTGCATTGTTGTACATCGAACGTGTACAAACATAGTGACATGAATTATTGTTACTGGTTCTTTTATCTCTTTCATTGTAGTCATTAATCAGACACAGAATATGCTTTTGATGGCTGCTCCTGCGCTCAGAGCAACCGCTTGGCAACAACAAGAGCGCTCGAATAATATCGTTAGACCGCCTTGTTAATACTCATCCACAGTGCATGCCTTTATATCTTGTTGCATTCAGAAATTTTCATTCAAATTGTCAAGTCTTTGCTGTCTGAACCACATAATATATGATGCTTGTAGCAACTAAATTTTTGAGCAAATATGTAATTCGTTTAAAACGTCAAATATTTTAAGGTGAATACCTAATGCTTGACGTTAGGACGTTGCGGTAAGTCCCCGTTATTTTCTACAGTGCTAGTTATTTTCTACAGTTATTTTGAATTACCTAGTTATGAATAGTTGCTAAACATTTTAGTTCTATATGTTAGGTACGTACAGAACTACAATGTTATGTAAGGTCATGTAATGGCATCTAAGATTGATGCCATGAAATAGTTGAAATAAAAACGCCGCCCGCTCTAGATTTCTAAAGTGTCCTTGGATTTTCAAATATAGTTTTATGCGATTTACAATATTTTGAATATTTTTGAATAAATTATTTAAATCTCAAATTGTGATAATTTCTTCAGTAAATAATAAGCACATTGATAACATTTACATTCTTTTACCCTAATATAAATTTAGCCTTCGCCCCTGGCTCTGCCTGCTTGAATTATATAGGTAAATACCTAAACCTTTTTCAGGAATCACACTTATTATTGGAGAAAACCATACTAAACTCAGGTTGGCAGTTTTGAATTCATCGCGTTCATAAAGACATGACGCGGCGGGGACTTAATTTAATAAAATGGATAGAAAAATCATCCTTGATAATGGAATAGACATTTGCATTTGCAACAAACATATCTGTTGAAATTTAACAGATATGTTTGTTATATTTAATATATTAATTACATCGTCATTTACATTACCAATACTAGTCTGGTTTATAATAAAGGTTTTCTTTTATTAAAGGGCATTAAACCATAATTACCTAGTTATATTATTCCACTTTCACATAGCTTTTTAAACATGCCTATCAATTTGCAGAGATCTCTGCCTCTCGCCTTACATATACTTTTTATTAAGTAATACCTACTTATTACATAATGTACCTACCTAAATCCGAAAGCGATCGCTTGAGTATCTGCAATTTCATGAATAACCTAACGTGTAGAATTTAGATGCCGTTTTAAAGATCATCATTATTTTAATCTGTCGGAGAAATTTATTTATTAGTTAATATTGCTAAGAATTTCTTAATAGAAAACAGCGGCAATATTCTATTTACCTATACGAAATACTACAAAATTATCGCGAGACACTATTATTGAAAACTTTTTCTAGATGATCAAGAATAATAATTTAATTATTCAGAATAACTAGAACTGATAGGTCATAGGCGCCTGACTCATTAACGATGCATGGCGACTTCAGGCAAATATGACATGTCCACCTGTGTCACTGAGTAGGTTAGTATTATGAAAAGAAACTGATAGTTTTTTTTTACATTTACGTCGATTCCACATCAACCTTAAAATGCTTGCGCTGCCCGTACCTATATATATACCAATTATTTGGGCCACTGCACAGCCTTACGAAACCTTTAGCACGAATCCTTAAAACTAAATTATATACATATCGGAAATTAAAAAAGCACAAAGTTTTAAATATCAATGGTCTCCCACCCACCTTTCGGGATTGTTGCATTAGTATCCTATGGAGGATTACCTGCTTTCAACTGTTTGTCAATAGTAATCTGTAAACATGAACTGTCAAAATCTGCTCTTTGCCGGTTGCCGAGTTTGCTCAGGTGTACCCCTTTGACAATAACCAGCTTGCTAAGCCTCTTGAATGTCATTTTTACTGGAATCCTTTGAGCGATGACAGTTTTGAAATAGATGCTAAATGGGCATGCGTGTTTATAATTATACGTATACATTATTGTATAGAAAACGGATGAATGAATGTTGTCCTCCAGTTTTGTACTTTTGTATTCGCAATACAAAATGTGCCTATATTATAATCTTGATGTTTATGTTTTAATTATATTATTATCATAGAAAATGCGCTCTACTTTTGTTACTAGTTTCATAAAATAACATATTCATAATCGTGTTATCAAGTTAAGTAAAATAAAATCGATTAAGTAAGTGCACAACGCAAACGGTGAAATAAAGTAACAAAGTTTATTATTTGTGTAATAGGTATTTATTTTATTCGCTCATGCCTCACAATCTCTACATGTTTGTGCACGGGGAAAAGAAAACTTTATTTAAATTCTCACACGTTAAAGTACTTAACGCGGCATGGAACCACAACGCCAAAATCCCACAGGCTTACTAAGTGAAGTCTACTGAAAAAAAAAATACAATATGTTCACATTGCTTTGTCCTTTATTCATATTTAATCTCCTCAGCTATAAAAAACAATGATTTCACGGTACAGCATTAACGCATGTAGGCATAACAGAGAGCGAACCAACCCAAAGTAAACATAAGACCATATATTAAAATGTTGTCAATCCTATTTACAGACATTTTACTCTGTGTTTATCTTATAAATCTATTGTGTGCGTGGCGGTCAAAATTATGGGATTTTGTGTCAATATTGACGCGAGTTGGGTTTTGTCGGCCGTTGCATTTAACACGTCCCACCGGTGCTGATAAACGCACCACGCTTAGTGCACCGGTGCCTCGATAGATGGCAGTGCGCGACGCAAGCTTTCTAGATAGTTTCGCTACGTTGTTCTCTGAGACTGTTTCATAATTATACATTACGTAGATATTGGCGTAAGCAATTTTACTAATAATAAGTTAACTGATTCATATTCGGTTAAAATATGTAAGTATTATATTGATGAACACCAATAAATTAAAATATGTATACGGAATTTGAATTATCTATAACGTAGCACTTTTGTTACCACTTTAAGTTTTATACTTTACGTTGTAATTGACACCTGCTACAGATAGAGAAGGAAAAGCAATACTAAATTAAAATATTCTCTATCGTTTTGTTTCCGAGCAAATTGTTTGTCCTTGAAGGCGTGTATTTATGAAAACAAATAAGGCTCTACAATTTTGTATCCGCAAGCATGTCGTTAGTCTTTGAAGATAACTAATCACCTATTAGATGAGAAGTTTTCATATTGTGATTCAAACACCTACCTAGTAAATAAAAATAGTAAATAAACAAATTCAATTTCAAATTCATTTTCTTTATATAACACCTACTTCTTTTCTCTCTGCACCACTCTAAGGTAGACTGGGAGATAATGCCCTTGGCATTAAGTCCGCCTGTATACGTTGTGTATATAAAGCTTTAATAAATAAATAAATGAATGAGCCACCTCTTACATATATAACTCCACAATAATCTTAATTGAATTTGTGTTATGAGTAGGTACGTACCTAAGCATGTCAACCTGACTACCGCTGCACTATCAAAGCCTGCGATCGGAATGGCTCCAGTAATAGGTGAGGAGATAGCGAACTGTCACTTGTCCAATAATTGTGTTCTTGAGCCCAGTACACGACCGTAAACCACACGCGGCCATAGTGCGGTTTCAAGCCCAATCGACAGTTTAAGGACACGCTATATCAGAAACCGTTAGATAGGTTAATGTTTAGGTATGTAATATTGATGCACACTGTATTGTGGATAAGCTTTGTTATAGAAGAAGGCCTTTTTGGAATTCCGTAGCCAAACATGGCAAAATAAACCGGTCAAGTGCGAGTCGAACTCGCGCACCGAGGGTTCCGTACAAACCTGTGGGTATATATAATTAGTAAAAAAATTTTGTGGTGTAACTAAAAATTTAAGGTTTTCGAAATTTTTCATATGTGCTATAAAACGTTGCTTTAGGTATGCCAAATTTCAAGATTCTAGATCGACTGGAAGTACCCTTTAGTTTTGACTTGAGCATTTGATATGAATTTCAATTTTATATCTCTACGGGTTCATGAGGAACGGGATAGTCAGTACCTTTAAAAAATATTGAAAATATTTTAATTACATGATAATGTAACTAAAAATTTACAGTTTTTTTGCAATTTTTCCTTTATCTTAAGACGTTGCTTTGTGCAAAATTTCAAGATTCTGCGTTCAATGGAAGTAGGTACCCTGTAGGTTTTAATTCTCTTGTGAGTAGTTGCGAGTTTGAAAATATGCTTAAATTGCTGTTTCTGTTGATTGCGTTGACATAGAAGTTTGATTTTGTTACAGCTTAAAGATATTATAGACCCAAGTATTTGTTATAATTTGAATTTAATTCCTCTACGCGTCCATATGGAAAGGGCTAGTAACTTTAAAATTATTATTATTATTTTTATTATATAATGTTACAAAAAATCTGTGCTATACGACGTTGATTCGTACCAATTTTGAAGAATCTGAGTTTACGGGAAGTACCCTGTAGGTTTTGATTCCCTTGCCAGTAGTTGCAAGTTTGAAAATATGCTAAGATTACTGTTTCTTTTGATTACGTTGAGATAGAAGTTTGATTTTGTTACAGCTTAATTGTATTATAGACCTGAGTATTTGATATGAATTTCAATTTAATAACATTACGCGCTCATGAGGAAAGGGGTAGTAACTTTAAAATTAATACAAATATTTTTTTTATATGATATATCTAAAAATTTACGGGTTCGCAATTTTTCCTTTATTTGTGCTATAAGACATTACTTCGTACCAAATTTCAAGATTCTGAGTACCCTGTAGGTTTTGATTCCCTTGCGAGTGGTTGTGAGAAAATATGCGGCTTAAATTGCTATTTCTTTTTATTGCGTTGACAATAAAAAGAAATAGCAATTTAAGTTTGGTTTCGTTACAGCTTAAAGGTATTATACATCTGAGTATTTGATATGAATTTAAATTTAATACATGAGAAATAGTTATTTGTGCAACAAGAGAGCAAAGTTGTTTTTTGTTTCGAGTGCTGATTTTGAGTCCCGAGCAAGCGAAGGATTCTATTATTGATTTACGAGCGTAGCGTGTGAATCAAAGTTAGAATCCTGAGCGTGGTGAGGGACTCAACAGCACGAGATACAAAAAACTTTGCTCTCGTGTAGCACACATAACTTTTCACCACAGCAGTGAGAACACATATTACTTAGGAGACATAGAAATGAACAGAAATAGATTGAATTCTGCAAAATCACTTGTTGATTTAACTCTTCTGGTGATCATCGCTAGTTTCACTCATCTTTTTAGATTATTTTATATATTAATATAATTTAACACGTTACGGTATACCTACTACTACTTTATCAGCATCAGCGAAATTTTTATTATTTCAATTTTTATTAATCGGCTGAACTTCTAGCGCGTTTTATTAAACATAGACTGAATTAAGTTCGACGTGTAGTAACACTAGTTGTGTAATATCCTCAAAACTATGTATATACTTACATACATAGACTCACGCTTGTTTCTCGGAAGGGTAGGTAGAGACTACGGAACTAATTTGTAGCGATGCTGACATATCTCTCTTGCTTCATTCACTCTCATGAAATTCCTCATTCATGCTCTTCTGTTCAGGATACTTCTCACCTGTTCTGTTTTTAGGATATCTCTAATCTGGTCTGAGAACGTCCGCCTAGGTCGTCGCCTTCGTCCTGTCCCTACACGACGAAGATCGACGACGACAATCTTCTTTTGAAGACAATGAGTTCCAAAGTAGAGTCACTTTGAAGTAAGCCACTTGTGATAGTGAATCTTAGAAATTATAAGAAATCCCCTGTTACTGATTCGAGCTGCTGCTGCTATACCTCTCGTTTGACCGTGGTTTCAATGAGATTTCGTAAAAGTTGATAGTTTTAATAAAACAGTTTCATTACGATATCGATTGATTAAAACTAAAAGCAACATCGTGAATGTATAACAGGACAATTATTTTATTCTGGTTATATCTATATTACACTATAGTTTTTTTACATTTTAAACTTTGACCCGTAGAGTCAAAGCTATAGAATTAAAAGGAGGTCATAAGATTTTTTATCACAAAACAAGGACTAACTAAAACAACAAAAGTTCAAGTTCAAGAAACAATTTCGAAAAGGTCACAACTCCCAGAGATGTGCCCTTTTTGAACCTTTATCAGTGAGATGTTATGGAAAAGATGTACTTACCTTAAAATCAAAATGTTACTCTTAAAGTATCGACTTATTACGAGTTTGTTTTTGACATAAGGAAACCTGGTGAAGTAATCGCAAAAAACTATATAGATAGTGACATTTCTCAAGAAATATACATTCTTTCAAAAGTAAAAGGTACTTGTAGTAACTTGCCTAGCCAAGCAAATTCAGCATATAGTGGTAAAGTACCTATTAATCATCTAAAAAATACAGACATTTCAAAGGTAAAACAATACATACTGGCTGAATTTATAGATTTTTATGGAGCGAGTTTGTATGAGAGCCTGCAGAAGAAGAATTTTGATAAAAATTTGTCACTCATGTTTAATGTTAGTAATATGTCTGAATTTAGATGCCTCAAATAAAAGTTACACAATTTTCTAATACGTTTTTGTTTAATTTATTGTACTCAATTACTGTTAATTTAGAAAACGGCACATCTCACAAATATAAAATATCTAATAACCCATGTATATTCATTTTAAAATAAATCATTTTAGTCATTTTCGAAAGCATATTAACACCAAAATGTAACTCAATTCAGCAACTTTTAGATATAATACAATGGTTTGGAAAATATTTAGTTTTTTTCAATTCCTGAACATTTTAAAATTTACAGATATGTGCCCTTTTCGAAATTGCATATTCAATGATTATACAGTCCAGAAAAAAACTAAACGTCGATCTACATAAGGTCTTTGTCTTGTTATTAAACCCTTAGTCTTTATGTAGGTAGGTACTTATGTTTACTACCTATTATTTTATTTTTTTATTATTTTGAGCCACTAAAATTATTTTCTCGATTCAGATCATTCAAGGAAGGTCCTTCACGTTAGGAAAAAATATTTTCCATTTAAGTCTTAGTTATCAATTGAATTCGTCTACATGATATATCAGTTCTTATCCCTTTTAGCTGAATACCTCCTATATCTTTCAATGACTCTCACATTTAGCCGTACCCTGTAATTCAAAGGTCGTATAGGCTAGCACCGATATTTTATGTAGACCACAAGCCAAAAAATTTTGAAGAATTCTCTGTTCTCACCAACAACTTATCCTAAACTATCATCTTAGTAAACAAGGCATCAAGTTTAAGAGAACTCTTATTTTAAAAACGTGACATTATTTTTCGGGTGATTACCAGACAGTTTTACATAGAACAAGTAAGTAAAATAGAACAGAGTAACATAATTTTACTTTTTATTAGGGATAACAGACATCAGTGTATTAAAAACTTAACTGTAAACATAGTGACGACCGATGTCTCATCTAAATTTTCAAACAAGATTTCCATTATCATTACTTTTTCTGACTGGGATTAAAATAAAATAAGTCCGTAATTATTTAATTTCATATTTACTGTGTATCAAATTATGTTGTATGGCGTGGGCATTTGATTCCTTTGTGTAATATTTAAAATATACAAATTTAAATTACAGCTGTTTTATATGTCCAAGTAGAAGTAATATTTCGGTGGTACTTCTGTTAGTGAAGAGGTACCTCGTATATTGCAGCCTTATCAGGTAGGTATATCAGAATAGGTAAGTACGAAACAATTTTGTGCCGTATATGAATATGCAAATACTTACTCTTTAACTACTTCTAATTATGTATTTGTTGTTGTCGTTGAATAGATCTGTGTGTTTTACTTTATTTGAAAAGTTTTGACTTCGTAATTAACCACATATAGTCACAATAACAATTTAAAAATTTTGCTATCTTTGAATCAATGATTGATAATCCATATCCTAGAGCAGAGCGTAGTGCATCACTAAAAGGACTGCAGCTGCCTGCAGGTAGAAAGTACATTATAAAAAGCGGTAATTGGTGAAACGGAAATCATCAACAACGGCTTCCTTGCTAAAGTTAAAGGCCCTTTTAAACTTACGAGAGATCTAAGTAGACGTAGGTGGGCATTTGGGTCATATTGACATGGAATCAGTTAAAATTTTAACAAAAAGCAAAATTATTTAAACTTTGGTGTGACTATACCATATTATTCCAAACAAAATGAAATACTGTTGAACTCAGTTAAGAAATACGAGTATCAGAGTTCTGGCATTCCTTTAACATAACAACCAGAACCTCCTCCTTTTCCTGAAGTCAGATGAAAATTAAAAATATTTGAGTAAATGAATAATTATTTCAATAAACCTATACATAATCCCATTCCTCCGATATATGTGCTTTCAATTAAATAAATTGCGGGTTCCCAGACAATTTGACTTTTCCCGTGACTTCACGAGTTAAAACTCGTTTTGTTCAATAATCACTACTGCTGAACCTGGTTGCACAGCTGATATAGTACTAAGAACGAGGACTGGAAAAGTTCCAAAGAAAAATACATATTTAAAAATGACGAAGGCATTAATTTGTGATCTCGGTCGAGAATCGCGCGCGAACTAAGCTAGACCCCGTACTAATGAAACATAGCAGAATGACAATTCCGTATTTAATTTACTCTATTGAATGTTGAACTTTAATTAGCAGTGTCTTTTAAGCATTCAGTTTTAAGTCTGCAGTTAACAATTTGTTGAACTTTTGATCCCATCTTGATCTTGATCTCACTGAAGGATTTTATAAGAATACTATTTGTGACATTTATAGTATTTTGAATAATTATAGCACTGTAGAGACAATCTTTACTATGTGATTATAATTACGAGGTTGGTACTACTATCAGATCAAGCTTAAACATTTTTGTTCGTAGATAAGTACTTACTTAAATTGCAAGTTAAAATTCTTTCTTACACTAGTAAGATAATAGGACACGCTTTTGTCCTTTGACAGTAGACATTTACATTTCGTTTCGACCTCATTCTAGACATCTGCATGTAAATTGGCAGCATTAACTAGCGCGGCTCTCCGACTGTGCTAAGTAAGCTACCATAGGTAAAAGCAGGTGGCTACATGGTATAATTTATCATTACGGTGTGATGTTTATTGAAGACTTTTTGTCTCAAGTTTAGTTCTTGTCTATATCAATTGACAGTTAATAAAGATCAGTAGGTCAAACCAGTCTTGCGGTAGTATGGTTTGGTTGTGATCTTTATCCAAATGTGAAAATCGAAATAATAAGGTACTATGAAATACCAAAATCTTCTTGTATCGTTTGGACGTGAAACTATCCATAACAATTGTTTAATAATAAAATGCAGCGAACGCGCTGCATTAATCCTTTATCTCTACGATATCGAACCGCGCATCCATTGTCTGATATTTTTTATTCAGCCGTTGTCACAAAAATGCTCTATCAAATTATCCACAGAACTCGGTACATTTAAAAAGGTAAATTAAACGTAGCGTTTCTCGAACAAAGAGTTATTCGGTAAAATGCGCCGTGTCGGCATACATAAGGCGCGCCGGGATGTCATTAGCGAAAGCTTGGCCTTTCTAATGCCTAACTGCGCACCGCCTCCCATTGTCGCGGGAATAATGAGCAACTAACGATTTAAGCCCCTGCACTCCGTTTATTACGGCTTAATGCAAAAATTTCGAAGAAAATAGTGCGACACACTTGCTTCAAAGCAGATTCTATATGAATTGTTCGTTTTCCTTTAGTGTGTAAGCAAACTGCTGTTTCCTTATTTGAATAGATGCATAGCTTAACATAAGTACCACGAAAATGTTAATGACTAATTAAGTCTTTTTATGTATTCAAAGTTGCCTGAGCACATTAAAATGATGTACAAGCTTGAATATTGATTATCTATATTTAGTTGCGTTATCTCGATCTTTCTATTTGGAGCTCGGGGTCTGCTTTCTATACTAACAATATTTGATAAAATATGCTTTATCGTGGACTGACTGACCTAACCCCAAAAAAACAAAAATATAGTAATAGGCATTATCTGGATTCAATTACTGACCAATGTCGCGATGCTTTGAACGAAACATTGCCTAGCCGACGGCTAGGCTTTCTGGTTGGTTTGGCGACCATGTGCTTTCTGGTTCATTATATTTTTTTGGTTCGGTATATATTTTGTGACACACTTTTATGTGGATCACATGACTTTGGTCTCAACTACATAGACATACGACAGAAAATTGTATATTTCTACAGCTTCTTTCTTCAGTTAAGCAACGTTTGTGAGGTCTCATAAAGATGGATTTGGAGAGTTATTTCCCCCTCCCTATGCAGAATAATCATCATCCCTAACGGATGATGAAGTTCAAGATCCTCGGACCGGCGCATCAACTGCAACATAAGAATCGCACATACATATATTGATATAATAGAAAGCAACGCGAAATGGACAAAATAATATACCTACGTAAAGGACTCAGATGCCGAGATTCTATATTCCCTCAACGTTTCAAAGAGATTTTATGAATATTGCAAGATTAAGAGAACAAGGCACTTCTTGCAAACGTCATAAATGTTTTTTTATTATTGCATTGGTATGGAAAATCAGTAGTAGTAGAGTAAGATCGCTAAATGATTGACTATCTATTTCCACATCCTTTTCTAAAAATGAGACCTCTTCTTCTTTTCCCAGCCACCCTATTTTCGATGATCGCCGATTAACATACGTTTGATAACCTTGTGTGGTAGCAAGCTATTATCAGTGACTGCTTACTGTTAGGTAGATTACACCACTATTTGTTATCGTGTAGACTCAAACGGACAAAATACTTATGTAGTTTTGGATATTGATGTAGCTTGGAACTACTTGATCAAGCAGATTGGACAAATAGTGTACTGAAATTACTGAATGTGGATTTCGAATTGGGATATACCTATAAGAAGCGAAATTAGAAAATGTAAGTAGGTACTGATTAGTGCTAAGATATAGTTGTAAATGATGACCGAGACACTTCAGCAGTGAGGGCTCAGTAGCGAGATCAAAGGGCCTCGTAGAATGTCTCAGGTTCGAACCCTCGGTCCGCATAGAAGCTATTTGTGTAATAAATCATTATTAATCGTGTCGTTTCTCCCGTGGCTCAGAGTTCGCGTAAAGTCGGCGCCGGCGGTCCCAAATCTTATGACGATCTGTGACAGTCGTTACGAGGAATCAGCGGCTGCAAATAATATTTCGTAACTCGTAAACTATAAGTTTCTCTCTGTGGTCTCTGAAGAAAATGTAAGGTTATGTTATGCGAGTACTTAACACTAACAGTACTAGAAAGTGGATCTTGTGACCCCAAGCAAAGGTCGTATGGAATAATACTAGGACGATAATGGTGATAACGTAGGTAATACCTATTATTTCATTAAGAATAACGTAGTCACAATGATGCTACCAATTGTCCGATAAAATAAGCACCATATTTTAATCGATATTTCTGTATAATGATTTTTATCAACCTAAGAACACAACACCATATATTATTCATCAATATTTTAGCCATACAAAGAAACCATCAAACACCAAAGTGATTTGTATTCTATTTTAAATCAAAATATTTGTGTCCACAGCTTAATTAGGCTTAATATAGATATAGTAAAAAACGTAAAGTCATTTTGTAACACACAAATAGGGTGATTGACGTTGAGCGGTACGATTTAAGATGTATCCAGGGGTTCATTGTGTTCGAAGGACAAACAAAAATCCCACCTCCTGTTTACATACGTGTGATTTATCAACGCTTGCGGATCAGACCCGCCAAGCTTTTAGATGATCCCATAATTAAACACCCTGTATAAACATTGTACGATATTGCATTTCGAAACTGGACGAAACCACATTTGATATGTTTGGACACCATAATGTTTGTTTGCGATAAGTCAAACTTGTTGATGTGGTTTCAGTTTAATGATCGGTACATTTTGTGTTTTAAGTTCACACTGATACATGTGTTCGTTATGTAAAACAACAAGGTTTCGATTAAATTTGTATATAAGTGTTATCAAACAGTCTTTCGCAGTCTACTGTTGCATACATGCCTCTGCTAATTTGCTTTACAATTTAATTGTGAGTTAATAGGAGGCTTTGGCCTACTCTATCACATTGACCAGATGGGTTGGTTCCAATAGCGATGGATCTCGAGTTTTTCGTTCCCAAAGCTGATACTTGCTTCGTGTATTTATCATTGTTCTCTTCTACGATACTTAATAGGCTCGCCCCCTATTACGTGGGACTTAAAAATTCATGGCGAAATGTGGGTGTAATATTACACCTCTGCCAACCCCTTCGGGGATACAGGCGTGAGTCTATAAAAATGATAATATGCACCACATTATTATAGTATCAAGTCTGCCAGTACTTATGAATGAATGCTACGAGTACTCTTTGCGATCTAAGTTAAGAGTGCTAATCAGCTAATTATATATTATTATTGCAGTTAGTTTCAGAGAAAGCCTTCAACAAACATACATGCACTCACTTATGTAATTACAAGAATTCTCTAGCAAATGTGTAAAGATTATGTTCACCCACACAGGCTGTGTGGACGCCATCATAATGTTTAGTACTTTACTATTAAAAACATTTTTGTAAAAAGTTTCAAGTATCCGATAATTTTGCGATATGAACAGGAGAGTTCTAAAGTAATCACTTAACAACATCTTAGTTTCCAACTATGAAATAATTTTATGTAAAGCCTTGATTTCTTTCCATCCCAGGGACATATCGAGCAGTATCTTACAGAATATTGACTGGAGTAGCCGGATCTATCCTGCTACGACTCTTTGAGCAAAACCAAAGCAAGGAGAGTAATTTCAGTCCAGATTCCTACATGCTCATACTCCTTCCACCATGACTTAAAGTCGAATCTATAGCTTTAGACCCCCGAAATATATTACACAATCATGTATCACAAATGTCCGTGTGGTGACGGATTAAGAATACGGTATGTCATCACCCCATATCATCCCATGGGTGTCGTAAGAGCCGACAGAGGGAGCATATTATGCAGAAAACAGCACTGTAAGGGAAGGAAAACTTGATACAAACCCTATACCAACCCGTTTGGCCAGCGTGGTATAGTAGGCCAATTCCTCCTTTCAAAGGAGAGGCCTAGTCCAGCAGTGAACTGTTAAAGGCTGATGATGATGATGACGATGATGTATCACAAAGCGTTGCACCCACGATGCTTCAGGAATCACGATAAGTCATCAACTGGTGGCAGTCATGAAAATTGAAAGCTGCTACAAGGTTTCTATATTCTCAAGCACTCTCCAGTCTAAACTGTAAAATGTGGCTGTCCTGCTTAGTTAATCAGTTGCATTCTCGAACAGCTTGTAAGTGTTTCATCATCATCATCATCATCATCAGCCTTTAACAGTCCACTGCTGGACTAGGCTTCTCCTTTGAAAGGAGGAATCGGCCCACTATACCAAGTTGGCCAAACGGGTTGGTATAGTGTTTGTATCAAGTTTTCCTTCTCTTACAGTGCTGTTCTACGCATAATATGCTCCATCTATCGCCTCTTACGACAGAGGGAGTGTAAGTGTTGTAAGTGTTTAGTCAAATCTTATTAGACTAGAAATTGGACCACGAGCTTCAAAGTGAAAGTCTTGGAGGTAACGCTAGGACGATGAGGTTAGACGGACCCTTGTGTGTTTCCTTGGGTTTCCAAACTACTTTAGCACGATGTCAGTGGTACGAAAGAGGCTTCATTTGCTTAACACTACTAACGTCAGCTTTCTGTAACGTTACCTACAGTACTGAGGTCGACAAAAATTAATAAGAGGAATAAAGCAATTCCATTTCCATTCCTCGTTAAAAACTGTGACATTTGATATACGGGTTGAAATCGTTGAAGAAGCAAAATTTCCCTTAAAATGCTTTTACTTTACGAAAGTATGTATCCTCCATTGTGTATGGTATAGTGGTGATAAGTATTCTCAAAAAAAGTTAAAAGTGGTAAGTATGATTGTAAATTTTATATAAAATATCTGCATGTTTAATGTAGGTGTATTGTAAAGTTGTTGAAATGTTTTAGTAATATTAAATTTTATAAATAACTTAATTAATTTTTCGTGAAGTGTTTGCGATATCTAGGTAGGTACACTGCGTCAAAAAGCTTTATTGTCAGTAAAATAAAAAAAATCTCATGTATTATTAACGCATAATTTTCAAATTTATTTTATATAATTAATTTAATTACTTAATTAATTTATTATTACTCACATTTGCGTAAAATTCTATTTAGCTTAAAAATAATAATTTTGCGAGCTAAAATATATTCGTGTTCAACACGCTTGTACGAAGGCCAATCACTATGCATGAAGTTATGAACTATGAATAATGGAGAATAAAACCCAAATCGAAATATATGCAAATGGCGGTTTTCAATTAAAATCGAGAGCGGTCGAATCGGTGTGACATACGTTTCCTTTGACATGGATGCGCATTTACCGAAGCGGGTGCTTTATGTTTGTGAATCACTCTGCTTTTGTAGCAGCGCGACGCGACGTAGCCGGCACAAACAGTCGACAAACGCAAGCCAGTATGCGTAACCGTCCGGCCACGCCGTTTGCGGCGCGCGACGCGATACGCGACTGCGATAGGGGATGCAATGATAACTACTTTCTCTTTTCCTTCGCTGCTGGGTAGAATACGGCGTTGAAATCGCTGCGCTTGTGGCTTATGTCGCGTAGCCCGTCGCTAAGCTTGAAGTTGGCGTCGGACAGTAACAGTATACATAGAAAGCCCTCGTAATGTTTGCCTACGTGTGATTTATTGGCTTCGTTGGATTTAGACGCACGCACCGGGGTCTGGACTAAGCGGTGTTGCGTTACGTGACTCTTAGATACACTCTTACACCCCCGCTTGATATTAGCTACATCGTCATCACTGATTTGTTAATGATAAATGTTTATATTTCACAAATATGTTGGTAAAACATCGCTTATCTTTGTTAAAATGATTGGGAGACGATACAAAATACCTAATGTTGTCATTATTATTCTTGTAATTTACTATAGTCATTATACTCATATAATGTAGATACATATATTAAAGGTTCTTATAATAATATATGTTAAAGGTATTCTGCAGCGGCTAACCAAACACCAAAGAATAAATTTCTAAATAAAGTTATATGGCATAACGCCGATTACAATGATGCCATTGGTTCGAGACTGTTTAGTTCATGGAACATCAGGTTCTCCAATGAAAACTTATTTTTATTAATCTTAATGCACATTACTAAAATGATTGCGAGTGTAATAGAAGATTGAGTTGCGAGTGTAATTTAGTTTCTCTTACATTATCTTTAAGTAACATGGGTCGCTTAGATGTAACAATGGTAAACGAATTTTAACTCTAAGAGCTTTTGTATTACTGTCTAAAAAAGAGATATGAAATCTGATATATAAAAAGGCAAATTTGAGCGGATAAACTAAGTTTTCACCTGACAAAACATAGATATATCTACTACGAGTACACGTTAATAGTTAGGTACAACAACAAACAAATAATAATAAATACCAGTTTTAATTCAGGGTTAGGAACTTTGAAAGTCAGTGTACACTCAACTAGTAGAGTTCGGTATGATAATAATAGAGTTACTGACTAATGAGGTATAACGGTATGATAATAATAATAAGTCGGTATTTTTAATTAAATTAATATTTAATTAAAAATACCGACTTGATAGTAAGATACGGTAAATACTCTAAAATAATGCAAATCTATATACATATGTAAAAGAAAGTCGTGTTAGTTACACTACTTATAACTCAAGAACGGTTTAACCGATATGACTGAAAATTGGCGGGGAGGTAGCTCAGAACCAATAAAAACACATAGGATACAATAAAATGCAAAAAATAATCTGGTAGGGATTTTAGAGTGAGTCGAAGTTTGTAGGGACAAACCTCCTACCTATTGATAGTAAGAACGCATGCGCTGTAATAATTGAGTGCTGCGCATGTGCTTGTGTAGTGAGTACATTGTCATATGGTGCACTGTCATTACTTCGTTCGCTTACTTATATAAACTAACAATTATTGTAACAGCCTTGGCTAATCCCTACTAATATTAGGTATAAATGCGAAAATGTACATGTATGTATGTACCGATTTCACGCTAAACCGGCTTAACCAATATTCTCTACTCATAAATGCGAAAGTGTGTATAGAGATATATCGGACCATGGTTTTGACATTTGACTGTATACAAAGTTGTTGAGCACCTTTCGGTAGATAATGTCATGAATACTGACCAAGTTTCTTCGTACCCTATAGAGTTTCTGAACTCCTCACAATGATCAGGAGTACCTTCACGCAACTTGAGACTGAACGTTGGTGTTCCAGTCCTGTTAATGCGGAATCTTAATGCACCAAAGCTTTGTAATGGCAAACGGCTATAAGTAACACCTAGGACGAAACACTATAAAAGCTATTCGCGATGAAGGGTTCCGTAGTGGAGGTATCCTCTACCATAGCCATTATCTTCGACTAACTATTAATAGTATTTGTATAAACGATAAAGCTATATTTGCGGTTTTTAAGATGTGCTTTATTTCAAAAACTGCTGACTATATATCATTCAAACCACCGTTTTCATTGGAAGTTTGTATAACGATCTACAGCATATATTTTTATTAGATATGTCACTCTCTTACTTTAAAAGTTAGAGGTACACACACACCCATTTTACACCTTTGGAACCGTACCTATATCTTTCAAACGATTGACTTTGAGAAACAATGGTTTTAGGAACCTCAAAGTAATTTTTAACAACCCATTTTCTGCATCTGTTCCAGAAGAAGATGTATGAAGAGAAGAAAATGTATGAAGAGCCCCCCTTAATATTCAATATTTTTTATTTTCTATAATGTCGTAAAGCAGTTCACAGAATACATCTACCTACCAATTTTCAAATGTGTAAACTGAATGGTTTCGGCATAAAGTGGCTATGATATACGGACAGACTGACAGACATAGCGCGTCTATAAGGATTCCGTGTTTAGTCATTTTTGACAACGGAACTCTAAAAATACTGTTTACAGATTTTTTTTAAATACTTCTTGTGTCTAATTAGTCCCTATGAACAGAATTAAAACGAAAATTAATATCGAACGATAAAGGAGTTTTGTGTCACCCCGAATTTAACGTGAGCGAAGCCGCGGGCAAAAGCTAGTACTTAATAATTAGATACAACCTTTTAATTTAACGTTATTTTGAGACGAAATAGTTTTTGTTATTGCTCTTCAAAACTCCTAAATCTGGTAGTAAATTTGTTTTCACTTTTGCAAGTGCCCATTCACGTTAAATTAATAGATAATGTAATAAAAAAAGAAAATCTTGTCTTTGCCGTCCAGTCAATCAACTAGACGACAAAGGCGCGATTAACTAATATCTTTATTTGAATAAAATCCCAGCATAAACATTTTTAAAGGGGAATGGGCAAAAATTTATGGAACGTGGTACCCGCTCCAATAGTCATCATTAATATATAATTGAAAAGACATTTTGATGCAGAAAAACGTCTACCGTGGCGCCTGTCCCTATTCACGTTTGGGAAGCAGTAATCTCACTAAGTTTTATAAATGAGAATTTACTACAAACTACTTATATTAGTAAAATAAAGCTGGAATAAGATAGAATTAGACGATGATATAACACACTTAGGATTCTATTATTATAAGAAGTAAGAAAACAAGCGTTCTTCAAATAAAAATCATATATTTTAGCAATGAGTGAGTAGATTTAAAACATTAAATGTCGGTATCAACTATAACAGCATTGAGGAAAGATAAAGCAGTCGGAGCAGTAAATCCCGTATGCCTCGCATAGCCTAGGTACCATACGATGGACACTATAATATGCGCACAAGTGCCCATCGTACTTCGTCGCCCGGATAAACATGTGCAATACTGTTGGACAGTATTATTTGCACTGTTGATCAATATATAACAAAAATATGTTTTTATACGTACATGTCGCGACTGGATTCGTCCACGCAAAAGCCTTCGTGTATGCCATAGTCAGGCAGATCTTCAAGTGCTGCCTTTCTGTACATTTCTATTATAATATACAGACCATTTGATAAATGCTCGGCACAGTAAGATCTAGCCAGCTTGAGTTGGTATGTACCTAGCGCTAGTAGAATTATATCCTTCTCCGTCATTGAAGGAAAGTTTTCTATCTGTCTCGCTTCCATCCTCTGGAAATCTACTCTTCTGGGATTAAGCAGTTTTCTCTCTACATTCATATGCAGAAGACTCGGGGTATCTATTTTCTGCCTTATGATATTGACTAATTAGTCTGCGAAGGAGGAGTGCATGGAAAGTCTTGCGTAAACGCGTTATTAATAGAAAACATGAACGGAAATGCTTATGCTTACATAAATAAGTGGTACCTAATATACTCATATATGTATGTTTATCGCCGGGGCCACGGGACTATCTAAACAGGTTACCGTGGCCCTGGAACGCGAAGGGAAACCGAAGGAATAGGATTTTTATTAGTTAGTAAGACTGTCGTTTATCTCCAAACGCAATCAGATTTGAGACTGGCGGCTATAGTAAGTATTGTTCCTCTTGGTAAGACCTTTTAAACGACACTACAATCATATCTATTGGAGCCGGGTACCATTTTGTCCATTCTCCTTTTATGTAAAATCTTGCCAATATTGGAACATAAGAGATATAACTCGCACAGCTAAAAATTACCAAATCTTATGTAGAGGCAAGCTTCTAAATCTACAAGTTCAAACTTCACAAACTGTACACTTATTTAAATTGTGTGGCTTGGACATTTTGAACAGGAATTACAGGAAAATCGATGCTTCGAACAGCATCTACCTGTGTATCAGTCTGTATAAAATATAAGGACAGATTCACCAACTATATCTTAGGTAGAGCACACTTTACATCTTTGATACTAGATGTTTTTATATAACGAAGATTGGATAATAATGTTCATAGTGAGATATTATTGAAGTTTAAACTCTTAAGGTAGGTTAAGAAACCTACTCAAAGATACTCTAGTGGCCCTGCCCAATATTTTATATATTGTTGGATGTGGCTACGAAAGACATAAATTAGACATTACAATCATGATTTTTGGATGAAGCTTATGTCAAATACAATTATATTATCATCTCAAGAGCGAAATCCATCGATGTGTAAAATATTGGGTACGCGCATAAATTTATCACTCTAGTATTCGTGCACAAATTATCTTACCTTATCCTATTTCATCTATCTGAACAAAAACTACATAATGTCCTCCCAAATGAGTACATTCCGCTTCTAAAAATGCCAATACACATTGCAAGCGATTCCGAGTCGGCGGTCCGCGACAATGAAGAGGAGGGAACTCGGTGTCATCTGCTTTCAACATAATTAAAATCACTTTAAATAATGCCACTAAGCGCCCAACCCCGCCGAGGTTTTATTTTAAAAAGTGCTATTAGCATTAAATTTAGTTTTGCGAATGATTATGTCGGCCTCAGGCCTCCGGGCACATTAACTGCTCACAATTTTTGTGAATTATTGTCCCGACCGTACTCCCCCGCGTTAATAACACGCTCATACCAAATTTTGACTACTCAGTGTTAAGTTGTAAGGCGTTCGAACTGAATGGAAATGCTCCGGCGGCTTAGACGTTAAGATTGCGAATTCGTTTATTTTACTACGGACATTTATTCTTTTATATAAAAGAAGCTGCTATTGGTATTAGAATTATTTCGATTGATGTGAACTTCTCAGTTGAACTGGTAAGAGTATTGTAGTATTTATAATATGCTTGAAATAAAGATTGACATCAAGATTTTTGTACTTTTATTATTACGTAACACTTTATTGTTAATTTACAAACAAAGCATGTAGTAGAAAAAGCGGACAAGCTTTAAAAAAAATACTAGTTTTAACTACTAACATCCAAGATATTCCTTAGAGCCGAGCACAATTATTCCAACCAGGTGTGACAGAAAACCAGATCCAGATGTTTTTATCAAACTTCTGCAAATGCTCAGAGCTTATGATAGAACGTCTATGAACACACCTATTGAGAATAATTATATACAACGATTTTAAATATACAGTAGAAGACAGTCAATTTATTATTCCAATCAAACAAGCCACGCACACAGACAAAACCAACTAAGATACCGATTAGGGCTATCCATTTAACACGTCACCTAAATCAGTTCTCCTATAAATAAAAATCATTCAAAATAAACACCCACGATTAATGTCCTTTAATTGTAATACATTTCGTTTTCAATTAAAATTCAAAAGAAACATGGAAGGCAGCGCCACCTACACACGGTACACAAGTACAATCGAAACATAAAGTTTGCTCAGAACACGCTTATCGCTACAATCGGAGGCAAAGAATCGGAAAGAAAAACAATCCGGGGGTTGGATTCTTTTAATTTATCCATCGCAGTTTTAAATCGGTGTTAAGATTCAGCAGTCGTAACGTTTTTTCAATTATCGGCGTCGATCTCTACGCGGCCTTACGATAGCTACCGAGACTCAACACGCCAACACTTGGGCCCCGTTAAAAAGAAAAAAACGTCTCCCTAAAACTTACGCTTCGCTTTCCGTCCACTCAATGACTCCCATTTTGCGAAAACAATATGTAATTGATGTTTTTTCTACGCGTCTTTTTAATTAATTAAATAACGTGTGTATAAGTAAGATATAAAGAAGATTGTGTCATTAAAACCGTGCATATTTACGGCATAACTGAAGATTCAGAGATAATAAAATAGCATCAACAACATAAGCTCTATGCAGGAGTATATTATTTCGTAGATAAAAAATTAATAAATACTTAAAGTCCGCTTTTTTTAACACCATTACGTATAAATCTTTAGTTGCAATAAAGAACTAGATTGAACAAATAAAATCTACATTTATATTGACCACGCGGCTACCCAATGTGTCTTATTGTGTGTGGACTGCAAAATAATGCGTAGTTCGACAATGCTATTTAAAGTTCTTTTAATTGATTCTTACTTGAGTTGGGTTTAGATCCAAAAGAGCATCGTGACTTGTATTAAACACTTAGTTATGTGAGAACTAGACTTTATTAAAGACAGAAATTTGCATTTTTCAACAAAATTTTACGATGTTCACGCTAATTTACTTCTATACACTGTTATAGGAAGCAGAAAAGTAAATATTCCGTATAACTTCTACACAGACGCGGATAAAAAATTGGGTCGTAGTCAAAAACTTAAACTACTAGCTAAGTAGCAATTAAGCAATGCTAAATGACCTGATATAATAACGCATTATAAAGTTAAACCACCGTCCACAATAGGGTCATAAAAACGGTACCTTCTTACATATAAACATAAATATGAGTAGTAAAACCTGAGCACGCTTCGTGGCTTTTATACCGAAGCACTATCTATAATTAAACAATGGGTCTGACCCACGCCCTTCCATTACAACCCAACGGCGACGTTTAACACATTCAGATAATCTCAGTAAATCGCCATAATCTCAACTCGGGACGAAACTTAATTCAATTCCACGTTAATTTACTTATTTGAAAACGAGAGCACCCGCGATACAGGGTTATCAGGGCGGGCCCCTCGAGAATTAGGGCCTGGTGGATCATCAGGATAATCTTTTTACGAATAAATCACGATATGAGGAGCCCGCTTGAAGCCGCAATGACAACGCGTGCTGTACTTTTATAATAGTAATAAACAATTAACGCCACTTTAAATTAATTTAAATGTTGGTTTTTGATTATATTTTTATGGGCTAGTAGCGGGTTCCCGCGATTTAGTGCGCATCCGGTAGTTTTACAAAAGTCGGTTTACACGTTTATACTGTATGTATTAAGTGATTATATTATCATTTTTAATAAGTATGTTAGCCAGCTCCGGGCAATAGTTTTGCTCTATGTTGTAAGTATCTAGTACTATTGGTAATTATCCACGGTTGTACCAAATGATGTTGGATTCCAATTGATTCAAGTACATGTGATTTCTGGTGGAGAGGTAAATTTATGCAGAGGGTGCTTTAATCATAAAACACCAGTCATTTTCAAACTAATTTACTGATTTTTTATTTTGCGTGTAAGTATTTCTTTTATTCATTTTCATTTCTTTTATACGCACCATAATGGCATTTTAGGTGCCACCTAAAGTTTGCCAAATGCTACAACCGTGTGAAAGAAAACTAGGGCAGAATGTGTAAAGTAAAAATCCGCACGCGCCTTTTACTAGGCCAAACTAGATCTCAAAAGAGATACCGTGTGATATTTGGATGCAACAATTCTCTATTTGAATAACACTAAGACTACTTGAATATTTTTTTGTCTCGATTGTTCTTTTCTAATTCCACAAAACTGGTGTCAGTTTAAATTAAGAATATGTACGTCGTTTGCGCTTCACGCTAGGCCAAATAACGGCAAACACTGAAACCTTGAGTGAATTAAAGTATAATATATGGTTTTTGCCATATTTTCATATGAACTTTTTGGATTCTTTTCATATGATATTTTGTAATTTAAAATTACAGTTTGTACCAAACACGGTCCAATGATTTTGGTACGAATTACTGTTCGAAATTAAATAATTATTTTAACCAGTATACTTACCTAACCATCATTTTTGAATTTTGTAGTAATGTTATCACATTGACTACGTACTAAAATTGTAAAATTGTATTTAACTTAATTAGTATTTTGGAATCTACTAATTAATCAATTTAGTTGGAAAACTAAAAATATAGTTATGCAAGCGAAAGTATGGTGGCGGCGCGAAATCAGTCTATTTGGAAAGCCTAAGTAAAGACCTGTGACCAGTGGTAGACGTCTTCGGCTGAAATGATGATGATGATGGTTATTCAGAATTTGGATTTATCAGAAATATGACGACGAACAATTTTACTGTTGCTGTTAACGATGCTCTTTCAATCAGTAACATTTTACGCTTGAGTTATAGAATCTTTATTGACCAAAAAGTCAAAAGGTAGCAGTGAAAATTTGCTTCGTACCTACTATCTATTACATAATATATTATGTATCGACGTTTATGTATCTACTACATATAAGTATGTTATGTTTTTAGTGGACAAGGAGTCTTGACTTAGGTTCTTTGCCCTAGGCTCGAAGGCCAGACTCTTGGATCGCAGCCGGGATAACTCCAAGATCATGACGTAGTTTACCGCTCAATAGGTCACTTCAGCGTCAATTTCGGTTGCGGTGTAATCGATGTGATGTAGTTACTAAATTATATTAATTTTTTTAATTAAAAGTTAAAATTAATAATGAATTTTATAGAATTTACATACCTTTTAATAGGAGAATGATCTCCTAGCGTTATCCCAGTTTAAATCTGGGGTCCGCTTTCTAGTCTAACCGGATTTGGCTGAATATTAGCTTTTCCACAGAGCGACTGCCTATCTGACCTCCGCAACCCGAAGGGATAGCGATATTCTATGGTTAAGACTAGTGTCAGTTTACTGAGAAGGTACTGATGCACTATAACGACTGTCAAAGATCTTCATGACAACCGGGACCGACGGCTTAACGTGCTCTCCGAGGCATGGGACGAGCGATAATTAATAATTCAATACGCACATAACTCCGAAAAGTCATTGGTGCGCGCCGTGGATTCGAACCCGATACTCTCTGTATGGCAGTCTGTTGGTATCTCCACTAGGCTATCGCTACCTTTTAATATTATCCAAGTATAAAAAGAGAAATAAACTGATTGACTATTGTTTCAACGTAATGGTCTAAATTTCAAGATTTAGGTATGTCTAAACACATACCTATCTGAGCGTAACGGTTTTTCAAAGTGGGTGCATCTGAATGTTATGTTGTATTATTTGCAAGTACAGAATAATTTATTTTGCTATTGTGCTGTCTTTGGGTGCATTTTTATTAACAACATTGTATACATTTTTACCAATACACAATTTAATATAGTACAAGACTTTTATCAACATTTTTATACAACATTATGACGACCGGTTGGCGCAGCGGGAGTGTAAGCGACTGCTACGCCGAAGGTCGCGGGTTCGATTCCCGCTCAAGTCAAACATTTGTGTGCATGAACATGGATGTTTATCTTGTCTGGGTGTTTCTATTTATAATATGTATTTATTTACAAAAAAGAAGTATATAATTATGTATGTTTATCCATTACCTAGTACCCATAACACAAGCTCTGCTTAGCTTGGGTCTAGATGGTGATGTGTGTGTGTGGCAGAATATTATTATTATATTATTATTTTACCTCATCTTTTATCCATTCCGCTTCATTACGTTTTTGATACTTTTACTGTTAAATTGTGACGGTTACCGTGTGTTCATTCCACACACAGATATTATTTTGCATTGTATGGTAGGTACCTATATGCGTAATCATGTCTTGCTGGCTTCAGAACAGCGACGTCAATAAGTAGCGTAGCTAGTTCTTTCTCTTCTCATTCATCGTCGAATTAGTTTAATCGTTTCCTTAGTTTGGTGGATATGTTTCTTTAGCCTTTTTCGCGAAGCTAAAAGAGAACATCCATGTAGGTATAATTATTAGTCATCGCCCTTATAGATACCAAGCTGTCGTCTAATATTGATGAATTTACTATTATGTTATCACTTTATGATTTTTTGTGAAAATAGGGCAAGCAGTACTCTGATCTTAAAATTATTACGAATATAAATTAGAGTGGAAACCTACATATATTGAATAGCGCAAACAACATTACTATTGCTTAGCTATGAAGTTCATTATGAACTTATTAACATTGCTAATTTATACAAAGATAGTCATAGGAGGATGTGACGTCACTTCTGCCTATCCTCGTATTAATCTGCACTTGCATGTATTAAATCATTTTGCAATAAAGAAATACAGCGTACTTACTCTACAATATTTAAATGATTGCAAAAAAAGATATTGTCTTTTCAGAGACCTACAAAGACAATATTTTTTTGTATATTCTCAACGATGTGATTGACAGCAATATTTTCGAAATTTTTCGTTTGCTTGACGTTGAGGCCATATCATACGTCACACACAAAGAAATTGGATTTAGTTATTCTTCTGTGGTCACACAGGAAACAAAGAAGCACTGTATAAAATAATTAATCCTTTTCCTTAAACTACTGATATTGCTTTTTTTTATTTCTGAAAGTGGATCTCAAATTGACGTAATAATTGTGTCCATTTATATCACTGTTTTTATCGTTCACCTCAGCTTGAATGGTATAAGCATAGTGTAATAATGGTATAAGGTTAGCAATCATTTTTGCGAACAACCTATTGACGTAAGTTAATACTGCCTTTATTTATTTAGAGGATACCATTCTCGCACAAGAAATAAAAATCTGTGTCGCAGGTGACTTTAAAATCTTGAAATAACGATTTGTGGATCACATACTTAATATGTATACGTATACGTCGTGTTTTAGAGTGGAGACCGCGCCTTGGCAAACGTAGTGTAGGACGCCCTCCGGCTAGGTGGAGTGACGATATACGCAAAGTGGCTGGCAGCGGCTGGAAACTAAAAGCCGAAAATCGGGCTCAGTGGCGTGCTATTGGAGACATCCAGCAGTGGACTCTTGCAGGCTGATGACGATGATGATGATGATGATACTTAATACTTATACTTAGTATTGTCCCGTGTGGACATAGAACCCACAACCCTTGACGCTGGGCGTAATGACGAAGCGATCGCTTAAACTACTACGCTTATAAATAGGAACGGAACCACCACGCACTTTCGGTTCGACCACTCCAGGTATAGCATTAGAAAAGAGTTAAAAATACTGAACTCTGCTGATGAAAAAGGATTAGAGATGAGGAGGATTGGTAGGCTTTCAGGAATATACCTACCTGGCTTGCAGTATTTCTCCGTATGCACCGACTATGTTTTGACACGTGTTTCGCCTCTGCACCTCTACATCCTCAGGGCGCTATCGCCCAGGACGATGCGCAACGACTGAGCTCATTTGTATACAATTAATTTCCTCCAAGTAACGCCTGATTCCATCATCTGGATTGTAGCATAAATGTAGCATCTTTTATAATAACACGGTTTTTTATTAATATTTTTAAGTCTCTTTTAGCATTGAATTACTTCACCTATAAAGTAAAAAACTGGTGGAACTATACCGAAAACATATCAGCTATACATTTGATTCATACAAAAACTGCAAATGAACGTGGCCTACTCCATATGTTAAATAACATAATAAAGCAAAAAAAGCTATATTAAAATTCACTAGATATAACATTCCTTGAAAAACTTTCTAATCAAATAATATGTTTTTGTTTTTAGGGTTCCGTACCTCGAAATGAAAAAACGGAACCCTTATAGGATCACTTTTGTTGTCCGTCCGTCTGTCAAGATCCATGTTTTCAGAAACGCGTGAAGGTATCATACTGAAATTTATATCAAATAATCAAGTCTACTCTCCCATAAAGCTGTGGAAAAATCAAACTTCTAAACCAACGCGATTGCGTTGGTTTAGAAGTACACATAACGGCATACGTATACGTACAGCATAAACGGCTGTATCTTTTAATTAAAAGATACAGCCGTTTATGCTGTAAATTTCCGCAATTTTCGAAACTCGCAAGGGAATCAAAACCTACAGGGTACTTCCCGTGAACTCAGAATCTTGAAATTTGGTACAAAGCAATGTCTTATAGCACAAATAAAGGAAAAATTGCGAAAACCGTAAATTTTTAGTAACATCATGTCATAAAAATATTTTTAGTAATTTTAAGTTATTACCATTTTCTCATGAACGCGTAAAGGTATTAAATTGAAATTAATATCAAATACTCAAGTGTATAACAACTTTAAGCTGTAACGAAATCAAACTTTTATGTCAAAGCAATAAAAAGAAACAGCAATTTAAGCCGCATATTTTCTCGCAACTACTCGCAAGGGAATCAAAACCTACAGGGTACTTCCCGTGAACTCAGAATATTGAAATTTGGTACGAAGCAATGTCTTATAGCAGAGATAAAGGAAAAATCGCGAAAAGCCTATTTTTTTAGTTACATCATATAAAAAAATATTTGTATTAATTTTAAAGTTACTACCCCTTTCCTCATGAACGCGTAAAGTTATTGAATTGAAATTCATATCAAATACTCAAGTCTATAATACGTTTAAGCTGTAACAAAATCAAACTTCTATCTCAACGCAATCAAAAGAAACAGCAATTTAAGCATGTTTTCAAACTCGTAACTATTGGCAAGGGAATCAAAACCTACAGGGTACTTCCCGTAAACTCAGATTCTTGAAATTTGGTATGAATCAAAATCTTATAGCACAGATAAAGGAAACGCAAATTTTAGTTACATCATATAATAAAAATAATAATAATACTTTTAGAGTTACTAGCCCTTTCCTTGTGAACGGGTAAAGGTAAGGAATAAATTGAAATTCATATCAAATACTCGAGTCTATAATATCTTTAAGCTGTAACAAAATCAAACTTCTAAGCCAACAGAATCAAAAGATATTATGCCGCAAATTCTCGCAAATTTTCGAAACTCACATGGGAATCAAAACCTACAGGGTACTTTCCGTGAACTTAGAATCTTGAAATTTCGTATGAGGCAACTTCTTATAGCACGGATTAAGGAACAATTTCCAAAAATGAAAATTTTTAGTTACATCATACCTATAATACAAACATTTTTTTATAAAGTTACTACCTCTTTCCTCATGAACGCGTAGAGTTAATAAATTGAATTTCATATCAAATACTAAGGTCTATAACACCGTAAAGCTGTAATAAAATCAAACTTCTATGTCAACGCAATCAACAAAAACAGCAATTTAAGCATATTTACAAACTCCCAAGGGAATCAGAACCTACAGGGTACTTCCCTTGAACTCAGAATATAGAAATTTGGCACGAAGCAACGTCTTATGGCCCAGATAAAGGAAAAATTGCAAAATAGCCGTAAATTTTTTGTTACATCATATAATAATTAAAATATTTTTAATAAGTTACATCATATAATAATTTAAATATTTTTAATAAGTTACATCATATAATAATTTAAATATTTTCAATAAGTTACATCATATAATAATTTAAATATTTTTAATAATTTTAAAGGTACTACCTCGTTCCTCATGAACTCGTAGAGATATAAAATAGAAATTAATATCAAATGCTCAAGTCAAAACTAAAGGGTACTTTCAGTCGATCTTGAAATTGGGCATAAAGCAACGTTTTATAGCACATAGGAAAAATTTCGAAAACCATAAATTTTGTTGCATTACTTTTTTTTTAAATAGGTAATTATAATTACCTACATGTTTGTACGGAACCCTCGGTGCGCGAGTTCAACTCACACTTGACCGGTTTTTTTAATTATTAGAAAACTTCACAACATAGAAAACCATTTATAAAATTTTGAAAATAATTTGGCTTCTCAGTTTTCTATAAGTCATCATCATCATCAGCCTTAAACAGACCACTGCTGGACTAGGCCTCTCCTTTGAAAGGAGGAATTGGCCTTCTATACCACGCTGGCCAAACGGGTTGTTACAGGGTTTGTATCAAGTTTTCCTTCTCTTAAAGTGCTGTTCTCTGCATAATAAACTCCCTCTGTCGGCTCTTACGACACCCATGGTATGATATGGGGTGGTGACATTCCGTCTTCTTAATCCGTCACCAAACGGACTTTCTATAAGTATGTTGTTTCAAAGCCTCTTGTCTATTTCTGGTTCTTTCGTAGTTTTGTAGGTTGTAAAGTCTTGTTGGTATCAGCACGAATTGGCCGGATCCACCGGAAACGTACTACCCTCTCACAGAATTTAAGTTACCAATTGTTACTTAACGAAGTTAAGTAACAATTGGTAACTTAAAGACAGATATCAAGTTTAGTCGAGAAGAGCTTTTCTTGTTTCACCATGAATTATCTTTATCGACTAGGCAACCTAAAGCAATATATCGCTCAGAATACCAGAAGCAAAGACTGGTGTTCAATTATAGGTAATTTGGAATTGAGGAGTCCAAGGCACAAAATAAAACAGAGCTAAGTTTAAAGATGTTCTCATTTAATTCTAGTCTTTTAACATCCTTTAAATTGAACACACATTAAATTGAGGTTTACTTTTACTAGATAATTCGTGATGAAGATTTTTAACATTAAGCAACATCAACCGATTACTATCTAGAGGATTTATCATTTATCATTAAAATGTTCATATTAACTGCAACATAATATAATAGGTAGATACTTTTATATTAAAACGAGATAAAAAGGTAGTCACACTTTCATGCCAAAGAGAAGATTGGAACACTGTATTGCATTTTTCCATTCAGATCTTTTTTTCAGCTGTAGGCTCTTGAAAGAACAGCCTTGTTTTAATTTGTTTGCCTTGTATAATACATACCCGGTTAAATTTTATCTGGTGCTTTGTGATACGGCTACTTTGGACTTTGGAGATTTTTGCTGTAGCTATTATTTGGTCTCAATCACCTTGCTAATCTTCAGTCACTACCGACACCAAACTAGTCAATTTTGCGTTGCATTAATTCTGCGTTGATTCCTTAAAATTATCGTTCATATTTCTGCCTCATACAGAAATATTGAATAGACTGAGCTTTTCATTAGATAGAATATTGTGGATTTGATAGTACTGTGCCCAAACTATCTTAATCAGTCAACTATTTATACGGATTGATTAGCAGAAATTATGTTTTATATATTTCTAGTACAATAGCTCGAAATACCCAAGAAATAATGGCATGGTCATTCATCCCCAGCGACAATACGATCAATAAAAATACATAATAGTTCTTAAGCAAAATATTCGCATTAAAGGCGAATAAATCCATCATTGTAATCATTTATAACTTGAAATTACGAGTATATGTAAGATTAAGGATAAATTGTGTAGGCGGCCCATCTCGTCGTTTATCACAAAACATCTATTAATAATGCGCCATACAGATTTTTAGTTAAGTCTAATGGCAGTGTCTAACACAGAATGAATTTTAAACGAACAGGTGAATTATTATCACTATTATTCGGTAGCCGCGCTAGATAATTTAACTAATAGAACGATGGTAGATAATAATTTTATGCGATGCACACAAAAATGATAAATCTCATTATTTAAATGAGTACGACAGATAGGCTAGGAGGTGGCACGGTGTGGCGCGTATTTTTAGGTTAGGAGAGATCGAATGCGCTGCCGCAGATACGTCGCCGTGTCGCCGCCGCCCGCGAACCACGCTTGACATTAACAAATTACATCGGCTGTCAACTTTCTGAAACAATATACCAGTTGGCGTTTAACTTATCTTGGAACTTTTCGTCTCGTGTAGATAAAATGTTGTAATACTAAAATGTCATTATGCTTGGTCGAGAGGCCAGTACTCGTAAGTCACACAGGAGATAATATTTCATTGGGCGCGGTGCGGTGCGGCGGCCCCCGCTCGCTCCACGCTATCGTTTCAGTTAGTATCGCAGTTACCGAAGCGATTTGTTATGTTATCTCCGTTACTTTGTTTGAGGTTGATAGGTCAACTTTAAGGTATCGTTCACGAAATCTATTCTTACGTATGCAGGTGACTTTATACAAAATACCAATTTGTTTAACTTTATACATACTTAGATAAAATACAAGAAAAACAGCTTTCACGATTAGGTAATCGACAGATTCTTTATTCATAATTAAATTATAGAAATGTCTTAAATATAAATTAATATACACTCATTAGTTAGTTTCTTTAATACGACCTAAAAATAAATGAAAACATAGTAAGAGTTCCTTATTTAGGGATAATCAGATGTTTACACACGCGGGTACATAATTAGTCGACATTCGAGTTAGCAAATTCTTAATTAGTGCCTAGTTCACCTGCTACCGCTAAGCTTTTTGCTCTATTTACCGCCCGGAACTATGTCCGTGCTCCGAACGCAAGTTTAAATATCTCCTTATATTTTTTACTATTGTACGGAAACAATAAACAAGAGATTAGTCACGGAATTTATAATATCAACATTATAAGTAGCTGTGTTTGACGTGTATAATTTTGAATGGGATTAAACTTACCAATCTGACAGAAATGTACGTGAGATAACATCGCGGACATTTCAACTTTTACAGTAACATATTACCTTTTTAGACAAACGGTACAAGCCAGCCCACGTTCTTTGACAATCGGTGGGCTCCGATTTAAAAAAACTAATCACACGGGTTTTTTATTGCTGTTTGGGAGTGAGGCTAGAAGTGATTTGTCCAGGGCAATCTATCATTCAAGCACTATGGGAATAATTAGTGTCAGCGAGCGCATCCGGACGGAGTGCGCGCCAACAATGAGCCGCGTGACGCACCATTCAAACAAACCATTAATAATTTTGAACGCTAGTTTTTCTAAGACGGATTCACTCTTGTAAATAAATGGTACAGCGGATTCTTAACTACCTACTTACGGAGACATTTTTTACGGCGACGAGCCGTTAGGCGGTTAATGTCGCCGCCGCAGTGCTTGAGAAACTGATTTGGACGAACTATGACGACCCGCGACGGCGACATACACGCATTGAAAAGCCACAACATTAGTTTTGTGTTGTCTCAGCTACTTAGTCGTTGCGCGAAGCTAATTAAATGTTTCAAAACGCACGAGTGATTAAAAGTTGTATGAAGCCGAACGAGCGGGACATGTTGTGTTTATCGTCCGAATACTTTTGTTTGTACACGAAAATATTTAAAAATGGTTGAGGGAACGCAAACGGTCACGGTCGCACACCACGTTTTGTAGGAACCGAGCCGGTGTGAACGACCTTTGTTTTCGTTCCAAGATATGTTTTAATACGCATTTTAATAAAGCTCGTATTGTTTAGGCTATGGCGGAATACATTAAGCTTGTCATCAGAAGCGTTTGATACGTGTGGTCCCAGTTTTAATTAAACGTACCTATTTATCGACATCGGTGTTGAGCATTTATTTGAATTCACAAAAGAACGCTGTTTATGTACCCATCATGTTTTTTGCTTCTGGAAGGAAACGTTTAAATGCTCTTCAAAAGCTACATTCAACGGCTACCAGCCTTCCTAAGTAGAAACAAACTAAACATCTACAAATTCAATTATCAAAATGTCGCCAATTAAAAGTATAAAATAGTACACATGTTACCAAGTTAGCAGAATATTATTTAAAACGATAACAATCTTATTCTAATATTGTATAACACAATAAAATTATTATTCATACCTAAGTTCTGTTCTGGTCATGAAACATAACTGTTTTGGGCTAGAGGACAATGACATTACTTCTTCCGTAGTGAAAATTGGTATCACCACACAAGCCTTTTTGTATAGCAAATAAAATTTAACAAGACGCTGTTCACACGTCATTTACTCGAGACAAAAAAATTACATGTCCAAATTCGTTTATCTAGCATAACAATTTATGGTAATTAAATTAGCGCTGGTCAAGTAATAGGTAATTATATGTGGGTGGGATTCCGTATCTTCAATCTAATTGTTCCACAATGAATAGAAATGTATTGTAATTTATTTTTATGTTAAAGTGGAAAGAATATTGACATGTCAATTAGTATAACTTTTAGGTAATGTTCCATAATGTCTTTATCAAATCAAAAATGCACGAAGCATGTTGCCACAGAAAGTTGTAATAACACTTTAATATTTTCCTTACCTTTACACGTGAAATACTATCGTTTATTATAAGTCCATTATTTCTGCTTTATTCATTTTAAAAGTACACCTCAGCTGTTCTCGCTTCGAGAACCCTAAATGAGAAATAAAAAAATAACAATGGCGATTAACCTCCTCTAAGATATTTTCTGAATGGGCCTTCACTTTGTGTAATAAAGAACTCGTTCATAATTAGCGCTGTATATTAAATATAATGTCTAAAACGTGATAATAAGGAAGTAATGTAAGCAAGATCGTTATAATAAAAATAGAGATTTCTTTATGTGTACAACTAAATGAGTGAACGTCGTCGTATTAATTGCTTTACAGCAGCTGTTAACGTATATGAAATACAGCTAACTTCACGGTAGGGGGCGGTGTTATTATCTGAGTCTAACTGGAGCGTACTGCATGTAGCGCGTCGACATCCCGCCGGTGCCGGTTTACACCTCAGTCCAGTAAAAGCTGATCATAACGCATCAAACCATATAATCCGATATAGAATCCCGCCGACGATGAGGCCTGTGTCAACAACCAACTCAACGCTAGGATATTAATAATATGTTATTCCTTCTTTGAGAGCGAATATCAAAGCAATGAAATCCGGGCAGATTTTTCGGTATCATTGACGCGATTACACTGAAGACGCGGATCCGTCGACAGATTTAACGAGTCGGCCAAACAACGCCCTCACAGATATCTTTCACCTGAATATTTAGCTCTTTGAGTAAAAATAAATCTTTCCGTTTCTCGGAATAACAACAGTGTCAAGTCAACTTGCTTTAGAGCAAAGATTATATTTGTCATCGACGATCGCATTAAGCTCGTTTACGGGGTGTCGCGGACGCGGTAAACGATTTAGTCGGAATAACCGCCGAAGGCTCCCACACACGGAACAGATGTTTTGTCATCGCACCACCTTTTCACTACAAACACTCTCTCTTTTAGCCCCGACAATACAAAAATAAATAAAATAATATACTCTTGGAAGACGCCTGTCCGCTATTTATAGAGCTGTCATCTCAACTTAAAGACCTAATGAGCCGTTTCTAATATCGTATGGTAGTTATTATTCGGTTCTCTGTTTGTTGACGTAATTACCATCCACAACACACCCGCGCCGCAAGCACTCGCCGCACAGCTCATCATACTTTAAATACTTAAGGGGAAGTGTTTTACTTGTGCATCGTCAATAATGTTAATTATATCTTTATCAATCTATATGTTAAGGAAAGCAGATACTGTAGCATTCGCTTATCGGCTGCGTAAATTGTGAGTCGTTTATATTAAACACGTTAAGTAATCCTACTTTACTAAGGATATTCTAAGTAAAGATTTTTCAGGTACTAATACTGTGTATAAAACTATTATGGAACTGATAACGAAGTTCTCACCGTAGCGACTAGAATTCATGAGAACGCAGTTAATTTTCCACGTAAGTAAATATATTCGTTATGACAGTAACGTTTGTAGCAGGGCTTTTTAAATAGAGTTCGAGGCGTCAAAATCACTAATGTAAATGGCAACAGTAGCATAGAATGTTTTAAATGAAGCTCTCTGAAGCGAGAAAGCTATCAAGGGCAACAACATAGCATGGAGCGGGATTCGGGCGCGACGGGCGCGACGGGCGCGGCGACGACACTGCTGGAGGATTTGAGAAATATTCCGGCATTAGCCCGTGCGCCCACCTGGCCGTTCACACTCGACCTCCGGAATTTTTCGGTATTGCCGATGCAAAGTTTCTCGTTAATATGCAAATTAAGAATTATCTGCACAGAGGACGGGATTTAGGGTCACTTTCAAATAACGCCAAGTGCGCCGCTAAATGAAAATTTGAACTTCACGCCCTGATTGTACACAGACCCGTTTAAAGATTTAGCATAATTACGAGATTATATTTTTGTTGTGTATGTTTATCATGGTATACATATATTAACATATAATTACGCGTGAAATTCGTGGCGCATAATGTAACTAACGAACTAAAAATTTTAATAATGTGTTACAGTGCTTAGTTAATTCAAGCAAACTATAAAGAAAGACATAAAACTGTTTACTGCCTGCATTAGCTCATTAAGAAAACAACTTATATTCTTTTACTAAGTATGGGTGCCTGGCGAATCTTAAAACACATTCGTTGTGTATAATTAGGCAACTGCCTAGATAATTTTACTAATTTGAATTTTATTATAATTCGAGGGAGATAACATTTGTGTGGTGGTCTAGAGATGGAACCTATGTTTCACAATGGGCAGTTTCGTGGAATGTTCAAGACCCCAGCGACTGAACAATTGTAATTATTATTGCCGACTTTGTGACGAAACTGCAAAAGAAAGCATTAAGAAGGTTAATTTTTATTCGGTGAAAATAGTTTTTATAAATACGGTGTCTGTCTGTTCTGAAGTGAGTGTGCGGAGAGAGATGGCTAATTATATGGGAATGGTAAATAAGTATTGAAAGGTACTCGTTATCAATCATACAGAGATGGAATATGTGTATAGTGACAGTTAGCGGCAAGCGGTCGCGGCGCTGTAGCAAATGACCGCTTGACCACATAAAGACTCGGCATCAACGCGATGGAGTGTCACCACTCAATTAATTGCCATGCGTGCTCAAAGAGATTTATCACGAGCACTTGTGAGGATTCCCTAACCCCACCTACCGATCAATTGTCTTTAATATTTCCACCATCCTTTTTCCAAGCTCGCACATCGAACACTTCGCAAAAAATATATCCATTAGCATACAAAGACAAGTATCATGTGGACTCCCACCTAATTGTTTTAATTATTGCGTACAAATTAAGTTGTATTTGAAATCAAAGAAACATAATTCCACAGTTTTAATTCATGAGCGCTCTAAATATGCCAGCCGTCCTGGTCAACGCTGATTGAAGCCCCGCATTAATTTATATTGTAAATAAAACCTATGAAAAAAAACGCCAACAATTGTTTATTTGAAATTCCAACAAAATAACATTTAGTCGGTATGACAAAACCAACGCTGGACAGGATTGTTGGCGGAATACTAATATGGCTTAAAGAAGAAATAAAGAATCGCATAATGTTGTGTCGTATTTGTAATATGGACATCGATAAATCATAGGGAACCGACCACAATCGTTCCGATGACATGGCATGCTTACAAAAAATAATACAAGCCATCATTCAGATGCCCCGTAGAATTGGGTGGGAGCTTAGTTCATCTTTAGGGTTGAAGACGTCCTGACTTACCGCTATAAATGTAATAAACATATTATTTTACAGAACATACAATTTTCATATCTGCTCGTAACATAGGTCTGCAATTTCAATTCACATAATTTTATTGCAGTTCAGTAAAATCCGTGTTATTAAAATATGAATTTATTCTTCATCATATTACATGCGAATACAATTTTCTAATTATGAATAAGTATAGTTTTATTGCGAACAAAAATAAAAAATGCTAAATAGTCATAATAATAACAGGAACTATAAAAGTTTAAAAATGCATCTTTTATAGAGTTGATCCGCTTTTTGCCAACCTTAGCAGTTCGGGATTCAGAAAAGAGCAAAAGGGGATTTTATTCTGAATGTTAATATGAAGACTTGTCCCTAATTTATTTATCTATTGTGTTAACATTTTAGAGGAAAATATATTGATAAACTGATCGATAAACATGCATAAATCATTTCGTTTATTAATATACACATAATTAATGTTTACCGAACAGCTACACTTGTTTGAATAAAGTATGCATATTTTAAAGTTTCACGGCACCAGGTAAATTTTATTATCTTTTTGAAAAGCAATCAACTTAATAAACTTTCACGAACTGAGCCATTTACAATAATGACTGAGCTCGGGACAAAAGGAAGCAAAGTATTGGCATGATCTAGTCATTCCTCAAGAAATAAAAAGCAAACTGGAGTTAGCACTTACATCGTATTATCCTTTGTCGCTCGGATTACTTGCATGAAATTGTACTTATACACGTGGGAGAAAGGTTTTAACGTATTTTAAAGTATGCATACATTCCCTTGACGATCCCGACTCATTGTTTGTGACCACAGAAAGAACAAAACACCAACCAAGATGGAGATGTCCAATATTTTAGATGGCATAGCAGTCGCCGCTACGAAATCGGAATTCCTGCCTCAAGGATTCTCCTTCAACGAAATGCTAAAATACAGCTGTAAACGTATTCAATTAAAGTCGCAATTCGATTGCAAAATTCCTTGTACAATGAGACTGTATCGCGACGTTCGAACAACGCTTTAGTAACCAGGTATGCAATAGATAACCATGTTTTATGCTAATCCTATAAACAGAAACATAACTTACAAATTTTCGAGAGCCTTCGTAAACGTTGAGTTAAATCACGAGGAAGTGGGCTTTATTACCAAGCACCTACGTCCAAGTGTGCACATAAAATTATGAGCAATCAACCCGTAGATTGTTATGTTGACTTTTGCCCGTCATCGGCTATTAAGATTTCTTTGTTATAGAAACATGTTGGACTATTTACACAACACGTTGCTCTGAGCGCCTTTGTAAAAATAAGTTCTTTTTTCATATCGTTCTTGTCGGTCAGCATATATCGCTCTCACGAGTTTGAATGAAATCCTCAAGTCACTTAGTGCGATGCGACGTTAGAATTTGCTTTTAACATAATGAATCGTTTCGATAGCTTTATTATACAAACCGAATGACGGCGATATGGTCCGGTAAAGGTTTAACAAAGCGACCTTCTCGAGGTGACAATGATGCGTGATTGCTGCGTGAGACTTTGTAATTGAATTATGAACTTAAATACTTAATTCTCTATGAGTCACTCCATAAAAATGTTGATTGGCCTTGGGAAAGTCTCAGTAAATACCATATTATTTTATGAGAAGTTTAATTTGTGAAAATAGTTCCGGTTAACAATAATGTGCCTGCATTCTGTCTAATGATTTTTTGTACTTGTGGTGTAAGTATGTGCAGTTTGCATTGCGAGTTGACTTACTCAAGTAGTGTTTTCTGTTTGCACATGCTTAACTAACATGAATAGGTATTCCCTAGAACACTCAGGCTATAATCAACAATTTTGCAATTACACAAATTTTGTCTGAAGCAGAGATCGCGGCAAGATACACTTCTTTTTGAGGCGGAGTGCCGAACACCTTAAAGTTCGTACGTGCAGTTTATATCATCATCAGCCTGACGCACCCCACTGCTGCATAGAGGTTGCTCCAATGGTGCGCCAATGACCTAAATTTTTGACTCATCGTGTTTAGCCGCTGCCACTGCCAGTCATTTCAAAAGCTGAAAAGGCTTCTTCAGATAACCTTATTTTGTTGTCTCCAGTGGCAAATACTTTAACATGCCACTTAAACCAAATTAACAACAGAAACTATGCAGACGCTGTGCAGTGAGCTTATAGAAATAAGCTCTATTACAACCAAACTATTTTTATAAGCATTTTTGTTTTTTATAGACCCTAGTGGGAGAGTCAATATTCAAATTTAAAATCCTTTAGTCATTTAGGTCATATGTTAACACTTCTGAACGTGATGAAACAATTAATCTTTTGTTTCCGTGCTGATACAACAAACATTGAATATAAATTCTCACCTAAGCTTAAAGTTAGAGAGTTAACGTGGCTTCTCAGTTTGGCATATAGACTGTCTTCTAGACTCACCTTGTTACCTATTAAAATACACGTATTTCTTTGGATTAAATCCTCAAGAGGGAGCAGTACCTATTGAATTCAATAACTAGCCATGATCAATATGTACAGAGACCCTTGATTAGTACCTAGTGCTACACTACAGTGATGCTGGAATATGAAGCTTTTTATACCGCTAGCAAGTAAGTATAAAGAACATAGATACCAAAATAAATGAATTTGGTACTGATATTACCACCACATGGTGTATGGGAAAATACAGAGATTGAAAACAAATCTTAAGACGATGAAATTACGAGCTCATAAAGATTGTGTTGAAGTGTCAATATGGTCTAATGAATTTAAACTGGTTAGGGCAGAATGGCAAATAACCTGTCGTAGAAAAATCTTTTATGTCACTTAAGTGATTTTAAACCTCCGCGATTTATAAACATGATACGATTTTAAATAACTGCCACGTCTCTGATTCACGTGAATAACGTGTATGAATTTGAAAAAAATGTCGTATTTACACTTGTGGTTTGACTGGTGTCATCTAAGTTGTGCATGAATTGCATTTGAAATTTCGACGTAGAATTTCGACACCATAGCTAGTTGCATATTCATAACAACTAATGCTCCACATAGACTTTTTTGATCCGACTACTCACCAAAATTCACCAACCTAAGCTTGCATTATTAACAGGTATTAAAAATAATATAATCTGTTTAATTTTCTCATTCTGGCGTATCAAGTGTAGTGTAAAGCAACAGGCAATCGGTCATCAAATATTCGTCGGCGTGGTAATTCACGGGTATTGTTAACATTATCTGTTTGTGAATTTCTCAAGCGTATTAAAGCGTAGTGACGCCAGACTCGCGAGCTGTGCTCCTTCGTTTCTGCCAACGTATTTTATTTCACAAACTTTTCACGGCTTGTTATAAACACTTGATAACATGAATTACAATTTATGATAAGTGAATCGTTAACACTTTAATTGAAAGTTATTAACACAATTCGAGTGCATGTAGTTCTCATGAATTCCATTATAATTCTGTCATGACGGTCTTTCAACATCGCCATAGACTGTTCCGCGATTTGTTTATTTATATTGTGGTCACCTTTCATCTAGTATACGTGAGCAAATAATGAATGTACGACATATCAGAAGTGTGTGACGTCACTCCGGACACGGCCACATCAAAGCGTCTACATACATGATTTATGCGTATTTTGTTAGACTTCGGCCCAATTACGTTCATGAAAATTTGTGCACTTTCATAATAAAGTGTTTACCGTTGAAATGCTTTGATGTCTAATTAGGCGGATGGTGCGATGAGCTACATTATATTTACCTATACGTACGAGTGTCCCGGTAATCGTTGATTGATTTATACTTACAGTTCGGCTAGATTTACTACTGGTCAAGGGTAGTCAGCATAATTAGAAACTTTGTAGGACAGGGATTTATGTACCAGCACTGCACTACTGTACACGCATTTAAATTAATATAAATTGTGTTGGTCGCCTGACTAATCTAATAATATTATGCGAAACGAAAATAAAGCTTTTCATGACACTGAATGTTAATAAAGGCCATTGATTTTCAATTTCTTGATGTATATCAAAATCTGGTTTTTATTGCTTCTTATATAATTGAAACAATAATACGAAAAGTTATTCTTTTCTTCATTACTTTCAACAATTTCCTTATTAGGCTTTATTGTAATATTTTACTTACCTATTTAAAATTATATAACTTGCGCTGTGCAAGAATTTTTCGCGTGCATTATGATGATTGTCCGGTAACTGCTGTAGTTGCCTCGTGCAGTAGCATTCTAAAAATGAGCTTCAAATTTTGAACTTACTTCAAAAAGTTCTCAATTTGGCTGAGTTTCTATGTGTTACCTCAGGTTCCACTGGACTTTTTAATATGTGAACCAATTTTGATTGTATTTTCTAATTTGATGTAGATGCTTCTCGTGCGGATCCATTTAAATTTAAACAAGATCTTACGAGTTGGTAGTTGCCGAGTTATATTTAATAATCTGATTTTAGTATATATGTTTTGAGGAGCTATTGAAGTCGGTCTTTTGGCAAATAAATTTTCAGTTATCATATTCTCTGGTAGAATATGTATTAGCTAAAAATCAAATCTTACCTATTATTTAAATATTTTTACAACTATTCCCTCCTTACTTTTTAGTCTATTTTATATCTTGTTTGTGAAAATAAAGGTTGCTTTCTTGTAGATAAATTATCATGTTAGTTTGCACGTCAACTCACCTAATCTATGCCACCAGCAATGTTGAATAATAATACAGAGAGCATCTTTGTGAGAGGTCAGAGCCACTGTTTTGTAAAGACATTTATCAACGTTTCAATATTAAATATCTATTCATATTTGTGTCCCTTTCTCTCTCGTAAGTTCAAATAGTATACGATACTAGTCAATAGGTTATAGAATATTTTAAGACTTTTCATCCTGCCGAAGAAATCATAAGACAAATATAATATTCTGAGAACTGATATGTATAGATGAATAGCACTGATATTAGAATAGTATCTCTTCACTTTCCGTTAGCTGTGTTTCGATTGAGTCCATGAGAATTTAAATATCAGTAGGTCAGTCTAAAACAATTGAATGGTAAAAATAAACTTTTTTTTTGTGTTGGGCGGCTGTTTACGCACGGTTCATCGCATTAATTCCAAGAGGGAGATCTCAATTGATTTCTGAACCTCATTTATTATTTTATTGAAACTAAGTGAAGCATAGAATCGTAAATGATTTCTCAAGTACCTACTTTGTTATATTTATTAACTTTTTCTTTCCTTCCAATGTAATTAGCATTTGTATTCATATAATTAAACATCTGATGTGTATCTAGATCAGTAGGTAAAAGCACAATAAAAACAACAAAAAATATTTCTGTATTAAATTTTATTGCATCTATTCACACACCTTTCTGGGGAAACGGTTAAAAGACGTTTGAAGCTAACAAAATAATACAATACGTAATAATTTTAACAACAGTTACTTTGTATTTAACTTAACCCAATTATGTTAAGATAGTGTCCGATGCTACAACCTGTCCGTGACACTCTACAATGATATTAAAGTTCATATTACCGTAACTGTGAATCAAGAAACTCTTACATATCTGTTGAAAAATATACACTGCCGTGTCGCTGAGTCTATGTATAGTCGAATATATTTCGTTGTTTATAACTACTTTGAAGATTCACGTCTTCCATCCGTATTTATTTACATCAAAAGGACTTCTAATACAGAAAATTTATTGCATTTACCTCTCTTAAATACTCACGTTATTATTACAATATATACTTACAACAGTGACGTATGTACAAAACTATAGACTCAATTTTGGACTTTCAGTCTCTACAATATTGAAAAAAATATTATACAATGTTTAGAAACAAATCGACAATGTAAATTTACATTCTTTTAACGTTTACAATTATACAAGGCCATTGTTTATGTAGTTATGACAAAATGCTACGGTGACAAATCTTGGGTAAATGTTTTAGGTGACGTATATATACGTTCACAGTAAGGCTGTGGCCACGGGACCGATACTGAATGGTAGCGATTACGACGCATCGAAACCGTGAGCTTCTAGTGGAATGCTGACATAAATGTTTGTTGAATTTATCTTTCTTCGCGAAATCGTTGCGGTACCTCCACGTATTTGTCGTGCAAGACTTCTTTACCAACTACTCTTCTTACGCAATGGTTTTTGCAATGTTACAGTCACGAGTGTTAGGGCTAAAGCCTTCTTTTTCAACTTCAAGTCTACTTATAGCTATTCGTAGATATATCTGTCCTTAAAAATAAAAGCACAAGAGTGATTCAAGGTCTATACATTAAATAACTGATGTTCTAGTGTAAATGCGAGCCACTGCATAAATTAGCTACTGACAAATTAAATTGAACACGGCGATGGAGCTAAAGTCGTGAATATTTAAGTGTGACAATGCCTTTTAGTCTTTTGCCGTGCCGCTGGTGCTGTAAAAGCCATTAAGTTTCGGCTAAATTATAAAAATGGATCGACCACGTTTTATTACGAATGGGTAAAGTTATTTTCTATACACAAGCGAAATTATTTAGCCTTTAAAATTGCTAGAAGGCACATACACCGCATAAATTCAAGGAAGGTTATTGCCATAATATATAATACGAAATGAATTTGTAATCAGGTATGTAGTTGCTTCCGCGTGTAACAAACATTTGTAACGTTTGTTTTACTTTTTATAAGGGGCTACGCAAACAATAGTTAACATGAATGCTAGATATTTTAATTGTACAATAAATTTTGTACAATTATATACTAGAGCGGGTAACTTTGATTCGGTCTCTAATTATTACAATTTCGCAGCAAGCGCTGTTCCGCATTTCACGTTCCGTTGGTCCCACATGGTTTAAAAGATTTCCCCTTTACCTACTTAGCTAGTATACAAGAATTATTATTAGGTATAGGCATTACTGTATTTTGCCAAGAATATGAAGTACGCATGATATGTTCATGTTGTGCATTTGTTCATATGATATTGTTACAATTGTCTTGTCTCGTCGTCTCCCCTGGCCAGCCTTACTGTGTCAGAGCTCATTAGTAACTAAAGTGATAAGTTGATTAGTTAGTAATAGGTATGTAATTTCATAAATGTTTAACACAGACAATCATAGTCTTCTGACTAGAAAAAAACTACACAGATTTGCCGAAATCCTCAATAAATCTGATATAAATTATTATTGATATATTGTAGATAAAAAAAAATCTTACATTAACGACTCGTTATACTACTGACCTCGTATCAATAAATATTAAAATTCGAATGTTAGATATTTTAGGAAACTATCAAACAATAGAAACACTGGACGTAATTAGGCACTAAATTTAAGGAGAATATTTGAAAATAATAATTTACACTACATACAAATAATAGTCTAAAACAGTGTCGTTTATCTATAAGAAACTTAACACATATTAATACCTATTTTTGAATGAAATCACTTCGTTTACCACCTCCAATAATAACTACAGCAACATGTCGCAAGGTCCAACTTGTATTAGCACCTAGTATTGTCGGTCGGTCGGCGTCACGCGTCGACGTCGTTTGCGAGTTGTCAACCTCACGGCGCGGCGGCGGCGGCGATATCACACCGCTCGCTTATGTGTCCACTATCACAAATCTAAGCTTCTCTACCGGTGCATAATCATTATTATCACGTATTTATACGTATGTATACATATTTATATTATTTAGTCTATCGCTATTTACAGGCTGAGAAGGCCCTCGCGGCACTCGTCGGGAGAGATCGCGGTTATTGTCGATGCGCCAGCGGCGGGCGGGGGGCTGGCGGTCAGGCGCGCGGAGGAGGCGGCTGCTCGGCCAGCGACGACGTGGACGACGAGGAGGGCGAGGGCGCGGGCGGTGCGGGCGCGGGCGCGGCCAGAGCCAGCGACCGCGAGTACTCCAGCAGAGCCACGTCCGCCGGGTGCGTCGGGGGGTACAGACCTCGGTACAGCTCAGGCCGCCCGTACGGGTGCGCTAGGCGGGCCGCCGCCGCCGCCGCTGCTGTCTGATAGAACGCAGACGCAGATGACGGCGGAGTCGGCGCCTCGCCCTCTTTGCTCGCCATGTCCGCGAGGGACCATATTCTGGGCTTGGCAGAAGCTGGTGTGCTGCCGGGCGGCGCACGTGAGGGTAGATGCTGATAAGCGGGGTGAATTGGCCGCTCATAAGGTTCTGGTGATTCTGGACCGCTGTCGGCGCGAGATTCGGACCACTCCGACTCGGTCCGTTGTCCGAGCATGTCCAATCTTTGTTGTGGTCTATCTCCATCCTCGCTAGAGCCCGTTCCTGAGTCTTTACCATCTAAAATAAAATAAATTTGCTCAAAAAAGATGATTGTGGTAGACTATTGGTTGTGAAAATGGTGGCTTAAAATGGGAATGGCTTTAAGAGATTTGCTAAAAAAGGTAAGGGATGTTTCAAAATTAGCTACGTACCTAGTCCATCTTTACCATCATTGCTCTTGTGGTCGTCGTCGTCATTATTATTGTCATCGTCATCGACCCTGTTCCTTGGCTCCCACGTCATCTTATTCTCTTTCTTGAGGCGGCGGCGCGCATTCGCAAACCACGTTGATACTTGAGTCAGCGTCATCTTGGTGATAATCGCTAGCATTATCTTTTCACCCTTGGTTGGGTACGGATTCTTTTTGTGCTCGTTAAGCCACGCTTTTAGCGTGCTTGTAGTTTCCCGGGTAGCATTTTTTCTTCGCGCTCCGTTTAGATCCATTCCATACCTATTGGATAAAAAAATATTGTTAAATACTTATGAAATAACGGGGCATACGAAGAATCTAGTTGAAGTTAAGCCTGTATACATCTTGAGGCAGAGAAGTGCTAATTTTTTAGAAATACAATCAGGCGTATAATGGTAAAGTCCGATTTGGGCGAGATTTCAGATAACGTGAATCGAGACCGCCCCAATCCCTATCGCGCCCTCCCGCTTCATCGTCGCACCGAGCCAATGAAAGCGCCAGCATAATAATTGAAATCGAGATAAGCCATCGACTGCTGTGCCAGCGTTAAGCTGCAGCTTATCTGAGACACAGCTATACGCATTTGTTGGACCATGCGCCGCTGTTTGAATTGTACTATCTTATATTAATCAGTACCCATCTAAATTCTACTGAAGTTAATATAAGGCGCGTGCAGTGTGCTTATTCAATGTATACAGCGAGTCAAGAAGAAATAAGTGCATAAAACAAAGACCAGTAGAGATATTGCAGCAGTAAACTTTTTTAAAACGTATGTTTTTCATATAGGTATGGATTACAAATTAAATAGAAGTATTAAAAAAGTTTGTCCTGTTTCCGGGCCATGTATCTGTAATCTGAATCGTTTTCGTGCTAATAGTTGTAATTAGATTAAATGTTGATTAAATTGAAACCATTTAGTTGAAACAAGTTAATTTTCGGATTAAATCGTCCCAGTTTTTATACCATTGTTGATTGTAATGTACTTTTACAACGCCTCTGATGGGGAGCATCAAACAGACACTGCCGGCACCATATGCTGCCTGTGCAACGGTGTCGGAAACTGGATAGGGTGGAAAACAGGGCAGAGTAGTGGGAAATTAATAAAACTGTCACTTAAATCGCAGAAGTGACGTGCAGGGCCCCTTTTTTTAAACCAGCCAATCGATTCTCAACCTTTAGTGGCTACAAATACAGATACGATTCATATTTATACTCTTCATCGAATGAACTAGCGCTCTCTATTGTTAAGTTCGTTGTTGACTTAATTCGCCTCGATCCCCATTGAACGTGAATCTCGTAAATAAATATGATAGAAAATCTCTTTTTCGTTCCGTTTTTGTTTTCATTTATGATGCTGACAGCTGCGTCATATCTATAGTGGCGCGGTGTTGATAAACAACTTGTTGCAATTTAAGAAGTGGGATTCATTACGAGTAACAAAGGTTTGTGTGTGTAGGTACTATATGATAATTTGCGGTGAAAATGCAGTGCAAAGACGACATTTAATGACGCTGCAGCGGAGCGAGCTCTATGAATGAACTAACATCCATAGAATTGGAGTGACAATACGAAAGTGGAGCGACGCCAAGCTTAGGCGTATTCTACAAACAAAAAAGCTTCATTTATCCACGGCGTGCCACTTTCACGGCATCCGAGCTCGCGGGAGATCGGTCTGCCAGCTTTATTTTTTTATTATTTTGCTACCCCCGCGGTGTGCCCGGCGGGCGGCTGTGGCTACCCACCCTTCCCACAGAACCGCCTCTCCTTCAATTAAATCCCTATCTCTCTCGCCACCTCATACTTCCTACTTAAACTCATAAAAATGAGATAAACACAAAAAACATGCTCGTACTTTCTGTCGTTGTTATTAAAGTAATCCGATGATGCTGCGGTTAATTCGTCGTTTAAATTTTATGTTACCAATTCATAGATAGTTTACGGCGTTAATGAATTCTATTTACATATTGTGAAGTGTTATTATGCGGATAGTTTGATAAATGATTGTGAGTCGAGAGATATGGCGGCAGCTTGTTGTTTTTGTATGGTTGAGTGATATATCTTCGCACCTCTGGAATCGGCAATAGATTATGCAGGAGTGCGGCAGGTCGCAATAAAAACGGGCGTTTCGGGGCGGGCGTGAATTGGTAGTCATAATAATGAAATAAAGGTAAAAGATTGAGCCGCAGCGGTCACGAGTGTTTGTTTGTATTATCTACCGCGTGGAATTGAGATCATATTTAACGCTTAAAAGAGGGGCTGTTTTAATTTTTTGCTCTGGTGATTGCAATTGGGTTAATTGCAATCAACTTTACTGCGGAACTTCTCAGAAATAACATCAATCTGTTCTTTATTTTATTATTATCTATAAGTACAGCTCATTGTACAATATGATTCACTATTCTGAATACCCTTTGTAACATACGGAAAAATGTTTCAATTTAAAAAGTTTAAAATAGGCCACTTGATGGTCTAAACACACCTGAGCCTAATACAAACTTAAAGCCGTCCGAAACCGTCCTGGCTATTCTGACACTAGTTTTTGCTAATGAAATAGGTTGCACCAAACCAAAAGGGGCTTAAACAATGGGGTTGCATTGCAGCGCTAACAACTAACGAGATTCGGTTTCAGTAACAGTCGAGCTGCCATCGATCGAGCCGTTCTAAATGAATATGCGAATTGATGAACACAGTGTATATTCTATATGGCTATATTACAAATATATCCGATTTGATAGCTTTTAGTTGTGTGATTGATGAAGAGATTTCTAAAATCTAAATATCTACGGTATAAATACCATCTGTATAGATCGCTGACAGAGACAGATACTATAACGTTAAAATAATCTATTTCAACTTCATAGGTATAAAAATGCAGTACATACGCAACTAATTAGTAAGCACTCGATTTCACTGTTCTTACGTAAATCTATTATAATATTATTACACTATAGTTGCACAATAATTTTGTACCAAGTCGTCTTCATTACCCAAAACAAAACTAATCGTGGAAGACTGACCCGAATCCGATATCATACAGGTTGTAACTTAAGAAGAACTACATTGTAGTAAAAGGTCAGTGTGGAATCGGTAGAGAGACACGTTGCCTGGATCGGTACAAGAGCGATGTCGGTAGCTCGGCTCGAATGTACCTGTCCCGTCCTCACCGGCGATCTAAAATTTCATTGCATGATATCTTGTTTAATTAGAACCTCTACGTAAAACATCTCACTATTAGCAAAAACTCTCACGGTACATATTATGTAAAGCACTCTACGTGTTTGCTGTTCACAGTTCGCGAACGAATTTCACTTATATTCCGAATAATATTTATCTAGCTATGTTTACACGAGTAGGTACGCAATTGTTATTGCTAATGGACGACGGGATAATGCTAACCTGATTTGCTTGATGCGGTTCGCCTAAACCAATGCAATCGATTTACATTATAATGATTGGACTGAATTGTGCTTTATTAGCAAGCGAAACACCGGTATATTGTGAACATATGTACCTACTGAATTAATGATTAATACGGGATTCAAAAGATAATTAACAAAGTTTGGGCTGTGATTTGAAGTTAGTGATTTGTTTAGTATTTGGATTATGTAGATACATCATCTTATAATTAATATTATCTATTGCAATATCTTTTATTCCAGATAAGAATGAACAGTTTTCTTCATAAACATACATCTACATGACACATTCTTAAGAATACGTAATATGTATTCTTAAGTGTCTTGAAAGATTGGCTGCCTTTTTAGGTTCTTTTATCTGTTATTTTTAACTTTCTGGACTTTTAAAGAGGTGTCTGCCATATTTTACGAAATTTTTATCTAGTCAATATGTGGGGTGCATAGGGTTCCCACCACGATCTTAGGGTCCCAAGCCAACCTCACCTGCAAGTGGTGCACCTGCCGACCAACGGACGAGACTCTGGCAAACAAAATATCCCGATAAGCGGCAATAGGCTCGCCACCTATTACGTGGGATCAAAACACTGGCGAGAAGTGGGCGTTTCATATGCCTCTGCCTACCCCTTCGGGAAACAGGCGTGAGTCTATGTATGTATGTCATATGTGTGTGTGTGTATAACAGGGAATCGTATCATACATGCCATAAGAAACTCAAAATATCACCTTTCTACGTGAAGTTGACGCAAACGAGGCACAGAATAAAAGATAACACCCGATACTCCATAGACTTTCTTTATTATTTTCTTGTCAATTCAAGTGAATCTGTTAATTTCGCCTCTGAGCTAGTATTTATATCGATTGCCATTGAACGTAAATTGATTATTTAGGCTTATTCATAACCAAATATAATATACCTACATTAATATTACACCAGTAATCACGATTGTAAAAAGTAATAATATCCTTACGTATCTGTGACAAATCGTATTAACCATACGTTTTTATTAAGTAACTACTTGCACAACATTTCTAATTTATAATACGTATTAATAATGTCACCATGACAATTACTACAAACTAATCATTTAACAAATGAAAACAGATATAACACGAGGTTGTAACTGAACACTTGCACTCGTCAAGCGTCGAGCGTCGAGGAGTGGCTTTTTGTGCGAGTGATCATGCCGCCTCGGGTGATGTAGCCTGCCAGCCAACAAGCCTCACAATATAATGTTTCTCTACAGTTTGAATTTACCAATGTCATCGTCCGCACCCATATAATATTACACGGTGCCATATTTTGTGAGGTAATAGTTGTACACTTTTTTCTTACGCTCCACAGACTTTGTCAACATAGCAATCCACCAGCTATGAAATTTAAAAGAGGCGCTTAATGCACGGTGACAGTTTTGTGTAAAAACTCTCTGAGATCGTATCTCACGCACAAGTATCGTATTACTTGTCACTTGAAAACACTCTAAGCCAAATTACCTAGTAAACTCGATACCGCCGCCTATACCTTTTTGATTTCACCTAACATCGCATATTTAAAACATTACTAGTTTACATAATGGGCTATTATGTCAGCCTGTTCACCGAGGTCAATAAATATGAAATAATTTAGAAAAGAAAGATCGTTTTCAACAAAGTTCAGCTTTCATGCTACAAATAAATTACCATGTTCGTAAAAATGATATCTGATAAAGCTAATTATTCGTCGTCGTAATATAGAAATGGGCGCACGCAACGACCAATCTCGGGTTATGGACGAAGTTTTAAAAGGTACGATACAGGTCCTAAATATTGGTGGGTAGATAGGGTGGTAGGGCGCGGGCGCGGCACGCCAGAAACTCATTACGAGCCGGCAACGCGCTATTACGGCGAACCGCACGCGTCCATGTTAGCCGATAGCTGCCACCCGAACATGCTATCCCACGACTAATTGGTCAGCTTCATGCACAAAAACCCCTAATAGAAACAACTGCGGCCGCGGCCCGGGGGGACGTCGCTTTACAGCCTAAAACATAAATGATCGCATTAATCGCAAGGTATGGCTGTAGCGATCCAACGTGGCTTACCTACCAAATATTTTTGGCGGTGGAAGTTAAATAAGGGCCAATCGTTAAGTTGGCTGGTATAAAGGGCGTGTTATCTAGAGGCTTGGGCGGCGCATGTCACGTGACAAACGAAGCGTAAACTCACCACCGCGCACCGGTACTTCAGACGCGCCATCTTTGTTTTTGTAACAAGGGGTAACGTTTTAAATTGCTTTTATTTTTAAAGGTTTAAATTACCTGTGCCACTTCCGGTGAAATGCTACGCAACGTACATAGTCATGTTACATGCAGCCAATAAGGATCGCCCAAAACTGGGCCCCCAAATATATTGAGTGTCAACATTATTTAAGTTTCATCTGAACAGCTACATATCAGATTCGAGTGACCTACAGCAACTCAAGATTATACACTGACTGGATACATTAATTGCGCAAGATGAAAGGTCTTATGAATGAAACTTGTATAAAATTAGCAAAACATACTAAGAAGCTGATAACACAAGTAATGTTTAATTGCAAGTTTTTATATATCACGTCCGCAGATAAAAATTCGTTGCAACCGATTTATAATTATTACCCATGTTTACTGTTTATTGAGAATGTACGAAGCTTAATGAATATAGTTATTGTTTTAAATCATTCTCGGCAATCGCTTGTTCGAAACTTAACAAAAACAAGGCATAAATTGTTGTGGTTATCGGTGGCAAATTATTTTTCTGTTAAACTTGTGTGTTGACCCCGGGCGTTTACGTCGCTGATAATATTAATATGTGTGATACACTCAACTTCAACAGTTTTAATTAATTCAATAATTGTAACAATAATATTGCTCTGTTGTAATAAAAATCAATATCCTTGGTACGGGATTAGGGGCTACAAATAGTCCTAAAATTTGAGAAAATAATTCAGTTGTATAAAATAGACTCGTGGTTGAATTTATGACATTGCTGGCTTACTAAAAGAGGAAGAAAAGTGATATACAAGGCTACTTAAATCGTGTACTAGTAAGAGTTACTATAGAATCTCATAGTTATTACTCCAAGGATATTATTTTTATATAATCTATTATACACTTCTTACTGAAATGTAGCCACTATTTGCGTACCGTTTCTTCTACAGATGATTTAGATTTTTATTAAAATATATTTGGTGTCAGTAATGATAAGGGCCTGTAGGTAAGACTAGAGGCATCCCATTAGGTGAAAATTTATTATTTGCCTAACCTAACTAATAAAAATGTGAATGTGTATAAAAAATATAAAAAATGGGTTTGGCGTAGGTATATTTATTTTTCTTCGATATCGAGGTGCGTCAGTATTCACATGCAAAAATCGATCAATGAATTTGTATTGTCTGGTAAATACATTAAAATGTTATGTTAGAGATATATATATATATATATATATATATATATATATATATATATATATATATATATATATATATATATATATATATATATATATATACAGAAAATATTAATGATCCTTCGAAGCAAGAAGGAAGAGAATACTACATTGCTACTACTTTGTGGAAACTCATAACTTTATCTAAAATTAACATGCTTGCATATGTATCTCTATAATTAATAGATCAAATCACATTATTTTTTAAGCGTGTAAATTACTTCATACCTGCGTATAAATGACCCTATTTAAGTAAGAACTCGGCAAGTTGAGTTATAGGTATTCGCTCGTTCCGGTTCCGGTAAAAACACAAAAGAATGTTATTTTAATCAAATATGGCCAAATCACGGAAGCCTAATTTGGTAATTAAGCTGAATGTATGTTATATATGTTATGTATACATACTATTACATACTTACTTACTATAATCTCTTATACACGTAGGTAAAAGGTTACAAGTAGGTATTAAAACTAATATTATTAAAATGTTTTTTTCTTAACCGAATATTTTCAGCCTCCTATTTCACTTTTATTTTATTATAAGTCACAATTGTAAATATAAACCACATTAAAATACAAAGGTATCAAAATCGCTTCTGTTTTTAAGCATTGGCAAAGATTGTCTCAATGGCAGACATGTATTGTGTAAAAATATATAGAATTACGATAACATTAATATAAAATTAAAGATATTCCGTGAAACAAGCCATTGCTAAGTTATAAAACAAATCGACGCACCTATAAAATTATCTTGAGAGCGATCTCTTTGAAGCAAAGACAATGAATGGAGTCTTGTTATCTATTTATTGGCTGTTTATTTCATATTCTCAGGTCTGAAAAAAATCTATTCTTGTCTATGGTGATATCAGGAAGTATTCTAGAAAATTCCCACTGCTTTAAACTTAAGCATTGTTATCTAGATGCAAGATAAATGTAATCAATCAAGTTTATTAATTGTTTATTAATATTATTGCGCGATTGTATTAAGCTGATTTGAGGCAATAGCTAATGGTTCGCCTGTAAGCCACTAGATTGGACCACTCGTTGCAAAACTATGGTAGTTTTGCAACGAGTGGTCAAATCCCGCAGTGTCAGTTTTACATACTTTACTTCGGATCTAAGGATATAAGCCGATGTAAAATTAATTATCTACGAGTGTTATACAAGGTGATGCAAAATCTCTGTACCTCTTGTGGAGTATGAAATTTGCCTCAGTTTAAGTTTAAGTAGGTATATAATGTTGATAGAATGCAGAAAGTTTTAGAATACTTTGATGTAGTAATGTATGTGAAATACATGAAAATTTATTAAATTAATCGTTCTTTGAGTGTGGCCATGACAATATCAACCACAATGACTCCCTGATGTCATATTTTACCTGATAGATCGAAGTTTGGGTTATTGACCTACTAGCTTATATTAATCCATTAGGCTAAGTTAAAATCTCATATTAATAATTTCAAGATACTGTAAATGTTCTTACTGTATGAGTAGTTTCTGTATATCGAAATGTCAGTATATTAAATATTATAGTCTAATCGCTACCATAATCTATTGTACCGGCAGTAGGTCAATGGTTAAGGTACACTGCAGTCGAGAGGCCGTGGGTTTGACCCTTACGCATTGCAATATTGACGTGAACACTCCCCAATACAGGCATTTCAGGTTAGCTGCAGCGGTTATCAAAATACTAGGAATGTGTTATCTCAAATATTGTCTAGCGCTGCTGTTGCTTATCACGAAATAAAATTGAATACTATTTGTTTGTTAAGACTACCCGAAATACTTAAAACCTCTTTCTGCTGCGTTAGATATACCATACATAAGATGTCAACCCGTTCAACCCGTTCTTCTTCCAGGTGATCACTGTTCAACGGTGATCACCTTGAAGAAGAACGGGTTGAAATAGTTTTCTTAAATTTTACTTGTACATGAGGTTGACATTCAACAAGAATATTCACTCTTGATCTTAATTTTGTAACTATGTCAGAAAATTTAGTCGGTCCCATCAAAGCCTTTTAGTTGACGGTCACCGTGTTGGCACAAACGCAAAATGGCCGATCTATAAATCCATACAACTAAGCGCAACTAATCAATCAATGACAAGTTAAGCAGCTGAACATTATACTCCCAAAAGTGGTATACCTTGCAGTAAAAGCAGTGTTCAGGAGAGTCGAATTTTCTCCAACATCACAAGATACTTCACCAAATAATGTATACCGCAGAGAATGCTAATAATTTCGCTTCGTGTATCCAGTGGCTCTAATTTGGTTTAAGTTTGCGACACATGTAGCATTCGTACGAGAGTTCTACAAGTGCCTGGCCGCATTTGCTATTACAGATAAAATGAAAATGCCACTGACACCGGGCAAGTTTCGTTTGTACCTAGGTTAAATTTCAAACGGCACTGGCTTCTAAAATGTGATATATCAGTAGAGGAAGAATTTTATTTCCTGTGCAGGTTACGTGCAAATTAATGTTCTTTGGAATAAAGCCTTTTGTTCTTGTGTAGATATACATACACATGTATAATTATTGTTTCTGGAGTTATAGATTCTTGCTGCATGCAACAGTTTGGCTAGCTATTTCTTCTTTTTATTCGATACTAGCTTTTGCCCGTCGCTTCGCGCGCGTTAAACTCGGGGTAACACAAATCTACTTTCAGTTTCTAGTTGTGTGAAGGCACTCCTGATTATTCTAAAGACTTCAGAAACTCTATAGGGTACAAAGTAGGTAACTCGGTCAGTATCCATTACATTATCTACCAAAAGGTACATAATAACATCACCTTGCATACATTAAAATGTCAAAGCCATGTTCTAATACATGTCAAATATATAGCTATAAACATTTTCGCATTTATAATATTAGTAGGGAAAATCGTTTCAGCCGTTTAAGCGTAGTATATAATTTATTAGTTTATATAATTATGCGAACAATTTAATCCACGTGCACAATATGACAATGTGTATGATGTGACAGTACTGACAGATATGCGACAGATCATGCGCAGCACTCAATTATTAGCGCATGCGTTCTTACTTAACAAGAGAGCAAAGTTGTTTTTTGTTTCGAGTGCTGATTTTGAGTCCCGAGCAAGCGAAGGATTCTATGATGAAAGTTAGAATCCTGAGCGTAGTGAGGGACTCAACAGCACGAGGTGCAAAAAACTTTGCTCTCGTGTAGCACTCATAACTTTTCACCTCAGTAGTGAGAACACGTATTACTTAGGAGACATAAACAATAACAGGAATAAATTGTAAACAAAATTCTGCATTGATCACTTGTTGTTTTAACTCTTCTGGTGTTAAAGTACAGTCATCATCGCTAGTTTCACTCATCTTTTTAGATTGAGTACTTTATATAATATAAGTTAACACGTTACGCTATACTATGAGCATCAGCGAAATGTTTACTTTATTCCCGCTATTTTTTTAAATCACGTTTTGATACCGCGTCCCTGATGTTTATTTTTCAAATGTATCATTGTTGAAATTCCAAATAAAAATGTATTGGTTAAATACCAATTTTATACTTACTATTAATTAGACTTATTTTTTTAAAATGCAATAATATATTAAACATATAAACAATAACATTTAAAAAACAACTTAATTTCCTTATATATAAAGATATTTGTATATCTTAAAATTTTAGCGTATAACGCGTTTCCGAACGTGTTTTCTTTGAGGTCGAATTCCAAAATCGAATTTCTAAGGAGTTTGTTTTTTCACTCGCTTTTTTATATGCATGTGAAAGAGACAGAGCACAGTAAAATTCGAATGTTTTAAATTTATGGCTAAACAATGTCAATTCGTGGCACTGAAGATTGAAAAATTAAAAAGCTACTTTGCCTCACGCACGAATCAAAATCGCATTTTGTTCACTGTTGTCTCGCAGCAAAAGCGGAATGTTTGAGCTGCTGTGGTGAAAAAGTGGTTTATTCCACTTTATTCACCTGGGTGAAGAAAGTAGACTTTTTGGTGTCCTCATTTCACCTCCACATTATTTTACCTAGCCTTTACCCCCCAGGTGAAATATGTCGACATACATAGAGTATTTTGTTCACCTAGAAATTAATTTACCCAGGTGAAGAAAGGCGACCTTTTTATTTAGGTACCCTGTCAACTTTTATTACCCACATAAAACATGCTGAATATGCTTTGATATCAACAGACAACTTAATTTTAAAATCAGTTCAATGCTCATTACACTATTTGTGTACACCAATATTATTATAAGACCATACTTAACAATTGATTTTCTCGTGGTCATTGGTATTGGCTCCGCATTTTCTTTTGGGATAAATTCAACTTACCTTTGTCTCGATTATCCGCTACTTCGGCACTGTTGCAATCGCTATGATTACATTCTAGCATATTTTAGGTGTTTGATAAAGGTCCACAATATTAATAATAAAAGTCGCCTTTGTTCACCTGGGTGAATTAATTCCTAGGTGAACAAAGTCCTCGGCTTATATCTACTTATTTCACCTGGGTGATATCACCTAGGTGAAATCATCCCGAAGTGAAATGAGGACACCAAGAAGTCTACTTTGTTCGCCCAGATGATATCACCCAGGTGAACAAAGTGGAATAAACCCAACCAGACTGAGAATAGACATAGAATGCGCACCTATGTCCACCTATTACACTTATGCTGTGTATATGAAGTTCCAATAATCTGTGTTTTAAGGTACCGACTATTCACGCTTATTTTTTTGAAAGAGTGTAATGTGCAAAAGGTACTTTTCACGATTGGTCACCAACGCCTTAGAGTACCCCAGTACCTTATTACTTCACGATGACAGCTTACCATACGGCGTGCCGTATGGCCAATTACCACCGTGGTTGCAAAAATACATTCTACACATATAACTGCTTATAAGCATTATGTAGTACCTGTGATCTCCCGAGAAAAAGACCAGTCATTACCAGCCACTGGATAGATTTACAGACTCTAACCATACATAAATAGACTCACGCCTGTTTCCCGAAGGGGTAGACTCTATACTGCTCTGCTATTGAATACACAAAAACCCAATTTAGTTTAAAGTCCTTTCACACCAGGTATGCGTATGTATTGAGTAAGTTCTCGATACTCTGTAGGAAATAACGTTTATCCTTAATATAGGTAGTATGTATTTAAAACATGTGGTATTCGCTTAAGTAACAGTAACCCAAGATACAAACTATATTCAACTAGGCAGTCGTCGATAAGACAGTATATATCGAACATACCTGCCTGTTATCAAAAACATTTTAACATACAATCCATAAGTACCTGATCGTGGAACAAGTTTTAGTTCTTTGTCTTTTATTATATAAATGAGGCAATATTATATATTTGATAAGAAATGTTTCTCCTTCAACTACATGAGGTGCTGAACAATGAATTATTTAAATTATCGAAGTAATAAATAGAAAACACTTCATCGCACCTAATAAAACCGTTTTATTTTATATAATAAGATAAATGATATAAATATTATTATTATGTATTCGATAAGATTCATAGAAGTGGTTCTAGAATAAGTGATTTCACTATTGTGAATAAGGTACTACTATACCTAAGTATCACAGGCGGTTGAATTTAATATCTAAGGTAACTACAGTACGTTATCTGATCAAACAGCTCAAAGAACTTTGCTTTTAAACTCAACATTATTTTAAATTATTTTTATGCGTGTAAGTTTAAAAAATCTAGTCTTATCTTTACTCGCGGCTACAGATATCTCCACACAGATTTTGTTATTAGAATATGCCAATCAAATTTTGAGATAAACAGACGCCTGTTATTGGGTAAAATGAAAATGAGCTCACCCTCCAAATAAAGGAACGAATAATATAACATAGATTTCGTATTATCATTTATCACCGAGCTCTTTATATAAACACGAATTTCTATTCATGTAAATATTTATATGAGCTTTAAAAAATAATCAAATATATAAATCATTATTAAATTAAAACCTTCAATATAAATGAAGCGTTGGGTACATTATCAAAGCGATAAATTGTCGTGTTTATTTTGTTGTTGTATATTAGTTTGCGGCCTCCCAGAGACTTATCAATGTTCAACTCTCACTAGGAAGATGTCAACATATGCTATTTATCAAACGTCAATCAACTGTACCTACGTGGAAGAGAACAGGCGTAGCGCACACACGTCAAATTAAACATTCCGATTAACGATGTATTATGCAAGCCGCATTGTTGTATAAGAGCTCTCAATGTCCAAACATAAGTTCTCTAACCAATCGACTCACTTATATTAGAAATTACTTTACTTTTCAAAATTGAAGGTAAAAGGCGCCCTTTTATTTTACATGAATGTTCTTGTAAATAACAAATAGTTCACCACATATTCTTATATGATTTTTAAAAGTTGTTGACATTATTTCTATTTTATGTAGAGTCGTCTTATCTGTGAGGTTTTTTAGGATACTGTAGTCCTCTGATATTAAAATATTCCTTCAGAATTGCATATTGTTTTAGCGCAAAGTTTTAAGAGTTGGTGAGTAAGGCACGTGAGTCTGTCGCTGACTTAAGTAGGTGTTCGTTTGTCGCAGCGCTGGCTGTGGCGCACTGGCGCCGCTGACGTGCAGATAGCCGCATCGGACCTCACAAGACGCCATATGTAGAACGTATAAACTAGTGAAAATTAAGTGTCGCGCCACGGTTCACTTGCTATCGCGGGTCATGTCACATTTTATTACCGACATATTATTAATATCGATGAGAACATTGAATTTTAAATAAGGAGGCATTGTTTCGCAACGGCTCCCACATTTACGTAACTTATATTTCGTGATTTGTAGATACTTTATTGGTCAAGTTACAGAGCTTTATCATTAGACTTTTATCTAAGTCGTAAACTACTCGGTGGCAACTCATACCAAATTTGGTGTCAATTCATTAATTCTTATTAAACACATGAGTGTTTTATGTCTTTTCGTCTCAATTGTAATAACTCAAAATGTAATACGACGACTGCAGATTATGCCTAAGTTAATAGTTTTAACTAAACGGCTTTATTAAGGGAGCAATGAAAAATACAAATGAGTTTGTATGTATCTTAACGTTTACAGAGAATAATAAAAATCAGAAACTTAAAGTCATAATGTTTATCGTTACGACTATTTCTAAGTGTATTAGCACTAAAACCGCTTTGCACAAAAATCGTCGAGTCTGTCAATTATACAGGTAATGGAAAAATGATTACGTTGAGTTGTAAAAAATATCAGACTATTATCTGAGACTATTTCAATTAAGTTACCCTCGTGATTGATAGTTGCCTTGTTTGCTATTAAATAGACTTAGGTAACAGGTATTGGTCGCGTTAGATTTACGTATGTGCCTATATTATCATACTCATCGTCCTAGCGCGGTCCCATTTGCATCTGAGCTATTCGAGCCCAGGGCTTCTAATCTAACCAGAATTGTCGAAATATTGACTTTTGCACAGATCACCAGTGTCAGCACATACTAAATTAAGCACTGAGTTCACGTAACGGCCGTCAAAAATCTTCATGACAGCCGGGAACGACGCCTTAACTTGCCATCCGCGGCACAGGCAAGGAATAATTAACAATTTAACTTTGAATAAGTAGTCATAGGTGCGCGGTGTAGATTTGAACCCGATGCTCTATGCATTGCAGTCTGTTGGTATCTCCACTAGGCTATCGCAACCTCGAGATATACTTATGTATATTGTATGTGATAATTAGCACATAATATCTTCAACGGGTCATCAGTTAAAGTTTACGTAGAAACGTCAATTCGGTCACAATATTAATTTGATTGATGCAAGTATATTACAGCTTTATCGGAGCATAGGTACTCGCGAGAGTTCTATCTGGTATAATAGATAAGTATTTGATATTGCATTGCACTACCTCATATAAGTTTATCTTTCTACTAGCCGTTTCCCGCGGTTTCACCCGCGTCCTGAGGGAACTACTTCTCATACCTGAAAAACCCAAATATCTTACGGACCCCTATTTTTTCTAAAATAAAATATAGCCTACGTTAATCGCAGATAATGTAGCTTTCTAATGGTGAAAGAATTTTTAAAATCGGTCCAGTCTTTTTTGAATTTATCCATTACAAACAAACAAACAAAAATACAAATTTTTCCTCTTTATAATATTATTAGTGTAGATATGACGTATCTTGTCATATTTATAAGCCAAAACGGTTTTGTCAACCCACAAAGGCATCAGCGCTTGCCTCAGTTACTAGCTAGTCAGCACGGTTAGGTAGTAAGCGATTAATGTAGACAATAATAGATTGTAAGCTCTTGTGAACGTTGAAGTATCTATGAGAAACAACTGTAGGGTTTCGTAATCTATGGAGAAAGAAAATGACATCGAGGCGAATTCCAGAACGAGAAAGAGAATACGTGTGAGGAACAGCCGCAGGACTTCGTAATCTATAGGAAAATCTGGTGAAATCGGAGCAAATATTACAGAACTTGCGTATTGAAAACATCAAATGCCTACGAAGCCAGTTAGATCTCAGTCATTCGTGTCTAAGCAAACATTTTAAGCCCTCTATAGAACCTCTAAGGTTCTAAATCGCGCCAGGTTGGCGTATTCGTTCAATACGTTGACAGAATACACCAAAATTCACTGCATTGGGTTTAAATTCGTTTCTTACAGTTGACATTAGTTGTACCAAAATAATTGTTTGCTATTTCCATTTTCGTGGGCCTGACCACCTTTGAATTAGGACAGAGCCGAAGGCTTTATTAATTGCGGGGACTAGTGACATGGTGACACAATTTAGATCTAAAAGTGGGTGAGAAAACTAGCATGAATAAAATTTTGACGTGAAACGTAATATTTTGTCTATCTTGTTCATTGAGATATGATCTTGTTAGACAAGTGCACGGCCTCAGGCTTCCAGTTGAAAGTCTCGGATGCACCAGTATGACGTTGGATGATAATTATGACTAGTTTTAAAAACATAATGTAAGTAATACAATGTTACTATAGCGTGATGCAGCATACATTGTCTTATGCTAAAAACATTGCAAAAAACCTTTATGACACAGTGTTTAAAAAATAAATTAAAGAAATCTGACGCAAAAATATTGGCATAATTATAATTATATCTAACGTGTCAATGCTCTAACGGTCTTCTGGCCACGCGTCTAATTGGAAGTATTAGATGACGCCTTATAAATTTAAATAAGTAAATAAATAAGTATTCAACATATGAATACTAAAATAATAATAATATAATCTTGTCTTGTCATTCGTTTTTCAAGACAAGTCTTGACTTTACCTTTAAAATATTGTCCCCATTTTTTTACTTCATGATGTACAGTCGAATAACTGCCCGCTAGACCACCATAAGGGTGAGAATCGCTCAGCAAGGCATCGTCGCTGCCAGTGCTACTTTACACAAACATTGACATTCGTATACGAAACCAGTTTCTAGTGTGCCTCGACTCTATGAGCGAGATAAGGGATTTTTTTTCAAACTGGTCCACCGCTGACTTGTTTGATTGTACAAATAGACATTCGCCCAATGATATAGCGTTCATAACGTGACTTGACTTGTCACTCATAATAGATCGGAGTTAAGCAACGTTTGCACTGGTCACCACGTGGACGGGTGACGAGTGCAAGCGTGTGGCATTAACATTAAATCATCGACTACAAATCCATTTTTTGTACTGGAAATAGTTCCACAATGGCGTTATATTTTTATGCCGATATAGCAATTTCTGTAATCGCTGTAACAACCTAAACAAGAAACGGATTACTCAGTCTAGTTCTAGTAAAATAACTCTATACAACAACCTAAACCCAACTCAATTAAACATACAACACATTCTTGTAATTGCCTTAAGACATGTAAGTATTTTCACATATCCACTACTAAACCAACGACTAACCTGGTTATAAAATTTTCCATCAGTAGTTCATTAAATAAGTTGCATTCACTGCATCTATTATAGAGGCATGTGTACTAACGTCACATGTACGTATATAGGTGTATTTAGCTTGCACGCACGACCGATACATGACCAATACAACAAACTATATGCTACGAACACTACGTACCTACCTAGCATGTGTGCCGAGAAGGCACCGCAAAACTTATGTCTACGTAATTGCTTAACTACTACACAACAGCGTTTAGTGTTAGTTAAGACGTCGAGATTTTCTTTAGAAAGTTGGTTTAAAGTTCTGAAGTGCTCTTATTCGTATATTATTATCTAACTTCAGTTAGCGAGGCGTAAGATCTTGAGTAGGTATTTATACTCAGCCAATAAGGCATCGTGCCTTGCATCCCATATCAATGCACAATATCATAAATCATAACAAGAATTCTCTAACAGAAATTCGATTTATTTTATTTATCAGCAAAATAAAGCTAGATATCACCTAATAGAGTTAATTAAAGCAAAGGTCACAAAACATTACTGGCGGCATTTGTCTTACATCAAAACCCCTTCAAAATGTAAATAAGCAACCAAGTGTTCAAAATATGATTAGATATTACGTAGAATTGTGAAGCTTCGCAGCTTCTAGGCAACGCGTAATGAGTAGGTATTGATACCGTATCAACCAATGAAAGTTTATAATCCAACAGTGTTAATAAACACAGCAGTGCCAGTCCTATGAAATAAATTAGCATGCTCATAACTTTGTGATGAGTGTCTGTTTTTAATTAAGTTGAATAAGTACATTCATGTCGATCACAACTCGCCTCGTGGCCGCCGCTGACCGATAGGAAAAAGGAAAGAGGAAGCGTCCAATGCGCCTAGAATGAAATTAGCCCGTCGGTCAATTACTCCGAACCGAGCGCGGCTTACTAATGGCACGAGCGGCGTACCCTGCATACGGCACCGCTCATTTATATGCCTTCACGCGTACTCTTTATTGTTCCATAGATTGGTAATACACGGGAGGACTGGCACTTTGTGCTGTAAATCGTTGTCTGTACACGTATCCACGATTAACTGTGTGCTGTAGACATAGGCGAAGCGGGCACCGTGTCACTACATGCCGCCTGCGCAAGTGTGGACGATGACATCATGTCCGGAATCGAGTGGCCACACAGAAAACGTGAGGGTACGTGTTTGGCTGACTCTTATTATCGTTGCGATGTGCATGACGCATAGCCCTTCAGCTAGTATCAATGTGTTGTGAAATTGATCCGCCATATTGATAAATAACTGCTGACATAAGTACCGCTGTCGCATGTCTTACAGAATAGCCGCTATGTTTTTGCCATCATGGTTTGTTTGCGAACGTTGTTTGGGCTTTTACAATCTTTGCGAAATCTATATTAAAAATCTACATCTTACGGAAAATAAGTATCTATTACGTTACATTTATTAACTTATAAATAAACGGTACAAAATTAGACAATCCTTTTTGTGAATGGCGTTGGATAACTTAACTTTCCACACACGTCCCACCGGTGCGTATCAAAGAAATATATATTGTTTTTAATTTAGCTTCTGTACAAAAAGGAATGTACTAAAGAAGTAGATACGTTTCGTTGTAAACAAACAAACCATAATAATATAGTCTCGATTTATATTGTCACAGTGCTGACTACGAAAAGGAAAAAAGACTAGTAGAGTCTTTCTCCAAGTCCCAAGAGGCTGTGATTGACAAATTGTGAACGTTAAACCTTCTTAACTCGGCTACCCTACGCTACCCTAACGGCAACGTTCCCGGAGGCTTTCAAAGGAAAATACTCAATAAATTGTTAGTATTTTTACTAACACCACATCAACCAGCTGGACTGTTAGCTCGAGAATGAATATTAATGCATTGGCCGAACTTAAATGACATGCGGTGTTACTAATTTTCGTGCAAAACAAGAGCGTATATATACGCCACATTGGGAAGTTATAACCATTATGAGAATACAATCGCAATTTCTTCCTGTCATAAATAAACTTTGGCGGGCATGAGTAATCGTTAGTTTGTGTGCACAATATCGGGTCGGGTCCAAATAGATTGGTACGTGCTGAGCGTGTAGAGCATCCGCCTCCCGTGTATTATCACTCACTTCAACGAAATTCGTCTACACAGTTTTGTATGGTGTAGTTGAATTTTCCGTTTGTAATTATGTCGGTGGACAGCGGAAGTGTCGGTGCTGGTTGTTACACCGGTCACGACGCACCGGTTGACGACCGACGCCCGACGCCTAACGGGCTAACTCCGGCTATGGATACCGGCGCGACCATCTCACTTTAGGGACTTTTAATATATGTTGTTGCCCTCCGCACATCAAACATCACGTACCACTTAAAACATATCAAAACTGTTCTCTATTGCCATTCGATCGGATTTTTATTTTATGTAAACGATGAAATTGATTTTAAATGAAAAATGTTCAGTTGTATTTTTTATTTAAACGCTTGAGTGCATGACGGTGTCGCTAATTTGTTTACCTGGACGCTCCCAACACGACGGATTTAGCAGGCTCGATTGTGGCACGTAGCTACTATTCGAGTGATTCACGCACTCACACATGTATAAAGCTTAGTTGCGTGACAATCGGATGTATTCAAAATACTCGTGATAGGCAAAACTATTTCCTAATCCAAAGAAATTGATAGAGAACAACATAACGTTAAAAAGTGTTATTAATTACAGTGAGAAATGATTAAGTCATCAAATTAGTGTAAAAATGTGATTAAGCTGTTACTGTTATGTTCTGCAACAACATCAATCATCAATGCTGAGACATTAAAAGCGTTAATTTCTTTAATTAAATTAATAAACGGACAACACCGTGGAATTGTACGTGTATAACGTTTCGCTTGAAGGTACGTAGATAATTAGATAATTTAGAGTGCGCTTGTCCGTCGTATGCTAACCACTCGAGTAAGTACTGTGGTAATCAGTCTTCCTCAGTCGATTTCAACCATGATCGTAGAAGGGCAAATGAGATATAAATATTATCTTTATTGTGAAATCTTTATATTAACGGTGAACGAGTAATATAATTGGCACACATAAAATCGCTATTTATTCCGCTAGAATATTCTCGATGTATTGTGATTATTTTTAGCTATTATAAGATTTTGATGTAGTGTGAGTTGTCCAGCGGTGGACTATGGTGGGCTGATGACGATCATGACATGTGTGAAGTGTAGCCTAGTTTTATTTGCTGGGGCTTTTGTAATTTAGATTTGTTTATAAATGTATTTTTATGTGGGCTTACAATAAATATAATAATATTTTTCAATAAAACTTTGATAAAATATTCTCTTTTACTCGTCTTTAACCTAATAATATTAATAAGGCAAGCCGAATTATAGCAGACTTGGAAAGCCACTACAAAAAAATTACAATATAGCGAGTACCTACCTACACCCACCAACACATAACATAGTAATATATCGTTTCATTTGATACATAACGAGTATCAGTACATCTCAGTAATTTTACAATGATGACTTTCTTCAAAGATATCAGAGATTTTGTGCGCAATTAAGGATATGATTTATGGGTATATTTTATTTGCAATATAATGTACCCTCATCAAAAGATTTCTACACAAATCAAGTCGTAATTGTCCAATTACTGGCATATCAGCCTTGAAAATCTGAGATAATATATTATTTTAACAAAAATGTTCACCGTCGAAAAGTCAAAAATAAGTAAAAGATTGAGCCCAAAACAACCCATAAAACCTTGGATTAAGGTTTCTTATCGCAAAGCAAGAATAAGGTACGGATTTTCATTACTGGCTTATAACTCTTCTCAGTAGTCATGACTATTGAGACTACTTTTACACCCGTTGGTGGTTGGTGATGGTTTCCATACAGTTGTAAGCAATTTGGCGATTATAAAATAATCTTATAAGACTGCGAATTGAAATGTATATTGGTAAGACAAATACGCGTATTCTTATTATAGTTCACTTTCTTATGAGAAAAAACATCTCAACGTTTTTTATAGATTTTCTTGTTAGATCAAGAATGGGTCTTTCATTATAATTGGTAAAGCTAACTGTTCATTTAAAAGAACGGCTAAGGCTGTGTGCCAAATGAAGTATGCAACAGCGATTATATATTATATGATTTTCTGTATTAATATCTGATCCACAAGAATCAACATGGACTTAGACATTAAAATTCAATGCTGTCACATCTAATAACAGGTTAAGTTCTCATTTGATAATTATGTCCAACATTGAACTATAAATTATATTAGGAACAATTTCGAGTTGTGTGACAGTAAGCAAATTAAATAAGTATCCATTATTTAGTGTACCTGTTTATATATTTCGATTAATAATACTATAATGTTCGCTAAACGGTGGGTCTGACCGTTCGCTAAAGAGGGTTTGTTTGTTCGAGTCATTTCTGGGTTGGTCCGTTGTCACTCTTCATTGCCAAAGAGCCTGCCCTACGGCTAATTGTTCGAAACTTCCGAGTTCCGACAACGGTTGTATTATCACAACGGACCAAGATTGTTTCGCTGTAGCACATTTTATTTTGTCCACGAATTGATGCAATGACTTTTCCACGTTTCGTTTCAGCTCTTTACAATGGCGAGATAAGAGCGGAAATTATGTTGACGTCATCAATCATCTCGAATGTGTATTGGTTACATTGACGTCGGAGTTATTGTACTGATTTTCTGGATCACCAGTTCGTTTTATTATTTGTTTTATTGCTGCTAGGGGAGGCGGGTAAGTTGCATGGAAAATCTGTTTAGTATAGTTACGTAAGATTTTGTGATCAGTACGAATCTTTTTCGTGAGTTCGATTGTTATCATGATTAATGTTCTTCTTGCTTTTTAATGATTCTTCGCAGTGTTACTATTGTAGATATTTCGAAATAGCTGTATTTACAGCAGCTTTTCTAAGTAAAAGTCTCAATTTTTTTGTTTGCATTTGGATATTTCTTTTTTTTTGCACTAAACCAAGATGTATATGTAGATATACACTAGCACTTGAATATGCAGAAATCAAAGTTCCAGATTAACAAACTAGTCAATGATTCAGATTTAATCAACCTCCATGTATGCATGTACCTTTAAAGAATATAAGGTAAGAAGAAAACTTTTAGAATAATTTGTGAAAACTGTGTAATATAACTCGAGTAGCGTCCCTCTAGCAGCCAAACGAAGAACACAACACTTTAAGGCATTAAGAGACGTTGCTTCAAATGTAAAAGCTTTTAACAAAGTTATTGGCACATTTAATGTGAATTTAGAACCTGTTCGACCATTCGATCGAAGATGCTTTAACAGTTTAACATAACCTCTATAGTTTACACAACATGATGTCTAGATCTTCTCAAGAGCTAATCCTTTGCTGAGACCAAAACACGTAGGTGTATAACGCCTACACATCGGTACAGTTTAGGTTTCACGTCAACGTCAAACATAAAACCTTCTAGCAGACATCTAGACTGGCTGTTCTTGGCTAGTAGCAAATGTTGCTGACGTGTACTGATATCAGTTTGTCTAAGCCTGGGATTTTGCTATTGGGTGAGCAGGTAGCTGACAAGATGACTAAGGCTACATATGATACATATAATCGATATGAAAACACGTCGATAGAAGAAAATAGGGTGTTAGATATCGTGCATTTTAAAGTACGTACTGGAGTAGAGTAGATTATGCTTACGAATTAGTCTTGACTTACTTGGTCACTGTGATATTGTATGAATATTATTTTGCATGAATTTAGCCTTTAATAATATATTAAAAATTATTATTTTTTTCTATACGAAAGACCAGTGGACTGAAAGAAGATGTTGTGACAAGGATTGAGAAAGGAATGCTTAGGTGGTTTGGCCACGTGGGGCGAATGAGAGAAGAAAGAATGACGAATCAGATATATAAGGCAAATGTGTGTGGGCAAGTTGGTCGCGGCAGACCTGGTTGGACATTCGTCGACCAAACTGGAGACGTCCTAAGAAACAAAGACCGTAGTACCCAAAACCAGCGAGCATGTATGAAAATAGTAATGAGAGTAGAGGAAGCGCGTGAGGTTTGTAGGGATAGGAGCAAGTGGCGTTCTGTTGCCTCTGCCTAACTCGACGGGAAAAAGGCATATATGTATGTATGTATTTTTTTACAAATGGTGTTTAACATCCGTTCAAAGTGACAGTCATAGTTGCATCACCAGCGCCGATGAAAGAAAGTGCATCACAACCAAATCTAAAGATACACACATTCACACCTAAATCCGTTAATAGTAAACTGACTGAAAGAAAACCAATTAATTTTAGTTTCTCCTTGCTTAAGTGTATTCTAAGTTATTCTTTAATATTCTTTTATATATAACGTACTTCTGCTTTATTACATGTATACGGTACAAGGTAGGATATCAACATTAAGAATTATGTAAATGATAGGTAACTGTAAATTTAAATAAAAGCAGTAGTGCGATTCTGCTTAGAATTTTTGCGACTATGTTTACATCCCACTGACTTTTCTTTAAGATGTCTCTTAGATTCAATAAACCATTCATTTACTAACTCACCAAAATATAAGAAGCACCGGTTTCAATACAGCTAGAGAAAAAATAGCTGCCAGTTTAAACACCTAATTATCCGTTTTATTACCAAAACTAAAACGTCGGTACAAAAACCGCAATAAAAATATATTATAATTCGGTGGTATCGCGTTTCTACGTCGGCAACATAGTTAAATGTAGTTAATTATGGTCCGTTTTCGTGTTTATTTAGTGTGTACATATTATTACGGATTGTTGCCGACGTGAGTGATTAAAAAGTGTGAGATACCCATCGTGAGGAACAGTTGTGACGGGACACCTGCCCGCAGCCGTTCATTCGGCTCACTTCAAAACCTTCTATTACCATGTTATTACCGAGACGCCCCTCCTCGTTTTACAACATTTTAATTGTGTTATTTAACGCGCGTTGTTCGACTGACGTGGTGATTTATTCATTATTGGCAGTTGTGGAATGATTCGCGTACTATTCAATTACTGCCAGTTATGATTGAGAGCTCTCACATGTTCATGTTTCTTGATACAGCCAAGAATGATATAGGATTAATAATTGCAGTCAGGTGACTTTTATTAGTAGGTCTTGACTGTCTATTACAGACATTTAATAGTATTTAATAAATTTTCGTCGCTTATCATGTGGTCGACCCCGGTAGCGATAGATGCCTATCATCTTAAGTGTTAAAGCTAATAAAAAATACATAAAGTTAAGATTTAGATAATTGGATACAAGTAAATTGTATTTATCGGGGTATAGTGAAATATTGTAAGACATTTTTTTATTTCAATTAAGTCCAATGATACTTACGCCAAAATACGCAGTTTGGCTGTTTGTACGAATAAGTAGAGATGTATAGTTTCGAATTCAAGTAGAGAATGCTCAACTTTCGGATGACCTTTGAGAACGGTTAGTTCAGATACTTATATTGATACATGAATTTATACCACACTACCTGCGTTCCGCCAGAACGTGCAAATTGATTTGAAATACTATTCTGAATAAAACCTTCTTATGTCTATTTCTAACATCTAAAAAGCTTTGCTTGCGATAAGAAGATAAACAAAAAATTACGTGCTTTCACTTTAACGACTTCGGCAATATTTATTTTCCTTGTTTGCCATTTTTAATTATGTGTGACGGAACATCACGTTTACTAGTGTTTTTACTCGTAAAGTTATGTCATCTTTCAGTTTGAAGTTCTCCAACAGACATAAATTAGCTTCCTTAGCATTTCATTGCACAATCACAGTCATCAGTATTTTTATCGAATTGTTTACGAATACACCTCCGTTCTTCCAATACACACTATCTTATCACAATCTTTGCTGTGATTATTTTAAGCCTTCCGTTTATGTTACTTATTTTACTTTTTACGCCGAAGTAATATACGGTACAAGAACATTTTTCGAGTTTACAATGCGTGCTTTATTTGTAAACAAAAAAAGAAGATTTATTTCGGCATGTGGCTGCAGTCGCTGTACTAAAAGGATTGAACTTTACTATACGACATACGGTCTATATCACCATATATCGCTTTATAATTATCGACTTAAATACATCTGGAGTTTTCTGGAATTTCTTGTACCACGATATCTAGGTATAGACAAATTAGGGAACACTGAGCTTCGTATAAATCGAAATTCACAAAACTATAGTTATGTGTCTAGAGGAATAATAACAAAATTGTGATATGTATTTTATTTTCGTTATGCTTATTAGAAGGAGGAGGTATTGCTTTTCCACTTAGAAATTAAGAATTGAATTTGCAATATTTAAGTCATACTCAATTTCTTTGATACAAATTCTAACAAGTTAATTACTACGTTAGATGCAATTATAGCTGTTGCCTTAATTATAATTTGTTTGAAGAAAATGAGAACAGTTTTTACTGGATTCTTGTAAGTTAATCTGTGCGCGATAACTATAAACGTGCACCCGACTTAGGGCAACCATCCATAGATCATATGTTTTTTACCAGTCTGGGTATAAAAGCGATTGTCGATGAAGAAAATCTTTTATGTTTGTCTCTATGGTTGGTGTAATTGTCACCAGAAATATCTAGGTCAACAGATGATTTCCAAATCGTAACAGCCGAACCACTTGTCCTCAGCCTATCGTAGCCTTATATTCGTACCTGTGAAAATTCCTCAATTGCTTCTTACATCTTTGTCAATTTGTTTCTGGCTTGATCACTACTTGGTTATCAAATCTAGAATGTGACAGACCTGTCTTACTTTAGATTTGGTACCGAGTATACGACCTGACTGCTGTCATCATGCTATTCAAACGACAAAACTGCAATGTTTGCAATAAAGGTACGTCATAAATAGCGAATAAGTTGCACTCATCGGATCTGGCTTGCACCGGCGCAGCTACACGGAACCGTTGTTTATCGTGATTCAGAACTTGAATTACTACCGACCACTCTTCATTATCACACTTCTTTACGTATACCGGAACTTTGCAAACTAATGTACCTATTAACAATACTATTTACCACAGATACGTTTTTATAGCCAATTACTGTTTAACAGCAAACGATAAATACCTTTACTATAGCGGCACACCCAATACTTACAAAATGTTTTTAAATGACTGATCCAAATTAACGAGGATTTTAGTTACGCTAGAAGAACTAAAGTTTGTTCCAATAGCGTAATCTATATTCATTCGCCGAAGTTGCCGGCATCACTGCACAGCGGTGCAATTAAAAACATATAAATCAAAGCGTTCTCTACATATAGTTAACAACAACGGCAATCTATTAGCGCGTTATAAACTCACTAATTAACCTTCAAACTCGACTAACTTTTTCAACTAGGCATTCATGCATATTGTCATTTCCACGTGAATGTTTTACACATTAGATGTACCAGTCATTGATAAAAACTATTGATATGTATATTCAGTACGAGGCTTAAAGTGCAGCGCAAACAATTTATTTTTGATTTGTAGTCCAATGTGTGCATTTGCATTGATTTGAATTGCGTAAAATGCTTTTGGGTTTTGTCATCAGAGTAAATTTTTATGAATAATGAAATTACACATTACGAAAACTAGATATATTATGTTCTATTTTACGTCCTTATAGACAGTAAAAAATACTTCTTTAAATGACTGACATTAATTTCAAACGGTACTAGCAAAGTACAATTAATACAATTCTAAATAATAATACTTAGACTTAATTTAAATTCCAATAAAATGAAATAAGTGCGAGTAGAGATAATAAATGTATATTATTATGTTCTCTTGTAATTATTTAATACTCATTTATAAGTAGTTTAACACACCTACATTAGATTATAACCAACAATTCATTCGTTAATAGACTTTATTTTCTATATTAATAAGCACCTGTCGTAATTACTGTTCAGCTATCGCTTAAAGCCAATTTATGTGTTATAAATGTGATAGAAAAATAATGTTTCCTCTTCACATTGACATGAAACCATTGGTAATTATAATTACACCGGCCGCGTTCAGTACAAAGCAAAAACAATCCTGAGAACGCCTTGATTGTATAAGCTTTCGTATTCTTATTATACGATCAATAGGCATGCCGACGTTATCAACAAAAAATATCTTGTAAAGTACCAAGGCGTGAAACTAATGAAGTGTTTCTATAACAAAAACTGTAATGCAAGTGTTAACTTCACACTACGGATTTCCGCGTTTTTATCTCATGTTTATCTGATACAATTTTATTTATTGTTAGCAATTGCGATCGCACCGTAGAACCTTTACTCTTGTTTTAGGGCATAGACAAAACTCTAATTCAAAACTAATACACGTTGATTCGCGCGCTGACATTTTACAACGCTACACATTTCTACGAAATAGAGCACTGTTAACTAGCGATTGGACTAACTAAACAGCAGATAGATTTACCGAATAAAGCAGACTTTTATTCGCCAACATCGTTACGGAAACATTGTTTTACTTTGTTCACTAATTTGCTATGTCGATGTAATTAAGCAACTGTTCAACTGCTGAATATAATATAGGAAATAGCTCTTCCGTAGGATTTAGGTAATCGAAGGCAACGACTGCGCGTCTAAAGAACCACTTTGACATATTCATGTATACCGCTTCCCGCAACGGGCTCAGTTTTGATAATCTGATACAACATTCATAATTTATCTAATAAACTCATGTTTTGTAACCTTTGCAGTTTGCCGCTATCAGTTTACATAAGTGTGTTGACTATATCAAATCCTATCTACAAGGTACACGTCCGTCGATTACGATAATACCCATATACACATCAAAAGACTTCAAAATAATTACTAATTTATTCAAAAAGCTATGTCACTATATCGCGTATGAGGTAAGTACCTACATTAACATAGTTCATTGTTTGATTAATATGTGTAAAAGCCATTAAAACAATAGGATTTCAGGCACTTGAAATTAGATGGTAGTTAGTATAAATAACAAAGCTCATTAGTTGAATTTACAATTTCTATGAATCCATAAATTTGTCGAAAATATTTTCTTCGTAGCTAGGTATTACTAAGTGGAATTCTCTGAAGCACGAAGGCTGCGGTCACCAGCTGCAATACGCCGAGGTAAATGAGATTTCTCGCGCATGTGTGCCTGACTAACCCTTAACTCGTCCGAGGGCGTACACATCGATACATCGATACATTACACCCCTCCGTCCAAGTATCTGGTTACTTACAGCCACTGACAGTTTTGCTACATAAGGTGTTCTTTGTCGGGCACATATAATGTAAGATAGCGGTTCTCGTTTTTGAAGTCAGTGATTTCGATATTCGCACCTACTTATTTCTTAATATATTCAGTTTTATTGTCGTCTTCATTCGGAACATTTTTAACTATTATTCCACGTATTTTTTTGATTGAACATAAAATGTTAAACGTGTAAATGTTAAATGAAATATCGTTAACTTATAGTTCGCGAGTATTCCATGTTATATTATCAATATTGAAGAGCTGGAGTCGATATAGCAATAATTTTGATGATTCGTTAACACTCTATCAACCTAAAAGCTCATTACTTTAATCCTTCTCCATCATTTGCGTTTAAAGATAAATTGAGCGGTGTTTCACCTTTGTATTTAACGGTTAATTTTAATAAGATCTGTAATTATAACATTGACATATCACCACTTGTAAAAAATGCTTTCAATGAATAATGAGATTAAATGTATCAACAAAAAATAGAGCTAATGTAGGCGTAAAATTACTTAGCATGTGGTATTCAATTAACATCGTATCGTCCTTGATCTAAAATGGATGAATGCTCGTTAAAAGCGATTAAAAGTTTTATTGAAAAAAACAGGTACATTTGGAAATCGATCACTTTGTGAAGCATGGTGTTATGCTGGCGAGGATAAAAGACAACATTTTGAAATATCAGCCGGTTGATATGCACAAAGCTGACGTTTCCCTTTAGATAAACGTGCAGAAGCTCAGTCCACAAAAAGAGCAGACCGATAGACAGGCAATGTAGAGTGACAGTGGATAGGGAGGGGCACGCCGCTCTAGCGTTTGTGTCGAATTTTCTCTTTTTTAGAGATTTGCACGTCTATTCTGTCGATATTGCAGCAGTTAGGGACTTATTTGTTACTTGCTGAGGGTCGAATATCCGCCAGTATTGGCACCGTAGCTAGTTGATCAAAAATTAATTATGCCAGGCTACATAGGGTGTACTGTCGGACCAAATGTTGATAGGTGTCCGCTGCGAGTTTTAGATCGATCGTATGTGGGAATTACAACTTACCCGTTGAATGGATAGCCGGCGAAGGCAGCATCGTACGGATGATACACGGTAGGGTACGGCCATGTTGCTGCACTAGCCGCCAAGTTTTCTTTTAGCTCAATGCCTGCGGCCTAGCAAAACAGAAATAAACATATTACTATAAAAACTATAAAACAGAAATAAAAATATTAATAAATAAAACACACAGGTTAAATTTCATGTGCTCATCGGTAAATATTGGCAGAAAATCTACTCGAAAACAAGTTATCTAATTAATGTGGCTCACTAATATCCATCCATACCATTATATCTCCATCGGTTCGTTTCCGGTAGCTCTAACGCAATCCATTACTAAAATGATCCTCGTTGGATTGATTTCTTGATCGATCACTTCAACGTTTCGGTCTTAACTATTATTACTTAATGGGCAAAGATACGAGACGAAAGCATCAATCATCTTTCGTTCGACAAATGTATCTCTTTTTTTCTGTTTAAATTGTTCAACTTTATCTTTTTAAAATAAACAAATGAATGAAGTGTGTTCGTATTATGTTATATCGTTGGCGTTTTAATCTGAACATTTATAAGTATAAACAGAATTTTTAAATTATGATCAATTTGTTGGTGGGACTGTGTGAGGGGATCGCGTAAAAAGCACGACTGTCACTAAAGGTCCAAAAATTTATAGCGACACATTAAAAATAACTCAGGAGCGAGTCTTAATGCGGTCAGCCAGGATAAATCTATCAAAAGATTTTGTTGTCCAACAACTTCATTGGTGGCCGAATCGAAAATCCGATAATAAATTTTACTCAAGTACGACAGCGTAATCCAGTGCGCTGTCGCTCTTTGTTGCTGCGACCTTTGTGATATAATTCCAGTTTTCTGTTACTTCAAATAATCGGACTAAGCCGTAACGCGAATCTCGCCTTACTTGGATTTATTATGCTACTCTTGCGTTATTTACTTAATCATCTAATCGTATCGATAATTCACTTTCTTGTTCCTTTTATATTTTATTATATTTATAATATATTATAGAAAGTTTATCGAAACAATAGGAGTTGACCCATCAATTTTCATTCGGTTTTATTAGTACTGCTGACCTTAGATAGACGTAAATGACGTTATAACGACAGTAGTAATGCGAGTGAGACATTTTTGAATTGACGACCTATTTATTCAACAAAGTAATAACTGGAGATTTCTTCATTCAAAAGAACTTTCAAGCTTCAGAAAATATGTTTTGGACATACCTATTGAAATATATATTAGAACGTGATGGGCAATTGGGGATAAGACGAGACTAATAATAGCTATCTGTAGATCAAAGTGACTGAGAGTTGCTGATTTATAAGTGATTATGATAAATATGCAAAGACTTTACCCTTGAAATTTACTGTCGAGGTATCTTATAAAAGGCACACGCATGACTGATCGCTGTGATGTTCTTAACGAAACAATTATTTCAACAAAAACTTGTCCGTGATCTTTATTGGTATCAACATTACGAGTTTAATGGATAGCTAGCTGTAATCCCATTAACATTAGTGTGTAGAACTAGTAGGTATATACTTTTATGGAAGGCATTCGTTAATCCGGTACGCGACGTGGTTGACACGCAAGCCCAGGTAGCGATCAAACGTCAAAAGCCGGTGAAGGTACTAAGTAGATTCACAGCGTGCCTTAACTTAACATTTTTGTTCGATTTATGAACAGAGAAATGACAAACAATACAACTACAATATTGACTGGACAGTAACAAATTACTCCACCGTAATGCATTACCCAGAGAACTACCGAGACCAATAAAATTCCAGCTCATCTTTTTATTCCTTCTTTTGCATTAGCTATATCGCGGCACAATGTCAAATATACCTGGCTACAATAAATCGCAGAGAAAATACATTTTTTAGTTATGCCGTAGAGTTACGATCAATCAATTATCCTATTGTGAATTGCCACGATTTCAATAAACACAAAATCCATTGACCAAAATATCATTTATATCATAATTATCATAAATTATAGTAGACGTTAACCGCATATCTAATAAAAGCGGTAGCGTGAGCGATGATTTATTTTAGGACAGTTCTTTAGAACTGTAAATCGTTATTTTTCAATATAATATCTCACTTCCTGCGTATATCCCACATGTGCAAATGGAAGCGATTAGAGCGCCGGAGCTATTAAATATTTTGACACTTCGAACTTTCCGTTTGTCTCATAAATGTATTTCTGTTTACAGTAAACATTAGATTTAAACTATAAAGTGTAAACAAACACGTTATAATCCGACAACTAAGAACACCAAACAAAGAGATATAAAAACATGTCTTCAGTGCACGGATACCCCACCGGTCGGGATGAAATAATAAATTATAGACAAAATAAAAGGCGTTAACTAAAAAAACTGTGAGGCAGGATCCCATTGAAGGCGTCGGATGGAGTTAACACTTTCGCCACTGATGATGTATGATCATATCTTCATGAATGATTGAATCATCTGCCGGGACACGTTCACGGCTTTTAACACCTTCCTCCAAAAGTTTTACTACACGTCATATATTACGTAGCGTGGCTACTTTTATGTTGTTATGATCATTATCATTCAACGTCACTACCCACACATATTCGGCGGGGAACACCAACACAGGGAGTGCTTTTTGTCTACACTTCACTATTATTTTCGACATGAGAAGCAAAAATGTAATGTTTTAACTTTTACCTTTGTTCGATCACAAGCTTACAAATTACAAAGTTACTAATTAGAGTGACATATTTCAATATAGACATAATCCTTTATGAAAGCGATAATATGGTGCCTCGAACTTCTGACATATTTTAATCCTCGGAAAGGAATTGTTAAACATATTAAGTTATTAAACCCGGCTGGTCCGATACAAGTTTTTTGGTGCGATGGACAAAAGAACATACATCAACGGATTACGATTCCAATTTATATGTATTTATTACTTATATCGTAAACCTTATTGTGAGGCCTACTTAACACCGCGAGAGGGTCTTATAACTACCTCTGTAACGTAATATTTTGACATCGGATCCTAATTATTTTAACGTAATACCCTTTGTACTAGAGCTAGATAAAAAACGGAATAATAAGAAGCCAAGCTTCTCTGCTGTAGATGTTACATAATCCCTTTGGTTTAGATGATATCTCGTTTTTAACCGGTGATGTGTTCCTAAGCTTACGTGGAGGTAATTATTTTCAGTCATATTTTATTAAGATTAGACGGTATTTGAATATCATAATATTTGAAAACTAGGTGATTTACAAACTGATTATATTTAATGAGAACTAAAAATGGTTTACATAAAATATACTAATGATTTCGCTTGAAATTAGAGTAGGCACGACTCTTAGATTATGCTCAGAGAATGCCATTAATTTTCTTTCAAAGGCTCGAGTGAATAAATATTTATAGTTGTGCATCTAGTTAGAAACTTTCAGTAATTAAGTACCCATTATAAAAATGATTATAAGCTCTATTGTATAAAATAGCTATTTGAATTTAGAATCAATGCAAAGAGTGGGTTGTAGATAAAAGCGATTGAGTGACGTAATTATCAGTATAACAATAAAATATTAAATTACCTTGGCGCTTACCAACGACTTGATAGTATAGAAACCTGTCAACAGAACTAGTTTGTGTAAGTACTTGCTGGTCATAGTCCCAATAACATGGGCCACTCATGAAGTGCTCGAGAGGTAGCTGTAAATTTTATTATACTAAAATTAATACATGACTCATTACCTGGTCATATAATGTCCTTCTGATTGTGTGGTGGGTTTTTAAATTTTCATATCAAAAGCCGACATAATTCTACTTTTCTTTGATGATTCAACAGATCAATGGAATCTAAGCAACCCAATGGCCCAGTAAAATTAATTTGGCTATCCAACAAATATAATATTAGTATGTGGTTCAATTCATTTTAGCCAAGAAGAATTAAAATACTTGTAACACGAAGCTACTTGTACTTGTAAATAACCTGCTGATAGACGATGAGTGCCTACATAAATATACCCATTTATAGTTTTATTCTGAATTTTATATAGTGTAAACGAAGTAAAAATTAATACATTTGGAGTTCTATTATGTATGACTAATAATAATTGCAACTTCTTGAACAAAAGGCTTATTTAATGGTTATAGTTAGGAATTTCACCAGCTTTTCTGCTCAAGTTATATTGAATATCTCCAACCTAAATCATTGTCTTCGCCAATTACGTCCGGAATGCAGTCTTATAAAACAAATATCAACGAATAGATGAAAGATCAAAGAAAGCCACGTTAACATAGCGGGTACTTGCCTCTCAGATATTGGAAAACGATGGAAACAAACGATAAAATCGATTCTTCCATCGGTTCAACATTCGACTCGGTTACTCGCCTCAGATTTCTCATACATAGTCTCGGATAACGATTGCCAAATCGAAGCCTATTTATAATAGTTATTCCATAATCATGAGATGACGAAGGTAAAAACAGTGATTTGTAATGGCATCTAAATTAAGAGACGACGATCGTTGAGTGACCGATATCCTTCACTATAAAAAATACAGAATTAATTTAATGATCTTTTTTATTTGCAATTCAATTCGATATCCCTAATTCATGTTCGGTTTCAGTACTAGTGTCTGATTATCACGTCAACCGCAGATATCGTACAATGTAAGGTCGGTCGGCCATTACCGTCTTTTATTCGGAAATGCAGGTCAGTTAATTAATGCTTTATTAGTGTTAGTTGATTCATAAAGTATATTGTTGTTTGAGGTTTTTTACATCATTTTCTTGCGTATATAAAACAATGCTACATAGGTATCCGCAATCCGGTAACGATTGCCTAAAAATGCTTATGTATCGTTGTTTTTGGATAAGGAAACTGTTCTTATAATAAAAATGTATGCGACAGGTTTGTAACTTAGATGATAAAAATCTTAAATGTTTTATTGGCTCCTTGTAGCGGATTTTGATAGTTATCAGTTAACACTGATCGTATTCAGCAAGAAGCTTGAAAGGTTTATTCTCGTTGTACGTAATTCGGTAACAGAAGTATTGATTCTACCTTTAGGTGAAGTGTAATTGCCTAGTAGTATGTTAGTACGCGAATGTAAAATATTAGGTATATATTAGTCTGGAAGCGATTTTTCTCTATGCCTTTGTTCTAAATATAATCTGCCAAAACTTACCGATGATAATATTATCATTCAAATCGCTTTTGTAGTTTTCCTGAAGTGATTGCTGTGCTATACTTACGGCGTTCGTGTAGAAGGGTGGCTGATCGGCTGCCAGCGCGGGGAAGTACGCGCCCAGTCCTGCAGCGGTAGCCGCGGCGGCGTCTGAGTACGGAGCACTGTACATAGAGAGCGGCACGCCCGAGGCGAGCCTTTGGTAGTTGAGAAACTCGTATTGACACGAGCACACTGTCTGTCCGGTGATAGGGTCATGGAATATAGGGCGGCCAGTGTCGCAGCAGCGCGGTGCTGCGGCGGCCGGTGAGCTTGGTCGCGCCGCGGCACTCGCACCGCCCGCACCCGCACTCATTCCCGCCTGCGCCGGCGGCGGACTGTTGGAGGCTGTCGAGATGGTGCTCTGTAAGTTGTAAATTTTGAAATGCCTTTATGGCGCGTTTTCACATTCGCGGATGCAAACACGACGTCTATAAGGAGGCCTCCGTCCGCACAGCACACACTCGCAAAGCAAACACAATAACATAAAATGCATCTTTGATATGCTCACGCGGTACCGCCATAAATCGATCCAAAAAAGTTCATAATGGATGACTGATATCATTAGCATAATATAAAATAATTGATGGATAATAAACGAGCCTTTAACGATTGTGTGAAAAGGGGTGAGCAGCGGTAACCTTGGGCGTGCCTGTGATGTCGTCAAGGCGACGCACCCATGGTACGCAAATTCGAAACGCTTCCAAACCCCCTTTGAATATTGTAAAAAATATTTACGCTCCATCGCGACTAATAGTAATAACGATGCGATTGAAGATTTAGAATTAATGACAATGGGATCGGGCAGGGCGGACACATTGTTGTCGTAATAGATTTATTCGCCGGACTACCTGAATCGATAACGCGGTCGCAAAATAAACATCCGGCTCTTGTCCGATCATAATGCGAGAGACGCGAGTTAAGATCGTCCTTTTAATTGAGCACAGTGCACACTCGCACGAGGGTAAATAACTTTCTAAATATTTGCCATTCAAATGAAAAATGGCCTCAGCCGTCCAACACGCATTGTGTGCTCAATAGGATTAGAAACCGAGAAATGTCGTTTTCGTTACAATTGTTTGGTTTTATCTGAAAAAATATAATTAATATTCCTATTATAACCTTTTATTGGGAATACTGTGCTCTTTTATTTATCGTATGAAATGGTATAAATATATTTAAATGTAGATACATAGGAATTTAGATTATAATGAATTATATAATACAGTAACTTCGAGATCCTTTTTGGTATGTAAATTAACCTTTAATTGTGTAAAGAGGCGGTGCTGTCGCCATAAGCCTAGTTAAGTCACTTCGCGGTTGAGTATGGATGTACTAAGCTGGTGCTGTGACCCGTCTGCCAGAAGTATGGCTTCCCTCGTCCTAAACAACGACGCACACCTACCGCCGTCTCTATCGCTATCGATACGAATATTTCGACGACCTATGTCCTATGACATCACCGTAACCCTCGCCCGGTGCGCAGGAGGCTAAAAACATTTGTTGTGTTGAGGGAATTATTGAGGTAATCCCGAAGCCGTTAAACGTCGAATCCCTGCATTACCTACATTACATACCCTGCATAGTTATTTAATCCTTGCTCGCTAACACTGTGTATGTATCGCGGGCTCCACGGTCGGTAGGTATTCGCGTCGTATCGTCGCTCATTCGACCTAATGACTATGGTAATAGAGATTATGTCGATATATAGGGGGGATGCGGCTGAAATCGACGCCAGTACTTAAAAGGGATTCAATCCGTTCAAACGATACGAGTGTCTGTTTGGTGAAACGACATAATTATTGTAGTACGTACGGCGCGTTCTATTTATTCATTTGGTCGGCCATTATGGACGGGCTGTGTACTCGATTTTCCTCGTGTTTACAAATTCAAATTCATTCAATCACGCAGTTTCATTCAAACACTGAAGTGGTAAACTAAAATCTAGGCAATGCATACACTTATGCGGTTCATTTATCAAATTGACACGTGAGGTAACTTTTGCGTATATAGCATTTGAAATTAAAGTGTATGTGCGTTATACGAATATGTAAGTTTACGTCACGCAGTGTAAACGTAAAGTGCGTCATTGTAGTAAATCAAGTCTGCGGTACTGTCTAGGTGCAAGTTGCGGGAAATATACAACGGTTGCAATTGAATACATGCCCGTTCCTCAGAAAAAAGGGGTAATGAAATGTTGCTTTAATCACGAAACAACTGACGCTTTACTTCTTACACATTTCTTTTGGATCTGCGATGCCGGAAAATTCTTGCAAGCTCTACTTAATGGTTGCAATTAATTGATAGTACAAATGAACTTCTAGTGTCATAATTTATCTTTTTAGTTTCCTTAGAATATGTTTAGTTAACTTTTTGTTTGGCGATGTAGCTCTCTCAAGTTAGTTGAAGTCCGTCAACAAGCGCGGCTCTTGGGTGAATGTTGTCGAACTTTAGGTACACAATGTCACCTGTCACCCACAAACTTTATTGGAACCTAGTTTAAGATTGACAGATTCAAAACGGTACCAAAACATGACAAGTAACTAAATACTCACGTATAACACGTCGTTCTCATTTATCTACTTAGACAAACTTTGGAAATAAGTAAGTATTGGTTATGTGTGCTTATTAGATAAAGAATACAAAAAAGTTGTCATCATATCCTTTTCAAATATCGGACGCTTGGAGGATTAAAGTGCCGCTGCACCTTATCTCTAGCAGACATCTTTTAAAAAACAAACACGAGAAGTATTCTCTTTTTATCCTCTTTTTTATCGTAACCCGCAGGATGTGTTAGAGTCGTTAAGCCCTTTTAAGTGTTAAACCATGTAACTGAATATTCGAGCGTATAAGGGTCCGATCTATTTGTTAAATAATGTAAAAAAGTTAATCTTAGAGAAATCGGACCCAATGACATGAATTTCGTTAAAGACATCAGCCGGGCAAAAAATATCGATGACATGTCGCTCGCTTAACTAACCGTGGGTGACGCCGAGCGATGGCTTTTGTCCAGGTACCACGAGGTTTTTTATCAAAGTCGGCCCTTTGCCAGACATCATTAAAGTATTAAATTTACGATAAGGTTACTGTTGCACAATAATAATTTGAAAATTCTTGCTAAGTTTCATTCCAGCAAACGGCTGGGACTATGTCAACCTCGCCTTCAGTCCTGTCGCAAGGCTCGATCCTGTATAATGATCTCAAACAACCAGGCAATCTATTACGCAATCAATAAGACGATACAGATCACATTAGGCGCAGTGTTTACAGAATGCGCTGGACTATTAAGTACGGCCATGTTATCACTAACCATGAATGCATATAATATACCTATGCTTACATAATGTCAAAGCAAGCCTGCTGATTCTGTCAGCGGTGATATTAATTTGTGCTCGTTACCATGTAGCGGTATACGGCTTAGCTATTAGTCAGATGTGAGACAGCTCTTAGAATAATGGGAGTGCTAATATTCTCGCCTAATCCTTTTCGCACGTAGGTAGTCGGCCGAAGAAAAAGCATAACAATTTGATAGATCATACGATAAGGCCGTGTTCGCGGGCGTCACGCCAGCTTGCGTTCGCGTTTACATTCCTTGACTTGAGAAAAGCATGTGCGAATAATGCTAGTATACTATGTTTTTTCTGCACCTAAACACCAGGTTAATGACTAAAGATTAACATTGATAAACTGAAATCATTTGTTTAACAGCTACGTGTTGCCGCGCCTACTTTCGATTCTATAATCAGAAATTCCGGTCATAAAATGCGTTTAAAAAGAGATTATTAGCATTTATTCTTGTTTTTTCTTCCTGTCACCAGTTGAAGACTAGATAACTCGCGCTGGTTTTACAACTAAACGATGCAGAATCTGTTCTAATGGCGTGTCATTCAAACTTATTAGAGCTGAACTTATTTTTTATGATGTGCCGTGACTCGTTAAAAGCCACTGAATCACTGACTCTAGCAATATCTAATATTCAAGATTATACTAACGTAGTTCGAAGTAATACAGACGTGTAATTAAAATTGAACAATAAAAAGTGCTTTCTCTAGCAATTGTAATATCCCAACTAATCTTAGAAAATCATCTAACACTTCCATTATTTAGAAAATAATGATTATCATCATAAATGGTAAAAACATATTTATCTTCTGACAAAGTGTGATAGATTATCGCCTATCTGTTAAAACATTGTCTAAAGACAATGAATTGCGAGTAAATCGTGAGATCCAGCTTTAATTACCAACATACTCACTCGCATGAATAGGAAACCTAATTAATTAATCGCTCATTCAGTTTTTCACCGACTTCTCAACTAGCGTAATGGTCACACAATTACATCCTAAACGAGTGTTGTCAATTAACGCTGTCGAACCGCTAAAGTAGTTTTGTTTTATCACTTAACAGAGAACGTGCATCGAAACCAACCGTTTGTAGCGACGCGCGTGATGCACCAAACACTTTTATCCAAACCTTTAATAAAATACAACATTTGTGAGCTATTACGACCTGTTATTTACATAAAATTATAAATTTAATTGGACAATTACATGGTGGATCATTCGAATGTCTATTTCAACCGCATCCTGTGTCAAGATATCCGTATTGATAAACTCACGAAATTGGCCCACCCTCGAAATGCATAATACCTTAAAGAAATTCACACCTTTTCTAATTAGGGTGGTATTAGGGAAGAATAAATACGGAAAGGGAAACGCCGACGGATATTCTAATACTGCGGTATGATAATGTGAAGATAATACATGTTAATGGTATATTAAAGTAATGAATTCGAGTTACTATCATCTAAGTTGGTCATCAAACGGTTCTCTAGCGTCTGCACAGTAGGTACATATATTCTATAGTAAAAATACATATGCAAATATTACTTTTGATGTTTTAACTGACTGATTGTGTCAGCAGCCATCATGGCCGCTGATATTATTAATAATAATGAATCAATGATCATTTACAATAATTAACCAACTAGACAAAGGAAAAAATAATTTATAGGTATGTGTAGGTTAATTCAGTTTAATTAAAATGTATAGTCGCGAATTTGCAGGCATGAAGTGTGACGTTTTTTTTAAAACTTTGTTTTATTTTTTAAACTAAACAAAAAATGTACAAGAGTAAGGCTGATTTTATAATATAACCTTCTTATCGACCGATCATCTGTTAGGATTGTGGGTAACATATACATCGAGTGTTTCATTTTTTGTTGTGGTGTTATAAATTTAATTACCAAGGCTTGAGTGCTGCCCGTAAAATAATGTATTTTTAATTAACCATATACCGATAGCCATATTTATGGTATTTGGTTGTCAATGATTTTACTATAGAGGTTGCTATACATTTATTTTGTTAATATTAAGCGTTGGCTTAGATTTAATTAAACATGTTCCTTTGTTTTAAAATATAATAAAGCTGTTCAAATGTAGCTGTTACGATTTAAATAAGAACAAGTCTGTGCTCCGGTGTAAATCGATATACAATATTATTAAGTGTTTTATGGGGAGGTGAAATCTTTAACGTCGTACCAAATATTATGCTCGTTTAAAAGGCGTTTCGGACACGTACACGTCTCCACAGCGCGCTTTCCGCGTCAATTCGCAGCCCGAGCCGTATTATTATTGTGTTTCATTCAAACAACTCATTCATAAAATTGCAACTCTTTCGAGAGCAACCGGAGAGCCCGTCGACACACTCCATCGCACCCACAAATGTGAACGGAAACTTTTACCTGCTCCTTTTAATCCGATATTCACATGTGAAAAATAACATTGGATTGATTATCTTGCACAGCTTCTTGTGTCTTCAATCATCCGATGCGGCGTGAATGAACGTTGATTTCGCTAATGAAGTTGTTTCAGATTGTTCAGCGAGATTTATTGGCCCCTGTTACGGAATAAACATGTGCTAGTGCTCGGGTACTTGTCTATTAATAACCGGACCATTATTCTGCTTAATACCCTTGTGACGCGGTCGCAAACATTCCACTGTTACAGTAATGCTGAAATTAGATTGATGCAATCGCAACTTTGTACTACAATCACTCGTGTCGGCGGATATTGATTTACAACGAACGCACATTTATTTTTGTCGCCGTTTTATATTATGGCACTTCTGTTTGATAAAGGTTTAATTACACTTTTCTGAAAGAATGGAATAAACAATATACCTACCTGTCAGCCCATCGCTGTAGGTAATAATTTTATAAACTCGAGTACGAGTTTGTTGTTATTTCAACTTAATTCTAATCGATGTGAAAATAAATTTTAAAATTCTACGGAATTGGCCAGAAATATACTTTGTAATTTTTAGGTGCCTCAGTCTTGTCCAAGTCCCAGTGAAGATGCGTTAACTTCATGGTCTTCGAATGCAAAGTGATCTTATAGAGCGCTGTTTAAAATAATTTTGCCAGAAGAAAATTGTTGTGTTGAAAATTATAATTAACATTGAGAAAATGAATTCAATCACCCTCATTATGTAAGTACGTCAATACAAATTTAAGAAAATTTATTATGTAGGCACCTACTTCTTTTTGACAAATCCAGTTTAAAGCGATATACCTTACTATGAAATGTTCAGTATGACTGTAGGTATCAGAAGTAGGTGGCAAATACTTTTATAAATTTTCAGTAAGTAAAAGTTTTATAATTAGTGATTAGTTACAAACATAACTATATTCTTTATAACAGTGATGGATGTCATGTGGTGACATAAATTAAATATGTTACAATTCAAGTTATAAGTAATTAATGTTTAAAGCAGCTAATGGATTCGAATACTGAATGTTAATAAGGTAAAAACATGTTTGACACCGATATATCATTTTTTGTTGATGTTTTGTGATATTACTACAAGTCGGTACCATTTCAAATTTAGCTTTTTTGTTTAATTTTTTTGTGATAATTTTTAATAAATAAGGTATTTTGCCAATTCAACTGGTTTAATTTATTAACAAAACAGCGCCAGAGTGGCAAAGTGTTAAGTTATCTCATTTACTGTAGAATTGAAATATTTCTTGGCGCAAGTTTTAAAATTAAAGAAAGATGTAGAGACACGATATTAACAAGACTTTAGTAGATCAAAATGAAAAACACTTATAAAAGTGGAAACTTCTACTATTTTGTCACGAATTAAGGATGCAGAATGAATTACAGCCCGTCTGATGGCAAAAAGCTAAGTCCTTAGGAGCAACAACATGGCTGTTAGACATCACTTGCATTTTACCATATAGAAGGGCAGATGAAGGTGAAACTATCCTTACCGACCCAAAAGGCCAAAACCTTATTTATTTACTCCTTCTTTTAAATTGAAGGAAGAGAGAATTAGAAAGATGAAATAGGGTTTGTGAAAAGACGCAAAAGTAGGAATTCTAAAAGTTTTGAGCTTCCATGGTTGAGCCAACCCATTTGCAAGCAGCATTGATCAGTTTTTGAAACCTAATAATTTAAACAGCTATATAAATCCATTCGATTTTGCCACTTCTTAAATCACCTAGATTTATAGAAGTAAAAGAACATCACTAGAAATTCGATCAAAATATATAAATTTACGTTGAGAATAAAAACAGGTAAACGATTTCAACCGAATTTCTAACAACACGTAGGTACGTGAAATGACACAAATTGTGTGTTAAACACAATGACATCCAGTTTTTTACCAATTCAGTGAATGTAATCATTTACAAACGGGTTGTTAAAGTAGTATACTACCTATAGCTACTTATACGAACATATAAATAGACAATTTGCATGAGTTTTTAATTGTAAAGTACTATGTACTACTATCACAAAGGCGAATGTTTGTGAGAATGTTGGCTGTTTATAAGACACTCGTTCACGCAAAAAACTACTGGATGGATTATGATAGAACTTAGCAGTTGCATAGCTTATATATCAGACTAGACTAGAATATAGGCAACCTAGTCGGTGGATCTGCTAGCAGAATCTACTTTATAATAATTTATTCTGCCAAAATAAACTATATCATAAATTAACGTAGCTAATCAATGTAACTAGATAATTCTACTAATGTACATGTCGTTGTGTCAATACTATAAGTATATTCTTAATAAAAAAAATACGAAATAGGAAAGTCCCATTATATCAACAGCCGATGTAGTTCAAGCATGAACTCACCATTGAACACAACAAGTATTGTAGCGATTTTAAAACACCTGTCGCTTATGATTTTCGTCTTTTCTTCTATATAAAACTAGCTTCAAGATATCAATCTTGATAATATTGACCAGTATTATTTAAATATTAAGCTATGTTACTGTAAAATTGCATTCGAATCTGATCATTAGTTTTTTGCGTGAAAGAGTAGCATACATCTTACCATACAGGCGCACAAACTTTCAGGTTTATCAAAATTGTGCTAGCTCTACGTTCGTTCCATATTTATTAACGCAGGCACTATCCATATACCAAATTTCATCAGAGTTCATTCAGCCATTTAGCCGAAACACAAACCTTTCAAATTGACAATAGAGTCGTATAGTTAGGTTCATAAGTACTTCGACTAACATCCAGTATTAGTACTTTGGCGTATCGGTGGCGCGTGTGTTATGTCAGCTTGTGTTTTGAACTGGAAGAGGGGTATGGAAATTTGAATTATCGGTTAATACATACGCCATTAAAACGGTGGCGATACAAAACATCCCGTGCTGTGCCCAGCCGAGCCTTTATTGCCTCTATCGTTACCCACTAATCGACAACTGTGTTACCAAAATAACTCTGCGCGAAATGACTCCGTAAACGATACCAATTTATTTAGATTCATACGATCAATAATAGACATTATTCTATTATTGATTACATCGGTTTTGTATAGATATTATGTGTGACAGTTTGGGTTTTAGGACACTGAAGACCTACGTTTAACTATAGGTACGTTTACGTTTAACTATTTTATTTTCATGGGGCCTCAAGTTGTACTTTGAGGCCCCATGAAAATAAAAATACCATATTTAAAAAAAATCAACATTATTTATTTATAATCTCTATATACCTATTTGTTAGCAAATTATAGAACAACGAATGCCAGACATTTATTTATGTACATATGAACTGAAGAAATATAAAAAAATAAAATCGCGCACTCTTATACACCCAGGTGTACAAGAGTGCGCGGCGGGTTGTATAAGAGTGCGCGCATCATCAATAGGTGTATCGTGTAGGTGCATCAACAAATGGTGAGTTTATTTGAATTGAGCCACTCGTTGATGGTTGTGGCTCTAGTTCTAGCTCTGAAACCATAGGTGCAGACGACACTAGATCTCTATCCGTTACTAAAATTGCTAAAAATCAGCTTCGGTACAAACATCGGGATCGTAAGGCTCAATACCAGTAACTTTGAAACATTGTGCTGTGCATGATAATGTTGCAGTTTTTAAGTATGCTCATGTAAAAATTCCTATCATTTGGAATACAGTGACTGCTCTACCAGGATGGATACGCAACAATTTTTCACACTCATTGGTATAGTTTTTTTTAGGACAGTGTGAAAGCCACAGTCGACTAGCTGCATTTTATGACTGGCATTCTGTAAATAGACTAAAAATATATAGTTTATAGAATTACACCATATTTTACCAAACAACTTCATGAGACAAAATAAATTTCGAATAAGAGTGCGCGCGCAAACTTATAAACACACACTGTGCGCACTCTTATGCACCTCACCCTTCACAACGATATTGAGCCACCTGCCCCGTCTATTGAAAGATGTGCGAAATTTTTCGAACGAATCGGTTAGCCAAGTACATACGTTACTTGGATAATTAATGAATATTCTTATTCAAATAATAGTTTGGGAGCAGAAATCTATGCAAGACGCAAGAAAATTAGATCAAAATGAGGAAAAATCTATTGACTTCCCTGGTGTCTTCATTTTTTGACCAAATTCAATTTTTTTCGGCAGTGTTACTGTTATCACTGCTGAACCTAAACACAACCCAAGGTAGGCGCAAATCTCGCACAGAGTCGGCGTGAAGTTCGATGCGTACTCTTACCGACCGCGCAATCTTACACCACCCTACCCTAAGACATTGTGAAATAGAGATTATGTGTGCTCTCGAAACCATACAACATATTTGACTGATTGGTTTTAACTAAAACTATAAAAGTAATAAAACAATGGTCATTGCGTTTAGATGTAGGTAAGTATTGAATTATCATATAGGCAAAGAATTAAAATGATAGTTATGGGTTACCATGATGCAGTTTTATTGCGAACTGATTTAAATACATTGCTACAAGTATTGGAGAATGATACATGTATGAATTGATGTGTATAAATGTATTGCAAAAGTATCGAACTACAGTTGCATGGACAGAGTATATTATGAAAAGTATTGATATATCTTTAATAGCCTGGCTTTCGGAGTAAAAATATGACTATTTTGAATATATAAGAAGAACCTTAAAGTCTTTGTAGAGGTATTGAATGAATCTAGAGTTAAAAACCATAGGCACCGGTTACTTTCTATCTAAAAAAATTTGTTGCAACAAATAGTTTGTGTTAATCAACATACAATACCTACTATTTATGTTTAACTTATTTAAATGCATTCTAATAAAATTGTATTGATTCTTTGTAAATCATGCAATAAATAAGGTCAGCAAGTCTGCTGAAGTTTCGTATCCCGTTTTAAGAAGTAAAAAAAGAACATCCAATCGCTATCAGAATTATTCTATTTCTTTCTTTTCTATTTCCCTGCAGTGGGAAGCCCCAGGCTGAAAATAAAATAGATAATAAATTTCTTGTAGTGGGAGTGTGTGGCCATCTCTGATGTCGGAGTTCATGGGCCGCCCGAAGGCCTTTGATATGACTGCCTAACTTACCTATGTTTTATGTTCTTCTAAAGCACTATAGCGCTCTGATGGAAATGTCACAACGAACGGCCACCGATCTAAATGGAGACTTATGCAAACGTTGCTTTACTTTGCCTATCAATAACAAAATGCAAGTCAAATTACGGCATTGGTACCACAGTCATTGAAGATCATTCGAATAACATCAGTGGAATCAATCAAAAAGTCGGTATTCGAAAGCAGGTCATAAAATTTTCCAACCTTATGCCATTTCTCGACATGCACAGATTATTCGACCACCCGTGTACTACTTGCAATGCATGAATTATTAGATTCCTTCCAGTGAAATGCAGTATTATCAAGTTATTGTAATAATATATTATCATAAATATGCTCTCTTAACGTAGGTACTTAGCAATAATTAGTAAATAGATGTGTAGGTACATATTTATATCTTTTATTTTATTTATAGACTCACGTCTATATCCCCGAGAGGGTAAGCAGAGATGTAATATTACACCCACATTTCGCCATGAATTTTATGTTAAGTCCATACTGTCCCTACATATTCCCCACGATACATGCATTACATGTAATTGTATGTTCTTATTATTAAAAATAGTGTGACATTATACATAAGGAGGTGCCAATAAATTGAAAAACTTATTCAATTTACTGTTTAAACGAGAAACTCGTAAGCGTCGTTTCTGTGAGTAGACACTCTATTTACAGGATATTTTGAAAGCGTCAAGTGAAATGACTGACACATTTACGTGTCAGTGAATGCGCTTATTAAAATAATGGCTGTTAAAAATGAGAATTTAGTTTAAAATAGCGCTTTTGAAAGGTTTGTGTTTCGCTACTTTATTAGTTTTCAACAACTTTTTTTCAAGCTTACAGTCTCATTGACGACCAATATAGATTTCATCAGCTCGCCAAATTAGCGGTTAAATTATTATGTATGATTTCTGGTGTTTGTCGGTGACTTGATTAGTTGGGTTTAATGAAGACGTAAGAAAGGAATGGTTTGGTGGCGGCGCGGTTGCGGTGGCGGACGCGGGCGCGGGCGCGGGCTGAGCCGTGTGTCACAAGTGTAACGATATGTCGCGCACGCGGACGGCTCGGAGGCGACGAGGTGTGAACTAACGATATGTGAGCACCTCATCCGTCGCACACTCGCGCCCGTGGGCGAGACAACGCCAGTAATTGTCATACATGTGTATTTTAAGTTCACAATGTCGGTAATAAAGTTTCACGACTCTCTATGGCGCGCCTGATTAGGACCACTAACGAAAGATCTGTGGTCGCGACGCGCCACAACGCCCGTTTATTCATGTATTACAGTTGTCTCGTGTTTATTTTCACGCGGTATTTTTGATGTTTATACCTATCCTTAAAGTAAATAATGATCTGTGACTCGCTAAAGAAAAATGTTCATGTTGTGAATGCAATTTACGTTTTTTAAACGAACTATGCTGTCGTAATGTCTTACGAGAGTTTTCGAATATTACATTAGAATGTGTTTGAATTTTGAATAGATGTTGGTACATGAGTCTTATTATAAAATCATGTACCGTACCGCTACATAGTAATTGGAACTTGAGTTACATTGATATTAATTTATATGTACGTAATCATAGCGGTTTTGCAACCGTATGCGTATAAAATTAAATATGCTTCAATTGGCATAGGTACGTGACTTTAAATCCGACAGTATTCGGCATCGCACCGGCGCGAAGTGCAAAACCCACGATGTTATCCCTTAGGTAGCTGCAAATTCTATAATTTCATGCAGCCATCCATAAGAATTACTGTAGATATCTTCTTATTAATCGCAACATAACTCGCTAACACGGCCTTTTCATTGCCGTGTTTGAACGCGAAAAAGTTTTATTACCATCAAAATGTCGTAACATATCTCGGGGTTCCATCCGACTGACTGTTAGATTATATGGCTGAATTAAACTCTGTTGCGTAGAGGTAAAGGCTCATATTCGAAAGGGCGTGAATGAGAGTTGATATTCTCGAAATGGATGGAGTATGTATCTGAGCACACGCACACATACGTTACTAAATCCGGTTGCGCCCGCGCTTTAATATGAGAAACACTATCACAATTCGTCGCTGCCGTAACGAGAGACTACAAAATTTACTAACCGCGTGAACAGCGCACTCCCTCCGTTTCGGAGAAATTAATTAAAGTTTCTGAGAAGTGAACGTCTCATTCACCTATCTGATTAGGGCGAGGCGAGTGAGTGCGTGCGCAGGGTCGCTCCGTCGAAACTCCCGAGGTGTCGGGTTTACGTCACGGCACTCACCACCACTGGGCTCTACTTTACATCGCTCATCTCAAATTTACACCAGATTATCATTAGCCACTTATCAAACGACAATTTGAATTTCATTCTTTGTAACGCGATCCATTTCAGACAATTCGCCTTTAATCTAATACGTTTAGTTTTTGCTCTACTTTTTGAGTTTTCATTGTTCGTATCTTTAATCAACCATTAAGTTAAGTTACTACGATTGTTTCAATAGGAACTTCACTCAATGTCGGTAACAATAATACAGAGTACTTTCATGAAACCGACGAGAGGCGAGATTTAAGTTTTAAATAATATTTATTGTAATGTACAAGCTAATTAGTAAAACCGCGATGCGATATCATGTTACACAAATGTAAAAAGCACACTTGCATATCATTAAACATTGGCTCATTATCAAGAACAATAGCTCACCAGACGAACATTTACTTAATCATGGCTTTTTATTAGGTACGCATTATTAAAGTCGAAACGGGTACCACACGTCAAATTACGATTCCATACAAAAAGGGGTCAGTAAGCGGTCGAATGCAAACTGCAAAAATGACGAAGATTGTTCATGGCTCATTATGAAGTTAAATGAATGGTGTTGGTTTTGTTCTTTGGTTTACGTGTTCCGAGGTCGTGCACGCGTGTTCGCCGTATGTGACCACAAGCCTCGCAGTAGGCACCCATAGCCAGCTCGCTCACGCCTCCGCGCCTCGCCTCTCAAGCCCACCTTCAATTACCACTGGGAGTAAACCTCTATGCACAAGCACAAAGCCACGACCAATACAAATATGGCATAACACACTTTTCGTATAAGACGCTATGAATGTAACTTACAAGCTATAAATTGTCTCTAGTGGAAGCTAACGCCACATCCCAATTTTAGTCTTTATATGAAAATTGTTGTCGCGAGGTCGGCGCGCCGCCCTCGCCGCGAGGTTTATTCAAATGTGTATTCCTCCTAAGGCCTGCTCACCGCTCAGTGCTCGCGACTTCGCGACGCGCTCACAAATATTAATCTGGAACTCGACACTTGGAACGCAAGCTTGACGAGACTCGTATGACCTAAATAAAAACAACTTTGTCGTCTTTTGTTCCAGCTTGTTTATGAAATGAAAATGTACATAACTTGTACACAAGCGAATAGATAATAATGAACAGGACGTTTACGCGACACATGCCCATTTAGGATCCGATGTTTTTAAAGACTTTTTTACGGCGTCTATAAAGAGTTTTACTTAGTATAGGACATACGTGTAAGAACTTAGGACCTAGTAAATAAAACAAAACTGCATAAAATAAAGCGACGACGGTGTTGGTGGACTGAGCCCGATCTTTATATCTACACGAGTCTAGCTCATATATATGTCTTTGTTGCAAATAAAATAAAAATGGCGTCCTAATGCGATTCAATTTCGACCCTTTACGCGGAGCATTGCTCAAAACTCCTCTATGAATTTTATAAGGCCCCGGTGTTATAGGGTGCAGAATATGAAAATAAAAGGGATGAGAGTTTACTTGCAACACGTGCAAAATATTACCTTGTGAATGTTACAGAGTGTATAAAATCTATGAAAGTGCTATGTCGATGCTAATTAGATGTTGTGTTGCGTATTAACATTAGAAAGTGACAAAAGTGTCTAACCCGTGTAGCGGTTACCGAGGCATATTGAATAGCAATGAAAATAATGTTATCGCCTACGTTCCTACTTTAATTTATTACAATATTGTTTAAGCTTGTTCGGCTAGGCGTACGTCGTTCTGCAAACATTTTATTTGTAAAAGTAAAATGATGCTTCCCGAGGTTTAGCGGGTCCGAGGTCTTAAAACGTACGACACACCGCAGTATAAACGTTTACAGCCCATTCTTGTACTTAATTGCTATTTAAATAAAAACGTACCATGAAAGCAATGGGACCATGCTGCTATTAAAGAAAAAAACATTGAATTCTTATTAAGTAAGCTTATTTAAAGGCTGCATTTACGACGGTCTCATATTAAGAAATGAAAAAATAGTGAATCATAACCGCGGCGGGTTGAAGAATTGAGTGCTAAAGCAGTGGAATGCGATGTTGAGTTGTTCGGCGAGGTTTACGTTCCGAAACTGAGAAGTAATGAGGATAATCCCCTCCCTGTCGAGGGAGTCAGTCCCTCTTATCACTGAGATAGCAAAAGTAGATCGCGTATGGCACGCACTCGACCACTGACCGAATCATTCCGTATTATCTTTATTAACAACGCTTGCCGTACGTATGTATATAGACTTCACCATTTTAATTATGGCTCGCAAAACTAACTCACTTTATTGATAAGTTGCATCAAACCTATATTAATACTAGTGTGAAATTTAATAAACCGTTATCAAACAACAAATAAGGGTGACGGTGGATCTAATAATTTATTAATGAATCCAACCACTTGACAGATAGTGTTTCATTTTTAAATAATATTATGCATACATTATTAAAGAGAATTTATTAGATTAGCTGGCGAGTACTCTACATATTGAAAAACTGATTTCTCTTGTCAATAAAATATGATTTTGATATTATGAATTGAACAACTAATGTCATGTTTGATAAAATGAATACGGATTTATTCGCTATATCTGATTAGTAAAGACTGGGCGAATTAAATGCATAGATAGCTAGTCATAGTTGTAAGAGTTAATTCTAAATCTTATAAATGATTAGGTCCACTCCTATCTTAAAACTCGAGAATATGTCTGTTTTCTTCGTAAGCAATAGGTACAGATATTAAGGTAATTAAGATCATTCTTAGTGCAGTGTAATAGGCAGTAAATCATGTTGAATAAATGTAGACTTTTGTATGTAAATTATTATGTAGGTAAATCTTAAGGTGTCAAATTATATTGTCTCTAACCACAATACACACATTTATTGGTGCTGGTCTAAAATTTAAGATATAAATCCTCTAGATATTGTGGAAATTGTTTGAATATCCTACATTACTGTAAGTTTCAATTACTGGAACATTATTCTATACCACTTCAAAAGGACGATAAAATCAGTAGTAGTAAATTAATAAAAATATAATTCACCTAAATATTGATATTGAATTACTATTTAATTATAAGTATTAAGTTACAGAAATTACTTGGCTTTTGTACTTTATTGTCTAATTGTAATACGACACATACATTTTATAAATAAGATAGTTTAAGAAGTATGATTATATTTAAACTGCATGAATATTGTAGTGTAATATTAACATTTAATAGCTAAGCTAATTTTTTGTCAAATTTGATTAGCCTAGAACACTGACTCCAGGGTCCAAAGCGAAAGTGTTATCTGTAGCCGGGATAAGT